>CM035122.1:7592980-8890289 GCA_020205555.1 Panax stipuleanatus | reverse complement strand
TTCGTCACGTTCTATAACCTAACACCATGATAATAATATTACGACTAAATGTCGCATCGCACAACGGAATAATACACATCACTATTGTCGAATAGATTACATTTAATTAATATAATTTATTCACGTCCCAAGGTCTCGTAACTTAAACATTGATATCATAGCTTAGACATAACTTAAGCATACATAACATTAACTAGTACATAATAGAATAAGTTCTTATTACAATCATAAGTTCTACATAAATAAGAGCTACTCTATAGCCTTTCTCATGCCCTTGTCGGTGTCCGAAGGTCCGCCCTGCTCTGCCTTAACTGAAATGTTTTCAGGGAAAGAAATAATGAGCAACAAGTTTGCTTAGCAAGTAATATAACAACAAGGGTGAGTAATATAGTTCTCGAATCCAAAGAGGGTATAGCAAGGTGTGATAGTTCAAGACAACAAGAAATATCAACAGTTCTCAATAACAGTTGCTAAGGACAGAATAATGTCAATATAGTTCAACGCTAAATCAATTTAAGATTTCAAAATAATTGGATACTGAGCAGTCACTAAGGACTATGAACTTATACTAGAATTAGCAAAAATATACTGATAATCCAATAAAACAAGTACAATAGGTGATCAGCCTAAAGTACCCTATATTAAGCATAACATTCAATCGTACTCCAGTGTGCACGTCGGTCTCCCGACAAATATAACTTCCCTTTAAAGAAGGTTGTTCATCTCAGTCAATATAAGACTCTGCACCAATCAATTGGTTTGGATAGATTTCTAATCGTGATATAAGTCTAGCCGAATCGAATGGCATAGACCACTCTTTATAAGTTCAATACTCAAAATTTAAAGTTCGAAGAATATAAATCAACTTTATCTTTATCCACGAAGTATTTAAGTAATACAACATGAATTGCAATTCCAATAGCTTACTTGTACGACAATAATAACACAAGTTCAATAAATGCTCATTAAGAATAGAGTTCGAGTACTTGCTTACAATATCCGTTGAATAAAGTAATGCAAGGTTGGGATACTTGCCTTATACGTAGTTTACTCACGTAAAGCTAATCAACACTTTCAAATCCTATTATAATATATTTACATGTATAGGATACTCATTAGCTAAACACATTCGGTACATAAGCTTGATATGAAATTCAAGTATACACATATGATTTAGTCATATAATCCTATACGTATGTTACTACGTAGTTATTCATATGTAGCATCAAATCAGATTATAGGTCACTATGATTTCAATTGACGTAGTTCGCAACCATCGTTAGACTTATTATTTGAAATTTATAAACACCTTGTCAATTTAATACGCATTGCACGCATAAGAAGGATCATAATAAATACACATGTTAGGAACTGACCACTAAGTTAAATTCATTATCCATTCTTATCTAATCAAACCTTTAAGTGTTCAAGTAACAACATCTCTTACATTTAATTGCTATACATATGCCATGAGGCCACTAAGTATCATATACACACGTTCAAGCTACTTTAGTCATGCATTCATGTTCTATGTTTCACTTCCTTGAAACTTGTTCTTAATCATGCTCAACTAGTTTATTGTGCATAGGACTAGCTAGGCATACATGGCAATCATGTTTAGAGGCATATGATATCTTACCACAATGGTCATAATTTCATAATACTTGTAATGTATCTATTAATAAAACTAGTTTCCAAACTATTGAGGTTTCCTTTGAAAATCTTGTGTTAAACCACCAAGCATGCAAAGCTACTTCCCTTACTATTCCTCATATTTTCATATATGCATAGCTAGGACACATAAGCATGCTCAAAAGTTTCAAACTCAAAGTGTAAATAATTTATTAAGTTCGTCTTTGAATTCTAAGTTTCTATTAGAATGCTATCAAAATTATTTAAGCATATAAAGTAAGTCCACACATATCATGCTTTCATGCTTTTCACGCTTTCTTGTGCATGTAAATATATGTAATCAAATCATGATACCGAGTTCAAAATTCAAAGTACACATGGCTTATCGTACACATAGCAAGTATAGTCTTTTACTTGAAAACTTATTTCAAATCATTCTTGGATAGATTATATTACCTTTACCAATATAACCAACATATTGTCATATGTCAAGGCATATCAGAACGTAATACATTTGCACATAAAGTCAGAACATGAATACACAATGTTTATCAAAACTAGTTTCCAATCTTTAAGCTTTCTTTGAAATACTCAAACTAAAACAAACTAACATGGCTTACTATATACATAGCAACCTTATTGCACATGTTAAGGTGATTTGTATGCATATTCTAACTAACATAACATGCTCACATCAGAAGGCATAACAAAAATTACCAACTGTTTCTGTAGAAGGCGCGGCCAGCGCCCTATTTGTACTAAGGAGTGGCGCGGCAGCGCCACTCCGGTTCCAGCCCAAACGGTGTTCTGCTAGAACAGAGCTTCAAGCCAACACTCAATTTCTTCTTGAAACTTGTTAGAAATCAATTACATTGTATATATGGCATGTACACTGACTTTACTAACTTACTATTATCATCATACACACTAAATAACAAGAATTCATGAAATCTTATGAATTGATAATGGCTAACTTTAAAAAATACAATTAAGCATTATACCTCTTGACCTTGAAGGAACCAAAGCTAGCTAATAATTTTCCAGAAATCTCTGTCTCTATATCTCTTATCAAGAACTCAGCAACATAGAATTGAAAAGGGAGTGCCTAATTTATAGGAAATTGGATATCCATACAATTGCTTTGCACCATGAATCAAACCATTGGAGGAAGGAAGAAGATGATGGGCAATTGCTAGTTGGTGGAATAGTTGCCACCCACCACATCAACCCACTCCCTTTTGCCATCATTAGTAGCTAGATTGAGGAAATTGAGAGATGAAGGGGATAGGCTAGCCTTAGGCCAATGGCCATTCACGTGAATGAGAGAATGGGACTCTCATATTGGGACAAAGATGTGACGCCCCCAAAATAGGTTCAATACCAACCCCTTTCTGAGTCGCCAAATACATGGTACAGAATTCTAAATACAAATCTTTTTATAACGAAAGGTCGTGAGAAATACGACCATACAACTTTGAGTTTAAATGCAAATCGTATATAATACGAAATATAAACATTCAAATTCATTCTTTATTCATTACAATTATTATCCCACTATTTTATAGAATAGTGAGGACTTCTACAGATCTAACTCTGACCATCACACTGTTCTCCGACTAGTTCCCGCAACATTCTAATTCCTTGAAGAGGACAATAGATGAAAAGGGTGAGCTCAACTAGCCCAGTAAAGAATATTATGACTAAGATAATAAAGAACAATTTATCGTTAGTCTTCAACAAATCAGATAAAATATTATGGACAACAAGTTTTAGATCAACAACTGCAGCGAATATAACAATTCATTAGAAGAGTTAAGTAGAGAATGAAGTCTACTATCTTCTATGATTTAAAAGTCCATCATCAATATTTTATCCCTGTAACATCAATCAATATACATCTCGAATCAAATATTCATCTTTGCACTATGGGCCAAAGATATTCATTTGTATCATCAGTTGGTCATGTTCATCTCAACACCTGTCCATCTTTACACTACAGGCCAAAGATATTCATCAGGTAATCATTCATCTTTGCTCTACAGGCCAAAGATATTTAGTTATATCACCATTTAGGACTGAGGATGATGAAAAGTAATATAAATAACGAATCTAGTGAGACAAAGGACAAAGATTAGGGATTCGTAATTTAGTTTATTCAAGTTCAAGAATACTCCATAATAATCAATTGTGGAGCAAATTTCAAGAATAAAGATCAAAACTTGGATCCAATCAAAGATAGGAACCATAATAGACAACTTGGACAAATAAAAGAAAATTTAATTTTTTTGTGAATAGTGTCGTATACGTGAATAGTGCCGTATACGTGAATAGTAACCCCGATATGAAAAGGTAAAAATTTTATAATAAAATTCATACCAACATTCCAATGAATGATACTAGATGAAATGCAAAATTCGAAGAATTTTTGATCATTTTAGGAATTATAGAAGCAATACTTACTGTAATAAGTTTTAATTTGGGTATATGAAATGAAATATTATCGCTTTCATAATATGGAATATGAAAGAAAATAATATTTCTTACGAGTATTGCAATAAAATAATATCCTTTACCTTAGTAGAAACTGGATTTAACTGGATTGTCGAATATTATTCTGAGAAAATCTTGCACAAAAAGCTACACTCAAAGTATCCTTATACTCAAGAAAAATACTCACAATACTATAGAATAAGAATTTCTGATATTGAAATGGTGTGTTGAGGAAGGAGGGGTTACCCCCTATTTATAGTTCAGCACGGAGGAAGGAAACAACGCAATCCGCCTAACTTTGCATTTTTTTTCTGTGCCTAATTTTTGCCTAACTCCTCTCATTTTCTTATGGGAGAGGACCCACCCATTTGAATAACTTAGTTTGCAGGCAATGTCTCACCAACCCATTTTTATCACATGCATATATATATAATACTATTATTTAAACAATTATAATATATTTAACTGAATATTTTATCGGAGAAGATAATTGCCAAACTTTCAACAAATATTTCATTCAAAACAATTATTTCATTTATATTAGAATTGAAATAAATATTTTCTTATCATATAAATCAATAATTAATTATTCACAAATAATATTACAGAACTACAATATTGATAACCAGGTCATTCCCAGGAAATAGGGGGTTTTCCGATAAGGATTTCTCCTTACTGGCGCGCAATTAGATTAACCTATCCCCTTTCCTCGACAGAACTTTCTTAGACATTGTCAATAATGCTATCTAATAATATTATTCAAATAATATGAATTATTGATTTGATAATTTGAAATATTGAGCAATGACAATTATTGAATCAATAAAATATTATGCAAATATAGTAATTATTGAATCAATAATATAAAATATTAAACAGTAATTACTGTAACAATTATTGAGTAGTAACTTCTTACGTAAGAATCAATAATTAGAATTACTGTGCAATACCGTGTGCTACTGTGCAACACCGCGTATTACTGTATTTTAACCACCGGGTATTTCAACAATTTTAACGGTAACAACCACGCCGTTATTAAAAACTTATTCTTGTCGTTTTCTTCATCCGACAGTTTTTCGTTATGGGGCCCACCAATGATTGTGTCTTCATACGAATATTTCCCGACAAAAAGAATATTCTCCGACCAAACGAATATTCCCCGACACGATGAATATTTTATTACCACTTGCTAACTTTAAAAAATTTGCACATTTCAGCCATAACTTATCACATTTATCAAATCAACACATTACTATTTCAAAATAATATATAGAGGAAATTCAATCTTTATTCATAAAAGTTGGAGTCTTACAAAAGAAATGTTCTCAGCATTTGAAATTTTGAACCAAGTATAACCCTTAGTCTACTACATACACATAATAATATACATAGGTTATAAATGTATACTTAGGTTTTTGAAAATCAATTGGGCACACCTAAATATATCAATATATAATCCATGTACATTTTGGTAATGCCAAATTATGAGTTAATTGAATAGTGACATACTACATTATCACAAACTTCATTATTATTATTTTAATTATGTTACTCATGGAAAAAATTAGGAATATCAATTATTTACTGAAAAAATTAGGAATATCAATTATTTACTTACTTTAACTTAATATTCCATATAGTATACCTTAATGTACTATACCTATCACATGGTCACATAAGTCTCATTTATGTAACTCATACAACTCATTAATCTTATTATATAGTTTTCATATTGCATAATGTTCATATAATATGTATTCTCATAGGTCCACCTATGTGACTCACTTCCTCTTATCATATAGTTTCTATATTACATAGTTATGTCAAAATGTCACATTATACTTTATATTATATAGTTGCAGTTACTATACAATATGCGATTACACAACTTTACACTAAACGATTAATTGAATAAACATTAATCCAATATATTAATTAACTATTTATACATTAATATGCTATTATTAATAGTAACCATAAATTAATAATATATTATTAATTAATCATTCACTCATTAATTCCTTCTTTAATTATTATAATCATCAATATTTCTCATCACTGTGTCACACAAGGCATTCATAGAGCTTATAATAAATTCCACATTCTTCTCAATTATTATAAATTCAATTTGAATTCATTTGACTTAACCCATCTCAAAACACATAATCATTTATCTAGAAATAAATATTCATTTCCATTAATATATTAATTTAATAATATTCAGAATTTTTCGGGTATGACAGTAGATGGTAATAAATAAATCAATTCTTAACTATAAAAAGCAATTAGGACTTAGTTTACCACTAAAATAAATTAAACTACACAACAAAGTAGCATTTACTTATTTGACTCCTACTTAAAAAAATTATAATTAATTATAACATAAATAAATATTATAGTAAATATAATGTAAGAAAAAAGAATAACAATAATATAATATAAAAACTAAGTAGTATTTACTTAGTTTGGGAATATCCTAAAACAATAAATTTAAAAAGATTTAAAATGATATAATATATAAAATAAATAATATAATACAAAATAAATAAAATAAAATAAAATAACTAATTAATGTAAATTAAATTAAATAATATAATAATAAATAAAATAAAACCAAATTAACAACAGGGTGATATTATTCGTTTTAAATTCAAGTATATATTCTGCATGTTTTTTAATTTTTATTTAGTTATCTTTAACTGTATCATATATATGGACTAATGAGTTACATTATATTGTATCAACAAGATGACGAGCGGGCTGACAATGACCGCGATTTTCAGACTATAGAGCAGCGTCGACGCCCGCCCGATAATCCTCCTCACACCGGGGGCTCTACTAGCTTGACTTAGTTAACATTATTTTGACTTAGTTTACATTATTTTATAGTTTACATTATTTTTGACGTATTGTAGTTTAAACCTTGTCATTACTTTAGTTTGAAATATCTCTTTACTTTAGTTTTGTTTATGTTTGACATTTAGTTTAGTTTAGCTTAATGGGATGTTTGATATACTTTAGTTTAGATTAATGGGTTGTTTTTGACATTTTTACTTCTCATTTAGTTGGTTTTTGACATATTATTGGCCTTGGTAATTGTAATTCATGTTATTGGGCCTTATTAAGTTGATGTGAATGTTGTTGGATAATTAGTTAGCTTGTGTATGTGCTGTTGGGAAAAATGAACAGGTTTACATGTACAAAAAATGTGGGTTAAACCTGAATATTGCAAAAACAAATAAAACATTAAAAAACACTATTCTTGACGGAATAGAGTTAACCTCGACGGATTTTCGTCGAAATTAAACCCTCACAATTTTGACCAGCTGCCACGTGACACTACTATTCTCGACGGAATAGTGTTAAAGATCGACGGAATTCCATCGAAATTATGCCTCTAGCCTTTTTTCCCAACCTGCCACGTGTCATAGTTTCCCCAACGGAATATTCTCGACGGAAGAAATTCAGTCAATAATAGAGTAAGTCCGATCAAATATTCGGCCGAGGTTGATCCGTCGAGTTTAATTAGCTCCAACTGAAAGATCGACGGACTTAATTTCGACGTGCTTATATCCGACTGAATTTTCGACCGAATATTCCGTCGGAATTAAGCATAACCTCGACAGATTATCCTTAATTCCAACGGAATATTCCGTCGAAAATAACCCTTTTTGTTGTAGTGATAAGCAGATATGAGATAATATAAATACATAAATTTAATGACTTGTCTCAACTACTTTGACTAATTTAATCTTCTTTCAAGAAATAGAACTTTGAATTAGAAGATGTAGAGAAAGCTTTTTCAGAGAGATTATGTAGGCAATGAGATATAGTTTTCCTTTGCTTTGTGAATTGCTAAATTTAGAATGAATGAAAAGCCTCCTATTTATAGGATTTTGAAGTTGAGGGCAAAATAGTAATTTTTAAAATCTGATTTTGAACCAATGGTTCAAATTGCATGGATGAAAAATGGATGGCTCGGATCAGATAGGAGCACACGGATTTGGCCAACATTATGCCAAATGGTTATGTTTTTTTATTTCAAACATAGCACAAAAACTTTGGTCCATTCACAAGGCTTTGGCCAAGCCTTTTTCAAAAATCCATGAAAGGCAAAAATTTCTCCAGCACATGCACAACACTTGGTACACACATACACACGGCATATGCATTCACATGCACACACACACACGGCATGCACACTTATATATATATATATATCATATATTTATACTATATATATATATATATATATATATATGAATGTTTTTGAAAGCTTTTTGCCCTATGATATTTTTTAGAAAATCTTTTTTTTAGAAAAGAATAAGAATCTCTTTTCCTTAGGAAATGTTAATATTTGAATAAATTTAATTAACACTTGATAATTAATTTATCAAGGTCAAGAAAAATAATTTTAATTTTAGGATGAAAAAATATTTTTGATAGGAATAAAATAGGATAATTAAAATCAATATTTATAATAATCTTATAGAGAGGATTCTACCTATTTTATATTTAATTCTATTTACTAAGTTTGTTATCATCAACATCATCAAAATAAACTGATTAGTTTGGAGACCTATCAGAAAGAATTGACTTTCCTTGCTGCCAATCCTTTGCACCACATCTCAATGTTATTGCACTTACATTCTCAACAGTTTGAGAAAGTGACCTCTCTGAGCCTTGAGATTCCAACCTCCCTACTGTGGTTGCAAGCTGACCAACTTGGTTCCTCAGATCTTGAACAGAAGTTCTTGTCTCATGCTGGAACTGCTGTGTTTGATTCATGAACTGTTGTGTTTGGTTCATGAATTCCTTGAGCATATCCTCTATAGATGTCTCAAAATTGATAGGTACTTCTTGGTTTTCTGTGTGGTACTGAGGTTGAACTTGCTGAAAACCTTGCGTATTTCTTGCAGCCATTTGTCGAACTATAGTAGTTAATTCAGAAACCTGTTGCTCAAGATTACAAGTGCTCACCTCCTTTACCCTTTGTGATGTATGAGTCATCCTAGTACCATACAGCTGTGAGTTGGCTGCCATGGTTGTAATTAAGTTCTTTGCAGCGTCTAGAGTTTTGTCTACCTATGCTCCTCTACTTGTTGCATCAATCATGCTTCTATCCATTGGTAGCAACCTCTCATAGAAGTACTGGATCAACTGATGATCATCAATTCCGTGAGGTGGACAGCGGAACACAACTTCTTGAACCTTTCCCAATATTCATAGAGACCTGTTGGCCGCTGCATGCATGCATACCGATTGCTTCACTAGAAGAAGAAGAAGACTAGTAGTATTAATTAATCTTGATGAAGACGACGACTCTGATCCTAATTAATTCTATCCACAAAGACGACACACCAAATTAAGATATATATTGATCCATGAAGATGGCCATGCAGGAAGACGAGCTAGGCTACCATGCATGCAAGAAGAGCACCACCACCACCACCACCACTACTACTACTACTACTACTACTCACGATCGAGGACATAGATGGCAAAAGAATGTTATGAGTGGCAGTCGCATTAGTGATGACGGTGACAGGGGTGATGCATGATGGCAGAGGATCGGAGCAACCTCTGATCACCACCGCATTTAATAAGATGGTGCTAGTGTTAGGAGGAGAGAAAAATAGATAAAAGAATGGTATAGATCGCTATTACATACATTGTCCTCAATGTAAGAAAATCATGCAAAGAAGAAAGAACTACATGCAAATAAAAACATAATAAGTAAATGGATAGAAAAATCAAATATGATTTCTTGGGTTGCCTCCCAAGCAGCTGCCCTTGTTTATTGTCATTGGCTTGACATCATCCTTCTCATCCTATGTAATTGGACTTGTGTACTTCAAGTGGACTGATAACAGTTTCAATTCATTAGGAGCATCCTTCAGATCCTGATTTTGCTCCATTCCAGCCTTCAAATCCTCCTTGTATATTTGCTCAAGAGATTCCTGCACTATAGAGTCAACAACATCAGTAGAAAAAACATAATTAATATTACCAAGATACCTTTTAACTTCATATATGTCGAACTGGACATGTGCCTCTTTCAATTCCATAGTTAAGGTCCCATGATATGTATCATGTAGTTTTTTTGTTGTTTGCACCGATGTATCATCTATATCCTCTTTTTAAAGATCTACAAAACTTATCAAATTGTTCTCCTCTTTCTCTTGTTCAGCCTTTTCAGACTTTGAATACCTGATTTCTTCTTCAAATTCAGTAGTAGCCTCAAGCACTTTTAACTGGTTTCCACTAGTGAACTCCTTATTATCTTTAAGTTCTTGTTCCCTATTCGCCATTTCTTCCAGAAATTTTTCATACGACTCTGTATATAACTCTGAAATTTTTCCAACTTTCCAATTCCTTCTTAGAACTTGGGGAAAAGGTAGCATCGATTCATAAGTTGAAAGAGGTGGAAATTTATGCTTGAGTACAACACTGCTGCTTGTTTCACTATTGTATGACTTTTTTTGTTCTGAAAACATTGACTTTTCTTGCTGCCAATCCTCTGCACCACATCTCAATGTTATTGCACTTACATTTTCAATAGTTTGAGAAAGTGACCTCCCTGAGCCTTAGGATTCCAACCTCCCTACTGTGGTTGCAAGCTAACCAACTTGGTTCCTCAGATCTTGAACATAAGTTCTTATCTCCTGTTGGAACTGATGTGTTTGCTTCATGAACTGTTGTGTTTTTGGTTCATGAATGTCTTGAACATATCCTCCATAGATGTCCCAGAATTGACAGGTACTTCTTGGTTTTCTGTGTGGTACTGAGGTTGAGCTTGCTGAAAACCTTGCGTATTCCTTGCAGCCATTTGTCGAACTATTGCAGTTATTTTAGAAATCTGTTGTTCAAGATTACAAGTGCTCACCTCCTTTACCCTTTGTGATGTATGAGTCATCTTAGTACCATACTGCTGTGAGTTGGCTGTCATGGTTGTAATTAAGTTCTTTGCAGCGTCTGGAATTTTGTCTACTAGTACTCATCCACTTGCTGCATCAATCATGCTTCTATCCATTGGTAGCAACCCCTCATAGAAGTACTGGATCAAGTGATGATCATCAATTCCATGAGGTGGACAGCTGGAACACAATTCTTGAACATTTCCCAATACTCATAGAGATCAGTTGGCCGCTGCATGGATGCATACCGATTGCTTCACAAGAAGAAGAAGAAGAAGACTAGTAGTATTAATTAATCTTGATGAAGACGACGACTCTGATCCTAATTAATTCTATCCACAAAGACGACACCAAATTAAGATATATATATATATATATATATATATATTGATCCATGAAGATGGCCATGCAGGAAGACTAGCTAGGCTGCCATGCATGCAAGAAGAGCACCACCACTACTACTACTACTACTCACAATCGAGGACAAAGATGACAAAAGAATGTTATGAGTGGCAGTGGCATTAGTGATGACAGTGACAGGGGTGATGCATGGTGGCAGAGGATTGGAGCAACCTCTGATCACCACCGTATTTAATTAGATTGTGTTAGTGTTTGGAGGAGAGAAAAATAGATAAAAGAATGGTGTAGATCGCTATTAGATACATTTCATTTCACATGAATTAATTTGAGAGTGGAAGAGTGAGGCTTTCAATTTTTTATAATTAATGACAGGTTATGAATTTAATATAACTTTATTGTCTAAAAAATAAAATATATCTCTACTTTTAAGTTGGGACTAAAACAATAGAATAAATTAATATTGTAGAATAATAAATTAATAAAAGATTAAGATTTAAGCTTGTAAAATAATAAAATAATATTTATTCATTATATTTTTTCCGTATATATTTAATATATTGTTATATATATATAGAATCTAAAATTGAGTAAAAATCTAAAAGGAAAAATCCTAAACATATATAATTTTAATGTGTGACTTAAAGAATTCCTATAAGAAATAGAATTGTTGATTTAGTACTTTTTCAAAATCATAAATAAAATTGTAGTTCTAGTTAAATACTTGGATCACAAGACTTGGACTAAAAAACCAAAATTTATCTTATTATAGATATGGAATAGTACGTCTACATTATTATCTATAAATCCTAATTAGTAATGCACCGACATAAGCTTTGCCCTAATCCGGATCAATGCAGGACGATCGACAACGGCTAGCTAGGGTTAGGGTTGACTACCTATATATAAGTAAGTAAATTAGTAGCACTACCTATCAATTTAGAAACTGCGTAACCGGAAAATCTATGTACTAGTAATTAATAGAGAGAGAGAGAGACTTAGGGAGAGAGAGAGAGAGAGAGAGAGACAGAGAGAGAGATCTAGTAATGGAGCACGACAATGGAGACTTTGGACTCCCATGTCCTCCATGGGAGGACTACGCTGTAGCTGCTTTTGATAATGATCATCATTCTATCAATATTAATCTACAGCCTGACACTTTTTTCGATGGACTTGACGAAGATGATGATGATGATGATGTGGGTACTATTGATCATCATCATGTAATTTGTTCCAAGGAAATCAAAGTAGGAAGTAAGCCATGTATTATAAAGCATGGCAGAGGCAAAGAGTTGAGGACGGCCATTCGAGTTCTCAAACCAACCGCTAATCAGTTGGCCGCTGCATACCAATTACTTGACAAGAAGAAGAACAAGAATAATGCTACTACGTCTACGCCTAGTAATATTCTTGATGATCAGCCCTGCAAGAAAGTAGCGATTATGAATAAGAAGGATACGAGTACTGGTATTAATCTTGATCAGCCCAAGAAGAAGCTGGTACTTCCTGTTGCCACCAAAGTGATGAACAAGAAGACAACGGCTCCTCCTCCAAATTCTATTGCCATGCAGAAAGAGGAGGCTGCCATCAAGAAGAGCGCTAACGATACTGCTAGTACTAGTCATGATGACAAACCAAAGACGACAATGGTAAATATGGTATTGGAGAGCAAGAAAGATGATCAAAAGGTGTTACCAAGGGACGAATTCTCCATGCAACTCAAATTCGAGTCCACCAAGAGGAAACTCCACGACTCTTACCAACGAATCGACAACGCCAAGAAGCACAGGAGCATTCAAGTCATTGAGTTTCAGAAGCCGCCCCTGCCAATTAAGCCTAAAGCCAGGAGTTCTTATCGCGCCAAGTACTCTCACAACAAGTTTCATCAGCCTGCTGCCATTCTTAAGCACTAGACTACTGACTAATACTAGTTAAATAGTATATATGATCTTGTTAGATATATATGCACTTGTATTATTCAATTGTACGTACTGTTTAAAATCTTGATTAGTTATTCAATTGTATCCTGATTAGTTCTTATCGAATCCTCCCTGTTTGCTTGCTTATTTTCATCTGGTAGTGAGATTTGGTCTATGTTTCTCTTTGAATTAATTAATTCCCAACACTTGTAAGCCTTTTTGGTCTCCCCAAGTGAAAAAAGTTTGGAAGAAAAAATTATAAATAAATAAAAAATCTTAAAAGTCATTCATTTTAGAAATATTTATTTACTTTTTGTAATTAATATAGAATAATCTTGTGAGATTATCTATTTGGCTCCAGATCCTTTAGAGTTTAAGCTATGTTTTGATTCTTAAAAAAGTTGATAATAATTAATTTCCCCAAAAAACCATGATATATGATATTCCCAATTTGGTGGTGGCAGTTTGATGAAGTAGCATAGTTAAGGTAATGTTAAGTGCCCTCAAATTTCAAAATATTAGTATAACCGGGCCTGCCCCTGCCAAAGCCTAGAGCCGGGACTTCTTATCACGTCAAGTACCCTCACAAGTTTCATCAGCCTGCTGCCATTCTTCAGTACTAGAATACTAGCTACTAGTAAAAACTTTTGTAGTTACATATATACATGCTTTATTGGTACACGTTAATTATAAGAAAAAATATTATTTTAACACGTAAAAATACCATTTTCTTTTTTATTAATTATTTGGGTACATGTTACAGTTTATTTTAACAGTTTTAAGCCGTTTTGGTCTCCCCAGGTGAAAAAGTTTGGAAGAAAAAATTATAAATAAATAAATAAATATTAAAAGCCAGTCATTTTAGAAATATTTATTTACTTTTGTAATTAATATAGAATAATCTTGTGAGATTTTCTATTTGGTTCAGATCCTTTAGAGTTTAAGCTATTGGTTCTCAAAAAAATTGATAATAATTAATTTCCCCAAAACACCATGATATATGATATTATTAATTAGAACTACTATAGAGTGGAATCATGCACTGGCATAATAAAAGGTTGTTGTCCTTCAAACTTGTCACTCACTTTCAAAGTCGTTTTTAAAGTTTATTTTTCATCAGTTAAGTCCTTAAAGTAGTATTTTTTTTGCGTTTTCGTTTCTCCTACCCGATTTGACCCCAACCCGACCCATTTTGACCAAATTTTAACCTAACCCGACCAAGTTTGACCCAACTCCAATTTTTGATATTTTAAAATAAAATAATAATTATATTTAATATTTTTAAATAAATTATTATTTTTAAAATAACAGTTAATTTTAATATTTTAAAATAAAATAATTGTTTTAAAAATAGTTATTTTCATATTTTAAAAGAAAATATATTTTTTTTAAAATATAAAATAATAATTATATTTAATATTTTAAAAAAAAATATTAGTTTTTAAAAAATAATAATATTTAATATTTTAAAATAATTATTATTTTTTATAATTTAATAATAAAATATTATTTTTAATATTTTAAAATAAAATTTATTTTTAAAATAAAAATTATTTGTTATATTAAAAATAAAATATTATTTTTAAAAAGTTATAAAATTTGTTATTATTTTAAGAAAAAAATATTAGAAATTTTATTTTTTTCAAAATGAGTAAAGTTTCATAAACTATAGATTCAAAAAAAAAAACTTTATTTTAAAAAAATAGATTTTTTTTCATTTTTTATGTAAAACTTTATTTTCATTAAAAGAAAATTTAATATCTTTACGATTATTATACGCTAATGTGTTAGGAATTTTCTAAACTAATTAAGAAATTAAATTAGAGGGCTAGTAAATGGCTAAATATAAATTATAATTATATTGTTAAAGTTTAATTAAATTTTCTTAATAAATTTAAGTTAATCCAATTTAAAATATCAAAATTGGCTTAATAGATAAATAATTGGGGGATGTAGTTATTAGTATTTTGGGAAGAATAGCAATAAAATTAAGTGTGACATTTTGCTTTAATTAGAGGAAGGAGGATGTATCATATAATAGGGAAATAATAAAATAAAACGAAAATAAACAAGGGAGCATAATTGATCTCTCCCAAACATAGCTTAAACTCTCCATATTTTTAACTAATCAGACTTTTCCTTCCAGTGACTAACCACATAAGAGTCATGTTAAAGCTTATTCTTCAATTTATTTCCATACGCTCATTTTGCATAAGGCTGAGAAAGAGAGTGAGAGAGTTGTATGGGTTCTCTGTGAATATTGGAGAAAAACTTTGGAGATTAAGGAGGAGCAGGAAGGATTAATCAACATTCTTCATCATCTAGCTAAGCTAAAGAAGATTCAAAGGTAAGGAAAAGAATTCTAAAACTTCTAGTTTCTATTTCTCAAAGTTCTTCACTGTTAGAACTTATTTTAGTGATTTGATTTGATGAAAAGTTGGAAAATGGGTTTTTGGGTATAAGTAATCTGTTAAGTATTATATGTATATGAAATTGAAGTCATCAAATTCGAATTTCTATGTAAAAGAGGAAGAATTAGACTTGTGGGTTTATTGTATATATTATGGTCTGTTTTAGAGGCTTAATTGGTTGTGATTCCATGCTTAAAGGTGTAAATTGATGGTTGAGTATTATTCTACTCTGAAAAACGAAAACAATGCAACTAAAATGAATCAAAACAGATGTAAAACGAATTCGAGGTGGATGATTTCGTATAATATGTTAAAATATCAAAAAACTAGCATGAACATGGAATTTGATTCCTTAATTTGGTTATTTGAAGTTTCTGAGATGTTGAACTCACTTTGTAAATGTATTCTTTGTGTGTTTGATGAATTTATTAAGTTAGAAATCATCTAAATTGGAGTTTGGATGAAGAAAGTATTTGATTTGGTTGAAATCAGAGTTTAAGTCGCGAACTGAAAAATTGGTTCTGGAGTCGAGCGCCGCCGCGCTGGTATTGGGCGCTGCCGCGCTAGTGCCAGTATGAAGTGGCGCGGCCACGCCAGTATCAGAACAGGCCCAATGATGAAGTTTTAATTGCACGGTGTGGTAGATGTTTAGGTAACTTATTTTAATAAATGTAGCAATGTAATTAACATGTAACAAGATATAATAACAAGTCGTAACATATAAGATGGTGTAATGTGATAATCAAAGAGATATAGTGATAGACTCCACGGCATGCTTGCGTGAGGTGGTCGTCGCCCGAATCGTTTCTACCACAGTGATAGTATAGGACTCCTTCGATACCTCAACCCAACATCTATATTGAGACGAGAACCTTGGTACAATCAATCAAGTAATGAAATCTGTGTTGAATAGAACACCAACGACACTCAAACCCCGTGTTTATAACGAAATAGGAACCTCGGCACGATTGACGATTGATGAGGTAGAAGACGCCACACACAACTATGTATTGTTGTATGATAAGTAAAATTGAATATCAAAAAATAAACTAAGAAATTTACTTAGGAATTCTTCAAAGAACCACAAGTAGAGAATAATCTCTTAAATAGAATAAATCTAAATAATATTAAATTGTTGTATGAATTGCATTCATATGACTTATTTATACCAACTAAGAAAACCCTAAAATCCCATAAGGAATCAACAATTTGTTTTAGAAATAAAATCCTATCTAAAAGGATCCTAAAATCATTAGAATTATTAAAGATATAAAAGTTACCTAAAATATATGAAAGAAATATGGTCAAATAAGGAAAATATGGTCAAAAACGCATCGCCTTGACAAACGTGTCTGACCTGTCAGACGCCCGGCGCAGGCCACACCAGTCTTGGCCTGTGATTGGTGCGGGCCGCGCTACCCTGGCAGAGACTCCGATGGCCTGGCCCGAGGCGCTCCTTCCTGGGCTGGCTTGGGGCGCAGGGAGCGCTGCATGGCCAGAACTTATGGTAGTTCAGCGTGGGGCGCGCTATTTCTAGTGCAGTCATGGCGTGGGCAGCGCCAGTTAGGCAGAAAACTTCCTTGACTTGAATCGCTTGGATCAAACACTTCTATCATATTTATGAACTTAGTCTCCAACTCCAAGGTCTTCAAACTCATTCCTCCATCACTCCAAACTCCTTTAATAAGTCCGTTGAGTCCTTCCTTAAAAATTTTAGCTCGTCCTCTAGTCACTGGTCCAACTGGAACTTGCACCGGATCTAATCCATGCCCTCCATTAGAATCCAAGCTAGTCATGTTCTCATCATATAGGATGGGGTTAATGTAAGTGGTTAATGAATATTGTGTCACGACTAATCGATGTGTTTATGTGACTGAAATATGTAAAATTTAAAGGGAAGTATACTGTAATTGTGTAGCGAACGCACAAGGCAAGTTTTCTAACCTTCGCTACTTTAATATTCAGTGGGGTTTCTTAAATTGGTCAATGTTTATATTCTTGAACGAGCTTTCTAACTCTTTCCAAAAGTATTACTTCGATAAATATTATTTGTTCAATTTATGCATCATTGAGACTCTATCACTTATTGAATCATGACGTGTTTATATACATTTGTTCAAGATGATATTGTAATTAAACTCTTAAATGGCTATCGAACCCTTTTGATTCAACTAGTCCATAGTTGATGAACGTTCTAAAGTTTAGAATTCTTTTCTGAAGTTATTCCAAACCAAATAATCTTTGGTGTGGATTCTAATGTTAAATCTGAGATAAACAACCCTATATTAAGGGTATATGTTATTGGAAACTATAATTTTGAGCTACGCAATAGCGATGATATGTTTGTTCACAATATATAGTACGAAGGGCTGATCACTTGGAGTACGAGATGGATGGTCCATAGTCTCTTGACTGTTAAAGGTTACAGTAGAAATACTTGATAACATGTGACATAGTTTGTGGTCTTGTGACCCTCATTATATATATCTTGATCTTGATATTTAAGATTTGATTCCAAAGTTGATTATTCCATTGAACTCACAGTTATTGATTATTGTTTATTGATTCTAGCGAAAGGTATCTTATTCAGTTAAAAAGTAAACATTTGTTTCACTCGTATATTGTTTATTGTTCATTATTATACATGTGGGCAAGTTGATTTGCTCACTCTTGCATAAAACCTTACAGCTAAAGTCGAGAAGCCTGAGGAGCCGTCTACAAGAAAGGGCAAGGGCAAGATGCATAAGTAGATGATGTTTAGATTATCTTTCATTTGAAATGCTTATGTAATGGACTTAATTATGTTTAAACTATTCTGTTATTATGATGTAATAATATAGGTTAGTTAACCTGGGAGACGATTATGAATGTAATTATTTAATAAGTTTTATCACATATGATGATGTTATGTTATTTAATGGGTAGTTAGATGTAGTATGTGTTGTATCGTGAGCACCAGATCCGAGAGTTGAGGTATTCGGATTTGGGGGTGTCACAAAAATTGCATTTGCACTCACAAATACCTTCTGATTTTCAAGACTATAAAACAGTCCACCTCTTGTCTCTTTTACATACCTTACAAACAAACATACTTCTGATCTTGTTCCTAATTTATCTATATTTATTTTCCCTTTACGCACATGTGCATGGCAACCCCATATATGAATGTGTTTCAAGCTAGGCTTGCGCCCTGACCAAAATTGTAATGGTGTTTTTAGAACTACTTTAGATGGAACAATATTCAATAAGTATATCGCCGATTGTAAAGCATATCCCAAAAACATATATGTAGTGTAGAATAACTCATCATAGATCTAATCATATCTAAAAGAGTTGTGTTTCTTCTTTCTGCTACACCATTTTGTTGAGGAGTCCTAGGTGCATACAACTGTGATACTATTCCATTTTCGAACATGTAATTCTTGAATTATGTAAGAAGGTATTCACCACCTCGATCAGATCGAAATGTCTTTATACATTTACCCGTATGTTTTTTAACTTCTGCCCGAAACTCTTTGAATTTTTCAAAAGCTTTAGAGTTATGATGCATTAGTTATACATAACCAAATCTTTAGTAATCATCAATGAATGTGATAAAATACTCATAACCTCCTTTAGTTTTTGATGTCAATGGAATACATACATCAATATGAACCAAATTTAACTATTCTATAGCTCTATCACCTTTTCCTTTAAAAGATCCTTTAGTCATTTTACCCTCTATACAGGATTCGCAGACTGGATAAGAATTAATTTCAAGAAAACTTAAAGATTCATCATTTACCAGTCTTTGGATCCTGTTTTGATTAATATAACCTAAATGTAAGTGCCATAAATAAGTTTTATTTGTTGAAGAAACTTTTCTTTTCTTAGACATGTTATTATTAATTTCAGTATTTTGTAGTGTTCTTGTAACAATACTGAGAATATATAAATTATCTAATAATGTACCATCACAAACAAAAGTAGAATTTTTCTTAATAATAACTTTATTACTAAAAACCACGAAGTACCTTTGCTTAAATATACAAGAACCCGAAATTAAATTCCTACAAGTGTTTAGTATGTAAAGTACATTATTCAAATATAAACTCCTATCACTAGTGAACTGTAAATGAACTATTCCTACTACTACTGCTGCAACTGTTGCATCCGATGCTAATTGTAGATAAATTTCCCCTTCAGTTAGCCTTTTGGTCTCTTGGACCCCTGCAAAGTAATGCAAACATGATTAATGGTTCCGAAATCTACGCACTAGGATCCCGTAGAAACCGCCAATAAATATGATTCAACTAGTAAAGTTTGAAACTTACTTTTGTTATTCACATTCTCAAGGAATGCTGGGAAATTGCGCTTCCAATGCCCCTTTCACCACAGTGAAAACACTTCCCTTCGGGCTTACCGTCGCTTTGACCCTGCTACTTTCCAACTCCCCGAGTACCAGAAAACTTTGAATTCTGTTTTTTTTGTTTGGTTTCTTTTTCTTGCCAGCCTGAGCATTAGCAACATTAGCTTCAACCTTAGCAGCATTAGCCTCATTACATAGACAACTGGCTTAGGTACTAGAATACCTTGGGCCGATTGAAACTGTTTCATTAACTCACAAGGAGAGTATAATGAAACTATCACATCTTGTAGTTAACCCAAAAAAATTTAAAAGTATCGAGCAATGACTGCAGCAACATGTCAATCTGCGTATCCACATAGACATTTGCTCCGAGTACCACCAGTTCGCTAAAGCAAGATATAAACTTGAGACAATGTTCACCCACTTGAGTTCCCTCAACCATTTTTTCTTTCATGAGAGACTTCATAATACTCGACCTTATGGCACAAGCATGCTCACCAAACATACCATATAGGCTGTAAACGAGCCAAACAGTATGGGCTCGATTCGGTTCGATTCGGGCTTGACTCGAAAAAATACGAGCGAGACTCGGATTCGTTAATAATATGATCCAAATCTGAGCATAAAAAATAGTTCGAATAAAAATAGGAGTAGAATATGAGCAAGGTTTTACTCGACTTATTTAAGATTCAAACTACTCGAATTCTTAATTGTGATTCGATACATACACTGTGACAAACGAGAATTTTGTAATTTATTTTAAATATTTGTTGAATTAAATAAATATTTTTGATGATTTATTTATTGAGTTAAATAAATATTTGATGGAATTGTCATAGATTAATTTAATTATGTGTTACAATGATTAAATTAATGTGGAGTAATTTTATAATTCAAAGTATGAATTTAATTGAGTTTATTAAATCAAATGAGTCGTTCAATAATTATAAGGTTATTCTAATTAATTTAATAATTAATTAGAGATTTAATAATTTTTCATAATTAATAAATAAGAATTTTAATTATGTGATGATGTGATTTAATGTGTAATATCATCTTTTATTTAATTGAATTTAAATGATATTATTTGATTAATTAAAGTGTGATAAATAAACTATATAATAAATATTTTAATTAAAATAATGGGAAAGGAGCCTTTTGTATGCTAACCAAACAAAGCCTTAAGATAATGGGTGTCAGTTAAAACCATTATTGGACTAACTGACACCATGATCTCTTCAGTTATATCATATATGTATAATTATATTAGTTATCCTTCATACATATTACTATTACTCTGCTAAGATAAAAATACAGAGAGAAAAAGAGAGAAGTTTGAGAGAAGAATTGATTTAAGAAAGAAGTTTAGAGAATCAAAGAGAAGTTCATATCTTCTTAACAGAACTTACAAGGGTAATATCTTCATCCTAAGTTGTATATTTTACGTTATAATATTTTCTCCATTAAAGCCAACTTGAGTTCTCTGTGAACAATTTTTGTGACTATTGTAAGAGATATGACTATATATGTGTTAATAGATGTTTATAACATGTTTCATATCAATTATAAACTGTTTAGAGTAATTAAATCCATGTAATTATGTTGTAATTGGAGTTTTATAAGTTACAAAGTATTAAAGTATGAATATGGCCTATATATACAAAATTTCATGCTTTAATTGTATATTAAACTGTAATTGATGATTGATTATGATTATGCAAGTAAAAACGAAGAGAACAAAATTTAAACGGATATATTCGGTGTTACAACGAATCTGTAATGTGTGATTTCTTGAAATTTGTCAAAACTATGAAAAATATCAAGAACATGAGAATTGGGTGTTCTAATTGGACTGTTTATGTGATTTAAGTTGTTAAAAGCATGCTAAGTATGTTGTTAAATGTTTCTGTTAAGTTTATAGCTTATGGGTAACATTAAATTTGATGTTTGAGTATGATTTTGACTGTATTTGGCTTTTTCTGTGTGTTCTTCTCGAACTGTCAGACATTAATGTGTCTCGGCGCCGCAACGCCGGTTCTGTGAAAAAATCGGGTGCTGCAGTGCCAGGCTAGTAATGGCTGACGTAGTCATGGCGCCGCAGCGCCGGTTCTGTGAAGGAACCCAGCGCCAGGTCAAGGCTTGGCTGACGTAGTCACGATGCCGCAACCCCGGTTCTGTGAAGGAACCCAGCGCTGTAGCGCCAGGCCAATGAATTGCTGATGTAGGCTCAGCGCTGCAGCACCGGTCCCCAGTGCAAACTAGGCGCTGCAGCGCCGGACAACAGAATGACCCAAAAAATTTTATTTAAGTGTTCAAAGTTCAGAAATATAATTTAAAATGTTATGTAATGAACATGATGACATGTTAAACATATATTGAGATGTTAAAATAAATTATTAACTTGTTTTACGTGATTAATTGATAAGTTAAATACGTGATGTAAACTTGTTATTCGGAAAGTCTAATAACGTATTCAAGAACTGATGCTTGTGATTTGATGAGTATAATCAGACTTAGAATTAATTGATATTGTGAATGTAATGATATGTAGGATTAATTGAGAACTGTGATTTGTAGCTTGCGCACGAGGCAAGTGTTCTATCCCAAACTTATTATCGTCATGCAAGTTTTCTTACCCTAACTCGATTATAATTACGCAAGTTTATTAACTCTACTTTAATTGAGCAAGTTATCTATTCTTTCATTAAACAAGTTATTACTCTTGTTTATTCAATTTCAAGATTCCGTATGAGATATTACAATCCTTTTTGAAGCAATACTTCGGTTATTCAATACTTATTTAATTGTATACCTTTGAGATTTCTTATTTGGTTTAAGTATCATTTATTTTTGAACCTTGAAAGACTAGCGAACCCTTGTTTATTCGACTAGTCCATAGTTGATAAGCATTCTAAATTCTAGAACTGTTATTGAGCTTATCCAAACCAAACTTTCTTTGGTGCGGACTCTGACGTCAAACTGAGATGAACAACCCTTTATAGGGGATTATTTACGCTTTAGCGTTGAGATGTTGTGCACATACATGGTACTAAGGGTTGATCCCCTTAAGTAAGAGAAGTAGAGTCCATATAGTCTTACTACTGTTAAAGGTTTAAAGTAGAAATACTTGATAACCTGGGACATAGTTCTTGGTCTTATGACCCTCAGATGTACTTTTGATTCTTGTATTCTTTTCTTGATTCAAAAGTTGAGCTTTCTATTATTCAGAGCCTTTTGATTTCTCGCATGTTATTATTACTGTTATATTGTTATACTTGTGGGCAATCGTTGCTCACTCTTGCATAATAACATTGCAACTAAAATTGAAAGAACTGACGAGCCATCCACAAGTAAGGGAAAGGGCAAAGCTAACAAGTGAGGAAGACTTGTTATTTAATTATGAATGATTTGTTTAAGACTTATTTGTTTGTTATGTTTTCGCATTGATGTTTAAGGTTAGTTGACCTAAAATTTATTTATTCAGATGTTGTAACCCCTTAAGGAAAGGATTTCTATTTATGTCAAGAGTTGCATTTATTATGGGTAGATAGATATGTTATATTTGGACAGTGAACACCAAATCCTGTGGAAATGAAGTACCTGGATTTGGGGGTGTCACATACTCGATTGATACAGATTCGATTAGATACTCGATACATTCTCTTATAATATATACAAAATTAAATCAAATTAGGTTGATTAATTATTATTATTTTGTTTTATTTTTAATTTTAGTTGTGGTTTTATATTTGTAAAGTGTAATAGTAAATATATTTTCTCATTTCTAAGTAAAATAACAAATTCAATTTATAATTATATTTATTATAAAACTAGTTATTATGTGGAGACTCGAATTCGAGCTTGAATTTGAATCTCGCGAGTAGTTTGAATATAATTCGATTAGGGTCGGATCGAATTCGATTAATAAATATTCGAGTCGAGTCGAATCTGAGTAGAATATGTCAAATATAATTAGAATTCGAGTATGAATTTAATGTTTCGAGTCGAATTCGAGTAGCTCTCTATTCACTTCAGTTTGACTCGTTTACACCGTTATATATCATGCAAAGATTCTATCATAGCCTTAGCAGTTGGAACAACCATATGATGATGATGTAAAATATTGGATAAAGAGCCCAAGATGTAACATTTATCCATCTCATCAGCCTTTACCCATTTTGCATGTGCTTCTTTAGAAGCACGAAGAGCATTAGTTGCAGGTGTCTCAGGGCAAGGATCAATTAGCACAAATTTATATTCCTAAGCAGTAAGAACAATGTCCAAATTCCTTTTCCAATCAACATAATTAGGGCCAGTAAATTGATTCTCTTTTAGAATGATTGAGATTGGGTTGAATGCAAACATGATATCTAAAATTAAAAAACATACACTCATCATTCATATGACCATTATCAAGTAAAATAATGCATATTTTAAGCAATTCATTACTTTCCAACATATGTATCTTAATTTTTTAAATAAAATTCATCCGTGGGGAAAGATAATTATTTTAAATTACCATTATTTTCTTTTCTAGTTAACTCTTATTAAAGAAAATAACATACTTATATTTTTTAGCCTTCAAGAGTATTAATAAATAATCTTTCCATAGGAAAAAATTATTAATCTCTTTATCAAGTGTATACCATTACATTAGATTCCATAAAATATTCATAACTCAAAATATAACTCTGTATGGAAAGTATATTTATACTATTATTTTAATAAACTCATATCCTATGTGGGAATCTATACTTGTTATCTTAATCACTAATATTTTTCGTAGGAAACATATTAGTTGTCATAACTATATTAGTTGTGTAATTTTATCCTTCACTCACTTGAATTTTTATTATTTTTATTTATTCATATATCACTCATGAAATAAAAAAAAATTCACAAATAATAAATATTGAAAATTAGATAATTCGAAAGTATTGAAAGTTCTTTACATCCGGCCCAAATACTATACAATTCGTATAATTTCAGAAAATATTTTGAGAAATCCCATATAATTTTAGAAAAATATTTTTTTTTAAATTTTCATACAAATATAATTTCGAAAAATTTATTGGGCTTTATGTTCTGAATTTTTGGAATTGACTAAAATTCAATTATGTTGCTTTAATCTAGGTTTTAATAACAAACATATAATCACATCATCAAACATCACACATCAAGATAAGTACATAACAATATACTCTCATGGCTAATAAGAATCCTGGATCCATCAGGACTCTCTTGAAGCATCCATGTTGAAATCGAATGTTGTATTCTACATGTCTCCATGTCCATCTCAGATTCTGCAGAAAAAAAAGAAGAAAGAAACTTCATGTCCATCTTCTTCAACAGGTTACATATTATTAGCGCAACTGATTACATATAGGTCTTATACTTCATACGAAGTGTACATCCGGTCTATGTACAATTACATCAATGAAACTTATACTCATTTAGAGTTTACATATCATCTAAACTGCAGAAAAATTAAATGACTCACAGTAGGAGTTTTACAACCCAAAATCAAAACCAACAATTATTTAATTAAAACATACATTCATACTAGCCATGAGAGTATGTAACAATCAATTCTGCAAAACAAAAGTTAGAACAATAATTTATCCAACTGTGTACCGTAAAGAATACTTTAATACATTTCATGCATACTTTAATTCTATAACATAAACGGACATATTACTTTATTAAAACCCTAAAGCAGCATATTTCGAAAATCACCTATACACATATATATTCATGTTATTCATATAAAATCATAAAGATTGCTCTGATGCCAATTGTTGAATTTTTTTTTCGAAAAATAGGTTTAAAAAAATAAAAATAAAACAAGAATCATATTTATGATTTTATGCAAAACAACAAATATATATACTATGTATCTAGTACGAATTTATTTTCTAGCTAGTGCTTAGTTAGATTAACACATTTTGAAAATCCGTACAGTCTCTAGTATCCTCAAAATCTTCCCTCCTATGATCTTATGATGAACCTAGAGTGTGGCCTGAAAAACACCTTTTTAAAAAAACTCTACCAATGTTTTTCCTGGGTTGAAAGAGAGAAAACGAAATTTGGTATTTTCTTCTGATAGAAAAAGTCTCAAAATACGTTTCTGATCAATTATATATATTAACATTGATCCTTACACTCGTGTAAGAATTTGGTCTATATTAAGCTAGGAAAAGGATCCTAATGTATTTCTTTTCTGACTCCAATACCTATTTAGATATTATTATCTAATAATAATATTTAAAATAAATATTAATTACACTTACCACATTCTTGTGGAGCCTGAAATTAAAAACATACTAAAATGTAAATTATACCTTAAATTTATTATTTTGTAAAGATACGCTTTCGATTTTACAATATAGCAAATCACTTCCTCGTGATATAATAGTAGTGCAAAATTATATTTTTTGAGTCAAATCTTTACTGCAAACTATTGCTACGTTTAGATTGAGGGAATAGAATAAAAGAATGAATAAATTCATTTCATCCCTTTGTTTTTTTATTCCATATATAGAGAAGGTAAAATAAAATTCATTCCAATATAATGAATATATGTGATAATTTTGTCATTATCTGACAACATCCACCAGCAACAACAACCAAACATACAATTAAAATATCTTAAAATTATTTTATTCCGTCCTTCATTCCATTTCTTCAATCCAAACGTAGCATATATGTTAAAAAGTACTCCCTCCCTTCCATATTAAATGTCCTAATTTTTTTTTTGGATGTTCCAAAATAAATGTCCTATTTCTATATTAGTAACTATATTTATCATATTCTTCCGCTTATACCCTCATAATCTATTTAATATACTTATTGGGAATGTGAGAGCTACAAAAAGGGTAATTTAGGTTAAAAAAAAACTTTATTAATCAGCGTGCCGAAACTAATTAGGACGTTTATTTTGGAACGGATGGACTACAATTTTGTACTAAGAGGATGAAATTTGTTAATTAGTCAAAGTTAAGGACGAAAGTATTACACGAGCATAAATACAAGGGACGGGACGGGTTTGTATTTTAATCTTAAAAACATAGTACATATTAAT
Source organism: Panax stipuleanatus (assembly GCA_020205555.1). NCBI lineage: Eukaryota > Viridiplantae > Streptophyta > Magnoliopsida > Apiales > Araliaceae > Panax > Panax stipuleanatus. The sequence continues at coordinate 8,863,134 of CM035122.1, read as the reverse complement.
ATATTTCTTAATGAAATTCATTATAACAACAAAATGTAAATCGTTTTTCAAAGAGTAAAACGCAAAAGTGAATTGTACTCTTAGTATATTTGGATATCGTACCCCTTTTTGTTGGTCAATGCAAAATAAACCCTTTACTATATAAAATTTTGGATGACAAAGCTTTATGTGACAATTGGTCATTGACTATCCTCCTTGGCAATAATGACATGTAAATAAGCCAAACTAAGACTGAAAATTAAGCTTTGTTATTTCAGGTTGTGTCCAATGAACTCTCAGGTTTAAGAATGAATCTTCCATTCCAATGTCATACTTTCCCCAATCCCACACTTTCCTTGTTTTCTCTCGTCTTTAGTAAAAACTAATCTTCTGGCAAGTCGAGTTGAAGATGAAGATGAAGACCTACCAGAAGCTTAGTTTTTACTAAAGACGAGAGAAAACACGGAAGGTGTGGGATTGGGGAAAGTATGACATTGGAATGGAAGATTCATTCTTAAACCTGAGAGTTCATTGAAATTAAATTAAAAAATCATCGAATTTCCCATTTGTATTCAAAAACCTCTACAGTTAAAAGGACTTTTGACTATATTAGTACTAAAAAAAATAAAATCATAAATTTTTGAAATAAAAGTATTTTTTTTAGCACACCGCACCACTCTGTAAAACGATACCAAAATGCACGAACACATGCGTTGAGAATTATTGGGGCCCGAATATTTGAGGACCAAGACTCGAATTAGGCTTGGCCTCGGTTGGGTGATGTTGGGTCCGGTTTGGGCCATGTTGGGAGGTAACTCCTAATTATATGGAGATTCTATTTATGGGAAGAGGAATTGGTTGTCAATTGGACTTCCTATATCTTGGGAGATTTAATACAATCCTATTATGAAAAGGATATACGGGGAAACCCTAATCCAATATGAAGATGAATTCTAGCAGGGATGTGAGGTACTATAAATACATGGCATGACTATTCATAAGGTACATACACACAATATTACTATTTTCCAGCAATAGAGTATTTTACCTCCATTGTTAACCTTGTCAGCCTGTACTTACTCTCACACCGGAGCTATCCCCCGGCAGCCCAAGCCGTCAACCTTTTCGGTTTTTACCCGTTTTGTGCAGGATTGGACGCACTTTGGTGATTAAAGCGCGTGGAAAAATCTTGGCGCTAGAAGGAGGGCATCAATCACAACCAGCAGATCACCTCGTCGAAAAATATGGTGAACAACAAGATAGTTTCTGGCAGGGGACAGCCGTCGACAGCTGCAACCACACAGCAGAAGGGGTCGGTGAAAGACATGTTGGGGCCGTCCAACATCCATACGCGGCTTGGCCCTCAGACGAATTCAGAAGGTTCCCAAGTAGGGGACCGGGACTGGCTGCGACGGAAGCTGTTCACTACAGCCAGCAAGGAAAAGATCGGAGGAGAGTAGAAGGCACGCTGCCTCAAACCCAACCCCGGGATGATCAGAAAGTAGCTCTGGCCCAGAAAGCAAAGGAGATAGAGGAGACAGAGCAGGCGCTGAAGGTCCTTCTGATGCATAAGGAAGAGCTCGCCAAACAGGTGGTGCATATGGTCGAGCAAGAAGACGAGGCCTCCTGCCATCCTCGCCATAGAGAACAGAGGTGGTCTCCGGATAGACAACCCAGGGGGAGGCATGCCGATGATACGAGGAGAACCGAGAGTAGGCTTCGGAGTCGCTCTCGGGATAGAAACGGATCTAGAGGTCGTCGATCTGAGGGGCGTTTCGGAGCACACCTCTCCAACAGCCCCCGGCGCGATGAAAGGAGGCACAAAAGCCGTTCGCGGGAGGACCGTTCTAAGACAACGGCAGCCAAGATAAGAGTCGAGTAAGCCCCCATGGGAAAGTGTCTCACAGGAAAGGGCCTCATCAAGAGGCCGAACCATCAGTGCAGAAGCCGAAGGGCAATCGTCAGGATAACCCTCGGCAGAACCAGGACAGAGATCACAGAATCCCCCCCCCCCCGGACTCACCGGGAGGATGAGAGGGATCACATGAACCACTGGGATCGGAAGGATCAAAGGGAGAGAGTATCTTCGAGGAAGAATACCGACCCGGCCATGGCAGCAATTAAGAGGCTGACTAAAAAGCTAGAGGATATGCAGAAGCAGTTGATTGAGGCCCAGCAGGTGAAAGTCAGTTCGGGAAAGAAGGCCTCGTCATTCTCAGCAGAGATCCTCTGGGAAAAGGCAAATCTCACCAAGAAACTGTCATATATGCAAAGTTATGACGGGTCAGGCAACCCATATGAGCACAGCCAAACATATGACAGGCCGATGGACTACTACAACTATACTGACGCGGTAAAGTGCAACACCTTCATCACCACCCTGAGGAAGGATGCTAGACAGTGGATAATGACCCTGGCCCCGAACACAGTCTCGTCTTGGGAAGAGCTATGCAACAAATTCCATGCTCGGTTCGGGAGCAATAGAAGAAGAGGGAGACCAACCGGGTCCTTATCCCAGGTCAAACAGTACTCCAATGAGACACTGGGATAATACGCGAAGAGATTCAGAGAGGCAGTGGGTTAGGTGACAGACCTCAATGATCTACAAGCGGTAGGACTCTTCCAGAACTGGCTAAATCTGGTGAAGTCAAAAAAATTGGTGAAAAAACTAATGTTCAACCATCCGAGAAACCTGTCTGAAGCGTTCGAGAAAGCATAAAGCTTCATAGTGATGGAAGAGGCCATGGAAAGTTTAAAGTGAGGCCCTACAGAGAAGCCTTTAGACAAAGAGAAGAAGAAAAATAAGTCCGATGGGAATTCGAAGCGGTATGGGAACGACCGATCAGACAAATACCAGAAGCGGTTCAACGACAACAGAAATTCGGGAGGGAACTGCCTTCCCCCAAAAGATAAAGTCCACAGACTCTACACCCAGCTTAACACTGGCCGACCCACCATCCTAGAGCACCTAAAGGCACAGCCTGGTTATCGGAAGCCAGATGATGACTTCAGTCCCGGTACGGGATACCCTAATAGGTTCTGCGACTACCATGAATGTATGGGGCATTATACCGAGGATTGTTGGGGCCTGAGAGAGCTGATCGAGAAGAATTTATAATATGGGGGTCTGATCCAATTCGTGTTTGGCAGGGAGGCACCGAAGGCACATCAGACGAATAATGCTCCGACCCAGGCCGACCAACAACCATAGCAGAACCAGACTCAGGGGGCTCACTATGTGGTGGACGTTATCACAGGCGATATGATGGGAAAGCTCTCCGATAAGAAGTGACATGGCTACTTAGATTCGGTGTTGTCAGTGGCCGACCAACCCATGAGATGCGAGAGACCTTACCCGGGTTGGGTTATATCATTCATAGACGAAGACTTTCCCACAGAGCCGATCGAGCCACATAAAGAAGCGTTGGTGATCACAGCACAGGTGGGGTCGGTCGATATAAAAAGAATGATGATAGACAACAGGTCTTCGGTGGATATCTTGTACGCCCATGCCTATCAGAGGATGAGTTTGGATGGGAAAAAGATGGAAATCGGACAGGAGTCTCCATTACACGACTTCAGTAATGAACCAGTCAAAGTTTCAAGAACCATTGAGTTACCAGTGATCTTTGGGACAGCACCACAGCAGGTGGAGATCACGTGCAGATTCTACGTGGTGCATGTGGATTCGGCTTACAACGTCATCTTGGGAAGGCCCACTCTGACGGCCCTCCAAGCAGTGACCTCCATACCCCACTTCAAGATCAAGTTCCATACTCAGCATGGGGTCGGAGAAGTAGCAGGGGACCTTGATCTGGCAAAGAGGTGCTACCAGAACTCGCTGATCACCTCAGGAGTAGGGGTCAGCAAACAAAAGCAGACGATGGCCATTAAGATCGAGCCCTTCACAGAGAGCAGCCAGGAGCCATCGGTCATGCCGATAGGGGAAACAAAAGAGATAGAGCTGGTACCAGGGAAGCCGAATAAAACAGTGAAAATCGGGACAGGGTTGCCAGAACCCTTTCGGACCCACCTGGCGGAGCTGCTACAGAGCTATAATGATGTCTTCGCGTGGGTCCCCAGTGACATACCAGGGGTAGATCTGAAGGTTGTCGAGCACAGGTTGCACGTGGATCCAGCAAAGAAACTAGTTTGGCAGAAAAGGAGGATCTTCGCCCCGGAGAGGCAGAGGATAATTGATAAGGAGATAGCGAAGCTGCTGGCAGCAGATTTTATTTTTGAGATTGACTACCCCGAGTGGATGGCCAACGTGGTACTGGTTCGGAAGCAGAATGGGAAGTGGCGAGTGTGCATCAACTACACTGATCTAAACAAAGTGTGTCTGAAGGACTTTTACCCTCTGCCACACATCGACCAGCTCATCGATGCGATTTCGGGGTATGCAATGCTTAATTTCATGGACGCGCTTTCAGGATATCATCAGATCTCAATGTGTAAAAAGGATATACCAAAGACATCGTTCATCACGCATCGTTCAGTATATGCGTACAAGAAGATGGCCTTTGGATTGCTGAACGCGGGAGCCACGTACCAAAGGATGATGAACTACGTCTTCAGAAACCAGTTGGGGAGGAGCATGGAAGTATATATGGACGACATGATTGTCAAAAGCATGTCAGTCCGAGGCCACTTAGACGACCTAGAGAACTCCTTTCAGATCGTTCGGCACTACAACTTGAGACTGAATCCTACAAAGTGCACCTTCGGCTTGGAGCAGAGAAATTTCTGGGTTACCTGATCAGCCAGCGAGGGATAGAGGCAAAGTCTCCACAGTCGTACAAAGACGTCTAGCATCTGACAGGTCGGATAGCAGCTATGAGGAGGTTCATGTCCAAATCGACAAAGAGGAGTCTGCCGTTTTTGATACTTTGAAAGGGACGAAGAATGCAAAGAGCTTTTAGTGGACATCGGAGTGTAAAGATGCCTTTCAAGGGATAAAGAGGTATCTGTCTTCGGCACCTTTGCTGGTGAAATCCGTTTCTACAAAATCGTTGTACTTGTATTTGGCGGCAAGTTCGTTGGCAGTAGGAGCTATTTCAGTGCGGGAAATTGGGGGTAAGCATCACCCGATTTATTACATAAACCACTCCCTAAGGGATGCAGAAACAAGGTATCCAAATATGGAAAAGTTTGCCTATGCATTAGTGATAGCAAGCAGAAAACTTCGATAATATTTCTAGGGTCGGTTGATAGTGGTATATACGGATCAGCCGTTAAAGGAAGTTTTGGGCCTGCCAGAGGTCTCAGGAAGGCTTGCTAATAAGTACATAATATTCAATGATTATTATTCTTTTATATTTAGTTTTATTACATGTTTCATGTGGATATGAGCTTATTATTGTGTTTATTGATTTCAGAATTATGTGGAGCTAATATATTGAAACGGAATGAATTGGAGTTTAATTTGGGTCCAATTGGGCTGACCCAATTCGGCAACAAGGAGCCAGCAATTTAATTACATGGGCTCACGAATTGATTGGGTCCAGCAACTTAATTATTCGGTCCAGCAGCTTAGGAGTCCTAGTAGCAATACTATTCCTAGCAGGTCACACAAGCTAAACAACTTAGGATTTTATTGGGTTAAGGTTCCTAGCTTCTAAAGGAAAAAAAAGAGTCCAAGCACCACACGGATAAGGAGCTGGCAAACAAAGGGAGCAAAGTGGGCCACGGTTTTGTCCAGCAAATTACAAAAAGGAATTCAATTACATAAATGGTTTAAGCAGCTTGTGGGCCAATGATTAAGGAGCGGGCCACGAAATAAAGAAAGGAAAAGGCAAAGTAGAATCCAAGTTTGCAAAGGAAATCTAGCTACCAACATATAAAGTGGGCCACGTCATGCATTGGAGAAGGATTTCATGCATTTCTATTATGATATACAAGCAGCTCACGTTGCCTAGCAATACTAGAGGGGCCCACGGATGAAAGCAGTTTGCAAAGGAGGAATTACATCAAGAGTAGTCACGAAATTAGAAGAAAAGGAAAAGCTGGACAGTGGGTGTTTCCGCTGGGGCGGGTATGCGGAGAAATCAACCATATTTTCCTTTTGCAATGTGGATTCGGCAGCAAGAAGGGAAATATTTGGGCTGCTGCTATCTTAATAGTTATAAATAGGGGATCCATTCTCTTGTATTTTCATCTTTTTATTTTTTCTTTCATATTAGATCTAGGTTTGCTTGAAGGATGAACTAATTCTTTTAATTCAGTTCAGAAGGGATGTTGAACCTTATTCATAATTAACGGTTTGATCAAGTTTATTTTATTTATCATGAGATTTATTCTGATAATCTATTTTAATTTCTTGTATGCTATTCAATTTACTAACATGATTCTGCAGGATTAAATTAGTGAATTGGTGTCATATGCTAGATCAAGGAATAGTATTACGTGTAATTGATATTGTTCCTAATCACAAGTAGCAATTAGTAATACCTGATTGTGGACAAGCTTTTGAGTATTGCTATGATTATCAGAAGGCAAGTTAAACAATCCGAGCTTATGTGTTTGTTGCTTGGAATAGTCTAATTCTCTAGTTCTTAATGCTGCTGTTATATTAAATCTAGAGAGCTTGTTCTAGGTTATATAATGGTTAGAATCTTGTGAAGAGCTTGTTTCATTGAGTGACAATCTAAGGGGAGTTTCGGGTAGCAGAGCTTGTTGTTACCTAGGGCTATTAGTTTCATTGAAGGGTAAATAATGTTACACTTGATTAATCCATAATTGTGAAAGGGTGATACTGAACTGAAGAACTGAAGCTTTTTATTAATTGTTAATTTTTATTACTTTATTCTTAATAATTTAGTTTAATCAATTCAAAACCCCCTTTTTATTAGAAATCATAGGATAAATATAAAATAAATCACTCTCTGTGGGATCGATCCTTGCTTACTACTGTGCTAATTGTTTAAATTCGTGAAGTAAAAGTGAGGTTAATTTAGGAGTGTAAACGACAGCTCCCAAATTTTGGCGCCGTTGCCGGGGAGTGTTATTTGTTTTTGTTTATTCTTTGTTTTCATTTATTTTTATTATTTTCTTTTTTTTTTCCTTTTGTTTTATGACTCAATCCTCTCACTCTATTAACTTAAATTTTGATCAAGAGATAGAGAAAATTACAGATACAAAAGAAGCTCCTGTTCCAACACTTAAAAAGGAAAAGATGGATGTGCCGAACAACAATCGGACTTTAAAAGAACTGGCTACTCCAGACCTTGATCAACCATCCTTGTGTATTGAATATCCTACCTTAGATGTTTCTTTTGAACTTAACTACGGACTAATTCGCTTTTTGCCTATTTTTCGTGGTCTTACAGGTGAAAATCTATATACGCATCTAAAGGAGTTCCATGTGGTGTGTTCCACGATGGAATCACAAGGAGTGACAGATGAGCAGATCAAGCTTAGGCTTTTTCCATTCTCCTTAGCAGATTTGGCAAAAGACTGGTTATACTATCTTCCTTCAGGATCGATACGATCATGGACTGATATGCAAAGGCTATTCTTGGAGAGGTATTTTCCTGCATCAAGAGTTGCTGATACAAGGAAGGAGATATGTGGAATCAGGCAGTTCAATGGAGAAACTCTCTATGAGTATTGGGAAAGGCTCAAGAAGTTGTGTTCCAGCTGTCTACCTCACGGGATTGATGAGCAACACTTGATTCAGTATTTCTACAAGGGACTGATACCAATGGAAAGAAGTATGATCGATGCGGCTAGTGGAGGAGCTTAGTAGACAAGACACCGGAGGCAGCAAGAAATATGATTGCAAACATGGCTGCTAACTCACAACAATACGGAACAAGGAACGATCATACATCACAAAGGGTAAGTGAGGTAAGCACGAGTGAATTGGTACAACAGATTTCTAACTTAACTGCTGTGGTGCAACAATTAACAACAGGAAACGTACCGGTTGCAAAAGTATGTGGAATTTGCTCAAAATCAGGGCATGCAACAAATGATTGTCCCAAAGTGCAAGAGGATATAATTGTTCATCAAGTTAATACTGTGGGGACATTCTTCGAACAAAATCCACATCAATGTGATCCTTGGGCAGAAACTCACAATTTTGGATGGAGAGATCATCACGACTTGAGCTACGAAGTACCTGTCAATTCTGGGACATCTATGGAGGATATGTTCAAGGCATTCATGAGCCGAACACTACAGTTCATGAGTCAAACACAGCAGTTCCAGCAGGAGACAAGAACTTCTGTTCAAGATCTGAGGGATCAAGTTGGTCAGGTTGCAACCACAGTAGGAAGGTTAGAATCTCAAGGTTTAGGGGAGTTACCTCCTCCGTTTGTTGAGAACTTCAGTACAATGGGATTTGAAGAAGAGGAGCAGGAGGATTCAGGGCTTACTCCAGGAACGGACTGTAATATTGAATTCGATGAAGAGAAGGAACAAGAGGAAGAGGAGAATGATGTGATAAATTCTGAAGATCTCGATAAGAAAGACGTGGATTCAACTCCATCAATAAAATCAACAGGAACAAGGAATGATACACACCATCAAACCTTTACCATGGAATTGGACAATGCAAAGTTCCAGTTCAACGCATATGAGGCTAAAAGGTATCTTGGTATTGTTAAATCTATTTTTGCTATTGATGTTGTGGATTATTCAGTGCAGGAATCTGTTGATCGAATACAATTATACGAGAAGGGTTTGGTGGCTGGAAAGGAGCAGGATCATGAAATACACAATGTTCCTCAATTAAGGAAGAAACTGTTACCAGTCCACTTGAAGTTCACAACTCCGATTACATAGAATGATAAGGATGATGTCAAGCCAATGACGATAAACAAGGGCAGCTACTTGGGAGGCAACCCAAGAAATCAGATTTAATTTTTCTATCCCTTTACTATTTAGTTTTTTTTTTATTTGCATGTAGTTCTTTCTTCTTTGCACGATTTTCTTACATTGGGGACAATGTAAGGTTTGAGTGTGGGGGGAAGGATTTAGGTTTTATAGTTAGGGATATTTGATCTGCCGATTTTGATAGGAAATAGGACCATCTTGATGCCTTTGAAAATTTTTGAAAAAAAAATTGGATTCCATGATTCTATTTGCCTATGTGTTCGAAGGTTAAAGTCAAAAATTGAAAATCAATGCTAAAAATTCAAAATCTGTTTAATGCTTAATTGGTTAATGTTTGAGAAAAACTAAGTCATGATCCATAGTTATTGATTTAAATTGAATTTGTGTCTCATGAGTACTTGAACATGGGAGATATGCTTAGTTGGCTAAGTTATCTGTGGAGTTGTCTATATGCACTAATCTCATGCTCTAGAACTATTGAACTGCTTAAGCTTTTTGCAGGACCATGTGAAAAAAAATAATAAGAAAAATTGGAAACCAGTGAAATTGTTGAAAAAAAAAGTAAAAGAGAAGTCATGTGGTGGAATGAGATGGAGCGTAAAACGCACTCTTCCATAAACACGTGCGAATAAGTGAGATGGAGCATAAAATGCACTCACTTACAAAAGAAAGATTGAGGAAGGTGAAACGGAGCATTAAAATGCATTCACCGGAAACAAATAAGAAAATAAAAGGGTCCTGGGAAAAAAATTAAAGCAGGAAAAATAGGTTTTGAGTTTTTGAGTGGTGTGCACGGTTTTTTCTCCATGGTAATTATGTTGAGTAAGTGTGTGGATCCTAGAAGCGTGCTTATGTGATTACAATTTAATTTAAGAAAATTCATTGGTGAAGTGGCGAGGTGGTTATCGTGAGTTAATTGATAAACATTGATCATGCTTTTGTGGGTTTAGTATTGATAATCATGATTTGATCTTAAAATCTTTTGATATAATGGTTGAATATAATTGTTTTGGAAATCAAACTTTTGGTTTGCACAAGGACGTGTAAAAAGCTAAGTGTGGGGGAATTTGATAAGTACATAATATTCAATGATTATTATTCTTTTATATTTAGTTTTATTACATGTTTCATGTGGATGAGCTTCTTATTGTGTTTATTGATTTCAGAATTATGTGGAGCTAATATATTGAAACGGAACGAATTGGAGTTTAATTTGGGTCCAATTGGGCTGACCCAATTCGACAACAAGGAGCCAGCAATTTAATTACATGGGCTCACGAATTGATTGGGTCCAGCAACTTAATTATTCAGTCCAGCAGCTTAGGAGTCCTAGTAGCAGTACTATTCCTAGCAGGTCACACAAGCTAAGCAACTTAGGATTTTATTGGGTTAAGGTTCCTAGCTTCTAAAGGAAAAAAAAGAGTCCAAGCACCACACGGATAAGGAGCTGGCAAACAAAGGGAGCAAAGTGGGCCACGGTTTTGTCCAGCAAATTACAAAAAGGAATTCAATTACATAAATAGTTTAAGCAGCTTGTGGGCCAATGATTAAGGAGTGGGCCACGAAATAAAGAAAGGAAAAGGCAAAGTAGAATCCAAGTTTGCAAAGGAAATCTAGCTACCAACATATGAAGTGGGCCACGTCATGCATTGGAGAAGGATTTCATGCATTTCTATTATGATATACAAGCAGCTCACGTTGCCTAGCAATACTAGAGGGGCCCACGGATGAAAGCAGTTTGCAAAGGAGGAATTACATCAAGAGTAGTCACGAAATTAGAAGAAAAGGAAAAGCTGGACAGTGGGTGTTTCCGCTGGGGCGGGTATGCGGAGAAATCAGCCATATTTTCCTTTCGCAATGTGGATTCGGCATCAAGAAGAGAAATATTAGGGCTGCTGCTATCTTAATAGTTATAAATAGGGGATCCACTCTCTTGTATTTTCATCTTTTTATTTTTTTCTTTCATATTAGATCTAGGTTTGCTTGAAGGATGAACTAATTCTTTCAATTCAGTTCAGAAGGGATGTTGAACCTTATTCATAATTAACGGTTTGATCAAGTTTATTTTATTTATTCCTTCTTAAATGAGATTTATTCTGATAATCTATTTTAATTTCTTGTATGCTATTCAATTTACTAACATTATTCTGCAGGATTAAATTAGTGAATTGGTGTCATATGCTAGATCAAGGAATAGTATTACGTGTAATTGATATTGTTCCTAATCACAAGTAGCAATTAGTAATACCTGATTGTGGACAAGCTTTTGAGTATTGCTATGATTATCAGAAGGCAAGTTAAACAATCCGAGCTTATGTGTTTGTTGCTTGGAATAGTCTAATTCTCTAGTTCTTAATGCTGCTGTTATATTAAATCTAGAGAGCTTGTTCTAGGTTATATAATGGTTAGAATCTTGTGAAGAGCTTGTTTCATTGAGTGACAATCTAAGGGGAGTTTCGGGTAGCAGAGCTTGTTGTTACCTAGGGCTATTAGTTTCATTGAAGGGTAAATAATGTTACACTTGATTAATCCATAATTGTGAAAAGGTGATACTGAACTGAAGAACTGAAGCTTTTTATTAATTGTTAATTTTTATTACTTTATTCTTAATAATTTAGTTTAATCAATTCAAAACTCCCTTTTTATTAGAAATCATAGGATAAATATAAAATAAATCACTCTCTGTGTGATCGATCCTTGCTTACTACTGTGCTAATTGTTTAAATTCGTGAAGTGAAAGTGAGGTTAATTTAGGAGTGTAAACGACAGCTCCCAAATTTTGGCGCCGTTGCCGGGGAGTGTTATTTGTTTTTGTTTATTCTTTGTTTTCATTTATTTTTATTATTTTCCTTTTGTTTTATGACTCAATCCTCTCACTCTATTAACTTAAATTTTGATCAAGAGATAGAGAAAATTGCAGATACAAAAGAAGCTCCTGTTCCAACACTTAAAAAGGAAAAGATGGATGTGCCGAACAACAATCGGACTTTAAAAGAACTGGCTACTCCAGACCTTGATCAACCATCCTTGTGTATTGAATATCCTACCTTAGATGTTTCTTTTGAACTTAACTACGGACTAATTCGCTTTTTGCCTATTTTTCGTGGTCTTACAGGTGAAAATCCATATAAGCATCTAAAGGAGTTCCATGTGGTGTGTTTCACGATGGAATCACAAGGAGTGACAGATGAGCAGATCAAGCTTAGGCTTTTTCCATTCTCCTTAGCAGATTTGGCAAAAGACTGGTTATACTATCTTCCTTCAGGATCGATACGATCATGGACTGATATGCAAAGGCTATTCTTGGAGAGGTATTTTCCTGCATCAAGAGTTGCTGATACAAGGAAGGAGATATGTGGAATCAGGCAGTTCAATGGAGAAACTCTCTATGAGTATTGGGAAAGGTTCAAGAAGTTGTGTTCCAGCTGTCCACCTCACGGGATTGATGAGCAACACTTGATTCAGTACTTCTACGAGGGACTGATACCAATGGAAAGAAGTATGATCGATGCGGCTAGTGGAGGAGCTTAGTAGACAAGACACCGGAGGCAGCAAGAAATATGATTACAAACATGGCTGCTAACTCACAACAATACGGAACAAGGAACGATCATACATCACAAAGGGTAAGTGAGGTAAGCACGAGTGAATTGGTACAACAGATTTCTAACTTAACTGCTGTGGTGCAACAATTAACAACAGGAAACGTACCGGTTGCAAAAGTATGTGGAATTTGCTCAAAATCAGGGCATGCAACAAATGATTGTCCCAAAGTGCAAGAGGATGTAATTGTTCATCAAGTTAATACTGTGGGGACATTCTTCGGACAAAATCCAAATCAATGTGATCCTTGGGCAGAAACTCACAATTTCGGATGGAGAGATCATCACGACTTGAGCTACGAAGTACCTGTCAATTCTGGGACATCTATGGAGGATATGTTCCGTACTCAACTAGAATTAGAGGTGATGGATAGGATTCACTTCGAGGAGAAGTGGGAAGCAACGAATGAGAGAGCAGACGACTTGGAGGATGAAATCAGATGCAAGAAGAGGAAAATGAACAAGATGGGGCATATTTTTCGTTCAGCTTTCGAGAGGGTGATCGATGGTGTATACCACTACCCAGCGGAGCAGGGACAGACCCTACATACCTTGAACCGAGAGTTGATGGCGTACATAGCGCAGATCGAGTACAAGAGCTCTATGGAACGCGGGATGATGGGATGAGCCCTTAGTCAGTCTAGCCGTAGTATTAGTAGTATTTATCTTATGTGATATATATACTATGTTGTAATCCCAACTTCTTGTGTAAAGTGTGGGATAATTATGTAAACCCCGAGTAAGCTTTTGTTAGAGGGGTAGTATGGTAGTATGTTAGTATTCCCCATCTTTTATGATATTAGGGGATATATGTGATAACATTTATAGAAATATGCTAGGGATGATCATGTAATGAAACGATTTGGCATATGAATATAAATGAAGTTTATTTCAGAAACGTGTTATAAATTTTATTCTTTTGGTATTAAAGAAATACTTAAGTGATATGATTGAGTAATAATAAAATGAAAATTTGTGATGCAGAAAATGCCACCCAGACGTAGATTGACTGCACCTGAGAAGTAAATAAATAATGAGAAGGAACAAGTAGACCCGATCCAGAAGCTAGTTGATCTGTTAGGAGAGGTTCTTAGGGGAAGGAACAACGAACCTGTTCGCCCCAACCCTCAAGCTGTTCCAGTGACAAGTTTTAAGGACTTTAGAAGTGTAGGACCACCAGAGTTCGAGGGTACTACCGACCCAATTATCGCACAGACCTGGATCAAGGGAATTGAGAAGGCTTTCACCATCGCTCGAGTAGGGGAAGACCAGAAGGCTGTATTTGCTACGTACATGATGAGGGGCGAAGCTAACTACTGGTGCGAGGCTAATCAACAAAGAGCGGGGGAAGGGATAATCGCATGGGAAAGATTCAAAACGCTGTTTTTCGAGAACTACTTCCCGAAAAGCATGAAGAATAGGATGGAGGTTAAGTTCTTAGAACTGAAGCAAGGTGATATGACGGTGGCGCAGTATGAGGTTAAGTTCAATGAACCAGCGCAATTTGCAGAACACCAAGTGGGAGACGAAGAAAGAAAGGCGAGACATTTTGAACAAGGGCTAAAGTCGTGGCTGTTTAACAAGGTATCAGTTTTTCAAATTGATTCCTTTGCAACATTGCTAGAGAAAGCGATCATTGCAGAAGGCGGTAGTGAGGCCTTGAGTCTGTACAACAAGGAGAAGATAGGAAAGAGTACCGAAGGAGAGAATCGAGGAGGAGGAAGCAGTAGTGGAGGAAGCAATCTGGGTAAAAGGAAGTGAGAAAACAACAACAACAACAACAAAAACAACAACAATCAAATGGGAAACTTTCATGGAGGATTTAAGAAGAGGGCAGACGGATGCCCAAAATATGGGAAGAATCACCAAGGTGAGTGCTGGAAGGGACGCGACACTTGCTACAACTGCGGCCAGGAGGGGCACATTTCACCCAACTGCCCGAAACCGAAAAAGATACAAGGATGTTTTGCATGTGGCTCTACGGAGCACCGGATTAAGGACTGCCCAAAGAAGGGAAGTGGCGGAGGTAGGAGCCAGCAAGAGGGAAACAAGCTAATGATCAGCGGACCGGTACAATCCAACCGCCCAACCACTAGAATCTTTAACATGACCGTCCAGGACGCAGTAGCTGCAAAGGACGTGGTGTCAGGTATAATCCCAATCAATGATATTAATGCATATGTATTATTTAATTCGGGTGCCACCTGTTCTTTTGTATCTGAAGAATTTGCTAGTAAACTTATCACACCCCGAGAACGATTAGAAGATCCCTTGAACATAGAAGTTGCGAATAAGGAAGTGATCCCTGTAGAATACGTTTATTGAAATTGTTACGCAAACCTTAGAGAACATGAACTGAGCGTAGACTTGATTCTAATTAGATTGGGAGAATTTGACGTAATACTGGGAATGGATTAGTTGTATAACCATGCAGCGATAATTGACTATCAGAATAAGTTTGTGAACCTTCAGACTCCGAGTAAGTCTAAGGTAGTATTTTATGGTAGCTCATCGCTTAAGCAATCGTGTTGCGTTACGATGATGCAGGCTAAGAAATTGTTAAGGAAAGGATGTGTAGGTTACTTAGCTTACATTGTAGATACTCAGAAAAAGAGAGTAGAAATTAAGGATATATTCGTAGTAAATGAATTCCAAGACGTATTTCCAGACGATCTGCCTGGTCTTCCGGCAGATAGAGAAATCGAATTTGTAATAGACTTAGCACCGGGAACGGCACCGATTTTGAAAGCTCCATATCGTATGGCGCCAATAGAAATGAAGGAATTGATGATACAACTGCAAGAGTTATTGGATAAGGGTTACATACGACCAAATGTATCTTCTTGGGGAGCACCAGTGTTATTCGTTAAGAAAAAGGACGGATCGATGAGGCTCTGTATCGATTATCGAGAATTGAACAGAGTAATGATCAAGAACAGATATCTGTTGCCAAGGATAGACGACTTATTTGACCAACTGAAAGGAGCGAAGTGTTTTTCGAAGATAGACCTACGAACAGGTTATCACCAACTAAAGGTACGGGATGAGGACATATCAAAGACTGCGTTTCGAACCCGTTATGGACAGTACGAATTTTTGGTAATGTCATTCGGATTGACTAATGCTCCGGCAGCATTCATGGACTTGATGAACCGAGTCTTCAAGCCATACTTGGATAAGTTCGTAGTAGTTTTCATCGACTACATCTTAATCTACTCAAAGACCGAGGAAGAGCATGCCAAACATCTGAAGATAGTTCTAGAAGCGCTAAGAAAGGAGAGGATGTATGCGAAATTTTCTAAGTGTGAATTTTGGATGGAGAAGGTTCAATTCTTAGGTCACATAGTGGATACGAATGGAATCTCAGTAGACCCTGCAAAGGTTGAGGCAGTAAGTAATTGGGAGCAACCGAGAACACCAACAGAGGTGAGAAGTTTCTTAGGGTTAGCTGGGTACTATCGAAGATTCATCAAGGATTTTTCTAAGATTGCAACTCTGTTGACAAATTTGACGAGGAAGACAGTGAAATTTGTATGGACTGGACAAATGCAAAGAAAGTTTTCAAGAGTTGAAGAAGAGATTAAGCGAAGCACCTGTGTTGTCATTATCAGATGATGCGGGAAATTTTGTGGTGTATAGTGATACATCGCACAAGGGACTTGGCTGTGTGCTTATGCAGCACGACAAGGTCATTGCGTGTGCATCACGACAATTAAAGGACTACGAAAAATGATACCCTACTCACGACCTAGAGTTAGAGGCAGTAGTTTTTGATTTGAAGATTTGGAGGCATTATTTGTACGGAGAGAAATGTGAGATATACACGGACCACCAAAGTCTGAAATATATCTTCACACAGAAAGAGTTGAATATGCGTCAGAGAAAGTGGTTAGAATTGATCAAGGATTATGACTGTGATATTCTTTATCACCCGGGTAAAGCAAACGTAGTTGCCGACGCTCTGAGCAGAAAAGGAAGAGAGAAATTGTTTCATTTGACGACGCAAGACGAGTTAATAAGAGAGATGGAAAAATTAGAGATAGAGGTAAAAGACTGGAGAGGTCTGAAGTAAAGTTGTTCGTAATGGAAGCTCGTCCAACATTGTTGGATAGAGTGAAGGAATCACAAGAGAAAGATGAAGAGTATGAGAAAATTAGAAAGAGGATCGCAGAAAATGGAGAGGAAAGATTCAGAATGGATAAAGATCATATCTTGAGATTTGAAGGGAGAGTGTGGGTGCCAGTAGTAACCGAATTGAGAAAAGAGATTTTGCATGAGGCACACAATACGACGTATTCCGTTCATCAGGGAGGCACGAAGATGTACCGAGATTTGAGGCAATATTTTTGGTGGCCCAATTTGAAACGAGAAGTGGCAGAGTGCGTCACTAGGTGTCTTACTTGCCAACGCGTCAAAGCAGAGCACCAACGGCCTAGTGGTTTACTATAACCGTTGGAAATACCAGAATGGAAATGGGACCACATTACGATGGACTTCGTGGTGGGACTTCCAGTCACGCAAAAAGGATATGATGCCATTGGGGTTATCGTGGATAGACTAACAAAGACCGCACATTTTTTATCGATCAAGATCCGATACAGTTTGAATCAGTTAGCGAGTCTGTACGTAAAGGAGATTGTTTCACGATATGGAGTGCCGGTGTTAATTGTCTCTGATCGAGATCCACGCTTCACGTCGAACTTCTGGAAAAGCTTACAAGAGAGAATGGGAACGCAGTTGAGGTTGAGTACCGCTTATCATCCTCAGACAGATGGACAAAGTGAGCGAACAATACAAACGCTGGAGGACATGCTTAGGACTTACGTGATGGACTTCAAGGGTAATTGGGACGACCACCTACCCTTGGTAGAATTTGCGTATAACAATAGTTATCATGCGAGTATCGGCATGCCACCGTACGAAGCTCTTTACGGAAGAAAATGCAGAATGCCGTTATTTTGGGACGAAGTCAAAGAATGACGAATACTCGGACCAGAGTTAGTACAACAAACCGCAGACGTGGTGACAGTGTTAAGAGCCAGACTAGTAGCAGCTCAAGATCGCTAGAAAAAGTACTCAGACTTGCATCGACAAAATCGGGACTTTAAAGTCGGCAGTTTCGTAGTTTTGAAGGTATCTCCATAGAAGGAAAAAATCCGTTTCGACAAGGAAGGAAAATTGAGTCCAAGATTCATAGGACCGTTCGAGATACTGAAGCGAGTGGGCGAGGTGGCATACAAAGTTGCATTACCACCCGAGTTGGAGCACATTCACAACGTGTTTCACATATCCGTGTTGCGTCCATACAAGGCCGACTACAAACACATGATTTCTTATGAGCCCATTCAAGTGGAGAAGAACCTAGTGTATGAAGGAAATTCCTGTCCAAATATTAGATAGGAAAGAGCAAACCTTAAGGAATAAAGTTATTTCATCTGTAAAAGTACTTTGGCGTAACCATGATGTCGAGGAGGCTATGTGGGAATTAGAAGATAGGATGACGAGGGACTATCCCCATCTATTTGTATAACCTTGTAGCAATTCCGAGGACGGAATTTTTATAAGGGGGGAGGATGTAATACCCGAGAAATTCTGAATATTATTAAATGAATATATTAATAAAAATTGATATTTATTTGTATATAAATGATTATGTGTTTTGAGATGGGTTAAGTCAAATGAATTCAAATTAAATTTATAATAATTGAGAAGATCGTGGAATTTATGATAAGCTCAATGAATGCCTTGTGTGGCACAGTGATGAGAAATATTGATGATTATAATAATTAAAGAAGGAATTATTGAGTGAATGATTAATTAATAATATATTATTAATTTCTGGTTACTATTAATAATAGCATATTAATGTATAAATAGTTAATTAATATATTTGGATTAATGTTTGTTCAATTAATCGTTTAGTGTAAAGTTGTGTAATCGCATATTGTATAGTAACTGCAACTATATAATATAAAGTATAATGTGACATTTTGACATAACTATGTAATATAGAAACTATATGATAAGAAAAAGTGAGTCACATGGGTGGACCTATGAGAATACATATTATATGAACATTATACAATATGAAAACTATATAATAAAATTAACGAGTTGTATGAGTTACATAAATGAGGCTTATGTGACCATATAATAGATATAGTACATTAAGGTATACTATATGGAATATTAAGTTAAAGTAAGTAACTAATTGATATTCCTAATTATTTCCATGAGTAACATAATTGAAATAATAATAATGAGGTTTGTGACAATGTAGTATGTCACTATTCAATTAACTCATAATTTGGCATTACCAAAATGTACATGAATTATATATTGATGTGTTTAGGTGTGCCCAATTGATTTTCAAAAACCTAAGTATACATTTATAACTTATGTATATTATTATATGTATTTAGTAGACTAAGGGTTATACTTAGTTCAAAATTCCAAATGTTGAGAACATTTCTTTATCCCAATATGAGAGTCCCATTCTCTCATTCACGTGAATGGCCATTGGCCTAAGGCTAGCCTATCCCCTTCATCTCTTAATTTCCTCAATCTAGCTAGTAATGATGGCAATGGGGAGTGGGTTGATGTGGTGGGTGGCAACTATTCCACCAACTGGCAATTGCCCATCATCTTCTTCCTTCCTCCAATGGTTTGATTCATGGTGCAAAGCAATTGTATGGATATCCAATTTCCTATAAATTAGGCACTCCCTCTTCAATTCTATGTTGCTGAGTTCTTGCTAAGAGATATAGAGAGAGAGAGAGAGTTCTGAAAATTGTTAGCTAGCTTTGTTCCTTCAAACTTAAGAGGTATAATGCTTAGTTGTATTTTTAAGTTTAGCCATTATCAATTCATAAGATTTCATGAATTCTTGTTATTTAGGGTGTGTATAATGATAATAGTAAGTTAGTAAAGTCAGTGTGCATGCCATATATACAATGTAATTGATTTCTAACAAGTTTCATGAAGAAATTGAGTGGTGGCTTGAAGCTCTGCTCTAGCAGAACACTGTTTGGGCTGGAACCGGAGTGGCGCGGTCATGCCTTTCAGCAGAAACAATTGGTAATTTTTGTTATGCCTTTTGATGTATTGAGCATGTTATGTTAGTTAGAATATGCATACAAATCACCTTAACATGTGCAATAAGGTTGCTATGTATATAGTAAGCCATGTTAGTTTATTTTAGTTTGAGTATTTCAAAGAAAGCTTAAAGATTTGGAAACTAGTTTTGATAAACATTGTGTAATTCATGTTTTGACTTTATGTGCAAATGTATTACGTTCTGATATGCCTTGACATATGACAATATGTTGGTTATATTGGTAAAGGTAATATAATTTATCCAAGAATGATTTGAAATAAGTTTTCAAGTAAAAGACTATACTTGCTATGTGTACGATAAGCCATGTGTACTTTGAATTTTGAACTTGGTATCATGATTTGATTACATATATTTACATGCACAAGAAAGCGTGAAAAGCATGAAAGCATGATATGTATGGACTTACTTTATATGCTTAAATAATTTTGATAGCATTTTAATAGAAACTTAGAATTCAAAGACGAACTTAATAAATCATTTACACTTTGAGTTTGAAACTTGTGAGCATGCTTATGTGTCCTAGCTATGCATATATGAAAATATGAGGAATAGTAAGGGAAGTAGCTTTGCATGCTTGGTGGTTTAACACAAGATTTTCAAAGGAAACCTCAATAGTTTGGAAACTAGTTTTATTGATAGATACATTACAAGTATTCTGAAATTATGACCATTGTGGTAAGATATCATATGCCTCTAAACATGATTGCCATGTATGCCTAGCTAGTCCTATGCACGATAAACTAGTTGAGCATGATTAAGAACAAGTTTCAAGGAAGTGAAACATAGAACATGAAATGCATGACTAAAGTAGCTTGAACGTGTGTATATGATACTTAGTGGCCTCATGGCATATGTATAGCAATTAAACGTAAGAGATGTTGTTACTTGAACACTTAAAGCTTTGATTAGATAAGAATGGATAATGAATTTAACTTAGTGGTCAGTTTCCTAACATGTGTATTTATTATGATCCTCCTTATGCGTGCAATGCGTATTAAATTGACAAGGTGTTTATAAATTTTAAATAATAAGTCTAACGATGGTTGCAAACTACGTCAATTGAAATTATAGTGACCTATAATCTGATTTCATGCTACACATGAATAACTACGTAGTAACATACATATAGGATTATATGACTAAATCATATGTGTATACTTGAATTTCATATTAAGCTTATGTACCGAATGTGTTTAGCTAATGAGTATCCTTTACATGTAAATATATTATAATAGGATTTGAAAGTGTTGATTAGCTTTACATAAGTAAACTACGCATAAGGCAAGTATCCCAACCTTTCATTACTTTATTCAACGGATATTGTAAGCAAATACTCGAACTCTATTCTTAATGAGCATTTATTGAACTTGCGCTATTATTGTCGTACAAGTAAACTATTGGAATTGCAATTCATGTTGTATTACTTAAATACTTCGTGGATAAAGATAAAGTTGATTTATATTCTTCAAACTTTAAATTTTGAGTATTGAACTTATAAAGAGTGGTCTATGCCATTCGATTCGGCTAAACTTATATCATGATTAGAAAGCTATCCAAACCAATTGATTGGTGCAGAGTCTTATATTGACCGAGATGAACAACCTTTTTTGAAGGGAAGTTATATTTGTCGGGAGACCGACGTGCGCACTTGAGTACGATTGAATGTTATGCATAATATAGGGTACTTTAGGATGATAACCTGTTGTACATGTTTCATTGAATTATCAGTATATTTCTGTTAATTCTAGTAGAAGTTCATAGTCCTTAGTGACTGCTCAGTATCCAATTATCATGAAATCTTAAATTGATTTAGCATTGAACTATATTGACATTATTCTGTCCTTAACAACTGTTATTGAGAACTGTTGATATTTCTTGTTGTCTTGAACTATCACACCCTCTTTGGATTCGAGAACTATATTACTCACCCTTGTTGTTATATTACTTGCTGAGCAAACTTGTTGCTCATTCTTGTTTTCCCTAAAAATATTTCAGTTAAGGCAGAGCAGGGCAAACCTTCGGGCGCCGACAAGGGCAAGGAAAAGGCTATAGAGTAGCTCTTATTTATGTAGAACTTATGATTGTAATAAGAACTTATTCTATTATGTACTAGTTAAGGTTATGTATGCTTAAGTTATGTTTAAGCTATGTAATCAATGTTTAAGTTACGAGACCTTGGGATGTGAATAAATTATATTAATTAAATGTAATCTATTCGGCAATAGTGATGTGTATTATTCCGTTGTGTGATGCGACATTTAGTCGTAATATTATTATCATGGTGTTAGATTATAGAACGTGGTGAACCGAATTTGAGAGACCAGTAGCGGTCCGAATTTGGGCGCGTCACATCTACAACTTCCACGAAAATTTCGTCGAAAACAATTCAACACCCAATAGTTGATAAGCCTGCAATTGAAATGATAAGCCTGCAATTGAAAAAAAGGGGCAAGCATATACCAACCACAATGCAATTTACAAAACACTGCAAATGATACGCCTACAATTGATAACACCACCACAATAACCAGTTTTCAATACTCACAACATCAAAATAATAATTATACTTGCTAACATGGAATAACATTCTAACAATATCAGCCTCATTTTTAAATTATGTACATAAATAAGCTACCATTGCACAAATATATTAATTTAGGCAGTAATATAAACTGTAAATCAAATTTAAAGCTCAAATATATTAATTGAAAACTATATATGCGAATTAAAGAACTAAAATACCTAACTGATCAATAAGTTAGGGCTACCATTGCACAAATTAGGGAAAAATTTAGGGCAACCTAGCTAAAATACCTAACTGGTAAATATTATAGGGCTAACCTTGGGGCTTTAACACTGTCGGAGGAGAGGTGCTGGAGGCCGGAGCAGAGGGCAGCGGACTGAGGCGGTGGAAGGAAGGTGGTTGCTGGCGTGAAAGGTGAGAGATAGAGAGAGACTGATTAGATAGGGGGGTTGGCCGAGAGGGACTGCAGGTGGTCGGAGGAGGTGGTCGAAGGTGGCGGTCGAAGGCGGTTGGAGAAGACGGCTAGAGAAGGCGGCTGGAGAAGACGGCTGGAGATGAGAGTGAGAGAGATGAGAGTGACATAATGAGGCGACTAGAGAAGACGAGCTAGGTTTTAAACATTAGTTCCGACGAAATTCCGTCGACTTTAATTTATTTTCGACTGATTATTTCGTCGATCTTAACATAATCCCGACGGATCTGCTATGCGCGCTAGCGGGAATACTTCGCGCTAAGGATGGTGTCTAAACCCGACAAAATTCGGTCGGGGATATACTAACTTCGACTGAATTATGACTGACAGAACATTCCGTCGAAAATAAGATAATTCCGAGGGAATCTATTCCGTCGAGCTTAAATCCATCAGAATTAAACCTTTTTGTTGTAGTGTATATATATAGATATATTAAAGATAAATTGTTATACACATCTATATATATCTATATCTAATCTATTAAATATTATAAAAAGTCTACACTTAGATACCGATATTACTCGAAAGAAATTTCTCTTCCGGACAGTCTTTAAATCCTAAGTGGCTTTTTATTAATATTGATACATTATATAAGTATTGAAAAATATTTATATAATTATCAGATTGTGAAACAAAAATTTGGTCAGTACTTAGATACCGGATAATTCGGAAGTTATTTCTATAAAATTCTCCGAAACAGTCTTTAAATCCTGAGTGACCAAATTTTCACAACATAGATTAAATATAATATAATATATATAAGTGGGTGAATATTTATCATACTTAATTGTTATACACATTTATATATATCTATATTTAATTTATTAAATATTATAAAAAATCTGTACTTAGATACCGGTATAATTCGGATGTCATTTTTATGAAATTCTCCGAAACGATCTTTAAATCCTAAGTAACTTTTTATTAATATTGATACATTATATAAGTATTGAAAAATATTTATATAATTATCAGATTGTGAAACACACAATTTGGTCAGAACTTAGATACCGGATAATTCGGATGTTATTTCTATGAAATTCTCCGGAACGGTCTTTAAATCCCGGGTGGCCAAATTTTCACAACATAGATTAAATATAATATAATATATATATAAGTGCATGAATATTTATCATACTTAATTGTTATACACATTTATATATATCTATATTTAATCTATTAAATATTATAAAAAGTTTGTACTTGGATATCGGTATAATTCGGATGTCATTTTTATGAAATTCTCCGAAACGGTCTTTAAATCCTAAGTAACTTTTTATTAATATTGATACGTTATATAAGTATTGAAAAATATTTATATAATTATCAGATTGTGAAACAGACAATTTGGTCAGAACTTAGATACTGGATAATTCCGAAGTTATTTCTATGAAATTCTCCGGAACGGTCTTTAAATCCTGAGTGGCCAAATTTTCACAACATAGATCAAATATAATATAATATATATACGTGGGTGAAACAAATTTCATCAAGTACTATATAATTGATAAATCTGTTATATTTGATAAACTTTCATAAACAAGTATTTCAATTATAAACTTACTTATTAAACTAAAATACTTGTTGCACTATAAGTGATTTTATATGGTTTTCTAAAATCAAAGTTATATCTATTCAAAATCTATAGAAACACACTCTTTATAAAGAAAATCTTTTCTAGAATTGTTTAAACCATAGAAAAATATTCTTTATCAAAATAAAAAAAATTCTTTATAAAACTGCATCAATTTACATATCTGCTTATCTGAAGTATTTCATATAAAAGTCATGAACTTTTTTTTATTGATCATAAAATACATATCTGCTTATCTGAAGCATTCCACATAAAAGTATTGAGCTTTTATTTGATCTTAAAATATATATCTGCTTATTTAAGAAGCATCAACTATAAAAGTTATTTGAACTTTTATAAATCTGTACTAAACTTTATCTGTTTACTTTAGAACACTACATGAAAACCGGCTAATTCCGACAGAATTTTTCGTCGAACTTAAGGACTTTTCGTCGATATTAGCGTTATTTCTGACTAAAATTACCGTCGACCATTCCGTCGTCATTAACCTCCTCGACATTAAATCCGTCGAAAGTTCAGCCGAAAGTACTTAACCCCGAAGGACTAAACTCGACGAACTTATCGGTCGAACTTACACTAAGATCGACGGAATGTGGTTATTGCCGACAGATTCGTGCGTCGAAGATAACGTTTATTAATTTGCTGGATTTTAATTAAGATAGTTAATATCAACGAAATATGAGTAAAGTTGACGGAAGTTTTCCTCGAGAATAGTAAATGCGAAAAATTAAATTAAATACAGGTTACTAATTCCGACGAAAGTTCCCTCAGCATTAGCCTATTCTGTCGAGAATAACAAGAATATTTTTTAGCTGATTTTTGTAATTTTCATTTCCAGGGTTTTAAACCCCAATAATGTACCTGTAACCTATTTCGTCTCAATCATACATACAATAATATATTCCCAATTGCAAATAACAGTAAAAATTTGTTATATCCAATCACATACGCTAATACCAACAACGTACGCTACAACATTCAATAACGATTATAAATACACGCTATAACGTTCCATATCGTTCAGTCCCATAATGATTACAAATATACGCTAATGTTAACTAAGATAATAAGTATAAATATCAACTAACTCATAAAGAATTATAACAAATAATACGCTAACGACAAACTGATAACAAATTTGTTTGATTTAAAAAACTCGTACAAAGTAAACTAAATTTTAAACAAAATGTACAAATGTTCTACAATATAATGAATACAATCTATACAAATGAGCTAGCACGTAAAACTAGCTAGCTAGTAGGAGGAGGATCATCAGACGAGAGTGGGCGACACTGATGCTCATCGCCATCGCCACCCTGCAGATAAGATTAAAGATATAAATCACTAGTCTATATAATATGTGAGAATTAAAAGACTGCTAAATGAAAATAAAATAAGTTACAGAATACCTGACTCTCGGGCTGCTCTGGTGGATGAGAATCAGTGTCAACGACCCTTTGATCGCTATTTCCACCCTACAGATAGGATTAAAAATATAAATCAATAGTCTATATAATATGTGAGAATTAAAAGACTACTAAATGAAAATAAAATAACATGCAGAATACCTGACGACTCTCGGACTGCTCACCAAAAGCCTCCAATAGTAGAGTAACCACCATCCGAGCACTTCACTGCTTAACGCGGTGAACTGCTCGGGCGGTAATCTAGTACTCTCTACTGTGGCCCCTACTGCAATATCCTGAGCCAGCTGGTGAAGGCGAGAATGGGTAAGTAAGTGCTGACGTCGAAAAGCCGAATTCGTCTGAAACCTCTCTGATACCGCTGCTATAATCCTCTGGAAGAGCGCATCATCTAAGCCAGCGCCCATTTGAGATGATCTAACTGGTGGTCTCGGACGCTGGCACTAGCTAGAGCCTGCGATAATAAACCAATTTATTACGTAGTATATATAAATTTTATTTTATTTTAAAATTTAAGATATATTATATATTACCTCCAGGTAGTGTATACACGGGTATCCTCGGCAAGCCCAACACGCGATACCTGCCGGTACTCGATGTAGGGGGATCTTGAGACGCAACCCATAGTCTCAGCTCCTCATCCTGAGATAACTCAATCTCAGGCAGAGGAGTGGTGGAATCTAACGGCTCAGGATCCCCCCTAGCAGCCCGTAACTCAGCTAGACGTGCGTCCCGAGGCGACTGAAATTGATTCTGAAATGTTATTTGTATACACGAGTTAATTATATTATTTGATTAACATTCTAATATTAATAATAACTTCAAATTTAGACTAAGTCTTACCCATATAGCTAAGGCTTCAGGAGACATGCGAGACTCCTTAGGGGTGTGGGCCCTATCCCAGAACTCAGTCATCGTAGGGGGTCGACCCAAGCTCGAGACCATGGCCTAATAATTAAGATAATTAAAACTGCATTAAGTATGTTACTAAAAATTGACTAACTAAACAACAAAATACGCAATACTTACCGACTTCACCTCCTCAAACGACTGTGAGCCAGTCGTGTGTACGACTCGGAGCTGGCTCCAATTTTTCTTAGCTTTCTCCGACTTCTTCTTGAACACCTCATCATCCCAGTGCCGACACATAGCCTCCCAAGACAGATCACCGACTATGCAGGGCTGATGAGATCTGATCGTAGTCCCAGGCTGCTCGTCATCCGCCCTGGCCGCCCGAGTTGACCAACCACTGATCATCCCAAGTGCCGGAAAGTCAGTGATAGTCCACAACAAAGCTGCCTTCATCACAAAATTTTGCATCTTTGCTTTATCATAGGTCTGAACACCCGTCTCCCACAACATCTTAAGTTCATCGACTAACGGCCTGAGGTACACGTTTATATCTTTTGTAGGACTTTTATCCCTCGGTATCAATAAAGTCAAGAACAGATACGGATCCCTCATGCACATTGACGGTGGAAGATTGTAAGCTACCATTATTACTGGCCAAACAGAGTAGGGCTGGCTAAAATTATTAAATGGACAAAACCCATCTGTAGCCATTCCAAGCCTGACATTCCTATCATCCTCTGCTAATTCTGGAAAATTTTCATCAAACTTCTTCCACTCATCTCCATTTGCAGGGTGAGTCAGCTGACCAGGGACGACATCCCTTGTTCTATGCCAACTCATATGTTGAGCTGTATGGGACGACATGAATAGCCATTGAAGCCTCGATGCAAGAGGAAAGTACGGTAAGATATTTCTGGGAACATGTTTCTCCTTCCCCCCACATTTTGTCACCTTGAAGCGAGGCAAGCTGCATATATCACACTATCCCTTATCTCTGTCCGCCCCATAGTATAACATGCAATATTGTTCACAAGCATCGATCTTCTAATAACCCATATTCAAAATCTTGACCATCTTCTTCACTTCGTAATAATTTGCAGGCAAGGTATTATTCGTGGGTAAAAAATCACAGATAAGAGCAAGCAAATTGTTGAAACCTCTCTCACTGCAGTTTTCATCATTCTTAAAGTGTAACAGCTTAGTCACTGCATATAGCCTAGTGTGCTTGTCATTTTCAGGATACAATGGGACCCCTGATTCATGTAACATCTTGTAAAAGGCAGCAGCTAAATCATTTGGTTCTTGCTGAGCATTGCCTGACACATGCTCGTTATCGGCCCAGTTTATAGTGTTAGGCCCATACGCATCGACCAACATCTCCACGATATCATAGTTATCCACAATTGAATCCCTCAACTCAGCTGGTTGGTCTACACTGTTTGAAAGTTCCCTCAACTCAACTGATTCCCCGTGATGAATCTATAGGGTGTACCCATCCACAAATCCAAGGGAAAATAAGTCAAATCTAATCTCGTCGGCTTTCTTCCAGATAAGATTTTTACATTTGACACACGGACATCGCATTTTTCCGTTCGGTTCATCAGAATGTTCTATTGCTTTGTTCTAAAAGTTAGACACCCCATTACGATAAGCTAACACTAATCCCCTCCCATCAATGGGTATCCTACGGTACATCCAACTCCGGTCGGCTGATATATTGATGCTGCACATAAGACGCATTTAGTACAGTTTCTTTGCTTTTTGTAACTGTGGTCCATGCATGAATTATATTTTTCGGCAGCATCTCTTCTATAGGACAGGGGTAATTCAGGCTTCTAACCAGTTCCTAGATACGTCTCTTCACTAGTGCCAACACGTTAAACACGTTTCTACTGTTTTAAGAAAATTTCGGCAGCACCTCCCCATGGTCTCCAAGTACACGAAATAGATTAAGATAACTTAATCTAAGTATGTACTCGAAGAACATGTAGAGATAACAGCCAAAAAATTCTCAAAACAACAAAAACGTACTGTTTCGTTTTGGCACCGGCCTAAGTGAAAGACATAACATCCAATAACAGTCCCAAACTGGGGACTATTCAACATTCACTCCTACTGAGTGAATGTCAAACGGGTTTCTAAGTTGACACCTCCAAGTATCATGCAACCTTAACACTCAAAGTCAATGTGAATAAGTCATATTGAGTTTATTGAATATTGTGGCAAACTAAGCAAATGCTACTTAGTTTATTTTACCAATACAAAACTAAGTATTTTTTTTATTATTTTATTAATTTTATAGAAGACTAAGCAAGTACTACTTAGTATTATTTTTTTTATTAATTTTTTTTTATTTTCATTTAATTTTCTTTAGTTATGAAGACTAAGCAAGTACTACTTAGTATTTTATTTTTTTTATTTTATTTTAATTTCATTTAATTTTTAATTAATTTACTTTAGTTGTAGAATACTAAGCAAGTACTACTTAGTATTTGATTTGATTTCATTTATTTTATTTAATTTATTTAATTTACTTTAGTTGTAGAAGACTAAGCAAGTACTACTTTGTATTTTATTTTATTTTATTTATTTTTATTTTTATAGTATAGTATATTTAATTTAAGTTAATTTAATTTAATTTAATTATTTTTAATTTAATTCTATTTAATTTATTTTATTTTATTTTAATTTAGATTAATTTATTTTTAATTTAATTCTATTTTATTTAATTCTAGTACATTATATTATATTAAATTAAATTTATTTACTTTATTAAATTAAAAGACCATTAAATTTTATTTAAGTGAAATAAAATTTATTTTATTTCACTTAATTTATTTTATTCTACTTTATTATTTATTTTTATTATATTATGTAAATTTCATAAATTGATTATATTTTATTAAATTAAAATAAATTAATTTAAATTAAATTTATTATTTTATATTATTAACTTCTACTATATTATGTAAATTTAATATGGGCCAATTTAAGAATTCTGACTAAATTTGTAGGGTGCACCGAATTTTGCATATGAAGAATTCTAACAGAAATTCTGTCAGAAATAGCAAATATTATACCAACAAAGCATTTCATACCATTTCAAACCATTATTTGAAATCCAAATCAAGTTATACAATATTCCAAATCCAATTATAACTAAGTATAATAGCCTTCAATATCTCAATTGCAATCATTACAAGCAAACATACAAAAGCAATATACAAACAGCCTTCAATATCTCACTTTCAGCATATTAATCCCAACAACAAAACAAAATATATATGCACAACTATAATTCAAAGCATAATTTACCTAAAACCATAAATTAATTCTACTAACCTTCAAAATAAATAATTGCAGCAAGAGAAAAGAGGAGAATTAGGAGGAGCAGCAGCTGGCCGAAACAAGGAGGAGCAGAAGCTGGCCGGAGCAAAGAGGAGGAGCAGCAGCTGGCCGGGGGAGGGGGGGTCAGGGGGACTGGGGGTAGGGGGCAGGGGGATCGGGGAGAGGGGGGATTGGTGGGGGACAGGGTGGTGGGAGGGGCTGCAGGTACGGTGGGTTGGGGGAGGAGGTGGGTGATGATGGGCGAGGGGGGAGGGGACCGGGGGAGGGGACCGGGGGAAGGTGGGGGGGCTGGGGGAGGGGGAGAGTGAACAGAGAGAGACAGAGAGTGAGGACAGAGAGAGACAGAGAGAGAGTAAGGGTGGGAGGCGTTGGAGAAGCTGATTTAATTAGGTTTTATTAGTTATTTCCGACGGAATTTTCGTCGGAATTAATCCCCTCGGAAATAAGGTAAGTTTGACGAACCTTCCCTTGAAATTAACTCTTATTTCGTCGAAATTGATTTCGCGCGGGCGGGAAACCTGGAGCCTAAGGGATGAATGCTACTTTCGACGGAATTTCGTTAGAATTTCAATAATTTTGAGGGACTCTATAATCGACGGATTATTTCGTCGATATTACGTTAAGGTCGAGGGACTCCATTCCGTCGAGAATATTTTCGTTGGTCTTAGCCGGTTTTCTTGTAGTGGAGGCAAATTCAAAACTATCTTGTGTAAAAAGGAAAAGGCTAGAGTCAGTTTATTTTATATCTTTGAAAAAGACAAAAATTCTTTGACCAAGACCAGAGTCTTAGAGAGGTCAGCTGAAAGTTGGGTCTCTAGTGAACTTGTGAGGTAAGGAAGAGATTATTGTTTCAAGACCAGGTTATAGATTAGTTCTGAGCTCTAAAAGAATGTTCAACTAAGCTTGAGGAAGGAGCTGGGAGTTCGCTGTCCAAGATAAGTTAGTTGTGAAAAAGTTGTAAGTTGATTTATAAAACTTTGTAAAGGTTTCTCCACCTAGTGAAGAAGCATTTATTACTGGGAGTAATAGGATCTCAAGCCCTGGAGAGGAGCTTGAGACTGGACGTAGCAATATACCCGAGCTGTATATTGTGAACCAGATAAATCTTTGTGCATTGTGTGATTGAATTTTTCTAACTCTACATATTAATTTCTGACACTATAAATTAATTTACTAAAAAATCAAAAAGGTCTAAGAAAAATTTTTAACCAGTAACAATCCATTAAACCCCTCTTCTAGATTATTATTGGACTTTCACTTTCAGAACAAAACAAGTCAGACAATAGTGAAACAAGCAGCAGTGTTGTACTCAAGCATAAATTCCCACCTCTTTCAGCTTATGAACCGATACTACCTTTTCCCCAAGTTCTAAGAAGGAATTGGAAAGTTGGAAAAAATTCAGAGTTATATATACAGAGTCATATGAAAAATTTCTAGAAGAAATGGCGAATAGGGAACAAGAACTTAAAGATGATGAGGAGTTCACTAGAGGAAACCAGTTGGAAGTGCTTGAGGCTACTACTGAATTTGAAGAAAAAATCAGGTATTCAAAGTCTGAAAAGGATGAACAAGAGGAAGAGGAGAACAATTTGATAAGTTCTGCAGTTCTTTACAACGAGGATATAGATGATACATATGTGCAAACAACAAAAATACTACATGATACATACCATAGGATGAGAAGAATGATGTCAAACCAATGACAATAAACAAGGGCAGCTGCTTGGGAGGCAACCCAAGAAACCAGATTTGATTTTTCTATCCCTTTACTTAATAGTTTTTTTTTATTTGCATGTAGTTCTTTCTTCTTTGCATGATTTTCTTACATTGGGGACGATGTAAGGTTTGAGTGTGGGGGGGGGGGAATTTAGTTTTTTATTTTATTTAGGAATATTGATCCGATTTTGATAGAAAATTTGAAAAATTGATGCATTTTGAAAATTTTTGAAAAATTTGGGTTCTATGATTCTATTTGCCTATGTGTTCGAAGGTTAAAGTCAAAGATTGAAAATTAAGGCAAAATTTCAAAATCTGTTTGATGCTTAATTGGTTAATGATTAAGGAAAACTAAGCCATGATCCATAGTAATTGATTTGAATTGAATTTGTGTAGCATGAGTACTTGAACATGTGATGTATGCTCATTTGGTTTAGTTATCTGTGGAGTTGTCTATGTGCACTAATATCATGTTTTAGAACTATTGAACTGCTTATGCTTTTTGCAGGACCATGAGAAAAAAATAAATAAATAAAGTTGAAAATCAAAAAAATTATTGAAAAAGAGAAAAAGAAGCAAAAGAGAAACCATGTGGTGGGATGAGATGGAGCGTAAAACGCACTCTCCTATAAACACGTGCAAATAAGTGAGATGGAGCATAAAATGCACTCACTTACAAAAAAAAAGATTGAGGAAGGTAAAACGGAGCATAAAATGCATTTTTCGGAAACAAAGAGAAAAATAAAAGGGTTTTGGTAAAAAAATAAAGCAGGAAAAATATGTATTGAGTCTTGAGTGGTGTGCACAGTTTTTGCTCCATGGTAACTAAGTTGAGTAAGTGTGTGGATCATAGAAGAGTGCTTTTGTGGATACAATTTGACTTAATAAAATTTATTGGTGAAGTGGCAAGGTGGTTATCTTGAGTTGATTGATGAAGCATTGATTATATTTTTGTGGGTTTAGTGTTAATAATCATGATTTGATCTTGAAATCTTGTGACATTATGGTTGAGTAGAGTTTCTCTGGAAATCAGACTTGTGGGTTTACACGAGGACGTGTAAAAGGCTAAGTGTGGGGGAATTTAATAAGTGCATAATATTCATGATTTTTTATTCCTTTACGTTTGGTTTTATTGCATGTTTCATGTTTATATGAGCTTAATAATTTGTTTATTGTTTTCAGGTGAATTAAAGCTAAAAGGATGGAAATAGGTTGATTTCGAGCTGAATTGAAAAGAAAAATGTAAGACCCGAATTTTATGAAATAGAAGTATTCAATTTTCTTATAATTATTTTTCTATTCAGTAAATGGTTAAATTGATAAAAGGTTAAAGTTAAGGGTGATATGTGCAAATTTTACAAAGTAAATAAGTTGGCATAAAATATTCGTTGGTCCAAGAATATTCTTTTTGTCGGAGAATATTCTTACGACGGCGCAGTCATTGGTGGACCCCACAACGGAATGAATGTCGGATATAGAAAGCAACAGAAGTAAATTTTTATAAAAATAAAGGTAAAACTGTTACCGTTAAACTGTTGAAATACCTGGTGATAAAAATACAGTAATACGCATAATTGCACAGTAGCACACGGTATTGTACAGTATTTTGAATTATTGATTCTTACGTAAGAAGTCACTTATTCAATAATTGTTACAGTAATTACTGTTCAATATTTTATATTATTGATTCAATAATTGCTACATTGATAATTGCATATTATTTTATATTATTGATTTAATAATTGTCACAGTAACCACTACACAATATTTTATATTATTAAATCAATAATTATCACTTATATTATTGGAATGATATTATTAGATAGCATTATTGACAATGTCTAGAAAGTTCTGTAGAGGAAAGTGGTTAGGTTATACAATTGCGCGCCAATGAAGAGAAATTCTTATTGGAAAGCCCCCTTTTTCCTAGGAACAACCTGGTTGTCATTATTGTGATTCTGTAATATTATTTGTGAATAATAATTAATAATTGATAAAAATGATAAGAAAATATTTATTCAACTTGGATATAAATAGAGAAATTTTAGCAAAAGAGACAATTGTTAAAAATTGATATTTTATCTTTTGTGATAAAATAATTCATTCAAATATATTATTATAATATAACATTATAAGTGTATAATGTGATAATATAATAATATAATTTTATAATTTAAATGGTAATATTATTTTAATAAATTCATAGTATATGAATAAAATGAGGTGGAAGAGAGAAAATAAAATTAGGAATTCTTTTAATAATTATAAATATTTTTAATTTATATATATATATATATATATATATATATATATATATATATATATAAACATGTGTGTGGAAAAAAAGGTGCACATTTCCTATAAGGTGTGCTGCACATTTTGTCAAAAGAAGGATGCTTGAGAAATTCATCCGTAGGTGTAATTGTCAAAGTGGGGGTGTGAAAAAATCATCCGTATGTAAATATGGGTCATTTTTTGTTCGGAATTTAGAAAAAATTTCTTCTACAAAGTTGTAAAGAATTAAATTTTATATGGAATGGACATAAGGTTCATATTTTTCTGATAAATGGGCTATTTATTATGAATTATTGAAGTTTTTGAATATTGTTTAAATTTAAAATATTTTGGTGGAGATTTTCTAGAATGGGTGGGCCCCACTCTTGTCCTTTTGTTGGTGTAAAATGCTGATTTTTTTTTTGGTTTGTCAACATGGTGGTGCGGAGGTTTTATCAGTAAAGGTTTTGTCAGCTTTGGTGTGCTAAGAATTTTTCTATAAATAGGGTACTTAGTTAAAAATAAAAATCACACCAGAATCAGAAAATTTTCTCTCTATAGTATCAAGCGTATTTCTTGTGAGTGTTTAGATATTTTGAGTGTTGATAACGGTGCAAGTTTTCGTTAACATAATATCCGATATTCCAGTCAGATTCAGTAGTCTACTGAGGTAAGGGATGTTATTATGTTTCGTAACGGAGGTTATTTTTCGTAAATAATATTATTTTCGTAAATGATATTATTTTGCGTAAAGAATATTTTGATAAAGGCTGTGATTTTATACTCGTAAGGGGTATTATTGCTTTTGTATCTGTAAGGGATATTATTTTTCTTGTAAAGGATATTATTTTCTCGTAAAGGATGTTGTTTTCATTCAATATTCGTAAGAAATATTATTTTCTTCCATACTCTATAGTATGTAAGTAATAATATTTCATTTCAGATTCTTAAATTTAAACTTACTGTGGTAAATATTGCTTCTATAATTCCTGAAATGATTAGAAATTTCTTGAGTTTTGCGCTTCATCTAATATCATTTCACCGGAATATTGGTCTGAACTTTATTATGAAAGTTTTACCTTTTCATGTCGGGGTACTATTCATTCGAGTACTATTCACAAGTTATTATTAATGAGTTACTATTCACGAGTTACTAATCATGGGTTACTATTCATGAGTTACTATTTACGGGGTACTATTCATGATAAAAAAAATATAATATATTTTTTTCTGTCCAAATTATCTTTGATTTATGAATCTTACTCTTGAAATTAGATTCATGTTTTGAATATATTGTTCTTATTGTCATATATAACATTTTTATAATCATGGTGATGAAAGTTCTCTTTGACTTGAGTGTAAAGATGGGTAGATTATTGATATGACCATGACTATGGGTTCTCTTTGGCCAGTAGTACAAAGATAAATTGTTGACTGGTATGATCATAACCATTGAGTTTACAATTGAATATCT
This sequence comes from Panax stipuleanatus, assembly GCA_020205555.1. NCBI lineage: Eukaryota > Viridiplantae > Streptophyta > Magnoliopsida > Apiales > Araliaceae > Panax > Panax stipuleanatus. Next base: position 8,827,920 of record CM035122.1, on the reverse strand, counting down.
TTAGCTTAAGTGCAAAGGTGAATTGATTAATATGGTTATAAATGTTGTTTCTATAAATTCTGAAATAATTAGATATTTCTTTAGGATTTGAATATCTTTGGCACGTAGTGCAAAGATGAACTATTGATGAATATCTTTGGCCTGTAGTGCAAAGATGAACTATTGATGAATATCTTTAGCCTGTAGTGCAAAGATGAATGATTAATTGTTGAATATCTTTGGCCCGTAGTGCAAAGATGAATTGATTAGCATGATTATGAACAGGAACTGTGATTTGGTATGACTATGATCTTTGGTGTTTCAGGTAAAGACATGTGATGAAAGTTACCTTCGTCCTGGGTGCGAAGAGGAATTTAGCAACACGATTATGATTATGAATTATACACATGATTGTGGACAGGAACTGTTGAATGATGTTATAGGGATAAAACATTGTTGGTGGACTTTTAACATGGAGAAGATAATAGACATTATGGTCTATTTGACTCTTCTAATGGATTATTCGTTCCGCTGCAACTACGGTTGAAAAGTTTTATCATCTACCATATGTTCTAAATCTTTGAGTTATTACTGACGAATGCTATTGATAATTTGATTATCTTTAGTCATAATAATCTTTACTGGGCTATTTGTGCTCACCTTTTTATTTCACAATTTCTTTCAGGTAATAAGAGTGTAGCTGGGTTGAGCGGGAATAACAAGGGAATAGAGTAATGGTCGGTGGCCGTTGAAGTTTCTCAATGCATTATAAAACAGCATGATAATATATAATTGTATTGAGAATCTTAAATGTGTGTGTCATATTTTATACATCATTTAACAGTTGATTTTGGTGACCCGACTTAGGTGAGGTGAACCCGACGTTGGAAAGGTGTGTTGCCACTATCATACAAGATGTCTAATCACATACAACTTCATGTTATTATAAGACATAGTTGTGCGCATCCACTTGCTAATTATATCTATGAGCATTACCTATAAAATCTTAGAGTATGGTTGGAATACAATTCTCAGTTTGAGACAATTGAGATAATTATATTGCAAGAGAATACCCATTATTGGAATGAACAAGATAGTAATCTTCTCATTCTTCTTTGGGGTCTATTGGGTCAACCAAGGTTAATTCTCAAGTCCTATAATATCTATTATAACTTAGAAGCATGGTCTCCCATGTACGAAGGTTTTCTTGAGCATTTTCCAAATATTTTAATTCTTAAAATAGTTATTGACTGTACCTTTATGTAACGTATCATTGATAAGGAGTGTGTGTACTGTATTCGTATTAAAACTCACACTTTATATGTGGTCGTATTGTATACGACAATTGGATATAAAAGATTTGTATTTGGATTCTATACCATGTATTTCTTGGCGACTTAGAATAGGTGGGTTGTGTATTGAACCTATTTTTGGGGCGTCACAAAAAAGAAAATTTAGAAATCTTGGATTTTTGAAAAGTTTCTAAAAGCAGATTTTGGAGATTTCTACATGGATTTGGATTGATATTCCTATTAGATTTAGGATATCTTTAGACAGAGATTTTATTTCCTTATTATATTATATTTTTTTTATAGAAACTAGTTATATTTTGTAATTCCTTTTAGGATTTAAATTTCTAATTCTTATATGATTTAGGTCTTTGTCTAGCACTATAAATAGAGGATGATAATAAAGGTTTTAATTCATTTAATTTTCTACCAACTATCATACCTCATTGAAGTGTAGACAAGGAGCATGTCAGGCTAGTTACTTTATTCAGTTCTAAACAAGAATACGTGACAGAACTTTGTGACAGTTTTTAAAAACAATCACAAAAGATAGTAATTTGTGATGGACTTTTTAAGCAATCACAAAATAATAATATATATGATGGCTCTTAGTGATGGCTAATTTTGCCATCATTGTATTATAATAATATATATGCTTTTTTTGACGCATTAAGTTATCACTTATAGATATACCATTTTCGTGATTGCATTTAAGTTATCAGTAATATTTTAATGTAGGAAATAATCAAAATAATATTTTATGACGGCCATGACAATCATTAAAAAAGATAAATTTTTGTGACGACTTTTATTTGCAAATACAAAAAGAAGCTATTTTGTGATAGATTTTTCAAGCCATCACAAAATTATAAAATATATGATGGCTGTTAGTGATGACTAATTTTACCGTCATTATAATGTATTTGTGACTGCCATTGTAATCCCCAAATCTTATGTGGAAGTAATTTTATTTAGTAAGTCAACTCACATATGTTTTCTTTTATAATTTATTTTAAAATTATAATCATGATCTGGGCTTTGGTGTAGTGGTAATACTCGTTATTTAGTTTGCAAATTGGGGGGGGGGGGGGTTGGAATCCTACAAGTATCATTCGATACAATTATTATAGTGAAATAAATTATCTATAAATAGAGATTCACGTTCTTATCTTTGATCCCTATTTAAAACCGTGTTTTCTTTTGTGATGACTTTGACAATCACAATAGATTACGTGTTAATGTGATTGTATTAATTATCACAAAAGCACTAAGCGTTTGCGTGATTGCCAAAACCATCACGTAAAATCTTTTATGATGGGCGTATACAATACGGCCATTGTGATGCTTAAAGCCATCACGTAAACCTTTCGTGATGGTTTTTCTAGTTTTTGTGATGGATTTTGGCCATCACAAACTACCATTTTTTTAGTAGTGAATTGTGTAATTATTGCTTGGAATAACCTGATTCTCATTCTTGATGCTACTGTTATATTAAATCTAGACTGATAGTTCAAGGTTGTATGATAGTTAGGGTTTATTGGGACGATTGTCACTTTAAATTTACAGCAAAAGAAGAATTGCGGATAATTAGCGATTGCGGTTATATAGGGTTATTAATCTCATTGAAGGGTAAATAATAACAACTTGATTAATTGATTGTTGTAACTTGGTGAAATTGAACTACAGAACTAAAGTTTTTACATATTTGGTTAATCTCATTATTTAATTTTGTTTTTCTTAGTTTAAAAACAAATTTCAAAAACCCCCACTTTTACAATAGTAGAATAATTCTAAAACAAACTTTCTCTCTGTAGGGATCGATCCTTGCTTAATACTGTGCTAATTATCACAAAAGCACTAAGCGTTTGCGTGATTGCCAAAACCATCACGTAAAATCTTTCATGATGGGCGTATACAAGACGGACATTGTAATGCTTAAAGCCATCACGTAAACCTTTCGTGATGGATTTTGGCCATCACAAACTACCATTTTTTTAGTAGTGAATTGTGTAATTATTGCTTGGAATAACTTGATTCTCACTCTTCATGCTACTGTTATATTAAATCTAGACTGATAGTTCAAGGTTGTATGATAGTTAGGGTTTATTGGGACGATTGTCACTTTAAATTTACAGCAAAAGAAGAATTGCGGATAATTAGCGATTGCGGTTATATAGGGTTATTAATCTCATTGAAGGGTAAATAATAACAACTTGATTAATTGATTGTTGTAACTTGGTGAAACTGAACTGCAGAACTAAAGTTTTTACATATTTGCTTAATCTCATTATTTAATTTTGTTTTTCTTAGTTTAAAAATAAATTTCAAAAACCCCCACTTTTAAAATAGTAGAATAATTCTAAAACAAACTTTCTCTCTGTGGGGATCAATCCTTGCTTAATACTGTGCTAATTATTTAAATTTGTGAAGTGAAAGTGAGGTTAATTTTAGAGTGTCAACGACAGCTCCCAGCATGCGATCGCTCATTCTTTTAAATATCAAAATCAGGCAATCGACCTAGCAGACCGAGAGGCGAAAAGAAAAAGAAGTGGGAGAGGGAGAAGAGGGAGAATAGGGAAGAAAGGGAGTCGTCGTTGTCGTCATTGCCATGCCGGCCAAGCTTAGGCCGCCATAATGATCATGCATGTAACCTACTTTTAGCTTTTTTACTCTACATATGGTGTAATTAAATTAATTTATTTGATATATGTAGTTGAGTATACGTAGTTCATGTGTGTGTGTCTCTCTCTCTATATGGTGTAATTTAAAATTAGGGTTTGTAATTTTTGTTTGTATTTTGTATATATATTAATTAATTGCAGTATAGTGAAAAAGAGGAAGTGCATAAATCTGATTATTTTTCTTCTTTTTTTTCATTTTTTTGTTCTTACTATTTATTACTAGAATAATTACAGATAGATATATATATATATATATATATATATATATATATATTATTTGAATGTATGTATATTAGTACGTGCCTTAAATCTGAAATTACAGTATATTGTTTGAATGTATGTGTATATTGATATTGTTTATATGAATTACACTATATATATTATTTGAATGTATGTATATTAACGTTCCTTAAATATGAAATTGCAGTATATTGTTTGAATGTATGTGTATTGATATTGGTTATATGAATTGGTTATATAAATGGGGTATGTGAAATTGATAGTGTGAATGTATGTGTATTGATATTGGTTATATAATTTTGTGTTGTAAATGTAGTTGTTCTTTTGTAATTTGATTAAGTAAAATTGGTATATATTGATATTGATTATTTAAATATATTTTTTTAAATTGAACATAAATTAATTAAAATAATATAATGTCCATTATTATATAATATAATAAAAAATATAATAAAATAAATTAAATTACATAAATTAAATTAATTTAAATATAATAACACATAAATAAAATAAAATAATTAATATAACAAAAAATAATACAAAATAAAGTAAAGAAAATAAAATAAAATAATTAAATTATTACATTCCTTAAATTTATTAATTTAAATAATATAATATCATATAATATAATACAAAATAAATAAATAAATAAATATAAATAAAATAAAATAAACATACAATGATTTAATTAAAATAAATAAAATGACAACGATTTAATGAAAATAAAAAATAACAATGATTTAATTAAAATAAAATGAATTTGTTTGCTGAAGCGTGAAGAAAATAAAATAAAGAAAATAAAAAGTAAAGTCTATTAATAACCTTGATAGGCAATAGTGAAACCTATTATTCACTATTTCAATACAAACATGTAATTGAGAAGCATAGTTTCATTAAGAAGATAAATTTAGAATACATAAGCACGAATAAAATAAACAAATTTACAAATAAAATTTAAAATAGTGAAATTATAAAACATATGATTTGCATCAATGTTTATATAACCCTTTAAAATCGAAAGTGGTGAAAACTCGTTTTAGGCTGTTGACTAATGGTTTAACCGGTGGTTTAACTAGAAAACTCGGTGTAATCAAACCATTAAATCAGCCTAACTGTTGCAAGATTGAAATGGGAAGAGCAGAACTTGATGAGTTAGTGGGACACGTGTTTGTTAGTTGGTTGCTAATTGTTGGATGAGATATTATATGTGTATCATAAGCACAAGTAATATAATAGCAACTACAGTAGAAGCAATCATCCATAGAGTGCTGCAATAATCACGTTTGAAAGTTGCTTTCCACTTGTGCCAAGTAACTTTGTAATATACGTTCGTGCTATTAGATACCTTCGTTCACTATTATCTTAGATACTAGACTAGGAAAATATTTGATCGATCGAAAGCTTAAGAAACTTGTCCTCGAGCTCTTCCTTCCAACACTGAATTGTATTGAAATGTGCTCAACAATAATAGAGATATCTATGAGTATATAAACATATCTTTGAGTACATATACATATCTTTGAGTATATAAACACATCTTTGAGTATTTTATATAAACATCTTAGATGATATTATATTTTTTGAACAAACAGATTGTGACTTCTCATGCACTATAGATTCAAGACTAGCACAATAAAGTTTCCCCCCTATACTCCTTGAGAAGTGTAAAAGATGGTTTGTCCCACCTCTCCATGAAATCGGGAAACATCATCGGTTTTAAAGCCCTAGGCCTTTCAGTTGGTGCTCCTGTTTTTGCAAAATCAACTGCTATAGAGTGAAGGGTTGCTAACTGAAAACAGTTTTTACTCATAGCTTTATTTGACTCAAGGTCTGCATATACTAAATGTGCAGTAGAGATTGTACCCAAGGTATCATTGATCAGATAATTAATCAACAAATAACTTTTGAATTTCCTATAAAATCAGACTTATTGAGAAATATGAGAGACAAAGGGAGAGTTTTGACAACATAACTATCGCAGACTATTATCAGCATAAATAAAATAAAATATATAATTTAAACAACCTCGAAGGTCACATCATGATCCATCAGGCCAGGCCTTCGTCTAGTGTAGTTCATTGGGGTACAAATTGACGTGGGATGAGATTATCATCCCAACGTATGAAATTGATCTCAGCCATATAGAGCTAGCTCTTCCACTTCCAAAGATGTAATCTTTTCAGTTATTCCTTGAGAGTTCATTACAGAGACTTAGGTGATTGGTCCTGCTGTTGAGCGAAAGTGTCTGCATTGCTAGCAAGATTGCTTGCAACCAGACACTTTCGCTCAACAGCAGAGACACTGTAAACTTTTCTGCCATTTCCTGAGAATTTATTACAGAGACTCAGGTGATTGTTCCTGCAGTTGAGCAAAAGTGTCTAGTTTACAAGCAATCTTTGCTATCAATGCAGACATTTTTGCTCAACAGTAGAACCAATCACCTAAGTCTCTACTGCACATTTAGTACATGCAGACCTTGAGTCAAATAAAGTTAAGAGTAAAAAATGTCTCAGTTAGCAACCCTTTACTCTATGACAGTTTATTTTGCAAAAGCAGGAGTAGCAGCTGAAATGCCTAGGACTATAAAACTGAGGATGTTTTTCGATTTCATGGAGAGGCGGGTCACAACTAGCTTACACTTATCAAGGAGTATTGGGGACAAACTTTATCGACGATGATCGACTATCAAGATCGAAATCTTCTTCTTACACTTGGCGGACATTTGTTGTCCCTGAGTCTTAAGGAGTTAGCTTATGCAGTGGCAAGAGCAGCACAACAGTAGGATGATGATGCCGAGGTAATCTTGTCATTGTTTAGCTTTATGTTTAGCTTTGCATTTTTAATTAGTTTAGCATACTTTATATTTAATTTCTACTTTAGACATGACACTTAAGAAAGTATGATGAAGAAACCAAGTCAATTTTACCAGACAAAAAGTAAATAATTAAATCCATCAGCTAAACTCAATTATATATATGACAACCAATTTGTATTTATATGCTTAAACTTACTTGTTTCATTAAACTGTGATCCATAGGGAATTTGCCTAATTTATCTTCATTACAAACTTTATTCTTCTCGGATGACTTGCTTACTCTTTAAATGGCTTACCTCGTTTAACATGTTTTATATATTCTTTTGTTATAGCCTTATCTGAATTTATTATTGATACTGTGAAGACATTTGTATTGTCCTCTTCTATTGTTCTACATTTGTGTTATTCTTTTTTTACTGACTGAATGTACGGAGTTAATATTGTACGTTATGACATTTAATTTGTATATAAATTTTAGTCGGACGGTAGTTGTTTATGTTTATACGTGCATTGATGTTTATATATATTGTGTTGGTTTTTATTTTAATATATGGATGGATCTCGATGGATTTGTATGGATTTTGGTTTATTTATTTTAGTTACTATTCATGTGAGGAGAGTTTTGTGAACAAACGAATAAACATAATGAAAATAACAGTTTTTTTAGTACAATATTTCACCAACATAATAAGTGAATCCACATTAACATGAGAGGACCAATTTCTATATTTTTATTAATTTGGCAAATTGACATGAAGATTGATCAGACAGCAGAAATGTAGTTACATTTAAGGGTCCTCTTAACATGTGCCCTAAGGGCACATGCTAAACACACAATTCAAGAGAATATTCTCTTGAATTGTGTGCATATTTCCTTGATTTCTGCATTTACACCAAGTTCAAGGGAATATGCACACAATTCAAGAGAATATTCCCTTAAACTGTGTGCTTAGCATGTGCCCTAAGGGCACATGTTAAGAAATTCCTACATTTAAATGCCACGTTTTAATTATTTCGGGGTAAGTTAAGTGCATGGATGGGATGTTGTAGTATAATTCTAGCTTCATTTCTATGTAATATGAAGAGACATACTTTGAACAAATAGTGATATACTCAAGTGTTGTGACTTTGTGACTCTTAGTAGGAAAGAATATAAAGAGACTTCACTTAAACCACAATTATGGGGAATGTAATCTTAAACAAATTAATAGTACTCCACTACTAGTAGTAATTCTCTGCATTAACTAATTCTGAATTTAAAGGGACATGATGATACATGCATATTTGCATGCAAAGTTCAAAATTTCAATTCCCAATATGAATAGTCAAGTTTGAATACTCGTGTGTGTATAATAATGTATACTATAAAGTTAAAACCAACAGAGAAAATTAGTTTAAACTCGATCAAAAAGTAAGGCCAAAAAATGGAATTTGAGAGAAGGATAAAGCACTATAGCAGCTCCCATAAGATATTGCTTGTGGGTGAAGGTGATTTTTCCTTTGCCAAATGCTTAGCCCAAGCATTTGTCTCTGCTGTCAATATGACTGCTACCTCTCTTGATTCTCAACGTATGTGCATGTACCAAAGTTTTAGTTTGATTTATTATTTCTTAGTAACACAGACATAAGTGCTTTTAGCTGTAGAGTTTTTTGTGTGCCAGAACATTACTGTTATATTTATTTTTAGAAGAAAAAAAACGTAAATAATTATTCTCTCCGAACAGTTTTCTTTAGCCTCGTTATTTTAAGTGTTTTATCTTGCTGCACCGCTTTAACACTTGGTCATCTCAAATCAATTACATAATTAAATTTGAGGTTATTTTACTTTTTGTATATACAAGCATTGATCATCTAATTTTTATTGTTTAATTTGAACATTTCCGGTATGCAAATTTGCAAATCCAAAAGTGGACTTAATTCTGGATTATACGGATGCAATGGCGAACGTAAGGGAACTGGAGAACTTGGGCTGCACCATTATACATGAAGTGGACGCGGGCACGATGAAACGACACGCGAAGCTGAATATGAAATTATTCGACAGAATTGTGTTCAATTTTCCCCATGCTGGGTGCTTTCGCGAGGCCAATGCTTCTACAATCGAGTAAGTTAACTGCTCCTTTATTCCGTTCAAAAATTTAAAATATTTTTTTGTTTGTTTGCTCAAAAATTTGAAATTCTTAACATGTAATTAATTAGACCGAGCACTAATATTATCTCAACACCGCAACATTTATAGTTAATGTAAGCAAATATATTTGAAAAAACTCAAAAAAAAACTTGGAAGTAGTCGATTTACATTTTATTATCTCCTAATATGTAGTAGTATATATGTTTTTAACATTAAAATGCAAAATTGTCCCTTGTATTTATTCTCGTGTAATATTTCCGTCCTTAACTTTGACTAATTAACAAATTTCATCCTCCTAGTGCAAAATCGTACTTTTTAACGTTTAGTTTTCACTAAAGAAGTTTTGCACTACTATTATATTATATCACGAGCAAGTGATTTGCTATTTTGTAAAGTCGAAATCATATCTTTATAAAATAATAAATTTAGATCATGTTTGTTTGAGATCAAGACTATTAATTCTTAGATTAAATAGTAATATTCACATGTTGTTTTTTATGGGATTATTCATAGAATAACTTAAAATAAAAATTATTTATTTATTTTATCCTGAATTTTTTTGAGATATAAAACCATATATATATATATATATATATATGACATTTGGATGTCATCTCTTTTGATTAAAAGACAAACACAACCTCCGCCATTTGTAAACCAATATAATATGATATTATGGTCATTTTAATAATTTTGTCTAGAAATTTTAGTCCCAAATGAGGGATTATACTATAAGGTAGAATATGGTATTAAATAATCTCTCATCTTAAGCTATTTTATAATCTTGGGACTAATAATCCCAAGATCAAATTTAAAAACAAACAAGACACGTGAGATTAATAATATCTCAAGTGTAATCATTGTAAACAAACATAGATTTAAAAAGTACTCCCTCTGTTCCTAAAAGATTGTCATTTAAGATTAATACACACAGATTAAGGAATGTAATTAATACCTAGCAAAAATACTATACTACCCTTATTAATTGTCTCAACCAATTATTCCCTTCCCAATGTTTCTTATTCAATTCGACCAATTACTTCTTATTCAACCAATTACTACTTGGATTATAGCATTGAATTGAATAAGAATCATTGGGATGAGAAGAAAGCATTAAATAGGAGAAAACTTTAAATAAGGGTAAAGTAGAGAAAAAATAGTCAATGTGTATTGATAAACTCAAAACGATAATCTTTTTGGAACAAAAATTACTTTCTAAAACGACAATCTTTTAAAAACGGAGGGAGTATACTTTTACATTTTAGTATGTTTTTAATTTCAGGCTCCACAAGGATGTGGTAAGGGGATTCCTTGAGAACGCACGTGACATGTTTGATAAACTCAAAACGATAATCTTTTTAGAATAAAAATTACTTCCTAAAACGACAATTTTTTAAAAACGGAGGGAGTATAATTTTACATTTTAGTATGTTTTTAATTTCAGGCTCCACAAGGATGTGGTAAGGGGATTCCTTGAGAACGCACGTGACATGTTGACAGCAAATGGAGAGGTTCACGTGACCCACAAAACAGAAAGCCCTTACAGTAGGTGGGAAATAGAAAAATTAGGAGAGGAAGCCGGGTTGAGTTTAATTGAGAAAGCACCTTTCCATATTTGGGAATATTCAGGGTATGAAAACAAAAGAGGAGCTGGGAGAAGATGCAATGAGTCTTTCCTTATTGGACAATGCGCTACTTTTAAGTTTGTAAAGGGATATGATTTCTCTCTTTAATTGTCTTTGGGGGTTATCATTTTTTTTATTATAAAAAAATGAAGCTTATATCATCATCCTCAATTAAGATATAAAGAGACACATGATGCAACAAAAGATTTGAGTTTAATTATCAATTAATTAATTAATATATTCGTATCTTTTTGATGATTTGTGGCACAAATATTATACTACTTTTTAGTATTCCATTAAGTATATTCAATCGATTCCAAAATAAAGAATCAAGTTTACTTTTTAGTAATCCATTTAAGATATATATAAATTAAAATTTTATATTAATTCATTTACTTATAGGCTATTGGATTTAAAAAATAATAAATTATATATCTTAAAAGTACTATTAATAGCGAGATTTATTATTTTTAAAATTGGAATGAAAAACAATTATTTTGAATTTAAAAATATCTTAAATTGACTATAAAAAGTCACATTTATATTATGTTTTGTAATGGCAGGGTATTATCTATGATCGATATTTTGTAAAAAAAGAAAAAAAAAAGTGGATTATTTAGATTTTTGAAGTGTATACATGCATGCATATCATCTTAGTATTTCATTTATCCTAAAATTAGAGATGCATTTTCATTTTTTAAAGTCGATTTATAAAAAATTTAAAATTTAAAAGTAATACAATATTGTGTAAGTTTTGAAAATAATAAAGAAGATAATTAGTGCTTTTTAGTTGATTTATAATTTTAATAAATGTTTATATCCTTATATTAAATAATTTATTTTGAATTTGAATTTTAAAATTTTATCATTGGACTAGAAAAAAAATAAATCATGAACAGCAGATTGGGTTTGAATCTTGACATCTTCCAAGTCCCAACATAAATGCAAATGATTGTATTAATTACAGGGGTTGTTTGATTAGTAACATTTGCTAATTGATATTCCTTTTTATAATGGTAATGTTTCAAGAGTTTAAATGTTTAAAAGAACCAAACTCACAACATTATTTTTAGTGCGTTGCAGTACTTGATCGAATGCCAAACACAGTGTATATTGTCCAACCAGAACGTCTGTATATTGTAAAATGTGTTTGAACTTCCAAACACTATAAACGTATCAAATGTCCCTCTAACCAAACAAGTATTATGAATCAATTTAATTTTAGTCAATAGAAGTATGAATATTTAAAAGTACTATTAACTATAAGATTTATTATTTTTAAAATTTAAATAAATTATGTCAATTTTAAATTTAAAAATATTTCAAATTGCATTTTAAAAGTCAATAATAAATTTATATTTTGAAACGAATGGAGTCAATAAAAATATGAATATTGTAAATAATCTAAAAAGTTCTACTCCTATCTGTTCCAAAATTAGATATACATTTTCTTTTCTAGTTTATTCTAATATTACAAATACATTTATATTTTAAGACTATAAAGTGACATGATAGTTCTAATTTGTCATTATTTTTTTACTATCATTTTCAATATCAAACCACACCACAGTTGAATTCCTCATACTAAGGCTATATTTAAGAATATAGAATTATTCTTAAAAGTAATCATTTCACAAATGTATCTCTCTAATTTTGGAACGAAGAGAGTATTAATTAATTAGTACTATGTTTGATTTTTGTAATTTTTATTTTTTAAGATGACCGTAATATAAGATTATAAATTTTTTAATTTGTTTCTTCATTTACAGACGCATTTTAGGTGAGAATCTTGACATTTATCTAAGGAGTTATTTGATAAAACTGAATGAAAGATTATGAATGTATAAAAAATCTGAATGAGTTGAATAAAGTAGAAAATTTGAATACGAAATAAAATGATGTGTTTGATAATTGTCTGTCTAAAACATCTGATATGTGTATTATCCTATTTTAACCTTGTAGGCTGTTATGAACAAATTTATTATATAATAATTATAAATAAACAATGTTATCTAAGAAAAATTAAATATAAACTTTTGAACAATTTTTGATAAAGTATACTATTAAATATAATTTTAGGAATAAAACACTAAAAAATATTAATTACATTCTATAGTACATAAAATCAAAACAACATTCATTAAATTGGTTATCCAATTTTTTGTTAAACAAAAATCAAAAACAATTTGTACATAATAAAATTTGTTTACAATAGTAAACAAGATGGATATTGAATGTAAATTTTAATTGTTTATGAGAGAATGTAAGTAAAAATCTCTTTCAAATTTCAATCATTCAATCACAAATTTTTGAATGAATCATTTAGACACATTCAGACCCATTCAGAGTTTAGAATTGTTAAACAGTCTGAATGCATTTTATTACAATATATGAAAAAGAAAAATATATTTTAAATTTCAGAGTAGATGGAGTCTGATTTTATGCTAATCAATACCTTATTTATAAAGGCATCACAAGCGATCCTTTAAATTGGAAAACTCACTGAGTCAATTAAACATTAACTCGCTCAATTGGAAAACTCACGACGAGTCCATCCTTCAGTCGATCGACTCCTTCTCTTCTTCTCGATCGATTCTTTTTCTCTCAACCCTTCTCGACTTCATCACTTCCTCTTCGGTTTCCTTATCGCTTAATAAATTTTGTTGAAATTGGTCATCGTTCAATCTATTCATCTCCTTATTGTATTCAATTTGTTTGTGAAGGAGCTTCTTTTCCTCTTCATCTTCCCATCTCTTCGTCTCCTCCTCCTCCTCTATAAATCCACCCAAATCCAATCTTGATTTCGGCGAGATCATATAACATAGATCCAGAATTGTAGAATGAATTTGATAATAAAGAACATAGATGCAGAATAGAAGGCGGCGTTAGGGTTTTTGGATTTGCCTTCTGTTTGATTTCGTTCTTGGTGATGGCTGCTGACTGGAATAAGGGTTGAGCTCTTGACTCCTTCCACCGTTACATTGAGTTCAGGTTTATTAATTTCACTTCCCAATATCTCTCAATCTATATTATGTATCTGTTATACTCTCTCAGTTCAAAAATATTTGGTCAAAAATATACAAACCCCAAATACATAAACAAAACTATTAGAATATCAAACAGAATGCCCCCATCTCTCAGAAGGATTATTACTTGATTAATATTGGTTTGTTGGTGGTTTTGGCGGTAATTCTCTTCGCTATTGAGTGTTTTTGATGTGTTGTATAGCAAGTTAAGAGCAACGTGTGTTAATTCACAATCCACAATAATGACTAATTGTTAAGCAGTTAATTTTTCTCTCTTTAATGTAATATCAATTTGTCGTATGGATTTCGAATATTGGGTTGTTTTTCATATGTTGTTGTGTATCTGATTTAATTGAGTATTGCCCCCAATTTTGTTGAGTACATAATCATTGGGTTTGCTAAATATTTATGTGAATTTCTTAAATTATAAATGCTTGATTACTGACCTGTAATTAAACAGATATCATGCTCTATGATGTTCAGTGAATGACACCGCTGCGCATTTGAGGCTTGATGCTGATCAGGCTACTGATAATGCTTTTGTAACTAATGAAGTAATTTCTAGCCTTTTTCACAGCATTAATTATCAGTGAATTGATTTTTTTGCTTTCTCCAATTTGTCATAACTGTTGAATTCCGTTGTTTGGGATGGGGGAATGAAAAGAAAAATGGTTGGGTAATGAAAAGAAAAATCCCAACTTATGATTATTTACTAATTTTGGGTTGCTTAGTTGCTCCACATGTAAAATTTAGTTGAGATTCAATTTCTTAGGTTGAATGTGTTTCATAATAATTTCAGTTTTCTTGCTTTTTGTTCCAGAAATTTTACAATTATGTTCATAATGATGTATATGGGAACTTGATAAAGCCGCCTAGGATAAATTTAATCGGTATTATATTTGGTTAATATATATCTGCCTTCTATTTTCTTAATTATTTTGACAGTTTGATAGCTTTACTTTGGGATTAGTTGAAATTTTTATATTTAGTTTGATATATCTGTTACCTTAACTGTTCATAGCTGAAATCATATGAATCTGTCATGTTTCATTTCATTTTACTTTTGTATTATGTGATGCTGCATAGTTGCCTTTTGAGATATTCATCACACCATTTTTTTGGGACAAGTTTTATCTTAATGGAATATAAGTCATGAAGCAAATTAACATGGAGGAATGATATGCCATATGTGCTGTACGTAAAATTCTAATTCCTAACTTTTGTTTATACACTATAAAAATCAAAAGCATAGTGGCAGTAATTATATTGGGAATCTATGTGTTTCTTTTTTGTTTTCATGTTTGTGTATCCTTTTATTATAGTTAGAATGTATTTTTTTGGAATCGCTTATTTAAATTATATGTCGTGATTCTTTTGAAGCACTGCTGGACATGAGGCATCAGGAACTGGCAGTATGAAATTTCTTATGAATGGATGTCTATTATTAGCCACAGCAGATGGGTCGTCTACTGTTGAAATCATTGAAGAAATAGGAGCAGATAACATGGTCAGTCCCATCTTATGTTACGCTTACAAAAATACCATTTTAAAAGCAGAATTCCGTTAGTCTTCATAATTCAATGGCAAAGAAAAGAGTAGAAGGACAAATCATAGTATATGTTACAATAATATTCATATCCCTCTCAAATGAAAAAAAGGGGATAAGAAAGAAAAGGTTGGAATATGGGAAAGCTTCCTAAGATGTAGCGCAAGTGATTTACTTTACAATGAGGATTCCTTATATGTGGTACACTTTCATAAACAGATTGATGAACATGAACAATGCATCAGACTTGAACATCAATATATATTCTCAATTCTGAGTGTTGTTAAGGTTGTATGGGACATCATGGTGCTGTCCTCCTTGGGGAATGTTCCAGTAATGTCAACATGGCTTTTGGGCTGCTTTGATATAACAATTGGAAGGTGGATTACAGTAAAGTTTTGCCATATGCAGGACAGGATTTTGGAGTTTTTATATCACTAATCCTATGTCAAGTTGCAAATATGTTAAAGGGTTTCTATTTCATGTTATGGTGTTGTTATGTATATCATTGTGGGCCTATCTAGATCTCTTGAATTTGCCACAGTTGTAAGATTTTTGGTTTTAATAAAATTTTCTTTTTGCTGTTGAAAAAAGAGTATCTGCTGGGAATTAATAGTTATGCCTATATTGAAATTGAATTTGTATTTTTTGTATTTGAAATTGTGTGATATGAGTTAACGTTGGAACATAGATTATGTACTCCTAGTCTTTTTTTGACATAAATATTGGATAAATTATTAAATTCATTTTTCAAATTACCCCGTACATTGCACTGGCTATCAACTAGTACTCTTCTCAATTCATCACAAAGCTCAATACACTTAAACATACTGTTATATATCACGTATATCCTCCCTCCATGAATTACCATTAAAAAAAAAGTCAGTATAATATTAATTACATAAAGCACATTCACAATACAAGCAATATGAAACAAATTTTTGCCTGTACTTTTTTCTATTCGCTATTCTAAATAAAATAGTAAGGGCATATTTGTTTAAAAGAATTATAATCCCTAAATTATATTTCCATGAATTATAATATCAAGACTATTAATTTTAGGATTAAATAGTTCTAGTCACATGCTTGTTTTTTATAGGATTATTCATCGGAATAACTTAAAATAATCTCATGTTATGTTTGTTTTGTCCATAATTATTTAAAGAATTGGATAAAAACTTATTGTTTAGACTATCATACACTTACTACTAATAACAAAGATATCATATTCTCATTAGTTTAAGTATAGATAGATAGGATAAGATACATCGGTCTTTTTAAACAAAGTTATATGTTAATTTTGTTTACAATATTTTAGTCCCAAATGGTAGGGATTATAATACCTAGTTGAACATAGTATTAAATAGTCACCCTTTCAAGTCATTTTATTATACCGGGACTAATAGTCCCAAATCTATTTTTAAAAACAAACAAGAGATTTGGATCGATTAATAGTCTAATCCCGAATATAATCATTGCAAACAAACATAACCTAAATGTATATATATGCAACCACACGGTTTAAAAAGAAAATTAAGGCCCATCTTAATTAATAATGTCTAAATTTCAAATAATTTATAATTCATAAATTTGAATTACTTCATCTAACTAAGTAATACTTTGACCAACAGGCATAAGAAATTTGCAAGGATTGAATATATAAATTTATAAATCAAAGGGTACTTGCATGAATTGAAAGATACTTGGAAGCCAACGACCAACTATAAAAGTCATATTTTTGAATTTTTATCTTCAAAAGTTCTTATTTTCTTAAGTTAAAAAACAACTATATGTATAATACTCTAGTTGACAATTTAAAAGTTGTATTTTTGAATTTTTGTCTTCAAAAATTCTTATTTTCTTACAAGACTAAAGCCAACGACCAACTATAAAAGTCAACTTTTGTTATTCTGTAAATATAGTAACATTTAATATAATAATAACAAAGTTATTTAAATTTAGTAAACAAATCAGATTTAGAAAGTAAAGTGTACTTACTTGACAAAATTCGGAATCTGGAAACACAAATACAAATAAATCCGAGTCCTTTGAATTCACAAAGTCTCCTTGAAGTAAATTTATTCTCTCACTAGTGCTAAAGAATTTTTGAATAATTGTTTCCCAAGATAAAACGAATTTCCAATTCTTAATTAAAAGCACTTCAAAATTAAGAATTCTTCAAACTCAATTTCTATGTTCTGTACTTGAACTTCTTATTATAATGATGAATGAGATGGAAGATGCTGATTGGAAAAAAAAAATGACCAGAAAAAAAAACGCTTTTTTAATCTATCTCCTTATTTGCAAATACAAAGTATTCTTATATAGACAATAAAGGGTCTTTTCGGAATAGTCATTTTGCTTGAGTCAGCAAAGAGTTTTTTCCTTTCCTTGCAAAAACAGTTAAAAAAAAAAAACTTACTCCCAAAGAAAAGAAACTGACAAAGCAACGATACAAACAAATAAACATTGACTATGCAACAGTTACATACAAACAAATAAAAACTGGCTATGCAACGGTAATTAAACAAGTTAATAAACAAGTTTTATTTATTTTATTTTCCAACAACTTTAAGTCGAGTCCCCTCTTTAAGAAAACATTGTTTTTTAAAAAATATTTTTATCCTATTTTTTATTTCATTTCTTAATTTATTGTATCTAAAGTAATTGGAGCCTGCATAAGATCCTTCGTTGTCCCAAGTCCACTGGTTCTTTCTTTAAACGAATTGGCTTTAGTTACTGCGAAAGAAAGGCCATCTGATTATATACGTTTTAGTCCTAGTGACATACACGTTACGTGTGTAATTAACATTAAAATATTATAAAATTTTAGGAATAAAATAAAAAATAAAAAAAATGAAGGAAAAAATTGTAACAAAATCAAACTAATAAAGGTAAAAGAAAAAAAAATTGGGACACCACCTCAAGGAACTATTATTTTTCTTTGCTCTTTTAAAATAATATATATATATATATATATATATATGGGAAAAATATATGTACACAGCTGTGTAGTACACAGTTGGCTATGACGACGGTGTTTTGGGCTATAGCGAAGGTTTTACCCGTAAAATCGTCGTCATAGCTATTCTGGGCTACGGCGACTGGTGAACCGTCGCCATAACCCAAAAAATCTGTCGCTATATCCTGACTGTGTAATACACAGTTGTATATATATATATATATATATATATATATGGGGTTGCATTCATAGCAACCGGTTGCTTCCACAGCAACCGGTTGCTGGGAGCAACCCCTTTATATGGGGTTTGGGAATCATTATTATAATGGGGCCCACTGTACTTGCCTTTATATGGGGTTTGGGAATCATTATTATAATGGGGCCCACTGTACTTGGAGAATAAATTGAGTCAAAAGTTCCTACAAAGAGTGGGATAAAGGGGTTGCTCCCAGCAACCGGTTGCTGTGGATGTCACCCCTATATATATATAGGGCAATATGGCCATACACAACTATATATGATTTATTTGTGCACAGTCTGTCAAAACTACATCGTTTTGACAGATTTGTTTTTAGAAAAAAATAATTTCTCCTCTCCCAAATCAGAAATCAAACACAAATCTGCCAAAATGACAGACCGTGCACAAATAAAATATACACAGTTGTGTATGACCATTATTTCATATATATATATATATATATATATATATATTACGTACGTGCCTTGTGGACTTGAAGGAGTTAATTTCTTAGTATCTACCCGGAAATGAATGTCTTATACGTACTACGTATATCTTGGACATTATTATTTTTAAAATAATCGAGTGCTCCAAAGTAATAGATATCGGCCGGTATACAAACCATTTTATTATGTTCCCATCCCAAAATTTGTAGTATATATAAACATATTAAACAAGAACAAATAAAAACCAACATATCTATATATCATCAAATTCTGCAAATAATCTTCTTCTTAATTCTTCTTCAAAAGCTTCTTCATATCGACTAGAAATTTGTATAGCTAATTCAAAGCATGCAGGTAAGATTAATAGTTAGTTTGTATGAATATTGCAATTTAAATCATTAATTATAAACTTGACATGCATTTTCCTTAATTTGTTAATTATGATGATGATGCAGCAAAAGATTGTTATTAAGGTGCCGATGAAAAAGGAAAAAGACAGATCAAAGGCCATGAAGATTGCTGTGGGCTTCATTGGTATGTATGCATCAGTGCTATCTATGCACACAACTATATATGCAGATTCTGAATTATTATTATTATTATTTTTCGTATACCTATTCAATTCATAATAATTTCGTTTACCAAAATAGTCTCATTTGTATAATTAATTTACAAATTAAGAGAATGTACTTTTATTATTCCCAAATTAAAATATTGGGTGTTTGGTTTGGTTAGACAATATTTTAAAACTTTCTAAAATTTAAAAAATTCATTTATGTTTTAAAACTATAAATAAAGTGACTAAAGTTTTTAACATATTATTACTTTTATTCTTGGTTGATTAAGTATTATCATATCACTTCTATATATTAGGGTTCAAGCAAATCATGTTACAAATATATTTAAAAATTTCTTTATATAAACGTATCTCTAATTATGAACAGGTGTGAGCTCAGTGAACATAGGAGGGGAAGATAAAGATTTTGTGGTTGTGATCGGAGATGACGTGGATGCAGTTACCTTAACTCGATTACTCATCAAGAAATTCGGCGGCGCCACCTTGGTGAGGGTGGAGCCACTAATGAGAGGCCGTCAATTCGATCAAGAATATGATGAAGATGATCAAGCTTCATCAATAGTTCAAGGCCAACCAAGTTTCTACAACAACAATAATAATTCTCCACCAAATTATTACTACAACCACCCTAATTATAATCCTCCACCGCCATATCCATATCCATATTATTATTCATATCAAACTCCTGTCAATGATCCAAGTTGCTCCATTATGTGATTATACAATATACCTGGAGGACTAGCCAAAGTGATTACTCAAGTTTTTACCACTTACCTAGTTTTTACCAGTTAGGGTTTTTTTGTTTTTCTTATAAATTTTACAAGGTTTAATTTATATATATGATCCTAATTAATATCCACCTAATTCCTTCATCTTGCGGTGTTGAATTAGTACTGCTTAAAGTTTGCAGCCGGTTTTAATTTGTTGGTGAAAAGTTACTTGATTGTATATGTATATATTGTATTCTGAGCTGGTTTATATATATATATATATATATATATATATATATATATATATATTTGCATTTAAAGACCAAATTAATGTTACATGTACTAGTAAAATAACTTACGTTCAGAATAAAGCACTACAAAAAACAGGTTTTTTGTGACACAGTAATAATCATCTTTAAAAGTTGAAAAACCGTTGTAAATAATATTTGCGACGGATTTAGCGATGGTTTTTCGTCCTGTCACTTTAGCTCAAAATATAATCAGTATTCAACACCATCTAACCAAAGAAATATATATGGGCTAGCCCGCAGCTTCCTGCAGAGTGTGTGTGTATATATATATATATATATATATATATAATATTGTAATACAACTTTTAAATTGTCAACTAGAGTATTATATTTTCTATTTCCAATAATTAATCGACAATATATATAGAGAGAAGAGGTAATGATTAAAAGTTGACTTCCGTTATAATGGATATATTTTAATTTATGGAAGCTGCTATGGAAAGTTTCACTATATTTGATATATTCCTTTTGTCCTAAATATAAACGTACATTTTTTTTAGTTTGTTTTAAAATTAAAGATATGTTTTTAATTGTAGATTAGCTATGATTAGCAAATGCAAATATATTGAAACATTTAATACTTTTTTTTATAAAAATATCATTTAAAATTATATCTTTAATTTGAATTGGACTGGGTATATTATACACATGCACGAGGTGCCTTGAATTCCAAGTTCCAGTGATTAATTAAATGTGATTGAGTTTAAAACTTTCAACAGTAATAATTGTCATTTTCTTCATTTATAAAAGTATAGTCAAAAATATATTTCCACCATTTAAGTTGGCACGTTTTGTGCAATAGTTAGATAAAAAATTGTAAGTAGGTAACTAAACTTTTAAAAACACTGTAATTGTCCCGTCAATTTTTATAAACTTTTTCTGCATGGCTTTTTCTTTACATGTAAAAAAAAATGTGTTACAAATGATGTGTGGGCCTGCTGAAAAAAAAAAGACATGAAAAATGAACAAGCAGCAAGTGAGATGAACCCTCATCATCTCTTTTCCCAACTAAGATGAATCACATGAATTTGCAGATTCTCAGCTCAGAAACGCAAATCAGACCCACGTTATAAGTTAGTTAAAATTTTATTAATATTTTTTTGCTACTTTTAATGTTAAATATTAATAATAAGTTAGTTTCTTATAAATACTTTAGTTCTTCATTAAAAAATTTATTATTTTATACTTTATAGTTTTTATTTTTAATATTTAATATTTAATATTAAAAGAAAAAAAAAGGGTGGGAGGGGACGGACCAGACTGGCTTAAGCCTAGCTTTCAGGGCTTACCAAACCACAGCCCAGAGGCTGAGGCCTGATCTAGCAGACTAAAATTAAACGTTGGCCTCAGTGGCGAAGCCAGAAAAGTTTATTTGTGAGGTTGAAATTATTACTAAGTTAAAAATAATTTGGCGGGGATTCGGGGGCAGCGCCATGAATCAATTTTTTTTAATATTTTATACTTTCGGGTCATATATATATATATATATATATATATATATATATATATATATATATATATATATATATATATATACGATAAGGATCTTAGGTTCACCCAACTAAAATCTCACCCAACTCACCCCCCTTTCGCCACGGACCGACGATAGTTTGGTCCGTAGCTATATATACAACTGTCGTCTATATGTTGTCCGTCGCTATATATTGTCCGTCGCTAAAAGCTAAGACGACGATTGTATATATAGCGACGGACCAAACCGTCGCCCGGTCCGTCGCTAAAGAGGGGTGAGCTTGGGTGAGCTTTTAGTTGGGTGAGCCTAAGATCCGGACCGTATATATATACACACACACACACACACTATATTACAATGAAAATATAATAGATAATAATTAATATATGGTATGTATACACTATATTGACGCATAATAGATTTTTTTAATCACAACTGTTTATAAGTAAGTAATTCATTATTTATTTTTAAAAATAATATAAATTAGATTATTATTTAGTTTAAAATATTATAGAGAGATATACATATATTAAGAGGATATGAGTCATATGTGGTTAAAATTTGATTGACAAAGTTATAAATTTTCAATTTGGCCCCGTATAATAGAAAATTTATAAAATTTTAGTGGGGTCAATTTATATATAATACTTAAAAATTTTAAAATTTACCTTACATTATAAAATAATTTTTTTTTCAGTGGAATCGATTGACCCCACAAGGTTACATGTGGCTTCGCCACTGTCTGGCCTAACTTGGTCAAAGCCCAACCTGACAGACTCAGGTCGGACTAGACAAGCTTGTTGTGCATCTCTATTCTAATGTTTTAATATTTAGATATTGAACCTTCATGTCTCAATGTTAGAGTATATATATCTTCTCTCACATTGAATAACTTGAGAAAGTATGTTTAGTATATAATAAGTTGGGTCAACTATTCTCATAGTCAGATGGTTTTGAGTTAGAGAGCTTAATGTCTTTATACGCTAGACTTCCATTTTATAAATCTAATATGGGTTTTGAGTTAGAGAGCTTAATATCTTTATACGCTAGACTTCCATTTTATAAATCTAATATGGTGTCAGAGCCGGTTATCATTAGGCATAATTAAAAGGGTTATTTACACTTCCTAGTACATTTTCAAAAAAAAATTACAACAAAAGTGCATCCAAAAAATATTTACAGAATTAATATATTTTCAATATTTTATTTACAAAATTAGTGCATTTGGTATCCTTTTAATTTAGTTGGGTGCACATGAGATTATTATACCCCAGACGAAGCCGGCTGCTTTGTTCTCCCACCACTTCCACTAGCAGCAGCTTGAGCCCGGAAGGTCGCCTGTCGAAACCCATCCGGAGGAGTTCAAGGGCTTCTAGGCGAACCCCAACCACCTTACTCAATACATACACTGCCAACTTCCAAGCCATGGTTTAACAATTCACCGGAGGTCCAGTCAATAGCCTTTACCCTAGTACTGGAACAAACTTCAACTTGGGGATGGGGATGGGGAGCAGTCAGCAAATTGTGAACGTTCCTAATGCAGTGATGGTTCCTAGGGTAGGCTACACTAATATTCTACAACTCCAACAACAACAGTTTCATCAGCAGCAGCAGTACATGCTTTCAATGAACAACATTAACATTAACAATAACAATAATAATAATAATACTTTTCTTGAGAGGCTTCAAAGCTCTAGAGTAGCTCCAATGATGGAGGTCTCCGGTACTGGTGGTTGGTTTGGAATGGGAATGGGAATGGGAATGAAAATGGAGGGTGTATCCTTGTCTGTGCCGTCGGTACATTTTTTTCTATAGTGCAGTTGATAGCCAAATCATCATACAAAGATAACAAATTCAGTTTTATTGGGTTATCAATTAATTATAAAAAATTTAAGAACAGTTTTCAAGTGTTATCTGGATTTATTTTCTTCAACATATGCAACCATGAACAGTTTTATTGGGTTCTGCAATGGTCGCTGTCGGTACATTTTTTTTTCATAGTGCAGTTGGTAGCCAAACTTTCATACAAAGGTAACCAATTCAGTTTTATTGGGTTACTAATTAATAATAAAAAATTTAAGAACAGTTTTCAAATGTTACCTGAATTTGTTTTCTTCAACACGTGCAACCATGAACAGTTTTATTGGGTTCTGCAATGGTTGTCGTCGGTATATTTTTTTTGCATAGTGCAGTTGGTAGTCAAACCTTAATACAAAGGAAACCAATTCAGTTTTATTGAGTTACCAATTAATTATAAAAAATTTAAGAACATGAACAGTTTCCAAGTACTAGTCTTAAGGACATAATTGTCTTAAAAGAGGCATTATGTGTGATTTAATAGAATTTGTAAAAAGGTCCCTTAACTTTCAAATTCTAGCATTACTAATTTTTGTTTTATAAAAACCTTTAGTAACTGTTTACTAATCTTAACTCAGAGCTACCAATAACTATTGATACGAGGACTCTAGCCTAGTGCTTTCACGGAAAGAAATTCAATTTCAGGTGGTTAGGTGGAAATGTACAACCATATCAGTATATCAAAGACATCTGCCATAAGATTCAATTAACCCTCCTCATTCCATGGGCAGTTGCACTTCTACTTCAAATTTTCTTAACACAATAAGTGAGATTTACGGAAAAGTCGAGTAAATGGAATCAAATAATGTCTGCTTCTTATTTACGACATTTTCAAGGTTCTGCAGGCTTCAGTGATGAACAGAGATTCTCAGCGGAAAAATAAAATAATAAATACATGACAAAATTCTCCCTCATAAATAGAAAGAGCCAAAGTACATCGTTAAATCATCCAATGTTAGTTCTGCGGACTGATATACATTTCGTAGCTTTACACTGTCAAAACTTGTGTTGTTGGTGAAGCAGCAAGCATGAACCTTCTATGGAGCCATGAGCCCTTCGATAGTGTAGGTAAGGGACTTCACCGATCTTCACGCATCTCACCTCCCTCTCTCTCACACATCAGTAGTGTAAAGAACCCTAATTAAAGTGCTCTTTTTAGCCTTTATTCTTTCCCACTTGCAGTCCATTCTTAAGGGTCAAACTTACCAATTCTTTTAAACTAATATCACTTATCAATTGAGCCAATAGTTGCCTATGTTTTACTAGCTAGATTGCTTTTGGGTTTGTCTTATGACTAGCTTCTTTCGGACTTGCTTATCTTGTCTGGGTCTCATATTCATCAGGTCCACGTGTCAATCATCAATACACCGGGTTACACGTATGGTGTGACGTCCCCAGAATAGGTCCAGTCAACTCAACCCATTCTGAGTCGCCAAATACATGGTACAGAATTCAAATACAAACTTTATATCACACGGTCGTGCAAAATACGACCACACAACTGTGAGTGTCAATACAAATCGTATATAATACGAAATATTCAAATTCAAATTCATTCTTTATTTATTACAATTATTATCCCACTATTTTTCAAAAATAGCGAGGACTACTACTGCTCTAACTCGGACCGTCACTCTGTCCTCTGACTAGTTCCCGCAACGTTCTCATTTTCTGAAGAGTACAACAGATGAAAAGGGTGAGCTCAACTAGCCCAGTAAAAAATATTATGACTAAGATAATGGAAAATAAATTATCGTTAATCTTCAACAATCCAGATAAAATATTATTGACAACAAATTTTAGATCAATAATCGCAGCGGAAATAACCATTCATCATCAATATTTTATCCCTGTAACATCAATCAATATACATCTCGAATCAAATATTCATCTTTGCACTACAGGCCAAAGATATTCATTTGTATCATCAGTGGTCATGTTCATCTCAACACCTGTCATCTTTGCACTACAGCCAAAGATATTCATCAGGTAATCATTCATCTTTGCTCTACAGGCCAAAGATATTCAGTTATATCACCACTTAGGACTGAGGATGATGAAAAACCATATAAATAACGAATCCAGTGAAATAAATGATAAGATTAAGGATTCGTATTTTAGTTTATCAAAGTTCAAGAATATTCCATAATAATACTTTGTGGAGCAAAATTCAAGAATAAAGCTCAAAACTTAGATCCAATCAAAGATAAGAACTTTAACAAGCAATTTGGACATATAAAAGAAAATTTAATTTTTTCGTGAATAGTGCCGTATACGTGAATAGTAACTCCGACGGAAAAAATAAGAATTTCGTAATAAAATCCATACCAATATTTTGGTATAATGATATTGAAAAGAATAACATCATTTATGAAAGAAAATAACATCCCTTACCTCAAAAGAATAGTACCTCTGACTGAATATCGGATATAATACCGAAGAAAACTTGCACTGAATACTAATACTCAAAGTATCTAAATACTCACAAAAATACGCTCGATATTATAGAGAGAGAAAACTTCTGATTCTGGTGTGATTTTCAATTCTAACCTAAGCACCCTATTTATAGGAAAAACTTAGGATACCAAAGGAAACTAAAATAATAAAATAATATTATTTTTTAAAAAAATTCCGTCCGCCTGGCGGCTTTCAAAATTCTAAATTTTTCAACAAAAGTGGGGCCCACCCATTAAAAAATATTTATTTTCTGAAACTTCAATAATTCATAATAAATAGCCCTTTTGTCAGAAAAATACAAATTCTATGTCTTTTCATAGGAAATTTAATTCTCTACAACTTTGTAGAAGGAAGTTTTCCCATATTTCAAACATAAATTATTCGAAATCCATAAACAGGTGATTTTCCACACCAAAATACTGATAAAAACTCATCAGCTCTAATTCCTTCTTTTATATCCACAAAATAAATATTTCCTTATCATATAAATCAATAATTAATTATTCACAAATAATATTACAGAACTACAATATTGACAACCAGGTCGTTCTCAGGAAAGAGGGGGCCTTCCGATAAGGACTTCTCCTTACTGGCGCGCAATTAAATAACTCCTCCTAGACAGAACTTCCTTAGACATTGTCAATAATGCTATCTAATAATATTATTCAAATAATATGAATTATTGAGTTGATAATATGAAATACTATGCAGTGACAATTATTGAATCAATAATACAAACTATCAACTGTAGCCATTATTGAATCAATCATATAAAATAGCAACGTAGCAATTATTGAGTCAATAAAATATCAATGTAACAATTATTGAGTCAATAAATAAAATATCAACGTAGCAATTATTGAGTCAATAATATAAAATATTGAACAGTAATTACTGTAACAATAATTGAGTAAGTTCCTTCTCACGTAAGACTCAATAATTTAAAATACTGTGCAATACCGTGTGCTACTGTGCAACACCGCGTATCACTGTATTTTAACCACCGGGTATTTCAACAGTACTAACGGTAACAACTACGTCGTTATTTTATAAAAAGGTTATTTCTGTCGCTTTCTATATCCGACAGTTATTCCGTTGTGGGACCCACAAATAGTTGCGCCGTCGTACGAATATTCCCCGACAACAAGAATATTTCACGACCAAACGAATATTCTCCGACAACCAGAATATTTTATAACCACTTGCTCATTTTAAAAATATTTGCACATTTCACCCATAACTTTCATATTTATCAAATCAACACCTTACTATTTCAAATAATATATAAAAAAAATTAAATCTTTATTCATAAAAGTTGGGGATTTTACATATGGGGGTATATGTAATAACCAGGGTTAAATCTTGAGTACGAATTAAATCATAACATAATAATATCCAATGTGTTGTTTTAATAATTTCTTCTTAAGTCATCGTAGCCCACCACACGTTCACCTCAAAAGGTCATGACTTAATAATAGCAGCTTGAATTTTTGTATACACATCCAAATATCCCACAGCTTTCAATCTGATCAAATCCTGAGTCAGAATCAAATCATAGCATAATTAGGTCCATTGCGTTGTTTGAATATTATCTTTTTAGATCATCTTAGCCTTGAGTCATCCAAAATGTCATGACTGAATATATAAGTGATAATAGATTGAGTTCTTATATACACATCTAAATATCTCACATTAACCGATGTGAGACTGCGAGTCTTACAGTATATATCTTGTCCCACATTGAATATTTTGAGAAAGTATATCTAGTATAGAATGAGTTGGGCCAACTCTTTTCATAGCCAATCGATTTTGAGTTAAAGAATTTGATATCTTTATATGCTATACTTTGATCTTATTTTATAAATTTTACACTTAAAATTATTTTAAATAAAATGTTTTGGCCACAAAATTTAGCATCGTGTGATTCAAGATGAAAGGACAATTAAGTTTTTTAATTCATATATGTTGGCTTCAATTGTTCCTCCCTTTTTTTTCTTTATCAAACACTAACATCCGGTCTGGGAGTTTTTTAGTTATAGAAAAGAAAAGAAAAGAAAAGAAAGTTAAAAGAAATGAAGAGAAAAGAAGAAAAAGTTTTACTTTCTTTTTTTTAGCTTTCTTGTCAAAAGTGAGAAGAATTTTTTTGACTCAAAATACATTTACTTTCCTTTATTTTCTTTTATTTTTGTTCTCTAACTAAAACTCAACAACACCACTTTCCTTAATTTTCTTTTCTTTTCTCTTCTATTAAAAAATTCAAAGACACCACTTCTTTTTGTTTTCCTTCTCTTTCTTTTCTTTTCTCTCCAAATTAAAACTCAAAGACAAGGTGTAATTACTTGCCTATAATTTTCTATTTTTTATATAAAAAAAATTGAATTTGATATCACCGAAAATATTCTCATTTTGATCAATTATTACATGCCTATGGTCAAAAGATTTCTATATAAATATATAATAAGACAAAATTTAGTTTTTTTGGTCTTTGTTTTTGATATAGGTCTAGAATTTAACTAGCTACTACTAAAACGCATAAAATATCCTTAATTTAATTTAATTTTATTTATTTTAACTAGACTTAGAATTCAATTACAATTAAAACACTTTTTAATGTTCAAATTAAGAAAGAAGGGGAAAAGAAAGGAGAGAGAATGAGAAAATAAAGGAGAAAAAGAAAGAAAAGTACTTTACGATCAATTGCACATCTCCATGGTACGCCATTCGTATCAATACTCACATGCTTAGTTCAATTGGTTATACTTCTAAGGAAGCCGACATTCTTCGTGATATTAAGAATATATATATATATATACACGGATCTTTAATTTACCTTTTATTCAACATACAAAAAATATTAATTAGTTAACTTATTATTTTATAAGTTATTATGAGTAAAAATATTAACTTATTATTTTATAACAATTTTTTTCTTTATAAAAGTCATTAATTTGTTAATTAGTCATACAAAAAATTCTACCTTAAAAATATCATGTTTAGAATTTTACAAATTTTACTTTTAGGTCTCTACTCAATCTTGAACTCTAAATAACTAATATTATGGATAAATAATAAATGATATTACTAAATATATTATATATATCACAAAATATATAAACGAAAACTTCAGTTACCAATTTTTTTTATATAGGAGTTCTTTAGTTAATTAATATTATAAAATCATTCTAACTTATATATCTAGTGATTAAAATTTAGTGGATAAGGCTCTGGAACGAACAGTTCGTTTACGAACATATGTAGGGTCAAGTGTTGAAGGTTGTTGATTGGCCCAATTATTTACCATCATATATTCGTAATTAGTGTTAAATATTCTCATCCAATCAACAACCTTCAACACTTGGCCCTACATATGTTCGTAAACGAACTGTTCGTTCCAGAGTCCTATCCAAAATTTAGTTAACTAATTTTAAAACTAAAAATCATAATGGTAACTCATTTATAACAACTCTATTCCTAAATAACTATATACTAAAAATATATACAAATATTATGACTAAATATAATTAGTATAAAATACTTTATATAAACATATATATATATATATATATATATATATATATATATATATATATATGAGGAATGATACATATAATTTATTTGCTATGGATCAAAAATGAACATATATCATCTCTATCGTCCAAAATAAGAACCAACGGCCTAGATTAATTCACGTCGTGTTACGTCCGCTACTAATAGCAGCGGATGACAGGTGTCCTAATACTCTAATAGTAGTGGATGATTCTGAAAATAGCGAACGCAAACTTTTAAGTTTTAATCTCGATCGTTGATTCCTATATATTAAACGATAGAGATAATGTATGCCCATTTTTTATCTATAATAAATGCATATTATAGATCATTACCCTATATATACATGTGTGTGTTATCAAAATAAATTAATGCATAATTAAACTTTATAAAATATTAGTATATATAAAAATATTATGATTAAATATAATTAGTATAAAATACTTTATATAATATATATATATATATATATATATATATATATATATATATATATATATATAAATTAGTGCATGATTAAACTTTATAAGATTCCTTTACCTCATTGATTATATAATTTCGTCTTTTTTAACAAAATTTGTTGACATTCTAATAGCAATAGTAAGTTAATTTGTGAAAATTTAAAAATATTTTATAATTATTATATACAAAATGAATAAAAAAATAGAAATTATGTTACTTGAAAAGCAAACTCGTATGAACCGGGCACTTAGCTAGTTATACATAAAAGTTTAAGGACATTAAGGTTCGATATCCTAAAATTAAAATATTACAATTTTAGGTCTCTAAATTGCAAAAAAAAACACACACTAAAGTTTAAAGTTTATTTACGTCTTATTTTTGCTTGCAATTGCTCGTTCAATTAGTGGTACAACATACGCATAGAGCTATGAATAGAAAAACTTATTACTGTATTTGAATCAGTTCATGATTTCTACGAGTTACATGCCAGTTTGTCCTTTGTGTGTTGTGTTAATCTTACTATTATTGTTGCTTGTTGATAATAAGGTTAAATTGTTTTTCAATACATATAAACAAAGTTCAAAATATATACATGTAAAAGCTTAATTATCTTGAAATTAATAACTGTTGGATTGACTCACTGCGGGTTTGATTAATGGCCACTACGACAGGGTAGTCGAGGGCAGCGTCCCCTAGAAGTCAAGCGCAAAGTGCAATTGGATTTGGAGATTTATTAGTATTCCGGTCTTGAGTTTTACTAATATATTGGGCCGAGCCCATGTTATAGCAGCTAGGGTTTTCTAGTTACTATAAAAATATTATTTAGTGTGTGGATCATTGTAGAGTGTGTGTGAGGCTTCGTATAAATACATACAAGCAGTACTAACCAAATTGATGAAGCTGGATATATTGCGTGTTCTTACTTTTCCGTCTTATATATAATATCTATGTAATTGTAATATAATT
Source organism: Panax stipuleanatus (assembly GCA_020205555.1). Taxonomy (NCBI): domain Eukaryota; kingdom Viridiplantae; phylum Streptophyta; class Magnoliopsida; order Apiales; family Araliaceae; genus Panax; species Panax stipuleanatus. Next base: position 8,796,585 of record CM035122.1, on the reverse strand, counting down.
CGTTCTTAAATTCTAACAATAACATTGATTTTTAACGTCCCTAGCTAACCAGTATACATGAAGCCAGTACAATTTTCTAGTTCTACTAGTAGCAAGCTAGACTCAAATAATTTAGTGGAGTTTGGGGGCATTGCTTTCCGTTCAAATTTTATGAATAATTTTATACTTTTTGGAATAAATTTTCATGGTATTGTAGTATACAAAGAACCTTAAGTATAATCCGTCGAGGTTATACTTAATTCCGACGGAATATTCGATCGAAAATTTAGTCGGATATAAGCACGTCGAAATTAAGTCCGTCGATCTTTCAGTCGGGAATAACTAAACTCGACGAAAATAACCTCGACCCAATATTCGGTCAGTCTTAATCTATTCTCGACTGAATCTAACTCGTCGAGAATATTCTGTCGAGGCTAATCGTGACACGTGGCAGGCTGACCAAAATGTCAAGGGGCTTAATTCCAACGGAATTCCGTCGAGGTTAACACTATTCCGTAGAGAATAGTTTTTTTAAAAAAAATTTATTTGTTTTGGCAATATCCAGAGTTTTAACCCACATTTTTTGTACCTGTAAACCTGTTCATTTCTCCCAACATCACATACAAGCTAACTAACTATCCAACAACATTCACATCAACTTAATAAGGCCCAATAACATGAATTACAATTATCAAGGCCAACAATATGTCAAAAAGCAACTAAATGAGAAGTAAAAATGTCAAACATCCCATTAATCTAAACTAAAGTATATCAAACGTCTCATTAAGCTAAACTAAACTAAATGTCAAACATAAACAAAACTAAAGTAAAGAGATATGTCAAACTAAAGTAGTGACAATGTTTAAACTACAATACGTCAAAAATAATGTAAACTACAAAATATTAACATCCCATTAAGTTAAACTAAAATAAATACAAGCTAATCATATACAAGACTAAGTCAAGCCAGTAGCACTATCCCCGGTGTGAGGAGAATCATCGGGCGGGCGTCGACGCTGCTGCTCTGGAGTCTGAAAATCGTCGTCAACGTGATCGGACAGCCTCCTCGTCATCCTGTTGATACAATATAATGTAACTCATTAGTCCATATATATGAAACAATTAAAGATACAACATGGAATAAAAAATTAAATAACATGCAGAATATATACTTTAAAACGAATAGTATACCTGAGTAGTCGAGGGTTGACGCAGCATCGTCGCAAACGCATCCATGAGTAAGGTAACCACCATCCAAACTATCTCGTCGCGTATCGCGGCGAACTGCTCCGGAGGGATACCCATGCTCTCGGCAGTGGCACCAGCTGCAATGTCCTGCTCAAGCTGATGGAGGCGAGAATTGCTGGGCAGGTACTGACGACGAAATATCGGATCCGTCGCAAACCTCTCCGACACCGCAGCCATAACCCTCTGGAACAAAAAATCGTCTAAGCCAGTGCCCGTATGTAATGGTCCCACGCGGGCTCTCAAACGCAGACGCTGGCTAGAGCCTACAAAAATAAATATAACATGAATAATATTAAAAGTTTATTTTATGCATAAATAAGAAATAAACTAAAATATCATACCTCCAGGAAGTGTATAGGCTGGTATCCTCAGCAACCCCAGCATTCGATACCGGCCGATAGTGCTAGTGGGAGTATCCTGAGACGCGACCCAAAGAGCCGTCTCCTCATCCTGAGATAAACTAATCTCGGGCGAAGGGATGGTGGAATTTAACGTCTCAGCATAGCCCCTAGTAGCCTGCAACTCCGCTATACGCTGGCTGCGGAGCTTCTCAAACCGGTCCTATAATGTAATATATGTACAATGTGAGTTAACTTGGTATCATCATATAAATTACGTAATATGATCCTAAATAATATTAATTATAGTAAATGTATTACCCGTATAGCTAGTGCTGCTGGAGACATCGTCGACCCCGAAGTAGACTCCTTCGGCGTATGGACTCTATCCTATAACTCCATCATAATAGGAGATCGGCCCAAGCTACTCCGCATGGCCTAAATCATGTACATTAATTAATATCACCTTACTTTACTATAGTTGAGTTTAATATTAAACTAAACTAAATATAAATACATACCGACTTAACCTCCTAAAACGACTGCGAGCCAGAAGTATGTACAACCCGTAGCTGGCCTCGATTCTTCTTCACCTGCTCAGACTTGGTCTTGAAGGCAGGATCATCCCAGTACATACACATGGCAGCCCATGCTGCATCTGATACTGCTGGCGGCTGATGCTTTCGTATAATAGTCCCGGGCGATTCTTCTACTGCCCTGACTTTCCTTTGTCGCATCTCGTACAGCCAGCCGGCATAGTTCTTCAAGATGTGTGCAACAAAAATAGCGTCACCATCCGCCTCAGTGATGCCGGCCTCGTATCTGTAATATCTCTATCAAACAGACATAACATACGTATAATTAATTATTTGAACAATATGTAAATAACTTAGACCTTGATTTAATATATGTCATTCGAATTACGTGAAACTCCCGCAACACTATCACCATAAAGCTGGCATCGTAACGCGAGTACTGGCTAAATCGCATGCAGCCAGTCGGGAGATGCGCCAGGAAGATGGCGTGTACAGTCGCCTTAGCGACAGGATCCATAATACTAAAATACAAAATTTATTAAAAACATTTTAATTTATTAATCACATAATAATATCATTCTAATTGAACATAAGTGATATATTACAGTTGAAACCTACACCGACGAGCCGACATCAACCGGAACTGTGTCAGGAACTGCCGGCGGACGACCTAATCGATCGAGGTTAGGCCATCGCTGACTCCGACGTCTAGCATCTGTATGTTTAATATAGTTATAACAATGTCAAAAAATAGTAAATGAATGTTTAATATAGTTATGAAAAAAAGTGTTATTAAGCCAAAAAAGAAATTAACTCACTAGCTGATGAAGATGACCCGCCCTGGGAGCCGTCACCCGATCCAGAGCAGCCGCCACCACGGCCACCTCCACCGCTATGTCGAGGCATAGCTGTACTATTAAAATAACAGACATAGATGACATTAATTAAATTTCATTGCAATTATTCTAATGATTGGTTTTAGTTGTATAATATTTACAAAACAATAATTAGTGACAAAGTAGTATGTCGTCAAACCCGTCAGAATCAAAATCATCTTCATCATCTGATTCTGTCTCTTCCTCTTGTGTATCAATTTCTTCCTCAGTATCATCTTCTACCATCACATACGGACTGACAACATGATCTTCCTCCACTTCGTCAACATCGGGTACGTCAACGATATCATCTACCAACACATCGTCATCATATAGCAATAATAGGCTGGGATTGCTAACTTGTTCTTGCAATGGGTCATCCGTTCCAGACAGATTAGTACCATCAAATAATCGAGTCTTCGTTGTCACAACTGTATACCAGAGGGTTCTATAATTTACGACATTAGGGGCGTAGTACACTTGAGTTGCTTGGCTGGCTAACACAAATACGTCATTAGACTGTAACTTGTATTTTATATCTACTGTGACGATTCTATTACGATCAACTTTAACACCCTTTGCAGTCTCAAACCAGCGACACTTAAATGTAACTACCTTTTTGGCCCCTGGATAATTGGGCACAACAACTTCCTCTAATCTTCCATAGTAATTGGACTCAGAATCTTGATAACAACTTCCCAACACGACAACGCCAGAGTTGACTGATGTCAATTCATTCACGTCATCAACCTTGAATCTATACCCATTCACGATGCATCCTGGAAATCAACTAATAAGTTTGTACGGGCCTAAAATGACATCTCTAAAATGCTCATAAGCGTTCTCTTCTTCGACCCTTCACTTAAACCACTGTTGAAAATTTTCATTAGTGAATACTTCCATCTGTGATGTAGTCAACCCCGGGTTAGAAGCATGCGCTTCCGATTCGAATGAACTGCGTACAATAATATGGCAATTGTTTAATTATTGATTAAGGTTAGATAAATCATTTTCAACTTGTAATAATACATACTTGATGTACGACGATACTTCGGGCATATTTAGAAGCACGCATGTAGATACAGTCTTCAAATCTTTATCAGTTAGGTAAGTCCTCGTCTCATGTCCAAATGGTTTGGCCGGATAAGTGAATACAACCAACTCATCAGCACGCATTTGGGGATCGACGATGACCTCATTCCGACTTAGGCGGTTGTGCTTCGTTGAGACTACATCGTCAAAGTACAACGAGCAAAAGTTGACAAACTCTTCCTCCGTATAGTGTTCAGCAATAGAAGCCTCTACACGAGCTTTGTTTTTAACTTTCTGCTTTAATCGACGCATATACCTGAAATATGACAATATATCGGCTAAAATAATTATTCAGGTGATGATTATAGCACAATGTAAGTGATATTACCTCTCAAAAGGATACATCCATCGATATTGCACCGGTCTTCCAAGCTTAAGTTCATATGGCAGATGAATAGGCAAATGCTCCATCGAGTCAAAGAACCCCGGAGGTAAGATCATTTCGAGCTTGCATATTGTCAACACTATGTTTTTCTCCATCTGCTCCACATCACTGTACCTTATAACAGTTGAGCAAATATCCCGAAAGAAATTTGAAAGTGCGATAAAAGCACCATTAATATTCCTCGGTAATACTTCACGAAATGCAATTGAAATCAACTTCTGCATGAATACATGACAGTCATGACTTTTGAACCCAGTAATTTTCAAATGCTCAACCTTAGTACAATGAGAGATGTTAGAAGCATAACCATCTGGTAGCTTCAATGCACTAAGCCACTTACAAATGTTTTCAACCTGTTGCTTGGTAAGAAAAAATGGAGCTTTTGGTTTGTCCTCCAAGTTTTTACGTGCTTTATCATTGTCTTTTGTTTTACCACTCGTATCTAGCACAGTGTAAAACAAGTTCTCGAACACATTTTTTTCCGTATGCAATGACAAAGTGCTAGTGTGACCCAGTATGGCAACTCAAACCAAATGGGCGAGTGTGTCCAGCTATGAGTTTTACCGTACCCTATTGCTCTCAACTTACCATGCTCCTTCCCAGGCGGTGGAAATGTCAGATCATTTAGCCAGCCCAGTACATCGCTTCCCGACAAGCGACCAACAATCCCCCTTCTTCTCTGTCTTTCTGTTGAACTATGTAGACATCTTTCTATAACTGTGCTCAACAGGCAAGAATCTTTGAGCAATTCCAAAAAAACTAGTTTTTCGTCCATAACGTAGTTGTGTGCCCTACACATCCCCCATACAGACTGGACATGATAACTTACCATGCGTCGACCAACTACTGATCATCCCAAGTGTCGAAAAATCAGTGATAGTCCACAACAAGGCTGCCTTTATCAAAAAATTATGCCCGACAAATTTATCAAAAGTCTGAACCCCTATTTCCCACAACATCTTAAGTTTATCGACTAACGGTCTAAGGTACACGTTGATGTCTTTTGTAGGACTCTTATCCCCCGGTATAAGTAAAGTCAAGAAAAGATACGGATCCCTCATGCACATTGACGGTGGAAGATTGTAAGATACCATAATCACTGGCCAAACAGAGTATGGCTGACTAAAATTATTTAATGGACAAAATCCATTTGTAGCCATGCCAAGCCTGACATTCATAACTTCGTCGACAAATTGTGGAAAATAGGCATCAAAATTCTTCCATTCATCTCCATCTGCTGGGTGAGTAAGCTGACCAAGGACGATATCCCTTGTCCTATGCCAACGCATACTGGGAACAGTGTGCGAAGATATAAATAGCCGCTGCAACCTCGGCGCAAGAGGAAAGTACCGTAATATCTTCTTCGGAACATGTTTCTCATTCCCACCACGTTTTGTGATCTTGTACCGAGGCAAATTGCATATATCACACTGCACCTTATCCTTGTCCTCCCCATAGTATAACATACAATCCTGATCACAAGCATCGATCTTCTAATACCCGAGATTCAACCACTTAACCATCTTCTTCACTTCATAATAATTCAAGGGCAGAGTATTATTCCTAGGTAAGAACTCGCTGATAATAGCAAGCAAATCATTGAATCCTCTCTCACTACAATCATGCTCATTTTTATAGTGTAAAAGCTTCGTCACTGCAGAAAGCCTGGTGTACTTGTCATTTTCAAGATACAATGGGATCCCTGATTCAGATAGTATCTTGTAGAAGGCACCTGCTGAATCATTTGGCTTTTGTTGATCAGCACTGCTTGACGCATGCTCGTTTTTAGACTAGTCAATATTGGCTACTAACATCTCCACGACATCATAGTTATCTGATTGGTAATCCTCGTGAACTGGTTGGTCTACAGTACTATCTGTCAGTTCTCTAAACTCAACTGATTCCTCGTAATGAATCCATACCGAATAGCCATCCATAAACCCACGTGAATATAAGTCAAATTTCACTTCATCGGCAGTCTTCCATATCATGTTCTTACACTTGAGACACGGGCATCTTAACTTTCTGTTCGGATCATCAGCATGTTCTATTGCTTTGTTCATAAAATTGGACACCCCGTCACGGTACGCATCAACTAATCCCCTCCCATCAATCTTTATCTTACGGTACATCCAACTCCGGTCGGCTGACATTTTTAATTGAAGAAAATACCCAATTAGATCAAGAATAATCATGAATGTGGTCCAAGCATGAATTTAGTTTACCTAGTATATATCTCCACTCTATAGGGGTTAGGCTTCTATCCCGTTCCTGAATGTGTCTCCTTACTAGTGCCAATCTTGAGCACGTTTCTACTATTTTCAGAAAATTTCAGCAGCACCTCCTCATGGTCTCCAAGTACACGAAATAGACCAAGAAAACTTAGTCTAAGTATGCACTCGGAGAACATATAGAGACACCAGCTGAAAATTCCTCAAAATTTATAAAAACGCACCCTGTGCATTGGCACCGACCTAAGTGAGAGACATAACATCCAGTAACAGTCCCAAACTGGGGACTATTCGACATTCACTCATAATGAGTGAATGTCAAACAGGTTTCTAAGCTCTTACCTATGTATACTATATGCACAATTATATATACAGTTTATTGTAATTGTGAAAAATGAAGCAAATGCTACTTAGTTTATTTTTTCAATAATAAACCAAGTAAATGCTATTCAGTTTTTGATACCTATTATTTGAATATGATTTAAGTTATTTTATTTTATTTTCATTAATTTATTTTGAATTACATTATATTATATTATATTATTTTGATCTTATTTTCATTAATTTAAAAACTAAGTAAATGTTACTTAGTTTATTTTGTATTATATTATATTATCTAATTTTTTAATTTAATTATTAATTTAATTTATTAAATTTAAATATTTTATTCAAATTTATTATTATTTTTAATTATTTATTATATTATATTATATTAATTAATTAATTATAATTAATTAAATTTTATTTTTTTATTTATTACATATGATTTAAGTTATTTAATTTTTTTAATTTATTTTATTAAATTTAATTATTTTATTCTCATTTATTATTAAGTTTTATTTTTTATTATATTAATTAATTAAATTTTATTCTATTTTTTATTTATTAGATATGATTTTAATTATTTTATTTAGTTTTATTTCCTTTTCATTAATTTATTTTGTATTACATTATATTATATTATATTATTTATTTTATTTTGATATGATTTTCATTCATTTATAAAACTAAGTAAATGCTACTTAGTTTAATTTAATTTCATCAATTTAATTATTTTATTCTAATTTAATATTATTTATATTATATTATATATATTATATTATATTAATTAATTAAATATATTATAATATATTTTATTATATTATATTAATTATATATATATTATATTATATTATATTAATTTAATATATTATATTATATTTTTTTTATTTATTAGATATGATTTAAGTTATTTTATTTAGTTTTATTCAATTTATTTATATTACTTCTAATTTATTATTAATTTTTAATTTGTTTTAGGGCCCACTGATTTTGTAATTGAATAATCCTAACAGAAATTCCGTCGAAAATTCCGTCGAAAATAAGAAATATTTGCATTCATCAAAATATTTGCAGTACTATAATATAACCATTTTGCAAAAATATAACCAATGAAATCCTATTTCATATCTTGTTACCAATATAACCAATTTCAGAACAAACAAATGAAGGACATATACAAAATATACGAATGTGTGAACAAAATACCCACAAATTTTCAGACCCAAACATATATATATATATATATATATATATATATACCCACAAATTTTCAAAACAAACAATAACAGTACAACATTAGGGCAAGGATTGCAGATTGCAGCTTGCATTAGAACAAACTTATGCAGATTCATAGCATAAATTACATAGCAGTACAACATATGTACCCACAAATTTTCAGACCCAAAAGAGCCAACAAAATACATAGCAGTTTATATAACTCAATTTGCAAAATTAGGGCATGGATTTAAAAGCATAATAATCAAAATCAAATGATAATTCATCAAATATACCTGATTAGCTTGAATATTTAACAAACAAATGAAAGTCCACCATCAATTTGAGAAGAAATCGACCGGTGGCTTGAAGAAATCGACCGGAGCTTGAACAGAGGCCTGAAGGGATCTGGCCAGAACTGCAGCTTGAGGCGGCCGGAAGGTGGCGTCGGCCGGAGCTGCTTGAGGCGGCCGGAGAGTGAGAGAGGGAGAGGGAGAGAGAGAAGGAGAGTGAGAGAGAGGGAAAGAGAGGCAACGAAATGAAATGAGGGGAGCGAAGCAGACTGCTAGGTTTTAAAAAATAAAATCGATGAAATTCCGTCGATATTAGGTTCGTCGAGATTATATAACTTCAACTGAATTTCGTCGGCCATAACAGGTAATTCCGTCGACCTTAGGAATGGCGCTGGCGAGAGAGTTTGGCACCATGATGGGCTATATTTTCGACAGAATTCCGTCGGAGAAGCTTTATGTACAACTGAACTATGCTCGACTAAATATTCAATCACAAAATAGACTAATCTCGACGGAATACAATCCGTCGGAAATAAACCTTTTTCTTGTAGTGTAAAATAAAAATATCAAAATTTTATAGACTTTAAAAAAAAAAAAATAATTTAAAGGTAACCCATCTCCCGATCCCTATACTATATATACTTACCTCAGTGCCTGACTGGCTGGGTGGATGATTAAATTGAGCTTTGAAATTGTTACAGTCATATAAACGATGGAAGTTACAGTATAAAACTGGCTACTATTTGGTAGCAACAGCCAGGGTTTACTGGTTTGGTTACATGAACTTGAAAAAAATTAGTAAATCGATATAATTTTTTTTAAAAATAATAAAATATTTTAAAATTCAAAATTGATATGAATCCATTTATTTTTAGCCAATACAATTATGAATATTATAAATTATCTGAAAAATACTATAATTATGAGATTTATTATTTTCAAAACTTAAATAAATTATGTCTTTTAAATTTAAAATATCTCAAATTGTTTGTTGACAATTCAATAATATTCTCATCTTTTCGAATGAATGCAATATTATTATTATTATTATTATTATTATTATTATTATTTTCTTTTCCGTTTTAGACAGAACATTAAAATTCCACATTTTTGGGGGTAGTAGAAAGTCAAAAGTTGAAAATTCTAGAGTTATGACTTATTAATTCTTGGTGGGAAATTAAGAAGATTTAGAGACTAATCTTAAACCACAATTAAGGGGATATAAAATAAGAGCATTTTATTACTCCATTAATGAAACAAAATCTTAAACACACAATACAAGAAAAAAAAGGCTATTTTCGAAGAAATTTTCCGTCGGAATGAAGGCTATTTTGTCGATCATACGTTAATTCTGACGGAAAATTCCTTCGATAATTCTGTCGTAATTATGGTCGTCGAGATTAATTCCATCGCAAAATCGGTCGTAAATAGTTATTTATGACGGACTTATTTCCGACACAATGTCCGTGGTAGTACGTCAACCTCGACGGAGTGGTATCCGTCGCAAATAATCCGTTGCATAAAACGTGCCACGTGGACATGATGTAAAATGAGGAGATTATTAATTCCGACGAAAATTTCGTCGGAAGTAGGTTCTGATCCGTCAAACATAAATTGTTTTGTAATAAATGTCATTTATTAATCTTGACTGAAGTTCCATCGGCTATATCTTATTTTGTCGAAAATAAAATTTGTTTTTTTTATTTTTTATTTTTGTATTTTTTAGGTTTTTAAACCACTTTTTTGTACCTGTAACCTGCTTTATATCAACAATACACACATCCAACAACCAGCAACAACATATACTATAATCAACCCATATAATACAATGTTGTATATATTTTTCTTCGAATACATTCTAACGTTAAATAACAATGCGAATTACAAACTAAACTACAAAGAATAACAAAACATATCCACAAAACTTATAAACTACAATGATGTATCGATCTTATAAACTTCGATAAAAACTAAACTGCAAAATAAAACTACAAAGATACGATATAAACAATGATCCTGTAGAGATAACAATGGTGTTTAATTTATATGTAGAGTGTACTTTAACTTATAAACTACAACGAACAATGATATGACAACGAATTATAATGAAACCATATATACAATGTTTTACAAAACCTCTAAACAGATATATAAGACACACTATATATCAACATAATCTAGTACTACCACCAGTAGGATCAGCATCATCTGGCGGGGGTCAACGATGCTGCTTGGGAGTCCGAAAATCCTGCTCGTCATCACCATCGCCAGTATCGCCACCCTGTTGATACAATTAAAAATATAATCAATTAGTCCATACGAGAGAATTAAATAACATGCTGATTAATTAACTTAAAATAAATATAATACGTGAGTGGGTTGGGGCTGACTCCCTATCGGGCTAAAAGCCTCAGAGAGTAAGGTAACAACCAACTCGAGCACCTCGTCGCGTATCGCAACGAACTGCTCTTGCGAGATACCCGTACTCTCTGCGGTAGCCCCTGGTGCAATATCTTGAACTAGCTGGTGAAGGCGAGCTCGGCTGGGTAACTCCTGGCGACGGATAACCGGATCCATACGAAACAGTCTCCGACACCGCCGCCATGACCCTTTGGAAAATCTGGTCGTCCAGGTCAGCGCCTTGTATGAGATTGTCCAACAGGTGCCAAAGATTACATTGAAGCAATTTGTTCATCAATATGCTGAAATGGAGTATGCCACATCAACAAATTGTAAAATAGTTGTAGAATAAGTTGTGTCTCTAGCATTATTCATGTATACTGTCGGTATCCTCGGCAGGTCCAGCACTCGATACCTGCTAGTACTACTAGGGGGATCCTGAGACTCGATCCATAGTCTCAGCTCGTCATCTCGAGATAATACAATCTCGGGCGGAGGGATGGTGGAATCTAACGACTCAACACCCCCCCTAGCAGCCTCCAACTCAGCTATACACTTCTCCCGAAGCTGCTGAAATTGATCCTGTAATTTATTATGCGACATGCGAGTTAATGAAAGCATTTTATCAACTACCTAATATTAATTATTATATACATTAATAAACATCAACATGATACTGTTGCAACTAATATTTTCAATTTCATCAAAATTTTCACAATTTCAGACTGATATAATAAACAAACAGTACATATCAACAATTCATGGCATGCATATATATAATCCCAATTTCAGCAACATATAATATCAATTTCAACAACAATTTCAACAACAATTTCAACATCAATATATCAAAAATAAACCCAATTTTAGACCAATAATGATAGCAAATCTCAATTTCAGATTCCAACATAATCATATTTCATATTCCAATCCGAATTTCAAACTCAAATCAAAACTAAACCCTAAAAATAGAATATATATATATATATATATATATATAATATGAACCCTAACTAAATTAACAACTTAAATTGAACATACCCTGCAAACTAGGAAGAGGGGTGGCGACGACAGGGGACGGCAGTGGAGGGCGGCGACGACAGGGGAAGGGGTGGGGGTGTGGGTTCGGTGGCCAGGGGGAGGGAGTGGGGGCCGGTGGCGGGGGGAAGGGGTGGAGGAACCGGTGGTGAGAGGAGGAGGGGGTGAGTGAGGTGAGAGAGAGTGTGTGAAGGAGGAAATGGGAGGCGCTAGAGAAAAGAAGCTGATGATTTAGGTTTTAACACTTATTTCCGACGGACTTGTCCGTCGATTATAAGTCCCTCGAAAATAGAATAAGTTCGACGAAAATTCCCTCGGAACTAAGTCTTATTTCATCGACTTTAGGTTTCGCGTTGGCGGGAAAGCTGGCGCCACGGAGGGAATACTACTTCCGACATAATTCCGTCGGAATTAATCTATTTTCGAGGAATTTATATTCGACGGGTTATTCTGTCAAAAATAAATTAATATCGAGGAATCTATTCCGTCGAGGATAAGTTCGTCGAAAATAACCGATTTTCTTGTAGTGACATTGCACTGCATTGAATGCTGCATTGTTCAGAATCCCTATATGAGTTTAGTCTCAGATTCCAAAATGATGAAGGGGTTTTTGGCCAATGGGGCTAATCATATTCTTTTCTTTTCTTAATTACACAAGTTTTCTTTTTGCCATCATTATATTCTTTTCTTTTCTTAAGTATGAATGTTGGATTAATATTCTAGTTCTAGTTCTAGTTCTCATCTGTAAATAAATATCAACAGATATATAAAAGTCATTAAACTTTGAAGAAATTAATTAAGAAAGTCAAAAATGGAAATTGGGGTTTATCGAGGAGAAAGAAGGATAAAGCACTATAGCAGCTCCCATAAGATATTGCTTGTGGGTGAAGGAGATTTTTCCTTTGCTAAATGCTTAGCCAAAGCATTTGGATCTGCTGTTAATATGACTGCAACCTCTCTTGATTCTGAAGGTATGCTTTAATTATTTCACTTTTAAATGAAGGTATGGTTTAATTATTTCACTTTTAAATTCAGGGGCATATCTAGGGGTGCAAGGACAACCCATAAATTCTTAAAAATTTGAAATAGTAAGGGTATGATGGTAAGATGTGATTACTCTTAAAAAAATAAAAATAGAATTAATATCAAACAGGAAGAAAAGCCTAATAAGCGTCCACAATCCGATTGTACTGAAAAAGAGATATTTGGTACTATTAAAAATGAGACGATTGTGAAAAAAATTTAAAAAATTGGACCTCAAAAAATAATTATGTAATGATTTTAATATATTTTTAATGAACTTTATATTTGGTGAATTATATCAGTTATTATTTTTATTTGTCATTTTTTTAATTACCTTTAGTTATACGAGTGACCATCATTGATAAAAATTCTGAATAAGCCATTGCTTTTAATTTAATACTTTGGGATTTCATATGTTACTGGCAAAAAAAATTAAATTAAAACTCATTTTAATTATGAACAAAAAATATTAACAAATTAATAAATAGGTCTCTTTTTATGAACTACAACAAAATATTTTCAAAAGATCTGCTCGAAATTAATATTATCCATCTAACACACAATCCATAGAAATGATTATGTAATTAAAGTAATTGTCTTTTTTCTGTACAAGCATCTTTAGATAATTGTAATTAAATATATTGTCTAATTTGAACATTTTTGGGCATGCATGAAAATTCAAAAGAGACTTTAATGCAGAAATATACCGATGCAATGGCCAATGTGAAGGAATTAAAGGACTTTGGCTGTGCCGTTCTACATGAAGTGGATGCCGTCACGATGAAACAGCACCCTCAACTGGGTTTGAAATTGTTTGACAGAATTGTTTTTAATTTTCCACATTCTGGCTTTATTTTTTCCTTTCCTGAGCACAGTGCTTATATAATCAAGTAAGTTAAAGTTGCTGTTATAATTGGAATGAATTTCGTCAAGAAATTAACCGCGGTCGATATTAATCGCGGTCTAATGAATTTCATCAAGAAATTACTCAATTAATTTTGTGAACTAAATCTGAGTAACTCAATATCCGGCTAGATTCAATTCATTTACACCTTTATATTTAACGATATTTTTAGGCTGTTGATATTAATAATGCCAAATAAAATTAAAAGTATTGCCGCCAGAACAATAAGTGTTGTTCAAGTTCGACTACCTATTTTGTTGTTCAATTTATTTCAGCCGCCACCAGGCTGTGGTAAGGGGATTCCTGAGGAATGCACGTGACATGCTGACAGCAAATGGGGAAATTCACGTGACACACAAAACAGCACATCCTTACGGTAAATGGGAAGTAGAGAAGTTAGCAGAGGAAGTTGGGTTGTACTTGGTTGGTAAAGAAAATTTCTGCATTCGGGGATATGAAGGTTATCATAATAAAAGAGGAGATGGGAGTAGAAGCAATCATACCTTCCCTGTTGGAGAATGTGCTACTTTTAAATTTGCAAGGGAACATACCATGCTTACTTATCTTATTTATTTATTTATTAAAGGGATATCATCCTTTATATAAATGGAGTTTAATGTTCTCAATTAATTAATACTTGTATGTGTTTACGAGTAACATGCGGCATATATATATATATATAGACGGTTCGGATCTTAAGTTTATCCTTTATTCAACATACCTTATTTATCCTTTTAGCGACGGACCGGACGACGGTTTGGTCCGTCGCTATATATACAACCGTCGTCTATATGTTGTCCGCCGCTAAAAGCTAAGACGACGATTGTATATATAACGACGGACCAAATTGTCGCCCGATCCGTCGCTAAAGTGGGGTAAGCAAGGTATGTTAAATAAAGGGTAAACTTAAGATCCGGACAGTCTATATATATATAATATATATATATAAAAGAATGTATATTTTTAATGATAAAATTGTGATTTATACCCATAGATTTTAGATGTTTTTAATTTGTATTATCTTCTGTTATAAAGGAATCTAAATTTTTAATGGCAAAATTATGATTACCCATAGATTTTAGATGCATTTAATTTGTATTATCTTGTATTATAAAGGAATGTATATTTTTAACGGCAAAATTGTGATTTATACCCATAGATTTTAGATGTATTTAGTTTGTATTATCTTACGGGGCTGCACAAAGGAATCCCCCTCCCCCAAATTAGCAAAAAAAAATGATGAAAAAATGTCGAAGTTTTTGTTTTTCAAAAACAATTCAAAAGATTAAGCCCAACAAACTAATGTAGATAAAAGAGAGAAAATGATAAATGTAGATAAAAACCCAAAAACTAGTATAGATACACGTAGAGAGAGAACAGATATGAAAAGGAGAGAAAAGAAAAAGAGATCACAAAAATATTATCTCATTTTATATCTTTATTAAAATTAGATTGTAAACTAAATTATATATTATATATTAATTGTAAATAATATATTATTATATATATTATTAAATTAATTGTAAATTATATATTATTAAATTAATTGTAAATTATATATTATTATATATTAGCAAATGCAAATATATTGGACAAAATAATAGTTTTTAAAAGAGTAAAATACATCCCCTGTAGACAATCATAATAACACTCATCATCCCTCTAATTTTTCAAGTAACAATCAGTACCCCTCTAATTTATAATACGTAACATTCACTACGTCTAGTGTAATTGACCAATTAATATCCAAAAATAATTTTAATATAATGTCTAATACACCCTTCAAATTATAATGTTTAATATATCCACTAAATATAAATTTGTATATTATAATTTTTACTTAACTTGATCTGATTAATTAAATTATCAACTTGTGTAATAAATAACATAAATGTCAAAAAATAATAAATATTTATTTTGTCAAGAAAATAAAGTCACACTTTTTGCTAATTAAATTTCTCAAATATTCAAATTTACATAATATACATTCAAATATATATTTTTGTAATTAAAAAGTAAAACTTTAATAGCCATAAAAGTACAAATTAACACAAAAAAATTATTATTATTTTCCCAAAATATTAAAATTTACGTAAAACAAATTTATTATTACAGAACGAATCTTATTATTCATATAAAAAATATTAAAAATTATATCAATTATTTTTCTCAAATATTAAACTAAACATAAGTCACACTTTTGCATAATTATTTACAGTAAAAATGACAAATGTTGTTACTCAAAAAATATATTAAGTGAAAAATCTTTTTACAAGATAGAGGTAGTAATAAATATTATTATATTTTTTTATTCAACATTGCACAGAAACAACATATATCAACTGTATACTAAAATATATAATCAAAATCATAAACATCCTAAATTTTGACATATACTCAAGAAAATTTAACATATAAAAATCATAATATGAAACTAAGAATTCAAATAATAATTTTTGTTGTTAAACACCAAAAACTAAACTATCAACATACTCGATCACTATAAATAGAACATATCCATTAATAATTTAATTTAAAATTCTTAATATTGGTATCACTTATCCAAAAATGTGTTAATTAAACTAAATTATATGAATGAGATAGTCTTAATTCAAATAAAACTATAATTAAAATGTATTGTATTAAAAAAAGATAATTAAACATATACATATATATTATTCAAGAATTAAAATTTGATAATATACAAGGATAAATATGTAACTTTATCTATTTAGTCAACCCTAAAAATTTGCAAATGTACTAACTGTTATTTAATAAAATAGAGGGGATGTGAGTGTTATTATGGTTATCTATAAAGGGTGTCACTGTATTTTACTCTCTTTTTTATAGACTTCATTCTTCTAAAATTAGAGGCATAATTTTCTTTTTATCCCCTCCTGAAATTAAATCTGTATTTTTCAAAACTCATAAAGTGATATAAAATTCTTAATATATAATTATGTATTTTAGAAAAATGATATATATTGTGAATGTTTAGGTACATTTTTTGATTAATAGATATATGGATAAATATTATTGATATTTTTTTTGGAAATGTGTGTAATAAGTGAGACCCGCCTATAATTTCTAATAATTTTATCTATTGATTAATTTTGCAATTATAATTTGGGTATATTCATTACAATATATAGCATAACTATTTATGTAACTATATGTGGTTACCTAAAAATTACTTAGAAATATTTTTGGAAAAATTAAAAAAAATTCATAAACAACTATTTCTAGTTTTTGGTATAAATGAAGAAAGGTAAATAATTCAAAACCCCAAGAAGGCTTTTTTGTTACATAAGTTATAATTCAATTCACAATTATAGCCCAATCATTAGAAAAGTGAAAGAAAAAAAAGAAATTGAATGCAATTTAAATTGTGTAGTTTTCATTATATTTTCAAGTAATTACTGGTTACAAATCCAACTTATTGTTTTATAATATAAAATGCAAACATAAACATGATGGTCTAATAGACAGCCTCCATCGAAACGAATAATGTTACGGTGATAAAAGAAAATTCTAAAAATTAAATATAAAATGACGTGTTAAATTATAATTTGTTGATGTGTGATGAGTGGGTAATTTATTCACAATTTAGGTATCTCTAGATTTAATATTTTGTTTTCTTTAAGTATTTTAGGAGCATATTTATTCATTTTATTGTTATTTTGTAGGTAGAAGGGCAAAGCAGGAAATTTGGCTTCATTAAGGGTAAAACGGAGATTTATGGCACTGAGAAGGGCAGCACGGTAATTTTCTGAAATAACATCCTAGCGTTGGGGCGCTCCTTTTCAATACAATCTCAGCGTCGGGGAGCTGGGAAGCAGATTTAGTTGCCGAGTGTGGTCAGGCTAAGCAAAAAGAGAGCAGATTTCTACTCCAACTTGAAGTTGGTCAATGAGCTGACTTATTGAAAACCTAAATTTATAAATAGAGATGAGGCTAATGGAGATAGAGACATCTTTTGACACGGTTATTGAGACAGAGGCTGACTTGGAATTGGAGATTGCAGAAGAGCACTGCAAGGAGATTCAGATTGAAGATCGAAGATTGGAGAGCTTTCATAGAGTTTTTCTTCCCTTCTAATATTCAATTTGTGATTTAATTGTGATGGCTATTGTGGGATTTTTGGTTTCAATTTTCATGATGAACTAAACTTTTAATTAAGGCTACAATTGAACCTTTTGTGTTTATAAATTAATTATCCGTATTAATCCAATTATTATTCAAGTTGAGTTGTCTATCATATTTTGTGCTTATTGATTAATTGTCTGATCAACAATTATCATGTTACACTAGATGAATTCGGGAGATGAAATCTAGGGTTAGAACTGAATGTGATAGCATCTATTCTTAGTTATTTGCATGAGATAAATAATTAGGATTGTGAATTGAATAGGAAAATCTCTTTTCACAGTATGTAACAATTGAAAATTGATGCTTAATGAATTTAATTATTTTATTTTGCATAGGAATATCGCAGAATTAATTGAATTAGATATTTTTATTTGATCACTTGGAAAAGGGCTTATAAATACATTGAATTCCTGTTAACAACTCATGTGGATTAAATAATTGGATAAATTGGGTAATTGATTTATATTGCATAATTGGGGATATTGTAGTCTTAAGCCTTTAATATCTGAATCAATTTTTGTGTAAAAATTAATTTAGTTAATTTAATTTAGTTTAATTGAAAAATCACCAAATTCGATTGTTTAAATAAAATTGGCTTGATATAAAACTAGTAGTTGGGATTTGTTAAATAGGATTTCTCGTGGGTACGATACTCTATCTTATCACTTTATTACTTATTGATCATGTATACTTGCACGTAATTGTTGATTGTGAAATCTGACAACAAGTTTTTGACGCCGTTGTCGGGGAATCTTAATTTAATATTAATTCCATATTAGTTAAAATCAATTCAGTATTAATTTAAACGTTTTTATTTTTTAATTTTGTCTTTCTTCTTGCAGGTTTTACTTCCGTGTATGCACACTAGATCCAAAGGTAAAGAAGAACTTTTTCCATACGTAGACGATATTGAGAGGAAGTTTCGAAAATTGAGATTGGTTAGTGAGGTAATACACCTGGAAGAAGAACTGGCAGAAAAAGAAATTCAAGTAGTCATGGCAGTGGAAGAACAAAATTCACTTTGGGATAAAGCCATGTCGACAGTGACAGATATTCAATCTAGCATTCGGAGACCGGACGATTAATGCGAACAGTTTTGAGATTAAATCGGGGACCATTCACATGCTACAGAATTCAGTTCAGTTTGGGGGTGGTCCGAATGATGATCCGAATGAACACATCCTCAGCTTCTTGGAGATCTGTGATACGTTCAAGTTCAACAATGTTACGGAGGAAGCAGTAAGGTTGAGATTATTCCCGTTCACACTGAGGGATAAAGCAAAAAGTTGGTTACACTCCTTGCCGTCAGGTTCCATCACGGCTTGGGAAGACTTAGCTCAAAAATTTATGTCTAAATTCTTTCCACCAGCAAAGACGGCGAAACTAGGGAATGATATCCACACATTTACCCAATTTGACTCGGAGACATTGTGTGGCGCCCCAAAATAGGTCCACATAACCTATTTTGAGTCGCCAAATACATACTACGAAATCCAAATACAAATTTTCTATTTACAACTGTTAATCTGTCGTGCAAAATACGACCACACATAAACTGTGAGTTTCATTACAAATATTATGTCGTATATAATACGAAAATATCCATACTCAAATTAAGTACTCACTACAATTATTGACACATTATTTTATAGAATAGCGAGAACTACTATCTCGGATCATTACTCCACTCCCCGACTAGTCCCATCGACACTATCCTTTCTTGAGAAGAATAATGAAACAAAAAAGAAAAGGGTGAGCTCAACTAGTCCAGTAAATAATATTATGACTAAGATAATTGAGAATAAATTATTTTTAGTCTACAACAATAATAAATCAGATAAAATATAATAGACAACGAGTTTTAGATCAACAACTGTAGCGGAATAAGCAATCCAATAGAAGGTCAAGTAGAACATTAATATTTTATCCCTATAACACCAATCAATAAATATTTTAAATCAATAATTTATCTTTGTACTACAAGCCAAAGATATTCACCAATCAACAGTTCATCTTTGCATTACGGGCCAAAGACAACTTTCACCATAAGTTAAGTCTGAGGATTATGACAATGATATAAAGAATGAATAAAGTGAGATCAAGGATAAATATTAGAAATTTATAATTCAATTTATCCAGAATTCCAGAATGTCCAAATTGTCAACATGATGATCAAAACGTGGATTCAAATTCAAGAATAAAATTCATATATCAAAGATAATTTGGATAGAAAAAGAAACTAATTTCATCGTGAATAGTACACCGGATGAATAGTAACCCGACATGAAAAGATTAAAATTTTAATAAGAAAGTTCAGACCAATATTTCAGTGAAATGATATTAGATGAAGCGCAAACCTCAAGAAATTTCTAATCATTTCAGGAATTAAAGAAGCAATACTTACCATAGTAAGTTTAGATTTAGGAATATGAAATGAAATAATATCACTTACATAATATGGAGTATGAAAAAAAATGATATCCCTTACGAGTATAAAATAATATCATTTACGAATATTGAAAGAAAATAACATCCTATACCTTAATAGGAGACTAGATCTAACTGGTATGACGAAGATTATTTTGAGAAAATCTTGCACTATTAGCTACACTCAAAGTATTTGTAGACACTTGAAATTTTTCTTGCCCCAATACTAACACTGTAGGAGGGCAAAACCGTCAATCAATCCGACCCCGGTCCTGACACCAGACATCCAATCAAAATCCGGCCACCAATGCCGGTCATTCAGCCTAAATTCGATCCCCAATGTAGGTCAATTCTAGTCAAATTCGATCACCAATATCGGTACTCCAGCCAATTCTGATCGTCAATCTGACCGTCAATCCAACTCCGATCGTCAATCGGACCGTAAGATCATCCCCGATCTCAATATCGGGACATCAGCTCAAACCCATTCATTGATATCGGGACAACCACAGCACCAATCAACCATATTGGGATGTCAAAGCAGCCTCGGAAGCAACCCGGGATGTACAAATCAGCCTCGACGGCAACCCGGGAAGTACAGCTCAGCCCCGACATCAGTTTGAGAAGTCAGGTCTACTTCGAACATAAACCTGAAGCGCCACAACACTTCCAAAAGAAAACTTGGAATGACCACGTCAGCCACAGAGGCAACACTGGGGACAAACAGACTCGAATGGGATCCAAGTCTTGAAAACAACTACCGAAAGTCAACTAGAGGCTATACTGACACCAAGGGCAACCCCGGGAGGGACAAAATGGTCATTTTACCAACTCTCATCCGATTCAGTCAAACTCAAGCCGAATTGATGCCGCCAGGTCAGAAAGAACCACGACGGTGATCCCGGGTGAAAACAGCACCAGACGGCTCATCGGGCAAACTGTAGGGAAACAAAGACTCGGACATGAACCCATGTTTGGGGACTTAAAAGGGGTTAAATCCAATGTCATTATGACACTCTCAGCGAGGGCTTTTCGAAAAGCTATAGCACGCCCCAAACGGACGCTCCGATTAAAAGTTATGAAGTTCCGAACCTGACATCGCATCGCCCGGCATGCACGCACCTCGAGACAACCTAAACCGAGCATGTGGGCCCCACCCTGAGGAGCCGCACCTCTACCTATGACAGCAGCAGGGAGAGCTGAGGCTCCCTGGCCTATATATATAGGTGCACCCCCGTTGATTTTGAAGAATTCCAAAACGCAGCGAAGCTCTGCCATGTTCAAATTCTCGACTTTTACACCTCTTCCAAACTCAAATATTTTCACTCTAACACGTAGATATACCCATATACTACCACATATCAAAAAACAACCGGTATATTCGGGCGTTTAAAGCCTACGATTCGGCAAAAAGCCCGCATTGCGGCTCATTGTAAGTATTTTTACGATCAGAAAGTCAATACTACTACTTTGCACTGCTTTACACTTGCACACAAAGTTTTATCTTCTAAATATGCCCGGAACTTAGTTCCGTGGCCTTTTTCATCAAAAATTGATATATTTTTGTACATAAACTGCGTTTTCAACATTTCTACAACTCGGATTGACGATCCGTCAGCTCCGACAGCTTTAATGCACTAGCACACACATTCTGGCAACTTCGCCGGACTGGGTTATCTTCCCAGTCCGAGTTTGGCCCTTTTTTATACATATTTAACTGTAAATGTACTAACATTTCAATTCTGTCAAGCTCGGATGTCAAATCCAAGGTAGTTTACCGCTTTTATATATATTTACGCATAGCGACATTCACCATCACTGGTACTCATATCAGTCCTGGTTGACTACATTTCTGTCAATATATATATTTATATATTTTCAGTCGGCCTAGACTATTTCTTGGCCATTTTACTGCTTTTGCATACTTCCCCATACTGGGTGCCCTTTTTACTGCTTTCATATATATATATATATATATATATATATATATATATTTCTGTCACAGCCTAGATCATTTCATGGCTATTTACAGTTTTTTATAAATATATATATTTCAATTCCAGTCCGGGCTTGCGAGTGAAAACCCATCGCCCTTTTACAGCTTATATATATATATTTAACTATATATATTGCATTACTCAATTTACTCAACCGCTGCATTTAACATTCATTTGTATATGAATTTGAACTGATTTTTCTGCGGGCGAACTAGATTTATCCAAATCTCGTCAATTCTAGCTTTCAACGGTTCAAACAGGTCCCGACAGAACCTGGAAGCTATAATGGCTGAGATTTCTTTAAATCTAGTTATTTTTATAGTTTCAGCTTCAAAAGCAACCTCGCGTCCCTTAGATCGCTATCTAGTGGGAACGAGACGCTTTGGCCGTGCGGATCGGGATTTACTGAATAAATCCCTAGTTCTGGCTATTTTTGGATATTCATCTATTTCTGTACAAATTCAAATTGTGCAGGTTTTCTAGCCACTCATATGTGAGCCTAGGAATCGTGGGATTCATGATCAAACTGATCATAATCTGATTCCCACGATGGACAAACTCCGATTTACAGATGTACTCTGCCAGGTTTTTTATAAAATGTACATGCACAGACCTTAAAACGGTTATCCGAATTTAAGGTCTCAACATAGTGAAAATATGGATTGTTATGTCAGCGTCCCTCCGATGGTTTTCATACCCATGAGGAGACCGACACTTTATATTTCTGTGGTCGAGGATGCTTCGCAGCCGCAATAAATCACCACTTGCATGCAACCTTAAGGCTATAAAAGATAAAATTGAGAGTATTGATATGCTTCAATTCCTATGTCAGCGTAAGGGTTTGATAAAACCAGCTTTCAAAAATCATTTTCAATCCAATCAAAAGAAAAGCTTTTGCAAATCAAATTAAATGCTTTTTGCAAATCAAATCAAAGACTGATTTTCAAAATCAAGTCAAACCCTTCGTATATAGGCTCAACGAAGCCTGTCAAAGCTTTCAATCAATCCAAAGGCCCAATTTTCAAACAATATTCACTCACGCATTCCAGTTTTAAGGGAAATGTTGAAAAGATTGCGGTACCGTGTTTACACTGGAGTCAGTGGGGTGCCTAACACCTTCCACACACTTAACCAAGCCCCCGAACTCAAAACTCTGATTTCAAAGATCAAGTTTCGATAGTGTCCAGCAATTGGGCCTCTTTTCAAATCAAATTCGGTTGAGTTGGTACAATCATTTTCAGAATTACCAACTGGCGACTCTGTTTAAATCAAATCGTCGACATATACACATGTTGGCCTCTTTCCTAAAAAAAACCCTTAAAATATTTTTTGCAATAAAAAGAATAAGGGTAGAGATAACTTAGGAAGATCGATTTGAGGAAAATCGGGTTATGAACAGACCCACGGTATTTCTTAAATTTTCCAACGTCGACAGGTGGCGACTCTGCTGGGGACAGTAGAGGGCTTAGGCCGCTTTCAATCTTTTCAAACATTTCCCTTTCAAAAACTATTGAATGTGTGAAATTCTGCGTGTCCACGGTCAATGGATGAGTGAATGCCGTGTCCTTTCATTGAATGTATGAATACTATGCCTTTACATTGACTTCGCACCCATATTAGTGCTTCGCACAAACTGTCATTGCATGCATAAACGGTGAGGCCCGATGTATGTGAATGTATGTTGTGTGTCCCTCCACCAGGAGGCTAACCCGGTCGGTGATAAGTAAGGACTCTGGGGACGACTAAGTCTCCGGGGCTGCCTCCTGAAAATGCACCACCCAAATTCGCTCCAGTTGAATGATCGGATTAACTTCCCTTCTAGTAGATTGCGATGATCTGGGAACCTTCATACCGAAACAAAAGCCGCGAGAGTAACCTAGGATAGGTCAGCTTCTGATCAACCGAATCCGACGGGATGCTTCTTCATGCCTTCCTCTTTCAATTCCATGTCAAGTCTCCAATTACTGAGGAGCACAATGTAAATATCAATAGTGAAAGATTTACTTTCCCTGTCAAATAAGTGTCATCCTGCCATCAAAACAGCTAACCTCGATTTTGCAGGATAAACACTAAAAACACATCATGCATCCTGTCCTTACCTACCTCAGGAAATTGACACGCCTACGTTTTGTTATAGATACAAAAAAGTGGTCTCACTACTAGATTATAAGCTGAAAAGGCACAAAGCCTATCCACCGACGTGGCTGAAAGTAGCCAATGCGAGTCGAGTTTCGTATCTCGAAAAGAATTTGAGGGACTTAAGAATCAAAAAGCAGAATTGGCTATCCTCCTGAAAGAACAGAGTAAAAGCACTCAGGGCCAGTCAATGCTCAAACAAACAGAGTCCTCCTCACAGGGTGTCAATCAAAGTACTGACAAAAAGGGGGAAATGCAGATTCCTGAACCTCGATCCACTAAAAGAACCAACAAAACCCCTGAAATCACAAATCTCAGGGAGGATCGGGAAACTGGCGATCTCCGAAGGAAAGTCCGACAAATGGAAGAAACCATCTGGGCAATCAAAGGGACAGGAAACCTTGGAAGTGTTACCTATTCAGATCTTTGCATATTCCCAAAGGCTAGATATCCTGAAAAATTCCAAGTCCCATAGTTTGAAAAGTACAATGGGGCAGGCGATCCTTATACGCACTTGAAAGTATACATTGGCGAGCTAGGGTCTTATGCTGAAGACGAAAACCTCAGAATGCAGCTTTTCCAAAAGAGTCTCACTGAAGAGGCTAAGACTTGGTATGCCCAACTTGATAATACAACAATTCACAGTTGGAAAGAGCTAGCTCATGCCTTTCTAACTCAATACAGCTTCCAGTCTCAGATGGCTCTAGATCGATATCAATTGACCAAAGTCAAAAAGCAGAGTACCGAGTCTTTCGTGAGTATGCCCAAAGATGGAGACGTCTGACAGCACAAGTCAGCCCGCCTATGACCGAAGCTGAAATGGTGATGACTTTCATAGACATCTAAGAGGCACCCTACTATGAGAGGAATCTTAGCTGGAATAGGAAAGCCATTCTCAGAGATGATCAAACATGGAGAAATGACAGGAGATGGGCCTGAAAGCAGGCAAGATCAAAGATCTCACAGCCTTGAAAATAGTCGCCGAGGATATACAGTCTGGAAACTATGCGAGTGATCCCGTGAGGATACCCAAGAAAGGCGATGAAGATGTATCCCTCGTTGTACAGGGGCAGTCTAGGAGATCTAACCATAGTTCCCCCATTTGGAAGAGGGAAAGCAATCTACCATCACAACAGACCGCATTCAACAATTACCAGGAGAAAAAGAGAAAATTTAAAAGAACTAAAAATCGGGAGTTCACTCCACTAGGCGATTCCCTTGAAAACATATTGGTGATGTTAATAGATCACAAGAAGATTACTAAGCTGGCTCCACCTTTGGATCCAAAAAGCAAAAGATACGATCCTAGCCAAAAATGTTTATACCATTCAGGATCTTCGAGACACGATACAGAAGACTATTAGTCCTTAAAGAATAAAATTCAAAATCTGATCGAAAACGGCGATCTTGTGGTCCAACAACATGACCATCCAAATGACAACCCCAACCTTCTTATGCCGCCTGACACGGAGGAAGTAAACATGATCGGGTCAGGAAGCGATGAAATGTATCCAAATCGTAAATACATACGAAGGATAGAGGATTACCCCCGAAGGAACAAGACAAATGTCCTAGAGTTAAAAAATTCAGAGGAGGGTATGATAATAATGCAAAAATTGGATGCGATCCAACATCAAGTGACTCTGCTGGCTAATCTAGTAGTGCGCCAACATCAGGATACAAGGCAGCATTTCACTCAAATATCAGAAAGCCAAGAAAAAGAGGAGGTTATTCAGAATGAGAGCATATCTCCCTCCAAGATCCGCCGACTAAATGAAGAGGATCAGAGCATGTTGAATGAACGAGAAAGGTGGAATGATCAAATTACTCGAAGTTCTCACCAAAAGAAAAATCCTCTGGAGGAGTGCGAACTCCTAAATAGGAAATATCAAGAGACATTCCAAACACGAACAAACCCCAGAAATCCTACGGCACCGAGAGTCGGAGAAAGTAGGCGGAGAAGGGTATTCACACCTTTGGAGGACTCATTGGAAAATATGTTAGCCCTGTTGATTGCGCATGAAAATATCACTAAGCTCGCTCCACCGATGGATCCCAAAGGAAGGCAATATAATCTCAACAAGAGGTGTGCTTACCATTCTAACTCACCCGGAATACAACTGAGGAATGCTGGTCTCTAAAGCACAAAATCCAGGATCTCATTGAAAATGGAGAACTGAAGAAAGAATTCCCTATGACCAAAAAAGGCGAGAGGGAGATAAAGAGGTCAAGATGTCCACTCAAAGCGGGCAGTTCAAAGGATGTGATGGCTATGAGCATCAATCCTGGCATAACACAAGGTGGACCGATCCTAATACTGGGAGTGACCGAAGAAACAAAAGAAAATCTCAATGAAGTTCATCCACCATCATCAAATATCTTGATGCCCAAAGCCAACAACTACATGCCTGACCTTATCCTTCTGGAAGATGAGGAGGAGATACTGATCCTTCCTCGTATGGAAAAAGCCCGAAAGAAAAGTTCCATGCGAGAGATACAACATCAGTGCAAGGGGGATTTCATACTCAAATCCTCTCAAGGCTATGAGAAAAGTGAATGAGCAGACGAAGAAAAAGGTGGCTAAATTCTCAAGGAAGCCAACCCCTCGAGGAATCTGGAGTTCATACCTTTCTGCGACAAGTCCAGTTTAAGCCTCCTTAAAGGATATGCTAATTCAGGATGCGATCAATTTATGGCAGGGATTAAAGATGTTCAGAGCCAAGAGGGAACCTCTATCACTAGCCTCGAAGGCGACATAACCACGGACGACTGGACTATCAGACCTCAGCTAGCCAAGAGGATATAGATCCAAAGGAAAATTGCGAGTTCCAGAGGATGTTGGGACGTTATCTTTTTCTTAGCCTTATGCCTTTCATTTTCCATGCATACAAAATCAAAGACCAAAAAATTAAAAAAATCAAAGAAGGAAAAAAATCAAAAGTCAAACCTTTTCAGCCTGAACTACGAATGACCCGATCTCCCTTAACTCGGGAGTACATAGGCAACCATCTATGGTGCGGTCAAATCAAGCAAGAATCCAAAGCACTTGCAAATTCCAGCATCAAATTCCAAAGCTCATCGAACCAAATTCAAACCCCAGATAAACTCTTTGCAAACCTTTTCAAATAGAACTACGCATGACCTGATCTCCCTTAACCAGGGAGTACGTAGGCAGCCATCTACGGCGCGGTTTGACCTTCAAGAAAAAAATAATAAAGACCAGTTCCAAGACACCGAAGAAAAATAAAAGCCAAATTCTATAAAACCAGCTGGTCAACAGGCCTTGCTGAAGAAAATCAAAGCTAGTCTCTAAACCCGTGGACAAGTGGGATACCAGTGCCAACACGGCATCTCTCTGAAGATAGAGGAGCAGCTGCAAGCTCCGAACCCTCGGTCTCCATACGAGCCAGAACATCTACTGCCATTTGCATACTATGGCTGTAACGCCCCCAAAATAGGTCCAATCCACCCAACCCATTCTGGGTCGCCACGAAATACACTCAACAAAAATTTCAAATACAAATCTTCAAATTCTATCTTTTAAACTGTCGTACAAAATACGACCATAATTAAACTGTGAGTTTCAATACTAATACAGTGCCCATACTTCAAATCAATAATACGTTACAGAAAGGTACAGTCAATAACTGTTTTAGGAATTAAAATCTTTGGAAAATGCTCAAGAAAACCTTCGTACATGGGAGGCCATGCATCTAAGTTATAATAGATATCATATGACTTGAGAATTATCCTTGGTTGACCCAATAGACCCCAAAGAAAAATAAGAAGATTACTATCATGTTCTTTCCAATGGTGGGTCTTCTCTTACCATATAATTATCTCCATTTTCTCCAATTGAGAATTATATTTCAACCAAACTCCAATATTATATAGGTAGTGCTCATAGATATAATCAGCAAGTGGATGTGCACAACCATGTCTTATGATAACCCGAAGTTGTAGGTGATTAGACATCTTGTATGATAGTGGCAAAACACCCTTCCAAAGTTGGGTTCACCTCAGCCTATTTGGTTCACCAAAATCAACTGTTAAAATGACGTATAAAATACGACACACACATTTTAAATTCTTAATATAATTCTTCTCATACTGTTTTATGGAAAACCTCAACAGCTATAGACCATCACTCTATTCCCCTGTTATCCCTGCTCGACCCCGTTATACTCTTATTACCTGAAAGGAATTGTGAAGCAAAAGGGTGAGCACAAATAGCCCAGTAAAGAATATCATGACTAAAGATAATTATATTATCAATAGTTTTCATCAGTAATAAATCAGAGATTTAAACATATGGTAAAACTTTTCAACCATAGTTGTAGCGGAACGAGCAATCCATTAGAAGAGTCAAATAGACTATAATGTCTATTATCTTCTCCATGTTAAAAGTCCATCAATAATATTTTATCCCTGTAACATCAATCAACAATTCCTGTCCACAATCATGTAAGTTCATGATCATAATTATCTTGATGAATTCCTCTTCGCACTTAGGACGAAGATAATTCTCATCACCTGTCTTTACCTGAAACACCAAAGATCATGGTTATATCAAATCACAGTTCATGTTCATAATCATGCTAATCAATTCATCTTTGCATTACAAGCCAAAGATATTCAACAATTAATCATCCATCTTTGCACTACAGGCCAAAAATATTCACAAATCAACAGCTCATCTTTGCACTACAGACCAAAGATATTCAACAACAGGTCATCTTTGCACTACATGCCAAAGATATTCACAAATCAACAGCTCATCTTTGCGCTACAGGCCAAAGATATTCATATCTCAAAAAATATTTAACCATTTCAGAATTTATATAAACAATAATTATAACCATGTTGATCAATTCACCTTTGCCCTTAAGCTAAAGATATTCAATTGTAAATTCAATGGTCATGAACATACCAGTCAACAATCCATCTTTGCACTACTGGCCAAAGAGAAGCTATAGTCATGATCATACCAATAATCTACCCATCTTTACACTCAAGTCAAAGAAAAATTTCATCACCAGGATTATAAAAATGTTATATATGATAATAAAAATAATATGATCAAAACATCGATCTCCAAGTTCAAAAATACTCCATAATAATACTTCGTAATAATCAATTGTGGAGCAAAATTCAAGAATAGAGCTCAAAACTTGGATACAATCAAAGATAGTAACCTTAACAAGCAATTTGGACAAATAGAAGAAAATTTAATTTTTTCGTGAATAGTGCCGTATACGTGAATAGTAACCCCGACGGAAAAAGTAAGAATTTCATAACAAAATTCATGACAATATTTCTGTATAATGATATTGAGAAGAATAACATCATTTACGAAAGAAATAACATCTCTTACCTCAAAATAATAGTACTTCTGACTGGAATAACGGATATAATACCGAATGAAACTTGCACTGAATACTAATACTCAAAGTATTGAAATACTCACAAAAATACGCTCGATATTATAGAGAGAGAAAACTTCTGATTCTGGTGTGTTTTTCAATTCTAACTTAAGCACCCTATTTATAGGAAAAGCTTAGGATGCCAAAGTAGACTTTTGAATAAAATAATATTTTATTTTATTTTTTAAAATCCGCCGCCTGGCTGCTAGGAAAATTCAACATTCAACAAAAAGTGGGGCCCACCATTTATTTAAAAAATATTTATTTTCCGAAACTTCAATAAATCATAATAAATAGCCCCTTCATCAGAAAAATACAAATTCTATGTCCTTCTATAGGAAATTTAATTCTCTACAACTTTGCAGAAGAAAGTTTTTCCAAATTCCTAACATAAATTATCCGAAATCCACAAACAGATGATTTTCTACACCAAAATACTGATAAAAACACATCAGTGCTAATTCCTTCTTTAATATCCACAAAATAAATATTTCCTTATCATATAAATCAATAATTAATTATTCACAAATAATATTATAGAACTACAATATTGACAACCAGGTCGTTCCCAGGAAAGAGGGGGCCTTCCGATAAGGACTTCTCCTTACTGGCGCGCAATTAAATAACCCCTCCTAGACAGAACTTCTTTAGACATTGTCAATAATGCTATCTAATAATATTATTCAAATAATATGAATTATTGAGTTGATAATGTGAAATACTGTGCAGTGTCAATTATTGAATCAATAATACCAAAATATCAACTGTAGCAATTATTGAATCAATCATATAACGTAGCAATTATTGAGTCAATAAAATATCAATGTAACAATTATTGAGTTAATAATATAAAATATTGAATAGTAATTACTGTAACAATAATTGAGTAAGTGCCTTCTCACGTAAGACTCAATAATTCGAAATACTGTGCAATACCGTGTGCTACTGTGCAATACTGCGTATCACTGTATTTTAATCACCAGGTATTTAAACAGTTCTAACGGTAACAACTACGCCGTTATTTTATAAAAAGGTTATTTCTGTCGCTTTCTATATCCGACAGTTATTCCGTTGTGGGGTCCACAAATAGCTGCGCTGTCGTACGAATATTCTCCGACAACAAGAATATTCCACGACCAAACGAATATTCCCTGACAACAATGAATATTTTATATCCACTTGCTTATTTTAAAAAATTTACATATATCACCCTTAACTTTAAACTTTTATCAATTTAACCATTTACTAAATAGAAAAATTGAATACTTTTATTTCATAAAATTCGGGGTCTTACAATGGCCTCATCCCTCTCAACAAATGCAGCCTCCCGAGTAGCTCGAGCCTCGCCTCTATCAACAGAAGTCGTATCTCTACTAGAATGGGCCGTCAACATCAACGCCCTGGTCTGATCTATCTCGAAGGTCATCCGAGCCATCTTATCTGCCATAGCCGAGATCTATTCCGGCAGGGTCACTCGGTAGGTCACCAACCAAAGTCGTGGTCAAAGCCATCACCACCAGCAATCACAAGCCCCTGAGTCCAATTCATTGGAGTCCGAAGGCATCTCGACATCAATCGTCAAAGTTGGAACAACAACACAGCGATATATCAAGCATAAACATCCGCAAGGACCTTCGAAGAGTTGACACTTTCAATCTGAAACTTTAATCAAACCAGAAGAAAGGTCATCAAAGCCAATTGCTCCTACAAATCAAAAATAATGACTGGGGCATTTGTATTAAAGCCAAAATCCACTACCTGTTCACCTTGGGGGTCATGCGAATTAAAGACTCTTGCGATCTCAGCATCTTATCAGCCCATCAACCAAGCAATCCTCCCAGATAACAAGCAAGACTGGGGCAAGTTCAAAGCCAACAACAACCCGATGTTGGGACCGTTACGACAAGACTGGACCAATTTTGTAAATTGCGCAACTCAACACTGGGGCATTTATCAACCATCCAATCAACATGCACCAGTCGGCACCATTAGCATGGTCCATCATTATCCCAGCTTCCATCATTGGCGATCCGGTATGACCAATCGATCTTTTCCAATTATAATTTTTTGAGAATACTGCGATCCACTGATAAGGTACACTTCTTTCATCTATTTATGTGCCTTCAACTTCCAGTTACATGCATTGGCCAGGGTATACATGTTAAGTATAAATAAATCTTGCATTAGAATCTCAGAAAAAGAGAAAAAAAAAAGATTTTTGCTTAACTTGTTATGAATTGGATTAATTCTGATAAGCGTCCATGGAGCAAGAATTATGAAAGCGATTAGAGAATTAAGACAATTCAACCTTTTGATTAGGCACTACGTCCTAGTTCAAAGCACTTTTTGGAGCAAACTTGACCTCATATGTATGTCAGCACTTTGCGATTGACCTGATTCTTATTTGTGGGGTATGAAACTATGACAACAAGGATGACAATTAGTAGCCAGCCTAATGTCTTGAATTGTGGTCTGGGTTACTCGAGTAATTAAGCACGAGGGGTGTCTTTACACCTGGTGCCCTAAAGCCATCTGGTTTAGGGGCCCACCGGCCCAATGCTCGTTACATGGGTAACTCAGTACCTAAGAAAATGAGCATTACAATAAGTTAAAAACCTGAGCAGATCCGAATCATGGCCTAGGTTACTCGAATAATTCAGCCCGAGGGGTGTCTCAACACCTGGTGCCCTAAAGCCGTCTGGTTTGGGAGTCACCGGCCCAACACTCGCTACACGGGTAATTTAGAGCCTAAGAAGACGAATCTTGTACAGGCCTTTGTTACTCGAGCTAGTAAATCCGAAAGGGTGTCTTAACACCTAGTGCCCTAAAACCATCTGGTTTAGGAGTCATTGGTCCAAAATTGGTTACATTGGTAACTCTAAAAAGCCAAAGAAAACGAGACAAAGTTAAGTGAGAAAAACAAAAAATCTTGTAAGAAAAAATGAGATCATCTAGAAATCATAGAAGATAAACCCCTGCTAAGGGTTGCGTCACACATAGTGCACATGTCATATGATCTTAATCTTGTGAAGAGCAGTGTCTAAAGCGAAGATGAGATGTCTCTGATGAAGGGAGATAAGTCTTGTGAATCTAATCCTACCCATGAAAAATGACCATGGATGTTTAAAAGTTTTTTTGCGATTTCATAACTTGTCAAGCAAAAATTTTGATTTCCTTAGGAAAAATTCATTTTCATACTCCCTTTCAAGATCTTGAGGGATAAGATGAGAAGGCATTGAATACAAACATTTAATTTCATAAACTCTAAATTTTAAATGCCTCATACTAATCCCGACGGCCCTAGCCATCAAGCTGTCGGCACATATGGTTGTTTGTCTGAATGTGCAGGATATTGCTCACTGTGGACATGGTCAACAAAGCGAGTTTTTCTATGAACCCCAGTAACAACCTGTGAAAGGGCTGGGGCATTTTTCCATTCCAAGAAATGGAAAGGATCTACAGCGGGACCAAGTTCCTCATTAAAAGAAAAGGGAGAGTTCCTAAAAAAAATCAAGGCGACATCAGCTGTCCCTCCACAAAAAGGGAAAAGTCTTCAACAGAGTGCTTAACTCGGGAAGAACAGATGCCCGATGACCAAAAGATCTAGCGAAGGAAATCTGCATCGTCAAATATGTCAACCTGCGCCAAGTCCTCACAAGTCGAGGCCTCTACACTGAAGTTCAAATCTAGGCAATAAAAGAACGGGCTACATCCTCCAGGACGTCAGCATCACCCGGGTCATCAGCCAAGCCAGCGTCTAACCCAGCAGGGTTGCAAGTGAAAAGCTTACCCTTTTTTCACACTCAATGATCAAACCGTTGGCATCAATCCAGCGTAGCATCGAAGAATGATCCGATAATGTAGATCGTGGAAAGAAACTTCAGCGAAGATATCAGGATACCTCCTAATAAAGCCATCAGTGTTTGGACCACCAAAGGGACTAGCACCAAATCTAGATCCAGAAAATAGCAGCCCCTGCGAGATCCTCACCAAAAACGGCATATAAGATGGGAACATCCAAATCTGCTTAGCGGATAACAAAAGGAGCCATATGGGAGTTAGAGCTACTAAGCCTATCAAAATCCATGCCCAAAAAGAAACTCCAAATCACCTCAAAAATGGGTGAGGTATGGTTCTACATCAATTCAATTAAGCATATGCTCAACCTAGGATAAATTAAGATCATCATATCATGTCTGG
Organism: Panax stipuleanatus; assembly: GCA_020205555.1. NCBI lineage: Eukaryota > Viridiplantae > Streptophyta > Magnoliopsida > Apiales > Araliaceae > Panax > Panax stipuleanatus. The sequence goes on along the minus strand of CM035122.1, from coordinate 8,762,375 downwards.
TCTGCACATGTGCAACAAGCGCTACATCAGCGCACATTTCCATCAAAATATTAGGCATGCATACCCAATAGAGTCAAATATGCATACACATTAAACACACAAACTCGATGGAAAAGTCTGCTACCGTTCGAGTAAGCATCGGGACAGTTCAATGATCAACCATTGTCCCTACCATCAGGGTAGGCACTGTTGCAAATTACCGGTGTAAGTTATCATCAAGATAGGCATCGGGAGCACCCACTGAGGTAACTCGACAAAAGAGATATATCCCCATCAGAAGAGCCTTCAGAAATATACAACGACATCAGCCAAGAGATAATCTGCCCCCTGATAGTATCAACAAATTGGGGAAACCATTCGTCTTACAACCAAGATAATAGTAAAGGCTATCATAAGAACGTTATCCCCAGTAGAAATATGGGAAACATTTCAATTTATCTTTATCAAGCAAGCATCAGCAACACCAATGGAAATCAGACCGTTGGAGTCAACACCAGCATAGACATCAACAGCATTGATGAAAGCCAACGTGGATATCGGCACCCAGTGGCGGAGCCAGAGAATTTTAGTCAGGGGTCCGGCGGGCAGGGGTCCAGTGGGCGGGCGTCGGCGCAGCGACCGACAGTGGCGACCGGCGGCAGTAGCGGTGGCTTTCTTCTCTCCTCTCCTCTCCTCCTCCGTTTCTACCAGACCCCCAATATACAGACTTCCTCTGTTATTTACTTCGTTTAACAAATATAAAAATATTGAAAAGGTCAAACACGTCCATTACTCCTTTTAAAAATAGTATAAAAATAATTATTTTTGTAGTGATGAGTATAAATTATCTTTATATTTTAATATAGTGTGGTTAATGTTAACCTAACAACTTATTCACTTGAGATAGATACAGAAAAAATATATATATTTAATATTGATAAATTTTATAAATAAAGTTCTTGTTGTGAAACGAAGTAATTATTATTTTTAAATAAAAGAAATACTCCTTTCGTTTCAAAAAAAATAAATCCTATCACTTAGTTATATTCATGTATATAATGTCATTATTAATAAATGAACACCTTATTATTTTAAAAAGTATACATATATAAAATAAAAAGTAGTTAGTGTTTGCAAAATTTATAAATGGGACTCTCTTTTTTTCTCTTGCAAAATAGAAAGATTATATAATAAAGTTTGTTAGACAACTTGCCTTCAAAAGTGTCAAAAAAGATGCAAAAATCTAGGTAAATTAGTACTTCTTCCTTTTTAAATTAGAGATTCATTTCTTTGAACATTTTAAAATTGCAAACGAATAAAAATTTATTAATATGTCAATATTTATATTATGTGTAGGCTACTTAATTATAAAGTTATATATGTATTTTTTTAATTTCTTTTTCTTCTTCTTCCCCTTCCTTCTTCTTACCAGCGCACGCATACTACATACTAATTTTTTCGACGGGCGGGGGGGCCGTGGACCGCCTTGGACCCCCCTCCCTCCGCCCCTGTCGGCACCAACACAAACACCGGTAAAGGTAATGCGATATGCGATGCGATGCGATGGCGATGTGATTTTCGATGCGATATACGAAGTGCGAAATGCGATTTGCGAAAACATGCTAACATTCATTACATTGCGATTTGCATCATTAATATCTTGTCATATTTCAAGTGTCTAGCAATCTTTATCATGTCCATTCCATTACATTGCATAGACATAATAAAGAAGGGCATCTGTAGACACTCGAATTTTTCTTGCCCTGAGACTAACACTGTAGGAGGGCAAAACCGTCAATCAAGCCGACCCCGGTCCCGACACCAGACATCCAATCTAAATCTGGCCACCAATGCCGGTCCTTCAGCCTAAATTTGATCCCCAATGTCGTACAATTCCAGTCAAATCCGATCACTAATATCGGTACTCCAGCCAACTCTGATCGTCAATCTGACTGTTAATCCAACCCCGATCGTCAATCGGAACGTCAGATCATCCCCGATCTCAATATCGGGACATCAGCTCAAACCCAGTCATTGATATCGGGACAACCACAACACTGATCAACCATATTGGGATGTCAAATCAGCCTCAAAAGCAGCCCGGGATGTACAAATCAGCCTCGATGGCAACCCGGGAAGTACAGCTCAGCCCCGGCATCAGTCCGGGAAGTCAGGTCTACTTCGGACATAAACCTGAAGTGCCATAACACTTCCAAAAGAAAACCTAGAATGACCACGTCAGCCACAGAGACAACACTGGGGAAAAACAGACTCGAATGGGATCTAAGTCTTGAAAACAGCTCTCGAAAGTCAACTAGAGGCCATGCTGACACCAAGGGCAATCCCGAGAAGGGCAAAATGGTCATTTTACTAACTCTCATCCTATTTCAATCAAACTCAAGCCGAATTGATGCCACCAAGGTCAGAAAGAACCACGACGGTGATCCCAGGTGAAAACAGCACCAGATGACTCATCGGGCAAACTGTAGGGAAACAAAGACCCGGTCATGAACCCATGTTTGGGGACTTAAAAGGGGTTAAATCTAATGTCATTATGACACTCTCAGTGAGGGCTTTTCGAAAAGCTATAGCACGCCCCAAACGGACGCTCCGATCAAAAGTTATGAAGTTCCGAACCTGACATCGCATCGCCCGGCATGCACGCACCTCGAGACGACCAAATCGGGCATGTGGGCCCCACCCTGAGGAGCTGCACCTCTACCTACGACAGCAGTAGGTAGAGCTGAGGCTCCCTGGCCTATATATAGAGGTGCACCCCCGTTCATTTTGAAGAATTCCAAAACGCAGCGAAGCTCTGCCAGTTCAAATTCTCGACTTTTACACCTCTTCCAAACCCAAATATTTTCACTCTAACACGTAGATATACCCATATACTACCACATATCAAAAAACAACCGGTAGAGTCGGGCGTTTAAAGCCTACGATTCGGCAAAAAGCCAGCATTGCGGTCCATTATAAGTATTTTTACGATCAAAAAGTCAATACTACTACTTTGCACTGCTTTACACATTGCACACAAAGTTTTATCTTCTAAATATGCCCGGAACTTAGTTCCGTGGCCGTTTTCGTCAAAAATTAATATATTTTTGTACATAAACTCCATTTTCAACATTTATACAACTCGGATTGACGATCCGTCAGTTCCAACAGCTTCAATGCACTAGCACGCACATTCTGGCAACTTCGCCAGACTGGGTTATCTTCCCAGTCTGGTTTTAGCCCTTTTTTGTATATATTTAACTATAAATGTACTAACATTTCAATTCTGTCAAGCCCGGATGTCAAATCCGAGGTAGTTTATCGCTTTTATATATATTCACGCATATATAAGCGACATTTACCATCACTGGTACTCATATCAGTCCTGGTTGACTACATTTCTGCCAATATATATATATATATATATATATATATATTTATATATTTATATATTTATATATTTTCAGTCGGCCTAGAGTATTTCGTGGCCATTTTACTACTTTTGCACACTTCCCCATACTGGATGCTCTCCCCAGTCACCGAGTGACTACTTTTCTGTCAATTTCAATAACAGTATGGGCACCGGCGTGAAAACTCATCGCCCTTTTTACTGCTTTAATATATATATATATTTCATTTTTGTCACAGCCTGGATCATTTCATGGCTATTTATAGTTTTTTATAAATATATATCTATTTCTGATACTAAAATGAAAGGTGTTTTGAATCAGGGACAGACAAGTCATCCTTGCTATACTCCAGCCTTTCATGCTGAAGATAAACAAGATGATGTGTCTCCTACAGTTTCTGTAGGCCCTACTCCCTCTGATTTTGAAGCCCCTATTAATCACCAGTTAAGAGTTATAACTAAAGTTGCTAAGTTAGATTGGGATAGTCTGGTTGCAGATTTCAATTCCAAATCTAATCAGGATAAACGCCATGCTTTTCGTAATATCTATGATAAGCATGACCGTGATAAAATTATTCATAATTGGAAAAAATATGTTAAAATCAATAGAGAGAACCTTACATTTTATGATTGGTATGATAAATATCACTCACAGTGTAAAGTTTTTACTAAAAGTTAGTGGATGAAAGAGGATAAGTCTAAGATTTTAGCATCCCATCCTCCTTTAGAAACTGTTCTTTTACAGGTTAAAAATGCTTCTGTGGTTGCCAGCCCTTTTAAGGTTGCTGATGGTAAAACTGATGATAAAAAGATTATTGAACAAAATAATTTTACTAATTAGTATTTAGCAACCATAGGTAAACAGCTTGATAAAATTGAAAAAAAATTTGATCATGCTTTGGTTAAAAATCCTCAAGAAAAACTAGATCAACCTTTATTGACTCTCCCTTCTGACAGAGAAGGAAAGGGATTGCCCAATAAATATTCTGACCTAGTTAAAAGTATTGATATGTTAATTAAAAGAATTGGTTCAAGCTCAGGTGAACCCAGTGAAACTGTTGCCATCATTGATCAGATCCAAGAATCTGACAATGAAAGCAATAGTGATTCAGAAGAAATTTCTGAAGTCGCTTCTATCCCTGATCTTGCTGAACAATTAAATAAATTAACTTTTAATAACACTAGTATTACAAGAAATTGGTATTCTAGACCAACTCCCCCTGATCTTCAGTATGAGGAGAAGAATCTAGATAATCAATTTTCTGTTTCGTCCAATAAAATTTATGAATGGAATATTGATGGTTTTAGTGAGCATCAGATCCTTACCAAAATGAATCATATGTCTATGATTGCCAACAGCTATATTATAGCGTTTAACAGTCTTACTCAGTCTGATATCGTTGAAATATTAGCTAATGGATTTACTGGTGTACTTCGTTCTTGGTGGGAAAAACACCTTGATGAAGATGCAAGGACTTCTATTATCCATGCTCGCCAGTTAGATGACAATGGTCAACCTATCTTCCGAGAAGATGTTGGCTTTGGTATCCCTGATGGTATTAATACTTTAATTTTCACAATAATAAAACATTTTATAGGAACTCCTAGTAATATCACTGAAAGGATTCATGATCAGTTAAGTAATCTCACTTGTCCCCACTTTAAGTGATTTTAGGTGGTACAAAGATGTTTTTGTTTCTCGGGTTATGATGAGAAATGATAGTAACAAACCTTTTTGGAAGAAAAAATTTATTAATGGTCTTCCTAGCCTGTTTGCTCACAAGGTTAGAGAAGAACTCAGCAAAACCCTAGGATATATTGATTATGATAACCTGACTTATGGTGACATAATCAGCTATATTCAAAAAAATAGATTAAAAATGTGTATTGACTTTAAAATTGCTAAACAAGCCGCTAAGGATAAAAAGAAAGCTAAATATGAGCTTGGTACATTTTGTGAACAATATGGTTTGCCTCCTATTGCTCCTTCCAGAAGAAAGCATAGGAAAAAGCAAGTTAAGAGTCATAAAAAACGTAAGCATCATAAGAAGCGTTCTAGTCAGTCTAATAACAAAGATAGTTATTACAAGAAACCTAAGTCAAGAAAGAAAACACATAATAAAAAATCTACTTCAAAACCTAATGAGAAGAGTAAAATTACCTGCTATAATTGTGGAAAAATGGGTCATTATAAAAATGAATGTAAGTTAAAACAAAAGTTAAGTCAGTTAAATATTTTCGCTGAAGATACTGAAAAGATTTTTGAATTATTAAGAATTCAGACTGATGATGAAAATGATCACTCTGATATTCCTTATTCCTCTAGTATTGAGGAAAATAGTCAAACCCCTAGTGAGGATAATGAAGTTACCCTTTGTACTGATAATTGTAGATCTGATTGCTGTAAAACTATTAACGTGTTAGAGTTTATGCCCTAGAAGCTAATTCTTTGATGTAATTGCTTAAACATTTTTGATATTATATTTGATTGAATAAATGAATTATTTTATTATGATTTTATTTACTGCGTTATATAAATGTTAACATAATAAAAGTCCTTAGAATAGTGATACAAATTATATGGCTTCAAGTATGTGACTTGAACATGAGATCATATAGTTACAATTAGTATCATTACTCTTAAATGTCCCTAGTCGAGTGTCATTGTTAATGGGACAACAATGATACATTGAGACTAGTATATGGATTGACTGATGGCCAAATCTCATTGGTCATAAATATATGAGATATTGAGTCAATGCATAGGTACATGTTAGAGAACAATGTACTAGGCAGACCCACCATGAGAATTCTACGTGGAGCATTATGCAAAGTGTCATAAGCAATTCTCATAGTGACAATGATGTAATGATCCTCCGACCTGAAATTCACTATATTACTACACGAGAATTTATGTACATTTGATATCATCAAAGGCCACCTTTAATAGGTGGACGATAAAGGTGATTATTGGGTACATCATGAATCGTGTGAGGAATATGAGTGATCTAGATGGAATTTAACCCTCCTATATATTAGGGGTGATATCCATAGGCCTCTTGATTGAGTAGGACTATGAAATGCATGGCCATGCTCAAATAGTGATTTGTTTCATATAGTCTACTCATCGATCAAGAAAACTCAGATTAAATTATGAAGAGGATGACACATTTCATGCCTCGAGTTTAATCTAGGATGTCAAGGTTAAAAGGATTAAATTACATTGAAACATTGGTCACGAAAAGGTTGTATCGAATCACCGATCTTATTATTATTTGGGATAGCAGTGATGCATTACTAGATGCCGCTCACTGTTTATAATTTTATAATATGATTTTAAAATTATTGCCAACATAATAATAACCTATAGGGTCACACACTTAGAACGTAATTAAAAGGGAATTAATTTAAATTGTATGGATTTAAATATATCAATATGATTGATAGCATTTAAATTATGAATTTAAATTAATAGAATAATTTGTATATATATATATATATATGTATATTAATTAAGTAAGACTTAATTAAGATATAATATATACATATATATATATATATATATATATATATAAATTCGGATTTTATTTTTCTAATTGGATTAGGTTTTGGTTAATTCCTTTAACTGCTATATATATGATATATCAGCCGTTTAGGGGATCATCGATATCAAAACCCTAGCCGCTCTTAGAGAGAGACTAGAGAGAAAAATTTTAAAAAGTCCAGATCCTTGGCGGCTAGTACCGCAGCTTTCCTTGCTACAGATCGTGTGACGATTCGCGGGACATTCGTGTGGATACCGTAGAGGCGCAGTTCCGTTGGATTGCGTTGAGGATTCGAAGCAGTTCCAGAATCTCCATCGTCTCCTTTCAGGCTTGAATAATCGGTAAAACATATCTTAACCTCTGAATTAATATGTTTTCGCATGGATCCTGTTTTAGGGTTTCAGAAAATTTTTAATTTCTGCTGCGTTTATGTGCCGAAACCCTACATAATGTTCTTAACAAAGAAGACCAAGAAAGCTCTTTGTTAATCGAATTAATTAGTAAACTTACTGATGAAGATTTAAAATTACAGTATATGAAACAATTAAAAGACTTATTTACTAAAAATATTTCGGGTAAAGGCAAGGTTATTAGAGATAAAGATAAACCTATAATCAGCCTTAATAAAACCCTTGAAAGATTTAAAACTGCTGAGAGAGAAATCACCCTCCCTGAATTAAATCAAGAAGTCAACAAACTTAAGAAAGAAATTTTTGGCCTCAAAACTGAAATCTCTGACTTAAGAAAAGATATGACTAATCTGACCTCTAAAGGTTCAGAACTTCACATTTCTGATTCTTCAGATAATGATGATCAACCTGAATCTTCAGGAGTCAAGGATGATGAATCTTTGTTAATGGTTCAAGGTAATTCATTAAAAAGACTAAAAGATATTACTATTCAAAAATGGTATATCATGGTTCGTTTAATGGTTGATGGAACTTTTGCTATTCAGCTTCTTGCTCTTGTTGATACTGGTGCAGACCTTAATTGCATATAGGAAGGTTTGTTAAAACCAGTGAACGTTTAAACTCTGCTAATGGTAGTAGTATGAAAATAAAATATAAACTACCTAAAGTTCATATTTGTCAAGATAATATGTGTTTTAAAACCTCTTTTGTTTTAATTCGCAACTTGACTGATAAGATAATTTTAGGATTACCGTTTATATATTTATTATATCCATTTACTACTAGTAATAACGGATTAACAACCGAGCATCTTGGGCAAAAAGTGGTATTTGAATTTATCACTCAACCTAAAGAAAGAGATTTAAAATTTATTCAGGATGAATCTATTTCAAAATCACTCAATTTGTTAAACTGCAAAACTTCACAGTTAAAATATTTAAAACAAGAAATCAAATATAAGTAGGTTGAGGATCTTCTCCTACTGGATAAGATTCAAGATAAGATAGAAGAGCTTCAGTTGTTTATGGTTAAAAATTTGTGTGCTGATTCTCCCAATGCCTTTTGGCATCGTAGGAAGCATGTGGTCAAATTACCTTATGCTAAGGAATTTAAGGAGCACCTAATTCCTACTAAGGCCAGACCTATCCAAATGAGCCATCAGCAAATAGAACTTTGTAAGCAAGAGATTAATGACTTGCTTGCAAAAGGCCTAATAAAACATAGTAAGTCTCCTTAGTCTTGCCCAGCCTTCTATGTTAACAATGAAGCTGAAAAAGAGAGAGGAGTCCCTCGCCTAGTTATTAATTATAAGCCTCTTAACAAGGTTCTTGAATGGATTAGGTATCCCCTACCCAATAAAGAAGACCTTCTTAGTCGACTTAGTAATGCTACTATTTTCAGTAAGTTTGACCTTAAGTCTGGGTTTTGGCAAGTCAGTATTCATCCTAGTGATAGGTATAAAACTGCCTTCACTACCCCCTTTGGTCATTATGAATGGGTTGTTCAAGCATTTGGCTTGAAGAATGCCCCCAGTGAATTTCAAAATATTCTCAATGAAATTTTGAATCCCTTCAGTCACTTTATCATTGTTTATATTGATGATATTCTGGTCTTCTCTAAATCAATTGATGAACACTTCAAACACTTGAATTCATTCTTCAAAGCCATTAAAGTCAATGGTTTGGTTCTCTCACCAACCAAGTGCAGTCTGTTCCAAGTTAGAGTTAAGTTTCTTGGTCATGATATTCATCGCGGTTTGGTATGTCCAATCCAAAGAGTCATCCAATTTGCTGATAAATTTCCTAACAAAATTACTGATAAAACTCAACTCCAGCGTTTTTTAGGATCTCTTAATTACGTCGGCAAGTTTTATCAAAATCTAAGAAAAATCTGTAAACCTTTGTTCCTCCGATTACAGAAGAATCCTCCTCCTTGGACTGATGAGCATACTGCCATCGTTCAACAAGTTAAGAAATATGTTAAGGTTCTTCCTTGCCTTGGCATATCTAATGAATTCGCTTTCAAAATTGTTGAAACTGACGCCTCCGAAATTGGCTTTCGGTGGTATCTTGAAGCAGAAGTTGACTCCTGCTTCTTCTGAGCAAATTGTCCGATTTCACTCTAGCGCGTGGAATCGAGCCCAATTAAATTATAGCACAATTAAAAAAGAAATTTTGGCTTTAGTTTTATGTATTAGTAAATTTCAAAATAATTTATTAAATCAAAAGTTTTTAGTTCGCATTGATTGCAAGTCAGCAAAATATATTTTAGAAAAAGATGTTAAAAATATAGATGCTAAACATATTTTTGCTAAATGGCAATCTATTTTAAGTATTTTTGATTTTGATATTGATTATATTAAAGGCAGTGATAATTCAGTTCCTGACTTTTTAACTCGAGAATTTATTAATTCAGGTACCCCTCAAATTCAAAATGAGTGTGAGAGGATCCAGTAAAAATGTTCGGCCCCCTGGCCCTCCAGGCCCTATCCCGCCTAGTCAGAAGCCCATGGGAGCTGTAATCCCTCACCCAGTTACACCTCTTACTGTAGTTAATAGGTTTACCCCTCTTGTTTCTGGAACAAAGCCCTATAGTTCGGCTCTGGTCCAGCACCCTCAAATGATTGATCATTTTGCTTCGTCCAGTAATCCTACTGCTGGTCAACGTACTCAAACTGAGTACATCCCTGTATATTCCACCAATTTATTTCATATTGAAAGACATATGAAATCAATTGATGATCCTATTAAATTGGCTGCCCAGTTCTTCCCAGCTGGTTGGCATTTCATTCCACTGGCCTTATAAATCTCTTATATATTATAAGGATGTCTTACTTCAAACCCAGTCAATTCTTATTAAACCCATTTATGATATAAATGATTCCTCGAAAATCATCTATCATTCTTTATATATTAAACAGATTATCACCATGCCAAACTGGGGTAATCATCCGTCAGATTTAAGACAGTTAGAAGGTCATGATAGCCAGTTCTGCTATTATGATTATATGGAAGCTTGGAACAGGGTTTTTCTATTTCAAACTCCATCGTTTAGTCATTCGTGGTTCATACAATTTGACCACAAGTTCAAAAGTCAAATCCCTCATTGGTTCGTTTTATGGTGGGAACGATTTGGTCTCATCTATAAAATTCTTCCAATTGAGCTCCAGTCAGTTCTAAATGTTTTTAGCTCTAGGGTTCCTGTTGTGCAGTCCAATTGCTGCGTACCAGTAATCCTTCATTTCGTTAGTAAATACAAAGTTCCATGGATTCTTAAATGGAACTATGGATTTTATTCTCCTGTTGCTAATGTCACCCTTTCTTCTGTTGTTTCATCCGAAAAAGATGTTTCTTGTTCTAACTCTAGTCAAATTACTTTTGTTACTCGAGAATTTTTAGTTAAATGGTGGGATAAGTTTGATCCTTATCGCATTGTTGGTCAAGTTCAGAAGGAATTTTCCAATCCTTCTCCTATTCAAACGGTTCCTCCTCCAAAGGAATCATCTTCTAGTAAATCAAAATCCAAGAAATCTTCAAAGCTTGATTTTGCGGATAGTGAGCATTGTACAGATAATGAGTTAAAATAGTTATCCCGTCTTATTAAAAAACGAATTGATAAACTCAGTGAGGACTCAGTTCCCTCTGTTTGTTCATCCTCTTCGTCCCATTCCAGTCACCATTCTAGTCATAATGATCCATACGGAAGCATCTCCCTTCAAGATGCTCAGGACCCATTTGCCTAGAATTCCTACAGTTACATTGGTCAGCCTCTTTGCAAGATGCTCCTGCCCGCGCAGCCCGTGCTCCTTTGTCCAAAAGTAGCCGAAAGCATATGTTGAGTCATTTGTCGTCTTATTTGAGTCATGTCCTGTTTGTCGGCCATCTGTGGTCGATTAGTCAAAAGTTATTCTGTTTTGTATTTTTAAGTCTGTATTTTATTCAAAACGCGTCTGTAATAGTGAAAAGCTGATTGTAATAGTCAAAAGTTGTAATAATGCTTTCATCTTTTGATAAAGCATTACTGTTATGTAATAGTCATTCATGTTTTGTTATCATTGAGTTGTATTAGTAACGCCTTTTCTCTTCCTATATAAGAAGAGGATTGGTCATTTGTTTGAGGCAGGATTTAGCAATCCAATAGAGAGCTTGTGAAGACTTAGATTCCTATCTAACGAATCTTCAGCACCTCTTACCTTCTTCCTTAGTCATGATAAGTTTCTATAATCGAGTCTGTTTGTAAGTAAACCCAAGTTATCTGTTTGTAATTATTTCTTCATTCAATAAAATTTAGTTTATTTTAAACTCTTATTTACATATGAACTGCTGTTATTATTTCTTATAGTTTTGCTATAGTTGTAATTCAGCTTTGTATGCGCTTTCTTCTTTTATCTTCTATTCTTCCGCCTTTTGGTATCAGAGCCATGTGTTGTTCATTTGCTAAGCGTAGTTCTTTATCTGTTTAATCCTAGTCATTTTTAAAAATCAAAAGTTTTTGATCTTTCTTTGTTCAAGAAGTCACCTAGTCTCTTTGTATAAACCACCCTCCATCGCCATAGGTCCCTGTCCAGCCTTTGTAAGTCTCGAGAGTGTGAGCAGTTTTGGCTTTCTGGAAATCACTAGATGATAGGGTATGTGTTTATGTTAAGCAAAGAAAGGGGTATGTATGGAAGAACACAGATATATTAAAAACTTTAATTTTAATTATGAGTAGATTATTCAGGTCTAGTTCGTCGGTTAGTAATAGATCTTCTATCTTCTATTCTTCCGCCTTTTGTATATTTAACTATATATATTGCTTTACTCAATTTATTCAACTGCTGCATTTAACATTCATTTGTATATGAATTTGCACTGATTTTTCTGCGGGCGAACTAGATTTATCCAAATCTCGCCAATTCTAGCTTTAACGATTCAAACAGATCCCGACAGAACCTAGAAGCTATAATGGCTGAGATTCTTTAAATCTAGTTATTTTTATAGTTTCAGCTTCAAAAGCAACCTCGCGTCCCTTAGATCGCTATCTAGTGGGAACGAGACGCTTCGGCCGTGCGGATCGGGATTTACTGAATGAATCCCTGGTTCTGGCTATTTTTGGATATTCATCTATTTCTGTACAAATTCAAACTGTGCAGGTTTTCTAGCCACTCATATGTGAGCCTAGAAATCGTGGGATTCATGATCAAACTGATCAGAATCTGATTCCTACCATGGACAAACTCTGATTTACAGATGTACTCTGCCAGTTTTTCTGTAAAATGTACATGCACAGACCTTAAAACGGTTATCCGAATTTAAGGTCTCAATATAGTGAAAATATAGATTGTCGTGTCAGCGTCCCTCCGATAGTTTTCATACCCATGAGGAGACCGACACTTTATATTTCTATGGTCAAGGATGCTTCGCAGCCCGACAAATCACCACTTGCATGCAGCCTTAAGGCTATAAAAGATAAAATTGAGAGTATCGATATGCTTCAATTCCTATGTCAGCGTAAGGGTTTGATAAAACCAGCTTTCAAATATCATTTTCAATTCAATCAAAAGAAAAGTTTTTGCAAATCAAATTAAATGCTTTTTGCAAATCAAATCAAAGACTGATTTTTAAAATCAAATCAACCCTTCGTATATAGGCTCAACGAAGTCTGTCAAAGCTTTCAATCAATCCAAAGGCCCAATTTTCAAACAGCATTCACTCACGCATTTCAGTTTTAAGGGAAAATATTAAAAAGATTGCTGGTACTGTGTTTACACGGGAGTCATGAGGTGCCTAACACCTTTCCCACACTTAACCAAGCCCCCGAACTCAAAACTCCGATTTCAAAGATCAAGTTTCGACAGCTGTCCAGCAATTGGGCCTCTTTTCAAATCAAATTCGGTTGAGTTGGTACAACCATTTTCAAAATTACCAACTGGCGACTCTGTTTAAATCAAATCGTCGAGATATACACATGTTGGCCTCTTTCCTAAAAAAACCCCTTCAAAATCTTTTTTGCAATAAAAAAAATAAGGGTAGAGATAACTTAGGAAGATCGATTTGAGGAAAATCGGGTTATGAACCGACCCGCGGTATTTCTTAAATTTTCCAACGTCGACAGTATTCTTATAATAGAAAGAAATACGCACAATATTATAGAAGAAGAATTCTCTAATTCTGGTGTGAGTTTCATTGCTTAACTGAGCAACCTATTTATAGGATAATGGTGGTGTACCACTATTTAAAACTAATCACAGACGGAACAATGAAGGTTCACGTACGATGCTTATTTTTTTGCTATTCATCTAAATTATTCAAATAAAACAAATAACTTTATATATAATATAATATATTCTAATTATATTCTAATAAAACAAATAACTTTATATATATTATAAAAAGTTTTCTGTTTTATACAAAAAGTTTTCTATTTTATTATTATTATTATAACAATAAAATAAAAGCTGAAAAGTAATTTCTACATACGGTTTGAAAATTAGCACGTTCTCCCATGGAATAATAAGTCAAACTTACAACAAACGTCTTATGACAAACCCCTCTATTTATATCAAAAATTGAATAAATATCTACCACAAATCACTTATCTTCAATCAACACATTTTTAATCTTTCAACAATTATTCATCATTAATATTATAACTCACAATACTGACAATCAGATCGTTCCTAGGAAAGAGGGGGCTTTTCGATAAGGATTTCTAATCCTTACCCCTTTCCATGACATAACTTTCTAGACATTGCCGATAATACTAATCAATAATATCATTTCAATAATATGAGTTACTATGTCGTAATAATTATTAATTTAATAATATAAAATATTGTGCAAATTTTACTGTAACAATCATTGAATCAATAATTGAGATGTTATGCAGCAACTACTGTGGCAATTATTGAATACTGAGTGACTTCTTACGTAAGAATCAATAATCAAAGATGTTGTGCAATATCGCGTACTACTATGGAATAATGCGTATTATTGTACTTTCATCACCAGGTATTTTCAACAGTTTAACGGTAAAAAATTTGCAGTTATTTTTATAAAAAGGTTTTTTTTGTCACTTTCTATATCTGACAGTTATTTCGTTATGTGGTCCACCAATGATTGCACCGTCGTACGAATATTTTTCGACAAAACGAATATTCCCCGACTAAATGAATATTTTCCGACAACTGTTTACTTTGTAAAATTTGCACATAGCACCCATAACTATAACATTTATTAAATTATCACCTTACTATTTAGAATAATATTTAAAAAAATTAAATCTTTATTCATAAAAAGTTGGGGTCTTACACATTGTATGAAGCATGGGAAAGGTTTAAAGATTTGCTCCGTAAGTGTCCACGTCATGGGATTCCAAGATGGATGCAAGTTCAGACTTTTTGTGATGGTTTACATGGTCCTACACGAGCTAGTATAGATGCAGCAGCTAGAGGTGCTATTATGGGGAAGAATTTTGAAGATGTTTACCACTTGTTAGAGACGATGGCCAACAACAACTATCAGTGGCCAATGGTAAGGTCTAATCCACCAAAAACAGCAGTGGAGCTAGAGTTAGATGCAGTTACAGCTTTAGCAGCACAAGTTTCAGCATTAACTAAGAAGATTAACTCATGGGGCCCACAATCAGTATCACAGGTGGCGATGATTTGTGAGTTATGTGCCGGATAACATTCTACAAATTAGTTTGCAATCAGTGCAGAGTCAGTTCAGTTTGTGGGAAGTTATAGCAGGTCGTCGCAACCGTATCAAAATGCTTACAATTCGAGGTGAAAGAACCATCTAAATTTCTCTTGGAGTAATAATCAGGCTCAAAACCAAGCTCCAAGGCCACAATATCCACCCAAATTTCAAAATCAAGTTCCACAACAGGCGAAAAAATAACCAGCTCTAAAGAAGATCTTAGCAAAATTCATTACAGCTACGGAAAGAAGAATGAATGATCAAGATATGCTGTTGAATCAAGTGGATTTAAATGTGAAGAGCCAAGCGATATCAATAAGGAATTTAGAAAATCAGTTGGGACAGTTGGCTCAAGCTCTTAACAATCGATCTCAAGGGGCTTTGCCTAGTGGCACGGAGGTGAATCCAAAGAAGGAAGGAAATGGAGCATTACAAGGCGGTCACACTCCAGAGTGGAAAGAAGTTGAATGAAATTGTTGTGGGTAGAAACCCTAAACAAACATCATTAGAAGAGAGTCACGTCAAAACAGATGAAGGCAAGGTAATTGATTGAGAACCAGCAACAACAGATGAAAATTCGGTGGAACAAAAAGATATAGTCAAGCAAGACTCGATTGTGCCCCCCATTCCCTTTCCACAGAGATTTCAGAAGTCAAAGGTGGAAAAACGGTTTACAAAGTTTTTAGAAGTGTTCAAGAAACTTCACATTAATATCCCGTTTGCCGAAGCATTGGAGCATATGCCAAGTTATGTCAAGTTTATGAAAGAGATCTTGTCCAAGAAACGAAGACTGGGTGATTTTGAGACAATTGCATTGACAGAGGAGTGCAGTGCCAATTTGTAGAAAAAGCTACCGTCAAAACTTAAATATTTGGGTAGCTTCACGATACCATGCACGATTGGCAGTCAGTTCTTCTGTAAAGCCCTTTGCGATTTGGGAGCCAGTATCAACTTGATGCCGCTGTCGGTTTATAAAAAGTTGGGTTTGAAGGAAGCGAAGCCCACCAATGTCACGTTGCAACTGGCAGATAGGTCATATACTTATTCAAATGGAATTGTGGAGGATGTTTTAGTTAAAGTGGATAAGTTTATCTTACCGACCGATTTCATTGTGCTAGATTATGAAGAGGATCGAGATATACCCATTATTCTTGGGCGACCATTTTTAGCCACGGGTAGAGCTCTCATCGATGTACAAAAAGTCGAGTTAACTATGAGAGTCCAAGATGAAGAGGTGACATTTAAGGTTTTCAAACCAATAGAGATCCCAAATGGCAAGGAAGAATGCTTTCAAATCAAATAGTTGTAGGTGTACTCAAAGATGAAAAGGATGAAAAAAGTTTAGATCAAAGGAACGAGGCATATCAATTCAAATATGAGGTGTTCCAATCTCTCAAGAAAGTAGAGCGATATAAGTTCAAGACCAAGTGTTGGATGGTGAAGCGGTCCTTTGAGAATAAAGTTGATCCAGGCTATAAAATGCGAAAAAAAGTCGGGCTGACGACTTTAAACCAAGCGCTATTGGGAGGCAGCCCAAATTTTAGTTTACTTTAGTAATTTTAATTTCTGTTCGTAGAATAGTTTATAGTTATTTTTGTTTTATTTCGCCTATACTTAATCTCTACATGTTCAATTGCAGGAGAACCAGGGAACTAATGATTTCATTGCGAACAAGAAGGAAATGTTAAAAGCCAGTGCCGGACCCCAGTGCCGCGGCGCTCCCCTCCAACTCAAAACCAGCTCCCCGGCGCTGGTCATCCGAGAGCCAAGCTACAACCAGCGCCCCGACGCCCAAATTATAGAGCATTATATCGCCCCGGCGCTACACCCATCTTGACCATCCTGTTGAGTAGCGCCCCGGCGCCAAGAAGGAGAAGAATCCCAGAGCTTCGGCGCTAGGTCCAGATAAAAGAAAAAAAATTGCTAGGTCTTGACAGGTTTGAATTTCCTATTCACTTTTCCTATGTTCCCCTCATTCACTCCTACCCAAATCTGATAACTACCTCCCTACGACAAGCACAATTACATTCATCTAGTTCAAGTGGAACAATACATTTAAAATTTGAAAGAATAAATTTTTCTCTCCATTGGTAATTCTCCCCTCCAAATAAAGTGGATCCAAGCCAGTTTCCTACTGCACCTGTTTTGCCTGTCTTTCCCCTGTCCGATCGAGAGATGAGCGAGAATGAAGAAGTCCTCCCCGACGAATGATCACATAAGGGGAGTCTTATGTTCTTATTTCTTTACTTTGCACATTAGGACATTGCTCATTTTGACTTGGGGGTAGTTTTCTAGTTTTTAGTATTCATAGTAGCATTGTATGTTCATATTAGGTTGTTTTACATCTAAATTATGTCAGTTCATAGTATTGTGAGTATGTGTTAGATTACACTGTGTTTGCATTTGTTATATCTTGAGCATGATGAAACATGAAATCTTGTGGTAGCCAATGATAAAAACTTTGTGAATTAAGTTACAACGCGAATGAATGGATAATGAAGACTTAGTTTAACTTGAGGATTGTGTTGACTTGATTTATTAAAGAAAACCCTGATTTTAATTGCACAAAATCAATATGTCGGTATAACCGTGAATTAGTTGAACTGGAATAATTCGAGGCTTAGGACAGATACAGATCACCCTCTATGGTTCGGTTTATTCTGTGTTTTGAGAATTATTTATTCAAGAAAAAAATTGACAAAAAAAATATTGAAAACAAATTTAATAATAATAATAATAATAATAATAATAATAATAATAAATTTTGACTAGTTGTATTTGTGGCATCTGTTACTCGAATAAGTAAGCCCTTAAGAGTATTTCTACACTTAGCGCCTAAAATCAATTGGTTTGGGAGTCGTTAGTTGAAAGTTTGCTACACGGGTAACTTTGAAGAGCCTAATAAAGATTAACATTACACAAGTCAAAATAAATAAATATGAATAAACACTTAGCTAGGTTAGTTTTGTGGCTTTTGCTATTCGGGTTATTAAATCAATAAAGGTGTCTTAACACCTAGTACCCTAAAGCCATCTGGTTTGGGAGTATTGGTTGAAAGCTCGTTACATGGGTAGCATTGAAAAGTCTAAGAAAACTAGACATTGCACTAGTCGAGTTCGAAAAAAAAAAAGAAAAAAAATGTATAATAAAAGATTTTTGAAATATGGGGTATCTAGTTTATGGAGGGGCAATAAGTTTCTTATATCTAAAAATATATGTCTTTGAGCCATGTGATTCTCAAGTTTGATTCATTTGTGGTGAGGTTGACATGTTGATTTTACACACACACATTGTGGGTTGGAGTTATATTGATTTGATGATCTTTCAAATTAATTGATGTTTGATTTTGAATATTCATTCGAGTTGTGTTTAAGAAACTTTAAGGCTGATCAAGGTTAATAATGTTAAATCCTACTTGATAGTGTATTTCATATAGGGAGTCATTACATACATTTTGTTTTAGTTGTTTACATTGTGACACCCCCAAATCCGGGTACTTCATTTCCACAAGATTTGGTGTTCACTGTCCAATTAAAACACATCTAACTACCCATAAATAAATAAACTCATAATTGAAATAGAAATCCTCCCATTAAAGGGTTACAACATCATAATAAATCAATCCCAGGTAATCTAACCTTAAAACATCAAATGCGGAATATAAATGTAATATAATAAGTCTTATACATAAACATCTCAAATAACATTAAACAAGTCTTCATCACTTGTTTGCATTGCCTTTGCCCTTACTAGTGGAAGGCTCGTCAACTCTTTTGACCTTAGCTGCAATGTTATTATGTAAGAGTGAGCAAACGATTGCCCACAAGTATAACAACAATAATAATAATAATAACATGTGAGTAATCAATGGATATAAAATCATAGAAAGCTCGGTTTTTGAATCAAGATTAGAAAACAATAATAAAAAATACATTTGAGGGTCACAAGACTATGAACTATGTCCCAGGTTATTAAGTATTTCTACTTTAAACTTTTAACAGTCATAAGACTATATGAACCTTACTTCTCGTACTTAGGGGGATCAGCCCTTCGTACCATGTATGTGCACAATATCTTAATGCTATCGCGTAATATAATCCCCTATAATAGGGTTGTTCATCTCAGTTTTAACATAAGAGTTCGCACTAAAGGAAGTTTGGTTTGGATAAGCTTCAACAGTAGTTCTAGAATTTAGAACGCTCATCAACTATGGACTAGTCGAATCAATAAGGGTTCGCTAGTCATTCAATGGTTTCAATACAATAATGTAAACGATATTTAAATCAAAGATTGAATCTCAAATGTATACAACTGAATAAACATTGAATAACCGAAGTATTACTTCAAAAGAATTAGATCATCTTATTTGGAATCATGAACTGGAATAACAAGAGTATGAAACTTGTTCGATACAAGAATAGGATTTAAAACTTGAGTAATTGTAATCAAGATAAGGTAAGGAAAGTTGTCTCGTGCGTAAGTTAAACAATCACTATTCACGTTCTCAAATAGTCCTACATATTCCATTAGGATCACAACATCCATTAGTTATACTAATGTTAACCTTATAAGTTTAAGTCTCACTTCCATTTCAACTTATTAGCTTAGTTTAAGTTCTGATCATTAACATCAGCCACATAACATAAATCTAAGATACCTACTTAACCAACAATATACTTTACAAAAATGTTAATTTTCACAAATCACAAGTTTAAGTTCTTTACAATTATTCATATACATGTTTAACAATCTGTTATAACCTCTTGTTATATTCCTAACACACTATCATGTTCGTTAGACTAAGTTAAACTAACATGCCATAACTGAAAACTAAAAAAAACAAAACAGTTTCCTCTCTACAATTCTCATCGGGGCGAGATTTTGTATTAAAAAAACTTCGCCGAGGCGCAGGCTAATCGGGGCACGATTTCTAATGCTGAGAACCTCGCTGGGGCGAAGGTTCCTAGATTCGAACTCTGCAACTTGCGACAACACTGTTCATCAGCCCAACAACTCAATTTTTGACACACCCAACTCTGAATTAAACATACCCAAACAATATAGACTTCACAAAAACAATACCAGCATGCATATACTGATTATAACAACTAAATAACAACAATCATCAAATTTAAACTGTTTAAATTCCATGTTTTTGCTTAAAACTCAACTTTTGACAAGTCTAGCGAAATTGAACATCACGAATCCGTTTCTCAACCAAAGCAGTCCATATAACTTGCATTCTTTTCGTTTCTTGGTGTATTAACAATAACAACTATCAATTTACCGTTTAACATACAATTTAAGCATCAATGTTTATACATGTAAGCCATATTCATATATTATTTCTCTGTAAACTCAAAACTTCCTATTTAAACATAATTTCATGGATTAATTCACCAAAAAACTATTTATAAACATCACATAGTAGATTATACATGCATATTAACAATTATAAATAACTTTTCAACAATTTAATCATGAAAACTCAATTACAGAGAACTTAAAATAACTTTTCATGGAGAAAACTCAAGAACACAAATTAAAGTTTAAAGGTAAAGATTTATCCTTGATTTCTTGTTTAGATTAAGCAAAGATGATGTAAAATTGATTGCTTGAACTCGTTCTTACTCCTTGATTCTCGAATTTAGCTTCTCAATTTCACAGACTCTCAATTTTCTCTTTGGATTTTCTCAAACTCGTGTATATGAACTAACAATTATAATATACGTATATATATATTAACTGGTGCGTACATGGGTAGTATTTAAGCACAGTATGGCCTTAACTGCTCCCATGTTCTCAAGATCATGTTTGACTAGCTTATTAAAGTCTCTTTCTAATTTATTTTAATTAATTCACTTATTATATGGTTTATTTGTCACACTTTAATTAATCAAAATTTAATATTTAAATTCAATTAAATTAAAGTCAATATTACTCATTAAATCAAATTATCACATAATTAAAATTCTTATTTATTAATTATAACAAATCAATAAATCTCTAATTAATTATTAAATTAATTAGAACAACATTATAATTATTAAATAACTCATTTAACTTAATTATCTCAATTAAATTAGAACTTCGAACCATAAATTATTCAACTTTAATTTAATTAATGTCACACATTTAATCAAATTAATCCACAACAATTCCATCAAATATTTATTTCACTCAATAAATAAATCAACAAAAATATTTATTTAATTTAATAAATATTTAAAATAAATTATAAAAATCTCGTTCGTCACATGCACTGCTTGAGGACAAACAATTGTTTAAGTTTGGGGGTATTTGATTAGTGGATAATTTATTTATAATTTAGGTATCTCTAGATTTAATATTTTGTTTTCTTTAAGTGTTTTAGGAGCATATTTATTCGTTTTATTGTTATTTTGTAGGTAGAAGAGCAAAGCAGGAAATTTGGCTTCATTAACGGTAAAATGGAGATTTATGGCATGAGAAGGGCATCACGATAATTTTCCAGAATAACACCCAAGCTCCGGGGCTGCTCCTTTTCAATACAATCCCAGCGTCGAGGTGCTGGGAAGCAGATTTAGTTGTCGAGTTTGGTCAAGCTAAGCAAAAAGAGCAGATTTCTACTATAACTTGGATTTAATCAATGAGCTGACTTATTGAAGAGCTAAAGTTATAAATAGAGAGGAGGCTAATGGAGATAGAGACATCTTTTGATACAGAGTTATTGAGACAGAGGCTGACTTGGAATTGGAGATTGCAGAAGAGCACCGCAAGTAGATTCAGATTGAAGATTGAAGATTGGAGAGCTATCATAGAGTTTTTCTTCTCTTCTATTATTCAATTTGTGATTTAATTGTGATGACTATTATGGGATTTTTGGTTTCAATTTTCAAGATGAACTAAACTTTTAATTAAGTCTGCAATTGAAACTTTTGTGTTTATAAATTGATTATCTGTATTAATCCAATTACTATTCAAGTTGAGTTGTCTATCATATTTTGTGCATATTGATTAATTGTCTGATAAGCAATTACCATGTTACACTAGATGAATTCGAGAGATGAAATCTAGGGTTAGAACTAAATGTGATAGCATGTATTCTTAGTTATTTGCATGAGATAAATAATTAGGGTTGTGAATTGAAAAGGAATATCTCTTTTCACTGCATGCAACAATTAGGAATTGATGCTTAATGAATTTAATTCTTTTATTTTGCATAGGAATATCGATGAATTAATTGAATTAGATATTTTTATTTGATCACTTGGAAAAGGGCTTATAAATACATTGAATTCCTGTTAACAACTCATGTGGATTAAATAATTGGATAAATTGGGTAATTGATTTATATTGCATAATTGGGGATATTGTAGTCTTAAGCCTTTAATATCTGAATCAATCTTTGTGTTAAAATTAATTTTGTTAATTTAATTTAGTTTAATTGAAAAATCACCAAATTCGGTTGTTTAAATAAAATTGGCTTGATATAAAACTACTAGTTGAGATTTGTTAAATAGGATTCTTCGTGGGTACGACACTCTATCTTATCACTATATTACTTGTTGATCGTGTATACATGCACGTAATTGTTGATTGTGAAATCTGACAATAATGTGCCATTATATATCGGTGAGTTCAATGGTTATAGCATACCATTACTATACACATTATTTTGTATCTTGTTTATATGAGTTCTACCCATAAATTAAGGTGCGGCCTTTGAGGACAAAAGAGAAAATTTCAAGAATGGATCGGGTCTTTTCGGGAATGACTTATTTTAAAATGACTTATAAGTTAAAATTTTAAAAAATTCAATTAAGTTATTAAGTGGTAATTTATAAATAGAAGTGTTCGACACTATTTTGACTTATAAGTCAGAAATTAAGTAAAAATAAAACGTGAAGGTGTTTGGACTAAAATGATTTATAAATTAAAATAAGATGTTAATACTACTAAAATAAAGACAAAACAGTCTTTACATTTAGTTAAGCATACTTATTTTAAAATGACTTATAAGTTATTTTTTTAATAAGTCGAAATTTGTTACTTCTCAAAAATGACTTATAAATCAAAAAATAAGTCAGTTTCAAACCCTTCAACAGTAAAAAATAACTTATAAATTGACTTGTACTAACTTATAAGTTATGGTCGAACAAGCCTAAAACTTATTTGAAATTGTAAGGAAAAGTTTTTTTCCCAATAAAATAATCAAAGCTTTTGAAACTAAAAATATATAGAAGTTAAAACATCATTACTCAATTTTTTTTTGGTAAAGAATAGCAACAATTTCTGTATAGATTGTGGTTCTTACAAAAACTTGGGTTGATCTCACCACGAAACAATATATACATACAAAACAAAATTGATCCTGTCTTTTAGGGTTGTCCCCTTGTGCGTACATCCAGTGATTTAGTCATTGCACACTTAAAGGCTAAGAATTACATAATTTAAAGTCACAACAATTATAAACAAGATTAAATTTGAAACATCTTATAAATTCTTAATTTTATTCTAAAAAAATGTGTAACACCCCCTTTCTCAAAGGAGAAGAGATGTCAGTATACAAACATAATAAATACAAATCTCTAATAAATCTCAAAATAGTTTCCAAATAAATTTAACACCAACTGCCACATATGCCTAATTTAAATAGAAGAAACTCCACATTAACATAGTCTCTACTTTTAAGAATAAATGCCAAAATGGTCCAACATCCATTTACAAAATATTACGAAAATTCAAGTCTAATTAATAATAATCTCAAAAGCTAATCTACTTATTTGGATCAAAGGTAGCTCTCATTCCTACAAATCCTGGATCATCCCTAATTACCTGTTGGAAAAAAAACACAATGTACGAATATGAAGATCCACAGATATAAAACAATATATATGTACCAAAAGAGAGTCCGAATGAACAAACAAATACAAACTACGAACCAATTATAAATATATTGAAATTAGTGAGACAAGGTACAAATGATTAATACCGATGAACTGACAACTATAATCTAAAGAACTCCATACAAAATAAGGTTGAATTAAATGGTTATAAGGTAACAATTTCATACTGAGATCAAATACAAATAGTCAAAGGCTAACAAAATACATCGGTACCATGATGTATGCAAATCAAAACGGATAGTACGCACGACACATACGCCACTAATCCATCAAACAAATCAAATACTGGGTCAACTCATACATATCCTGAACAAATATATCAAATGGTCAAAGCTCATACCCAGAGCATACAAAAGAATACGCCGTGAACTGATCACACCGTAACGGAAGGTGTCATGCCCTTATGTCAAGAGGGCTTGCATGTGGTACGCCCACATGTGGTTAGCTCAAGTATACCCTAAGGATCAAACTACAAAATGTAAGCTAAAAGGGGTTCAAATCACAAAGCTTACATGACCATCTTCAAATGACATCGAATTATCAAATACAAACATACTTAATTATCACAAGATATCAACGATCAAAACAACTCTCAAATCTGAACGAAAATATACGAAGAATGATAGAAACGAATAAAGTCTCCAAAATATATTTACATGATTAACTAGTTCAAAGAGTACAAATACGAGTTCTAATATCAACGCTAAAACAAAACTATCACAATAAATTTGATTAAGAATAATCATGAGAGGTAATACCAAATTTCTAAACGAGTAGCAAAACAATCGAATTAAAATTAAAAGAGTCGCCGAAAAAGTACGGAATCCGTACCTGAAGTGAGCAATGTAATATCCAAATTATAATTTCAAATATTACTCGTTTAAACTTCCTCCGTTCGATCTAATAATTATCAAAATAATACAAAATCATTAATTAAATTACTAGCTTATAAATTTATGTATTTTCTTTTTATAAATTTATCAATTTTAATATTAGTTCATATACCCTCTAGAGTAAAATATGTTTAATACATTATGATAATGCAAAAATATCATTTTTATTTAATATAATTAATGTTATAATAATATAAATGGCATCCCGCCATGCTTCTGTGCTGTGCTTGATTAATTCATTATATATATATATATATATATATATATATATATATATATATATATATATATTATTTACGTATTAAACTTATGATTATTATTAACTTTTATCTCCTGTATTATATGTCTCAATTATAAATAAAAATTATATTAATCAAGCGGCAAAATAAATTTTAAAAACAGATTGTAAACAAAATAATTATAATAGTCCAATAATTACCTTTTGGAGATATAGTTATGTTGAATATTGTCTCACAATCTTCTTCTCTAAATTTTCCTTTTTATTTCAGTCTTATTCCGCGTTACGTCAAAGCCCTATCTAGTCAATTAATGTCACTACATGAATTAAGAAGGGACTTAACCTAATATATTAATGTTACTCCTATTCCAATTTAATTTTTAAACTCAACACTTTAATATGGGCTCAAATAGTTAACGAGCACAAACTTAAATACTTAGAAATTAGTTTGACTCAATTTATTTGATTATTATTATTTATTTTATTTTATTTTATTTTATTTTAAATTTCTTAATATTACAAAATGGGACTCGATCTCATTCTGAAACGTAAAAATAAAAATCAGCCACTCATATTTTTCATATCATCTTGATTTGTTGTCCGGCTGTTATTTATCTTCATCCTATTTATCTTTTTACGATAAAATGGAAATTTTAACACGTACCTAAAAAAGAAAAGAAAAAGGAAAGTCGTCTTCTTGTTGATTTTCCTAAACACTCTAAACACACATCTCTCTCTAGATCTCTGTACATTTTTATTGCTCCACTTCTTGAGGTGTGATCCATGACCAATATCAACTATCATCCATCTTCACAATATTGTTTTGTATATATATCTTTGGATCTGGTAGTTTGTGGGGAATTATATATATAATTAAGGTGTTTGGTTCATAAAAATCATCATCAAATCAAATCAAATCAAAGAAATAGATAAAATGAATAACAACAAGGAATGGAAAAAGGCGCATTGGCTGCCTCCAATAATATCAAAATGTACATCTGTGATGGGGCTCAACATAGCCACAATAGCAACACACATGCTTGGCTTCATCTTATTGTTGGTGGTTTGCCATTTCTCCTACATGTTCTTGCGCAAATTTTCACAGCCTCGTGTTGTCTCTGAATTCATTGTAATTTTCTCTCTCTTCTCTCTTCAATCTTGATCCATGCATACGTACATGATTTTTGGTTTTCATGGAATATTATTATATATATATATTTATTGCCTTCAAGATCGATATATTTCTGATATATGTGTTTGGATGTCATGAAAAAATGTCGGATCCGGTCGCCAACTGTTTTTTTCAAGAAAAAAAATTTCTGTAAGATTTCATCATGAAAAAATTAAAATCTTATTTAATTTCTTGCGAATAATATATAATACAAAATCCTTTATTTTAATTTTATGTAGAATCATTTTGCTTGTTCAACATTCCTGGATTCAAACAGAGTCGCATATTAAGGTTTGTCGTATAAGTTAATCATACTATATATATACTAGCCGTATTATTCGTGCCTTTGGCACTACGTACGAAGGGGAAAGGGGAGGAGAGATTGTCGGCGCTAGAGAATGGAGGAGGCAGAGAACGAGCTCGAGAAGAGGAAGAACGGAGGAGGATCTGAGAGTGAGAGAGACACAATTTTTTTTCCTTTAAAGTTAAGAGAATATAATGGACGGTAAGATTTATCCTAAACTTTGAACGGTTCTGATCGTTTATTAGGGTGAGCGAAAAATTCAAAATCAATTATGTTTTGTTATATATATATGCACCTCTATCCCAAAATATTTAACTATATTTTTTATGCGTATTAAGGTTTGCCATGCATAATCACACCTTTTTTTTTTCTTGGTCATAATATTTTCCAATCATGCATGAAGATTAAACTTCACGTCTAGCTACACAAGCAGTATATATTTAACTATATATCATCCGAGATATGAAGGATGGATTCTAAGCAGTTAAAGTTGGACATGCAGTACTCTATTTGAATGTTCTTATATATAAACAAGTTGTATTTGTATAGAAAAAAAGTTGAATTTTATAATAATTATATAAGAAATGTCATCTGAAACGTAACTATTAATTACTATACCAAATAAATACTACTCGTTTTTGCAGACCACCCAATTTATAACCGTCTAAAATATCAAATACAGATATGATTAATATATTGTGAGTCAAATAATCACAAGTATGTATGTAATGTTCATTTTCTCTTTTCTTATGTTATATTTAATTAAGTTCTAACTTCCATGTTCATATGCATGCAGGTAGGCCTAGTAATAAGCAACCTACCATTCCTCCGCAAAGCACTAAGCGCAGAAGTACTCAAACAACTAGGCTACATAGTAGAATCCGGCATAGTTTGCCACATGTTTGTAGTAGGCCTAGAAATAAACCCTAATCTCTTCTTCCACATTCCGGCTCGCGAGGTCAAAGTCGCCATGGCCGGATTCCTCACCACATTCCTGTTAGCATTTTTAGTTGCGCCATTTTTACACGTCCCCATAATCCCCAACACAATTTTCTACCTTGCCCTATCCCTCATCCTCTCCGGCACCGCCTCTCCCCTCCTAACCCGCCTCATAACCGATCTAAAAATCGCCAAGTCCGATATAGGCCGGTTTGTAGTTTCCTCCGGTGTATTATCCGACCTAATGTCAATTCTATCAATAACACTAGGCTATGTCCTATTTGATCCTGAACAAAATTTTAAGCTGCGAAGCACGAGTGAAATCATTTCAATAGCATCGACATTGACAATTGAGACCGTTTTAGCAGCTAAAATAACACCAATAATTATGAATTGGGTAAACCGAGCAAACCCTGAAGGGAAGCCTATGAAAGGGTCACATTTGGTGCTGGCATTAGCATCTGTTGTTGGAATAGCTAGCATTACGCCTTTTTTTGTGAAATTTAGCGGATTGTTGAGCGCGTTTATGGCCGGATTATTCATGCCCAAGGAAGGGAGGATTTCGAAAATGATTATTAGTCAGGTTAAGTATTTTTTTACTAGTGTTTTTTATCCTATTTTTTTCTTTTGGGTGGGATCAGAATCTGATCTTGCCAAGTTCGGAGGTAGCCATTTAGGGCCGTGGGCGCGGTTGTTGTTCTTGTTTTTGATTACTACGGTTGGAAAAGTTGTGGGATCGATGGTTTCCGGGGTGATGTTAGGGTTCCACTGGCCAGAATCGATTGCAATAGGGCTGCTGCTTAGTCTCAAGGGACCTCTACAAGTGTACTTGGCTATAGTTGCAGCAAAAGTAAGTTGCTACATTTCATTCACGAGTTTCGTTTTTTTGTATCAGGATCCTCTCCATTTTAAGTAAATGGAGATTCTCCATTTCATGGTTCAAATTTAAAATGTGCGCTCTGTCTCCTGTCAACATAATGTCATATTTTAATACATTTTAAATATGAACCATGAAATGGAGATTCTCCATTCTTCCTGATAACGTTCTTTATTGTACGTACCATATAGCGTCTGTTTTCCACTTTCAATTTTATTTTTATTTTAAAAAGATCGCGAAAGGGGATTTAGAATGAACATATTATTAATGTTCAAATTATGTAACTAAATTTTTCTATCTTTGCGAATTTTACAAATTAAAAAGATGATCATTTTGAGTACTCTCCATTTGGGATTATATATTCTGCTCAAAAACAAAGTGTTAATGTGGCATTTGTTATTAAATCCTAATTATTAGAATTCGACTTTCGAAAAATATATCACTTTTGAAATTTATTTTTATTTTAAATTGATTACAAAGGTGACTCAAAAAAACATATTTTTGTCCAAAATATATAATTGCATTTTGTTCATCATCGGAAAGTGGACAAACTTAAAGACAATCGTTTTGAGTCTCCCATTGTGCTCATATTTTTCAAAAACAAAACAATCTTTTTAGACAGCCCTATAGAAACAAGTTGGTATTTAGGGTCGTATAATACTTAAAGGTCCTACACAAGATAATATTCCCTTGAACTGTGTGCATATTTTTTTGATTTCTATATTTGCACCAAATTCAAGAGAATATGCATACAATTCAAGGACATATTCTCTTAAACTGTGTGCTTAGCATGTGCCCTAAGAGCACATGTTAAGAAATTCCATACTTAAATAACAAAGGTACTTTACAACTCATTTTCATAGACTAGCTAGCTTATTGGTGTTGATCTCCTTGTGAAAAAATTGCAGATGAAACTCATAAGTGGTTCAACCAGCATTGTAATGGTATTTGTAACCTTCTTCACCATCATCTACACCCCACTAGTAGTCGCAAACATCATCAAGCGCGCAAGGAAAAGATCCCCAACCCAAAGAATGGCACTCCAATGGCTGAACCCTTCGAGCGAGCTCCAAATTCTCCTATGCCTACACGGACCAGAAAAAGTGCAATCAGCCATTAACTTGATGGAAATCGCTCAAGGTCCACCGGACCCTGGCATTATGGTTCACCTAACGGACATGGTCGAGCTGACAGATAAAATAGCAGCCACGCTGTCTCACAAGGAAGGCGGTGAGGACTTGACGGTGACAGATCCAGGTGTGACAGAAATGAGAGATAATATTACTCATGATGTGGAGGCTTATTTAGATGTAGGAGGAGAAGGGGTTGGACTACAAAGAATGCTCGCATTGTCTACTATGAGTAATATGCACAGAGATATTTGTATTCTTGCTGAGGACTTGATGATTTCAATAATTGTATTGCCGTTTCATAAGGAGCAACAGACGGATGGAAGGCTTAATGGAGGGAATCCAGGGTTTCGGAACATAAATCGAAAGGTAATGAATTTTGAATAATGCTCTATATACATAAACTATTCTACAAATATTTCACAAACTGCTAACAAATTTCTTCAATGTAGTCTTCGGCCCCTAGGAAAGTAAATAATTTATTCTCCTAGAAAGTTGTAAACGACAAATAAATTGAAAAAAAAAATTTCTTCTTAAACGACCGTTATTATGGGATGGAGGGAGTAACAAATTGCTTCAATGTAGTCTTCGACCCTACATAAAAAGCTGAGGTATGGAGTATGTCACATCAGCAATTTATAAAATAGTTTGTGTCTGTAACATTATTCATGAATTTTACCCTAATTATTTTCTTTACCCTCCATTTTAAAGCCCAGAAACCTAATCTAAGTAAAGGAAATTGCAGTAAATAAGGGAGCTTTAAACAAGACTAAGTGTTGATGTTGGTGTTGTTAAACAGGTTTTACGCTACGCCCCTTGCTCGGTTGGAATACTAGTGGACCGGGGTTTCGGATCCACGAGAATCTCGAGATCAAGTGTATCCATCAACATCGCCGTGGTTTTCATCGGCGGGAAAGATGACCGGGAAGCGCTAGCGTTTGCCGGCCGTATGGCTCGACATCCTGGAGTGAAACTATCCGTGATACGATTCCTGTTGGATTTGAACAACGAGAGCAGCGTATCAACAAGGCTTAACAGGTCTAGGCTGCACACTGCAGAGCAGGAAGAGGAAATGAAACTAGATGACGAATATTTCGCTGACTTCTATGGGCGGCACGTGGCCGGAGGGCATGTTTTGTACGTGGAAAAGTACCTAATAAATTCAGGACAGACGTTCTCTACGCTCCGGTCGTTGGAAGGGCAGTACTCACTTTTCATTGTGGGGAGAGGAGGAAGGGTGAACTCTGTTCTGACCAAGGGGATGAATGACTGGGAGGAGTGTCCCGAGTTGGGGCCTATTGGGGATATTCTCTCGGCTTCAGATTACTCGGTTACGTCTTCGGTTTTGATCATTCAGCAGCATAGTCTTAAAGGAGAACTTCATGGCCTGCAGGATGAATTCTCCATCATGTAGCAATGAAACTTTACAGAGGGTTTGAAGCCAGTAGAAAAAACCCACACTTTACAGAGAGAAAAAGATAAAAGAGTAAATTACCATGATTGTTCATGCCATGGTATAAAACCCCAAGGGCAGCTCTGAGAAAAGAAATGCATACGTTGAATGAACCCCTTATTTAAGCATTCACTCACAGTTAGCATAAACATGTCGATGGCTAGCTATTTATAAGATGCTAGTAAAAAGTTAAAATGTATCATTCCTGGTCAGTTGCCAGGAAAAAGTAGCTGGTGATAAAAACATCCACCGACTAATAAAAAGTTTTGGGATAATGAGAATACACTAAAAGCGGGAATAAATACATCATTTGTGCAACAACCATCAAGATAAACAGGGCATTTGTTACATACTAGTACTGTCTATGAGAACCTCGCCACCTCAGCCTGCAAAGAAAAGCAGAGGTAATGAGTTTAATATGAAGATTCAGAGTCTTTGACAAGAATTGATTCAATAGAATAGCATCAGAAGTTTAATGGTCTTCATAACAAGACATCAATACATATAACTCCTCGTGCAGACATGCTGAGACAGTCTAATTATAGAAGTATAACTCTCCTACCAGTCTCTAAAAGTAGTTATCTATACAGTTTTTAGTTTAAAAAGATTAGTTGTGTAGATAGATGAAAGAAATGCTATCAGCAAAAGATAGTGAAACTTATAGCCATTTCAATAATTAAACAAACAGGGTGGCGGATCTTATACCAGCCAGACTATGGTTTTCAAGTTACTTTGTGCTCCATATTTTTTACATTTTTGGTTGCTAAGGTCACTACATGTTCCTATTTTATTTGGAAAAGAATCTGTATTGCCAGATTCGTTCTTCTTAAAGGTTTGCTGTGGCGTATTGCTGATGGTTCTCAACTTAGAGCTGTTAGTAGGAGATGGATCCCCAGGCCCTCTTCATTTAAATTACTCAATAGAAATGCATCTCCTGATGTTCTAGTTGCTGATCTTATTAATTGGCAAACCTTATCCCGGCGGTTTGATGTTCTGAAAGGGGCTGTAGGTGATGAAGACTTAGAACTGATTTTCTCCATCCCAATTACCAGAAGACGGCTGCGGGATGTGTGGATGTGGCACTTTACTGATCATGGATTGTACTCTGTTAAAACAGGCTATTTTATTGTTCTCCAAGAGCTTCGATGTAATTCCGGTGCTTCAGCTACAGGGGGGGCCTTCGAAATATAGGAAATTAATTTGGGGTTTGCGCATTCCTCCTAAGGTTAGACATTTCTTATGGAGGACATGTAAAGACTTCTTGCCGATAAGGGTGAATTTGTGTAGGCGAATAATTGGTATTGAGGACTGCTGCCCTAGATGTGGGGATAAGCAAGAATCTACTCTCCATCATGTACTGGTTTTCTTGCCAATTTGCTGCGACCGTGTGGTTTCTAAGCAATCTTGCTCTCAGGTGTAGAAATGTGGCAGAGGGTACTTTCTTTGTTTGGGTTGAATCTATCACTAAGTCATGGGATTTTAATCAAATTGGTGTGCTGCCATGGTTGCTTAGGAATTGTGGAATCAATGGAATGCTTGAGTACAGGGTCGCAGCAACTTGATCCAGCGGATGTGGTGCCTCGTTGCCTTTGTCTTCTACAGAATTTTGGATTTGCTACATTGGGTGGTTGTAAGGGTAACCCAGTACCCATGGTAGGTACGTGCTGGCTGGTGCACACCCCCCCCCCCAGTGGAATGGTGAAGCTCAATCCTGATGCCTCTATTTGTCTTAATGGCTTTATTGGAGCTCAGATTGTTGTCTGTGACTATGCATGTTCGGTTTTGAGTTCCGGAGTCGACAAAATACAGGGCCATTTCTCTAGTGATCTGAATCCATAGCAATCTTAAAAGGTATTTTGTTCTCTTTAGAGAAGGGCTTTAATAAAAGTTATAGTGGAGACTGACAATGAAAGGATCATCTCAAAACTCAAGGGTACGGACAGAAACTTTCTCATTCGGATCAGGTTGTGTGTGATATTGATCAACTCAAGAATTCTTTTCTGGATATTAGCTTAGGCAGTAGAGTAGCACATGGTTTAGCAAAAATGGCTCGTCTTAATGGTTTTGTTTTCCCTGTTTATTGGATGGACGACGCTCTTACTTGTATTCTTTCATTCATGGATATTGTTTCTGTTGATTAATAAACTTTCCAGCCTTCAAGCTGGTCTCTCAAAAAATAAAAAACTAATTTCTCCACATGGAGGTAGTTATTCAAACCAAGTTGCACAAAATAGAGCAGGATAGGTAAAATGGAGATGTTCACACAATTGGGAGATTGTAGTGAGTTAAAAATTTATAAGGCAGGTATTAAGACCAAAATCATTCTGTATATAGATTTTCCTGTCTAAAAAGCATTACGTATAAAAAAAATTAAGTGGCCAAGATGCATATGTTAAGTGACATATTTGGTAAAGGGGGAGTAAGAAAAATGAATGCAATTTATGAGACAAGATGTAGCTCTTCCAATTGAAGATAAACTGGAAGAAGTCGCCTTAAATGAATTGAAGATATAAATGCTACCACCTAATGCGCACATGCCAAGTGATAAAATAAATGTAGAAGATAATCAAAATTGAACTTCAATAAAGATAGTACAAGTTTAGAAAGACATGATAGTTGTGCTGACTAACAAAAGATATCACCTAAAATATAGCAAAATGACAAAAAGATTCATTTTACTACCCAAAAAAAAAACTAGAATAAGGCATGATTAAATTCAGATCAGTTCCTTCTCCCCAAACATTTTCAGACGAAAAGAAAGATAACTCGTACATTTCTTCTCAATCCTGTTAGCTGTGTGATTATCATTTGGGATACTTTATATTAACCTGATAAATCTATACTCCAACATAATACTTTAAATCAGCAGGTAGAACACTTGTCAAACTTTTAGAAACTAAAAAAATCTAGACGTGGAATAATGCTATAAGCGGTACTTAAGTTAAGATGAGGCTTTACATATCTCTTCCAGAATATGCTACCTAGATGAACACATTTTGAATTTATAGCCAAAGCATATACAATAAAACGAGAATCGCACGTCAAATGCATTCTTCAGATGATCAAGTTCCTTGTCCAGGTCATTGATAGCCTGATTGTATGCCTGCATTGGCGAGGACTGGATAGTAGTATGAATCTGCCAACCATATCATAGTTGTCGAAACCAGAATGAGCAAGTGTTCAGATAAAACAGCATATATTCACTCTAATTTAACTCACCAGGTGCTGTGAGCATAAAATACTTGGAAATATAACAAACTAAGACATGTAGCAATGAAAACAATCAATAACCATAATGGAACTTATATACAATTAAGGGCCTCAAATCGGTTCTTGATTTTCCATGGCATAGTGTGTGGAGAGCTGGGGCACCTCAAATGGTAGTGTTCTTTTCATGGCAGCAGTGTTAGGAGTTAGGAGTAATCTCAAGATTGATAACCCCATGAAAAGGGGTGTTGCGAGTGTCAAGGTGCAGAGGAAACAATTAATCAGTTGCTTCCTCACTGCGAGATGGCAGGGCACTTTTGGAGCTTTGTCTTTTCTGACCGGTATTGCTTGGATGATGTCCAAATTGGCTAAGTGGTTCTTGGTAAAGTGAAATGGTACTAAAGTGGGGAGACAATGGAAACGGAGACGGGACTTAAATCCTCATTACCTTCGGTAGACCATTTCGACAGAGAGGGATAACCTGATAATCGATATTTCAAAGACAAGGAAAGACTTATTCTTCATATCTATTTTCTATTCTCGAGTCTTGTGTTTTTTAAGAAAAATGAGGTGTTTCAGGGTTTGTCTTTTGTGGATTTTTGGAGTTGTTTTTTGTACCTTGTGTTGCTCTATATACATCCTGTGTACACAGATTCAGTTAAATTCAGTTAGTTACAAAAAATATAGGCAACTGATTCATAATATTTTTATAGAGAAACTAAACCTTCTAGAGTAATAGCTCTGCTCCATATAATGGACAGCTGCAGATTGAAACGATTCTTATGTCATTACAATAGTTTGACCAACTTATAATAGAGAGATTAACTCATGATTTAAAATGCAAGCCATCACAAGTCTTGCCAAAGCAATAAATGTTGATATTTTACACATGACACAAATATCTTTACTTTCATATGGACATTGAACAGTTTAATCTCAATGTTACACCTGTTTCTCTGGCTCACGTTATTCACTTCTCTTTCCTTCATTTTGAGCTATTCCAATATATTTGTTCAGGCTTCTCACTGATCTCACAGTTTAAGTAAATCAGTGTCATACAAGAAAAAGTAATTATGGACAATCAGCAATTTGGAGGTTTAACTACTGAACTGAAGTTGAAATTATAGTGACAGCGTCCTATAAATCAAGATAAATGTAAGGATATCACTTGCTGCATATTAAAAATCATTGCATTGATCATTAATCTATTGCCTAAGGCATTGGAGTGACAGACTATGACTGTTTATGAACGATAAGTTTTAAAGAGAGCAGTTACTGACATATGACTAACAAAAATGCAGGGTTTGAATAAAATGATTTTTAAGGTTCAAACACATAAGACACCAATATAATAAAGCACGTAAAAGAGAACATAATTTTTTTCATTGTACTTTTCTTTCTTACAATTAGAAGCAGTTTGAAGTCTGCGTAAAATTTAGTTCACATAGTTTGTTAAGATGTATGCAATTCAGACATTCTCTTTGTACTAAATTCATGGATTTTGCAAGGTATCAACTTCTGTCTTCCTTCTATTTTAGACTAGAATTCACACTTCTTAAGTCCTTTTCTTTCTTTCCAATTAATGCATAGAGTCCAAAATTGTTGTTTCCCATCTTATTTTGGTTTTTGTGAGTCAACAAAATTTAACAAAAAAATAAAATAATATATAAAATCACAGCAATACATCAATAAACTCATTTATGATTGTATCTAGAGAAACATGATCACATACCAATATTAACATAGTTATTGGCACAAAATTCTGAAACTTTCCAATAATTTTATCCTTAACAGTTCTTAAACAGCAGAAATAATAAAGTTTAATTATGAGCAAACAGAGTTTAGAAAATACTAACTCTGACAATAATTTTGTACTGAAGAGGGTGAGGAAGCTTGTATCCAGCAAACAGAACATTCTCATCCCTATGCAATTGCCTAATATTTCATCAAAAACCAAACAAACAACAGTTAGGGTATAACAGAACCAATTCAAATACAAAAAAAAATATAAAAATTTAAAGCAGCCAATTCGTTAATTACATGCGGACTATGTTGCCGATGGTGTGGTCTTCCCTCTCGATGGTGAAGGAAGCTGCATTGATAATCTTGGTGTCTCTTTCATAAGAAACCCTAGAATCAAATAATGCTACATCAGTGAAAATGATGAAATTATACAGATATACATACACAAAGATGTAGAAAAGATGTAGAAAGAGAAAGTAGACAGAGAAGAATGAAGCTTACTTCTTGGTTCCCTCGGGGACAACGAACCGCTCATACCGATCAGGTGCATTCATCTCTCTACCGGTACTGTCGCCGTCAGACTAAATACAAATTGCACCCTAAACTAGGGATCAAAATCATCTCCATTTCATATTGAAATGGGGAGTCCTATTTAAAAGTACTATAGATTTAAAATTATTATATCTAACGTCTGACCTCATTTAAAAGCTATTAACTTAATTTTAATAATTTATTTAAAAGTCACTAATCTAACTCTAGTCATCTAATTTAAAAAGTCACTAATCTAAATCTTTACTTAACTAGAATTAGATTAGTAGCTTTTAAATGAGATTGTTAGAGTTAAGTTAGTGACTTTTAAATGAGGTGACAACTTCTAAACTTTATATCTAATAATTTTAGATCTAGACCTTTAAATAGATACTCTCCATTTCAAATTCAACAATGCTACTATCACATAGTAAAAAATAGTTACATAAAGCTCACATACACACGTATGTATATTTCTGAGCCCCGCCTGGCACGTGGGGTCTATAATATGCATGTATGTATGTGAGCTTTATGTGACTATTTTTTTATGTGATAATAGCATTATTTTTAAAAATTAAAATGAAGAGGATCCTGATCCAAATTGAAGTGAGATTTACACTACATTACTTTAAATTTAAAAACGTATCTACTTTAAATCTCACTTTTCAAAATAGTAGTAATTTTTAAACGATGAAAAGTGACCAAAATAATTAATTCTTCAATTCTTTTAAGGACAAAAGAGATAAGTCATTAAAATATGAATAATATTACAGACACAAACTATTTTATAAATATTTTACAAAATGCTGATGTGGCATACTCTACCTCAGCTTTTTATGTGGGGCCGAAGACTACATTG
This sequence comes from Panax stipuleanatus, assembly GCA_020205555.1. Classification (NCBI taxonomy): domain Eukaryota; kingdom Viridiplantae; phylum Streptophyta; class Magnoliopsida; order Apiales; family Araliaceae; genus Panax; species Panax stipuleanatus. The sequence continues at coordinate 8,725,123 of CM035122.1, read as the reverse complement.
AAATAATTTATTGATCAATATGCTAAGTTAGAGTATGTCACATCAGCAATTTATAAAATATGTATAAAATAATTTATGTTTGTAGCATTACTCTTAAAATATTATAAAATGACATTTAACATAACTAAAACCTCTCTTGAGAGTCTTGGGGTAATTTCTAAGTTGCTTCTTATTTTGACAATAATAAAAAAGGATTTAATTGTATTTTAATCAAAAGGAATTTTATACTCCTAAAAATTTGTTTAGATTGTTAGTGCAGTATAAACTAGGTTAGAATCCTCTCCTTTCCATAGGATATATATTTAAATATATTATATTTTTTATAAAATAGTTTTCAAAATATTTAACTCTCCTTATTTTATTAAAGTGTATATTTATTTTCAAATCTATAAATATTATTTTAAATAGTTTTTATTTATTGAAAAAAAAACTCTCAAATTAACTTTGACAATCTAATGCTAAAAGGTAAGAAAACTAAACATATAAAGTAACATTTACTAAGGATGTAAAATGATCTTGGCTTGAATTTTGTTTTCAAAATAATTCATAAATGTTAAAAAAATATTTTTAATTATAAATATTTTTCATAATATTGAGATAAATTATGCAAAAAATTAGAATCATTAACAATTCCTTGTAGTGTTTGTTTTCTAGTGTAATTAGGAAACTGATAAATCCACAACAGAAAATAATATTTTCACATGAAAATCGTTGCTATAGATCCTATAACGACGGTTTACATCGTCGCTATACATCTATAGCGACACTTTTCATATGAAAATATCAAAAAGTATTGTGAAAATTCATGTTCTCATAATTAATTAACAATTATATTTAAATTCATGTTCTCATATGTACTTCCTCCATTTCGAAATATAGTTAGAATTTGTTACATCATAATATTCAATCTACTTAACATATAATTAACATATAAGCAATGACATATTAAAAATTTTATATGATTTTATAAATATAAATTAAAAATATATGGAGTTTTTAAACGTAAACAAAAGAAGTTCAAAAAATGTTACTATAAATAATATTTAGGCATTATTTAATTTTGTAATTTTTTTTACTATATTTTTATTTTTTTTTATTTCAAATTTGACTTCACTGACCAAAGCCGCAAACCAGTTAACTGATTAGTACCCAATTTTCTTTTCACCAACTTACGCAATGGGTGTATTCCTTAAGGATGCATGATTGCTCTTGATTGACATGGAATATAAGCATTACTTCATGCCCGTGCCGGTGCCCGTGGCTTAGTGTTTAGCACTTTATATATAGATAACAACGATGGTACAATGGTACTATAATATAATTCAAAAATATGAGAAACACTCCCATTAATTGACAGTATTGAAATTTTTGAGCACTGGGCTGCTTAAGCTTAATTGCATACCTAGTCTAAAACAATATAATTGAATGGAATTAAAATCTATAATTAACGCCATAATAAAATGCAAAGCCATATAGTACAAAATAACTTGTGTTCAGGGGCGGATCCAGCCCCTTAGTTCAGTGGGGTCAATTTTTTAATACAATAATTTACAAAGAAATTAAAAACAATAAAATAAAAGCAAAAAATGATGTGAGAGATTGCAAATAATTGTGTGAGCTATCATATAAAATCGATATCATTTTATGTAATTGAATACACTTCTTCCCATGGTACGAATAAGATAATTTTTTAAAACACTGTTATTATAAGAGACACCTTGCGCAAGAGCAGGAGGTGTCCCTCACCTCCCCTGTCCTCTAAAATAAGTTACAAACTAAAAATATTGTTAAAATATTATTTCTAATAGCATTTTTTGAGATTTCCTTGCTTGAAACTATTGCAATGAAAGCCACATTTCAATAGTCGCAAAAATATCATCTTCAATGTAAGTTACTAAACAATCACTACAAAAAATCATGTCATAGCAGACTGGCCCATTGTCGACGGGCTACACGTCATCGCAAGTGATAGCACTGGCGACAACTATGTCGTCGCTAATGACTCTTGTCGGCTGTGGCTCTTAAAAACGCATCCGCACCAAGTTTTCATTTCGCGCGCGGCAAAGGTGATTGTCGATGAGCTAAGGCATTGGTGATGAGCTTTGCCGTTGGGATTGAGTCATTCTCGACGGCAGTGCCGTCAAGAATAAGGTTTTATTTAATCCCAAAATTCAGTTTCTTTTTTTTTTCTCCTTTCTTTTTTTTTCCTCCCGCTCGATCTGTTCTTTCCCTTTCTTCCTCTCGTTGTCGCCGTGGGTCTCTTCCTCGTCGTCGCCATCTCCATTGACGTCGATCTCTTCGTTGGAGTCCGTCCCCCTCTCTTTCCTCCCCATCCGGCCTTCTCTCCCACCGTATGGCCTTCCCATTTCTTCCTCCCTTTTCCTTGGTCCTACTCAGTTACAAGCTGCCTCCACCTCTTTTCGTCCCCTCTCCTCTCTGGTTCTCCATTTCTCAAGCTTCAATTAGTAAGTTACAATTTTTTATACTTGGGATTTAAATTGTAAGTTCCAATTTTGTTATGTTAGGGTTTAATTTGTGTTTTCTCTATTATGCAAATTTTCTTTTGTTTTGATGTAGGAAGTACATAGCAACAACAAATTAAAGGCGCTGCTCTCGTAATTTATCTCCTAATTTGTAAGTTTTAAGTGTGATTTTATATATGGTAATTGTGAGATACATTTGATTTTTATGTTCTTTTGTGTTAATAGTTCCATACTTCCATTTTTATTGATAAGTTTGTGTTAATAGGTTTTATAAATCTAATTTGTAAGTTTGTGTCTGTTTCTTTTTATTTTTCTGGTTCATAGGCATGTCTTGTTAAAACATAAAGTTCTATATATCCATGCACCTAAAATTTTGTAGAAGGTTCCCAAAAAAATACAAATATTAGTAGAAAAAGAATATTGGGACAAATTTTTAAGATGGAGATTAAGTGCTGAAATTTTATTTTCATTTAATTTAGTTAAACAACGATTAATTATTTTCCTCTAATTTTTTGCAGGAGATATGTAGGATCGCTAGAGAGCACTATGCTAAAAACATATATCCCCATCGAATAGGTCGATTGGGTTATGGTGGATTAACAGAGAAAATGGTACATACACTTATTTTCTTTTGTAAATAAATTTTAATTGTAATTACTTAATTTTAATTTTAATTTTAAATTTCAGATTTTTACAAAGCATTATTGGAGAAAATTAAATCTACTCCAGGTGCTAAGGTGGATAATAATAAGTTTTGTCTTTCAGTGCATTTTCGCTGTGTGGAGGAGAAGGTACACCTCAATCTCATTCTTTAAATTATTTTTTGTTTATTAATTATTAATATGTGTGTATATATATACACACACAATGATAACTAATTTATTTCAAGTACTTCTATTATTTATACCATGCATGGTACATGACCTTTTCTTTATTTTATCCAATGGGACCAAACATGTTTCTAAATAGTGGTAAGATATAGTTAATGTAATTTGATTAAACAAATTTAATATTAAGTTGACTAATTAATTATTATTCATGAAAATTACAGAAATGGAGTGAACTAGCACAACAAGTTAGGTCAGTGTCAAAGGAGTACCCAAACCTTCGATTGACCCAAGGAAGGAAGGTGAGACGTGGCATTCAATTATTGCTCAGAAAATATATTATATATAAGTCTATTTTTATATTTAATTTGATTGTCAATTTAATTTGGCTTCAACTTGAGAGATGTCTCATTTTCTTATGTTGATATTATTAATTAATTACAGGTATTAGAGATCCGTCTTACCATCAAATGGGACGAAACTAGCATAGGATTGGAGAGGGGCCACGGCCATCCCAAGGTTTGAAAAATTTATAAAGTTCACCTTAAGGTTTGAAAATAAATTATTATTAAATTCATTATAATTATAAATTTATATAATTGGAGTATAATATTATATATGTTATTTCAATTGAAAGATACATTTATATCCAGGTAACCAACTTAAACCCTTATTTAATTTTTTTTATTCTTTGTTTATTTTATGAAACTTGATATTTTAATTTTTAAAAGTTTAATGAGTGATCATAATATTGTATATGTCAATTCCAATTGCATATTCAATTTTTTTTTCGGTAACCAACTAAAACCTTACTTATTTGATTGCAAATTTATAAAAAATTTATTATTAAAAAGTTCAATAAATGGTCCAATAATATTGATTAACTCATTCTTATAGTGTAGTTAATTGAATTTTTTATTTTTTGTTTTAGAATCATGAGAAAATCACATACTATTGATTCCTTTTTCAAGAGAAAGCAATCAAATTATGTTGACACATCTCTGCTTATCCCTTAACCTAATGTTCAAACATCTCTGCCTATCTCTGAACAAGAACAACGTTATCTAAAATCAACAAAAATTGAAGGTAAAAAATGGGATATTAATTATTTAGAGCGTGATTCTGGAAAACGTATCGAAATATGAAAATGTCGTGGTGTGATAAAGTTCGACGAACTTACATCAATTACGATTCATATCAATGTACATTCTTTTCGAGTACCCTTTTTTTGAATATATATTATGTTGTTAAAAAAATTCTTGACCCCCCTAAAAATAAATTCTGATTTCGTCCCTGAACGAGACAAAGGGAAGGCTCGAGTTTTTGTTGGAATCACTTGGTGAGTTTAATGATTCATTTTTATTCCTTATTATAAATAATTAAAAGGTGCTACCTTGTTTTTTGTCTGTTGGAATATATTTAAACCAGTACCTGGTACAAGAAAAAGTTTAGAAAAGGAGGCAGTCATCTTACTTGATTAATAAGCTCGCTTTTCATTACAATGATTTTGTAAATAACATTAATTAATTTGTCACTAACTTTTGTAATAAATCTTATGGTACGGGGTACGCTAATTGTACCGACGTTTTTCCTGTTTACATTGGTGATGATAGAACCGATGAAGACCTAAATTTACTTTATGATTTTAGATTACTCTACGAAAAGATTGCACCAGATGACAAAATAAGTTTGAATTTTTAAACCCAGTGATCATCATTGCTATTGTTAAGAGGGGAAAATTTATACAGATAGTACTAAAGAGATTGCAAAATGTAACACAAGAATACATTTTCATTCCTTGTAATGTAGGGTAAGTGTTAAATTAAATTTGCAAAGTACCAAATGAAATTTACGAAGATAATAGATATTAACGGTACACTAACTTACACTCATATATATATATATATATATATATATATATATATATATTTGTAGATCACACTGGGTATTGATGGTATTTTTTAAAGAGAAGTTTTATTTTTTGAATCAAATGGAAACAAAGAATAAACATATTTTATATGAGCGTATGAAGATGCAAGTTTTTCCTCCAACTACATATGCATGAATATATGGACTTTGATTTCGATATTTACACTTGTACGCATATTGACAATTTGACTTTCATGTTTTAGTGTTGGAGAAGCCTTGAAAACATTAAAAAAGAACAGGCCGAAAGACAAGCAGGTTTGAGTAGACATGAAGGTAAATGAAATGAGATTATTTGTTTTGTACAAAAATTAAATTAATAAATTTGGGAGATTATCATTAATTTCACCTTCTATATATGTAGGGAATTCTAAGACAAAAGGAAAATTGGGAATGTGACTATTTCAATATGTGGTACATGAAGGACATTATAAAAGGCCATAATTTTGCCACAATGGACTCTAAAATAGTAGGTAAAACAAATTTTTTGACTTAGAACTATTAAGATTTATATTGTTATGGGAATGTGCCTAAATATATTACAAAATCTTAATTGCAGGTTTTTAGCTTCAAAAATAATTATAATATGTCGGGCATTGACGAAATTAGAGAGGAGTGGATGAATTTCATAACTCCGTACTTGGAGTGAAGTTAATGAATTATTGGGGTTGTTCTACATGCATATATATATATATATATATATATATATATATATATATTATGAGTTTTGACTTTTGATTAATGATGTTGTATACAAATACTTTAATAAATATGAATGAATAAGTTAATGGTATGAATGATTTAATGTTTGAAAGATTTAGGTTAAGGTGTCTTCAGGTTTATATATATTGTTCGGTTTTGGATTCATGTTCATTTGTAGGTTGTTATTGGCGATTGGTATTATGCCACAAAAAATATTTTTTTTTTAAAAATGGAACATTTTAGACACGGTGAAAAACCGAAACTAATGTTTGTTTTAACTTCCAAACTGTGATCACATGCTTACAACAAATTTTTTTAGTTACGGTTTTTATAATATTCACGTGACAAACCAATTATAAACGTAGATATTGGTCAGGGTGTTATGACTACCACCGTGTCCAATACCTACATATATTTTCTATCGGTCATCATTTTAGTCACGGGGTGAAATTAGATACGGTTTAAAGAATGAAATCTGTGACGCCCCCAAATTCGGGCCACAATGCCTCGAATCCGGTGTATCACTATCTAACAATAATAATTAAAATCATACAATCACAGCGGATAATTTAGAATAATATACAATGATTTATTATATTTATTCCCCTAAGTCTCGCAACCTACAGTACTTAATAGATTACATAATAATATCAAATAAAGACTTATTACATAACCCTACTTAAGTTTAAACATAGTTCTGAATCAGTCTTAATACATTATCATAGTTGTCATAATACAAAATCAGAATTTCTAAAACATAAAGGGACTAGCTAGTCGGTAGCCTTGCCCTTGCCCTTATCGATGCCCGAAGGTCCGCCCTGCTCTGCCTTAACTGAAATATTTTTAAGAAAAGCAAGAATGAACACAAATTGCCCAACAAGTAATATACGATAAGGGTGAAAGGTTTTATAACACGAGTTTGAAATATCAAGGTATAATCTCGATGATAATCAAGAGTTTGAAGAATAACATCATGAACAACGAGTATCAACAATTCTCAAATCAAATCCTTGGAATATGAAACGATGGTTCATTATAGACCAACAGGTATATATGAATTCAAAGGCAATCAACATATCCAACTGGATAAAATAATTTATACTAAGCAGTCACTAAGGACTATTGAACATCTACTAGAATTATCAATATTAAACTGATAACCCAAAAATAAGTATGATAGATGATCAGTCTACAATATTCTATGTTATGCATAACACCACAATAATTTTCACGCGTGTGTTGGGCTTCCAACAATATATACACTCCCCTTACCATAAGGGTTGTTCGACTCAGTTTTCAAAGATTCCGCACCAGTTAATTGGTTTGGATAGTTTTCTAAATATGCATATAGTCTAACCGAATCAAATGGCATAGACGCATTCACGATATTTAAGAACAATACTAAGTTCAACATGAATAATAGCTTTCATAAGACTCAAATGAAACAAGAGTTTATTCAATAAGCATACTAACTCGACTTAAGCAAGTAAGTAAGAAAACTTGCTTTCACAAGGATCCATTGCATAAAGTAAATGCAAAGGTTAGGATACTTGCAATTAATAATACCAGAACGGGTTCAAGAAAACTTGCACAATAAAAGAGTGTAAGTCAGGGAACTTGCTATATGCGTAATCTACCCACGTAAGGCTAATCAACACTTTTGAATCCTATTATAATATATTTACATGTATAGGATACTTATTAGATAAGCACATTTGGTATACAAGCTCGATATGTAATTCAAGTATACACATATAGTTCTAACTTAGTCATTTGACTCTATACGTACGTCATTGCGTACTTGTACACACGTAGCATGAAATCAAGTATCATGTATGTTGTTATGGTAAATCATAACGCCAAGTCAGTTATGCCATTATTATCTATGGAGTTCTGTTTATACGTTAAACATTATCATGTTATACTATCAACACTCATATACATGTATCAGTAGGGTGCAGGCCCTGTTTAGCAGTTAAGGCATCAATATAAGCCAACTTGAAAGATCAGAAATAAGCAGACTGCATCAATTCTGAAATCAGCCTGGCGCAGCTGCGCCCTAGCTAAGCCTAGGGATGGCGCAGCTGCACTGTCCCCTGGCCAGACCAGGGTTGGGCTTTTGCCTGCTGTTTCTGTCCAATTAATCAACATGCAATGCCACATAGTATATATACATGTTAAAGGTCCTTTCATGCTTACACAACCTTTCCAAGTTTAATTTTACATGCTATAGTCCTAGATTACGATTTTTCAATGACTTAAGGCAATACAACGTCATGAAATCACGTAAGCTATCATGCTTGTCATTTAAATACATAAGGTGGTCACATAACTTGTTCTAGGCATGCTCATAAGTTTCTATCTCATACACGCATAACTAGTATCGTTATTCGTTTGAAAACTCGCTTAAGCTCATCTTATTCATGCTTACTAACTTTCATGTTATCTAACATAACATGTGTACATGTAGGCCAACTAAATGATGTTAAAGCACTATCATGTATGTCAAAAATATCAGAATACTATTCTACCATGTTCATGTAACTTTAGCTTTTCAAAACCTTCAAGTTTAGCTTTTGAAATTATTTTAAACATAACCCATATATGCTAGTGTAATCATAACACTTTAGACTAACCTTTCATGTTTATTTAGACCATACGATCATGCTCGCAAAAATCAGAATACAAACATGAATATAACCTATCAAGGTTTCTTTTGAAACTCAAAGTTCATTTCGAAAACTATAAGTCGTTTCATCAATAATGTATACTATCTTAGTCAAACATGCTCATACTATTTCAATGTACTCATATATACATGTTAATCATGTTCTCATGCTTGTCTAAAGCGATACCAACATGTTAGCACATAGCAGGTTTTAGCAGAAACAGGAAACTGACACAGGGGCCTGGCGCAGCTGCGCTGCGCCCTAGTACAATACTGGCGCAGCTGCGCCGGGTCTCGGCCAGCACGGAAATGCTTTCTACTTCGGCACTTAGCAGCCCAACATCAAAATTTCTTACGAAATTGATTTTAAATAACTACATTGCAATTCAAACTTGCATATAAGCTAGTATAGTAACTAGGAAACATTCTTAAATCAATTTATCATAGAATGCAAGCATAATCAAGAATTAGAAATTAACAGAGATGAAGAACATGAATGCTATACCTCTGCTAAATGGATGATACGAGATTGCTGCTAGAATGCTTCTACAATGCTGATATGCTAACTCTCAACTGATATATAAGTTCACTCTCTATTCTCTCTTACTTAGAAATTCTCAGCAAGAGAAATGAGAAGAGAAGAGCTTGCATTTATAGGAAAATCAATACACAGGCAATGCAATTCTCCACTAAATGAAACCAATGAATTGAAAGATTACATGATGGTTAAGGAGAAATTGGTAGTTAGTTGGTGATTATCACTATTATGCCCACTCCCCATTGAATCATTTGCTATGAAGCTAAGTTTGCCGAGTATTAGAAGAAGAAATAGGCTAGGCTTTTGAGTGTTTCACGTGAGGGAGAGAATGAGCCTCTCATTATGGGATAAGGCAAAATAGAGCTCAGCAATTGGGCAATATGAATTCTATACAACCCTTATGTTATTATTTATATGCCTACCATGTATACTTAGGTATCAAGTTAGAGTCACAAGGTAATTCCAATAAATAGATAATATTGCAATGTAGTAAATTTAATTCGCACACATATAATCCATGTACATTTTGTTAGCATCGAATATAATTTAATCGGGCATTATCCCACTCTATTATTTCAATTATATTAATATATTGAAGAAATCATCAATTATCAATTGTTTACAATATATTCATGAGGTACTAATTTAATATTCACACACTCACATTGTCACATATTCTCATGATTTATTCATATAACTTATTTAATCTTAATATATAGTTCTCGTATATTGTATAGTCACACATAAGTGTCACATTGCACTTTACACTTTATATAATATATATGTAACTACTATATATTATACATTTAATTATCGCATACTTTGCACATAACAATTAATCGAGTAAATATAATCTTATTATATTTATTAATAATTTACTCGTTAATGTTTTATTATTCACAATCATAATTACTCAACATTAATTAATTGCTCATTAATATTCTATTACTCACGATAACAGTTAATTAATAATATAATATTAATTAATAAATTACTTATCCTTTCATCCTTTAAAACAAATCATCGTTGTTTCCATTCTCGTACCACACAAGGTATTCTACGAGTTTATCGTAAACTCCACATTCTCTTAATTAATATAAATTCAATTTTAACTTATTTGAATTAACTCATCTCATAACACATAATCATTTATATTCAAATAAATATTCATTTTCATTAATTTAATCATTAATAATATTTGGAAATTCTTGGGTATTAAAAAATCGAAACGGTGAAATTATCGTGACCAAAATTTGTCACGCAGCCTATAGACACGTAACATGTGAAATGAAAACCCGTATCTAAAAGCGAATAATCACGGTTTAAAACCTTATCCAAAAGCTATTTATGTACCAGTCTAAGTAAGATAGCAAGTAAATTTATGAAAATTTCGATTTGTATCGAGGATCACAAATCTATTGAAAACTGAGCTAAAAGTCATCTTATAATTAACATTGTTGAGTTGTTCTAGACTTGTACAAAAAACCTATTGATTCCGAGCTTTGTGATTTAGTTTGGCTTGACTTAATTACTTTTATAAGTAGGTAATTGCCTCCTTGTACTTGAGCATGAAAGCAACTCAAGTTTTGTGGAGTGGTTTAGTTAAGTTGGGTGACTTAAGAATGGCTGATCTTGGAGCTGGTGAGACAATATATGGAATCTGGAGTTTGGTTTTTAAGCTATCAAGCAGACCTGATTGACGGTTGATGGCCTTTTAAGTTTAGAAGAATTATCATGCTAAAAACCAAGAATTCTATTGTGCTAGTTGATATTGCATATTGTTCAGTTCAAGGGATTTAGAGATGTTGAATGATGTGATTAGTTAACAAAATAAGAATGAGCTCTCTGGTAATAATTTCTGAAGATAACAGGCTTTAATAATCTCTATCAATTTACGATTAAGAAATGCTCGATAAAGTCAACAGCTTTTGGGCAAGTTTTATAAGTTGATATGTAAACTGACTTATGCTCTCTAGTTCTCTTGTAATTTTCCATAGTCTGAAACTTCATCCTGAATTTTTTTAGGTGTCATGGGACCACGACATGCAAGCTCTACAATCTAGTTTAGTTGGTAACTATTAAGTATGTTATGTTGTCTATTTCAAACCTACCAAACAGTTGACATATATACAAATATTGTCTATTAATGTGGAAGAGTAATTGATTATTAATACAATACAATTTATGATATATTGGAGTATATATATATATATATAACTAATAACTATACATGATAAGCTTCTGATAAACATAATAGAACGAAATTCAAAATGGATGATGTATATTACTTGGTTAGTTGTTATGATACGATGGCATGCATGTGTATCCATTATCAACTGACTTGATCTAATAGTCCCCCGCAAGATGAAGGTGGTGGTGGAACAACCTTCAGCTTGATTTGAAATTGGTGAAAGCAATGAGTGGGTCTTGCTTCGTTAGTGCATCAACAAGTTAATCCTTGGAGGAAATAAAGGCAATATGAAGCAACTTGTTGGTGACCATTTCTCGAACAAAGTGATAGTCTATTTCAATATGTTTGGTACGAGCATGGAACACTGGATTTGTTGCCAAATATTTGGCGCCAATATTGTCACACCAAGCAATGGGAGTAGGTAATGGAGTAAGTAATAATTCAGAGAGAAGAGATAAAATCCAGCGAAGTTCGAATGCACCATCAGCAAGAGCCTTATATTTCACCTCAGTTGAAGAGCGACCCACCGTTCTTTGTTTTCTGGATGACCGTGAAATTAAATTGGTGCCAAAATAAAGAGCATATGCAGCAGTGGATTTCCGATCATGAGTACAACCTGCCCAATCTGCATCCGTAAATAATTGAAATTAGGTGCTTGTGGCTTTAGAGATTAGGAGGCCATGAGAAGATGTTCCATTTAAATAGCGTAAGATTCGCTTGACCTCCATCTAGTCTGTAAGTGATGGTTTGTGCATAGTTTGACAAAATTTATTTATTGCATATGCAATATCTAGACGGGTGATACTGAGATATATACTGTAAGGATCCAACTATTTGGCAAAATTTTGTAGTATTTGAAAAGGGGGTATTAGAATCAACAATGACATTTTTGGGAGCAAATGGTGTGGAAACAAATTTGGTATTGAGCATGCCAGTAGTGGTGAGAAGATTCTTTATGTATTGGTGTTGGGACAATATAATGCCTGCAGGATAGGAGGTAACCTCAACACCAAGAAAGTAATACAGTGAGCCTAGATTCTTAAGGGAAAATTCGGCACTCAATTTGCTTATCAAGGACTGAATTAGAGATGTGGAGGACCCTGTCACAATGATATCATCGACATAGATGAGTAAATATACTGTACCTTATGTGGCATAGTAAATGAACAAAGAGGAATCATTTTTAGATTGATGGAAACTACTGCGAAGTAAGAAGGATGATAAACGTGAGAATCAGGCACGAGGTGCTTGTTTGAGCCCATATAAGGACCGTTGAAGTTTACATACATGCTCTGGTTTAATAGGATCAAGAAATCCAGGAGGCTACTGCATAAAGACTGTCTTATTGAGGAACCCATGAAGAAAAGCATTGTTAACGTCAAGTTGTTTAAGGGACCAACCACGCTGAACAACAAGACATAAAATGAGACGAATGATGGTTAGTTTAACAACGGGGCTAAAGGTTTCACCATAATCAATGCCATAACATTGACGAAAGCCTTTAGCCACGAGACAGTCTTTATAACGATCAATTGTACCATCGAATTTTCGTTTAATGCAAAAAATCCACTTGCAACCCACAACATTCATATTGGAAGTAGACGGAACAAGTGTCCATGTAAGATTATTTTGAAGGTCCTCAAATTCTTTAGCCATAGAAAGACGCCATTCAGGAATTTTAAGAGCCATTTTGACATATATAGGTTCACTGGGTTCACTCTTTGTGTGATGAGCAGTGGGTTTGGAGTGACATCGTAGGACCATGGGATGAGTCCAAACTGATCTAGGTGCTGCCACTAAAGTGGATGAAGATTAAAGTAAGTTATCATCTGGGGCAAAAGGAATCGAGATTATAGGAATGAGGGTTGATTAGTAGTATCAATGGTTGAGGAGTGAGTAAGAGGCGATGATCTTGAAGACATTTGGGAGTCGATTGCATTATTGTCCGCAATGACGACTGTTGAGCACGGAGAATTTGGAGAAACAGGTGGGATGATCGTGTGACATACAGATAGCCATGGTGTACTGTTAACGATGGGAGGAGGAGGTTGATTATTGAAAATAGTCAATGACGACTTAAGAGGAAATATAGACTCAAATAATCTACAGTGCCTTGCTATGTATTCTTTGTTAGAATTATAATCAAGACATCTATGTCCATGATGTTGTGTTGAATAACCCAAAAATATACATGGAGTGGACCGTAGAGCAAGTTTGTGTTGATTGTACGAGCGAAGAAGTGGAAAATAGAGACACCAAAACTTTTAAGAAACAAGTAAGATGGTTATTGTTGATGAAGGATTTCATATGGAGATATTCCCATGCTTTGAGTAGGTAACCTATTTAGCAAATACACAGCAGTAGTGAAGGTATAGTCCCAAAAATGGAGAGGAACCCCTGAATGAGCAAGGAGAGACAAACCTGTTTCAACCACTGAGCGATGTCTGCGTTACACAATACCATTTTGATCAGAAGTACGAGGACATGAACGTCGATGAAAAATGCCTTGATTTGCACAATATGTAGAAATGGAATGGAATTCACCCCCTAGTCAGATTGTAATGATTTTATTTTACAATTAAATTGCCGCTCAACTTGTTTTTGAAAGAGAATGAATTTTGGCAAAACATCTAATTTTGATTGCAAGAAAAAATACCACATATATTTTGAATGATCATCAACTATTAAAAGAAAATATTTATTCCCTGCATGTGAAAGTTTGGGAGCCGGTCCCCATACATCGGCAAAAAGAAGATCAAGAATATTAGAACTATAATTAGGAGAAATGGGAAGTGGAAGATGACAGGCTTTACCAAGTTGACAAGTCGTACAATCATAGTTTTTATTTTCAGAGGTACATGGCAATTTATTTTGTAAAATGAGACGATTGAGAAGACGACTATGTGGATGGCCTAATCGGTGATGCCAGCCGGAAATAGACGTTCGTTCACCAACATAGGCTTGAGGAGATGAAAGTGAGGCTGGGACAAACGAATACAGACCATTAATGATTCTGCCATGATGAAGAATTTAATTTGTGATCCGATCCTTAATTAAAAAATAAGAAGGATGAAATTCAAAAAAATGCGTTATTATCACGTGTGAAACGCTGAACAGAAAGTAAATGTTTAGATATAGAGGGAACACAAAGAACGTTATTCAAACAGAAGGTATGAGAAGGAGTAACTAAAGTGGAAGAACCTGTATGAGAGATTGAAAGCCCTTTCCCATTTCCAATGTGAACCTGATCAGGACCATGATATTCATCCGCGGATGATAGTATGGCTATGTCCGGTGTGATGTGGAAGTTTGCACTGCTATCAGGAAGCCATACAGAGTCTGATGTAATCGATGTGGGTGCTGAAAATTATGGAACAGACCAGGTATGATGTTTAGTAGGAGTTCCATATGGTGGAGGACCTAGAACGGATGACATGCTTGTCGATGAGGGATATGAATATGGCGGGTAAGTTGGATAGGACGATGATTGCTGGTATGGATAGGCTGGATATGTGAGTTGATAGTGATGACGACTACGACGACTATTGAACATATTTTCGCTGTATCTGTTGAAATTTCGGCCATTTGGATGCCACTGATTATTGCTTGGACGTGATGAAGGCAGGTTGGAATGATTATTTGTGTGGGAGAAGTTGGCTTGAGCAGATGAGAGATTTGTGTTTTCAAGTTGTTCAATTACAAGAGTGGAATTTTTTTGATATTCAAGGTTGGTGCAGAGGCTTCGAAGGGTTGAAAAAGTAGTTGGTTCATTCTTGGTTGACAATGTGGCTACCAACGGATCAAATTCTGGGTGAAAGCCATTTAAGATTATGGAATTAAAATCTGTGAGAGAGATGGGATGACCAATTACTTTAAGTTCATCCATGGCTGATTTTAGACAATTGAGATACGCAAGTACCGGTTCATCATTGGGTCTTGTTGAGTTCTTTATTCAGATGAAAGAGACATGATTGGGAAAGGGAAGCAAAAGCATCTTCCAGTGTAGACCAAATTTTGGCAGAGGATTCTAAACCGACAATTGTGGGAATGACACTTTCATAAATAGAGGAGATTAGTAGACTTGAGATTAAATTATCTTGGTCAAGCCATTCTTGGTGTGCTGGATTGGTGATAGATTTATCATCAACTGATATAGAAGAAGAGGGACAAGGAAAAGTACCATCAATATATTTGAATAATATGTACCCTTTAAAAAAGGAAGAATTTGAGTTCACCAAAGAAGATAGTTGTCGCCACAAAGTTTAATAGACACATGATGATGAGATTGAGAAAGAGAAGGAAGACTCACAGTAGGAGTAGAGGATGATATTGACGGGGAAGAAGAAGATGTGTCGGCCATTTGAGTGAATAACGAATGACGCAGATGACAGATGTATTAAGAGAAATATGGGATATGAAGTAGATGCAGAGAGAGACAGATAAAGTGGGACAAATTTACTATAGCTCTGATACCATATTAATGTGGAAGAGTAATTGATTATTAATACAATATAATTTTTGATACATGAGAGTATATATATATATATATATATATATATATATATATATATATAATACTAATAACTATACATGATAGGCTTCTGATAAACATAATAGAACAGAATATGGATGATGTATATCACTTGGTTAGTTGTTATGATCAGATGGCATGCATGTCTATCCATTATCAACTGACTTGATCTAATATTGTCGTAATTTTTTTTATTTACATGAAAGTATATTACAAAACTAAAACAATAATTAATATTACATTTTATTTTTCTAATAATGACTCTCCTTGATCTATATTAGAATTATAAACCTTAGTTATCCGCTGTCTTATCCAGTTGAATTTTAATTATTAGCTACTTTTTGATGTGCATTGGTAGTTATAATGTTAAATTTTGATTCATTAAAAACAAATACCTTTTGAGTTGCGATTGATGTTTTAGTTAGTTGTATAAGCTAGGTAAGTAGATGTGTAACAAAGTCTACAATTCGTCAAGAAGATATTTATGAATAAGCAGTGAATAGAATTTGAGGTCTAGACTTTAGATTACTATATATGAGTTTATAGATTCATCCTTTGGATTGTGAAGAAACATAAACGGAATTAAAAATCAAAGAGCATAATATGTAGCAAATGTGATATAACCCTGCACCAAAGCATAAAGGTAATGGAAATGTAATAATACTTGGACTAATTTTGTAGCTCAAGTAAGGTAATAGCAGATGACTTGGGGGAAAAACATCAAAATGATCAACTTAGAGGGTTTTGGCTAAAAATTGTATCTTTCTAGTTGAAGTTGAAATATATTTTTGTATCTATATCGGCCTACCCTCTTGACATACAGATGAACATTAGTTTGTTGTGGAGAGATATGATTTGATTTTAACTTATTTATGTGTAACATGTAACATATAGACGATTTATTCAATTGCAAGCAGCTTTAATTCTTAATTTAGTTGTATTTCTTTCTTATTCGAAGGAGGGTCAAGAAATTTTTTCATTATGCTTTCATATGTGCAATATTTTCATATAGTTTAGGAAGCTTAGAAAGTCGTTTAAGATTCACTTAATATGAGTGAATCTCAAACAGTCCCCGTTTTGGGACTGTTCCTGTATGTTTCAATCTCACTTAGGTCGGTGTTAAAGACTTGGGCACGTTTTTATATTTTGAGAATTTTCGTTCAGTATATATCTCTTGATGTTCTTCGGGTGCGTATTTAGACTACAATGTGTTAGTCTATTTCGTGTACTTGAAGACCATGGGGAGGTGCTACCGAAATTTCTTAAAAATTTAAAGATGTGTTCAAGTTGTTGGCATCAGTGGGGCGACACATCCGGGAATGGGATAGAAGCTTGACCCGTTAGAGTGAGAGAATGAAGTTAGGAAACTCTTAAACATGCATATACATTAATCCGAAGACTTAATTGTGTTTTGATTTTTTGTATATATATAACAGACCGATGTTTAAGATGTCTGTTGATCGAAGTTGGATGGAACGTGGATAGCCACTAATAAGAGTGGGCTTAACTCTGAGTACCGCAACGAGTTTGAACAGTTTCTAAATTTTGCATTTGAGTAAGTCAGCGGCGATGAGATCAGATGTCCTTGTAAGAGGTGTGAGAATGAAATGTGGAAGGAAAGGAATGATGTCATGTGCGACCTATTTATGTATGGGTTCAAGCAGGGTTATAACACATGTATCTATCATGGGAAAACCTGGTTAAATGAACCTGAATTCGAACCAGAATCCAGAGCTGACGATACCTTTGACTGTACTAACATGATAGTCGAAACTACTAGTTCATTCTTTAAGTGGAATACAAATAGGGATGACAGTAGCATCAAGTAAGAGTCTAATGACGGGGCTAAGGGTTTCTATCAGTTATTACATGAATAAGCGACACCACTGTATGACGGACATAAAAAATACAGTGTCTTATATGCAGTGACTAAGCTTTTACACTTCAAGAATGAGCATGACTACAGTGAGAGAGGTTTTAATGAATTGCTCAACATTGTGAAGAAGTTCTTACCAAAAGACAATAAGTTACCAGAATCTTACTATGAAGTGAAAAAATGGTCAAAAGGCTCAATCTATGGAATGAGAAGATTGATGCTTGTGAGAATGACTATATATTGTATTACGCTGATGACAATAAAGATAAAGGGTCATGTGATATTTGCGGTACAAGTAGATACTATGAGCAACGCAAGAAAAAGGGAAAAGACTGTGTCGAGAAAGATCTTAGATTACTTTTCCATTGTACCGAGGCTTCAGCGGTTGTCCATGTCAACACATACCGTCGAGTATATGAGGTAGCATTCAACACGAGACATAGTCAAAGGTCAAATAACGCACCCGACAAATGAGCTTGAGTGAAGATAATTTGACAGAAAGCACCCCTTCGTTTGCTAAAGAGGTTCGCAATGTTAGGCTTGAACTTGCCACGGATGGCTTTAATTCATTTAATGGACCTTACACCAAGCCCTACTCAACTTGGCCAGTGATTATTATTGTGTATAGCCTCCCATCTTCGATGTGCATGAAAGATTCACACATTTTCATACATTTACTGATTCTGAATGATAAGAGTCCAAGTAAAGACATTAATGTTTACCTCAGACCATTAGTTGATGAGTTGAAGACGTTGTGGGATAAAGAGGTTCAAATTTATGATGTATCTCTTAAACAGAACTTTGACATGAGGGCAATTTTACTGTGGACCATAAATGACTTCCTGTTGTTAGGAATGATCAGTGGATGGTTAACTCACATGAGATTGTCATGTCCCATGTGCATGGGATCAGTTAAAGTTATGAGGCTCAAACATAGGGGGAAATTAGTTTATTTGCAACTTTCAGATAGTTTTTGCAGATTGAACATCGGTATCGATGACTGAGTAAACAATTTAATCAAAAAACAGAGGAATGTCAAGTACCTGACCGTCTTTCTGGTACAACAATGTTGAGTTGAATTAGTCACTTGAATTTTCCACCTCCAGGGAAGAATCACAGATTAGAGCGAGCTTATGGTAATGGTAAGATTCAATACTGGACACATCGTTGTATGTTCTTTGAGCTGCCTTATTGGGCTACACTCTACATCCGTCATTGTTTACATCCGATGCATACCGAAAAGAATGTATTTGATAACATATTTTATATAGTCCTAGATGCCAGTGGTAGAACAAAGGTCAACAAGAAGTCGGGGATTGATTTGGTAGAAATAAACATTAGGGAACATTTGTGGCTGTATCAGGAGGGTGGTAAGACGGTAACGCCTACAACTGATTATACATTAACCAGGGAAAAGTTGATATTGATATGTAATTGGATCAGTGACCAAAACCCTCCCCTGGCGTTGAAACGAGACAAAACAATAGGCGTAACACCTCTTAGATATTTGGAACACGTTACAACTTACGAAACTCGATTACGATATTCAGAGACCGAGTTATCTACTCGTTTGCCTATCTTACATATATTAAAGAACACTTAGAAACATATAGACCAAAACTCGACCCGGACCTTGAAACGACACTAAACCATATGTATAACACCTCTTAGATATTTAGAACACGTTAAAATTTACATGACTCGATTCCGAGATCCGGAGGTCGAGTTATCCGCTCGTTTGCCTTACTTGCATATATTAAAGAACACTAAGAAAAATATAGAACTAAACTCACTCCGGGCATCGAAATGGCACGAAACCATAGTCATAGCACCTCTTAGATATTTGGAACATGTTACAACTTACAGGACTCGATTTTGAGATCTGGAGGCAGTCTGCTCGTTTTTTGAACTTGCATAAATTAAAGAAAACTTAAAAAAATATATAAAAAATAGACCAAAACTAGCCTTGGGCGTCGAAACGACACGAAACCATAAGCCTACACCTCTTAGATATTTGGAAAATGTTAGAACTTACAAGACTCAATTCCGAGATCCGAAGGCCGAGTTATCCGCTCGTTTGCCTAACTTGAATATATTAAAGAACACTTAGAAACATATAGACCAAAACTCACCTCGGGCGTCAAAATGACACGAAACCATACTTATAGCACCTCTTAAATATTTGGAACACGTTACAACTTACGTGACTCGATTCTGAGATCTGGAGGCCGAGTTATCCGCTTGTTTACCTAACTTGTATATATTAAAGAACACTTAAAAACATATAGAACTAAACTCGCCCCCTGCGTCGAAATGACACAAAACCATAGGCATAGCACCTCTTAGATATTTGTTACATGTTACAACTTACGGGACTCAATTATGAAATCTAGAGGCCGAGTTATCCGCTTGTTTGCCGAACTTGCATAAATTAAAGAAAATTTTAAAAAAATATACGAAAAATAGACCAAAATTCGCCCCGGGCATAGAAACGACACGAAATCATGGGCATAGCACCTTTTAGATATTTGGAACACGTTAGAACTTACAAGACTTGATTTCGAGATCCGGAGGCCGAGTTATCCGCTCGTTTGCCTAACTTGTATATATTAAAAAACACTTAGAAATATATAGACCAAAACTCGCCCCGGGCGTCAAAAAGACACGAAACCATAGGCATAACACCTCTTAGATATTTGGAACACGTTACAACTTACGAGACTCGATTCCAAGATCTAGTTGGCCAAGTTATCCGCTCGTTTTCCGAACTTACATAAATTAAAGAAAAATTGAAAATATATATGAAAAATGGACCAAATCCAGCTTCGGGCACCGAAACGACACGAAACCATAGACATAGCACCTCTTAGATATTTGAAACATGTCACAACTTACGAAACTTGATTCCGAGATCCGGGGGCCGAGTTATCTGCTCGTTTGCCTAACTTGCATATATTAAAGAACACTTAGAAACATATAGGTCAAAAACTCGTCCCGGGAGTGAAAACAACACAAAGCCATAGATATAGCATCTTTTAGATATTTGGAACACGTTACAACTTACGGAACTCGATTTCGAGCTTCGAATGCCGAGTTATCTGCTCGTTTACCTAACTTGCATATATTAAAGAACACTTAGCAAAATATAGACCAAAACTCGCCCCGAGCATCGAAAAGACACGAAACCATAGGCGTATATAAAACCTCTTAGATATTTGTAATACGTTAGAACTTATGAGACTTGATTCCGAGCTTCAGATGCCGAGTTATCCGCTCGTTTGCCTAACTTGTATATAAAAGAACACTTGGAAGAATTATTTATACGAGTTATCCGCTCGTTTGCCTAACTTTTAGGATGCTGATGATGCTACAGAGGGTGGGACCAGTGGTGGCACGATAGACCCCGTTCGTTTTTATGTTGACGGCGATGATGATGATGATGATGATGATGATGATGATGATGATGATGATCGGGGAATATAGTTTGTTTATGTTTATATTTTTACTATCATGTATTTAATTACCTAGTTTTTTGGTTGTACAGACTAAAGTTTTGTATCTAGTTAGGTTGATGGTTTATGTATCTAACTAAATTGATAAAAGTTTTCTGGTGATTACATTTTTATCTATTAACATTTTTTAGTTTATCTATGTGATTACGTTGTTTACGTATTTGATGGTTGATAGCAAAATATTTGATGGTTATTTATATGCGTTCGTGAAGAATTATTTGTTTTTTTTGCTTTATAATAGATATAATTATTTATATTTAAATGAACAGGGGGTTTTGCAATTTAAAAAAAAATTAATTTAAAATATCATTGGCGCGGGGTAGCAACGACAATAGTGACGGACAGTCTGTAGTTAATGATCATTTCAATAATAAAAGTAAACAACCATTACCGACGGACCATTAGTCATTGCCCCCTTTTATAAATAAATTTAAATAGTCATTGGCGATGGACGGCTCGTAGCCACTGCCGTCGCTAATAGTCATTCGCAACGGACTGTCCGTCGCCAATGACCTCGTCGCTAATGACCTCAACACCAACAACGGTCAACGGGATGACGGGGCGACGACCACTGAGGCGACGGCCTTGGCGATGGGCATGTCCGTCGCCAATAATCTCATTGTCGACGACAGAGAGGTCATTGGAGACGGCCATGCCCATCGGCAATGACCCTTTTTTGTAGTGAATATAAAAGAGTGGAATGTTGGTGTTGGTAGAAATTTGAGACATTTAATAGTCTTTTAGACAAAAAAAATTATTTTCACTAAACACTTTATAAAATTAAAAACAAATTAAAAATTTACTCCCAAAAATTCAATGGGACCCCACTGCCCCAAGGGTAGATCCGCCCATGCTTGTGTTGTTTTACAAAAAATGATATACTAAGTTGAAAATGACGTCATTTTTTAAAATTAGATATCAAAACTTTAATACTCTCTCCGTGCGTTTCAAAATTAGAAACATGTTTATATTTTTAAATTATAAAATGATATGAAATTTCTTACATGCCATTATTTATATTTTAAGTAGATTTAAGTATTATCGTGTCACAATTATTTTATTTTTAACTGATGATAAAGATATGTCTAGAAAAATAATTTTTTAATATAAAATATTGGTTTTAAAATGGATCTCTACATTTTAAACGGAAGAAATATGGTTAGAAATAGTATAAAATTTTTATAGAGAAGAGAGAGAACAATATTTTTAAAAATTGAGCATAGAAGACTTTTTAGAGAAAACAAGTGTACAAAAAATTTAGAGAGAGAAATCTTAAAATTTTAGAGAGTATAAAATTTTTTAGAAATAAAGATTGTATAAAACATTAGATATAGAAGGTGAAGGAATATATAGAAATTAAATATCATAAATAATTTATTTAATTGGACCATACTAATGATAAACTTGAAATTTAAAATATTGGTTGACCTATATTTGACCCATAACTATATAGTTACAACCCATACAATTTATATTAAAAATAAGTAATGTGATTTTAGTTATTAAATAAAAACATAACCAAATTTTGTAAATTAAAATTAACTCATAATTATATTTTGTCAGATCTAATGAGATATGATGATTTAAACTCCGTAGTAGACCTGACAATATAGTTGATTAACTGTCGGGTCAACCCATATTAACTGGAACCAAATGGGTTGGTTAACTATTTTTATTTATTTGGATTGGGTAAAGTTTGGAACCATATTTTTAAAAAGAAATATAGGTCCAACCTGATTAACCATTTTTCGACCCATATTTTATTCCAAATTCAAATCAAAAGTTCTTTCCACCCATATTTACATATTCAAGAAGCTCAATTTCTCATGGTTTTATTTCTCTAGTTAAAGTTAATGTTAATTTACGAATATCAATTAATTACATACTCCATTCGTTCCAAAATAAACGTCCTAATTTATTTTATACACCCCACTCCCCACCCCCACCCCCTCCACCCCCAACCCCCACCCCCTCCACCCCCAACCCCCGCCTAAAAATAATAATATTATGTGATTATATATACACCCCTTACCCCCCATCCCCCCACCCCCACCCCATCCCCCCACCCCCACCCCCACCCCCATCCCCTACCCCCATCCACACCCACACCCAAAAAAAATAATATTATGTGATTATGTATACACCCCTTACCCCCACCCCACCCCACCCTCACCCCCCCACCCCAAAAAAATTATATTATGTGATTATGTATACATCCCTTACCCCGCACCCCACCCCACCCCACCCCCCCACACCCACTCCCACCCCACCCCACCCCACCCCCACCCCCACCCTACCAAAAAAAATAATATTATGTGATTACGTATACACCACCCACCCTTCCAAAAAAATATAAAAAAATATTTAGTGATTATGTATACATGATATATATCTAATAATAATTTATTTAATTGGATCATAATAATAGTAAGTTTAAAATTTAAAATATGGGTCGACCTATTTTTGAACCATAATCATATGGTTCCAACCCACACAACTCATATTAAAAATGGTTAATATGATTTTAGTTTTTAAATGGAACCATAACCATATTTTGAAAATCAAAACCAACCCATAACTATATTTTGCCAGGCCTACTCCGTAGTACTAATTGTACGTCAATGTATATCTCGAAATCAAATATACTTTTAACCCTAGTTATTCTATCCCGACAACAAAGAACGTTTTGAACAAAAGTATATTCTTTGTTTATGAGATCAAGTTGACCTACTCTATAAGACAACTTGCACTAATCAAAACAACTCAATCCTTTAGAAAATAGTGAATTTTTTTAACCTATAAAGTCATAACCCGGAAATGAGACATGTTTGAAATCTTAATAAAATAATCAATCCAATCTAAGAGATTCCAATTAATTGTAGCAAACTAAAATCTTTAGAGTTCTTTGTTTCCTTTGACTTTACCTTTCTTTGAATGAATCGGAGGTAGCATAAGAACTTTCATGTGCTGTTTTTTGTCCTTTAGATTTTTCTTGTATTGAAAGGAACTGGATTTAGGGAGTGCTTGATAAAATTAAATGAAATAGTTATGAATATTTAAGTAATCTGAGTAAGTTGAAAAAAACATAATTCTCAATACGGAATAAAATAGTTGTTTCATAATTGACATGTTTGAAACATCTAAATAACAAATTTTTATTATTTTACTCCTCTGAAAAAAATTCAAAATTGTTGTAAGTTTATTTAATATTACTTAATATAATAGTTAATATTGTAATATATATATATATATATATATATAATATATATATATATATATAAAATACTTCATGCCGCAGTCATTCAGCCCACTCAGCCAAAAAAATTACACTTTGGCCATTCAGCCCAAAAATATGATCAATTCAGTCATTCAAACAATTTTTATTCAAAACAAACGCACTGAATGACTGATCGATTCAACTCCATTCAACTCTAAACAATTACCCCCTTATAGTTACTGCCAAAACCCTCTTTTTACATAAATGATACTCCTTCCGTTTTAAAATTAGTGATATAATTTGATTTTGAAATTAAATGACATATTATACTTCAAAATTGGTATGACTCATAAAAGTATAAAATAAAATAAATTTTGTGATTAATAATTTTTTTATATACTATACAATTATAATAAATGTATCAACTAAAATTAAATAAATTTACATTAATTTAAAGTTTAATATAACGTTATTTGATCTTAAAAGTTAAATTGTATCTATAATTTTTAAAATGGAGGGAGTATCATTTAAAGACTTGTAGAATTAATGTAGACGGATTCTATTCTACGTACGTACCTTGTAGAGTTGGAGGAGTTAATTTCTTAGAATCTACGCGGAAAAGAATGTCATATATGTATTATATACACCTTTATGATATATTTATTATAGTGATTGAGTGCTCCAAAGTCTTTTTATGACGCGGTTCTTGGTTGCTTATAGATTAAATTTCTAGGTTTTCAACGACTTCCTTAGTACTATACACAATACATCCATCATATATATATATATATATAATTTCTCTGTCATTAAAAAAAATTAAATAACGACTTTTACTTTTCTTTTAAAAAAATCTCTAATATTAGTTAAAAATCTAGTAGTAGATCACTAACATGATAGTACGTAATCAATAAATAATAAAGCCAACAACAATGTTAAAATTTTCATATAATTTTATAATTTAAAAGTAAAATGTATTTGTAAATTTAGTACGTAGGCAATATATCAATACCAAAATATAACAAGACAAGTAGTGAGTCGATTTTCGTTAGTCAAGTTTTTGTGTTTAAACCGATTACGACCAAAGTCGTGACTACTTTAACCGGTTAAAAAAAGGGCAATCCCCTATTCAAATCGAAAGAAGTACTTCTCCTTGATCTAAGGAATGATTTTTTTGTGTGACTCAACAGTCCAAACGTATTTTTAGCTTTTTTATTTTTACATGTTATATATTCATTTACAATGACTTCTCAAATTCATAAACTTACCATATGACTTCTCAAAATCATAAAATCAAATACATTGTATCCTTTTTTTCTTGATCTTATTCCAATTAAAATGATATATTGTAATGATATCATTTAAATTTAATTAAATATTACTAATATAAATATTATCGCTTAAATATGTTATATTTAAAATTTATCTGATAAATTATTTATAAACTTATCCGTATTTTGCCCGAGTTATACACTAGTAACTTGTTAACTTTTACTAACTAACTTCCCATCCGCGTCTACGCGCAAAAGTTCTAGTATATATACATAAGCATATTGAACAAGAACAAATAAACTACCAACAGATCTATTAAGTTCTTTCTTGTTAATTTGCTTCACTATAGCCGGCCAGATTCAATTTCTGCAAATAATCTTCTTCTTCTTCAAAAGCTTCTTTATCGATTAGAAATTCTACGTACAAGTATGCAGGTGAGATTAATAGTTAATTTGTGTGAATATTGCAATTTAAAATAAAAAGGAAAATTAATATAGTACCTATATAAACCTACAGTGAGGGGATAGAGTTAATATGGAGAATATAATTAATAAACTTGACATGCATTTTCCTTAATTTGTTAATTATGATGATGATGCAGCAAAAGATTGTTATTAAGGTGCCGATGAAAAAGGAAAAAGACAGATCAAAGGCCATGAAGATTGCTGTGGGCTTCATTGGTATGTATACAGCATGAAAACCAAGAATATTAATTCTGAATTAATTTCATTTTTCTAAGAGTCGTCTACGTATCTCCCTTAATTAGTTCCAAAATTAGAAATATATTTTCTTTTATTAGTCTGTTTCATAAAAAAATTTATTTTTAATTTAAGTCCATAAAGTGACATTATATTGTTAATTTGTCGTTACATTTATATTCTCATTTATTTATCGCACTACAACTACAAAATTATTACCTAATATTAAGTACTATACATTTGATATATAATATACTATATATACTCTCTTTGTTTAGAAGACTATTATTGATTTTTAAAGTCAACTTAAGACATTTTTAAATTCAAAATTGATAAAAAATTAAATTAAATTTAGCCAATGTAATGTTCAATATTATAAACTATCTAAAAAGTGAACTTAATTATAAGATTATTGTTTCATAATTTTTAATGATTCATTTTAATGTTGCATTTAAAATTTTCTCGAATTGACTTTCAAAAGTCAATAATATTGATATTAAAATTCAAAACAGATGAAATATTTTCCTTAAAAGTTGTCATTTAAAAATATGTATCTTTAATTTTGGAACAGACAGAGTAATTAGTTAGCATGCAGTAGTAGTTTTATTGAGTATAAATCCTAATTACTTGAGTTAATTTTATGATTAGGTGTGACTTCAGTAAAGATAGGAGGGGAAGACAAAGATTTTGTGGTTGTGATCGGAGATGAAGTGGATGCAGTTACCTTAACTAGATTTCTCATCAAGAAATTCGGCGGTGGCACCTTGGTGAGGGTGGAGCCGCTGATGAGAGGCCGTCGATTCGATCAAGACTATGATGAAGATGATCAAGCTTCATCAGTGTATCAAGGCCAACCAAGTTTCTACCACAACAATAATCAAGCTGCAAGTTTTCAATCTCAACCAAATTACTACTACAACAACCCTAATTATCCGCCACCACCATATCCATATTATAATTCATATCAAACTCCCTCTTATGATCCAAGTTGCTCCGTTATGTGATTATCATACATGGAGGATTAGGCAAAGTGTTTGGATAAGTTTTTACCACTCAGGTTTTTTCTTCTTTTTTTTTAACAAGGAGTTTATATATGATCCAAATTAATATAATCCACCTAATTCATCCATGTTGTGGTGGAGGATTAGTGATAGTGATTAGTACTGCTTAAGTTTGTAGCCGGTTTTGTTGGTGAAAAGTTGTTTGGTTGTATATGTTTTATTTTGAGTTAGTTTGTAAAAATTCAACTTTTTGTGAATAAGATATTATTTGTTTTCTTCTAAATAGTAAGGTGTTGATTTAATAAATATTATAGTTAGGGATAATATGTACAAATTATAAGAAGTAAATAGTTGTCGGGAAATATACGTTTTGTCGGGGAATATTCTTTTTGTCGGAGAATATTCGTACGACGGCGCTAAAATAACCAATCATTGGTGGGCTCACAACGGAATAATTGTCGGATATAGAAAGCTGACAAAAATTACTTTTTAAAAAAATTAGCGGCAGAAATTTTACTGTTAACTGTTGAAATATCCGGCGATAAAAGTACAGTAATATGCGTTATTCCACAGTAGAATACGGTATTGCACAGTATCTTTGATTATTGATTTAATAATTGCTACAGTAGAAGTCACTCAGTATTTCATTTAATAATTGCCACAGTAG
Organism: Panax stipuleanatus; assembly: GCA_020205555.1. NCBI lineage: Eukaryota > Viridiplantae > Streptophyta > Magnoliopsida > Apiales > Araliaceae > Panax > Panax stipuleanatus. The sequence continues at coordinate 8,697,017 of CM035122.1, read as the reverse complement.
TTATTGCATAGTATCTTATATTATTGATTTAATAATTGTTACAGTAACACCTGCACAGTATTTTATATTATTAAATCAATAATAAGACACAATAACTTATATTATTTGATATGATATTATTAAATCAGTTACATTATTGACAATGTCTAGAAAGTTTTATCGAAGAAAGGAGTTAGTTAATTGCGTGCCGTTTATACGGAAGGCTCCCTCTTTCTTGAGAACGATCTGGTAGTCAATATTGTTAGTCTGTAACATTAATTGTGAATAATTATTGAAGAATAAAAGGTATTGATTAAAGATAATTATTGTGTGATAGATATTTGTCCAATTTTTGTTACAAATAGTGGGGTTTAGCATGAGGCATTTGTTGTAAGTTTGGCTAATTTTCTAGGGGACCACAATAATTCAAAACTTTAGCAAACTTTCAAAATGGACATGACTCACAGGAATGAAAAACTTACGTAAACTTTCCTTTCAAAATGGACGGGACCCACAATAATTCAAAAATCCTACAAACTTTCAAAATATTGGAACCTACAATTAATTATTTACAAACTTTTCCTTCTTTTTCAAAGTTTGGTGCACTACCGGTGACTAAATTTTCCTTAATCAACGAAGGCATGCCTCCCAACCTTGCCTATAAAAGGAAGGCAACTTCAGAGGATGAGGTACACCATCACAATATCAGAAATTCTTCTTCTATAATATTGTGCATATTTCTTTTGAGTATAAGGATATTTTGAGTGTAGCTAATAGTGCAAGATTTTCTCAGGATAATCTCCTTTATACCAGTCAGATCTAGTCTCCTACTAATGTAAGGGATATCAGTTCTTTCATATTTGTAAAAGTGATATCATTTCTTTCATATTTATAAGGGATATCACTTTCTTTCATACTCCTAAATATAAACTTACTACGGTAAGTATTACTTCTATAATTCTTAAAATGATTAAAAATTCCTTGGAGGCCAGTTCGCGCTTCATCTAGTATCATTTTATTTACCTGAATCTTTTTATTGAATTTTAATCGTTATCTTTGAAATATGAATCTTGAATATCGTTCTTGAATTTGACTCCACATTTTGGTCATCATGTTGACAATTTACACATTCTTGAATTCTTGATAAATTAAATCTCTAATGTTTATTCACGATCTTTTTATTTTTATTATTTTTATTCATCCTTTATATCATTGTCATAATCCTCAGACTTAAATTGTGGTAAAAATTTATCTTTAGCCCGTAATGCAATGATGAACTGTTGATTGTTATGATTAAGACAAGTAATTGGTATAATCATGACATTTGGTGTTACAGATAAAGGCTTGTGGTGAAAGTTCTTTTTGGCCCGTACACTACAAGAAAATGGTCTAACAGCGACCATCACTTTCAGCGACCGCCCTCTACGGTCGCTGAATGGTCGCTGACATGAATTTTCTGCCCTAAAATTGGCGTGAAAAGTTGGCGCGGAGGTTATGTGTGACCACTCAATATCAGCGACCGCTAGCTATCGCTGATACCTCCACATCATTAAAAAATCAACGACCATATGTGGTCGCTAATGGCGGTCGCTGATCCTCTTTAATCTAATCAGGTTCAGGCATTCGCTCGACACAGCAGCAGAAGAAAAAAAAAGAGGGAGAAGAGAAAAGGGAGAAGAGGGAGCAGGGGAGAAAGAGAAGAGGGAGGGAGAAGAGGGACCAACCACCACCGCTGTTGTCACCCACCACCATTGCCTCCGTCGATGCCTACACCGCCGCTGTCACCACTGCCGCGAATTAGGTAAGATTTCTTCCTATCATTAGTTTTGAAAGAGAACAAATGTAAATGAAAATCTATTTTTGGTGGGTGATGGTTATACATGCTTAGAAAGTACAATAATTGTTATTCTTGAGTTTCTTGGATCAAATTACTAGCTATCTTGTTTTACCCCCCCCCCCTTTAATTCCCCTTCTTTTTCTGTTCAACTCCGTCAATTGTTCGTCAATTAAATTGTGGCATCTGATTTCTAGTTTTTTCTTTTATGACAAACCCTAGTAACAATACTAGGAAATCGATTCATTCAATGCTGACCTCGAATTACATGTATAATAAAATTGAGGGGAGACTTACTCTATCTAAAGTGAAATCTAAATTATAAACTTTCACGACATAAGTTAAAATAAAATAATAATTAGAAAACAACTATCGTAGACTTGTCACTCCAATTAACTTGTCTACATTCACTCATATATCGACGAAATCAACTCACAGTTCAAGCTCCCAAAAAGAGAAAAAAAGACGCACTAACTTCAAATTAAAGAGAAACAAACTCCAGCCAAAGGATAAAATAAGAATTAAATAAGTCGCTATTGATAACTAAAAGATGTAGGGAAGGGTCTCTTTAAAAGTGGAGAAATCTTACCAAATGTTTAGGTAAGTCATATTCTTACAAGTATGCTCAAGTCATATGCTTACATGTATGCTTAAATGTAACTCATATGCTTACAAGTATGCTTAAGTCATATGCTTAATTACAAGTATGCTTAAATGTAAGTCATATGCTTACAAGTATGCCCAAGTCATATGTTTAATTACAAGTATGCTTATATGTATGTCATATGCTCACAAGTATGCTCAAGTATGCTTACAAGTATGCTTAAATGTAACTCATATGCTTACAAGTATGCTCAAGTCATATGCTTAATTACAAGTATGCTTAAGTCATATGCTTACAAGTATGCTCAAGTCATATGATTACAAGTATGCTCAAGTATACTTACAAGTATGCTCATAAGCTCATGTCATGGACCTCTATTCAGACTGTAGTTGGATGAGACGACAAAAGTCAAGTGCCCAGATAGGTGATACAGCTGAATTTAGAGCTGGTTGCCAAGTGTTATTGGAGTATGCGTATAGTCACCCGGAATGTGTGAATGGTCAGAACAAGATAAGATGCCCTTGTTTGAAGTGTAAGAATGTAAATTATATGTACAGAGACGTGGTAACTATCATTTACTTATTTCTGGGTTCATGAGAAATTAGAAGAATATTGGTGGGCACATGGGCAGAGAAGAGATAGTGTCATCACAGAAGTACACAATCTGAGTAGAAGTACTCATCGTATGAATGAAATGGTTCATGATATTGCAGGGCCAGAGTTTGATTGGAAACGAGGCAGAGAGCAACCTATGAATTATGATGCCAAAGCCTTCTTTAAGTTATTAGACGAGGGTAGCGAGCCATTGTGGCATGGTTGCACCAAACACACTACATTGTTTGCAGTGGCGACATTACTTAACATCAAGGCTGATCACAACATGAGCCATGAGTGTTTTGAGGCGCTCTTGAAGGCCATTAAGAGTATGTTGCCTGAGGTGAGAAATTACCTGATAACTATTACTATTGTAAAAAAATGGTGAAAAAGTTGGGTCTTGGATACCAAAAGATCGATGCATGTTCCAATGATTGCATGTTATTTTATAAGGAAAATGAACAGATGACATGGTGCATGTTTTGCAGTCATGATCGATTTAGGCCTAATAAAGAGGGTGTGACTACAAAAAAAATCAGCTATTCCATTTAAGATTTTAAGGTATTTTCTAATTACACATCGGCTAAAAAGATTGTACATGTCTTCAAGAACAGCTGAGCATATGAGTTGGCATGCAAAATCTCCAGCTAAAGATGGACAACTAAATCATCCCACAGATGGGAAGGCTTGGAAAGATTTCAACTTAGCATATCCTGGGTTTGCATTGGAACCTAGAAATATAAGGCTTGGATTGTCCACTGATGGTTTCAACCCGTTCGGCCACTCAGTTGTTCCGTACTCCAGCTGGCCTGTGATTGTTACTCCGTACAACTTACCTCCTTGGATGTGTAATGAAACAATCATACTTGTTTCTATCACTCATAATTCCTGGTCCCAAGAGTCCTAGGAAAGAACTTAGATTTTTACTTGAGACCTCTTATAGACGAGTTGAAGGTATTGTGGGAGGATGGAGTACATACTTGGGATGTTGCAACGAAAACAAATTTCAACTTGAGGGCAACGGTTATGTGGACTATAAGTGACTTCCCAGGTTATGGTATGTTAGCTGGATGAAGTACACGCGGGAAGTTGAGTTGTTCATATTGTATGGAGCATACAAAGTCTTTTAATCTATCTAAAGGTCAAAAGTCTTGTTGGTTTGACTGTCATCGTCGGTTCGTGCCGGTAGATCACCCGTTTCGAAGAAATAGAGAACACTTCAGGAAAGGGAAAGTAGACAATGATATGCCTGCATCGCGGTTGTCGGGAATGGAGATACGAGATCGTGTGATGAGATTGCCGGTCATCCCATTTGGTAAGATTGATTCCACAAACATAATCAATGGGTTTGGCGAATCTCATAATTGGGTTCGGAGAAGCATCTTTTGGGAGTTGCCTTATTGGTCTACAAATTTTATTCGTCATAATCTAGATGTGATGCATATTGAGAAGAATGTGTTCGACAATGTGTTTAACATCGTGATGAATGTTACGGGGAAGACAAAAGATAATGATAAGGCATGATTGGACATGAAAGATATTTGTAGGCATTTTGGATTAGAACTTTATGAATCTCCTAATGGTAAGATTGTCAAACCGCATGCGAGGTACACATTGTCCAAAAAACAAGTTAAAGATGTGTGCACATGGGTCAAGTCACTGAAACTACCAGATGGTTATGCGTCAAACATTACCAGGTGTGTTACGGGTGGGAAATTGCAAGGGATGAAGAGTTATGACTGTCATGTGTTCATGGAGAGACTCATTCTTATACCATTTCGGGATCTGCTTGATAAACCATTATAGGATGCTTTGACGGATCTTAGTCGTTTCTTTAGAGACTTATGTTCAAAAACATTAATTGAGAAGGACATGTCCGTACTTGAGAAGAACATCATAGAGAACACGTGTAAACTTGAGAAAATATTCTCACCTAGTTTTTTTTACTCCATGGAGCATTTGCTGATCCATCTTCCCTATGAAGATCGTGTTGGAGGTCCAGTTCAATATAGATGGATGTACCCTTTCGAGAGGGTGATGGGAAACCTTAAGCGGAAGGTGAAGAATAGAGCTTATGTCGAGGGGTCGATATGAGAGGCATACAGTTTCGATAAGATATCTACGTTTGTCTTAGACTACTTTTTGGACGAAGTTTTGACAAAGGCCAATCGAGTCTCGAGACATGATGATGGGGGCAATGTTGAACTAAATGGTCGGCTTTCTGTATTTGGTCTATCGGGCCGCGCTTATGGAAAAGGGGTGCGCATATTCCTAGCTAAACAAGAATTACATGTGGCACATACTTACATTCTTCTCAATTGCGAGGAGATTGACGAATTTGTGAGGTACACATGTAAATAACATATTTATCCCTTAACTTTCAATGACATGTAATATACATTCCAATACGTTAATGTTTATAACATTGTATAGATCATACGATGACGAGTTAAAAGCGAAGCATCTCGGCATTACTGATAAAGATATTCAAATCAGTAGTGATAAATAATTTCCACTTTGGCTAAAGGACAAAGTAAGTTAAGTTACTTAAGCACGACATATATATATTCTATATTAATCTGAAACTTCATTTAATAGGATGGATTTTTTGTAGGCTTTTATTGCGGGGTCAACGATTCCGGCTAATATACAAGTCCTAGCTATAGGACCAAACATCGACCAAATGAGCCGCAATGGTTACAAAATTAATGGTTGTGAATTTCATACTAAGGCATATGGTCGCGATAAAAGAAAAACGAATACTGGAGTATGGGTCCAAGGAGATTGTTACAATGAGCTTGGTCAGGCCTTTTGTAGGGAGTTGGAGGCAATCATAGAGTTGTTGTACAAGGGGACGTACGGGGGTCATATTAACTTATTCAAGTGTCGTTGGTTTGATTCAGAAAAAGGGATGCGTGTTGACAGACATGGAATCGTCGATGTTGACCTCCATAGGTTCGCGTACGCCAACGAACCGTTTGTGTTACTAACCCAAACAGTACAAGCATACTACACTCCTAGTCCTGTTAGGAAAAGAGATAGACCGCCTGTAGATTGGCAAGTTGTACTTCATACTCCCGCGCGCAATCATGTAGAAATAGTAGACGGGGAAATTTACCAAGAGAAGATGCTTCATAGACAAACAATTATAAATGTGGAGGACGACAATGATGTAATCCAGTTAGATGGTGGACATGAACCGAATGAATTAAAGCCTGAGTCACTACTTGTGCCAGATGACACTGATACTAAGGAGGAAGAGTTATTTAACTGACACTGAAACTGAATCTGAAGCAGATGATGGTTATGAATCTACAATACGTAGAGGAGATAACTCTGACTCAAACATTGAATAAAAAAAATAAAATATATGTTTAGTATTACATGTTGTTTATAGCATTGTCATGTTTATGTACTTAACTATTTTATGCAATTTCCTGTCATTATTGTCATTTTATATTCATATATGCATGTATTGTCATTATTGTCATTTTATATTTAAATATAACTCATAATAATATCTTAAAATTTGTAAAAATATAGATGGCTTTGTCTTCAGCAGCGCCGAAAAAGCGCGGCTTGGGCCGGGGGCCTAATCACGTGCCGAAGGCCCCTACTAATCCAGATGATCGAATTCTTATTTCTATACGTCCTCCTCCTGACAGCACGTACGTCCGCTTTCTGTATAAATAAACATTTTAGATTTCCATGTAAGCTTTAAATATTATAATAACTCTACGTATCTTTAATGTAACTTGTTGTATATTGTAGTGACTTTCTAGATAACAAGATAGTCAAGTGCATTTCACAGTTGTGCCTGCAGAACTGTCCGACACCTGTGATTACGTGGGCGAGTACACCTATCGCCCATAAGGATGTAGTATGGGCTGAATTTCAAGTAAGTTTTTAATTGTTTAATAGTGTTAGATTATATGTTAATATAGAGTACCGTTTTAATATTATTATTGTTGTTTTATTTGAAGAAATGGTATAGATGGGAAGACGCGCATGCCTAAGTGATACAAACACTATTCTGGCAGAAGTACGCGATCGGCAACAAAGTCAATTTGAATAAAGAACGCATCAAAGCCCTACACAATGCATCTATCGACTATCCAGACCAGGGAAAGGAGCACATGCACGAGTAAAACCCCTGGTGGTGCACCTAGTCCATATGGGCTGTGATGTGTGCCCAATGGAGAGCTGAGCCTTGGGTCAAGAGACGTAAGACTACCGCCACCAACAGATCCTTGAGTGTACCTGACGGCGAAAAGGTGAAAGGCACTTACAAGGGCGGCAGTATATCACAGGTGCAACATATCACTGTTAGGGTACGTATGAATTGTACAATAACTTGTGAATATTTGATAGAATATTTTAAATATGTTTACAATCATTTATGATTTGTAGAATATCACATGTTTACTTAGTATGGGAGTTTATTTTGTATAGGAGTCTCAGTCGCAAGGTACGCCTATCCATTGGTTGGATGTGTACGTGGCCACCCGTGATGGTCTGCCTGATGCTGTCCAGATCGTGGTAATAAGTTTTGACAACTTTGATATATGTTTTTTTTATCAAGTTTATGTTATTATTTAGAATTTAATATTTATTTTTAACTATATAGGTGTTAACATGCTGACAGGATACTTATAAGTGCTTATTGAATGAGCGTTATCCTGAAGGCACTCTACGTCCTGTCATTGATCAAGAGCTGTGGGAGAGGGCGTCAGTTGTGAAGAAGAATTACCTCAAAGGCCAAGGACAACGACGACGCCCAACCATCAGTGGCACAGGCAGCTCTGCTACCCAGTCTACGCAGTCATCTACCCATCTAGGTCATCATACTCCTGCTGACTGTGTGAGAGCGATCTGTCGAGGTCGTGATCTTCTTCATATACTGGGCGAGCAATTGGGGGCTCTAAGTCCTGATGAGTTAGCTGCTGCAGTTGCGGCAGCATCATCATCACTGCAGGAGGATGGCGACCAGGTAATCTTAGTATTTATATTACAATAAAATTAATTAGTCACTTATATGTACTATATATATACACTATATATGTAACTTGTTTTATTATTTTGTTAATTACAGGGTGATCATCCAGATATTAATTTGGACGAAGATGCATGACAGCCGACTTATAGCTAGTCTTGTTGTATAGCTATATGAGCCTTGTACTTTTATATTCATTCTTTGGATGACTGTATGTTACTTACAAACTTAAGATTTGTATATATTTCTTCATTCATATTGATTTTTTAGTGTTTATATAGTTTATACTTATTTTGCCGTATGTGTCGGTATATGGATAGATGTTATATTGTTGTGCTTTTGTTGGGATTATATAAAACTTGGTTGGAAGTTTATGTATACTGTCTGTTGTGTGTTGGGATATAAAACAGGTACAGTTTTTTATGAAATCCAAAAAACAGGAAAACTATTTTTTTTTATACATCAGCGACCGCATACGGTCGCTAATATATATTAGCGACTGCTATTGGATCAGGGGGTTAGCGACCGCTTACGGTCGCGAATGGCGGTTGCTGACACGTGGTCCACGTCAGCCTTTCGACCTTGACAATGCTGACTCACCGTAGCGACGGACACCGGTCGCTAATAGTGGTCGCAGATATGTCGGTCAGCAAATAGTGGTCGCTTTTGTACATTCCAGCGACCAGATATTATGCAACTGCTGTCAGCGACTGGTATCGGTAGTTGATGGCCAAATGCAACCATAGGCGATCGCTGATAGGTGGTCGCCGATAGCATTGTTTCTTGTAGTGGTATGTAGTGCAAAGATGGGGTGGTGTTTGACTATGATCATGACCACTAGTGATACAAATGAATTTCTTTGGCCCGTAGTGCAAAGATAAACTGTTGATTTGCATAATTATTGATTTGTGTTACATGGATAAAATATTTATGATGGACTTTTAAATCGTATAAGATAGTAGACATAATGCTCTACTTGACTCTTCAAATGAATTGTTTGTTCCGCTGCAATTATTATTGAAAATTGCTATATCATAACTCTATGATTTATTATTGTTGTAGGCTAAAGATAATTTATTATTTATTATTTTAGTCATGATATACTTTATTGGGCTATTTGAGCTCACCTTTTTTCTTTTTGCTCTATTATTCTTCGCATAAAATGAGAGTGTAGTTGGGACTAGCCGAAAAATGCAGTGATGGTCCGAAAATATAGAAGTATCTCAATAAATTATAAAATAGTGTGACAATAATTGTATTGAGAATTTAAGTTGAGTGTAGATATTTTCGTACTAAATACTGTGCAATATTTGTATTGAAACTAACAGTATATGTGTTGTCATATTTTGTACGACAGTTTAATAGTTGTAAATAGGAAAATTTGTATTTGAATTATGTAGTAAGTAATTTGGCGACTCAAAATGGGTTGTGTGGACCTATTTTGGGGGCTTCACATAGTTGATATAGAATTATGATGTATTATATATAGTGTTCCATATGATGTTTGGATATATAAGGGTTTGTGATCTAGGAGGGTCTGAAATCGAAGAGACTGAACTATCAGATCACATATTAATGGCCTTGGAATATCATAAGTTAGATGATCGTCGCCGAAGAATGGATCATTGACGGGTTCGGCTTCAGATACGAGACTTCAGGGAGGGGGGGGTCAAGGCTTCGATTTCGGACTCAAGACTTCGGCTTCGAACTCAAGGCTGAAGAAGGGATCGTTGCAGGAGTTCGGATGTCTTCGGATTAGTGGCGTCTTGACTTCAGAAGTTCGACTAAAGTAGTTTATTTACCGTTATTTTTATTGAGTTCCTTTATACTAATTAAATAATTAATTTTTATTTGTTTCCATATTTTTAGGAAGTTTGTTAGGATTTGTTTTCCCGTATCTCTACGAGGACTCTGTTATTTCCGGGTAGCTTGGGCAGAAAATATATCTTGGGAAGAAAGTTTGTTAAAGCCTATATAAACCCGGCTTGTGGGTTGAATCTAACAACTTTGATTTTGATAAATATAATATACACATTAGAGAGATTTCTCAGTGTTTTTTGGTGAATCTCTTGTTCTTTTATCTGTGAATTCGTGTAATAATAGCCCGCAGGATAATCACTATCCCTCCCCGGCGTCAGTTTGTCTGAGATTGTAGCTGGTTTACAAGTCTGCAACAGTAACATTTAATATATTTTGTACTGCACCAGTTTTAATGTGTTGTATTTGAACACCAAACGTTATGTTTGTGAGCAAAGTAATTAACTTGTGTTTTAATTAGTAGGTTTCATACCTACGATTCAGGTATCAACTTACTGGAATTATTGTTTATTTCTTGTGCTTTTACGTCTCTTTTCATGCATTTTGGTTTGTTTTTGTAGATTACATGTTCGAAAACTGGATTGGTTGTACTTGATGTCAATTGGACGGGAATGGAGGTTAAAAGGGATCAGGACTTGAAGGATCAGGAAGCAGCAGTGAAGGAAATGGCAAAACAAGAATTACTCTGCAGCTCGACCGCTCCATATTTATACTAGAGTGCAGCACGGTTGCGCCATCTACCAGTCAAAGATTCTCTGCTAATGCAGCGCTGCTGCGCCCAGTTCGGGGTTGATTAATGTTTGACTTTTACTTAATATGCAACTTTTGACGTGTAATATTGAGTCAGAACTTCTAATTAGCTTAGGATTTAGAACAGAGGCATATATAAGGTCTCTAATGACAAACTTTTGGGATTATTCTACTTTTCATTGATAAACCATAGTTTTTAATTAGTTATTAGAAATTAAAGTAATTTGGCTAGCATTGGAGATTCAAAGAAGGAACAGAAGAGAAACTTTAAGATTACAGAAATCAGATTCTACTCTCTTCTTTACTTCTACTTTTGTATTTCTATATTATTCCAATTGTGGATTCTAGACTTTAATTCAATGACAATGAACTAATTCTCTTGTTTAAGATTACAACAGATCTTATTGCTTAGCTTATTGTAGTACGCTTCTTTGTTAATTACTGTGAACTATTCTATGGATTGTCTATTATGATTTGTGCTTAATTGTTAATTGTATGATCAACAATTATCATGATAACATGTATGAACTTGGAAAACAGATTATAGGTTTAGATCTGATCATAATGGCATGTGATTATGTTTTCTGCATGACAATAGAATTCATGATTTGTGTTTAGGATATAGATATACCTACGCACCACATGTAATATAATAAGAGAACATGTGTTGTAAACTCTTTTTAATTTTAATTCACATAGGAATATAATGAATTGGTTAATTAGGGTGTTCAATACAATTCTATCAACTGTGGATTTGGATTGATACGTTTTTAATGCATCAGAAGGTTGTTATAAATTCTAATAAGTTCCTGATTAACAGTCCAGAATAGTGAGCATAATTAATAGGAAGTGTATTACTATAATTGAAATAATAAGTGAAGTTATGATCTTAAATCTCCATATTCTAATTTTAAACTTGTGGTAGCTAATGCTAGTTTAATTAATAGTTCTTCGTTACAAAATTCACAAATATGTTAATTGTTTAATAAAATTGAGATAATATAAAATTGGTACTTGTTAGTATAAATTACAGTAATTTTCCCTGTGGAATCGACAATTAACTTACTCTTTACTACTTGTTGACCATGTATACTTGCGTGCTGTGCTAACTAGATTTTGCCCAACAAGTTTTTGGCGCCGTTGCCAGATAACTTAATTGTGTATATAGCTTTCACTATCAGTTTAATTAAATCGGTCTTAGTTAAACACTTTCTTTTTATTTTTAATTTTATTTTTACTTCCTGTCTCAGGTGATCTCGAATAGTGCATGCAAACTCGATCGAAGAAGTCAGAATTGTACCCTTACGAGGACGATATCGACAAACAGCTTCAAAGGTTGCTTAAGTGGCTAAAAAAACGAAAGAGATACTTGAGAAACAAGATAAAATGGTTGACGATGGAAAAAAACCATTGAGAGATTTTACCATGCCAAAAGTGGATGAGATTAAGTCAAGCATTACAAGGCCAGCCATTGCAGCTACATCATTTAAGATTAAGCCCGGTACTATTCAGATGACGCAAAACTCTGTACAGTTTGGGGGATTGGCTAATAATGATCCCAATGAACATTTGATGAGCTTTCTCAAAATCTGAGATATGTTTAACTACAATGGGGTTAAAGATAATGTTGTGCGGTTAAGGTTGTTGCTGTTTACATTGAGGGATAAGGCTAAAAGCTAGTTGCATGCACTTCCACCTGGATCCATTACTACCTAGGATGACTTAGCCCAAAAATTTCTAGCAAAGTTCTTTTCACTGGCTAAGACTGCAAAGATGAGAAAAGATATTACTACATTTGAGCAACAACATGTGGAGTCACTATATGAGGCTTGGGAGAGATTCAAGGAACTATTGAGAAGATGTCCACATCATGGACTACCCAAGTGGCTACATGTTCAGACTTTTTATAATGGGTTATGTAGTAGCACTCGGACTAGTATAGACGCAGCGACAGGAGGAACACTTATGACTAAGAATTTTGATGAGGCATTTGATTTGTTAAAGACTATGGCTGCTAGTAATTACCAGTGACCTACAGCAAAGATGTCACAGCCTAAGGTAGCGAGAATTTTAGAAGTTGAAACAGTCACAGCTCTTGCGGCTCAAATTTAAGCACTTTCTAAGAAAATGGATGTGATAGTAGCTCAGACTGTTTAGAAAGTGGAGGTAATATGTGAGTTGCGTGCTGGAAATCACCTGTCAGACCAATGTGAAATTAATAGAGGCACTCAATTTTGTGGGTAGTTACAACCGTCCGCCAAACCCTTACCAGAACAGTTATAATCCGGGGTCGGGGAACCATCCTAACTTCTTGTTGAGTAGCAATCAGAATCAACATCAAACTCCACAACCAGCATATCCACCAGAATTTCAGAATCAGCAGCCACGGTCAGTTCTGTAGCTAGAAAAGAAATCAGGTTTTGAAGAGTTGATAATGAAGTATATAGCTAGTAATGTCGTTGTTATGAAAAGTCAAGCAGCATCGATTCGAAACCTAGAAATCTAAATGGGACAAATGGCTAGTGTATTGAACAATAGACCCCAGGGAGCATTACCAAGTAACACGAAAGCCAATCCGCGAAACGATGGTAAAGAACAGTGTAATGCTATCACATTTCGGACTGGGAAGGAGCTAAAGGATTCTAATGAGGAAAAATTTGAGAAAAAAAGGGGAGGAAACAAAACCGGATGAAGGTCAAGAGATTAGCTTGAAAAAGGAAAATCAAATTTTAGTTGTACCTCCTGTGCCATTTCCTTCACTGTTACAAAGTCAGAAATTAAAAAATAAGTTCGCAAAATTCATGGATATCTTCAAAAAACTACACATTAACATTCCGTTCGCCGAAGCGCTAGAGCAAATGTCGAGCTACGTGAAGTTTATGAAAGAAATATTATCCAGAAAATGTAAGCTAGGTGAATTTGAAACTATGGTGCTAACGGAAGAATGTAGTGCAGATCTTCAAAAAAAGCTCCCTCCTAAATTGAAAGATCTGGGTAGCTTCACAATCCTTTGTTCGATTGGAAATCAAGATGTGGAAAGAGCACCATGTGACCTAGGAGAAAGTATAAACCTCATGCCACTCTCGATATACAAGAAGCTGAGTTTAGAAAATACAACGTCATCCTACAACTTACAGATAGATCGGTCACATATCCGTTGGGAATAGTAGAGGATGTGTTGGTAAAGGTTCATACATTAATATTTCCAACTGATTTTGTGGCTTTGGATTTTGAAGAGGATAAGGACATTCTGATTATATTGGGAAGGCCATATCTTGCAACCGGAAGAACACTGATTGATGTGTCGAACGGAGAACTAACCATGAGAGTATTTGATCAAGAGGTGAAAATCAAAATGTTCAAGAAAATCAAGCTCCCGAGTGATAAGGAAGAGTGTTATAGTGTTGATGCATTTAAGGATGCAACTCATAAAGATCCTCGAGAAGATGGTGGCTTAAAGACTCTCACTGGTGAATAAAGGAAAAATACTCATCCAACAATTAAGATAAATGGGCATATGGTGAAACGCTGTTGGTTATGAGCGGTAACATCAACAATGCCCATAACATCCCAGCTGCACCAGATTAAAACAGGAAGTATTCAGGCTAAAGACTTTAAACCAAGCGCTCGATGGGAGACAATCCATCCATTTATTGCTTCAGTTTCAATTCATAGAAAATTTTAGAATCCAGTAGTATTTTAGGATTTTAGTAGTATTAATAGGTTATTTTGTGTTTCTGTAGGTTAAACTCAGTTGTTGTTACGATGAAAAGTCAGACAGATTAAAAGTAGAAAATTTTGCCAGAGTACAGGACAGCGCGACCGCGCCCAAAGTGAATGGAAAGGACGTGCGGCCGCGCCTGTGCTCGGAACTCGAATATCAACTCTGCCAGTATAGCAAAACCGCGCCTAACTAAGGCTATTTTATAGCACGACCGCGCCGCGATTGAATCCCAGTTTTTAAAATCCTTTTCCCAGTCGACTGAGCGCTCTTTAATTCCTTTCTTGTGTCGACTTAAGACCCTAAACATCTCACTCCTTCTATCACAACAAACTTACGCTCTTACCACCTCTCCCTCTTATCATTTAAATCCAACCTACTTCCTAACCAACCATTCCCTTCCCAAATTCGAGTCAAGTAAACCCTAACTAATCAAAATCACTTTAACCTTCTATTATACCATCAAAATTCACTCCCTTCTCTCACCCCATGCCCTGCTCACTACCAACACCCATAACCAAAACAGAAGCCCCATATTCCAAGAGTTACCCTCCCCCACTTGTTCACATTCAAATTCAAACCAAATTGATAGCTGGACAAATCGATTGGAGAGCACTGCAGGAAGGATAACGAATACACAGAGTACACAAAACTTGATAGAGGGATTTCTTTTACTCCAAAGGTAACTGTTATTGTCTGAAGGATTGGGGTTGTTTGTAATTCAATTGAGAGTTTATAGGGGAGTATATCCTAGTATTGCTTCTATTGAAATTGAGAATTGAGTTAGATTGAAGTTAAGTGCACTGCACTGGCATCGTACAAATATAGTAAGGTTATTGTTCATGGAGTAAAACAGAGTGTCCCCTGGTGTTTGATAACATTCCTAAGAAAATTTTGCAGTGATACTTGTATAAGTTTGGCATCAAAAGGGGGCTGTATGTTGAGAATTTTAAGCTGAATTGTAGACTGAACTGGGGGAAAATCAAGTATATGTGCACCGTGATAAGATTGAAAACTGAACAGAGGTCTAATGGCATCAAAGAGACCATGCAATGATGCTTCCAGATCTTAGGCACAGAACGAACCAACATTTGACAACACAAAATTCATTAATGCTGAGGCTGAAAAGTATTATCGCACTGTGTTATTTGGGAAGACTTTTGTTTTAGAACGAGGATTAAAATTGGGCACTGAATTGTAGAGTGAACTAAGTTTGGGGGAAAATCAAGTATCTGTGCACCGTGATAATATTGAAAATTGAACAGAGGTCTAATGGCATCAAAGAGACCACACAATGATGTTTCCAGCTCTCAATCACAGAACGAACCAACATTTCACAACACAAAATTCATTAATTCTGAGGCTGAAAAGTATTATCGCACTGTGTTGTTTGGGAAGGCCTTTGTTTTAGAACGAGGATTAAAACCGGGTAAAGAAGATGGAAAAATATTGGATATAATTAGGGAGAAAGGTTGGGCCTTGTTCGTGGAAATGTCATTAGCAGCTCCTATGTCCCTTGTACGAGAATTCTAGTCAAACTTAAAGGAGAAGAAGAATGGGACAACTTTTATGCGAGGTCGTCAGGTCTCCTACTCCAAGCAAAGTATAAATGATCTATTTCACCTTCCAACCATTCGGGCGAATGACATTAACTGGGTCGAAAACCAGCGATATGAAACAGATTTGGATGAAATTGTTAGAGTCTTGTGCAAGCCGGGCACAGTATGGGTTACCAAGAAAGGGAGTGGTCAGAAGCTACATTTTCCTCACACTGCATTGAGCCAATACGAGAAGGCTTGGTACAGTTTTATCTGTGCCAGTCTGATGCCAACCAGACATCATAATGATGTTACAAAGGAGCGTGCAATTTTACTATATTGCATTGTGAAGGGTAAGACGGTGGATGTGGGGTATATCATTAATCAGTCAATTCAGAGATATCTGCGTGGAAGCATATCTGGGGGAATACCGCATGCTTCGATCATCACTCGACTGTGTGCTTCAGTTGATGTTGATTGGAGAAACAAAACTATTTAGATGTCTATGAGTGACAACGACCATACTGCTATCAAGAAGTATAAGGTTTGGAAAGGTTTAGTGAAGAGATTAAGGTGTAATTGATACTTCAGTGGTGGTGGCGGTGGATCTAGTTGAGCTTTGGATCTGAGTTGAGGATCTGTTGAGGTTTGGATTTTCATGGCAGATATAAGTTTAGGCATGCATCATTTACACTTCGGTCGTGGGTGCACCATTGCATCCATTTATACTACCCGAGATTCATAAATTAAAAGTAGTATGCCCTAAAGTATATCACATTGGATGTGATAAGCATTTACTTTGTAATATTATTCATTTATTAATAAAAGAATTTATTTATGTAAACATATTTATTTATCCATGTTTAATTGGAAAAATTAATTGCACTACAAAAAAAGTGTAATTGCCAACGGACAAACCCGTCACTAATGACCCATATGCCGTCGGCAATTAGGTTATTGGTGGCGGGCCTTGCCCATCACCAAGACCGTCGCCCTGTGCTCCCGACGACCGTCGTATGACATTAGCATCGAGGTCATTGGTGATGGACTTTCTGTCGCTAATGGGTATTGGCGACGGCAGTAACGACGATCAGTCCGTCGCCAATGGCTATTTAATTTTATTATTAAAAGGGTCATTGGCGACGGACTGTCCATCGCCATTGTCTAATGTTCCCTCGGTAATGGTTGTTTAATTTTATTATTAAAAAGGTCATTATATAGCGACGAACTGTTCGTCGCCAATGACACCGCCACTAATGACTTTGACCGTCCATCGCCAATGACATTTAAAAAAAATTGAAAATTGTAAAACCCCCTATTCATTTACATATACTTAATTGTACCTTTTATAAATCAAAAGCAACAAATAATTCTTCACTAACTCATACCAATAACCATCAAATATATATAAGTAACCATCAAATGCGAACACAATGTAATCACATAAACTATAAGATGTTAGTAGATACAAAATGTAATTAATGTACAACTCATGTACAATTCATCAACTAGTTAGATATATAAAAGTAGAATATAACGAACTAGATACAAAAACCTAGTCTGTACAACCCAAAAAATAGGTAGTTACATACATGAAAGTAAAAATATAAACATAAACTAGCTATATCCCCCAGCTCCTCTGCGGTCATCGTCTTCGCCGTTGGCTCCACCCGGCTCATCAACAAGAACCTACAAAATATATTTATTATGAAGTCACAAATGTAACCATATTTAAATAATTTTAATTCTAAGTGTTCTTTATTCAAGTTAATTAGGCAAACAAGCAGATAACTCGGCTATCAGAACTCCAAATCAAGTTCCGTAACTTGTAACGTGTTTAAAATATCTAAGAGGTGCATCGCATATGGTTTCAGGTTGTTTCGACAGCCTGGGCGAGTTTTGGCCTACTTTTCCTAAACTTTTCTAAGTGTACTTTATATATATAAGTTAGGAAAATGAGCAAATAACTCGGTCATCGAAGCTTAGAATCGAGTCCCGTAAGTTGTAACATGTTTAAAATATCTAAGAGGTGTTTCGCCTATGGTTTCGCACCGTTTCAACTCTCGGGGCGAGTTTTGGTCTACTTTTTCTAAATTCTTTTAAGTGTTCTTTATACAAGTTAGGCAAGCAATCGGATAACTCGTCCACCGGAGCACGGAATCGATTCTCGTAGATTGTAAAATGTTTGAAATATCTAAGAGGTTTTTCACCTATGGTTTCGCGTTGTTTCGACGCTCGGGGCGACTTTTGGTTAACTTTTCCTATATTTTTATAGGTGTTCTTTATACAAGTGAATCAAATAAGCAGATAACACGGTTACCGGAGCTCGGAATCGAGTCCCATAAGTTCTCACGTGTTTGAAATATCTAATAGGTGTTTCGCTTATGGTTTCACATCATTTTAACGCCCAGGGCGAGTTTTGGTCTATTTTTCCCAATTTTTTCTAAGTGTTCTTTATACAAGTTAGGCAAACAAGCAGATAACTAGGCCACCGAAACTCAGAATCGAGTCCCTTAAGTTGTAACGTATTCAAAATATCTAAGAGGTGTTTTGCCTATTGTTTCGCGTCGTTTTGACTCCCATTGAGAGTTTTGGTTTACTTTTCCTAAATTTTTTTAAGTATTCTTTATACAAGTTAAGCAAACGAGCAGATAACTCGGCCACCGGAGCTCAGAATCGAGTCCCGTAAGTTGTAACGTGTTTGAAATATCTAAGAGATTTTTCGCCTATGATTTCCTGTCGTTTCGACCCCTAGGGCGAGTTTTGTTCTAATTTTCCTAAAATTTTCTTAAGTGTTCTTTATATAAGTTAGGTAAACGAGTGGATAACTCGGCCACCAGATCTCGGAATTGAGTATCGTAAGTTGTAACATGTTTGAAATATCTAAGAGGTGTTTCACCTCTAGTTTCTCGTCATTTCGACATCTGGGGCGAATTTTAGTCTACTTTTCCTAATATTTTTAAGTGTTCTTTATACAAGTTAGGCAAACGAGCACATAACTCGGCCACTGGAGCTCGAAATCGAGTCCCATAAGTTGTAACATGTTTGAAATATCTAAAAGGTGATTCGCCTATGGTTTTGCATCGTTTCGACGTCTGGGGCTCGTTTTGGTCTACTTTTTCTAAATTTTTTTCTAAGTGTTCTTTATACAAGTTAGGCAAACGAGCGGAGAACTCGGCCATCAAAACTCGAAATCGAGTCCACTAAGTTGTAACATGTTTGAAATATCTCCTGGACGAGTTTTGGTCTACTTTTCCTAAATTTTTCTAACTGTTCTTTATACAAGTTCGGCAAACAAGCAGATAACTCGGTCACCTTAACTCAGAATTGAGTCTCGTAAGTTATAACATGTTCAAAATATTTCAGAGGTACTTCACTTATGGTTTCACGTCGTTGCGACGCCCGGAACGAGTGTTGGTCTATTTTTCTAAACTTTTATAAGTGTTTTTTATACAAGTTTGGTAAAAAATAGGATAACTCGTCCACTGGAACTCGAAATCGAGTCCCATAAGTTTTTAAGTATTCAAAATATCTAAGAGGTGCTTCCCCTATAGTTTTGCATCGTTTCGATGCTCGGGACCCGTTTTGGTCTAGTTTTCTAAAAAAATTCTAAGTTTTATTTATTTAAGTTAGGCAAACGAGCTTTTTATAACTTTTTAACAGTTTATATAATCAATATAATATATATAATTACAAAATATAAAATTAAAGACATATATTAATATTTTTATTTACCTATCAAATATGTGGGGGAATGAAATTTGCAAATACAAACGCGTATACTCGCTACTTCTGCAGGTGGTTCATAACCCGCTACCTCTGTATCATTTCTTGTATTAGCTAATTCCATATGGAGCCTCCGGGTATTTGACTATTTTTGACGACATTACAATGTTGATCCAATTTTTTCATTTTTTACAATCGATTTTCCTAGTAGTAGGCTAGATGAGATGCCAATCTCATGATCTTTGTTAATGGTTATTACTTTCTCCCGCAGTGAAGTGGTATTATTTTTCTGCAACCACTTCTACAGGTGGTTCACAACCCGCTACCTCTGTAGACAATGGATTCTCATTCAATATTCCTGCAATATTCTGTAATACTTGACATGCCGGAAAACTTATAAAGTATTATCAATAATTTATGTTATTTTATTTTTGCGGCCATGTAAACTTATCACTTCATCAATAAATTTGGTTTATCATATAAATATTATTTGCAAAAAATATATTTTAAGTCATCGAATGCACATTTACAAGTCCAAGGAAAACAACTGGATGAAGTACAAGTAACGATTAAGCAGGGGGTGGGGGAGGTTCTTTGGCCTCGAACTCCTCATTTGTAGAATCTAGCAATGACAGATCGAGACCGTCAGCTAACATCTTTTCTTTGTCCTTCTTTCTTGCACTTTAATAGTCATCATTGAATTATCACAAGACTTCCTTGACCAGCTCGGGGGACATCCTGTATTCCTTAATGAACTATTGCTTGGTAGTTTCGGTCATCGGTGGGCCTTGGGTTTTCAGATTTGCGTACTTCTTCTCCAATGTGTCGCCAGTCTTCATCAAGTTTATTATCAGTGTATGGATGTCCTTAACCTGAGTTTGGAGGGTGGTCACAGCCTTTTTCCAATCTGTGGTTCTTTTCCTTCATATCGGTCCGATCTATCAAAAGTTATTTTCTTTGTTCGACCTGTTCGGAGGACTTCCATTTTATTTCCTTCAATTCATGTGTCAGCTCTTGGCAATAGAAGGTTGTATTGGCATGTAGGCTCCGTTCTTTTTCCAGACTAGATGTCACTGCTTGAACAATGAACTCAAGACAGGCAACTTCGGCTTCCATTTCTTTTTCTTTGGTAGTTATCTTTGAAATTTGGCACAGGGTTTGGGCAAGAACAGCGTTAGACTATAATATGGAACACATAATTCATAGTCAGGGAAAGTAGTAAATGCTTGTAAGGGATGTGATAAATGGGTTTTATACATGTTATTAATTATCTTTTAACTTGATAATGTATGAGTTCATAATTATTTTAAGTTATTTTGATGTATTTGTAGTGTTTTATGTTATTTTGCAGGAAAAGGCAAGGAAACGAAATTCGGACATATTTTGGAGTATAATATGCATGTAAATGCAAGAAGGGGAGATTAAAGGGATTTCAATGTCAAGTTGGATGCATGTTCTTGGCTTAGAACTTAGATTTTCTTGTAGATCTCGTTAAGGGCTTAAAATTGTTAATTGTCACGCCCCGTAACTCTTCCCAAATCAAAAGTTATGACATTTTTATCAATAGAGATCAAAGCTTGGAGTTGTCATGTTTAGCTTGTTATTTACATAATGTCACTTGAAACCCAATTTCGAACTTGATCCAGCTAGAATCTCTCAATTCTCAAAGAATGAAAGTTGTAAATCTACTTCTTAGCTTTCCGGAACATTTTGAATCGTCCCAATCAGAGTTCATATAAGAGAGTTATGGCCATTTTACCAACAGATGCCGAAGTAGAATTTTTTCGGCGCGGCAGCGCCATCCATGCAGGGAACAATACTTCAGAGCTGTGACTCGCGCCGCAGTACCCGGATTGCGGCCATACCATGTTTTGACGCGTTTATAGATGTTTTTGACTCTAAATTGGATTGAGTTTCCTTCTAAGCTTGGGACTTGACTTGTAAATTATAAATACATGATGTGAGGCATATAATTGAAAAAAAAAATAGAAACTTTTGACTACAAGCAATTGGCAGCCACCTAAGGAGACTTGGAGATTGGACTGAAGAGGAAGAAAAGTCAGAGATTGAAGCTTAAGGAGATTGGAGATTCTTACAAGAGCTTTTCTTCTCCTCTTATATTTATTATCTATAACTTCGAATGTTATTTATGTTTGATATGATGGTTTTCATTAGGATAATGAACTAATTTTCCAATTAGGGATACAATGAAACCTTTTGCAATGCATTAATTTAATTGTCTCTATTTACACTTATTAATCCAATTTGAGTTGTTTATCATATCTCAAGCTTAATTATTAATTGTATGATCAACAATTAATCTAATATCCTAGATGGAATTGAAAGATGAAATCTATGATTAGATCTGGATGTGATAATGCAAGAATTTGTTGATTCTTTTTAGAATAACATAACAGTATATGAGATGAGAATACTTGTATGTCATGCGTAACTTAATTAGGAGTTTGTGCTTAATGAATATATTTTAAGTGTCTTGCAAAAAAAATAGCAATATGACTAAAATATATCTTTTTGTTAGTCATTGAAAAATGTTAATAAATTAATAGGCAATCCTAGTTAATAACTCATTAGATTAATAAAGTGGAAAAAAAGTAAGGTTATTATTGCAACACAATTGGGGAAATTGTATTCCTAGACTTAATACATCTGATAATCAATTATTATTATTTTTGTTTAATTTTAGTTTTAATTTAAAATAATCGCAAAATCAACATTGGTGACCGTTTAAATAGAATTGAATTGGTAACGAATTAATAATTAGAATAGCTATTAATATTCATTTTCTGTGGGTTCGACATCCTTTTGATCTCTATATTACTTGATTAACCGTATATACTTGCGCGTAATTGTCATTATATAAAACGGATAACAAGTTTTTGGCGTTGTTGCCGGGAAACGGTTCTAATAATTATTTCGTTATTAGTTTTTATCAATTTATTTTATTTAAACGTTTTTATTTTTTTCTGTTTAATTTTTTTCTTTTCGAGGTACATCATGGCTAACTATAATTATTAATGGCCTTATACGAGAATGACTCAGCCAAACGCGAAAGGGATTTATGGACTTGATGAGTTGTCAGCACAGATGGAGACATTTTCGAGGAAGATCGACGCTTTAGCAGCACAACTATTCAAAGTATAGCAGTGATTTGTGATTATTGTACTAGAAACCATCCGAGTCATCAATGTGCCATCAATTTCGAGTCAATACAGTATGGTGGCAACTTCGGTGACTACCCTAACAATTAGCCTATCCCAACAACTATCATCAAGATTGGGGGTATCGCTTGAATTTCTCGTGGCGAGATAATCAAGCCCAACCTCAAGCATCACGACAAACTCAACCGTCCGAATTTCAGGCTTGCCAACAACCACCCCCACAACAGGAAAAGAAACCAGATTTTGAGGAACTTATGACAAAATACATTAAAGAGAATGAGACGTGGAAGAACAACTATGATGTGACTATGAGGAATTTGGAGAATCAGATAGGGCAGTTGATAAATGCCTTGAACAATCGCCCTCAAGGAGCTTTACCGAGCGACACAGAGATGAATCCTAGGAGAGACAAAAAAGAGCATTGAAAGGCTAGCACATTAAGGAGTAGTAAAGAGTTAGAGGAGCCTACCGAGGAGAAATCAAAGCTGCAACCGAACATGCCAATAGATGTGGATGCTAAAGAGGAAAAGAGGAGTGGGGACCAAGAAAAGAAGGCCGGAGAAGATCCAGCCTTGAGTTCCAACGCAGATGAGCCGATTTTGATAGTGCCCCATATACCTTCTCCATCAAATCTCAAGAATCTGGGCAATTTTGCAATCTCGTGCCAAATTGGTAGTCATTTTGTCGGCAAAGCGCTATGTGACATGAGAGCTATCATAAATTTGGAGCCATGGTGAGATGAAAAAGGGGTTCATAAGAAGATAGTTGAAGATTCAATTGTGTTTGAGAAACTTCATTTTACTAATCCGTCCACAAACACAATGGAGCAAATGCCTAGCTATTTGAAGTTCATAAAGGAGATGTTATCTAAAGAGTAACAAGCTAGGTGAACTTGAAACAATGGCCTTTACTAAAGCGAAGCCCTCAAATGTTACATTGTTATTGATGGATAGAGAGTTCCTCAATTTTCGAAGGGGAATTGGATATAGAGTTGAAGAAGTCGAGCTGACGACTCTAAAACAAGCGCTTATTGGGAGGCAACCCAAGTTTGATTAATAGTTTTTGTTTTTATTTTATTTTATAAGGTTTCATATTAGTTAATAAATTTGCATTTATTATGATTTTATAAACTTGCTTCTATTATATTTACAGGTTATTCGAGTCCAATTCAAGTGTGGTGCTTATTCAACCTAATGTTTCTAGTCTATTCTTCAGACTTAGCAGACAAGGAGGAAAATTGCTATATTTTTAAGGAAGTCATTTGCTTTACTTTTTTTCTATCTTAACCATTTCTTTGCAATGTTTTTTTGTTCCATAAAAAGAGTATCTTTTTATTGATTTTAGTACAAAATAACTTGATGTTGTCAGGTTTTCCATCATAATTTCATATTGTGCTACTACACTATAAAACTAACGACTTGTTGATATTATCCGTAACATAGGACAAAACTATACCCTTAATTTATTTTGCTAATTCTGTAAATGGGACTATTTTTGTGGAACCGAGTACTATTGTATGGGAGGGAAGATGGATCCACTTGCACCTAATAACAACTACTTATTCTTAGTGACGTAGCGAAAGAAACAGAAAACTGTTATCAATTGTTGAACCGCGCACGATTGCCAAACGATAACCTTCTACAACCTGTTGATTCTACGAATACCAGGAAATAGGCAGCAAAATTCTAATTCAGAGAATTTTGGAAAATACGTAAATTTTATTATTCATCAAAAACTGCGGCTCCCCATCATAACAAGGTGTTTAAATAGCAAAACCCTAAAAACAGAATCCAAAACGGAAAAGAAAAACTAATAAAGACAATTACGAAAATAACCCTAAAACAGAAAATTGTCATTTTGAAGGCCTAAACGATGGAATTTGACCAAAAAACCCTGCACATCACAAGCAAAACGCTTGTGAGTTTTGACCGTTGACCCGTTTCCAATGAAATTAGGCTCCGAAAACGCCCAAATCCGACACTCCAAACTTAGCCGAAATTACCGAACTGCCATTGAATCAAATTTTTGCCATTAAATCAAATCTTTCCATAAACTGGCACGCTTGCTCTTCAACCGCATCATTCTCCCCAGGGTGGAAAGAATTCGCCCTCGAATTGTCATCATCGGAGGAATCGCCTGTGTAAGGAATCAAATGCTTGACATTAAAAACATTCGCTGTATAGGATTGATCTTCTCAATGACTTCCACTGGCCCAATCTTCTTGGCAGACAACTTATTATAGTCACCTACAGAAAATCTATCCTTAGTAAGAACAGCCCACACATAATCCCCCACTTCGAACTCAACACGACGTCGTTTCTTATCAGCAGCTTGTTTATACTTACCCGCGGCCTGCAGCAGGTTGTCACGGACAGCCTTGTGAACCTCCTGCAATCCTGTCACAAAGGTTTCTGCCGTCCCATGAACTCGTGTCTTTACTGGTAATGGCAGCAAATCAAGCAGTCCTCTAGGAGTAACAGAATACACTACTGCAAAAGGGCTAAATCCAATACTCCTGTTAACTGCATGATTATGAGCAAACTCTGCCTGACATAACTTCAGATCCCAACTCTTCACATGTTCTCCAACCAAACACCGCAACAAATTGCCTAGCGATCGATTCACCACTTCCGTCTGCCCATCTGTCTGTGGATGGTAGGCACTACTAAAATTCAACTGTGTGTTCACCATCTTCCACAAGCTACGCCAAAAATGGCTAAGAAACCTGGTATCACAGTCAGACACAATAGACACTGGTAAACCATGCAACCTATAAATCTCTCTAAAGTACAATTGAGCAACACGAACAGCATCTGTGGTCTTCTTACATGGAATGAAGTGCACCATCTTGGAAAAACGATCAACTACCACATAAATAGAATCATTACCTCGCTGTGTACGCGGTAATCCCAGCACAAAATCCATACTGATGTCCACCCATGGCTGTGATGGAACTGGTAGAGGCATATACAAGCCTGCATTGGTTGCTGTTCCCTTAGATACTTGACAAACTCGACACCGTTGCACCCGTTTTTCAACCTCCTTTCGAATAGTAGGCCAGAAGTAAGTAGACTGCACTAACTGCAAGGTCCTGTCTCTTCCTACATGCCCCTCGCCATGCAGCTCTTGAAGGATCTTCAACCGCAAACTACAATCTGGAACACATAGTTGGTTGTCCTTAAACAAAAATCCATCTTGCAAATGGAAATCTGTCCTCTCCCCCGCCCGAACCTTTGCCAAAATACCAGAAAAATATGGATCAGTTTCAAGTATTTCAGCAAATGAATCAAAACCAGGTACCTCCACAGAAAGTCGAGTTAGTAGTCCCTTTCGCCTGCTCAAAGCATCAGCCACTCGATTGGCAACTCCAGACTTGTGTTTCACCACGAAAGTGAACCTTTATAAGTAAGCAACCCAGCTCGCATGTCTAGCAGAAACTTTATCTTGACTATGCAAATGTTTTAAAGCCTCATGATCCGTATACAAGATAAACTCCCGCTGAAACAAATAATGGCGCCAATGTTTAATAGCCTGAACCACAGCATAAAATTCAACATCATAAGTGCTATAACGCAGCTTGGCACCAGAAAGTTTCTCACTAAAATACGCCACTGGCCTGCTGTTTTGACTCAAAACAGCCCCAATTCCCACTTTGGAAGCATCAGAATGCAACACAAAAGGTTAATGGAAATCTGGTAATACTAGAATGGGAGCTGTGGTAAGGCGGAATTTAATCAGCTCAAACGCCTTTTCTGCTTCATCTGTCCAAGCAAACTTTCCATCCTGATTCATGCACTCAGTAATAGGAGCCATAATGCTACTAAAATGAGGGATAAAGCGCCGATAAAAGGAGGCCAACCCATGAAAGCTCCGAACTTCAGTAATGGTACTAGGCCTTGGCCAATGCTTCACTGCCTCTACTTTGGACTCATCTACCTGCAGCCCCACATCAGACACAATGTAACCAAGAAACAGCACCCTAGGTGTTAGAAACACACACTTCTTAACTGCAGCATAAAATTTCTCCCTACGCAGCACATGAAGAACTTCTCGCAGCTGACTAAGATGCTCGCTCAAGGTTAGCACTGTAGATTAGAATGTCATCAAATTACACAACAACACACTTCCCAATGAAGGCCTCAAAACTTGATTCATAACACGCATAAAGGTGCTAGGTGCATTGGACAACCCAAACGGCATGACCATCCACTCATACAATCCCTCCCTCGTCTTAAAAGCTGTCTTCCATTCATCGCCAGCCCGAATACGGAGTTGATGGTATCCACTCTTTAAATCCAATTTAGTAAACACAGTAGCCCCACTAAGCTGATCCAATAGGTCATCCAATCTAGGAATAGGAAAACGGTACCTGACCGTTATTTTGTTGATGGCTCTACTGTCGATACACATCCGCCAAGTACCATCTTTCTTTGATACCAGAAGGGCTGGTACCGCACAAGGACTCAAACTCTCTCGAATGTACCCCTTGTCCAGTAACTCTTCCACCTGTCTCCTTAATTCTTCATGCTCTCCGGGACTCATCCTGTAATGAGGTCGATTGGGTAAGGCTGCTTCGGGCTCCAGATCAATCTGATGTTGGATATCATGCATTGGGGGTAATCCTTCAGGCAGTTCTTCTGGAAATAAATCACTGAACTCTTCCAGAAGTGGTTTGACTACATCAGGAACCTCGACCTCCTTGTCTACCACCCTCCCGATTCCGATTAAGGCGTATACTATTTTCGTCTCCTGCACCACCTCCTCAAACTGTGCTAAAGTTAACAAACTAGCACTGCCTTTGTTTTCTTCCCGCTTGGGCACTAACACAATTTTTACCCCCTCAAACACAAAGCTGTAAGTATTCGTCTTACCATTATGAACCACCTCTCTATCAAATTGCCAAGGTCGTCCCAACAGAAGATGGCATGCATCCATAGCTACTACATCACACCAAACCTCGTCCTTGTATTTTGTCCCCACAGAAAAGGATACCAGTGCACGTCTTGAGACAGTCACCTCTCCCCCTTGTTTCAACCAGGCTAACTTGTACGGCTTTGGATGTTTTTTCGTTGTTAGTTCCAGCTTTCGTACTGCCTCTACTGAAATTATATTCTCACAACTGCCTACATCAATCACAAACCTACACACCTTCCCTTTAACAGTACAGGTTGACTGGAAAATGTTGTTTCTCAGCCAATCATCATCAACAGCCCTAGGTGTAAGGCAGGAGCTCCTCACCACCAACGTAGTCCCAACATCACCAGTCACCACCTCCTCATCCACGCCTTCTGATTCAAAGATCGGTTCACCAGTTATCAAGGTTTCATCTTCGATATCATCACCCTCATCTATTTCAGCAAACATCACCCTTTTTCCAGCTTTCTTGCACTCAGCCTGCCTGTGTCCCACTTCACCACATGCAAAATACTTGATACCACTTACTGGACCAATCCTCCTATTATTATTTGTTGCTGCTCCCGTTTTGGCTATTGCCCCCGCCGCTGCAACCTCGCCTGAACGGCCAGTAGTGACACCTCCTCCTGCATACCCAAAGCTAGCAGGTTGTCCAAAACCACCAGGACACCCCTTCTCAATCTGCACAGCCCTCTAATGCGCTGCAGAAATAGACATTGGATCAAACATGTTGACTGTCTCTTTAATTTGTTCTCGTAAACCCCCAATATATCGGGCTACTAACTGATCTTCTGTCTCATGCACCTCGTTCCGAGCAATCAGCTGATAGAATTCAGTTGTGTATTCATCAACTGTACGACCTCCTTGCCTTAGATTCTGTAACCTGCTGGTACATTAATCGCTGATAATTATAAGGTAGGAACGTCGCCCGCAACTGTTTTTTCATCTTCTCCCAGTCCGTAATTTTTGACTTCCCCAATCTAACCCTCGTTTGCCTGAGTTGCTGCCACCAAGCCATTGCTCTATCTCTAAGTCTGGTAGCAACCAAGGGTACTCGTTTATCATCAGGGACACCCTTAAATTCCAGGATCTCTTCTACCGTGGCCAGCTAGTCAATGAATTCCTCTGGTTGGAGGGTACCACGAAATTCAGGAATTTCAGTCTTCATACCAGTCTCCCAACGTCTCCTATCGTCCTCCACTGCATATGGTCGACGACGCCTACGAGGTGCCTCATCATAGTCATCATCAAAGTCATCTTCTTCATTATTCTCTCCTGCGAAAGGGTTTCTCCGATCATCATAATTAGGGTTCCTCCCAGGATGAGGAATTTCCCTATTCTGGTTCGCCAACAACTCGCCCATCCTTAGTGTCAATCGATCCATCATAGTGTTCATCCCTTGTTCCATTACTTGTTAGATTCGCTGCTCGAACCGCTGCTCAAGTCGCTACAGATCCTCACGCCCATAAACATCATCCACACGCGCTCTACGGGGTGGCATGGTGAATATGATTTAGGCTTTGATACCAACTAACGTAGCGAAAGAAACAGAAAACTGTTATCAATTGTTGAACCGCGCACGATTGCCAAACGATAACCTTCTACAACCTGTTGATTCTACGAATACCAGGAAATAGGCAGCAAAATTCTAATTCAGAGAATTTTGGAAAATACGTAAATTTTATTATTCATCAAAAACTGTGGCTCCCCATCATAACAAGGTGTTTAAATAGCAAAACCCTAAAAACAGAATCCAAAACGGAAAAGAAAAACTAATAAAGACAATTACGAAAATAACCCTAAAACAAAAAATTGTCATTTTGAAGGCCTAAACGATGGAATTTGAGCAAAAAATCCTGCACATCACAAGCGAAATGCTTGTGACTTTTGACCGTTGACCCGTTTCCAATAAAATTAGGCTCCGAAAACGCCCAAATCCGACACTCCAAACTTAGCCGAAATTACCGAACTACCATTGAATCAGATTTTTGCCATTAAATCAAATCTTTCCATAAACTGGCACGCTTGCTCTTCAACCGCATCACTTAGACATTAGACACTAGACATTAGACACTAGACACTAGACATTAGACATTATTCTAATCATAACATTGTGTTTTTTGGTGAAAGCTTTATTCAAAAATCTTTTCATACTTTTGCTTATTTGTAATCTATCTCGCAAATTACAAAGTTGTCTCATTGTCGTAGTATTAAACTGGCGTTTGATAGCATCTTGTATATGTTAGTAATTGTCAGATTATACTACTCTATAATTGTTTTCAAAAACCTTCATTGACAAATCATTGTTTGCCCTATGTGACCTTTCTAAATAACATTACTGTTAGGTTTTTTTGACTATATGGTACAAGAGTTATTCATAATATTCTATATTTCTGTATAATTGTTTCACTACATTTGATGGTAAACCCTAAACCAATATTGCCTCTCTCCCTCTCTCCCTCTCCCTCCCCCTGTGTGTGTGCATTTTAATGTGACCTTTTTCAATGACATGGTGTCGGAAGTAAATTCTACTCTCTCCGTTTCTAAAATATTGTCGTTTGAAGTTTTTGCACATAGATTAAGAAAGTCATTTAATACTATCATTTAATAATTAAAATTTATGTGAAATTCCATCACTACCCCTTTATAGGAAGTTGAAAACTATTAATACAAGGGAGAGAATTTCTTGGGACAATGAGAGAAGGTAGGGGTAATATAGGAAAGTAAATAATTTATTCTCCTAGAAAGTTGTAAACGACAATCTTTTAGGAACAAATTTTTTCTTCTAAAACGGCAATCTTTTAGAAACGGAGGTAGTAGTTAGGTGCTAGTTAGACTCCTTTTTAATTTCTTAATCTTAATCAGTTTTTTTTCTAGTTAGTATATTATACTTGAAGTTTGTTATACCCTCTTTTATTCCTTTGTTGTCTGTTTATATTATTTTAATTTTCCAATTTCACACTTATTAAAGAATGGAACTAAAAGAAACATGATTCAGAAACTGAGAACAAAAACTAAAATGATAACTAAACAAGTGTTACACTATAGATATGTAATTAAAAAAGTTAAAATTTCAGCATGGTATCTGAATTTTGAGCTTCATGCTTCAACATGATGTCCTAATTTCACGCTTCATGCACTATGCTTCATGGTCCTCTTGTAGGATTTTCTTTTATTTTCTTAATGGAACTAAGAGTAGCATGAATGTTGAGGCAAAATAGCAATTTAGTATGTTGCCGTCAATTATTCATTAGACATTTTGTTGTGCAATACATTTTTCAGGTTGCTTTAATGGCTTCTAATAGAGCGTCCAGATCTCGTGCTAGCTATTCCAATGACCCGAAAATTAATGAAAATGAAGATAATGAGATCCATGAAGATGAACCTCATGTAGAGGAGGAAACTATTTCATGAGAATGCTGAAGGTATCATGCATATATCTACACATATACTTGCATTGTCATGATTTTAGGGTTGATGGGTAATTATTGGTTAGATATATAGCTTCTTATTCATAAGCAATGAGTTGCATTGTCATGGTTTCGGGGTGGTGGGATCCTTATTCTCCAATTTGTGATTTTGGTTGTGGGACGCAATTGTACTCGAGGCATTTATCTCCTATTTGTGGATTCAATTCATTATATTTTTTGGAGGTTGGAATTAGTTTCGTCTTTTTTTTATACATTATTCAGCACTGGGTTTTGGGTAAGAACTGAAATTTATGTTATGCATGTTCACCCATAGCTAACTTGATGTTCTTTTGTTTACTGTCGACATGATTGTTCTGTTTGAATGAAGATCAGTAACAGCTAAATTTTTATTTAATGTACACGAAACGAGTTATCTTTTCCCAAAATATTGTTGGTTTTCCATATATTTTGATTAACCAGAGACTGACAAGGGCTTTAGATGCATAGGTTTAGGGTGATAAATCTCAAACTAGTAAAGTTGTAATATTTTACCTTGAGTTAACACTTCAAAAATGGTGCACTGGAATCAAACAGAGTGCAGCATGTACATATACAAATAAAAATTTGTTGACTGACAGAGTAGTACAGCATGGTAGGTAGCATAAACAAAAGTGTGTCTAGGCAAATATTATTAACATGCATAAACAAAAGTTTTTAAGGTCTAAATGACTCATATTGGGACAAAGTATTACATTTATAAAGCATAAAGTATTTCAGTTTTGTTTAGTTGATATATCTTGATTTTTTTTTATCTCTTTTAGGTTCTCGACCTAAGAGGAAGCGTGGACCAATAATGGGAACAAACTTATGGTCATATGTAGACGCACCCAAGAAAGTAATTGACGATGCAAATGAACAACTTGTTGAGGGAGACGCCAATAAGTTAACAACCTTTCTCAGGTGTCTTGCTCGCAATGGAGAATTTTTTCCAATAAGTACTCTAACATGGTCTAATATGACAGAGGCTAACATGACAAGGGCTTGGGATGAAATTCAGGTTATTAATCATAGCATTTTATAGAATTTGACTTTAAGCACTTTGAAGGTAAATTAATATATGCGTAAATTTGTTTGTTGTAGAAACGATTTACCACAGATCACCCTAATACTAAAAGAAAACTGATGGTTATCATGAACAATATGTGAAATTAAAGATTGGAAGTTTAACTTAAAGAGTAATAATTTTGTGCCTGGTGACCGTGCCATTTCTATAACGAATACTATCAACAATGATCGAGTAAATTCTAATCAATGGACTGCGTTGGTTGATTATTTGCTAACCGATGACGCACAGGTTGTGTTTATTCTAATTATATGTATTATTAGTTCTTAGTTATTGTTATATATTATTATTAATTTATAAATGCATGCAATGCAGAAAATAGCAACAAAAAATTGCAAAAATAGAAAATAAATAAATTGTTAGTAGGTCATACGTTGGGCACTAAATTAATTCAGAAAAAGAAGCATGAATTGTTAATATTTGATGTTATTTCAATATTTTTTGTCTTTAATCATGTATTAGACTTCTATGAATAGAGTATTTCCTGAATTATGTACTAATATTTGTTTTATTTGTAGTACCAAAAAAATAATAAAGAGATCGATCGAGCCAATATGTATATAGAGTCCCACACTCGAAGTGATAAGTCAATTCTATCGGAAGCATCCTCGAATGTGTTTTGATATAATTGAAACATATATAATAGTACTTTCATAGTAAACTGGTATATGGTCGATTATGTTTAAAGTCTACTATAATATCTAGGGTATGGTGCGGTTTGGTGCGGTTTGAAATTCAAACCGCACCCGAAACAGCTCAGGTGCGATTTGACAAATTCAAAACCACACACGAAACCGCTTGTGATTGGTGCGGTGCGGTTTTAAACTGTGTGGTGCTGTTTCAATTGGTGCGGTTTCGGTTCCAAAATCAATTAAAACAACAAAAAGGTTTATGCCTTCAATATAATTTAACACAGCTCACATCGAGAAATTAACTTAGTGACAAAGTCGACAATGAAAATTATATCAAGCATAGAACCAAAACTTCTTCTGCTAAACAATGTCAACTTCACCATCAAATCATAAAACAGCGAGACACATAAAATAGTTTTAGTTTATAATAAAGGAATGATGCTTTAAAATTAAAACATACGCTATATAAAACAACAGAAATCATATATTCGATAACAAGTAAGAAGGTTTATCTAATTTTCGAAAAATTAAAAATATATATTGGAGGATTTATAGAATATAATCCTAACTATACCTAATTTGAAAAATAATCTATTAGACTATTACTACTATAGTATAGACCTTAACCAATGCATCAAGTGCTCGAACCAACGAATTTGACCCCTCAGCTATAAGCCCCTCCAGTAACGCATCAAACAAAGCCGAAATTTCAAAATCCAAATACTTAATTTTTGACTCTATAACCTCTAACCATCTTTTTTAATTGGTGAAAACATGACAATGCAAGACTGGGGTTTTCTCTGAGCGTGTTCAAGTGAAAAGTAACTTTAGAATTTACTAGAGATAATATATGCATACACACACATGGTACGGTTTTGATTTTATGCGTACGATTTTGGCTAGTAACCAAACCGGAACCGTAAATTTGGTTATTCAACCTATCTAAAACCGTCACATGCGCCGGAACCGTTGGTGCGGTTTGTGCGATTTTTGGTGCGATTTCGGTTCCAATTTGATTACTTGCTCAGCCCTAATAATATCCCTAAACTCTACACTTTGAGGGGGAACAATAACAAAATTTCCTTATCTATCCATGCTAACAACTGATGATCAGGTGTGTAACTAATTAATTATTTGGATCCATGGTGTTCAATATTGTATAATGCTTGAGTTTCTAACTTATTGGGTTGGTGTATGACGTTCAATATATTTTATAATTCGTACCGATCTAATATATATATGGATGTTCATTCATAACAATCGGTTGCTATAATACTATTCTAGCAATCAACATCTGAACTATTGATTGTTTACATAAAAGGCTAAGATAGGAATAAAATTGTACAGCCGCTACAGCAAGTAGCGGCCAGGTATAAACATAATGGGAGCGGCTCCACCTGATCAAAGTAACTTGCAAACGGGTCACACATAGTCAGATTTGGGTAGAAAAAAAGGTGTTTTCTAATTATAATATACCGTAAGCTACATAAATTAAATACTATAGCATATACCGTATACTATAGCATAAAAAATTACTGTAAGCTACATAAATGAATAATAACAAACCTTCCTTTGTGTTAAAGTTTACTAATATTATTATTAATAATATTAATATTATTTTTATTATTATTATAATTTTTATTTGTATTATCATTATTATTTTTTTTGTTATTATTATTATGTATTATCATGTAAACGCTGAGTCAGATTTTATAAAAGAAAAGGGAATTAAAAGGGGCCGCCACATCTTGCAGCGGCTAGGGGGATTTCCTTTTTTTTTAACAAACCGCCACAGCTTGCTGCGGCTAGGGTATTTGGATTTTTCTTTTAAACAAACCTTCCTTTGTGCTAAAGTGTAATATTATTATTATTATTATTATTATTATTATTATTATAATCTCATATTATTATTATTATTATTATTATTATTTGTATTTGTATTATTATTATTATTATATGTCCCATTTTGTATTATTATTATTATTATTATTATTATTATTATTATCATAATACTATATGCATCTCTTTCCTATATTATACCGTAAGCTACATAAATAAATATTATAGCATATATTGTATGCATCTCTTCCCTATTACCGTTAGTTACATAAATAACTAATAACAAACCTTCCTTTGTGCACATTTATTGAAAATAATATTATTAATAATACTATTATTATTATTATTATTATTATTATTATTATTATTGTTATTATTATTTTTATTTGTATTATTATTATTATTTTTGTTTTTATTTTTATTTTTATTATATGTCTCACTTTGTATTATAATTATTTTTATTATTATTATTATTATTATTATTATATGGATACTTTGTCAGATTTTATAAAAAAAAAAGGTTTTCTTCTTTTTTTAAAATACCAACCGCTACAATACGTAACGGCTTGGCTTTTTTGTTTTCATCCGTGCTTGTTATAACGTTAGAGGATGTCCACTTATAACAAGCACGGATGAAAACAAAAAAACCAAGCCGCTACGTATCGTAGCGGTTGGTATTTAAAAAAAACCCCATTGGTAACCCAAAAATAAAGTGGACATCCTCTAACGTTATTGTTATTTCTCTTCTCTACAGTTTAAATGAAAAGTATTGGTCTCCGGCCGCCATCTCTCCACCAAGACAGATATGAGACTAAGGTCAGTTTGGTGTACAACCCCTTGAAAATTAAAAATTCCAAACCCACATTTATCTAGAAGAATTTTTTCTCTTTTGTCAAGTTTCATTGATTGTATTTTTATTAGGTATATTGACTCGAACGTTGTTTTCCCCTATCTTTCCCTTGATATACGTCATCTGAGACATATTTTGTTGATCATATAGTCAGTTAGCCTATAATCTCAGTTGTCCATCTTTTACCTAAAAATACAACATTAATTTATTATTAATATTAACATTTAGATAATAATAATAATACTAATACTAAATAATAACAATAATAACAATGACAATAATAAGAATAATAATTATAATAATAATGACCGTAATAATAATAATAATGACAATACTAATATTAATGTCATTAATAATAATAATAATAATAACAACAAATATTATTATTATTATTACAAACAACAATAACAACAACAACAACAATAATAATAATAATAATAATAACTAACAGATAATAATAACTAATATTAATATTAAAAAATTATAAGTATAATAATTTTAATTAGTACAACAACAACAAAAATAATAAATAACAATAAAAAAATCTTACAAATATGTTGTAAAAAAATCTTACAATAAAAAAACTTTTTTCCAAGATGGTCAGATGCCTTTTTTATCTTTTTTCCCAATTGCTCATTCCCGAGGCGGCTTATAACAAGCACGGATGAAAACAAAAAAGCCAAGCCGCTACGTATCGTAGCGGTTGGTATTTAAAAAACAACCCCCGCCCCCCTTTTTTTTTATAAAATCTGATAAAGTGGGACATATAATATTAATAACAATAATAATAATAATAATAATACAAAGTGGGAAATATAATAAAAATAAAAATTATAATAATACAAATAAAAATTATAATAATAATAATACAAAACGGGACATATAATAAAAATATAAATATAAATAATAATAATAATAATAATATTAGTATTATTAATAATATTATTTTCAATAAATGTGCACAAAGGAAGGTTTGTTATTATTTATTTATGTAACTTACGGTAATAGGGAAGAGATGCATACAGTATATGCTAGTAGTATTTATTTATGTAGCTTACGGTATAGTATAGGAAAGTATTATTATAATAATAATAATAATAATAATACAAAGTAGGACATAATAATAATAATAATTATTATTATTATAATAATATTAATAATATTAATAGTAAACTTTAGCATAAAGAAAGTTTGTTATTATTTAGTTATGTAGCTTACAGTAATTATTTATGCTATAGCATAAGGTATATGCTATAGTATTTATTCATGTAGCTTACGGTATATTATAATTAGAAAACACCTTTTCCTCTACCCATATCTGACTATGTGGGACCCGTTTGCAGGCTACTTTGACTAGGTGGGGCCGCTCATTATGTTTATACCTGGTCGCTACTTGCTGTAGCCGCTGTGCAGTTTCATTCCCATCCTAGCCTTCCATGTAAACAATCAACGGCTCAGATGTAAACAATCAGGCATAACACATGCTATTCGGTTAATTTCCTCGGTATTTGAGATGCAAGCATTTCCCATATCACTTTAGCTTTATGGCAGTCTCTCAGAGCATGAATAATCTTGAATTGTCTGAAAGGCTTATTGAAAATGTATCAGCCAACAAGGCTGCTCATTCAAGATATGCAAAAATTATTCTTTTGCTAATACTATGCCAGTAAATGCAACTTCAAGACAATTCTTGTTCTTGTTATTGGATATAATGCAGTAATGTTCATATAATCCCATTTTTTTTACTTTATTACAGATTACCATTTTGTCAATTATTATAGAAGCTGGATACTAAAATGGGACCTCAGCCTTCATACATACACATCTACCTTAGCCTTAAAAATGACTTGGTTTGCCTTTGCTTTGTTAAGGCAATTTTGCTGAACTGCTAGAAATCTGCAGGGAATTGCACTTAACCATATGAACAGATCTTAGAATTGCAATTCTGCTTTTGTTGGTGTTTCATGCTTAATGTTTATGACTTTTACTTTCTAGTTTCTATAGTTCAAAACCCATGCTAGTTCTTACTTGTTCCTGTTATTGGATATAATGCAGTAATGTTCAATTTTTGATAATTTAGGAATCCCATGAATCAGAAATCAAAATCATCCCTAGTAATTATCTCTATGTACTTCTGCGATGAATAATATATAATTCAATATGTATATTTTGCCTTGTATATTTTCACAGCAAAAAATTATTGAGTTAAAGGAGACTCGGGCAGCGGCTAGCGGAAGCAGTAATACATAATCTACGGGACGAAATGATATCCTTACACAGGTACTTGGACCGGAGAAACATGCATGGTAGACTTCAACAAGGTGGAGTTGGTGCCACGACTACAAACACTTGGGGGCCTCGTGACACAAATAATGATGATGTACAATGTGAGAATCAAGAATTGAAAGCCGAGTTGAAATGGTGTGGGAAAAAGGAGATGACATTGCAAAGAAGGTGAATGAATTACAATCCATTATTGCAGAATTACTCAAGAAATCGTCAGTTTCAAATGCTCATTCCAACAACCAGGTGTTCTTCTCACTTTCTCCTATACTTAAAATTGATGCTCTCTCACTCTCTTTGTATGGATTAACAAGTTTACTTGGTAATTATTTGTAGGATCGATCAACAGAAGGAGATAATAGTGATATTAGTGGATCGAATAATCCTATACAGGACCTGTGGCATATGTCTCGTGCTACTAGAAATATGCTAGTTGTGCTACTAGTTATGTACTGTTTTGATATATAGTAACGCTATTTTGAATGGTTATCTATATGTAGGTCACATTATACATTAATTCGTAATTTTAAACGATAGACTTTCTTTATTTTATTCTTTTAGTTCTAAATGTTATATTCAGATTGTATGGTATGGTTTGACTGTAACCTTGTTTCTTAATAGGTAAAAGAAATAAAGAAATATTGCAAAATAATAACAACTAAATTTTTTATAAAAAATCTGGAAATGATATAGCGACGGTCGGGCTTGTCGCACTAGCACCCACATATTTGCGCCATAAATTCATATAGTGACGATCAGGGTCGTCGCTATAGAACCCAGATATTCGCGCCATTAATTCCATATAGCGACGGTGAGGACCGCCGGTATAGTATCCAGACATTCGCGCCAAAACTTCTATAGTGACGGTCAGGACCGTCGTTATAGATATGTACTGACTGTCGGTAAAAACCTTCAAGCGTGTTTTTGTGTGTTTTCTAGCGACGGTCAGACCATCGGTATAAATAAGAAGGACCGTCGCTATAGGTGTTAGAGACAGCTTCTATGGCGACGGTCGTCAACCGCAGCTATATCCTATAGCGACGGTCTTTTGGCTTATAACGACGGTCGGCGATTGTCGCTATAGGGCGATTTTCTAATATTGTTAATATATTTTATAAAGAAGTAATGGGTTCGAAGCTTACACTTGTGATCATAAAGCCAAGTCTAGTCGTACAGCAGATTCATGCTCCATTCTTCTGAAGGCATTTTAGCAACAAAGGATCTGAATTCTTCAACTTGATCTTTGTGACACTTGTCGAATACAAAGTTGGCCCTTAAGACTTCGGCCCTTAAGACTTCGGCCCAACTCTGTAAAAGATGGGTGTCGGGGCTTCTGATGTAAAACCAGTGTGAGTGTCACCCCTTATTGTTGGCGGGAGTTTTCATCTAGATTTGTTTATTCGGTTTCTTAGTTAGATGGCGGAACCCTGGTTCTTTGGATTGACCCAGGGTGAATAAGGCGAAAAAGAAGTCGATGGATGATTGGACGCCGCACTTGTAGCTGAACGAATAAAAACATATGAGATGGATATACAAGTTCGACACCAATTGTGCGAACTCGATCCCAATGAAGCCAAAGAAGGTGGAGATAAACTCGTGAAAGGGGAATCTGACCCCATATTTCAGAGCATAGAGGGGAATGGCGGTCCAGCCATCGGGGCACAATACATCTTCTCATAGAGCTTTGGTACGCAAAGTTCGTATTGGGAAGGGATGAGGTATTGTCGGTGTATATCTTGAAGGGCTTGTTTATTGATGGAGGAACGGGTATTGATGTGGGAGTACACTTTTTCTGATGAGTATTCCTCCTGCATATTCATTTTGACGATTTCACTTTCGGTTCTAGCAGGAGATGGAGTGGTGAAGGATGAAGGGGTGGTTGTTGGTGTGAGAACGATGGTGGTGGTGTTTTGGGGTTGTTGGGGTTCTCTATTTTAGGTGATAGTAACAACGGGAAAAATAATTTTAATTGTGGGTTGAGTAGAAGACAAGATGGGTTCTGCAGTGGGTTGAGTGATGGGGGCGGTAGACTGAGTGGTGTTGTCTGGCATTTTTTATCAGAATTGTCAAGGTTGATGGTGTTTGACCAGGGGAAGTAGTTGCAGCGGTGACAGAAAGGGGGTTGTTGCTTTTGGGTGATTTTGGATCTAAAATGAGAGTGACGGTTCTTTTTGGGGGGAATGGGTTTTTGATGTAACCTTTTGTGTTTACATGTTTCCCAAACTGCAGTTGATATTGATGGTGGGATCTAGTTGGGCGCGTGGAGTACGGAAGTGACTGTCTGGTTTCGGTAATCGTATTTTCTCATTTATTGATTAATTATTGGGCTTATTAAATTTTATATTCTCTTATGAGATTTGATTGTTAAGGAATTTATAGTTTTAATTATATTTAATTTCTTATTTTTATGAGAACAATCCAGATTGATTTCGACTTTCCTTCTTTTAGAAGATTGAGTCTCAACCATACATGGTAACTGACGTAATAATGAGTCTTGTATATTCCTACTCGGGGACGGGTTGAGGAGGCGATGTGGGAAGCTATA
The DNA here is from genome assembly GCA_020205555.1 of Panax stipuleanatus. Classification (NCBI taxonomy): domain Eukaryota; kingdom Viridiplantae; phylum Streptophyta; class Magnoliopsida; order Apiales; family Araliaceae; genus Panax; species Panax stipuleanatus. The sequence continues at coordinate 8,656,685 of CM035122.1, read as the reverse complement.
ACTTTACAGTTATACCCTAATTTACAAGTAATGACACATAATCTTGCACTAAATCATTTATGTGCTTTCATTGTTAACCTATTCTCTAGTCTATTTTTATTTTCACATTGGAATTATCTCCCAAAGGTCCCGGCCGTCAGACTCTTTAATGTGTTCTCTCGTTTTCTGTGTAGGATTTAGCTCTTTGTTTAATGATTGGATGAACGGACTAATCCTAGCGTTAACAATCATTATTCAAATTCATAAATTCTTGAAGCTTCTCTCTCTCAATTGTATTTTTATTTATTTTCCTATTTATGATTATTGGAATGAACAGGCGTGGATAGGAGGGGAAGATAAAGATATGGTGATTGTAACGTCATCGGAGAAAGAGTCTATTCATATAAATTGACTAAAATACTCAAAAAGAAACTTGGGGATTCCACCACCACGTACCTTGATGAGCATGGAGAAGTTGAAGGGAGGTAAAGCTAGAGAGGGTAAGGTATCAGCCTTCAGTGTTTTATGGCCAGCCAAGTTGCTATTATTAATGCACTATGGTTTACTTATGTATTTCCATTTCCCAATGCACTATATAAAATAAATAATTAAAATTTTCCATTTCCCAATGCACTATATAAAATACTCACTTCATTCCATAATAACTGTCGTTTTAACTTCATGCACATGGATTAAGAAAGTTATTTAATGCTATCATTTATTAATTAAAATTTGTGTAAAATTCCATCACTACCCCATTATGGGAAATTGAAAACTATTAATACAAGAGAAAGAATTTATTGAGACAATAAGAGAAGGTAGGGGTGATATAGAAAAATAAATAATTTATTCTCCTAAAAAATTGTAAACGATAAATAAATTGGGAATTTTTTTTTAAAACGACAGTTATTATGAGATGAAGGGAGTATACTTCTAGAAATTAAAACTCCATCTCCACATTCATAAATTATCACATCCATACCCCAATCAATTGTCAATACAATGATAATAATGAAATGTTTAAACAGACAATTGTATTGCCTTAAATTTACTTATATATTGAGATTAAACTTTGGTAAATTTTTAAAAATAAAAGTCATAATGGTACCTTATTATTCTACAATAGTTTTATTCCTAAATAACTATTTTTTAAAAATATAAGAAAAATATTATGAAAAAATAATAATTAATATTAAAAATGTAATATATTTTACAAAATATATGAATTAAACTTTAGGTACCAATTTTAGTTCAGATAGGAGATCTTTAGTTAATTAATTTAAAAAAAAAATTATCCACGTGTAGATTAGTTATTAAAATTTAGTAACCATTTACAACTAAAAACAATGATGGTAACCTATAATTTTACAGCAATTTTATTTCATATAGAATTTCTTAAACACAAAATTTAGGTTGTTGGGTCCTACTCATTTTTGAACTCTAAAAAATTATAAATATTGTAAATAAAAACTAAATATTAAATTTAAAAAATATATACAACTCAATATTAAATTAAAAATAACCAAAAAAAAAGAAGAAAAAGAATCGCACTCAATTGCGAGGTTTTTTTTTAAAATTGTTTGTTTGAGCAAAGTTATACGGATTAATATATAGTAAATCAGGCCCATTTAGAAAAGGTCTAGACTATGTCCCAACCCAATAGAAAAGGCCTCATTAAAAAATCATGGGTCTCACACATTCCCCAAATGAAATCATGAACCAATGGGCTGGACTGGGCTGCATTTGATTAAACATCAGAAAACATCTTTTAAATTTCTTATTGCACAATTTAGAAAATACAAATATATTCCCTCCGTTTTGAATTATAAGATTAATATTAACTTTTTAAAAGTTGAGACATTTTATAATTTAAAATTAACATGAATCCTTTAAGTTTTGAAAACAATAAATATTATAATTACTAATACTTTTTGATAGTTTATAATAACTATAATTGTATTGAAATAAATTAAATAAATTCATGTCAATTTTGAATTTGAAAAAGTTCATTGATCTTATAATTTGGAACAAAAGTAGTATATTGAATGAAAAAAATTAGGACTTATGTAACTTTCTTATAAAATTATAAGGCCATTTGACTATGGAGTAAATTCCAAGCGGCTCATAAAATCCTCCTTTGAGATATCAAATGATCTTAAAAATGATAACAAATAGTCCATTAAACTAAATAATGGACTAATTATGAGATAAAATAGTCTTTAGTGATGTTAAATTAGTACAAATAATTACTCCATATTTCAGTCATCATTTTTGCAAACAAACTTAAGAGTCAAATCTCGATTCAATTGGATAAGCATTGTTTTATTTGAGACGATTTTAAACTTAAAATTTATAAGATTCATTATAAATTATGAAATAATTAATTTTTCAACTGGTAGTATTTTTTAGAAAATTTACAAGTTCTATCTTAATTAAAAGAAAATAAGTTTATATTAATTTTAAATTTAAAAATATTTTAAATTTAAAAATATTAATAATGATCTTATATTTTAAAATGAGGTAAGTATATATTAGTAGCCGGATAAAAAAACTAGTGTAGTAGTGTTCTATATTGTTTGGCAAGTCCTCTTTCCACCTATATAGAATATATGTTTTCTTTCTTCTCCAAATTTTTCTCATTTGGAGTACAAAACTAAACACAAGCAACCATATTCATTAGGGTAAACATTAAATAACATAGAATAAAAAATAAACTGTCTACACTAATTGGTTGCAAGTGCCACGTGCCCTGTGGTTGTGGACTTGTGGACTGCAAGTCTACAACTACCCTTCCTAATTTTGAAATTGCAAGTTGATTATAGGTCCCAATTTGGCCATTTGTCACTCCCGGAGTTTTTCCTTAATCACCCTATCTTTTCACACTATATGAAAAAGTTTTAAGACCGACGGAATTAATTTCAACGGAACAAATTTTGTCGATTATAAGTAAATTTTGATAGATTCTTCTATCGGTTATACGTCCCTCGTAAATAAGTCATTTTCGACGGAATTCCATCAGAATTAGAAGGCTTAAGTGGCGCCAAGTGTAAGATTCCGAATTTTATGAAACAAAATTATTTAATTTTTTTTATAATTATTATTCTATTCAGTAAATGGTTAAATTGATAAAAGGTGTGCACATTTTATAAAATAAGCAAGTTGTCATAAAATATTCGTTGTGTCAGGGAATATTCGTTTGATCGGACAATATTTGTACGGCGGCGCCGAAATAACCAATAATTAGTGGGCCCCACAACGGAATAACTGTCGGATATAGAAAACGACATATATAACCTTTTTATAAAAATAACGACAAAACTTTTACCGTTAAACTGTTAAAATACCCGATGATAAATGTACAGTAATACGCGTTGTTGCACAATAGCACACGGTATTGCACAGTATCTTTAATTATTGATGCTTACGTAAGAAGTCACTTAGTATTTCATTCAATAATTGCCACAAAAGTTACTGCATTGTATCTTATATTATAGATTCAATTATTGTCACAATATCATCTGTACAATACTTTATATTATTAAACCAATAATTGACACGATACAGTTACTCATATTATTATTATTAGCATTATTGACAATGTCTAGAAAGTTCTGCCAAGAAAAAGGGTTATGTTATTTAATTACGCGCCAGTAAGGATAAATCCTTATCGGAAAGTCCCCTCTTTCTTGGGAACGACCTGATTGTCAATATTGTGATTCTGTAATATTTATTGTGAATAATAATTGATAAATAAAAATATGATAATTGATTCAATTTTATAAATAGAGGAATTTAGAATGAGATATTTGTTGAAAGTTTGACATATTTTCCGAGGAATCGCAATTATTTTTCTCGATAAAATATTCATTCAAATATATATTATTATAATACTATATTATAATAATATAATGTGATAATAATAATATAATTTTATAATATTTTTTTATATAGTAATACTATTAAATATATATAATGTAAGACCCCAACTTTTATGAATAAAGATTTAGTTTTATTTATATATTATTTTGAACAGTAAGGGGTTGTTTTGATAAATATGAAAGTTATGGGTGAAATGTGCAAATATTTTTAAAATGAGCAAGTGGTTATAAAATATTCTTGTTGTCGGGGAATATTCGTTTGGTCGTGGAATATTCTTGTTGTCGGGGAATATTCGTACGACGATGCAGTTATTTGTGGGCTCCCACAACGGAATAACTGTCGGATATAGAAAGCGATAGAAATAACTTTTTACAAGATAACGGCGTAGTTGTTACCGTTAGTACTGTTGAAATACCCGGTGGTTAAAATACAGTGATACACGGTGTTGTATAGTAGCACACGGTATTGCACAGTATTTTGAATTATTGAGTCTTACGTGAGAAGTCATTACTCAATTATTGTTACAGTAATTACTGTTCAATATTTTATATTATTGACTCAATAATTGCTACGTTGATATTTTATATTATTGACTCAATAATTGCTGCATTGATATTTTATTGACTTAATAATTGCCACGTTGCTATTTTTTATGATTGATTCAATAATGGCTACAGTTGATATTTTGTAGTATTGATTCAATAATTGTCGTTGCACAGTATTTCACGTTATCAACTCAATAATTCATATTATTTGAATAATATTATTAGATAGCATTATTGACAATGTCTAAGGAAGTTCTGTCTAGGATGAGTTATTTAATTGCGCGCCAGTAAGGAGAAGTCCTTATCGGAAGGCCCCCTCTGTCCTGGGAACGACCTGGTTGTTAATATTATAGTTCTATAATATTATTTGTGAATAATTAATTATTGATTTATATGATAAGAAAATATTTATTTTGTGGATATTAAAGAAGGAATTGGCGCTGATGAGTTTTTATCAATATTTTGGTGTGAGAAATCATCTGTTTATGGATTTCGGATAATTTATGTTTGAAATTTAGAAAAACTTCATTCTGCAAAGTTGTAGAGAATTAAATTTCCTATGGAAGAACATAGAATTTGTTTTTTTCTGACAAAGGGGCTATTTGTTATGAATTATTGAAGTTTCGGAAAATAAATATTATTTAATGGGTGGGCCCCACTTTTGTTGAAAAATTCAAAATTTTTTAGCCTCCAGGCGGCGGAAATTTTGGAAAAAATATAATATTTTATTCATTTAGTCTCCTTTGGCATCCTAAGTTTTTCCTATAAATAGGGTGCTTAGGTTAGAATTGAAAATCACACCAGAATCAGAAGTTTTCTCTCTCTATAATATCGAGCGTATTTCTGTGAGTATTTCTATACTTTGAGTATTAGTATTCAGTGCAAGTTTTCTTCGGTATTATATCCGATATTCCAGTCAGAGGGACTATTCTTTTGAGGTAAGGGATGTTATTTCTTTCGTAAATGATGTTATTCTTCTCAATATCATTATACAAAATATTGTCATGGATTTTATGTTGAAATTCTTACTTTTTCCGTCGGGGTTACTATTCACGTATACGGCACTATTCACGGAAAAATTAAATTTTCTTTTATTTGTCCAAATTGCTTGTTAAGGTTACTATCTTTGATTGTATCCAAGTTTTGAGCTATATTCTTGAATTTTGCTCCATAATTGATTATTACGAGGTATTTTTGAATTGGATATACTAAAATACGAATACTTAGTCTTTGTCTTTTATCTCACTGGATTCGTTTTTTTTAAATGTTTTTCATCATTCTCAGTCCTAAAAGGTGATGTAACTGAATATCTTTGGCCTGTAGAGCAAAGATGAATGATTACTTGATGAATATCTTTGGCCTGTAGAGCAAAGATGAATGATTACCTGATGAATATCTTTGGCCTGTAGTGCAAAGATGACAGGTGTTGAGATGAATATGACCACTGATGATACAAATGAATATCTTTGGCCTGTAGTGCAAAGATGAATATTTGATTCGAGATGTATATTGATTGATGTTACAGGGATAAAATATTGATGATGGACTTTGAAATCATAAGAAGATAGTAGACTTGATTCTCTGCTTAACTCTTCTAATGAATTGTTATTTTCGCTGCGAATATTGATCTAAGATTGGTTGTCCATTATATTTTATCTGATTTATTGAAGGCTAACGATAATTTATTTTCCATTATCTTAGTCATAATATTCTTTACTGAGCTAGTTGAGCTCACCCTTTTCATCTGTTGTCCTCTTCAGGAAATGAGAATGTTGCGGGAACTAGTCGGGAGACAGAGTGATGGTCCGAATTAGAGCAGTAGTAGTCCTCACTATTTCCGATAAATAGTGTGATAATAATTGTAATGAGGACTTAGTTTGAATCTTAATATTTTCTACATATTTGTATTGAGACTCACAGTTGTGTGGTCGTATTTTGCACGACCGTATGATATAAAGTTTATATTTGAATTCTGTACCATGTATTTGGCGACTCAGAATGGGTTGGGTTGAATGGACCTATTCTGGGGGCGTCACAGTTGGTATCAGAGCTTAGGGATATGATCTCTGGCGGAGATCGGGGAATAGAACTAGGAGGGGAGAGACGAGTAAATCCTTCGCTAGTGTGTCCTACCTAAGCTTATGTGGTATTTAATTGGTCAGTCGGAGCATAGGGTTAATATGGGATATGTTAATTTGTTTAATTAACCCTTGTTTTATGGCAGTATTTGAGAATGGCAGCTGAGAATGTTAACAACGAAGTGAATGAGACCGTGGAGACACCTTTAATCGTTAACCAGGAGAACGTGCAATATAAAGGCAATGTTCATCCTGAAAATAACGCTGGTCAGACGATAAACGATGAGATGTTTAGAAGTTTTTTGCAGTTTATGCAAAATCAGACGAGGGAGACTCGTGTGCAACATACAGGTGGAGATAATAACAACACGCGAGCTGTCACTGCTAAGCAGTTCAAAGAATTGGGACCACCAGAGTTTCTGGGAAAGCCAGATCCGATCAAGGCGGAGACGTGGACTAAACAAATTACCAAGATATTTGATGTCTTGGGATGTACAGAGGAACAGAAGGTTCCATTCGCCACGTTTATGTTCCGTGGAGAGGCAGATTACTGGTGAGAATCTGTGAAACGTACCCAGCCTGCCGCACTTAAGATGTCTTGGGAAGCGTCCAGAAACTGTTCAATGACAAGTACTTTCCTGAAAGTATTCGTCATATGAAGGAAGTAGAGTTTATTAGACTCGAGCAAAATAACATGACGGTATCCCAGTACGAGGCTAAGTTCGCGGAGCTGTCCAGGTTTGCACCTCATTTGGTGGAGAATGAGGAACGTATGACGCGGATGTTTCTAAGAGGTTTGAAACCCGAAATACGTCAATACCTCATTTCTCATAAATTTTCTTTATATTCGGATGTAGTAAATAGGGCCCAGTTATTAGAACGAGATAATGATTATGTTCAACCGAGGGACCACAACCAAGGTCGTATTGGTGGCAGTAGTCATCGGAGCAATGACAACCAGCGAGGAGGAAAGTATGACAGAAGCGGTAACCATTCCGGTGGTTATCGTGGCCATAATAGTAGAAGAAGCGAATCGGGAGGAGATTTCAAGAAGAGAAGGTACAACAATGAGAACGTGAAGATGTCGACATCAGCACCAGCATCAACTGTTTCGAGGGGAGGAGAACGACCACCGGTCGTATGCTTTAAATGCGGGAAAGAAGGACATATAGCTCGAGATTGTCCTGTTACGAAACCAAGTTCAGCGGGGGTGGTGATTCCAAAGGCGGTTGCAGACAAGTCAAAGTCGGTGATTCCTGGAAGAGCGTTTGTCGTGACAGCCCAAAACGCGAGAAATCCACACGAGGTGATTACGGGTAAGCTGATCATAAACTCTTGCGAAGTTTACACCTTGTTAGATACCGGTGCTACCCATTCCTTTATTTCACCTGCTTGTGCTCAACGTTTGAACTTGACTTCTGATAAATTAGACTTTGACTTATCTGTTGAAACTCCGTTAGGAGAAACCTTTGTTACATCTACAGTTTACAAATCTTGCTTGATTTAGATTGGTACCCTTACCTTACCTGTTGATCTTATATCTTTGAAAATACTTGCATTTGACGTAATTTTAGGAATTGACTGGTTAACCACTTACCATGCCAAAATTAATTGTTTTCGTAAAGTTGTTAGTTTTCATATTCCTAATCAACCTGTTGTGCGAATCCAAACCACCAAACCAATAAAATCAGTCAATATCATTTTAAATCCCAAGGCTATTCGTTTATTGAAAAACGGATGTCAAGCTTTCTTAGCTCATGTCACTGATCTAAACCAGAATACATCAGATTTGAATGATATTTCCATTGTTAATGAGTTTCCTGATGTATTTCCCGAAGAACTTCCCGGTCTACCCCCAAAACGTGAAGTTGAATTCTTTATTGACCTTGAGCCCGGTACAAAGCCCATTTCTAAAACCCCATATCGAATGACTCCTATTGAACTTCAGGAGTTAAAGATTCAATTACAAGAGTTGTTAGATATCGGTTTTATTCGTCCTAGTACGTCTCCTTGGGGTGCTCCTGTTTTATTCGTAAAGAAGAAAGACGGGAGTATGCGACTTTGTGTTGACTATCGGGAGTTGAACCATGTCACCATCAAGAATAGGTATCCGTTACCTCGTATTGATGACCTGTTCGACCAGTTGCAAGGAGCGCAATTCTTTTCAAAGATCGATCTTCGTTCTGGATATCATCAGTTGAAGATTAAAACTGAGGATATTCCAAAGACTGCTTTTAGAACACGGTACGGGCATTATGAGTTCTTAGTCATGTCTTTTGGATTGACTAATGCTCCTGCTGCTTTCATGGATATGATGAACCGTGTATTTAAGGAGTATTTAGATCAATTCGTTGTTGTCTTTATTGATGACATCCTCATCTATTCTAAAAGCCGTGAAGATCATGAACACCATTTGAAGTTAGTACTTCAAAAGCTTCGTGAGAACAAGCTATATTCTAAGCTGAAGAAATGCGAGTTTTGGCTTGAGGAAGTAGCATTCCTTGGGCACGTGGTATCGAAACGTGGAGTATCTGTTGACCCGGCGAAGATTTAAGCAATACAAAGTTGGGAGCAACCTAAGTCGGTGACCAAAGTACGAAGCTTTCTAGGCTTAGCTGGTTATTATCGGAGATTCGTAGAGGGATTTTCTCGAATCGCTACTCCATTAACTCAGTTGACTCGGAAAGACACGAAATTCGTTTGGAGAGAGGAATGCGAGAAGAGCTTCCAAGAGCTCAAGAGGAGACTTATTTCGGCACCTGTTCTGACAATACCATCTGGTTCAGATGGATTTGTTATTTACAGCAATGCTTCGGGCAAAGGGTTAGGATGTGTTCTCATGCAACATGGGAAAGTCATAGCCTATGCCTCGCGACAACTCAAAGAATATGAGAGGAATTATCCTACTCATGATCTAGAGTTGGCAACAGTCGTTTTCGCGTTGAAGATCTGGAGACATTACTTGTACGGAGAGAAAGTGGAGATTTATACGGATCATAAGAGCCTTAAATATTTCTTCACTCAGAAGGAACTCAACATGCGGCAACGACGTTGGCTTGAGCTGTTGAAAGATTACGATCATACTATCCAATACCATCCTGGAAAAGCGAACGTGGTAGCTGACGCGTTGAGTAGAAGATCATATGTGGGAACTAGTGCGATAATGTCAAGTATATGCATAGAACCAGCTTTGATTGATAAAGTTAAAGCTGCTCAAGCTACGGATGCGGAGCTGATGAAGATGAAGAAGAAGGTGCAAGAAGGTGCAATTCCAGAAGCGAGAATCGATGAAGATGGAATACTTCGAGTCAACTCCAGACTTTGTGTTCCTAACGATTCCGACTTGAAGTATAGAATCATGATGGAGGCACACAACACACCGTTTGCGATCCATCCTGGGAGTACTAAAATGTATCGTGATCTTCGACATACATTTTGGTGGGGTAATATGAAGAGAGAGATCGCGGAGTTTATCTCGAGATGTTTAACTTGTCAACGTGTAAAGGCGGAGCATCAAGTACCGAAGGGTCCATTGCAACCACTGGAGATTCCGAAATGGAAGTGGGAACATATTACGATGGATTTCGTTACGGGTCTTCCCAAGGTTTCTCAAGGCTTAGATGCGATTTGGGTTATTGTTGATAGATTAACCAAGTCTGCTCATTTCTTGCCGATACGAGAGACTTAGTCCCTTGAACGTCTTGCTCATATGTACGTGAATGAGATTGTGAGGTTGCATTGTATGCCAATATCCATAGTTTCGGATCGTGACCCCAGATTTACTTCACGATTTTGGATCAGTTTGCAGAAAGCTATGGGTACGGATTTACGATTCAGTTCGGCTTATCATCCTCAAATAGACGGACAATCGGAAAGGACTATCCAAACTCTTGAAGTTCTATTGAGACTCTGTGTTCTAGACTTCAAAGGGAGTTGGGATAAGTACTTACCATTGGTGGAATTCTCCTACAACAATAGTTATCAGGCAAGTATAGGCGTAGCTCCATTCGAGGCATTGTATGGGAGAAAGTGTCGCTCTCCAGTATGTTGGAACGAGGTGGGTGAAACAACATTGTTGGGACCGGAGTTAGTACGTATGACTACAGAAAAGATCCAAATGATTCGACAACGTATACAAACAGCACAAGATCGACAAAAGAGTTATGCGGATCTTCATCGAAAGGACGTGGAATTTAATGTTGGGGACTATGTGTTATTACGTATTGCTCCATGGAAAGGAGTTACAAGGTTTGGGAAGAGAGGAAAGCTCAACCCACGATTCATTGGTCCATTTGAGATTCTTGACCGAATAGGAAATGTGGCTTATAGACTCGCTTTACCTCCAAGTATGTTTCGTGTTCATAACGTGTTTCACATATCCGCGTTACGTAAATATGTGAAGGATCCAAACCGCATTATTGAGTTAGAACCAGACGAGATAGCCGAAGATTTAACGTACGAGGAGGTACCTGTCAAGATCTTGGATAGGAAGGAGCATGTCCTACGCTCGAAAATTATACCTCAAGTTAAAGTTTTGTGGAGAAATCATGCAATTGAGGAAATGACCTGGGAGTTGGAATCGGAAATGAAAGCGAGGTATCCTCACCTTTTCGACATACCAGGTACGTACGTCAATTTCGAGGACGAAATTTCATAAGGAGGGGAGGTTGTAAGACCCCAACTTTTATGAATAAAGATTTAGTTTTCTTTATATATTATTTTGAACAGTAAGGGGTTGTTTTGATAAATATGAAAGTTATGGGTGAAATGTGCAAACATTTTTAAAATGAGCAAGTGGTTATAAAATATTCTTGTTGTCGGGGAATATTCGTTTGGTCGTGGAATATTCTTGTTGTCGGGGAATATTCGTACGACGGCGCAGTTATTTGTGGGCCCCCACAATGGAATAACTATCGGATATAGAAAGCGACAGAAATAACTTTTTACAAGATAACGGCGTAGTTGTTACCGTTAGTACTGTTGAAATACCAGGTGGTTAAAATACAGTGATACACGGTGTTGCATAGTAGCACACGGTATTGCACAGTATTTTGAATTATTGAGTCTTACGTGAGAAGCCATTACTCAATTATTGTTACAGTAATTACTGTTCAATATTTTATATTATTGACTCAATAATTGCTACGTTGATATTTTATATTATTGACTCAATAATTGCTGCATTGATATTTTATTGACTTAATAATTGCCACGTTGCTATTTTTTATGATTGATTCAATAATGGCTACAGTTGATATTTTGTAGTATTGATTCAATAATTGTCGTTGCACAGTATTTCACGTTATCAACTCAATAATTCATATTATTTGAATAATATTATTAGATAGCATTATTGACAATGTCTAAGGAAGTTCTGTCTAGGAGAGGTTATTTAATTGCGCGCCAGTAAGGAGAAGTCCTTATCGGAAGGCCCCCTCTTTCCTGGGAACGACCTGGTTGTTAATATTGTAGTTCTATAATATTATTTATGAATAATTAATTATTGATTTATATGATAAGAAAATATTTATTTTGTGGATATTAAAGAAGGAATTGGCGCTGATGAGTTTTTATCAATATTTTGGTGTGAGAAATCATCTGTTTATGGATTTCGGATAATTTATGTTTGGAATTTGGAAAAACTTCCTTCTGCAAAGTTGTAGAGAATTAAATTTCCTATGGAAGGACATAGAATTTGTATTTTTCTGACAAAGGGGCTATTTGTTATGAATTATTAAAGTTTTAGAAAATAAATATTATTTAATAGGTGGGCCCCACTTTTGTTGAAAAATTCAGAATTTTTTAGCCGCCAGGCGGCGGAAATTTTGGAAAAAATATAATATTTTATTCATTTAGTCTCCTTTGGCATCCTAAGTTTTTCCTATAAATAGGGTGCTTAGGTTAGAATTGAAAATCACACCAGAATCAGAAGTTTTCTCTCTCTATAATATCGAGCGTATTTTTGTGAGTATTTCAATACTTTGAGTATTAGTATTCAGCGCAAGTTTCCTTCGGTATTATATCCGATATTTCAGTCAGAGGTATTATCTTTTTGAGGTAAGGGATGTTATTTCTTTCGTAAATGATGTTATTCTTCTCAATATCATTATACAGAAATATTGTCATGGATTTTATGTTGAAATTCTTACTTTTTCCGTCGGGATTACTATTCACGTATACGACACTATTCACGTATACGGCACTATTCACGGAAAAATTAAATTTTCTTCTATTTGTCCAAATTGCTTGTTAAGGTTACTATCTTTGATTGTATCCAAGTTTTGCGCTCTATTCTTGAATTTTGCTCCATAATTGATTATTACGAGGTATTTTTGAATTGGATATACTAAAATACGAATACTTAGTCTTTGTCTTTTATCTCACTGGATTCATTTTTTTAAATGTTTTTCATCATTCTCAGTCCTAAAAGGTGATGTAACTGAATATCTTTGGCCTGTAGAGCAAAGATGAATGATTATTTGATGAATATCTTTGGCCTGTAGAGCAAAGATGAATGATTACCTGATGAATATCTTTGGCCTGTAGTGCAAAGATGACAGGTGTTGAGATGAATATGACCACTGATGATACAAATGAATATCTTTGGCCTGTAGTGCAAAGATGAATATTTGATTCGAGATGTATATTGATTGATGTTACAGGGATAAAATATTGATGATGGACTTTGAAATCATAAGAAGATAGTAGACTTGATTCTCTGCTTAACTCTTCTAATGAATTGTTATTTCCGCTGCGAATATTGATCTAAGATTGGTTGTCCATTATATTTTATCTGATTTATTGAAGGCTAACGATAATTTATTTTCCATTATCTTAGTCCTAATATTCTTTACTGAGCTAGTTGAGCTCACCCTTTTCATCTGTTGTCCTCTTCAGGAAATGAGAATGTTGCGGGAACTAGTCGGGGGACAGAGTGATGGTCCGAGTTAGAGCAGTAGTAGTCCTCACTATTTTCGATAAATAGTGTGATAATAATTGTAATGAGGACTTATTTTGAATCTTAATATTTTCTACATATTTGTATTGAGACTCACAGTTGTGTGGTCGTATTTTGCACGACCGTATGATATAAAGTTTGTATTTGAATTCTGTACCATGTATTTGGCGACTCAGAATGGGTTGAATGGACCTATTCTGGGGGCGTCACAATAATCTTTGGTGTTATAGGTAGAGATACGTGATAAAAATTATTTTAGTCCTGGGTGCGAAAAGGAATTTATCAACATAATTATGATCATGAACTATTTACATGATTGTGGGTAGGAACTGTTGATTGATGTTAGAGGGATGAAATATTATTGGTGAACTTTTTTAACATGGAGAAGATAGTAGACATTATGTTCTACTTGACTCTTCTAATGGATTGCTTGTTCCACTACAGTTGTTGATCTAAAACTTGTTGTCTATTGTATTCTATCAGATTTTTCCCTGTTGAGGACTAAGGTTCTAAAGATCTAATTCATTACTGATGAAGACTATTGATAATTTAATTATTTTTAATCATAATATTCTTTACTGGACTATTTGTACTCACCCTTTTGCTTCACAATTTCTTTCAGGTAATAAGAGTGTAGCTAGATCGAGCGGGAATAACAAGAGAATAGAGTGATGGTCGGTGACCATTGAAGTTTCTTAATACATTATAAAACAGCATGACAATATATAATTGTATTGAGAACTTTAAATGTATGTGTCGTATTTTATACGTCATTTAACAGTTGATTTTGGTGACCCAAATAGGGTGAGGTGAACCCGACTTTGGAAGGGTGTGTTGTCACTATTATACAAGATGTTTAACCACATACTATTTCGTGTTATCATAAGACATGGTTGTGCGCATCTACTTGCTGATTATATCTATGAGTACTACCTATATAATGTTGGAGTATGGTTGGAATATAGTCTTCAGTTTGAGATAATGGAGATAATTATATGGCAAGAGAATACCCACCATTGGAATGAACAGGATAGTAATCTTCTCGTTTTTCTTTGGGGTCTATTGGGTCAACCAATGTTAATTCTCAAGTTCTATGATATCTATTATAACTTAGAAGCATGACCTCCCATGTACGAAGGTTTTCTTAAGCATTTTTTAAATATTTTAATTCCTAAAACTTTTATTGACTGTACCTTTATGCAGGGCCGACCCTGAGTTTTTAAGGACTTAAAAGGACAACAAAAAATAGGCCTTTTGCGAATTGCTATTAAGATAGGCATAAAAAAAAACTAAGAACTTTCCCTGAACAAAAGAGCATCAATACGAAAGAACACCAAATATAATAACCGACTATTTTAATATTTCCAAAGCATCATTAGGTATATTTTTTGTGGACCTTTAAATTTAAACTGATGTGGGTTGAGCTCTTTTGTTTGGGTATATATATACATAACATAAATACCTCTTGGGGGCCCCAAAAATTTGTAAATTTTAGTGGGCCTAAAGTCCGGACACCTTGGGCTTTAGCCCAAGGCCGGTGCTGCCTTTATGTAACGTATCATTGATAAGGAGTATGAGTATTATTATTTGTGTTGAAACTCACAGTTTATGTGTGGTCGTATTGTGCACAACAGAGTAATAGTTGGAATATGAAGATTTATATTTAGATTTTGTAGTGTGTATTTGGCGACCTAGAATGGGTTGTGTGGACCTATTTTGGGGGCGTCACACCAAGTTTCCCGCCTGTGCGAACCGTAATTTTGACAGAATATTGGTTATTTCTGAGGGAATTTCCAACGCAATTAATTTAATCCCGAGGGATTTATTTCCAACGAAAATTTCGTCGAAAATAACTTATAAAACCTAACAGGTATCTTCTTCTCTTCAGTCGCCTCACATATCATCCATTTCTCTCTCTCCTCATCTTACTCTAATCTCTGCACTTTCTCACTCGCATCTCTAACCGCTTTCTCACGCCGCAACAACCACCAACTCTGCCCGTCGATGCACCTTATCTCGTCGCCGGTCCACCAAGGACTGTCACCCCTGCCTACCTCATCTCTCTATCTCACTCTCTGTCAATACATAAGGTAACTTGAAATTTGTCATTCAATAGTTAGGGTTAAATGTGATAAAGAATAAATTCGTTATTAATTAATTGATGTTGTAGAATCTGATATTGGGAGTGTATAATGTTTTAATTTGGGAATTCTGAAATTAGGAATATTAATGGAGAAACTGAAATTGGTGCTGCTTATTGTGGAATCTGAAATTGAGACAATGAAATTGTTCTTGATTTGAAACTAAAATTGAAATTGAAACTGAAATTGTTCTTTATTTGAATATGAATTTGGGAATTGATTTGGAATAATTGAAACTGAAATTGTTCTTAATTTGAATATGAAATTGTTCTTTATTCGAATCTGAAATTGAGAATATGAAATTCAGTTATTAATTGTTTTTGATTTAAAATTGGGAATATTACTTTGTAGAATCTGAGGTCTGTATATTTTTTAGAATCTGAAATCTGCTGAACTTGTTTAGGAATATTGTAGTACTCTTGTTGAACTTGCTGAAATTGGATTTAATTTGTGCAATTGCAGTTTCTGTTAGTTAGTGTATTAAATCTGTTAATTTTTCGAACTTTTTATTTGTTATCCTCAGTAGATTTATTTTCGACAGAATTTTCGACGAAAATTTCGTAGAAGTTATAGAATGTAATAAATAAATCATTACTTAACTATAAAAAGCAATTAGGATTTAGTTTTCCATATAAAATAAATTAAACTACACAACTAAGTAGTATTTACTTAGTTGAGTACCACTAAAATAAAACAAAAAATTACAATTAACCATAAAATACATAAATCTTATCTTAAATATAAATAATGTAAGAAAAAATGATAAAAATAATATAATATAAACACTAAGTAACATCTACTTAGTTAGTACTCCTAAAACGAAATAAAATGAAATGGCTCTGAATAAAATAAATTAAAGTAAATAAAATAGAATAAAATAACTAAAATTAATTAATTTAAATTAAATTTAAATAATTACATGTCATTTTTGTATATCTTATGGAAAATTACAGTATTTTTATTATTGTTGGCCTTTGTAATTCATATTGGACTTGTATGTGAATAAAAGCCAGTTATTATTGTATGTATATGTTGTTGGATAGTTATAGTCATGTTGTATGTGTTGTTAGGAAAAAAACAGGTTTACATGTACAAAAATGTGGGTTAAAACCCTGGATATTGCCAAAATAGAAAAAACATTTTAAAAAAATCTTATTCTCGACGAAATAAGGTATTTCGATCGAAATTCCGTAGGAATTAAGCCTCTTACATGTAAGCCAAAAGATGCCACATGGCAACTTAACATCGACGGACTAATTTCGACCAAATAAATTCCGTCGAGAATACCTTAAGTCCGACTGAATCGTCCGTCAGAAAAGGTTCCGTCGGCATTTATTATTTCCGACAAAAGTCTCAACGGATTTAATTTCGACGCGTCTATATATTTTCGACTGAATATTCCGTCGGACTTAAGGTATTTCTGACGGAATACGCTTAAATCCAACAAAATATTCCCTAAGAATTATCCTTTTTTTCTTGTAGTGTCAGTTGCTATCTTTACAATTAGTCAAAAAGTAAAATGTAAATGTGACTCCTGAACTTTAGATATTTTTAGGTATTAAGTCCTTTTTATTTGTCGACGCAAAACGAGGCCCTTTATATTCCCCTTTACAGTGGCAGGAACCAGAACGTTTTTAGAGGAGGGTAAAAATACATCAGTAAAAAATATATTTATTGACGCTTAGAGTGCTTCTTTCGGCTGTACGACTGAGAGGAGGTAACTGTATCTTGCAACTCTGCATAGTTTGAAAAACGTCTCAAAATTTTGGTCAATATCAAAATTTATGTAGAAATATTATTTTTTTATTTTATATAGAAATACGTGAGAGGGATTCATGTAGAAATATTATTTTTTATGTGAAAATATCAATTTTCTATATAGAACAAAAAAAATTAATCCAGAAAGAAATCAACAAAGGGGAGTGTCTCTGAAGTAAATTCATGAAGTTGAAAAATATAACATGTTTGTAGAAAATAATTTGGTAAATAAAAAACATGATTTTTGTGATTATTCTTCAATCTCAAGTAGCGACCTAGATTTGATTGTGTTTTAAGTTCTTTTATTTGAATTTCATTGTAAAAGAAAATTTATTCTATTTTTTAATTTATGGAGCGCATGTAGAAAATTTTGAACTGCTATTATAAACTACTATTATTATACATATATATATGTATGTATATACATATATATATAGCATGTGCAAAATTTTGTTGGGGGTCAGATGCCCCCCCTCGACCCCCTGGTTCCGCTAATGCCCCTTTATATTCAAAAATTTAAATATTGAATCATAAGGTGCCACATATGTGTTGACTTGCACACTTGGCAATGATGTGATGCTTGACCCTATTTTGACCAAAATTCTATTGCTGTTTCAGAGTTTCGATCCCAAACTCTATTTTGGCCAAAATTCTATTATTTTTTTCGTAGTTCTAATACCAAAACCTCACCCTACATCCTATTTTTGGCCAAAATTCTATGCTAATGGCACAAGACCATCAAAGCAACATGGACCAACAATTAAAATATTTGGATTTCCCCCAAATATTTTAACACTTAATCAACATTAAAAACAGAAAATTAAAAGAGGCAGTTAATCAATCAACTTAAACATAAAACAAAAAATATTGCCAATTATTCATTCAACCTGAGAAACTATCAACAATAAAGATGTAAATTTTAAAATATAAAAAGAAAACAGACTCAAATGTATAGTGTATATATATATATATATATATATATCAAAAATTATGAAGCTGAATTGGCAATTAAATATACAAAAGGGCAATTAATAAGAAAACAACATCACTTAAAATAAAGTAAAACAACAATTTAAACAACACCAATTAAAAAAAATAGATATGACGAAAGGAGAACTCATCTTCTTCTTCATCTTCCATTTTCTTCACCTCTCTCCCCTCCCTTCCTTAACTTTTTCTCTCCTCCTTCAACAAGGGTGGCACCACTTTAAAGCCTTCTTCCATCTCCTTAATGAGCCCAAGCTTCTTTCAGTCTTCATCTCTCTACCCCTTCCTAAATTGTCGGTCACCACCATAAGGCTCTTCCTCACTATTGTATATACCCGTTATGAGACAAAATCAAAGAAATAAAAACCCATCATTCTTAAGTAAGGCTGCAAATTGAACCAAACGGTTCGTGCTCGATTCGAGTTAGATTCAAAAAATGTGAGCGAGACTCAAGTTCATTAATAATATGATGTAAATTTGAGCACAAAAATTAGTTCGAATAAAAATATGAGTAGAATATGAGCAAAGTTATATCCAACTCGTTTAGGATTCAAACTACTCGAACTCTCGATTGTGATTCGATACATATTCGAGTAAATATTCGATACATTCTCTTATAATTATACAAAGTTAAATAAAATTAGAATACTTAATTATTATTTTTTCTTTTTATTTTTAATTATGATTTTATATTTGTAAAGTGTGATAGTAAATATATTTTTTAATTTCTAAGTGAAATAATAAGTTCAATTTATAATTATATTATTATAAAAGTAGTTATTATGAAAAGACTCGAATTCGAGTTTGAATTCGAAGCTCGCGAGTAGTTTGAATATAATTCGATCCGCGTTGGATCGAAATCGAGTAATGAATATTCGAGTCGAGCCGAATATGAGTAGAGTTTTTTAAATGCAATTCGAATACGAGTCGAATTCAAGTATGAATTTAACTTTTAGAGTCGAATCCGAGCAACTCTCTAGTTCGATTCAGTTTGACTCGTTTACACCCTTATTCTTAAGATAGTGATGGAAATCATAAAAACCATAATGAAGAAAAATGAAGAACTAGAAGAAAAGAAGAAGAAGAGGAGATTTGGATCTGAAGCTTGATCTGCCCCTTCCATAAACCCATCGTTCAATTGATGTTCTTAGTTGAAGAATTTTGAGCTTGTTCTTAATTTGATGATGGTGTTAACATGGCAGTTTAGAGTTAAGTGAAGAGATTGAATTGGGGTTTTGTGACAAGGTACGTTTGTCTTTTACAGTTCTGGGGGAATCAATTAATTTAGTATATAACTTATTTGTTGGGTAATCTAAACAGCTAGGCTTGTGGTAGTTGGGTGGTCTTATGGTCAACATCTCAAATGATAGGTCAACATCTCAATTTATTGGAGATTGTCTGTAAGTCGGAAGTTTTTTAAGTCCTCAGCTTCTCTCATGTGAAGCGTGATGGCGCATGAGTTAGCTCTTTTGATTTTCTTTTATTTTTTGATTTTTTATTGAAAGATATTTATTCTCTATATTCTATAATTATTTTTAATAAATATAGAGACTTAATAAAATTTCAGTCTTTATGCTATTCCAATAACAAACAAAAAAGCATAAATTTTTTGACTATTTTACGAGAATAAATCTAGGGGACCGGTTTAAAGTGACCGGTGCAATTTTTTATTTATTTTTGACTTCCAAATTTTTTTTTATGTGTATCCAAATTATATCAAAAATATTAAATTTTATAAAAATTTCAATTTCAATAATTATTACAAATATTTTAAAAATTAAAAAAAAATTGATCAATCACTAGACCGGTCACTACTATCCGGTCGGCTGTCGCAGCGCAAGGATTGATTTTACTATGGTTAAGTTAGCGTTTTATCTACAACTCTTGTCGTAGGTCCAGAATAATAATATTTGACCTTTCGAAATTCTTTGTACTTTTAGTTTAAGCAGTCGATCTGTATTTGTCAGCTTAGATTTCCTCCTTTTCAATTAAAGTTAGTGTGCATATTATATATATATATATAGAGAGAGAGAGAGAATAATTCATAACATGTATTTACTATGGATAAAAAATGAGCATACATAATTTCTATAGTTCAATATAAGAACTAACGACTGAGATTAATTCACGTCCGCTACTAATAGTTACGAATGACGCTGAAAATAATCTTGTCGTCCGCGCTAATATTAGTATAGCGGACTAACCTGTCGTCCGCTACTAATAGTAGCAGACGACGATTTTCAATTTTTAATCATGATCGTTTATTTTTATTTTTAATTGTATAGATAGTGTATATTCTATAAGAATCCATATTAAATACATGTTATGAATATATATATATATATATATATCCAAGCAGCATAATTATTACTTGTTGGTGATTGTTCACCAAAACATTAATGAGGCCTACGAGAAGGTGATATCTCACATTGAGAGCTCTACATATTTTGCGCATAATTAAGCTAATTATTCAATTATTTACTTGCAAAATCATGACCATAAAGTGGGACTTTAGGCCCAGCAATTAATAAAGGTTAAAAAATATATAGTCCTGCTGGTGAGCAACCACACATGTAAGGGACCATGATATCCAAATCAAAACTGACACGCCTGAATCTAGATTTTGTTGGTTTATATTTATTTAATAATAATAAAGAAAATGCAAATATAGTCACTGTTATTCAAAAGGTGAGTACAAGTCTTTACACCTTTTACGAAAAAGATTTGAGAATAAATTATATAACGATGGTCCGTAAAATTAGTTTTTTACACCATTCAATAAAAACATATATTATGTAAAAAAATTCAAGTATAAGTTGTAGTAACAAATTATGTAATTATTTTTTATTATGATAAAATCGTTAAATTACTCTTACTGAATTTGAAATCTCTGATTCTCTTCAAAATTACTTACATTGCATATTGTTATTGTATGGTGTAAAATGTTAATCTTATAAATCATCCTTATATAACTGATAAATTCACAATAGAAAATTATATTCACATGAAAATCCGTCGTTATAGAATCTATAGCGACGGTTTTCACAGTCGCTATACATCTATAGTGACACTTTCATGTAGAAATATCAAAAAATGTTGTGGAAATATCAATTTTCATAATTTATTCTCCAAAAAAAAAATATTACAACAATTTAAAGGATAGTATAGTGTGACTATTAAATAAATTTATTATTTGAGATTTTAAGTACTATATATTGAAGATATATTAAATTTATTATATCTGTTAATGGTGTAAATATGTTTAAGAATATGTGCCACGCTACCTAAGTCGTTAAATAAAAGGGCATGGAGTTGTCACACATGCACACTTGGTGATGAGCAGGGTTGTTCACCTGAATCCTGATAACCTGATATCACTCTTGCTCTCCCAAAAATATGGTTGGATATATAATGCATCATTCCATATACTTTAGAATAATTGGCAGTTTAATTATCAAAATAAATTATAGCATTAGTTGAATATATATATATATATATATATATATGTATATATACAACTTTGTAGTATATACACAGTCGTGCTATGACGACAGTTTTTGAACCGTCGCCATAGACTAGAATATCTATCGCGACGGTTGAAGCGTTGTCATAGTCCAAAAAACCGTCGCCATAGGCGACTGTATACTACACTGCTATATATATATATATATATATGCTTGAGAGGGTTATCATGGAATTTTTATTAGTTTATGTTCCTCAAATTTATCACTATAGTTTGAAGTTATGATATACGAACATATAAATAGGTTGTGCATTCTATTATAAGTAGCAATCTACATATCAGGCGATAATTTTTTCTTGTAACTAATTAAAAAAAGTGATACATTAACCTCTTCTCCTAAAAAAGGAAAAAGAAAAGAAAAAGAAGAATAAAGAGGAGTGTATGGTGATATCAGCTGGGCCGTTGAGTGATGCTTAAAAATATTTGAATAGGGTTGTTAGATACTGCTGCATCTTTGAATGCTAAGGAATCTGGTCTGGTGGGGTGGAGTGGGGTGGGGTGGCGTGGGGTGGGGTGGGGGAGATTGCTTGCAGCATAGGAATGCTTGGAAGGATTCTGATCAGGGAGGATGGCTGGCTGGCTGTCCCACAAAAATGGATACGTTTCTTGTCAACTTGAATAGATTCCAATCAACCTGCAACATGATTTGTTTATTGCCCTCAAGATTCCAAGTTTCCAATCAATGACCCCATGACAATTTTGTTTTATTCACCTTTAATTATTTTATATAATAGTATATTATTCAATTACAAGAAAAATAGTTCTTTGTTAGTTTCTAAACTATAATTATTTTTCATGTTTAGTCTTTTAGTTAATTTTTTAAAACATTTTATCTTTAAATTATATGTTTTTTTCAAGTTAGTCCAAAAATATAGTAGCTTTACACATTTACTCCCAAACTATAGTAATTTTTCATATTTAGTTCTCAATCTATGGTTACTTTTTATGTTTAATCCCCTTTTACTGTTCTATTTTTGTAAGGCTAGATTAAGATTGTAGAAATTATAAAGTTTGAGGACGAAATATACAAGAAAAATAGACAGGGGACCAAATGTGAAAAATTGCTATAACTTGAAGATTGTCTCTAAAATTTATTAGTGTTTGATAAATGTATTTGAAGAGCACTTTATAATATAAATTAATTCCAATCTCTCATACTACTAACACTTTTGTTTTAAAGAATGATATTCTTAACGCATGTAATTTTCTTTTCAGTATTTATAAATGTGTATATATATAGGTACAATGGTTTTGAAATCCGAGTCGGACCAGTCAGTTCAAACGGTTGAACCAGAAATCGGTTCTATGTTCGGTTCGGTTTGGACCGATTTAATCGATTTGGTCAAAAAACGGTCGAATAAGTGGTTCAACCGGTAAAACCGATTAAGTTGACGAATTGAACCAGTTTTTAATTATTTTTTAATATTTTTTGAACCAAAATTTTTTTAATATTAAAATTAACCATTTTTAATAATATTGTAACTTCACTTTATTATGTTTTGGTTCATAAAAAACGAGATTTTTTAAAAATTGTATTAATTATTAATACTATATATTTTATATTTTTATGACGTCAACAGTTCAATAACGGTTCAACCATTGGTTGAACCAGTAGCTCGTCCATCTAATAAATTTTTCGATTTGATGATCGATCTGGGTCTAAAAACATTAATAGGTACTATTGCATAATGTTGATTGGTGTTGCCATCTTGATAGAAATTGCATCATTGAAAAAACTGATAGTTAATAATATTAAAGTAATATTTATATTATCAGATAAATATGGGTCCTCTTAGCATGTGTCCTTAGGGCACATACTAAGCACATAGTTCAAGAGAATACTTTCTTGAACTGTGTGCATATTCTCTTGATTTCTGCATTTGCACCAAGTTCGAGGGAATATGCACACAATTCAAAAAAATATTAACTTGAACTGTATGCTTAGCATGTGCCTTAAAGACACATATTAAAAAATTCTTAATACTTATATGTTAATTAAATGATAACAGACTAAACTTACATATACACTAATACACATGCCAAGGCAACACACTAAAATAACACAACAAGCCATAATCACCTAAATAGAAACCTAGTAATACAATAACATCAACCTATACATCAAAACGTAACAAACGATAAACCCAACAAAAACTTGTGGAGGTTTTCAGCAGAAACACTATTAAGAAGAGTTAATTTATTACTCTCTCCGTTCTTTAATATAAGTCGTTTTAGAGTTGTGTACAAGTATATATTAAGGAAATGATTGTGAAGCATTAAATATAATATAAATTATCTATATTGCCCTTATATTAAAAAAAAGAGTGTTATTTATCGGACAGAGAATAGTGAGAGAACCAAAGTTATATTTAATACTTGAGGTAATATTGAAAATTAAGCAATTAATGTTTACTTGAAATTCTCAAACGACTTATATTAAAGAACAAAAATATTTCTCTAAAACGACTTATATTAAGGAACGAATGGAGTATTTGTTTACCACCCAATTAACTGATAAATTTACTTAGTCAAAAATTACTTGACCCAAAATTAAAATTTTGAATTTTGAGTGTAAACACACGGATTTTTAGTCCATGCTTTGTCAAAGTGCACTCAACTTGAACTTAATGGGTATATATAGGAAAATGGGCAAATGAAAAGTGTGTATTTTTTAAAATAATGCTACTATCATATAAATATAGATCACATAATGTGCACATATATATACATATATATTTATGGGCTCCACAAATTAGACAAAATCCACAATATGTATATATGTGTAAGTGAGTATTATCTTATCTGTATTTATTTGATAGTAGGATTGTTGTATTTTTTATGGTCACTTGACAAAAGTAATTAAGTAATGCTTTATCCGATATGGAGCATTAATTGGAATATGGAGATAGTCAATCCAATAGATAAATCCTCAACTATGAACTCCTTTAGTTGGCAATAACTCTTCGACAGTTCAAACTTAAATGCCATAACCTTTCCCTTTTAATTTCTTTTTCATCACAAAGTGATGGAGATGACCAAATAATAATGGAAGTGCATATATATATATATATATATATATATGGAAATGCGAAATTGGAATAATTTTTTGCATAAAAAATAAAGGCGCCCCAAAATTTAGAGTCCTTTACAGAACTATACAACATTTAGAAAGTAATTACAAAAAAAGTGCATCCACAAAATAATTACAAAAAAAGTGCAAAAAATTCAAACTATTGAATTTCAAATTAAATAAGGAAGCCTAAAATCAAGGATAACTAATAATTCAAATTCAAATCTTTTGGATCTAACAACAATTTTAAATTCATAATTCAAAATTCAAATTAAAATGAAGAAATTAAAAACAAAAAATTATGAATGAGTTAATGTTCATCATCCTCCTCCCCCGCCTCCCGCTGCCGCCGCTATATCGCCGCCGCCGCCACCACCATATCGCCGGAGTTACTATTCTGAATTTTTTTTGACGATTTGGTTACCCACAAAAATTAAATGGTTACCTTTATACGAAGTTTGGCTACCAACTGCATCACAATCAAAATAAAATTGGTAATCAAATAAAACTGAATTGGTTACCTTATCAGAAGGTTTGGTAACCAACTGCATGAAGTTTGGTTACCAACTGCATTACATTCAAAATAAATTAGTAACCTAATAAAACTGAATTGGTTACCTTATAGGAAGGTTTGGTAATCAACTGCATTAATTTTGGTTACCAACTACATCACATTCAAAATAAATTGGTAACCTAATAAAACTGAATTGGTTACCTTCATACCAAGGTAACCAAACCTTCATAACAAGGTAACCAAACCTTCATATTAAGAAAACCTTCATATTAAGGTTTGGTTACCTTGGTATGAATGTTTGGTTACCTTGGTATGACTATTTGATTACCAACGTATGAAGGTTTGGTTACCGGTGGAGGTGGAGAATGGACCGGTGGCGGTGGGAGGCGGAGGGAAAAGAAAGGGGGCGGGAGGAGAGGGAGAAAGAGGGGGTGGGGCATGGGGGGGGAGGAGAAAGGGGGTGGGAGAAGGGGAGGAGAAAGGGGGGCGGGAGGAGGGGGAAGAGGGGGAGGCGGAGGGAGGGGAGGTGGTGGGGCGGGGGCGGAATGATGATAAAGGGGGCCGGGAGGAGGGGGGCAGGAGGAGAAGGGAGGCGGAGGAAGAGGAGGGGTTGGGTTGGGTTGGGTTGGGTTGGGGCGGGGCGGGAGGAGGAGAAAGGGAGGCGGGAGGCGGGAGGAGGGAGGCGGATGATGGGGAGGGGAGGGAAGAGATAATAAAATATTAATTAACGAAGAGAGATAATGGAGATAATCATGGGCCATAATTATAGGAATAAGATTGCACTCTTTTTGTAATTAAGTATTGCATATGCACTAATTTTGTAAATATTTTATTTATGCACTTTTTTTATAATATTTTATTAAAATGTACTATTATATGTAATTAACCCCAAAATTTATCCGTTGAACTTGGTCATTAAACAAACTAAATTTGCTTGATTTTAACATTGCCAGAGTAAAAATTAAAACACATATATTAACTCTTTAAGTTGTGAAAAAAAGTTAAACGGTACTATTTTACAACTTGGTGAAGACTGCTACGACTACTAACTCAGATTATTATTCTATTCTCCTGTTCTCCCCGCTTGCTCTAGTTACACTCTCATTTTCTGAAAGAAATTATGAAACAAAATAGTGAGCTCAAATAGTCCATTATAGAGTATCATGATTAAGATAACGAATAATATGTTATACTTAGCCTCCAACAGTGATAAATCATAGATTTAAAAAATGCTAAACAATATAAATTTTTAACAAATAATTATGGCGGAATAAAAAATCCGTTAGAATAGTTAAATAAATCATAATGTCTAATATTTTCTCTAATTTAAAAATTCGCTATCAAGATTTCATCAACTGTAACACTAATAGTCATGATCATGTCAATCAACAGTTCTTTTTTACACTCAGGTCAAAGAGAACTTTCACCACGTGTCCTTGTCGCACAAGCTAAAGACTACCAACTATAACTCTTTAAGTTGTCAAAAAAAAGTTAAAAGGCAATTTATATTTCCTACTACTATTTTACAACTTGGTGAAAACTACTACGACTACTAACTCGGGTCATTATTCAATTTTTCTATTCTTCTCGCTAGCTCTATTACACTCACATTTTCTGAAAGGAATTATGAAACAAAATAGTGAGCTTAAATAGCCTAGTAAAAAATATCATGATTAAGATATTAAGTTTGTAATATCCATGAACACAATCAAAGTAGCGGAACCGTGAAAAATCAAAATTTTAAAATTTTACAAATCATATACCCGGATCATCCTTTATGCATAATTATTAATTAAACGAAAGAGATGGAGATTAGATTCATACCCTTGTAGAAACTAGCTTCCTCAAGTACTAGTTTAACTCCAATTCCTTTTTGCGTTTAACTTGAATCCACCGGATTTGATTCCTTCGTTTGATCAATGTTAGCCACCCAAGCATTTGTCCTTTAGAGGTGATCCACCAAGAAAGAACAATTATTCAAGAAGAATAGTGTTTGACTAAACCCTAGTTTCTATCTCTATAGAAATTATGTACTCTCTCAACTCTTAGAATTAAGTGTATAACTTATGTAACCCTATTTTATAATAAGACTTTCTTATTTATAGATATAGGTAACCCTTTAAACAAATTTAGGATTTGTGTTTCATTTAATTAATTAAACTCTTTTAATTAATTGGGCTTCCTAATCTTATTAAGAATAATTAATTAAACTGTTTTAATTATTTAGCCTCCTAATCTTATTAGGAATATATGAGATTACTTTTATTAATTTAATTTTCAAACTCCTTTAGGAATTAAACTAGTAATAATAATAATAAGACTCCTCTTACTAATTTATATTTAATATTTCTAAAATATTAAATAATAAATATTAAGCTATTTAATTTATTCTATCATCATAGATTAAATTAAATATACTTAACTTATTATTACGATTATGTCATTTACTTATTAAATAAATATTCTTTATTTTATGATGTGACCTTTTAGGTTCTCTATATTAAACCAGTTGCGAATAAATCAATTAATTTATCCAAATAAATAAATTAAACTATTTAATTTATTTAAATAAATAATATTTATTCTACAATAAGGGCAAGAAGCGATCAACGACTTTTCAGATAATATAGATTTTAACATTAATCATAAAAGAACCTTTGACTTAATAGTTATCGTATAATTCATTATTTTCACCACACTATGACTCAATTAAATATAAGATATGAAATTACTATCAAGTCTTATTTTATTTAATTATATGTATTTTGTGACGCCCCCAAAATAGGTTCAATATTCAACCCATTCTGAGTCGCCAAATACATGGTACAGAATTCAAATACAATCTTTTATATCAAACGGTCACACAACTGTGAGTGTCAATACAGACATGTAGAAAATATAAACACTCAAACTAAGTCCTCATTATATTTATTATCACACTATTTTATAAAAAAATAGTGAGGACTTCTACAGCTCTAACTCGGACCATCACTCCATTTTCCGACTAGAAACCGCGATATTCTCATTTCTTGAAGAGAACAATGGAAGAAAAAGATTAGCTCAACTAGCCTAGTAAAGAATATTATGACTAAGATAATGAAGAATAAATTATCGTTAGTCTTCAACAAATCAGACAAAATATTGTGGACAACAAGTTTTAGATCAACAACTGCAGCGGAAATAACAATTCATCTTTGCACTACGGGCCAAAGATATTCATTTGTATCACCAGTGGTCATGTTCATCTCAACACCTGTCCATCTTTGCATTATAGGCCAAAGGTATTGATCAGGTAATCATCTTTGCACTACAGGCTAAAGATATTCATCAAATAATCATTCATATTTGTACTACAGGCCAAAGATATTCGTTTGTATCACCATTTAAGACTGAGGATGATGAAAAATAATATAAGGAATGAATCCAGTGAGATAAAGGACAAAGATTAGGTATTCGTAATTTAGTTTATCCAAGTTCAAGAATACTCCGTAATAATTAATTGTGGAGCAAAATTCAAGAATGAAGTTCAAAACTTGGATCCAATCAAAGATAATTTGGATAAAAAAATATTTTTTTTTATCGTGAATAGTAACTTGTCATGAAAAGATAAAAATTTTATATAAAGTTCAGACCAATATTCTAGTGAAATGATATTAGATGAAACGCAAAACTCAAAAAATTTCTGATCATTTCAGGAATTATAGAAGCAATACTTACCGTAGTAAGTTCAGATTAAGAAATATGAAATGAAATATTATCACTTTCATAATATGGAATATGAAAGAAAATAATATTCTTTATGAATATTGAAAGTAAATAACATCATTTACGAGAAAAATAATATCCTTTACCTCAGTATAATACTCGATCTGACTGGAATATCGGATATTATGATGAGAAAAACTTGCACTGTTATCAACACTCAAAGTATCTAAATACTCACAAGAAATACGCTATATATTATAGAGAGAAAATTTTCTAATTCTGGTGTGATTTTCATTTCTCACTAAGCACCCTATTTATAAGAAAATGTCAGAACATCAATT
Organism: Panax stipuleanatus; assembly: GCA_020205555.1. Classification (NCBI taxonomy): domain Eukaryota; kingdom Viridiplantae; phylum Streptophyta; class Magnoliopsida; order Apiales; family Araliaceae; genus Panax; species Panax stipuleanatus. The sequence continues at coordinate 8,627,207 of CM035122.1, read as the reverse complement.
CTGACAATTTGAACATACGGAGGCTTTTTAGCACCCATCTTTGAAAAATGAGCACAACACTTTTGAAATAATTCTCAACACATTTCACACCTACAAAGGACAAGAGTGGGGCCCACCCATTCTAGAAAATCTCCACCAAAATATTTTAAATTAAAATAATATTCAAAAATTTTAATAATTCATAATAAATAGCCCTTTTATCAGAAAAATATGAACCTTATGTCCATTCCATATAAAATTTAATTCTCTACAACTTTGTAGAAGAAAGTTTTTCCAAATTTCGAACGAAAAAAGACTCAAATTTACATACGGATGATTTTTCTACACCCCCACTCTGACAAAATATATACTGATAAAGACCTCCGTTTACCAACTTTGAAAAATAAACAATCAGCATTTTACAACAACAAGTGGGGCCCACCAACTCACAAAACATGTTTTTAGCATCTATTGTAAAAAAATCAATTCGGACCCAATTTGCTCTCTTTCTCCTCATTTTATTCATATATAGTGAATTTGTTATAAAAAAAATATCATCACTATTATATTATTATATTATCACATTATATACTTATAATGTAATATTATAATAATATATTTGAATGAATTATTTTATCAGAACAGATAAAATATTCATTCTCAATAATTGTCACTTTTTCTAAAAATTCCTAAGTTTAAATCCACTTTGAATAAATATTTACTTATCATTTTTATCAATAATTATTATTCACAAATAATATTACAGAACCATAATAATGACAATCAGGTCGTTCCCAAGAAAGAGGTGCCTTTTCGATAAGAATTTCTCCTTACTGACGCGAAATTAGATTAACTAACCCCTTTCCTAGACAGAACTTTCTAGACATTGTCAATAATGTTGTTTAATAATATTATTCAAATAAAATAAATTTTTGATTTGATAATATGAAATACTGTGCAGTGATAATTATTGAATCAATAATATAAAATATCAACGTAGCAATTATTGAACCAATAAAATATTATACAATTATTGAATCAATAATATAAAATATTGAACAGTAATTATTGTAACAATAATTGAGTAAGTGCCGTCTTACGTAAAAATCAATAATTCGAAATACTTTGCAATACCGTGCTACTGTGAAATAACGCGTATTACTGTATTTTTATCACCGGATATTTCAACAGTTTAACGATAATAGTTTTACCGTTATTTTATAAAAATGTTATTTCTATCGCTTTTTATATCCGACAGTTATTCCGTTGTAGGGCCCACAAATGGCTACGCCGTCGTACGAATATTCCTTGACAACAAGAATATTTCACGACCAAACGAATATTCCCTGACAACAATGAATATTTTATAATCACTTGCTTATTTTGAAATATTTGCACATTTCACCCATAACTTATCACATTTATCAAATCAACACCTTACTATTTTAAAATAATATATATAAAAAATTAAATCTTTATTCATAAAATGTGAGGTCTTACGTAATTTGATCCTTAAATGCACAACTCTAGATAGTGCAAATTAGAAATTACTTTCTAACTTCATTCTGCATTGGCCAATGACTACTAAATTGTCATTTATCGAATCACATAGGACATTTTCTTCTTTTACTAGAAGCGGTAGATTAATTTTTTATTGATCATTCATTATCTTCATGTATAAATTATTATACCCAAATATACCCTTTGATATACTATTATGGTCTTAAGGGACATGTCAAAGTATAACTCATCATACACAAGATACTATGATGATCTCAAGTCTAAGGATTATTTGTACTATTATCACTAAAAGAATTTCTATTGATAGGCAAGTAAAACTTCATTAGGTATTCTTTAGTGAGTCACGTTCAGTATATTTATTCTCCAACAAGCATCTACATACTTACTTTAGTGTCCCCACACAAATAATTATGAGATCGATCATTCTCTTCCAAAGAGCAAGCTACGTATGTACCAATATATCCGGATTCACTAATCCTCTTTTTAGTAATCCAACGATTGGAAACTATTTTAGTTTTAAGCTATTTAAGAATTTATATCTCATTAGCATGATCATCATCATGATTTTAAAAGCATTACTTAAAACTATGGGTTTATCACATTTAATATAACAGCTTTATGTAGATAAATTAAAAGTCTTTAATAAATAATTTATTTTATTAATAAATGAATAAGATTAGTACAAAATATATGCTTCATCATATCAAATATAATTGGCTTGTGTGCATATTACTTTCATAAGATAACGAAGAATATGTTATACTTAGCCTTCAACAGTGATAAATCATAGATTTAGAAAATGCTAGACAATATAAATTTTTAACAAATAATTATGGCGGAATAAAAAATTCACTAGAAGAGTCAAATAGACCATAATGTTCACTATCTTCTCTAATTTAAAATTTTTCTATTAAGATTGCATCAACTGTAACACCAATAGTCATGATCATGCTAATCAACATTTCTTTTTTGCACTCATACCAAAGAGAACTTTCACCACGTGTCCTTGTCACACAAGCTAAATACACTCAACAATCATAATATCTTTCCACCCAGACCAAAGACATTAATAACAACTTAAGTCCTGATAATTAGTACAAATAACAATGATATAAATGATGAACATAAATAATAAGATAAATAATAAATATTAGAGATTTGCAAATTAATTTGTCAAAAGTTCAATAATATTCAAATTGTCAAAACAATATCTAAAATATTGATTCAAGTTTAAAAATAATATTTAAGATTCATAGTTCAAATATAACGATTAAAATTCAGCAAAAAGGTTCAGGTCAAAAGATATTAGATGAAGTACCAACTATTAATTAGAAAATTCTAATTATTTCAAAAAAATTACTGTTTAATAGTAAGGGTTGTAGAAACGAACAATACTTTCTTATCATAGTAATTTTAAATTTAGGAATATGTAAGAAAATAATATCATTTACCTTAGCACGTGACTAAATATTATTTTCTATGTAGTTGATCAACCTATATATATATATATATATATATATATATATATATATATATATAATTTAATTAGTAACTACCACATATAAGTTTCATGGCATACACTAACTCGTATATTATGAAATCGTCAAAAGTGACTTAATAGTATAAATTTGTGTAGTGTACAAAATAACGTAGAATAAATTTTACAATACTTTTTGAATGAATTAAATAATATGTCAAAAAAAAACTTCTCGATGAATATTTTCAAAATGAATCTTATAAAGGAAATTTTTTTCTAAATGCAGACTTGTAAATACTATATGATGTGATGTGATGTTTGTGTGTGTGTGCGTGCTTGTACAACATTTATAAAAAAATTCACTTGAACAATTCTTACACTCTTACTGATTATTCACCCATACTTAAGATAGTCTTAGCCCTCTCAGAGGGACACTTACATTAAGCAAATTTTAGAGAGTAGAAGGAATGATAAGTAAGAAAGTTATGAAACTCCTTATGCTAAGTCTCTATTTATAGCCAAAATTTAACCAACATCTACAACACATCAATTAATCACATTTTTTACATTTCAATATTATCTTTAACCTACATCATTCATCAATTAACCATATTTTTCACATTTCAAGATTATCTTTAATCTACCACACATTAATTAGCCACATTTTCACATTTCAAGATTACATTTAATTTACCACATATTAATTATTTACATTATTCACATTTAAAGATTTCCTTTAATCTATGATATATTAATTATCCACCATTTTCACATTCCAAGATTACATTTTTCTTTACTATTCACAAGTATTATTATATTATCCATGTTCTACATTATTGGCTTACTATAGTAATATAACAAATATTTAAGCGGTCAGTCTCTCTAGCGAACCATAGAGAGCGAACTAAAAACGAACCGGCTATAGCGACAGTTTTTTCCGTCGCTATAGCATAAAAAATTGGTTTTCTATGTTATAAGCGACGAAAAAAACCGTCGCTATAGCTAGTTCGCTTTTAGTTCGCTCTCTATGGTTCGCTGGAGAGACGGACCCAATATTTAAGTATACAATATTCTTCAAATTATGAGTATCATGTCTAACTATTTAGTATCCGTGACTTTTAATTACGTAACTGTTCATTATTGCCTTGCAACGGTGACGATTATTGGTTCAATAATGTGAAATACAGTACATTTGCTACTGTGATAATTACTGGTTCAATAATATGAAATATTGTGCATTTGTTATTGTAACAATTATTGGTTCAATAATATGAAATACTGTGGAATATCGTGTGTTACTGTGGAATATCACGTGTTACTGTAGAATACTACTTGCTAATGTTTCTTTATCACCAGACATTTTAACAGTTAAAGGTAACATTTCCATCAACAATTTTTTTTATTAGAAAGATTATTTATGTCGTTTTATGTATTCGACAATTATTTTGTTGTGGAGTCCACCAAAGATTGGTTGTTTCAGAACCGTCGTATTTTACCAAATATTCCCCTACATTTTTTTTATTTTTTTATAATTTGCACATATTGTGACACCCCCAGAATAGGTCCAGTCAACCCAACCCATTCTGAGTCGTCAAATACATGGTACAGAATCCAAATATAAACTTTATATCACACGGTCGTGCAAAATACGACCACACAACTGTAAGTGTCAGTACAAATATGTAGAAAATATTAACATTCAAACTAAGTCCTCATTACAATTATTATCACATTATTTATTAGAAATAGTGAAGACTACTACTGCTCTAACTCGGACCATCACTCTGTCCCCCGACTAGTTCCTGCGACATTCTCATTTTCTGAAGAGGACAATAGATGAAAAGGGTGAGCTCAACTAGCCCAGTAAAGAATATTATGACTAAGATAATAGGAAATAAATTATCGTTAGTCTTCAACAATTCAGATAAAATATTATTGACAACAAGTTTTAAATCAATATTCGCAGCGGAAATAACAATTCATTAGAAGAGTTAAGTAGAAAATGAAGTCTACTATCTTCTATAATTTAAAAGTCCATCATCAATATTTTATCACTGTAACATCAACCAATATACATCTCGAATCAAATATTCATCTTTGCACTATAGGCCAAAGATATTCATTTGTATCACCAGTGGTCATGTTCATCTCAACACCTGTTCATCTTTGCACTACGGCCAAAGATATTCATCAGGTAATAATTCATCTTTGCTCTACAGGCCAAAGATATTTAGTTATATCACCATTTAGTACTGAGGATGATGAAAAACAATATAACTAACGAATCTAGTGATATAAAGGACAAAGATTAGGGATTCGTAATTTAGTTTATCCAAGTTTAAGAATATTCCATAATAATACTTTGTGGAGCAAAATTCAAGAATAAAGATAAAAACTTGGATCCAATCAAAGATAGGAACCTTAACAAGCAACTTGGACAAATAGAAGAAAATTTAATTTTTTTTGTGAATAGTGTCGTATACGTGAATAGTGCCGTATACGTAAATAGTAATTCCGACGGAAAAAATAAGAATTTCATAATAAAATCCATGACAATATTTTAGTATAATGATATTGAAAAGAATAACATCGTTTATGAAAGAAAATAACATCCTTTACCTTAACCGGATAGTAGTTTTGACTGGAATATCGGATATTACGTGGACGAAAACTTGCACTGTTATCAACACTCAAAGTATCTAAATACTCACAAGAAATATGCTCGATATTATAGAGAGAAAATTTTCTGATTCTGGTGTGATTTTCATTTCTAACTAAGCACTCTATTTATAGGAAAAGCTTAGGATGCCAAAGTAGACTTTCTGCTACCTGCGGCTTTTCATACGCCCACCACTTTTGATTTGAGAAAAAAATCAGCATTTTCCAAGCAATGACAAAAGTGGGGCCCACCATTTTATTTAAAAAACATTTATTTTGAAACTTCAATAATTCATAGTAAATAACCCTTTTATCAGAAAAATACGAATTTTATATCCTTTTCATGGGAAATTTAATTCTCTACAACTTTGTAGAAGGACGTTTTTCCAAAATCCCAACAAAAATAGCTAAAATTCACAAACAGATAATTTTTCACACCAAAATACTGATAAAAACACATCAGCAATAATTCCTTCTTTTATATTCACAAAATAAATATTTTCTTATCATAGAAATCAATAATTAATTATTTACAAATAATATTACAGAACTACAATATTGACAACCAGGTCGTTCCCAAGAAAGAGAGGGCCTTTCGATAAGAATTTCTCCTTACTAGCGCGCAATTAAATAACCCCTCCAAGAACTAACTTCCTTAGACATTGCCAATAATGCTATCTAATAATATTATTCAAATAATATGAATTATTAATTTGATAATGTGAAATATTGTGCAGCGATAATTATTGAATCAATCATATAAAATATCAACGTAGTAATTATTGAATCAATCATATAAAATATCAACGCAACAATTATTGAGTCAATAATATAAAATATTGAATAGTAATTACTGTAACAATAATTGAGTACGTGCCTTCTTACGTAAGAATCAATAATTCAAAATACTGTGCAACACCGCGTATTACTGTATTTTTTATCATCGGATATTTCAACAGTTTAACGGTAACAGTTTTACCGTTATTTTTATTTCTGTCGCTTTCTATATCCTACAGTTATTCCGTCATACGAATATTCCCCGACAACAAGAATATTTCACGACCAAACGAATATTCCCCGACAACAATGAATATTTTATAACCACTTGCTCATTTTGAAATATTTGCGCATTTTACCCACAACTTACTACATTAATTAAATCAACTCCTTACTATTTTAAAATAATATATAAAGAAAATTAAATCTTTATTTATAAAATTCGGGGTCTTACATCCTCCCCTCCTTATGAAATTTCATCCTCGAAATTGACATACGTACCTGGGGTGCGAAGAGGTGAGGATACCTCGCTTTCATTTTCGATTCTAACTCCCAGGTCATTTCCTCAATAGCATGGTTTCTCCACAAAACTTTAACTTGAGGTATAATTTTTAAGCGTAGGACATGCTCCTTCCTATCCAAAATATTGACAGGTACCTCCTCATACCTTAAATCTTCAGCTATCTCGTCCGGTTCTAACTCGATAATGTGGTTTGGATCTTTCACATATTTACGCAACACGGATATGTAAAAAATATTATGAACACGAGACATGCTTGGAGGTAAAGCGAGTCTATAAGCCACATTTCTTACTCGGTCAAGAATCTCAAATGGACCAATGAATCATGGATTGAGCTTTACTCTCTTGCCAAACCTCGTAACTCCCTTCCACGGAGTAACACGTAATAACACATGGTCCCCAACATTAAATTCCACGTCCTTTCGATGAAGATCCGCATAACTCTTTTGTCGATCTTGTGCGGTTTGTATCCGTTGCCGGATCATTTAAATTTTTTCCGTAGTTATACGTACTAACTCCGGTCCCAAAAATGTTGCTTCACCCACCTCATCCCAGCATACTGGAGAGCGACACTTTCGTCCATACAACGCTTCGAATGGATCCACGCCTATACTTACCTGATAACTGTTGTTGTAGGAGAATTCCACCAATGGTAAGTACTAATCCCAACTCCCTTTGAAGTCTAGAACACAGAGTCTCAATAGATCTTCAAGAGTTTAAATAGTCCTTTCTGATTGTCCGTCTGTTTGAGGATGATATGCCGAACTAAATTGTAACTCCGAGCTCATAGCTTTCTGCAAACTGATCCAAAATCGTGAAGTAAATCTGGGGTCACGATCCAAAACTATGGATACTGGCATACCATGCAATCTCACAATCTCATTTACGTACATACGAGCAAGACGTTCAAGGGAATAAGTCTCCCGTATCGGTAAGAAATGAGCAGACTTGGTTAATCTATCGACAATAACCCAAATCGCATCTATACCTTGAGAAACCTTGGGAAGACCCGTAACGAAATCCATGGTAATGTGTTCCCACTTCCACTTTGGAATCTCAAGTGGTTGCAATGGACCTTTTGGCACTTGATGTTCCGCCTTGACATGTTGACACATTAAACACCTCGAGATGAACTCCGCGATCTCTCTTTTCATATTGCTCCACCAAAATGTATGTCGAAGATCACAATACATTTTGGTACTCCCAAGATGGATTGAAAACGGTGTGTTGTGTGCCTCCATCATGATTCTATACTTTAAGTCAGAATCGTTAGGAACACAAAGTCTGGAGTTGACTCAAAATATTCTTTCTTCATCGATTCTTGCTTCTGGAATAGCACCTTCTTGCACCTTTTTCTTCATCTTTATCAGCTCCGGGTCTGTAGCTTGGGCAGCTTTAACTTTATCAATCAAAGCTGGTTCTACATGTATACTTAACATCATCGCATGGGTCCCCGAATTCTTGAACTCTATCTTCATCTTTTGTAAATCACACAAAATGGGCCTTGATAGCATCACATTCGTTCTCGCATATGATCTTCTACTCAACGCGTCAGCTACCACGTTTGCTTTTCCAGGATGGTATTGGATGGTATGATCGTAATCTTTCAACAGCTCAAGCCAACGTCGTTGCCGCATGTTGAGTTTCTTTTGAGTGAAGAAATATTTGAGGTTCTTATGATCCGTATAAATCTCCACTTTCTCTCCATACAGGTAGTGTCTCCAGATCTTCAACGCGAAAATGACTGCTGCCAACGCTAGATCATGAGTAGGATAATTTCTCTCATATTCTTTGAGTTGCCATGAGGCATAGACTATGACTTTCCTATGTTGCATAAGAACACATCCTAACCCTTTGCCCGAAGCATCGCTGTAAATGACAAATCCATCCGAACCAGATGGTATCGTCAGAACAGGTGCCGAAATGAGCCTCCTCTTGAGCTCTTGGAAGCTCTTCTCGCATTCCTCGTTCTATACGAATTTTGTATCTTTCCGAGTCAGCTGAGTTAATGGAGTAGCGATTTGAGAAAATCCCTCTACGAACCTCCGATAATAACCAGCTAAGCCCAGAAAGCTTCGTACTTCGGTCACCGACTTAGGTTGCTCCCAACTTTGTATTGCTTCAATCTTCGTCGGGTCAACAGATACTCCACGTTTCGATACAACGTGCCCAAGGAATGCTACTTCCTCAAGCCAGAACTTGCATTTCTTCAGCTTGGCATATAGCTTATTCTCACGAAGCTTTTGAAGTACCAGCTTCAAGTGGTGCTCATGATCTTCACGGCTTTTGGAATAGATGAGGATGTCATCAATAAAGACAACAACGAACTGATCCAAATATTCCTTAAATACACGGTTCATCATATCCATGAAAGCAGCAGGAGCATTAGTCAATCCAAAAGAAATAACTAAGAACTCATAATGCCCGTACCAAGTTCTGAAGACAGTCTTCGAAATATCCTCAGTTTTAATCTTCAGCTGATGATATCCAGAACGAAGATCGATCTTTGAAAATAATTGTGCTCCTTACAACTGGTCGAACAGGTCATCAATACGAGGTAGCAGATACCTATTCTTGATGGTGACATGGTTTAACTCCCGATAGTCAATACAAAGTTGCATACTCCCGTCTTTCTTCTTTACGAATAAAACAGGAGCACCCCAAAGAGACGTACTAGGACGTATAAAACTGATGTCTAGCAACTCCTGTAGTTGGACCTTTAACTCCTGAAGTTCAATAGGAGCCATTCGATATGGGATTTTAGAAGTGGGTTTTGTACCGGGTTCAAAGTCAATAAAGAATTCAACTTCACGTTCTGGGGGTAGACCGGAAAATTCTTCGGAAAATACATCAGGAAACTCATTAACAACAGAAATATTATTCAAATCTGACGTATTCTGGTTTAGATCAGTGACATGAACTAAGAAAGCTTGACATCCGTTTTTCAATAAACGAATAGCTTTGTGACTTGAAATGACATTGACAGATTTTAGTAGTTTGGTGGTTTGAATTCGCACAACAGGTTGGTTAAAAATATAAAAACTAACAACCTTACGAAAATAATTAATTTTGGCATGATAAGTGGTTAACCAGTCAATTCCTAAAATCACGTCAAATGTAAGTATTTTCAAAGATATAAGATCAACAGGTAGGGTGAGGGTATCAATTTGAATCAAGTAAGATTTGTAAACTGTAGATGTAACAAAAGTTTCTCCTAACGGAGTTTCAACAGATAAGTCAAAAACTAACTTCTCAGGTGTCAAATTTAATCGTGGAGCACAAGCAGGTGAAATAAAAGAATGGGTAGCACCGGTATCTAACAAGGTGTAAACTTCGCAAGAGTTTATGATTAGCTTACCCGTAATCACCTAGTGTGGGTTCCTCGCATTTTGGGCTGTCACGATAAACGCTCTTCCAAGAACCACCGACTTTGACTTGTCTGAAACCGCCTTTGGAATTACCACCCCCGCTGGACTTGGTTTCGCTACAGGACAATCTCGAGATATATGTCCTTCTTTTCCACAGTTATAGCATGCTTTCAATTATTGTGGGAAGTTTGGGCTGATGTGTCCCTCTTTCCCGCATTTATAGCATACGACCGGTGGTCGTTCTCCTCCCCTAGAAATAGTTGATGCTGGTGCTAATGTCGACGTCTTCACGTTCTCATTGTTGTACCTTCTCTTCTTGAAATCTCCTCCCGATTCGCTTTTTCTACTATCATGGCCACGATTACCACCGGAGTGGTTATCGCTTCTGTCATGATACTTTCCTCCCCGCTTGTTATCATTGTTCTGATGACTGCTGCCACCGGTACGACCTTGGTTGTTGTCCCTTGGTTGATCATAATCACTATCTCGTTCTAACAACTGGCCCTGTTTACTACATCCGAATATAGAGAAAATTTGTGAGAAATGAGGTATTGACGAATTATGGTTTCAAACCTCTCAGAAATATCCGCGTCATACGTTTCTCATTCTCAACCAAATGAGGTGCAAACCTGGACAACTCCGCGAACTTAACCTCGTACTGGGACACTGTCATGTTGTTTTGTTCCAGTCTGATAAACTCTACCTCCTTCATATGACGAATACTTTCAGGAAAGTAATTGTCATTGAACAGTTTCTGGAATGCTTCCCAAGACATCTTAAGTGCGGCAGTCTGGGTACGCTTCACAGATTCCCACCAGTAACCTGCCTCTCCACGGAACATAAAGGTGGCAAATGGAACTTTCTGTTCCTCCGTGCATCCCAAGACATCAAATATCTTGGTAATTTGCTTAACCCACGTCTCCGCCTTGATCGGATCCGGCATTCTCAAAAACTCTGGTGGTCCCAATTCTTTGAACTGCTTGACAGTGACAATTCGCGTGTTGTTATTATCTCCACCTGTATTTTGCACACAAGTCTCCTTCGTCTGGTTTTGCATGAACAGCAAAAAGCTTCTAAACATCTCATCGTTTATCGTCTGATCAGTGTTGTTTTCAGGATGAACATTGCCTTCCTGTTGCACGTTCTCCTAGTTGGTGATTAAAGGTGTCTCCACGGTCTCATTCACTCCATTGTTAACATTCTCAGCTGTCATTCTCAAATACTACCATAAAACAAGGGTTAATTAGACAAATTAACATATCACATATTAACCCTATGCTCCGACTGACGAATTAAATACCACATAAACTTAAGTAGGACATACTAGTGAAGGATTTACTCGTCTCTACCCTCCTAATTCTATTCCCAGATCTCAGCCAGAGACCATATCCCTAAGCTCTGATACCAACTGTGACGCCCCCAAAATAGGTCCAGTCAACCCAACCCATTCTGAGTCGCCAAATACATAGTACAGAATCCAAATATAAACTTTATATCACACGGTCGTGCAAAATACGACCACACAACTGTGAGTGTTAATACAAATATGTAAAAAAATATTAACATTCAAACTAAGTTCTCATTACAATTATTATCACACTATTTATTAGAAATAGTGAGGACTACTACTGCTCTAACTCGGACCATCACTCTGTCCCCCGACTAGTTCCTTGCGACATTCTCATTTCCTGAAGAGGACAATAGATGAAAAGGGTGAGCTCAACTAGCCCAGTAAAGAATATTATGACTAAGATAATAGGAAATAAATTATCATTAGTCTTCAACAATTCAGATAAAATATTATTGACAACAAGTTTTAGGTCAATATTCGCAGCGAAAATAATAATTCATTAGAAGAGTTAAGTAGAGAATGAAGTCTACTATCTTCTATGATTTAAAAGTTCATCATCAATATTTTATCCCTGTAACATCAACCAATATACATCTCGAATCAAATATTCATCTTTGCACTACAGGCCAAAGATATTCATTTGTGTCACCAGTGGTCATGTTCATCTCAACACCTGTTCATCTTTGCACTGCGGTCAAAGATATTCATCAGGTAATCATTCATCTTTGCTCTACAGGCCAAAGATATTCAGTTATATCACCATTTAGTACTGAGGATGATGAAAAATAATATAAATAACGAATCCAATGATATAAAGGACAAAGATTAGGGATTCGTAATTTAGTTTCTCCAAGTTTAAGAATATTCCATAATAATATTTTCTGGAGCAAAATTCAAGAATAAAGATAAAAACTTGAATCCAATCAAAGATAGGAACCTTAACAAGCAACTTGAACAAATAGAAGAAAAATTAATTTTTTCATGAATAGTGCCGTATACGTGAATAGTAACTCCGACGAAAAAAGTAAGAATTTCATAATAAAATCTATGACAATATTTTAGTATAATGATATTGAAAAGAATAACATCGTTTACGAAAGAAAATAACATCCTTTACCTTAACCGGAGAGTAGTTTTGACTGAAATATCGGATATTACGTGGACGAAAACTTGCACTGTTATCAACACTCAAAGTATCTAAATACTCACAAGAAATACGCTCGATATTATAGAGAGAAAATTTTCTGATTCCTGGTGTGATTTTCATTTCTAACTAAGCACCCTATTTATAGGAAAAGCTTATGATGCCAAAGTAGACTTTCTGCTATCGGTGGTTTTTCATACGCCCACCACTTTTGATTTGAGAAAAAAATTCAGCATTTTCCAAGCAATGACAAAAGTGGGGCCCACCATTTTATTTAAAAAAATATTTATTTTGAAACTTCAATAATTCATAATAAATAACCATTTTATCAGAAAAATACAAATTCTATGTCCTTTTCCATGGGAAATTTAATTCTCTACAACTTTGTAGAAGGAAATGTTTCCAAAATCTCAACCGAAAATAGTTGAAATCCACAAACGAATGATTTTTCACACCAAAATACTGATAAAAATACATCAACACTAATTCCTTCTTTTATATCCACAAAATAAATATTTCTTTATCATATAAATTAATAATTAATTATTCACAAATAATATTACAGAACTATAATATTGACAACCAGGTCGTTCCCAAGAAAGAGGGGGCCTTCCGATAAGGATTTTTCCTTACTAGCAGCGCAATTAAATAACCCCTCCTAGACATAACTTCCTTAGACATTGTCAATAATGCTATCTAATAAAATTATTCAAATAATATGAATTATTAATTTAATAATGTGAAATATTGTGCAGTGACAATTATTGAATCAATCATATAAAATATCAATGTAGTAATTATTGAATCAATCATATAAAATATCAACGTAGCAATTATTGAGTCAATAATATAAAATATTGAACAGTAATTACTGTAACAATAATTGAGTACGTGCCTTCTTACGTAAGAATCAATAATTCGAAATACTGTGCAATACCGTGTGCTACTGTGCAACACCGCGTATTACTGTATTTTTTATCACCGGGTATTTCAACAGTTTAACGGTAACAGTTTTACCGTTATTTATAAAAAGGTTATTTCTGTCGCTTTCTATATCCGACAATTATTCCGTCGTGGGGCTCACAAATGGCTGCGCCGTTGTACGAATATTTCCCAATAACAAGAATATTCCATGACAAAACAAATATTTCCCGACAACAATGAATATTTTATAACCACTTGCTCATTTTGAAATATTTACGTATTTTACCCACAACTTACTATATTAATTAAATCAACCCCTTACTATTTTAAAATAATTATAAAGAAAATTAAATCTTTATTTATAAAATTCAGGGTCTTACACATATCATCCTTAACTATAATTTTTTTATCAATTTAACACCTTACTATTTATAATAATATTTATAATGAAAGTTAAGCTTTTTTTTTAATTAAAAGTTGGGGTCTTATGATACCAACCCTATTTAAAAATTAAATTTGAATTGTAAATTTTCATGATATAAGCTGGGAAAAAAATAATCGAAAAGCTAAGCACACAGTTCAAGAGAATATTCTTTTGAACTGTGTGCATATTCTCTTGATTTCTGCATTTACACTAAGTTCAAAGAAATATGTACACAATTCAAGGGAATATTCTCTTGAACTGTGTGCTTAGCATGTGTCCTTAGGGCACATGTTAAAAAATTCCAAAGAAAAAAAAAGATAGTTCCCACATGAGTGAAGAAAGACCGAAATATCTAACCCCAACCTAGAAGAAAAATAAATTTCACAAAACAGAAAAACAAACTCCACAAAAGAAAAAACAAACAAACAAATAATAATACAAAGTAATTATTGTAAATTATTTAAAAAATATTAATATTAAGAATTTTGTTATTTTTAAAGTTTACATGAATCACATCAATTTTATATATTATTTCAATTAAAAAATCAAAAATAAGATTTTTTTGTGAGATGAAAAAGTAAGAATAAATATTAAGTGCTTTAATTCTATTGAAAATATATACTGATAATAATAATAAGTAGAAGAAAAGGTCTCCGAAGTCTAATCATTTCTCTACGCAAAGGCCGCTTTTGGTATTTTTACAAAAAAAACAAACAGGTGTCTCTCTTTTTATTTTCTTTTTTCTTTTTTTATATTTATTAAGGTGACAAAGAAAAAAAATGACCATAATATAATTTCAAATTTAATTGTGTCGACGTTGAAAAATTTAAGAATCCCGCGGGTTGGTTCGTAACCCGATTTTTCTCATATCGATCTTCCTAAGTTCTCTCTACCCTCATTATTTTTATTTTGGAAAAAAGTTTTGAATAGTTTTTTAGGAAAGAGGCCAATATGTGTTTATGTCGACGATTTGATTTGATTTAACAGAGTCGCCAGTTGGTAGATTTGAAAATGGTTGTACCAACTCAACCGAGTTTGATTTAAAAAGAGGCCCAATTGCTGGACACTGTCGAAACTTGATCTTTGAAATCGGAGTTTTGAGTTCGGAGACTTGGTTAAGTGTGGGGAAGGTGTTAGGCACCCCACGACTTTCGTGTAAACACGGTACCGCGTCTTTTCAATATTTCCCTTTAAAAACTGGAATGCATGAGTGAATGATGTTTGAAAATTAGGCCTATTGATTTGATTGATTGAAAGTAGTGCTTTGCTTCGTTGAACCTATATACGAAGGGTTTGATTTTGATTTGAAAATCAGCCTTTGATTTGATTTGCAAAAGCATTTAATTTGATTTTCTTGAAAAGCTTTTCTTTTGATTTGAATTGAAAATGATGTTTTAAAAGCTGGTTTATCAAACCCTTACGCTGCTATAGGAATTGAAGTCTTTTGATACTTTCAATTTATCTTTATAGCCTTAAGGCTGCATGTGAATGGTGATTTACCGGGCTGCAAAGCATCCTCGATCACAGAAATAGACAAGTGCCGGTCTCCTCATGGGTATGAAAAACATCGGAGGGACGCTGACACGACAATCTATATTTTCACTAGATTGAGACCTTAAATCCGGATAACCGTTTTAAGGTCTGTTTACATGTACATTTCTACAGAAAAACTGGCAGGGTACATTTGTAAATCGGAGTTTGTCCATCGTGGGAATCAGATTCTGATCAATTTGATCGTGAATTCCACGATTCCTAGGCTCACATATGAGTAGCCAAAACCTGCACAATTCAAATTTGTACAAAAACAGATATATATACATCATCACGTCGCAATGGAACCAAGGATTTATCAATAAATCCTGGCTGCGCATGAGCAAAGCGTCTTGTTTCCACTAGATAGCAATCTAAGGGACGCGAGGTTGCTTTTGAAGCTGAAACTAGGAAGAAAGCTAGATTTAAAGAAATCTTAGCCATTCTAGCTTCCCGGTTCAGTCTGGAGGTTTTGAACCGTTTGAAAACTAGAATTGGCGAGATTTAAATAAATCTAGTCCGCCCGCAGATATGTCAGTGCAGATTCATATACAAATGAATGTTAAATGCAGCAGTTGAATAAATTGAGTAAAGTAATATATATATAATTATATATATATATATATATAAAAGCTGTAAAAGGGCGATGAGTTTTCACTCGTAAGTCCGGACTGGAATTGAAATATATATATATATATATATATATATATATATATATATATAAACAGTAATAAGGGCGATGGGTTTTCACGTCGATGCCCGTACTGGAATTGAAATTAACAGAAAGTAGTCACCCAGTGACTAGGGAGAGCACCCAGTATGGGGAAGTGTGCAAAAGTAGTAAAAAGGCCACGAAAAAGGTCCAGGTCAGACTGAAAATATATAAATATATATATATATATATATATATTGACAGAAATATAAATTTACAGAAAAGTAGTCGTCCAGTGACTGGGGAGAGCACCCAATATGGTGAAGAGTGCAAAAATAGTATAAAGGGCGATGGGTTTTCACGCCGGTGCCCGGACTGAATTAAAATATATATATATATATATATACATATATATATTAACAGAAATGTAGTCAACCAATACTGGTGAGAAAACCAGTTATGGTGAAAGTCGCTTATATATGCGTAAATATATATCAAAGCTGTAAACTATCTTGGATTTGACATCCGGGCTTGACAGAATTGAAATGTTAGTATATATACAGTGAAATATATATAAAAAAGGGCCAAACCCGGACTGGAAAGATAACCCAGTCTGGCGAAGTTGCCAGAACGTGTGTGCTAGTGCATTGAAGCTGCTGGAGCTGACGGATCGTCAATCCGAATTATAAAAATGCAAAAATTTGAGTTTATGTACAAAAATATACCAAATTTTGACGAAAACCGCCACAGAACTAAGTTCCGGGCATATTTAGAAGATAAAACTTCGTGTGCAAGTGGAAAACAGTGCAAAGTAGTAGTATTGACTTCCTGATCGTAAAAATACTTATAATGGACTGCAATACAGGATTTTTGCCAAATCGTAGGCTCTATACGTCCAAATCTACCAGTTATTTTCTAATATGTGGTAGTATATGGGTATATCTACGTGTTAGAGTGAAAATATTTGGGTTTGGAAGAGGTGTAAAAGTCGAGAATTTGAATTGGCAGAGCTTCGCTGCGTTTCTTGCTTATGAAAATGAGAGGGGGTGCCCCTCTATTTATAGAGGGAAGAGCCATAGCTCTACTTAGGGAAGCCGTAGGTAGAAGTGCGGCTCCCCACGGTGCCGAGTTCCATCGTCTCTAAGTACGTGCACTCCGGACAATGCGCAGTCGAAGTCGAAACTTTCTAACTTTTGATCGGAGCGTCCATTTGAGGCATGCGATACCTTTTCGAAAAGCTCTCGTCGAGAGTGTTGCAATGACATAGGATAAAACCTTTTTCGGATCCAAGAAGACGGGTTCATAACCAGGTCTTCGATTCTCCGCAGTTTATCCGTTGAGCTGTCTTGCGTCGTTGGCACTTGGGATCGTCGTTATGGTTCATTTTGACTTTGATGGCATTAATTCGGGTTGAGTTTGACTGAATTGGTTGAAGTTTGATAAAATAACCATTTTACCCCTCACGGGGTGGTCTTTTATTGATCTGGCTTCCCAGGGTTATCTCTGGGGCTGAATTGCACTTCCCGGATTAATGTCGAGGATGATCTATACTTCCCGGGTTGAGACCGGGGATGACTTGACATGTCCTCGGTTGATGTCGAGATTGACCTGTACCTCCCGGGTTGATGCCGGAGTTGAATGGACTTCCCGGGTTGAAATCGGGGTTGATCAAAACCTCCCGGGTTGCTGCCGGGGCTAAATTGACCTCTCGAGTTGTTGCCGAGGCTGAATTTAAGACCCCATATTTGAGATCGGGATTTGAACTAACATCCCGATTGAAGATCGGAGCTAGATTAACGGTTCGATTAGAGATCGGAGCTGAATTGAAGGTCCGATTGGAGATCGAAGCTGGATTGACAGTCCGATTGGAGATCGGAGCTAGATTAACGGTTTGATTAGAGATCGGAGCTGAATTGACGGTCCGATTGAAGATCGAAGCTGGATTGACGGTTCGATTGGAGATCGGAGCTGGATTGATGGTTCGATTGGAGATCGGAGCTAGATTGATGGTCCGATTGGAGATCAGAGCTGGATTGACGGTCCGATTAGAGATTAGAGCTGGATTAACGATCCGATTGGAGATCGGAGTTGGATTGACGGTCCGATTGGAGATCAGAGCTGAATTAACGGTCCAATTGGAGATCGGAGCTAGATTGACGGTTCGACTGGAGATCGGAGCTGGATTGATGGTCCGATTGGAGATCGGAGCTGATAGACGGTCCGATTGGAGATTGGATCTGAATTAACTGTCCGATTGGAGATCGGATTTAGGTATACCGATATTGGTGATCGAATTTGGTTGGAGTACCGATATTGGGGATCGAATTTGAGTTTATCGACATTGGTGGTCGAATTTGAGTTGAAGGACCGACATTGGTGGCTGGTTTTATGTTAATTAACAGTTTTGCCCTCCTTACAGTGTTAGTATTGGGGCAAGAAAAATTTTGAGTGACTACAGATGCCCCTCTTTATCATGTCCATGCAATATAATGGAATGGACAGGATAAAGATTAGTAGACACTGGAAATAAAAAGTGTCAGCACTGCTTTGAAGGCTGGACGTCTTTGAGTGGAATAGGGCTTCTGCTAGCTGCTTACGTTATTACTCTACTGGGGATAACGTTGTCCTGTACAGCCATTGATGTTTGTTGGGAAACTATCGCGAACTAATTTTGTCATTTTCTGCTGGGGATGACGTTCTCTGTGATAGCTTTGTAGATTTTAATTGAGGCTGATATGATTGATACTACATCAATGATCCCTTTGAGGATGTGTATAACAGATTCCATCATTTGGGATGGATTATCATAATTACTTCCACCACCGGATCTCTTTCTATGTTTGTCAGGGGGTTGAGTTGATGGTGAAGCGTCATTGGGGTTGAGCCAATGGCTGGACTGGATTTCGGGCTGTACCCGAACTTCGCTGGGGCTGAGCCAACGGCTGAAAACCACTTCGGTCAGTACCCGAATTTCGCTGGGGTTGAGCCAACGGCTGAAAACTACTTCGATCAGTACCCAAATTTCGTTGGGGTTGAGCCAACGGCTGAAAAGTGCTTCGGTCAGTACCCGAACTTCATTAGGGCTGAGCCAACGATTGCAAACTGCTTCGGTCAGTACCCGAACTTCGTTGAGGCTGAGCCAACGGCTGAAAAGTGCTTCGGTCAGTACCCGAACTTCGCTGGGGTTGAGCCAACGGCTAAAAAATGCTTCAGTCAGTACCCTAACTTCGCTAGGGTTGAGCCAATGGCTGAAAACTGCTTTGGTTAGTACCCGAACTTCACTGGGGTTGAGCCAACAGCTGAAAACTGCTTCGGTCAGCACCCGAACTTCGCTAGGTTGATCCAACGGCTGAAAAGTGCTTTGGTCAGTACCCGAACTTCACTGGGGCTGAGCCAACGGCTGAAAATTGCTTCGGTCAGTACCCGAACTTCGCTGGGGCTGAGCCAACGGCTGAAAAGTGCTTCGGTCAGTACCCAAACTTTAAAAAACGACCGTTTTCGGTAGTTTTGAGCAATTCTTGTGCAATTTTTCCACAGTTTGATTTGTTGATCCCCGGACATGGCTCCGGGATGAATACCAAGGGTCTATGGGGAGTTTCCCTTTTCGTCAGGATTACGCTGCTTAAACGTAGGATTTCTGGCCAAATCGCTCAATCGCATAGCGATTTCTCTTCAGATTTGACTCGGCAGCCTATTTAAACTCTGTTTTAACTCGAATTAAACTGGGCCCGGGGAGTGGGTCCCACCAGAGGGCTAGAGATCGCATTCTGAGGCGATTGTTTTTATCGATCATCAGGGGTTGTTTCGTGGCGGACAACTCGTCTACTGTGTCCTTTGCTTTGATCAGCGCCACTCGACATGTAGAGTGCCTCAGTGACTATGATTGGGGCTCCTATACCTTTGCCTATTTTCTCCGGGGCATGTGCATGCTTTCGGAGGGTACGACGGAGGCCTGTTAGGAATTTACCCATTCCTGCTGGTGAGTACATCTTACTGTACCTTTTTGATTTTAGCATTTTTGTCAGTCTTGATCACTGAGGACTTTTGGTATTTATATGATCAGCTTTGGGCATTCGAGAGGCTTCCTTGCCTACGGCCCGCTACCGCTTTAGGTCTGAAGACCTATCCTCGAGGACGAGGATGGACATCACTCCACTTTGACGGAGGTCCCTGTTGCTGAAGGGATTTACTCATGCCTGTCTATAGTTGGAGCTTTTGACGGCGGGTTTGATCACCTGGACGCCGTACACATCCGAGCACTTGACCGTCGAATTCGAGGGATGAGTCCCTACTGGCCGGGAGTTTGATCGACCTGCAGGGTACCGTTGTTGACGGAGGGAGGCTAGGAGCTCTATCTTGGAGAGCGCGCTATTAGGATCATCATGGGAGAGATTCGCATTCCCATTATTCCTCCAGCTTGGCATCATTGTCCATTGACTGTACTTTGATAGACATCCCTTTGGAGGGCATTGATGGCTTCACCCTATCAGAGGGTCCGTACAGCCAGGAGGCATTTAGCAGTTGGTGGAGTCCTCGCACTATTGGGCTCAGACTCGTGCTACCCAGTTCATGGCAGATATGGTGCCATGATCCGTGATGATGATGGATTGGATAGCTTGCCTCAGGGAGCCGACTCATGCAGACCAGATAGCAGATTTGACCAGGGAGTTGGAGCAGGCTCGTTTCTTTATCAGGCATCTTGGCCGAGATCCATCAGAGGCATCTTTATCTTACTCGTCCAGCTCAATAGCAGGTCCCTCTTTAGGTCCATTTAGCAGTAGTTTTGCAGGGGCAGATCCTCCCTTATACCGCCCAGATATACCTGATAGCAGCGGTTTGTATCCACCAAGGAGATGGAGCAGGTTGATCGATTCGACACGGATGTCTACGACTTCCTCTGATAGCTATTGGACTTATACTTTTTTTTGTCAGCCACTGTTTTGGCTATTCGGCGGTTGTGCCATCATTTTGACAGACCATTTGTATTAGTTGGGTGGTGGTGCCCCATTTTCCCTGTTTCTTCCTTTCACTTTGTATCAAGATACATGGATGTTGTATGCAGTAGATAGCTTGTTGTAGATATTCTTGCCATATCTTATCTTCTGCATCATGATTATATTACTGTCATCATGCATGTATATTATCATTTGTATGCTTTCAGACAGCTGTAATTTGACTTGACCTCTGGACGGTCTTGTGGTACGGTGCTACAGATGACGTCGTCTGCAGTCAGCCGCATTGAGCGTTTACCACCATCTGCAGTGGCAGCATCATTGAGGTCATGGTATGATAGTCTGCCCTTTCCTGCTAGGGGGACTGTGGACCAGTTATTGGGGCATTCATTGGTCCTTACGAATTTTTGGGTTCCAGTCAAATTTGTTGAGGGCCTTCTACCCTGCTGGATTACTGACAGACAGGTGTTTCGCTTTGGACGGCGTGAGCTGACACCAACTCTGGAGGAGTACCAGAGATTTACTGGACTGGACTTAGAGTTGTCGTGCGCTCAGACGGCGATGAGTGACCTGAGGAGACCATTCATCAGGTTGTCTGGTCTTCGTCAGAGTGTGGTCATGAACGAGATCGTTTTTGGGCATGTGATCTCTATGGACTTTTTGATTGAGCGCTTTGGCGAGCCTGATAGCTATGATCGCCACGTCGGAGATTTCGTCTGTTCAGCAGAGGCACGGCATACAGCCAAGATAGATATGTTGCTGATATGTGTCGTGGCATATGTCTACATGCCGTTGCTATCGGATCATCTGGATGTGGGATTGGTAGTAGTGGTTAGAGCCCTTAGATAGGGTAGCACCATTATCCCGATGATATTGGCTGAGACATTTAGATCTGCCACGTATTGTAGTACCCATACAGTGGGGTTTTTTAGGGGTAGCTCGATCTTGCTGTATATATGGCTAATGTCCCATATACGATCGATTGGATCCTTCAGGCCCATAGGTTTTTGCTTTACTCACGAGACATCCAGGGCTTTCTCTTTTTAGCCTGCGGAGTGCATTGATGTCGAGTCTTGGTCGGCATTTCTGTCAAATATTGAGCATCCGTTTGTGATTTTGCCATGCTCAGGGCTAGCGTCCCCATATAACTTTATCACTCATGCATCTGGCCTGGATTATTTGGCCCTAGCAGGTTTTAGAGAAATGATTACCTATCATCATTTGGCTGTCATGTGCCAGTTTGATCAGCTGTAAAGCTTTGCACCATTTCGGGGGGTCTGCTGATCAGAGGATGTCAGCTTCTTCCATGTCATCCTGCAGACTTGATCAGAGTATATGAGTGTTGGACTCATCGGGAAAGGGTTGATTTCTCCAGTAGCCATCCGGGTTGTTCTCCGGAGTATTTTGAGTGGTTGGAGGCAGAGACAGGAGTGGTAGCAGAGGCTTCTTCATCTTTTAGTGTGGACTCTGACGAGGAGAAGCCCATGGAAGATCCAGATTCTCCTACCGAGGATGAACTATTCACGGGTTTGACCGTTACTTTGGTTAGCGATTCCCCGACCATTCCTGTGGGGACAGATCCGGCTTTAACAAACTCACTATTCAGGATGACCTTTGAGCGAGACTCGTCTAGAGCACAGATGTTGGCTGCCTTGTCCGGCAGAGATTTAGCTTTTGGTGAGAATGATGGTCTCAGGGCCGCTTTGGATGCTGGATTGATTAAGCGGGATGAGCTCCGCTCTGCTCTGGATACTGCAGTTGTAGAGCGAGATGAGATTCGCTCAGCTAAGGATGCAGCATATGTTGAGATCGAGGAGACTTTGATTGCTCAAGACGTAGCTTTTGCGAAGAAGGATGAGGCTATAGCTTCCCTTGATTTCCACATTGCTGATAGTACTGCTCTTCGATCTTACACCCATGGTTTGGTCACAGAGATGAGTGCTTATATTGATGACCATAGTGCCACCTTGCAGATGACTGTGGATGTTCTAAGCCGTATGGAGGCAGAGTGGACTGCACTTACGGCTGCTCCACCATCTTCAAAGAGAGATGCCATGCTGGAATTGCTGACCTGTTTGTCCTTGGGTCCATAGACTAGCTTTTATTTTTTCTGCACAGACTAAATCAGCCATTTTTGTCATGTACAGGGCATTATGTATATATCAAACAGTTTTATATATCAGAGAAATATATTT
Source organism: Panax stipuleanatus (assembly GCA_020205555.1). Taxonomy (NCBI): domain Eukaryota; kingdom Viridiplantae; phylum Streptophyta; class Magnoliopsida; order Apiales; family Araliaceae; genus Panax; species Panax stipuleanatus. Next base: position 8,603,735 of record CM035122.1, on the reverse strand, counting down.
TTGATGCACTTCCCTGATTGGAGATGTATTGTCATTGCTGAGTGATTACCACTTCTTTCATGACTCGCAGTTGTTGATGTATCCTGAGCTCCTCCTTGATGGACTGACAGTTGAGATGTCAGGGAGTATCTCAGATGGGTCTGTTGACCAGGTTAGTTTGGTAGAATTTAGCTTATATTTGTCTTTGGTGTCTTGGAAATGGTCTTTTATTTTTTTATTTTTCTTGAAGGTTAAACCGCGCCGTAGATGGCTGCCTACGTACTTCCGAGTTGGGGAGATCAGGTCATTCGTAGTTCTGGTTAGTGCCGGAATGATTTGATGTTTTTGATTTTTTGGATTTTTGAATTTTTTGTTTAGTTTGACCGCACCAGAAATGGCTGCATACGTACTCCCGGGTTGAGGGAGATCAGGTCATCCGTAGTTCCGGCTAGTGCCGGGATGATTTGATGTTTTTAATTTTTTGGATTTTTGGATTTTTTGTTTAGTTTGACGGCACCAGAAATGGCTGCCTACGTACTCTCGGGTTAAGGGAGATCAGGTCATCCGTAGTTCTGGCTTTCTAGTGAAAAATCAAACCTGATTTGATTCGTAGGACCCGGATGCGGGTAAGCATGTGTCTCAGACGTAATACCTTTTTACGGTGTCTGAATTGATAAGTTGGGGAAATTCGATCCCATCCACCTCTTGCAGTTTGATAGCCCCCCCCCCCCCCCAGTCAACACCTCTTTGACAATGAAAGGGCCTTCCCAGTTTGGGGCAAATTCTCCTTTGGCTTCATCCTGGTTGGCCAGGATTTTCTTTAGCACCAAGTCATTTTCTTTGAATTGCCGGATTCGGACCTTCTTGTTATAGGATCTGGCAATCCTTTACTGGTATAACTGTCTGTGGAAAATGGCCGTAGCTCTCTTTTCATCTATCAGAGACAGCTGATGATATCGGTCTTACAACCATTGATCTTCATCTATTTGAGCGTCGATCAACACTCGCAAAGATTCCATCTCTACCTCTATGGGAAGGACAGCCTCCATGCCATAGACCAACGAATAGGGAATAGCCCCAGTAGAGGTGCGTATTGAAGTCCTGTATGCTAACAGGGTTAGAGGCAGCAAGTCAGGCCAGTCCTTGTGATTGGCGGACATTTTCTGCATGATCTTTTTGATGTTTTTGTTGGCCGCTTCGACAGCGTCGTTCATCTTGGGCCGATAGATAATGGAATTGAGATGCTTGATGTGAAACTTACTACACATATCCATCATCATTTAATTGTTCAGGTTTTTTGCGTTGTCTGATACGATCACCTCCGGTTGTCCATATCGACAGACGACATTGTTTCTGATGAAACTGATGATGACCTCTTTTGTGACCTTGGGAAAAGAGGCTATTTTAACCCATTTGGGGAAGTAATCTATCACGGTGAAGATGAATCGATGACCGTTGCTAGCTTTAAGTTCCACTGGACCTATCACGTCCATTCCCCACATAGAGAAAGGCCATGGTGAACTCATGTTATGCAACTCATTTGGAGGAGCATGAATGGCAATTCCATGTATTTGGCATTAAAAGCATCTCTTGACGGGATCATCACAATCAGCTTTGAGCGAGATCCAGTAATGTCCTGTTCTGATTATCTTCTTGGCCAGCAGATGGCCGCTCATGTGTGGACCACAGACTCCACCATGGATTTTATCTATTAGTCTTTGGGCTTGCTCTTTGTCGAGGCATCTTAACAGGCCTATTCCAGCATTCCTTTTATAAAGTGTGTCTCCGCTCAGATAGAACTTCATGGTCATTCTGAGAATCCGTTTTCGCTCTGATTGGTTTGCACCAGCTGGTGTAGATCCATCACGGAGATATTCCTTGATGTCTTGAAACCAAGGATGCTTGACAGGAGGTATTTCATTTGATACTTCTCCCACATAATTCCCATATGTCGGGGCTTTCTAAATTATAAACTGAATGTTGGGAAATCCACTCTTATCAGATATGCAGATTAATGAAGCCAACGTTGCTAATGCATCAGCGAAGTCATTCCAACCCCGAGGAATGTGGACGGAGGTTATTACTTCAAATTCCCGAGATATTTTGAGGACTTGCCAATGGTAAGGCAGCAAATGCAGTTCTTTGGTGAGATACGTGCCGGTAGTCTATCTGATGACCAGCTCGAAATCTCCAAAGACAAGTAGGTGTTTGATAGACATGGATTGGGCTAGCTTCAACCCCATGATACATCCTTCATACTCGGCCGTGTTGTTGGTGTTGCCAAATTGAAGTTTGGTAGCCACAGGATATTGATCACCTGTACCAGAGATGAGGACTACCCCAGCTCCAGCACCTTCCATGTTTACCGCTCCGTCGAACTACATTTTCTATGGTTGGACTGTATTCTCTGACTAGAGTTGTTGAATTGTCAGGATCCCATCGTCTGGGAAATATGTCTCCAGGGGCTCGAACCCTCCTGAAGGTTCTTCAGATAATTGATCTGCAATGCTTTGACCCTTGATTGACTTCTGAGTTACGTAGACAATGTCGAACTGCTGTAGGATCAACTGCCATTTGGACAGTCGATAATTCAACATTGGTTTGTTGAATACGTATTTGAGTGGATCCATGCGGGATATAAGGTAGGTCGTATGCCCATGCAAATAGTGTTGCAACCTCATGACGGCCCATGCTAATGCACAGCATGTCTTTTCGATCAGGGTGTATTTCTGTTCACCACTGCTGAATCTTTTACTGATTTAGTAGATGGCTCTTTCCTTGCTACTATCATCCTTCTGTCCCAATATGCAACCCATTGCATTGGCATTGACGGACAGGTACATTAACAAAGGGACTCCCTCCCTTGGGGGTATCAGAACAGGAGCTTCAGTCAGCTATTTCTTGATGGAAATGAAGGCTTGTTGACAATACTCATTCCACATGGTGGAGGAATTCTTCCTGAACAGCTTGAAGATGGGCTCACAGGTTGCGGTGAGCTAGGAAATGAATCTGCTTATGAAGTTGATCCTTCCTAGGAATCCACGTATCTCCTTCTCGGTACGAGGTACGGGCAATTTCGTGATGGCTTTGATTTTGGCAGGGTCTAATTCAATGCCCCGATTACTCACCAAGAATCCTAACAGTTTTCCTGCTTTGACACCAAAAGCGCATTTAGCGAGATTTAGCTTGAGGTTGTACTTGCGTAACCTGTTGAACAGCTTCCTGAGATGGTCTATGTGATCATCCTCCCTTTAGGATTTGATGATGATGTCATCAACATAGACCTCTATTTTTTTGTGCATCATGTCATGAAAGAGAGCCATCATGACTCGCTAATACGTGGCTCCGGCATTGATGAGGCCGAAAGATAGTCGTCGGTAGTAGAAAGTTCCCCAGGGAGTGATAAAAGCTATTTTCTCCTGGTCTTCTTCAGCAACCATGATTTGATGGTAACCAGCAAAGCAATCCACCAATGAATACATGCCATACTGCGCAGTGTTGTCAATCAGGATGTGGATGAAAGGTACCGGGAAATTGTCCTTCAGACATGCTTTGTTTAAATCCCGGTAATCCACGTAGACTCGTACCTTCCCTTCAGGTTTAGGTACGGGGACTATGTTTGGTAGCCATTCGGGGTATGTTGATACCATGATGATTCCAGCTTTGAATTGCTTAACGATTTCTTCTTTTACTTTGAGACTCCACTCAGGTTTCAATCGCCTGAGCTCTTATTTGACTGGTTTGAACCCTTCTTTGATGGGCATTCGATGGATGACAATGTCTGTGGATAGACCAATCATGTCTTCATGTGACCATGCAAACACATCCTCGTACTGTGTTAGGATTTTGATCAGGGCGGCTTTTTGATTTGGTGTGAGGTCTGAGCCTATTTGGATTTCTTTGATGCTTTCAAAGGTTCCTATGTTGATGGTGGATGTTTTGTCGAGGTTTGGTTTGGGTTTGTCCTTCGACCCATTCCTTGATCTCCTCTGGCACCTCATAGTCATCTTCCTCCTCTTGATCGATATCCATCAAGTCGAAGCTCAATTCTACATCAAAGTTGGAGTCATTTTGACAGGTTAGCATCTCATCAGCAGAGACACACACATCCAATGCTTGGGTCCTGAAAACAAAAATGCTTTCATTAATATACACAACTGCTTAAACATACATAGCATTCTATAAAGCATGACAAAGTTGCTGCTATAGCTATGCAATCAAAGGTAAGCAGTAAATGAAAGCATGATTAAGGGCAGATGTACTCTCTGCCCCTTTACCCTTTTCGACTTAGGCAAGAGATACTGCTCCAATTGTCCAGTGTCAGATTCTCATGAATTGGGAGAATCAAGGAATTGTGCTCATCCGTCACGTCCTGGATGATGACCAAGACATCCTTGAGAATAGGGCCAAGGCTTTTCTGTGGATCATTCCTCTTCTTGATGTGAGGAATTTGGACATGGTCGTCGTCACTATCAGGGAGTTCGTCATTCATACCCTCATAGTTGAGAATGACTATCATATTAGCGAATGGGTCTCGTCCTTCGTACAGGATCTATTCTTTTCCCTTTTCGCTGTTGGCCTCAGGCTTGAGGGTTTTTTTTTCACGGACAGGTATGATTAAAGGAAATAACATGGCCGATACTGCAATCGGGACTTTCCTCGTAGGTTTCACCCATCCAGCATTTGTAAGGTTGGGGAGCAGAATTGTGGAGGCATAAGCCTTAGGATGTTTGTGTGGATTCCGGTGGTTTGATCCGGATGAATATCCCAATGCTACTCTTCCCATCTGACTTGGGATTTGGATTGGCATCTTGATGCTTTGCTTATCCTTTCCCAACCCTTCTCCAGGTTGGAAACCCGAAGACACCATTTCTTGGCCTACAGTCATTACTTCAGTGGAGACTTTAGGCTTTAGGGCTGGTGCCCCAATAGGTAGATATTGAGTATCGCTCACCTCGAGAGCTTGAAAACTTGCAGGCTCAATCCCTGCGTCCAGGCTAATCACTGACATGTCCCTATGTATGTAGGTAGGGTATTCTGGCTCGGCATTGACTGTGATGAGGCTGCCATTGATGATGTACTTAAGTTATTGATGGAGGGTGGATGGCACTGCCCCCGCCATGTGGATCCATGGTCCGCCCAATAGCAAATTATATCCAATGGCAATATTGAGCACTTGGAAGGATACGTAGAAAGTGTGTGGACCAATTTCTAGGGGAAGCTCGATTTCCCCAATAGCCTGGCAACGAGATCCATCGAAAGCCCAGATGACCACATGACTGATTTTGATCTGGTTTGGATTGATCTTCATTCTTTCCAACGTGTCGTATGGACAAATATTGAGGGAAGATCCTTCCATCAATAAGTACTCCTCCGATCACGTATCCGGAGGACATTACGGATATATGCAGGGACTTATGGTGGCCCGTTCCCTCGGCTGGGATATCATCATCTGTGAAGAAAATCACATTGCTGTTGAAGATGTGTTCTATCATATGACGGAATTTCTCTATGTCTACCGTGTGTGGTAGATGGGCTTCCTCTAGTACCTTCACTAGGATGTTGCGATGGTCTTCTGATGATAAAACCAAGTCAAGGATAGACACTTGCTTGGGTGCGTCTTTTAAGCTTTGCATTATCTTGAATTCATTGTGTCCCATTTTGTTGAGGAACTCTTTGATCATTTCTTCAGCCACCTTTTCTTTTGCTTTGGTAACTGGTTTAATCACCCGCTGAGGCAGGTACAATGGATTATCCTTTGACAGGATGGAAATGTTGTTTGAAGTAGAGCTTTCAATGTCCCCGTAGTTCCATGGGACCTTCTTCAGACTGATGATTGGATACTGAGGTCTGAAGGGCAAGATTAGAGGCTGAGGTGCAGCCACCTTCACAGGATTTTGGACTTCTTGGACCCCTTTACCTGTCAGTACTAGGGGTGTGATGATTGATTCTTTATCACAGGATATGACAGCTACTGTGTCCTGGTACCATGCATTGGGGATCCATAGGCTATTTTTATCTGTAATGTCGAGGATTTGATCTCCTCTGATTAGGTCACCTTTCTCAATCAGGTCTTGAATTAGGTTACGAAGTGCCCAGCATTCTTCTGTATCATTGCCGGGAGAGTTGGAATGGTACTGACATATTTGGTCAGGTTTGAATTTTCTGGATTGAGGGTTCATCGGAGGTAGCAAGTCTACAACCATTCCCTCGTTGATCAGCATTTGGAGGATTTCTTCCATTGGCTGGTTCAGATTGGTGAAATTCCTTTGAAATAGGAATTTCCCTTTTGCTCGAAAATTCTCTTCTTTGACCATCTGTTCAGTCCAGGTCTCTTGTTCGTGAGACTGGTAATGATCCCTATTGGGGTCGGAATTAACTTTCGCCGAAGGAGAATGACTGCCAATAGATTGATAAATTTGCTTCAGCATCTTCCTGGTGAGTTGATGCTGGTAAACGACCAGTTCAGCCAACTGCTCAATTTGTTCCTTAAGAGACTTAATTTCTTGCTCCATCAGGAATCGCTTCTCAAAAGTTTCCCAACTCTCTGGGCTACTGAGATTGGATTGACTTGGTTCCTCAACGTATCGGAGGTATTTAGATCCTTCTCCAATTGAGGAGCTGATCATGTTGACATTTTCCTCTTTATAGTTGTGGGAGAGGATTGTCTTGGACATGGGTTTGGTCAGGCTTTGTTACCATAATTTCCCCGCTGTCAATCAAATCTTGAATTTTGTGCCTGAGAGACCAACAGTCTTGGGTATCATTGCTTGGAGACCCAGAATGATAAGCACATTTCTTGTTAGGGTCGAAGTTCCTTCCGTTAGTGTTGGTTGGTGGAAGAAGTTGAACAATCTTCTTCTAAGCTGTCAGGAGTTTGAACACATTCTCGAGGGAATCCCCTAGTGGGGTAAAATTTCTTTGACGCCTGGCTTCCGCATTTTTATGGAATTGAGGGTTTGCAGGCTGTGCTGAAGGTTGGAAAGAGGTATAGTTCCTCCTTTGAATGGGCATGTGATTTGAATTGCCCCTTGAATTTTGTCCTTGTAAAACCAAGGAGACTTCTTCGTCTTTCTTTTTATGGACCCTCCGTGGATTACTCCCGTAATTTTCGGATTGGATATGTTCGGCGATAGCTTCAAGGGCGGTTAGATCTTTAATCTTCCCGGATTTGAGCCCCATTTCTGCAATCTCGCCATGCTTGATCATTTTAGAGAATGGTTTCCCTATGTCATAATAAGGCGCTTCTTGGATATCGATGAAGGTCATGACTATTTCAGATTCAGTCATGGCAGGGGTGACTTGTGCTGCGACCCGTCTCCATCGCTGAGCATATTCTCTGAATGATTCAGTGTTCTTTTTCTTGATTTTGGTTATTTGATATCTGTCTGGAGCCAGCTGTGATTGAAAACTGTACTGGCTGAGAAAGGCGTGGACCAGCTCTTCCCAGCTATGAATTTTGGAGTTGTCCAATCGGGCATACCATGCTCTGGCTTCTCCGGTTAGACTCTTTTGGAATAGTTGCATTCGAAGTTTCTCGTCCTCAGCATAGGATCCGAGTTCTCCGATGAAGACTTTCAGGTGTGTGTATGGATCTCCCAACCCATCATATTTCTCGAACTCGGGGGTTCTAAATTTCTCAAGATAACGAGCCCCGGGGAATATGCAGAGGTCAGAATAATTCACACTGCCAAATGCCCTAGTCCCTTTAATAGACCGGAGAGTTTCTTCCATTTTTTGCATTTTCTTGAGAAGGTCACCAACTTCCTGCTCTTTGCTGATGGTGGTGATTTCAGGAGTTTTGTTGATTGGGTCCTGATTTTGTGGTCCAGGAATCTGAGTTTCGGCCTTTTCAGTCTCTTGATTGCTACCACTACCAGGTGCTCCTGGTCCTGGATGAGTTTGAGATTGTTTCCCTTTAAGGGCCTTGCTTTGTTCTCGCAGAAAATCGGCTAGCTCGGCTATCTGATTTTTCAGTCCTTCAAATTCTTTCCTGAAGACAGGGGTGGATTCTGGTGAAGCACTTGAAGCCATGTCCGCGGATGGACTGAGTGCTTTCTTGAATTTAGATCTGGTAACAGGACCAATTTTTACACTTACAACAAAATGTAGGCGTGTCAATTTCCTGATGTAGGTAAGGATCGGATGCATGATGTGTTTTTTATTGTTTATCCTGCAAAATCGAGATTAGTTGTTTTGATGGTAGGATGACAGGATATTTTGACAGGAAAGTAAATCTTTCATTATTGTCATTTACATTGTGCTCCTCAGTAATTTGAGACTTGACATGGAATTGAAAGAGGAAGGCATGAAGAAGCTTCCCTTCGAATTTGGTTAATCAGAGGATGACCTATCTTAGGTTTACTCTCGCAGCTTTTATTTAGGCATGAAGGCTCCCAGATCATCGCAATCTACTAGAAGGGAAGTTACTCCGATCGTTCAACTAGAGCGAATCTGAGTGGTGTATTTTCATGAGGCACCCCAGAGACTTAATCGTCCCCAGAATCATTACTTAACACCGACCAGGTTATCCTCCTTGTGAGAGGGACACACAACATACGTTCTCATACATCATGGCTCACCGTTTATGCATGTGATAACAGTTGGGTGCGAAGCACTAAATATGGGTGCGAAGCACTAAATATGGGTGCGAAGCACTAAGAAGCAGGAAATCATTCATTCACATTCATTCAATGTAAAGACGTAGCATTCACTCATCCATTGACTGTGGAGACGTAGGATTTCACGCATTCAATAGTTTTGAAAGGGAAATATTTTGAAAAGATTTAAAAGCGGCCTAAGCCCTCTACTGTCCCCAGCAGAGTCGCCACCTGTCGATGTTAGAAAATTTAAGAATCCCGCGGGTCGGTTTGTAACCCGGTTTTCCTTAAATTGATCTTCCTAAGTTCTCTCTACCCTTATTTTTTTTGTTTTGGAAAAAGGTTTTGAAGGGTTTTTTAGGAAAGAGGCCAACATGTGTTTATGTCGACGATTTGATTTAATTTAACAGAGTCGCCAATTGGGAGATTTGAAAATGGTTATACCAACTCAACCGAGTTTGATTTGAAAAAAGGCCCAATTACTAGACACTGTCGAAACTTGATCTTTGAAATCGGAGTTTTGAGTTCGGGGGCTTGGTTAAGTGTGGGGAAAGTGTTAGGCACCCCACGACTCCCGTGTAAACACAGTACCGCATCTTTTCAATATTTTCCTTTAAAAACTGGAATGCGTGAGTGAATGCTATTTGAAAATTGGGCCTATTGATTTGATTGATTGAAAGTAGTGCTTTTTTTCGTTGAACCTATATACGAAGGGTTTGATTTTGATTTGAAAATCAGTCTTTGATTTGATTTGCAATAGCATTTAATTTGATTTTCTTGAAAAGCTTTTCTTTTGATTTGAATTGAAAATGATGTTTTAAAAGCTGGTTTATCAAACCCTTACGCTGCCATAGGAATTGAAGCCTTTTGATTCTTCCAATTTATCTTTATAGCCTCAAGGCTGCATGTGAATGGTGATTTGTTGGGCTGTGAAACATCCTCGACCATAGAAATAGACAAGTGTCGGTCTCCTCATGGGTATGAAAACCATCGGAAGGACACTGACACGACAATCCATATTTTCACTAGATTGAGACCTTAAATCCGAATAACCGTTTTAAGGTCTGTTTACATATACATTTTTACAGAAAAACTGGCAGGGTACATTTGTAAATCGGAGTTTGTCCATCGTGGGAATCAGATTTCGATCGATTTGATCGTGAATCCCACGATTCCTAGGCTCACATATGAGTAGCCAAAACCTTCACAGTTCAAATTTGTACAGAAACAGATATATATACATCCTCACGTCACAATGGAACCAAAGATTCATCAATAAATCCTGGCTGCGAGTGACCAAAGCGTCTCGTTCCCACTAGGTAGCGATCTAAGGGACGCGAGGTTGCTTTTGAAGCTGAAATTAGGAAGAAAGCTAGATTTAAATAAATCTCAGCCATTCTAGCTTCCCGGTTCAATCTGGAGGTTTTGAACCGTTTGAAAACTAGAATTGACGAGATTTAAATAAATCTAGTTCGCCCGCAGATATGTCAGTGCAGATTCATATACAAATGAATGTTAAATGCAGCAGTTAAATAAATTGAGTAAAGTAATATATATAATTATATATATATATATATAAGCTGTAAAAGGGCGATGAATTTTCACTCGCAAGCCCGGACTGGAATTGAAATATATATATATATATATATATATATATATATATAAACTATTAATAGCCACGAAATAATCCAGGCTGTGACAGAAATGAAATATATATATACATATATAAACAGTAATAAGGGCGATGGATTTTCACGCCGATGCCCGTATTGGAATTGAAATTAACAGAAAGTAGTCACCCAGTGACTGGGGAGAGCACTCAGTATCGGAAAGTGTGCAAAAGCAGTAAAAAGGCCACGAAAAAGGTCCAGGCCAGACTGAAAATATATATATATATATATATATATATATATATATATATTGACAGAAATATAAATTTACAGAAAAGTAGTCGTCCAGTGACTGGGGAGAGCACCCAATATGGCGAAGAGTGCAAAAACAATATAAAGGACGATGGGTTTTCACGCCAGTGCCCGGACTGAATTGAAATACATATATATATATATATATATATATATATATATATATATTGACAGAAATGTAGTCAACCAATACTGGTAAGAAAACCAGTTATGGTGAAAGTCGCTTATATATGCGTAAGTATATATCAAAGCGGTAAACTACCTCGGATTTGACATCCAGGCTTGACAGAATTGAAATGTTAGTATATATACAGTGAAATATATACAAAAAAGGGCCAAACCCGGACTGGGAAGATAACCCAGTCCGGCGAAGTTGCCAGAACGTGTGTGCTATTGCATTGAAGCTGCTGGAGTTGACGGATCGTCAATCCGAATTGTAGAAATGCAAAAATTTAAGTTTATGTACAAACATATACCAAATTTTGATGAAAACGGCCACGGAACTAAGTTCCGGGCATATTTAGAAGATAAAACTTTGTGTGCAAGTGGAAAACAGTGCAAAGTAGTAGTATTGACTTCCTGATCGTAAAAATACTTACAATGGACTGCAATACAGACTTTTCGCCAAATCGTAGGCTCTATACGTCCAAATCTACCGGTTATTTTCTGATATGTGGTAGTATATGGGTATATCTACGTGTTAGAATAAAAATATTTGGGTTTGAAAGAGGTGTAAAAGTCGAGAATTTGAACTGGCAGAGCTTCGCTGCGTTTCTTGCTTATGAAAATGAGAGGGGGTGCCCCTCTATTTATAGAGGGAAGAGCCGAAGCTCTACCTAGGACAGCCGTAGGTAGAGGTACGGCTCCCCTGGTGGGGCCCGCGGTGCCGGGTTCCATCATCTTGAAGTACGTGCACTCCGAATAATGCGCAGTCGAAGTCGAAACTTTCTAACTTTTGATCGAAGCGTCCGTTTGAGGCGTGCGATACCTTTTCGGAAAGCTCTCGCCGAGAGTGTTGCAATGACATGGGATAAAATATTTTCCAGATCCAAGAAGACGGGTTCATAACCAGGTCTTCGATTCCCCGCAGTTTATTCGTTGAGCTGTCTTGTGTTGTTAGCACTCGGGATCGTCGTTATGGTTCATTCTGACTTCGATGGCATCAATTCGGTTTGAGTTTGACCGAATCGGTTGAAGTTTGATAAAATGACCATTTTACCCCTTTCGGAGTGGTCCTTGATTGATTTGGCTTCCCATGGTTGTCTCTGGGGCTGAACTGCACTTCTCGGATTGATGCCGGGGATGATCTATACTTCCCGGGTTGAGACCGGGGATGACTTGACATGTCCTCGGTTGATGTCGAGGTTGACCTGTACCTCTCGGGTTGATGCCGGAGTTGAAGGACTTCCCGGGTTAAAACCAGGGTTGATCAGAACCTCCCGGGTTGCTGCCGGGGCTGAATTGACCTCTCGGGTTGTTGCCGAGGCTGATTTGAAGACCCGATATTTGAGATCGAGATTTGAAATGGCCCGATTGGAGATCGGAGCTGGATAGACGATCCGATTGGAGATCGGAGCTGGATTGACGGTCCGATTGGAGATCAGAGCTGGATTAACAGTCCGATTGGAGATCAGAGCTAGATAGAGGGTCCGATTGGAGATCGGATCTGAATTGACAATCCGATTGGAGATCGAATTTAGGTATACCGATATTGGTGATCGGATTTGGTTGGAGTACCGATATTGGGGATCGAATTTGAGTTTACCGACATTGGTGGTCGGATTTGAGTTGAAGGACCGGCATTGGTGGCCGGAGTTGAGCTGATTGACAGTTTTGCCCTCCTACAGTGTTAGTATTGGGGCAAGAAAAATTTCGAGTGTCTACAAATTGCATATTAATTAATAATAACTCTCTAAATTTAATTAATTAAATTGGCTCTAAATCTTAATATTTTTTTAAAATAATTAGAAAAATAAAAAAGGAATAAATTAATTATTAATATTTAGACGTCATGTGAAAAATTAATTCACTAATTACTTTTAAAATTTACAAATAACAAATAAAAAGAATAAACTTCTTTAAAAAAATAAAAATTAAAAACGAAAAGAGGAGTTGCAAAAAAAAAATCAGAAATAATTTAGAGTATGGTTTGCTAGGCGGATTTACAACACCAATTTTACTATTTGAATCGAGCTGCATTTGTGAATTTAATAAATTATATTTAAAATAAATAGTGTGTGTAGACAAATAATATTTTTACATGAGTTTAAAAATATATCCAAACCCATTAAATCATATATAAATTGGTAAACAAAAAAGCAATTAATAATCTAGACTAAGAATTTGTTCAATTATCAGCGTTTACAGCATTTGTGGTGATAGCGTTTGTAGCATTTGGACCTTTAATTTAAACGCATTGCATTAATTTTAGTGTGTTGCGTTTAATATTTAAACGTTTCGTTTGTGAGTTAAATAAATTGCTATTAAATAAATAATTTATTAAATATGTTTGAACTTTTAAACGCACCAAACGCTGCAAATATAGAATAACCAACCAATAATGCTACTATCACATAAAAATCGATCACATATTGTTCACATACACTCACATGCATATTGTGATGGCCCACATGACTTGCTCTGCACATGAGCCATCATAATATACATGTGAGTGTATGTAAGCGATATATGACCGTTTTTATGTAATAGTAGACTTATTTATAACCAAAGATAAATTAAGTTTCCAAAGAAAGAACATATACTTTGCTTCAAAGGACAAAAAATCAAATTTAAAAAATTAATGTTCCTTTCCAAGCCTACACATATACTTGCTTACACATATACTTCACATTACATCAAATATCAAATATCAAATATCAAATATCAAAAATTGATAAGCCAACACAACACTCCCCATTAATAAATATCCCAACCCAACAATGCCCTGAAGTATACTGTAAGTTACCAAAATCCGCTACTCCCTCTTTCTCTCTCCAAATCCGAAAACAGCCCTGCACTGCAAGCTTCACCACCAATGGCGTAAAGCAAAACCTACTATCACTAAAATCCTTGCGTGCCCGAAAATATCAGTCAATTGGGTTGCCTCAAAATCAAAATTCTTCATATCTTAAATCAACTTTTTTGGGGATTTTGATTTTGATTGTGATTTAAAGAGCGAAGAAGAGTGAGAGTGATTTTGGAGAGAGATAGAAAGAGTGGTATGTGTATGAAGACGAAGGGGAGGAGAGAGAAAAGCCAAGCTGGGAAAGCACGGGGATCAGTTGTTGGAGGGATTATTAGATTGTATCCATGAAATCACAACCGCCTTCGCCTTTTCTAGGATGAGCGACTCCGCTTACCGTGTTGAAACGACATCGCGCCTCGCCCAATGGCGAATCGACAATTTGGCTTCCTGTACTTACCGGAAATCCGATCCTTTCAAGATCGGCAAGTGGAATTGGTGAGCAATTACTGTTTGATGATTAATCATCTTAAAGTATTTCTCCCTTTTTAACTTTCGGTGTGTTCTGTTTTGTTCCTAAATTAATTTCTTTTGAGCAGCCCAGAAAATAAGAATTTTGAGTAACCCCGATGCTAAATTGTCTTATTATGCTCAAATTATTGAACCATCTTTTTTGTATTTTTGGTGAGTTCTGTTTGGTTGCTGAAAAAACAGAGAAACAGGAGTATACAGAACACACACACGCACGCACACATAAGGACTGAATTATGATCTTTGAGTCACCCAGAAAATGAAATTTTTGAGTAACCCAGAATCTTTATTGTCTTATTAGGCTTAAATTATTGGGCCTTTTATTCATTTTTTTATTGTGTCGACTACAAAGGAAAAATGAAATTTTGTGATAGTTAATAAATCCAATTATTGTCATATTCAAGGCTAACAAACGGATAAGTGAAGGATTTGTTCTATAATTTTTTCTCCTTTTAGAAATGGAATAGTGGTAGTTTTTGGTTAATTTCCTCTGGTTGTGTTGTGCTTTTATAGGATGTGGTTTAACTTTACTTTTTTTCATTTTTGCCTCGAAATGAAGGCATTTAGCTGTGGAGAAGAACCGGACTTTGTTCATTAAATTGTACCCGGAAGTGTCGAATTTAACAAGAGACAACCCTCCGATTGCATCTTTTATAATTCGAGTGGTATCTTCTGTGGGAGATCGCACAACTTTGGCTCACCCAGGTAAACTAACCTGAAATCAAGGCTTTTATTGATGTTATTAGCCAGTTTTTAAGATTTGTAATGTTGGCAGAAATTCTATTGATGAAGGATTTGAGTTTATATGATGTGTAGATGTTGTATTATATTCCAAGGACAAGGGAATCTTAACTTTTGAAATTTAAATAGATTAAATTGTCTTAGCACCAACGGTTACTAATGATGATTGCAGAACCTCATATAGCACAAAATTCGACAAAATCCAGATGCTAAATTTAATTTATTTTTGTAATGGTTTCTTATCATCTAATATGTTGATTTCTTTCTCTTGATTTTTCCTCCAACTGTTCTTGTTTTTATGTACATGTAGAAATTACTGATAAGCAGATCAAGAATAACGACGATTTTGTTTGGGCACTTGAGGTTCCTTTGACTGGGAAATTCATCATCGACGTTGAATTCCTTGATTTGAAGACTGCATCTCTAAACGTAAGCATCTGCAAAAGCCTTTTTTTCTAACTCTTGAAGATTTAGCTCAAGTTTGTTTAGATAGTATGAGTGGAATAGACTGTAGTATACAACGAATTTAGGCTTGCAATATTGAAAAGCTTGGTGATTTAGGAGTAAGAACAAAAGGTTCTTTCATCAATTTTTGTGTGCAAAATCTTTTCTCAATTTTTGTGTGCAAAATCTTTTCTTAATGCTACATAACATAATCAATCCAGCGTTCACTAAATAGATTGGAAAATTACTATACCCTGTTCTTTGTTCTAAGAAATTATGTGTTATAGGGTGAGGAACCTTGCTCCATTTGGGCTGAAGGGATTACGCAAAAAGAATTGAATGCAACAGCTCTTACAGCACTTGGCCGAATGTTGTCAGAAAGTATACACACCGATATTGTAATAAATGCTTCTGATGGAAGCATAGGAGCTCATCGCGCCGTTCTTGCTGCAAGGTCCCCTGTTTTCCGCAGCATGTTCTCACATGACCTTAAAGAGAAAGAACTGTCGACCGTAAACATCTCTGACATGTCAAGTGAGGCTTGTCAAGCTCTTCTAAGTTATATTTACGGAAATATACCAAACGAAGTATTTCTTACCCACCGCTTGGCTCTTCTCCGAGCAGCTGATAAGTATGACATCTCGGATTTGAAAGAGGCATGCCACGATAGTCTACTTGAAGACATTGATACCAAGAATGTGCTCGAGAGACTCCAAAGCTCTTCGCTATTTCAATTGCCAAAACTGAAGACCAGCTGCATGCGGTATCTTGTGAAGTTTGGTAAGATATATGATCTCCGAGATGATTTGAATACCTTTCTGCAGTCCGCAGATAGGGAACTCATAGCTGAAATCTTCCATGAAGTTCTTGCTACCTGGAAAGGTTTCTGAAAATTTGTGTTTAAATTTAAAGCCGAAAAATAGCATGTGTTAAGTCAATGATTGTCTATAATCTCCAACAACATAGGTGGTTAGAAAAATTGTATTGTACCAGATTTGTTACAGAATATCTATATTGATTTCAATGAAAAAACAATCTTATTTCTTGGATTATTTTGGTGCTATACTGGTGATTTTGCAGAAATTAGAGAAATATGTTGATAAGTTACATGGTATATTGATATATGTATGATATAAGAAGAGTTGAGCTTCAGCAAAGTAGTCGTATGTCACTTACAAACTCATGTATTAAAAGAGGGAGTAGTTAGCATGAAGTTCATTTTTTGATAAGTTAGTCAATTGGCTAATAGAGTGTTGACACGCAGGCGGGGAGATGTTATCTTTCCCTGCGTGTCAGTAGTCTATTGGTCAATTGACCAACTTACCAAAAAATAAACTTCATACTAACGGATCCAAAGCTTTGTAGTAATTATTAAAGCAAAGCTTGTACCAAAAACAACATTGAAGCACTAAATCATAAATCTAAATTAATCACGGTGGCTTTCAAAAATCAAGTAAACCCCAACAGTCGGACGAACTGTAGACTCGGATGTCTTGAGTTTGAAAATCACCATCTCCAATTTGTCAAGCCAATAAAATGGCCACGAGGACGGGATGGGGAGATTAGTCGGACTACAGACCGATACTCCACATTATCAAAAAAAAATAAAAATATCATAAATCTATATTGCCTTACACCTTGAATGTCTTGAATGTTTACCAAAATGACGAGTAGTAGACTCGAACGTCTTGAGTTTGAAAATCATCATCTCCAATTTGTCAAGCCAATAAAATGGTCACGAGGACGGGGTGGGGAGATAAGTCGGACTGCAGACCGGATACTCCACATTATAAAAAAAAAATAAAAAAATCATAAATCTATATTGCCTTACACCTGGGGGGGAGGGGGGGAGGGGGAGGGGGAGGGCGTGGGGTGGCGTGGGGTGGGGTGGGGTGGGGCGGGGGCGGGGACGAGGACGAATCCATGCTTTAGCATACCTGGCCAACTGCCCAGGCAGCCGCCAAAAAATCCCAAAGAGAGCCCCAGTTATGCCCCGGCAGCAGCGGAAAAATGCAGAGGGGCGGGGGCTGCGGGGAAGAAGGGGGAGAAGAAGATGTCAAATTTCTAACCTCCATACTTTTTTCACCTAGTGGTTGTAGCTAAGTGGTAGGACTTTCAAGTTGTGGCTGTGGATACCTGGGCTCGAATCCCAGCATCTTTAAAACAGGTAGAAAACAATTTTGGTGAATTAAGGTAGAATACAATTTTGGTGAATTAGTTGTAGAGCGCATCTATCGTACAAGAAATTTCATACAAATTTGCATGGCTTGAAGGATTCTCCCACTGTATAAGTTCCTTGATTGCCTTCTCCATCTCTACTGTCTCTCTTACCAAACTAGTCATGCAAAATGTCGTCACTAGGCGGGGGGAGTGAGGGAGAGAGGCTGGGGAAGAAGAGTGTTGTCCTTTTTTCTTTTTCTTTTTTATAAGGTTAAAATAGTAAAAATATGTTATTCAGTCATTTTGAAAAAAATAATTATCAAACAACATTTTTTTATTCAAATTCAATTCTATTCAGATGCTCTATATTATTCAGATGTCTAAACTGTTCAGATCTTAACGATCAATTTTATCAAATACAACCTAAATCTTAATTAGACTCGCACTAAAAACATACTTTGGCATGAACAAAGAAGTAGAGAGAGCATTTAGTTTGTATCCGAGCTAAGCAGCGTTTGGATTTCTCTTTCCATGTTCACTTGTGTACACGTTCTTATATTTGTATGGTAATATAATATGATATTTAAGGTTGTAAAATAAATAAACAGTTCGGGCTCGATTCGTACTCGCTCGATTAAAAGTTCGATTCGAACTCGACTTGAAATATAAAGGATTTAAATTCAACTATGAGCAAATATTAAAGTTCGATAATTTACTCAAACCTCCTCAAATTATAATTTTTTATTGATACTCGAATCATATTCGCTCAAAAAGTTCAAACTGCTCGGCTCGAATGATTCGAGATCGTGCTCGATTCGGTAGCTAAACATTATTTTATATTCGATAAATTTTGTAAACCAAATCTGAACAACTCAATACTCGGTTCAACTCGATTCATTTATACCTTTAATAATATTTCTTTTGTTCTAAAATTACATACACATTTGCACGACCACATCTTTTAAGAAAAATTTATTTTTTTTCAAATGTTACTAGGTGACAGGCTAGTAATAATATAATTAATGACATTATATTAATGGCATTTCACTCAAACTAATGATTCTGTAAAAGTTAATAAGTAAAATAAAATAAAATAAAAACCTTACCTAGTTGAAATTCCGCCTCTTCTCTCTAGTCTTCTCCAATATCTCAACCTTGTTGGGAATTCTGAGAACAATTGCAGAAAAGAGAAGAAAAGTAGTCGACCAAGTGAAGAGATTGTCCCGGGGGGGAGGGAGGAAGGGGGAGGGGGAGCGGGGATGTCATTGGGGAGTTGGGGCCAGAATATGGAGGGAATATTATTAGTATCTTTATGTGCACACAATTATTAAGTACTACTATGATTTGTTTGTTCCAAAGCATATTCTGTTTTCTGTGTACCCAATGGAATTTAAATATGTTGTTTTTTCTGTTGTTTGATCTCATTTATTTATTGGTGTTGGATGATTATTTATTCAATTAAAAATTAGCCGTAAATAAGTAAATACATTATATTTAGTAATAATACATACTCATTCTGTTTCAAAATTTGAGATACAATTTGATTTTTGAGATCAAAACAACATATTAAACTCCAAAATTGGTATAACTCATAAAAGTTTAAAATAAAATAAAAATTTTAATTAATAGTTTTTGTTATATACTATATAATTATAATAATTAAATCAACTAATTTTTTTTAAAAAAATCATATCAATTTGAAGTTTAATATGTGGTCGGTTGACCTGAAAAGTCAAATTGTATCTCTAATTAATATATACAACAATAAAGCAGAGGATGGGATGGGATGAAAGATTTAGACTTATTCTTAGTGCTCAAAAGGATAAATTAATCCAACAATATTCAACTTAGACTCTAATAAGATTTGGTGTTTGATTGCATCTTAACCGTTCACCTTTTACTGTATTTTAACAACTCATATCTTTTTATTAAGAAGTCTGCTTAATAGTTAAGATACAAATATGAGTCTAAACTATTCAGAAGACCTTAATACAAAGAGATGAACGGTTAAAATGCATTAAGAAGTGAGTTATTAAGATGCAATCAAAGAGCACATTAGTGGGTCAAATGCCATTATGGTGTTCTAGAAATCCATTTTCCATACAAAGCATATAATTTTGAGCTCTATTGAGGCATGTCTGTAAGTCCAAAAACAACTAATTCCATTTGCCAACAGGCTTATTGGTTCAAGAGGCAAAAAGGATAGAATTGTAATTGAACCTGGGGCATTTAGCATACTTTGTTGGGGAAATATATTAGGTGAGAGTTTGGGCTTTGGGTTTTTAAAGAGCAAGTGAGGATTTAGTGATTTACCTACATACGCTGACGCACCAACAACATATTTATGTACATACGTATATGAGGCGATTTTTATTTTATTTATGTACATATTTATGTACATACGTATATTTTTATTTTATTTATTTTTTGTGTATGCAATTGTCTTACTCTTCTGCATGTAGTTAAAATATGAAAGCTTTCACTGTTAATGTTTGTAATATTATCTGGTAAAAGCGAATCAATACAAATGTATAACAAGTTAAATAAATTAATGGGTAAAAAAATTTAAATTTGGCCGAGTTTTATCGAGTTACTGTCGAGTTAACGATAAAAATAAACTAATTTGATTTTGGCCAAAGGTTCAATTACGTTAAATATGTTAAAATACCACCGAGTCATTTTTATTCATACGAGTCATACTGTCGAATTTTAAATTTGGATTGAAAAACAAAGAGTTGTTTTTTCATAACAAATTCTACTCTGATTTCGATTATAAAATCGAAGAGTTTCATAATCTTCTTCTCCCAAAACTTTTCTTTTCCAAAAAACTTTTTCTTCTCTCCAATTAACCTACACATATATTTATATACGCACTGATCTTTACTGTCATGACATAATTGGGGATGGAGTCATGGAGAGAAGAAACGCTGAGAGTGAGTGTCTTTTTTCTTTCTTTGTTTTTTTTTAATATTTAATATAGGTGAATACTTTTTTTTGTTCTAAAAAAGATTACATTTTTATGAATTCATTTGTGAAATTTTTAAATTTAAATTGTAATATAAATTTATTTATAATTTTAGCATAAAAATTTTATACTTGATAGTATTTTGTAATTTGTTTATAATATTAATTTTATATTAAGTAAAATCTATATTATGTTATATTATTTTAAATTTATTTTATTGTACAGCGACAAATTCTTTTCCAAAAATTGGTTATATGTCGTTTAAACAATAATAATTCTAATCATGGTTTTAAAACCCGAGCTGGACCGTCAGTTCAACCGGTTAAAACTGGAACAGATCGGCACTCCGTTCCTGTTTGAACTAATAAACTATTTTTGATCAAAAAAATGGTTGACCCACCGGTCGACCAGTGGTTCAACCGGTAAAACCGATTTACTAACCCAGTGAAGAATCGGTTTTTAAATTTTTTTTAATACTAAAATTAATCACTTTCTATTAATATTGTAACTCAACTTTATAATGTTTTAGTTCATAAAAAACGAGATTTTTTTAAATTTTCTTAATTACTAATAATATATTTTTATATATTAATGACATCACTTGATTAATAACATCCACTAGTTGGACCAATGACCCATTCACTCAATACTTTTTCCGCTTCGATGACCGGTCCGAATATGAAAACATTCATTTTTGAATTTGGTGGACAATCACTTAAATGTGTTAGATGGTATGGGTTGACTTAATATAGGTACATAGGCAATGCATGCGGTTCATTCCTGTTAATACACCGAAATTAATCCGACTTTCTAGTTAGTAATTTGTTGCTTGATTCAAACATTTGAATAGAAAGAACCCAAGTGACTCGAATGTCCAGAATCTTCAATGTACAAAATAAAGTTACAAGATTTTCTTGTGAGGAATAGCCCTAATCAACGTCTTAATGTACAAAATTAAGTTACATGATTTAAAAAAAAATTAAAAATCACATCAAACAGGGTCACTGTCTCGATTAAACTTCTGGGGGGAGGGCAATACTCTGGTAGCTGAAGGGCTATCCATTTTATCTATAACTTGAATGTTCGAGCTAAATGTAATGACTGATATACGCAAAAAAAACTAATATTAATGTGCCAATTCAGCCTCCAAAAAGATATCCAGCTGCCTGTTCTTCATTACCATCAAAAAACTTTAGAGCTTGTACCACAGCTTCTCTTCCGAACCCCAGCTCAATTAGCTTCGTGACTTTGGCTTCAAACTCAGGTCCCTGCATATACAATATAACGTAAGTTCACTCAAGGTAAGTTTCCCCAAGTTCCCCACCCCCTCCCCCTCCCCCCAGTTCCCCTTCTTCCCCGTGTTCTCCCCTTAGGCCCGTAGAATTGAAATGTGTCCCTAGAATTGAATTATAATTGTATAAGTTCTCAAAAAGGAAAAAAAAATAACGTCATCAGTCATCAACTAACGAGCATGATTCATCAAATAAAATACACAAGAAATCTACCACCACGCAAAATATAATATACAACAGATCCTTTCGCTTGAACTGAATTCAATCCTAGCCCAATTTAAAGAGATACAATCATAGATTACCTGTATGGTGTTACCAGCGCCAGCTCCTGCAATTTAAGGTAAAAACACCACAAGAAGTTAATTCTCGTCACCTTGATAAGTGCAGGAAATATTGAATATAAAGACGAGGGAAATATCAAAACTCCTCAACAGAGGCATTGTGTTATTAATGAGGAGAAATAGCCAAACTTCTTGAAAAAATGAGGCTTAAATAGACTTTAAACCTTAAGTTTTTGCTTTTTACACTTTAAACCCTAGTGTTTCATCTTTAAGACATTAAACCTTAATATCTCTATATTTCTATAAATTAAACCTTTTGACTACCGAATTTGGCATTTCTTACAGGAACAAGTCCTGTGACTCAAAATAAAAGGGTAATTGAGTCATTGAAGGGTATATATCATTTATATTGGTTTCGAGTTTTTTCATTTTCCTTCTTCCTCACGCACTAATCACGTAGCTAAAAATTTTTGTAATTCGAATGATACTTAAGATTGTCTAATAATCTGGAATATTAAGTCTAAACCTCAAGTTTTTCGGTTTTTACACTTTAAACCGTAGTGTTTTAACTTTAAGACATAAAACCTTAATATCTCTATATTTCTATAAGTTAAACCTTTTGACTACTAAATTTGGCATTTCTTACAAGAACAAGTCATGTGACTCAGAATAAAAAGGTAATTGAGTTTTAAGGGTATATATCATTTATATTGGTTTCGATTTTTCTTCATTTTCCTTATTCATCATACACTAATCATGTGGCTAAAACTTTTTGTACTTCGAATGACATTTAAGGTTGTCTATTAATCTGGAAAATTAAGTCTTTTAAGCGTATATATCGTTTATATTGGCTTCAATATTTTCTATTTTTTTTCATACACACTAACCATGTGCCCACATTTTTTTGTGCTTTCAAAGATAATTTAGAGTGAAATTACCCAAAATACTCTTATTCGAATCAATTATTACTCGTCGGTGGTCAAAAGGTTTACTTTATAGAAATTTAAAGACATTCATGTTCAAAGTCTTAAATTTAAAATATAAATATTTAAGTACTAAAAAGTGAAAAACTTGAATGTTTAAAGTGTATTTAAGCCAAAAAATATTCATACTCTAGACTCTTAGCATCATAAATTTTGAAACGTGCAAGCCAAACTCAACAAGTATTTAATATATGCATTTCAGGCTTATTTAAATTTTGTTGAAAGCAAATGCAATCATGCATGCCTTATAAAACTTTATTAGAGTTCTAAATCTAACCAGAAGACTGTCCCCCAGTGGGTGCATTACTCTTCTCTTTTGTCCCAGATGTAACCTGAAAAACAAAGAGGCAAATTCAATGTCATTCATATACGACCAATTAAGGAATGAACAATTACTTATACATATACATGAAGCTCTTAAAATATACTCACTCCATTCCAAATTATAAGATCATTATTGACTTGTGAAAGTCAATTTAAGATATTTTCAAACTCAAAATTGATATGATTCACTAAAAATTATGAAACAATAAATCTTTATAGTTAGTAGACAGTAGTATTTAGTATTTAAAATATTGATCATTGTATTGACTAAAATTAAATGAATCTATGTACATTTTAAGTTTAAAATTGTCTCAAATTTACTTTAAAAAGTTATAATTATCATATGTTTTGGAATGGGGAAGTATGTATTTAAAGATTGAAATTTGGAAGCTATATTACATTTAACTACAAAAACCAAACCAACTCGCCGTTCTCCATTACCACTCCCACCCCTCCCCACCTCTTTCTGGCCCAATCCAAATATAATTGCTTCTTAATCTCCTACTCTAGTCATGGCCAGACTATGGTGGCTCAAAACAATGATAACAGCATGGACTTAGGTTGTCCTCCTTGGGAGTGAAAGGTTCAAACTGTCAAAAACTTTGAGCCCCTCCAAACCATTTCAGTGGTGGTCCAGTGGTCCTCAGCACGAATTACTACCAATTGCCACCAAGGGAATTTTTAGGGAACCTCTACACGATGGATTCAACTACCAAGATTGAAGATCAATTTCAAACAATCACCATCTCAACTTTGAATGAATCTCTCAGTGAAACAAAACATTTTAGGGTTGGGGCTTCAGAGACCGAACAATCTTTTTGTGGCTTCAGAAAACCACTAGTCAGCAATTAGACATAAGCTCGTTTAAAGTTAATGTTCAGACAGACTCTATTTTGGAACCTAAAGGTGTTTGTGCTTTGGAACTTTGGCAAATGTGCAGTCACGGGTTTGTGATAGTGGTTTCAGGTGGTTGTGACGGTAAGTTGTCATTATTTTACTTGTTTCAACATTGCACGTGATATTGCCATGTGATATGCAGTATGCAAATATCATCTTCCATACAAACAATAACAAGAACTATTTGTTTCAGTAGTAAAATTGTACTTCAGGTTTCAATCGGTCACTTTTTGAATCTGAGGGTGCAAAAGCAATAAAATCAGGGTAAACACCATAATTTTATTGTATTCCTTCTCTTAGGATACAATATTTCAATATCACCTGAAAAAAGAAAAAACTATATTTACCTATTTTGGTTACAATAGATATAATTAAGCAAAGCATACGAATATTGCTAAAAGATTAAATCAGATTCTAAGATTAAATAAGAAACCAGTCATGGCTCAAGGAGCTTAGGAAGTAGGAAGAATTAAGAGCAACTGCTCAATGATCTAAATAATTATTAAGAAGACTTGATTGACAAGCTGCCAAAATGTACAGTTTCACAATTAGACTAGTTGTCAACATGGTTCAGAGTCGCGGTAGCGGCCTATGTTTCGGAAGGTCATTTTTTGACTCGGTATCGGTTTCGGTATAGGTATTGGGTGATACACACCGTTACCTAGTTAGGAGATTCAAAATAAGAAAATTGTGAAAATTTCTAAATAATAAAAACAAGAAGATAAATCAAGATAAAATACAAAAAAAAGAAAAAGAAAAAGAAAAACTCTCTAGTGCACACAACATTGTCCAAATTTACGAAACAAACGCCTCGCAGATATATTTAATCAATTTTACGTTTGAATAAAGTAAAAATTGATATTGTCTTAGCTCAAATGGTTGAGCATAGATGTTACAATTTAACTAAACCAAGTACATTTTTAAGTGCAATTTTCTTCAAGTTATACTTAACTAGGGACTATAGGTACAATTTAATACTCCCTCTATCCTAGGATAAAAGTCCTAATTAACTTTTTGCGCATATTAAGAAAGATGATCAAATGACAAAATTGTTCATGTTTAAATTCTCAGCACATGACTAGTGATACTCCACAAATATGCATAGAGATTAGAGAATAGAAATATGACAATTAATATTAGGGGTATTATAGGCAAATTATTGTAAAAAACAGATTATTTAAGGTAAGTAGACATTTAACTTAGGTACATTTGGGCCGCAGAATTTTAGCCCAGCAAAACCCGGGCCTTTTTGGCCTGCCTGTTTTTGGCCCGGCCCGTCACCCGCCCGGCTCGTTTGGGCCAAACCCAAAAAAGTTGCAAAAAATAGGCATAAATTGATCTCGGCCTGCAGGCCGGGCTTTGGGCTGCAACTTTTTAGCCCAGCAAAACCCGAGCCTTTTTGGCCCGGCCCGTTTGGGCTTGGCCCGCCCGTTTGCCAGGTCTCTACCTAAAATAGTAATAAGAATTTTTATCCTGGGACGGAGGGAGTACTAATTTAAGTATAATTTTGTTTAACTAATTTTATATGTTCAGTACATTTTATAATATTTTTTAAACTTACACGTAACTAAGAACTATGCAGGTCTATTTAAGTACAATTTAACTTTACTAAGTATATATGAAGTACAAATTTTTTTATTTTTTAAGGCATACTTAACTAGTTACTACATAGGAATAATTATAGAGAAAAGTTTGTTCTCTTTTGTCGTCTCTCTTTATAGTCTTTAGCATATTCGATTTTTTTTGTGTGGCTTTCTCCCTTTTACGTCGTGATTTCTCCTTTATTTGGTCCGAAACCACTACGTTGCAGCGAGATTTCTCTTTTATTTGGTCCAAAACCGCTACGTTACGACGAGTTGCCGAAAATACCCTTTACATTAAATGAATAATTCATAATTTTGCGTAACATGTCAAGGTTGCGGTTCGGCACTGACCTGATGTAGGACGGGATAGGAAAAAGGAATAAGAGTACCTATCTCCGCAGAGAATCAGTAAAGAAACACAAAAGCACACAGCTTTAATCACAAATCAATATATTCAATATCTAAAAATAATGAAGTGTTACAATGCTTAAATATAAAACCCAATACTTGGGGACTAAGAAACCCTAATCTAGAATGGAAACAATCCCCTAACTAAAATCTACTACTATAATAAACTCTCCTAATTAAAATCTACTACTACAATTAACTCTCATAATTGAAATCTAATACTACAATTAAAACTCTCCTAATGAAAAGTTACTACTATAATATTCTACTAAATAACTTCATTAATAACTCAACATTTATCTCTAAATAACAATACAAAATTAATAATAAACTTGTTGAATTTCTTCTTCCGTACCGCATCATGACCGATACCTAACCAATACAACGATATTTACGCCATCGGCGTAACGGCTAATACTTTAAACCATGGATGCCAACATGTCCAATCGCATTATGAGACATAATATGCAAATGGCTAGCTATCAAGCAACTAATTTGATTTAGGTAACTACAAAAGTATATAAAATGCACAAACCTATAAACCTTTAGAGAATCTAGTATGAGCCTAGTGAGCCAACTAACAATTCATTCTATGGATCAGCAAAAAAAAAATTAACATGGCAAGCTATATTCCCAATAAAATCATCATGGGTGTCAAATCCAATACTTCCATTTAGTACATTAAAGTAAATTTCAGACATCCCATAAGCCATGTATTACATTAATGTAATACAGTCATTAAAAATAAATTTCAGACATCCCATCCCATAACCCATGTTTTACATAACCAATAGCTGACACAGTTTATGTCAAAAAAAGATCAGGCAGTGTTAGTATCAATACTTTATTTGTTAGTAAAAATTTAAATCAAAAATACCTTACCTGGGCACCAGAACTAGATGCTTCCTGCGCAAACCTCTCTTCATCCAGAAAACGGGGCGGAATGTCTTTTTCTAAAAATAGGTTGAGCACACAAAAAAAATTAATCATTATTGAAAGAGACTATTGAATAAAGGCACATATAGGAAGGCAAGATCAACCTTGCAAAAATGGTACTGAAACCTCTCCTCCACCAACTCTCATGACATTTTCCTTCAAATCAATTATACACTGCACACAACAGCCATTTCAGATTTTTATCATGTTTTGATTAAGATACTGCATTAAAAAAGCCAAAGAAGCTACCTGATGCTTACGGAGCATATCCAGGCCAAAAAGGAATTCCATATTTGGAGCATCCAGCACCAAAAAGGAACAAGGGTAAAATATGCTCCCAATCTACCACAGTTTTAATGTACATGTTAAACAAGAAAACATTATATAAGCTTCTGAATACAAATATGTATGTTCTTCAAGACCTATCTAAATTTATACTCCCTCCTTTCCAAAAATAAAATCATATTTTTGACTTTTTAAAACAATTTGAAATATTTAAGCTTCTGAATACAAATATGTATGTTCTTCAAGACCTTTCAAAATTTATACTCCCACCATTCCAAAAAAGACCATTTTTGAATTTTTAAAGCCAATTTGAGATATTTTCAGACTAAAAATTGATGCTAGTAATTCAACTTTTGAAAACAATAGATTTTGTAATAGTAGTACTTTTTAGATAGTTTACAAATTTCATAATTGTATTAACTTGCAATAAATGAATTCATATCAATTTTGAATTTGAAAATATCTCAATTTGACTTCAAAAGGTCAAAATTGATTCTATATTTTGGAACCGAGGAAGTATATAATATGAAGTATATTGTGCGAGAAAAGGAGGGGGAGAGGGGGAGAGCCGTGAGAGAGAAATAGAGAGGTCTACTCGAATTCCAATCTCTCTCCTACAGATTTTCTAGAGCAACACATGCTTGAATTGATAAAACATGAGGACAAAGAACCAGCTACCAAACTTAAAAGCATATATAGAAGGGAAATGAAATGTATCCAAAAGGTGGGGAGGGGAGGGCTTGCCTCTCAATGAAGTAATACATTTATAAAGCTGTAAAATGTGAGACAAATAAACAAGACCTCGTTTATGCGTAACAAATGAAATGTCATTCCAAAAGTAAGTATGTATCATATGAGATGTCTCATATCTAAACCAAAATCAGTATGATGCAGAAATATCTGTATCCATGGACAAAGGCATGCTTGCAAGACACAAAATAATTAGTATACATTAAAACCAATAAGAATTTGTACTAGTACATGACATATATTACCTTTATTGGAGCAACATGTATCCGACCAAGTATCTCAGACTGACCAACTCCGTGAGCAATGCCCTTATAACGCTGATCTAAAAGCCTCAACAATCTGAAATAGGAAATATCAACCACCACAAATTTTCAATCACTCTTGATATCTATGTAAGACGGACCAAAAGACTAAGACCTATAGGATAGATAAATGATTGCAGAATATACAAATGATTGTTTGGAATAATTAATTCAAGGCAATTGCCTCAATGAAAACAAAAGATCTTCTATTTCATTTTATTTAATAATTAGAAGAACGTAGAAAACCTTAAAATTGAACTACTGCAACAACAAAAATGCACTTCACAATATTAAATATTTATACCCAGCGCGTGTAAAACCTTAAACTGAAATTTTAGCAAAAAGTTCATTCAAAGAAGAATATAGATTTCAACTCCTCAGCATTCCTCATATGAAAAAAGAATCCCCTATTTTTAGTTGGGAATCTCACACACACAGCCCAAAAAAAATTATAGCCCAAGAATATGAAGTGAAAGGGGCAGTAATCCAGGTAGCCCAAATACCTAGATGATAGAAAATGATTTCATGAGTTAATTAAGTGGATCAGTGTATCATTATTTTTAAGCTTGACCCAGTAAATCAATCATAGCCGACTACAACCTTTAGATTGGACATTCAACCCAACTAACCAGCATAAAAATGTGATAAACGGACAAAACCTACGATAGTTCTTTTTAATCCGGCTCTTCTATATGACAAAAAAGTATAGTTCTTTTTAATCCGGCTCTTCTATATGACAAAAAAGTATACAAGTTTCAAACTTCAAATTTACAGTTTTCTCAAGTCAATTCAAATAACTATTAGACATTTAGACTGCATTGGTAAGACAATGTCATAAAAATTGCACAACAGAAGCTATTTCACATTGAATTACTTGCAAAATTGGTATTTCTTTTTAGCTTCAATGGCTATTATTATGGCGGTTTTACAGTGGCACTTTTTGCCAGTTTTGTTATATATATGAAGAGTCATGAAATAACAATGAGAACTGGATTGATGGCCATCAAAAACAACTTATTGGTTTGCTACTCATGGTTCACAATCGATTTGCCATAATAGCATTAGTTTAAAGAGGCATTTTTTGTATTGCCTTAAACCGGGCTGGTCTGACAGGTCCCTTACAGGTTGCGGTTCAATCGCCCAGCTGCACCGATTTGCTATAACTAATCCGCTCTTGAGATGGTATCCACAGTGGAAAAATGGGCTGTTTGCAGAAATCTGGTCCGACTGGCTTACTAATCCAGTCCATTTTTCAAAACATTGATGCCGGTACACCTTAAAACTTCTCGATCTCACGTTAAAAATATTAGCAAAGAAGCATGAAGTGACCTGCTTAGGTTTCTCGCGGACTCTTATTCTACAGATCTAAAAGTAGCAGAGATATGCTATATTGCATGTAAAATAGTAAATTCATGGTACATGCACTGATTTACACGAGCTATGGTCTAATGTTCAAATTTTGGAGTTAATACAATTATGCTTAAAGAAAGCGAATGGACATCAAGAAAACTACAGCTCATACCCACAACGCTCAGCGCAGCTTTTGGATATTATAGTTGACTGAGCTCCACTATCAACAAATGCCTGAAACAATTTCAAGAAAAACATCCATACTCTTTCAAAACACAATAGTTAAGAATGAAAAGATACAACATAAAGCACAAGACCACACAAAATTAGAAATTTGATACTCAACAACAAATTATTATTGAATCCTTCAAGCATGTCCAGAAGATTACAAATTATACACAGCAACACAATAAACAAAATAGCCCCTAGCCACTTCATTTAACTATAAACACAAGTGAAACAATTATAAAATGAATGGAAAGGAACAATTTTTTTCAATTGTCACTACCTTCAAAGGGACACCATTGACTTCCATATCAACGTACAACATGACCTGAAAAGTTGAATCAGAATTTAAAAATGAACTTACTGAGAAAATATGTGACTACAATGTTTACAGGTGCTACCTAATTTTACATACCACTCTTGCAAAAGCTTCTGGGTTGTGTTCTAGTGCAGCTGCCCAATTCTCATCAATACCTTTCTGTAAATAATGGAGCAATAACTAATAAGCGAATGACTTTACAGAAACAGAAAATGCAGGAAAGGATCGAAATAGTGGAAATGATAATGGAGGTCTGTCACTGAAAAATTTTCATAGAAATTTCATAATGATTTTTTTATTATCACAAGTCATGTTGAAGGTTTATGCTAATTTCTTGGTCCCAATACCTATTCACGCAATGTAATCTTAATCAACTATAAACAACTTTCAGCATATTTTCGCAGCGATTTATAAGTGGGTTCGCTTCATTGACGGTTAGAACCAAGTTATGGTGTACCATCCGTTTGAATGCTCTACTAAGCTCTTGAATTAGGCGATGCCAAAAGAAACATGTTCGACAAATTCGAAATTTGGGACCTCACTTCAACAAGAGGGAAAAGCAAATCCACCGCAACGCAAGAAATCATTTGTCATGATTATCAACCAGCACAGCAAAGAATAAATAGTGCTAATCAATCCTTATGCTCACGTAAATTGGGAGATATTTCATTAACCTTGATCCCTATATATATATATGATAAGTAACAGCTGATAACTCAGGTGAAAAATACACCAGAATATGACATGTAGTAATATAATTAAAGCATAAAAAATAACTAACCTGGCGGATTGCAGCTTCAATTTTCTTCTGAGCTTCCACATCAAAAGGATCTGCATAAAGTAGTGCCTACAAATGAAAAGGACAGATATCAGTCAGTATGCACAATGATAATGTAGGGTTACATCAAATCAGTAAAGTACGTTTTTGCATACGTTTAACATCAATTCAGGTACTTAATTTTTTCCTCTTGCATCTACTAAGAGTAGCGCCAAGTGTGTTTTCTGAAATTTGGATCTCGCATTGGACTGTGGGGATGGATTTACTGGAATAGTGTCTATAACAAGCATTTTCTATGGATCATATATATATATATATATATATATATATATATATATATATATATATGTATAAAATAAAATACTTAAAATAAGAAAAACATTAACATCTCTATTTAAACCTTACCCCATAAACCTAATCTCGATTCACAAGGAGTAATGTCACTCTTAATGCACATGGCACACACCTCTGACAAGTCTAGGTTCATAAGCATTATACTTCATGAGACCACCCCTAAACCCTAAAAGTTCCATTGCATTTTGTAAGCACCATATTTGAAGCAAGGTTCTGAAGCACATTCAGAAACTGCAGTGTTATAGATGATAGAGGAAGTTGCAACTGTCTTAATACACTATAGCCATTTTAATAAACTAGGGAAATATGACAATCAAAAAATGCCAAACAATAAACAAAGAGACTCTCTCCCAGTACTAGCTACTTACTAATTCCTCGTCTTGTTGACGTCGTACTTCAGATTTATGGCGATTACGCTCCCTTAAAAGTTTCTGCAGCTTATTGAGATCATTTCCAAGAAGAACTTGAGCCAATTCAGGATCAGTCTGTGAGGGCAAACAAGGTTCATAATGAAGGAACATCATAGTTAGGGATAAAAAATGATTTAGACCAACAACATTGTACAATGTAGGAACAATCATATTAGGGTAGTAGTAAACTAATCGGAAAAGTATTTATATATATGCACTCCATAAACTAGATATTTATATTTAATCTTTTACACTATACGCATAAAATAAATCAACACTTTAACAGGCAGATTTTAAAAAAGGAATATAACTTTTCATATGCTGAATATATTTCAAAAGTCATCATAGGCATGGGATGGTCAAGAGCAAAATGAGCAAATTTCTTTTAAAGAACAAAAGCTAATAGCTGCAATATTAGTGTAGCATCTTGCACAAAGCAAAAAGGACCCCCTATATATAAAATCAGCAAGCTACAAGTGGTATGAGGGAAAGCTTCCGCATTCATCTCCTAGAGGGATGATACTTTTGTACATACATTATATAAACGCATCAATTGATGTAGTACAACAATTAAAAAGACATAATTATAAAAAAAAAAGATTTCTTTATGCCCATCTCCAAAGAAAAATCTGCTACCCCGAAGAGTATCTCGAAGTCACTCCGCATACATCACTCGCTTCCGAAGACAGAGAGAACACAACTCACTCAAATATCAATAATCAACAGTCCAATGTATCGAGCTTGTGTGGATTACAACATATACTTAAAGGAGTTACCAGAGAATTGTTATTGCCTCACGTATCGGATACTATCTTTCTGAATCGTGGTTCAAAAACTAGATACCTTGTGTATTCTACCATATGTAACGTACTAGCGTTCCTCGTACCTAATTTCGATCAATATTCCTGGTAACCATCTTTAAGAGAGCAAACCCCTAATTTTATAGTAAACGGCTAAAATACCTAACTATATATTAGAAGTTCCTAATCAATACAAATATTCTAAATCCCCCCTATCAAAGAAAATAATTAATTACAACAATTTCTCTCAAAATAAACATAATTAAAACTCCATAAATACTGAAATTTCTTCTTGGCTCTTGATTTGTAGTCCCCATCAACCATGTCAGAGAATCATATGGCTAAAATCATTTTTCGTTGATTTTAAAAATAATTAATTATAAAAAACAAATAAAAAAAATGCAATTTAGACTATCAAAACATACATATTACTATGAGAAAAAGGCAGGATGGATCAGCAGAACTAACTTAGAAAAACATGTCACAAAGGATAAAAAGCCTCCATTTCAATATTTCAATTTCTCTTATAGCTCATAAAATATTTTAAAAGAATATAAAACAATAAACCCTTTCTTGAGCAAGGAAAATACCAAAAACCTGGATATAGATTTCATTTCATAAATTTATACAACATTTTCAGCATTATCTGATAAAATGTAGAGAAATATCTCGGAAAAATCTAGCTATATATTCTACCTGAAACAATTGTGCCATCATATTAGAATCACGGCGGATATGCTGCTGGAATGCTGCAGGGTTAACTGCAGATCCATCTGGGTTGAAGCTCAAGTCATTGGTGGATGCACTGAAATAGTCACACCGTTTAGAATATAAATGCATGCCTCTCATTGGATATTAACAAACACTAGAGGAAGAAAAGGAATCCATTAAAATGAGAAACTAATACAGCAAGCATATAGGGAAGAGGAAAATTTAACAACATTATAAACCACTTAAAGCTTCCAGCGCACATTATAAAAAAGCTCAAATAACTAGAGGGCATCTATCATACATAATTTATATTTGGAAGAAGATATCACTAAAAAGAAAAGTAGTAATTCGACAAGCAGCGAGAACCAATTGACGCAAGTTCTCCCAATTGCTAATCAAAGATTTCTACATGATGGAACATATTTATGGCAGTTTGGAATGATAAGATAGATTGCAATGTCATTAATTAGAATTACTTAATCGCCATTACCTTTAACTTTCTTAACGAAGCATTTTTATACAACTTTTAATTAAATTAAAAAAAAAAAAAAAAAAAAGCTCCGTTAACTTCACTTAGAAGTCAGAGAAGGGATATGGCTTAAAGGATGGAAGAGCCTAACTACATAAACAATTAAACATCTCCACCTACAACTTCCTCTTGCCAAAATTATTTCAATAGATTATGTTATAAATTACCTTTCTTTTCCCATTTTCTCTCGCTTGATATTTATTTTACATATATTCATGCAGGACCAACCCACTTCTTCAAATAAATCATCATACTTCTAAACAGGTTCCTCCAAACACTGCATTCATCAATTCTCCTGATTCAGTCACTCCACCTCCAGGAAACTAATTAAAAATACAGTCATTTTCATTCCTTTAGCTTTATATGGATGTTTATGGTTAAGAATCATCATAAAATATAATGCAATAAAACTAAATTTCAAAGAAATGTTTAGTTGTATGAACAAGTTGATTGTTTTAGAAATAATTAAATATAGACTTGATGTTTGAGCATTCCAATATTAAGTTAGAATTCGTATATTTGTGTAATTAGAGGTAGAACAACACAAATAAATATCTGAGTTGATAAATTTAAATTTTTGGGACCTAAGAGTATTACGAGTATGATGTTTTGGAAGCAAATACCAAATTCCAAAACAGCAATACCAAACACAGTTAGCTAGGTAAATAGTAAATACGGTAAAAGTATACCATTTATTTCATCATAGACATGTTGCAACAGCCTTATGGCACAATTCAGATTTAAATTTACTAAACACCTATAAATCTTTGTCAATTAAATCTATCAAAAGGGTGAGCCATATCACATGACATAGGCTACAAAATTCTAGCAGCCTTTTTAAAATTCCCGGGTTATATTGTGCAACATTTAGCTGATACTACTGAAAATAAGAAAAAATGTAATTGCAAATTATAATTGTTGGGTGTGGGTCCTCACCCATGAAAGGAATCCAAGTTGAAAAAGAATTTACTTGTTAGATTGGTTGGTGACTAAGACAAGGAGATGTAATCCCTAATTTGATTAGGAGAATAAATTGTTTCTAATCCATAATAGGAATGGATTACGAAGAGTACTATAAATAAGGCTTTAAGGGAGTCTTATTTTATAGATAAGAGAAGCTTGGTAGCAAGAAGTTATCGAAAGAATGAATTGAGATAATTACAGTTTGTTGTTCGTGGGCATCCGCCGTCATCTCCGTTCAATTGAAAGCTTGAAGTCTTTATTGCTTGAGGTGTTTTTGAGTGGTGAAGTTAATTAGGTTTCTCAACCTAATTAAAAGTAAATTTGTACTCTCTCAATTTATTGTACAATCTCAAGTTTTAGAGCATAAAACTTGAGAGTATTATTGCAAGCTCATTATTAGTGATATAGTGAAGATTCGGAGTTTGACATGTGATTTTTCCCTTTAAGGGTTTTTCACGTTAAATTTGGTGTTTTACTTGTGGATGGTTATTTGTTATTTTCGTTCTCATAATTGATTTTGTTGATTTCATATTTAATTGCACAAAGACGGAAGAGTAATTCCTGGGATAGAGATTATTTTTGGCGTACTTTTCCCAACAATGGTATCAAGAGCTTGGTTATTTTTGTGAATTTCTTGTGCGAATTAAATGGAAGATTGAACAGCAGATTGCATAATTAATCTCAATGCTACAAATTATGCAATTTGAAAGCCAAGAATGGAGGATTTGCTTTACTGCAAGAATTTGTACGAGCCACTTGAGAACGATGGAATTAAGCCCACAAACAAGAGTGACGCGCAGTAGAACAAGATGAACAAGAAGACTATTGGTCTGATTAGATCGTGGATTGATCAAAGTGTGTTTCATCATGTTGTCACAGAAACTAAAGCCTATGCACTCTGGCAGAAATTGGAGTCTATGTATGAAAGGAAGACGATACAAAATAAAGCTTTTCTTATTAGGAAGCTTGTGAATTCTAAGTTCAAGTATGGAAACTCTGTTGCAGAACATTTGAGTGATTTTCAGAGTTTGATAAATCATTTGAGTACAATGAAGATGGTTAATGACGATGAGATGCAGGCTTTGTTGTTGTTAAGCTCTTTGCCTAATAGCTAAGAGACGCTGGTTGTATCGTTGATTAACTCCGCTCCTAGTGGCAAGTTGACTATGGATACAGTCAAGGATAGTTTG
Source organism: Panax stipuleanatus (assembly GCA_020205555.1). Classification (NCBI taxonomy): domain Eukaryota; kingdom Viridiplantae; phylum Streptophyta; class Magnoliopsida; order Apiales; family Araliaceae; genus Panax; species Panax stipuleanatus. Next base: position 8,567,761 of record CM035122.1, on the reverse strand, counting down.
TTTAATGAGAAACAGAGGCGAAGAGATACCATGGTGATTAGTGCTGAGTCGCAAGTTTTTGTCGCGCAGAGTAGGGACAGAAACAGAGAGGGAAACTCACCTGAAGATGATAAATTCAGGGGAAGGTCGAGAGATTGAAAAGAGGTAATTTGTTTTCACTGCCAGAAATCGGGTCACATAAGGCGAGAGTGCAGGTTTTAAAAGAATGAGCAGTCTAAGGAAAAAGATGAGGATAAAGATTCGATTGTGTATCTATCCGACGTTGATGTAGCCATTGTTTGTGATGATAAACCCAAATGTCATGTTAATGATTGAATTATTAATTTGGGTGCTTCGTTCCATGCTACTTCGCGTGGTAAGATCTTCATATCCTACAATAGTGGTTATTTTGGCTATGTGCGGATGGAAAATGGAAGTGCGTTCAAGATTATAGGCATTGTTGATATTTGTTTGAAAACTAACAGTGGTTGCAGGTTAATGCTGAAAGAAGTTATACATGTTCCGGATATACGTCTTAATTTGATCTCTACTGAAAAGCTTGATGAGAATGGTTATAAAAGTTACTTTGGTGAAGGTCAGTGGAAGTTCACTAAAGGGTCTCTAATGATGACTAGAGATAAGAAGGTAGACACTCTTTACACGATGCGGACGCATGTGAGAGGTGTTAAAGATGGGGGAGTTATGCGAAAAAAGGTGTGGTACAAAGACGTGCGAGATGGAAGAAAAGCCTTGCATGAGAACCACGAGAGAAAAGTTCTTCACTTTAAATGGGTACCAAAAGTGAAGGAGGAAAATGACAGCTCGCAGTCAGGGTACAAAGAGGTTGTGAATGAATTTCGCAAACAAAAATTTGTCACATTGAATGATACTTGGTGTAAGTTGTAAGGAATCCGAAGTTGTTTCTCTATTTTATGTATGTGTATTTTTTGTGTCTCGTCTTTTATAAAGTTAACTAATTATACATGGTTATGATGATTTTGGGTATAAAATGATGGTTGTTTTGGTGGTTTGGATATGTATTGATGATTGTAAGTTTTGTAGACAGGTTTAGATTTTTCTGGTTATCTATTTTTAAAGAAAAATTAATTATTGTGGTAGGTGTGGTGAATTATGATAACTGTTATGTCTGATTGTAAGTTATTTTAGGTTGCAAATAGTCTTTCATTAATGTAGTATTTTTCGAATTTTAATCTAATTTTTCGTTACGCCGTGCTTTCAGGCACGGACAATTACTAGTTTTATAGATGAGAGAAGCTTGGTAGCAAGAAGTTATCGAAAGAATGAATTGAGTGAATTACAGTTTGTTGTTCACGGGTATCCGCTGCCATCTCCGTTCAATTGAAAGCTTGACGTCTTTATTGCTTGAGATGTTTTTGGGTGGTGAAGTTAATTAGGTTTCTCAACCTAATTAAAGGTAAATTTGTACTCTTTTAATTTTTGAGTAATCTCAAGTTTTAGGGTATAGAACTTGAGAAGATTATTGTAAGCCCATTATTAGTGATATAGTGGAGATTTTGACCGTTTTTCCTTTAAAGGTTTTCCGCGTGTTTTGCTTGTGGATGGTTATTTGTTATTTTCCTTCTCATAATTGGTTTTGTTGATTTCATATTTAATTGTACAAAGACGAAAAGTAATTCCTAGATACAGATTATTTTAGGGCGTACTTTTCCCAACAATAATACCTAGAAGAAGAAGAATTTGAAACCATCATAACTAAATCTCCTTCAGATAAACCAAGAGCACTCAGTCTCTCGGTATTCCTCATCTCCTTCCCGTTGTACAGCAGTTGTTGTCGCTGCAGTGGCACTTGCGTCTGCGTAATACAAAAAACAAACACCATAAATCTGCATGCTTACAAAAAAAATACACAGTCATACGTGTATATATAGATAGATATAGAGGGAGAAACAAGGAGGATTTGAATCTGACCTCAACCTCGAGCAGAGCTTTCAGATTTTCAACCTGTTTAATTGATCATAGATTTAGAGAACAAAATCAGATAATCAAAATCAAAAAATAACATCAATTAAGGATATTGAGTGATGATTGAAGTAATTACAGATTCGTCGCGATCTATTTCTAGGCTGATGATTTGTTCGTCGGCGGTCATTATAGTTAACTTCATCTTCTCGGTTATCCGATTCGAATTCGAGCAATGAGTGCACAGTCTTATCCAGGTGAACCTCCTATTTTCTTGCTCCCAAAGCTTTTCTTCTCCTTTAATATTTTGTTGACCTTTGTGCAATTAAAGGAGATAGATATAGAGAGAGAGAGAAAGTCAAAGAGAGAGAGATTTTGTATTTTTTTTAAATTTCTGAGCTTTTTAACTCGAGTTTAGTTAGGTTAACGGTAGGTAACTGTGAGAAGAGGAAACGAGACGGCAAAAGTACCTTCTAAATATTCCAGTCACATTATGCCACTTTTTGCATTTTTACTTTTTAACCTTTCCGAATAAGAAAATAATATACATATTTGATAGAATTAAATTGGGACTGAAAGTATATGCGATAAAATATACTCCTTCTATCCTAAAATAACTATTTAATTTTAATTTTTTTTAGTCAAAATAATTATTTTTAAAATTAATAATTAAGCATGTGTAAATATATTTTTAACATTATAAAAATTAGTATTAGTAGTAAATTGTATATACTTTTTTTTATTATAACCTCTGCACCTATATTATGACAAAAATGGTACAAAAAATAATTTTAAAAAATAGTCAATTTAACTTTAAAAAGTCAAAACTAAGCAATTATTTTGGGACGGAGAGAGTAATAAATTAAAATAAAATTCTTCTTAATTTATACTCATATTAGACCTGGCAAAAGAAGCGTGGGCCGGCCCGTCAGGAAAAAAAGCGGGCTATAGGCTTTATTATTTCAGCCCATGTAAAGCTGGGCCATTTTGGACCGGCCCGTTCGTGAGTTTTTTTTTAAAAAAACAATGATGCTTGTGAGGGTTGAACACAAGACCTCTAACTTATTAAATAAGAGTTAAACCAACTAAGCTACAACAAGTGCTTATTTGAGACTAAAATTTTTTAGATCAAATTAACCTCAACCTCTTATATCACTATTATTTTGTAAGCATATATTTTTAATCAACTTATAATACATTTTATAAACGCAAAAAATGTATGTTTTCATTAATTAAGAAACAAATATTCATGTAAACATACATTTGGTGTGTTGCATTTTATAATATATTTTACATTTATTAAACATACATTTTACATTTATAAAATAATAAAACGTAAAAATATAAATATTACTATGTATGGGCGTATGATATTTTATATTTATTATAATTAAGATTCATAGCAGATCTGATAAAATATGCATTTTATTAATTAAGATTTCATGTGGATTATCATAAGCAAACTTTTTATAATTTATAAGAATCGTTTATATATATATATATATATAATACTACAATGAAACTAATATATTACAACAGTGATGTAACATATTATAATAGTGCTATAATTTATTAGTTTCATTATAATAATATATTAGTTTCACTATATTATATTATAACAGTGATATAAAAACATAGAATTAATATCGAATATATTTAATATTATAATAAAACTAATATATGAAAAAGTGATAACAGTGCTACTCAACAATTATGTTATTATTGGTAAGATATAATAGTCGTCCAAACGTTAATCATACAAATGTTAAATCCTACTCCCTCCGCTCCTAAAAAAAGAGTCAATTTGCCTCTCTTTTTTGTTTCAAAAAAAGAGTTCGATTTGTTTTGATTGTAACATTAACAAACATCCTTAACTCATGAAGCTAAGGGAACTTGAATTTTGCAAAATTATGACATAAAAAGATTGTGTAAAATAAATTTTGCAAAAAAAAAAAAATTAAGGCAAAAGCCCGCGGGCCCGGCCTGGGTTAGGCCACGGGGACGTAGTTTTTCAACCCATAAAAAATCGGGCTGTTTTGCCCGGCCCGACCGTTTGCCAGGGGTGCTTATATATATATTTTTTATGCATTTTATTATTCTCATATTTTTTATTTTGTATGTCTATTTTATTTAATTAACATGATTTATTTTGTTTTGTATGAGATAATGTTTTATTTATTTTGGTGAGCAATGAAAGATAATTATCCAGTTGTTAAAGATAAAAATGAACCTTACAAGATTACAAGTGGCAGATCTACTTAATGGGTAGCATAGGCAGCTGCTCCTACCTGGATTTTTTTTATAAGTATAGGGGCAGAGCAAATATGTAAATTAATAAAGTTAAGATTGCAGATTAATGGAAGAGTTAAATTTGAGAGAGCAAAAAAAATTATAAACCAATTCTAAATACAAGTACAAAAATCTTCTTAGTTTTAAAGGCTTGATGAAATCTTAAAAATATTTTTTGTATAGTTTTTTGTTTTGAATGTTCATCAGCATGTAAACTGTGAAGGATTGTTTGATTCAAGAGTTTGATTTTTTTGTTATTGATTTAGTTGACTATGGTTACGGTTTATTTGGTCTGATTGACTTTTTATTTTTGGGTTATTTGATCTTCAATTGAAAATACAATCATTTTGGTTGAGTAGTTTCTGTCTTTTATTGTGATAGCTTACAATGATTTTATAATAAAAAATAAAACATGACTATGAGCCTTTAGCAGCCCCTCATTTCTAGTTGTTATAATTACTTTATTTTCCTACATCTAACTAATGAACCATGTATAATTTTTGGTGTTCTGGGTATAAATTTTGAATGATTTGTTTATCTTATTTTAAGTAAAACTTATGTGAAACTTATAAAAAGATAACATGTTTTCCTATTAGTTTTATTAAGTTGGTTAAAGTATTTTTATTATTATTCTTTTGGTGCAATTATTATTAATACCAATCTTATTTGTTCTTATGGCTAACTAAATTATAATACCTAGGTTGATAATACTTGATTGTTTTCCAATCTATCTCTTTACTGATACATTGGAGTATATATACTAATAACTATACATGATAAGTTTCTATATCTCATAAGTATAATAGTAATTCAAATGGATGAGATATATAACTTGTTAGTTAGTTGTTATGCTTTGCAGCTGTTGTGGGTCAAATGATATGGTTATCCATTATGAACTAACTTGATCTAATAGTCTCCCGCAAGATGAAGGTTGTGACGCCCCAAAAATAGGTCTACACAACCCATTTTGAGTTGCCAAAATACATGGTGCATAATTCAAATACAAATCTTCCTATTTCAACTATTAAACTGTCGTACAAAATACGACCACACAAACTGTGAGTTTCAATACAGATATTATCTCGTATATAATACGAAAATATCAACGCTCAAATTAAGTCCTCATTATAATTATTATCACACTATTTTACAAAATAGTGAGGACTACTATAGCACTATCTCGGACCATCACTCCATTTTCCGGCTAGTCCCAGCTATATTCTCATTTCTTGAAGAGAATAATAAAAGAAAAGAGTAAGCTCAACTAGCCTAGTAAAGAATATTATAACCAAGATAATGAAGAATAAATTATCGTTAGCCTTCAATAAATCAGATAAAATATTATGAACAACAAGTTTTAGATCAACAATTTCAGCGGAAATAGCAATCCATTAGAAGAGTCAAGTAGAGTGATGTCTACTATCTTCTATGATTTAAAAGTCTATCATCAATATTTTATCCCTGTAACATCAATCAATAAATATTTTAAATCAATAATTTATCTTTGCACTACGGGCCAAAGATATTCATTTGTATCACCAGTGGTCATGATCATGTCAAACACATGTCCATCTTTACGCTATGGGCCAAAGATATTTATTAATCAACAGTTCATCTTTGCACTACGGGTCAATGATATTTATCAATCAACAATTTATTTTTGCACTACGGGCCAAAAATAACTTTTACCACAATTTAAGACTGAGAATGATGAAAAATGATATAAAGAACGAATCAAGTGATATCAATGATAAATATTAGAGATTTGTAATTTAATTTATCCAAGTTCAAGAATATTCAAATTGTCAACATAATAATTGTGACAACCCGGATTTTTAAGAATTAATAAATAAAATTATTATTATGAGATGTTTCGAGTTTGAGTATGTGTATATGTGTCATATATTGTGAAATATGTGATTTGGTGTGAAGAGAATTTTAATATTAATTTTAATATTTATTGAATTAAAATAAATATTTTAATTAATTTATTTATTGAGTTAAATAAATAAATTATGTGGGTTGTAGAGTAATTTAATTAAGTGTAATATATTAATTAAATGAATATTTAATATTTAATTTAATTAATATGTAATGATTTTATGTTATAGTTCTAATTTAATTGAGATAATTAAATTATATAAAGTTATGTTGTAATTGTTACATGAAATTATAATTAGCGGGTAATTATAATTGTTATGTAACAATTTTTATGTGATTAATTGATGTTAACTTTTAATTATTGAAATTAGAATGGTAAGATTTAATTAATTAAAGTATAACATTAAAAATATGTGTTAAAGGATTTATTAAAAGAGTTTTTTTAAAATCGTTTTTTCAAACAAGGCCCTTGCACCGTTTTAAATCCGTTTTGCCAAACGGGCCTTAACTACTAAAAATCTGTTTTTAAAATAAAATTATTTTGCCAAACAAGCCTTAGGACTTTTTAAATTTCAAATGTGTAACCTATGTATTAAGTGCAATTATTGTATTTATTAGGGTTATTATGTATTATAAGTTATATACTTTATATTGATGTTTTATACTTATAATATATGTAAGTTATATTATATGTATATATGTTAGTAGAAGAACAAAAGTGTTAGTCAGTTAAAACAAAAAAGAGAAATACATAGAAAAGTTAGAGAGAAAGAAAAGGGGAAGAAGAGAGAAGAGAAGCTTGAGAAAATCAACAATTAGCTTCATCCTCTTCGTTCCAATAAGCAAAAGAATGGTATAATTCTTAACTTATTAGTTTTAAAAGTATGGTTGATGTTCTTCGTGTTAAGTTCTATATATATATATATGAGCTTTATAAAAATTGATATAAACATGATTACATATATATATATATTGTGTTCATAAAATTGTTTAAATATAAATTGTATGATGGTTTTAAGTTGGTTAATTCATATATATATGATGAACATGAGTTTTTCATGTTCATCAAAAGTTACAGTGAAATAAATTTTTGTTAATTGGTCTTTGAAAATCAAAATTTGTGTTTGATTGATAATCATTCAGTGAATTGATGTTAGACAATGATAACATGTTTATAAACGGATTCAATGTGATTTGAATTGTGTGGTTTGATTGAGAAATAAATTTACAGTGTTCAATTTTATTAAGAACACTGGAAAATAATTTTTATCCAATTTTTTAAAATTAAGAGTGTTGATTATGTGTTTTGATGATTAAATATGCTAAAACCTGTTAGAAACTTAAAGTTTATGTTTTCTATAAAGTTGATATGAATTGTGTTGATTGAAATCGGAATTTGGTGTCGAGAAATAAGCCAAATTAGTTTTTTCTCTACACAGTTCGCGAATCAGTCTGCGTTCGCTGCAGGGGGCCGCCCTGGTGGTGGGGGGGTGTGTGCAGAAGAGAAATTTTTTATTTGTTTTGTGTACTTTTGTTTAAGATCATGAAAAGCTAAGTTTATGTAATAAACTTGATGACATATTAGGCATACCTTAAAATGCTAAATAATAGTAATGAATTATGTTAATAAAATATAATTATAATTTAAATAATTATAATTACAATAAAGGTTTAATTTTAATTATAATTTGTTAAATTATAATGAATATAGCTTGATTAATTATAATCAAAGTAAATGTTTAATTTAAATTATAATTTGTTTAATTATAATTTAATTAATATAAAATACAATTATAATTTAATTAATTATAATTGAGGAGAATGTGTAATTTAAATTATAATTTATTTAAATTATAATTAATATGAGTACGTAATTATTGGTTGATTAATTATGTGAAAATATAATATGATTATTGTGATGTGATTAATTATGTGATAATTAATTATTAACTTAATAATTAAAGAAGAATGAGTTAACCTAAATGGGTTAACTAATTATAAGAATTAGACATGTGATAATTAATTTATATTATTAATTATACATATAATTTGACAGTGTGTGTTAAACAAATAAATAAGAGAGAATTATAAAATGTAAAGTAGAATTTACTTAAACGATTGTTAAGCGTTGCTATATGATTAATAGTTGATGTGTATGGTAATACGTTGTGTAAGATTCATGAAGTGCAGATTATTATAAGCTGTTTTTCGTTAATTGGTAATCTACGAGTCAGGCAAGTCTTTCAGTTCCTATTTGCTATGTGAACTTGATGACGAATTATTTTAAATTGTATTTCAAAGAGCATGATATGTTATATATGTTGTAAGTATGAAATGATAAAGTCAATTTATGACTTCATTGATTGAGTAAAGAATGTTGATTGAGTAAGGAACTCAATCTTTATACTTGTTATATGAATTAAAGCATGCATGATATGTTAGTCTAACGATTATGATGTATAAGAGGAGCATGTTATTTATGTGCTACGTAATGCATGAAAGTTGTTAGATCTTGCTGAGCTGTCGAGCTCACTCTTGCAAATAACTATTTTTTTGCAGGTCAAGATTTCAAGGTAATGATACGTACTATTTGAATTATAGAGATCAATATTCAAGAAGATTACTTATGTTAGATGAGAAATGCATTTAATGTTTTAATTGTAACATAATTGATGGGTTGTAAAGTTGAGCTATCTGATGTATAGTGGATATTGTTTTGTGATGTAAGACTTTGTATAGTAACTTCGATGTAGCGATTCATGTAATAAATTTGAATCAAAGATATGTTATGTAAAGGTTGAGATTCAGGGCAATAAAGAAAGAGATATATAAAAGTTTTAATTATTCCGCACTTTTAGTGATTGTATCATCGAATAATGATGTAAAGTTAGAAGTTCGATGTATTGTTAACGACCAAGATTGAGAGTCGAATTGTATGAATTTTGGGGGCGTTACAGTTGGTATCAAAGCTGATAGGTTATACACCTTAGGTAAGAGTACCTTAGGCTATGACCTTTGGTTATAAGAAGTTAAGTTTAAGTTACGTATGTTAAAAAGGTGATTCTTTTCACATATGTAGAAGTATAGGATGAGTTAAGTCCTAGAAATGTTATAAGAAGAAGATGAGAATGACGATGAATAAAATCCCAATAAAATATTGAGCTATATGAATGAAATTAGAAATTTCTTAAAAGAAGAGTTGTTAAATAAATAAGAAGATTCAAAGAAGAATCTTGAAGAGATATAAAGATAAGAATCATGAGTTGCCTAACTCTAATAATCAAAATGATGAATAACGATGAATAGACAAAGTCTATAAGATTAAAGCATAAATGAAATCATGATATGACATGATGATAGGTAAAAATAAGAAGATTGTAAAACAAACCGATCATGAGATAAGAAAAGAATCATAAGGGAGATGATTATAGAATAAGATCACGACATGATTTTTTAAAGTTGTAAAAGACAGATAGTCTGTAATGATTGAATAATTATAGTTTGATGTTATAACGAGAATGTACTATGATATAGTACGAGATAAACTCACAAGGAGTTATAAATGATGAGATACAGAAAATCTGTATCGAGCAAAGAACAAGTTATGAGCAATATAGAGTTAAGTGGGATTTCAACTGAGAACTCATATGGTGGCTGAGTTGTACAAACCTTTGTATGGGCTGGAGTTTTGTGCTTACACTTGGTTTATCACATGGGTAATCATTAAAATGTGGTGTCGCGCTATAGATATATATATGGTGAGAAGGTGATTCTTGTCCTATGTTTATAATTGATAGTTAGAGGTGATATTAAGATTAGATTAGATGATATTAAGGTTAGGTGCGAGTTCTTAAAACTCATACTTATGGTAAGTTCATGACTCATAATCGTATGTATGTTTTTGAACCCCTAAGCATATGGACAGTCCCTGATCAGTTCTTGGATTACGTATCGCTAGGACAAGTTCCTAAACTCGTATTATTGTGGCAAGTTCCTGAACTTCCAAATTGTGGTAAGTTTGATGAACTATACTGGGTATAAAAAGGTTATGGTATAGAAAGCATTGATGATGCTGAGGATTGATATAATGATTAAGTAATGAAGTGGTGGAGTAAAGATTTAAATTGATGAAGAAAATTTTGATATTCTAAATCTCCTAACTTTGCTAGATTTTCAAAATTTATTGACTTCGTGTTGATGTTGCACTTCTGTTTTCTTGAAAAATATTGGATCAAATGATTGAACCAATGGATTTTTAAAAACAGTGTTATTATTCACATGTCTATTCTAATTGCTTCAGCTAGACAAAAATGATTTGAAAATTTCAAAATGTATTTTATATATTCTATACATCATTTGATATGATGTAGGAATAATAATCGAGGAAGTCATCAATGCGGTTAAACCTAGTGTTGGATGTGATCGTAGGATCGTCAGCCCACTATGGTATGGTGTAGTATGACGACGTTATGTAATGACGAAATTCTCAACGTACCATTACTATGATACAGTATCAGGATATTATAAAAAGATTTATTTATTTTTAGTTTCCTTAAACTATAAATTATTTTTATTGAGTTGGTTAAATATATATATATATATATATATATATTGATTGATATCTGAATTGTTGCTAGAAGTCTATGCTACTTGATTCAGCTAGACAAGTATTGAAAGATATTTATGAAATTCAAGCGTTCTTGGTCAAACTATGCCAAACCAAATTGTTTTGGTGCGGATTCAAATGTTAAGAAGCTGAGGTGAACAACCCTATAAAAAGGGGACATGTTATCGGAGACAATAGTTCCGAGTGTAACGCATATAGTCGTTACGATGTACTACGTTTGTGCACGACGTAGTGGTGCGATAGTCTGATCACCTAGAGCACCGATGTAAGATGTTTACAGTTTGTGTGATTGTTAAACATTTTGTTAGAGCGGTTTATAGTGTGAAGTACCGGGGGTGAAGCACTGTTAAACCTAGAGATGAGTTCAAGGTCTTATGACCCCTCAGTATGATTTGAGAATCTTTTAAATTCTTGAGTTATTTATATCGCTTCCCAATTATTGAACAATTGTGAAAGATTCTTATTATTCTGAAAAAGAATGTGGCAAGAATGATATTCCTTAGAAAGAAGTAGTTGTGGAACGCAACAATCCAGTGAATAAGGATTAACGTAAAATCTATTTTGATAGAGTGGTATATTAAGATTAATAAGTAAAAATTTCGAAGACGAAATTCTTAGAAGAAGGGGTGAATGTGATTACCCGAATACTTACAAGATAGTGAATTATGGAGTATATGAATTCTACGAGTAGAGTATATGGTAATGATCCTTAGAAAGGAAATGAATGAGTTAAAGAATATATAATATTTGAATATGATTGGGTTTAATTGAAGGTTATGAAATAAAATCTAAAACTTGTTGAAGAAATGAATGGAGTAAGATATATATATATATATATATATATATATATATATATATATAACTTTTGTTGAGCTAATATGTTGAAGTTATTCAACGAGAAATTATGAAGGAGGTTGGTGTAAACCGAGTAAGGGAGGTTTCGTTGATTCCGAAGACAGAATCCTTATAAGGAGGGAAGGATGTGACAACCCGAATTTTCAAGAATTAATAAATAAAATTATTATTATAAGATGTTTCGAGTTTGAGTATGTGTATATGTGTTATATATTATAAAATATGTGATTTGGTGTGAAGAAAATTTTATATATTAATTTTAATATTTATTAAATTAAAATAAATATTTTAATTAATTTATTTATTGAGTTAAATAAATAAATTATGTGGGTTATGGAGTAATTTAATTAAGTGTAATATATTTATTAAATAAATATTTAATATTTAATTTAATTAATATGTAATGATTTTATGTTATAGTTCTAATTTAATTGTGATAATTAAATTAGATAAAGTTATGTGGTAATTGTTACATTAAATTATAATTAGCGAGTAATTATAATTGTTATGTGGCAATTTTTATGTGATTAATTGATGTTAACTTTTAGCTAATTAAATTAGAATTGTAAGATTTAATTAATTAAAGTATAACATTAAAAATATGTGTTAAAAGATTTATTAAAAGAGTTAAAAGAGTTTTTTTAAAACCGTTTTCCCAAACAAGACCCTTGCACCAGTTTTAAATTCGTTTTGCCAAACGGGGCCTTAACTACTAAAAACATGTTTTTAAAATAAAATTATTTTGCCAAACAAGCCTTAGGGCTTTTTAAATTTTAAATGTGTAACCTATGTATTAAGTGCAATTATTATATTTATTAGGGTTATTATGTATTATAAGTTATGTACTTTATATTTATGTTTTATACTTATAATATATGTAAGTTATATTATATGTATATACGTTAGTAGAAGAACAAAAGTGTTAGTCAGTTAAAACAAAGAAGAGAAATACAGAGAAAAGTTAGAGAGAAAGAAAAGAGGAAGAAGAGGGAAGAGAAACTTAAGAAAATCGACAATTAGCATCATCCTCTTCGTTCCAATAAGCAAAAGAAGGGTATAATTCATAGCTTAATAGTTTAACTTATTAGTTTTAAAAGTATGGTTGATGTTTTTCGTGTTAAGTTCTCTGTATATATATATGAGCTTTATAAAAATTGATATAAACATGATTACATATATATATTGTGTTCATAAAATTGTTTAAATATAAATTGTATGATGATTTTAAGTTGGTTAATTCATATATACATGATGAACATGAAGAATTCATGTTCATCAAAAGTTACAGTGAAATAAGTTTTTGTTAATTGGTCTTTGAAAATCAAAATTTGGGTTTAATTGATAATCATTGGGTGAATTGATGTTAGATAATGATAACATGTTTATAAACGGATTCAATGTGATTTGAATTGTGTGTTTTGATTGAGAAATAAACTTACAGTGTTCAATTTTATCAAGAACCCAAGAAAATAGTTTTTATCCAAATTTTTCAAAATTAAGAGTGTTGATTATGTGTTTTGATGATTAAATATGTTAAAATCTGTTAGAAACTTAAAATTTATGTTTTCTATAAAGTTGATATGAATTGTGTTTACTGGAATTGGAATTTGGTGTGGAGAAATAAGCTGTAAGACCCCAAATTTTATGAATAAAGATTTAATTTTTTTTATATATTATTTTAAAATAGTAAGGTATTGATTTGATAAATGTGGTAAGTTATAGGTAGTATGTGCAAATTTTACAAAGTAAGCAAGTGGTTATAAAATATTCGTTGTGTCGGAAAATATTCATTTGGTCGAGGAATATTCTTTTTGTCGGAGAATATTCGTACGACAGCGCAGTCATTGGTGGACCGCACAACGGAATGAATGTCGGATATAGAAAGCGACAGAAATAATTTTTTTACAAAAATAACGGTAAACCTTTTATCGTTAAAACTGTTGAAATACCCGGTGGTTAAATTACAGTAATACGCGGTGTTGCACAGTGGCACACGGTATTGCACAAGTAATTCTAATTATTGATTTTTACGTAAGAAGTCACTCATTCAATAATTGTTACAGTAATTACTGTTCAATATTTTATATTATTGATCCAATAATTGTTATATTGATATTTATATTAGTGATTCAATAATTGTCATTGCACAGTATTTTAAATTATCAAATTAATAATTCATATTATTTGAATAATATTATTAGATAGCTTTATTGACAATGTCTAGAAAGTTCTGTTGAGGAAAGGGGTTAGGTTATATAATTGCGCGCCAATGAGAAGAAATTCTTATCAGAAAGTCCCCTCTTTCCTGAGAACGACTTGGTTGTCAATATTGTAGTTCTGTAATATTATTTGTGAATAATTAATTGTTGATATATATGATAAGGAAATATTTATTTAATGTGAATTTAAACGGAGGAATTTTTTTTAACATGTGACACTTGTTGAAAGTTGGTATTTTATCTTTTTCGATAAAATAATTCATTAAAATATATTATTATAATATTACATTATAATAGTATGATGTGATTATATAATAGTATGATTTTTATAATTTGAATGGTAACATTATTATAGTAAATTCATGGTATAAAAGTAAAATGAGGTAGAAGAGAACAAATTGAATTTAAATTCTTATGATGTAAACAATGATGTCATCGGAACGATGAGGTAAGCAATGATGTCATAGGATCGATGATGTAAGCGATGATGTCATAAATTATGGCAAAAAGACTATTTTACCCTTACTCTGCCAAGTCTATAAATAGAAGCTCATTTCTTCATTATTTCTCACCAATTCACTAAAGCTATAGAGAGAGAAAGTATAGAGAGAATAAAAGAGAAAGAAGAAGAGTATGCTGTTATTACACTAGTGTAGTATCTAAATTTCTATTAAGGTAAGGAATATTATTTTTCGTATTCATGAAAAGAGTTATTTTCCTTCAATACTCGTAAGAGTTGTTATTCAATTATTTATTATTCTGTTGAAATAATCTGTTTACGCGGATTACCGCATGCATGTTGAAATCCTTTTGTTATTCCATTCTTTATTATTTTGTGGGAATAACCTGTCTATGCGGACTACCGCATGCTTGGTGAATAACCCTTAGTATTCATTTGTTATTAAATTGTGGAGATGATCTGTCGGCGCGGATTACCGCCTGACGGGTAAAAATCCATTTGCAGTGTCGTATATTATTTCATTTCAGATTTCTAACTCTAAACTTACTACGGTAAATATTGCTTCTATAATTCCTGAAATGATCAGAAATTTCTTGAGTTTTGCACTTCATCTAATATCATTTCACTGGAATATTGGTCTGAACTTTCTCGTGAAATTTTTATCTTTTCATGTCGAGTTACTATTTACGAATTACTATTCACAAGGGTACTATTCACGGTAAAAAAATATTTTTTTCTTTTCAAATTATCTTTGATTGGATCCAGGTTTTCATCTTCATTCTTGAACTCTGGATAAATTCTCTAATATTTGTCCTTTATTTCACTGAATTCGTTATTCGTATTATTTTTCATCATCCTCAGTCCTAAATGGTGATATAACTGGATATCTTTGGCCTGTAGTGCAAAGATGAATGATTACCTGATGAATATCTTTGGCCCGTATTGCAAAGATGGACATGTGTTGAGATGAACACGTCCAACTGGTGATACAAATAAATATCTTTGGCCCGTAGTGCAAAGATGAATATTTGACTCAAGATGTATATTGATTGATGTTACAGAAATAAAATATTGATGATGGAATTTTAAATCAAAGAAGATAGTAGAAATCATTCTCTACTTAACTCTTCTAATGAATTATTATTTCCACTGCAGTTGTTGATCTAAAATTTTTTGTCCATAATATTTTATCTGATTTGTTGAAGGCTAACGATAATTTATTCTTCATTATCTTAGTCATAATATTCTTTACTGGGCTAGTTGAGCTCACCCTTTCTTCCATTGTTTTCTTCAAAAAATGAGAATATCGTGGGGACTAGTCGGGGATCAGAGTGATGGTCAGAGTTAGATCTGTAGAAGTTCTCACTATTCTATAAAATAGTGGGATAATGATTGTAATTGATAAGAAATGAATTTGAGTGTTTATATTTCAGTATTATATACGATTTGTATTGAAACTTACAGTTTGCGTGGTCGTATTTTGCACGACCGTATGTTATAAAAGATTGTATTTAGATTCTGTACTACGTATTTGGCGACTCAGAATGGGTTGGTATTGAACCTATTTTGGGGGCGTCACATGAGCCAAATTAGTTTTTTCTCTGCACAGTTCGCGAACCAGTCTGCGTTCGCTGCAAAGGGCCCGCCCCGGCGGGGGAGGGTCCAGAAGAGAATTTTTTTATTTGTTTTATGTACTTTTGTTTAAGATCATGAAAAGTTTAGTTTATGTAATAAACATGATGACATATTAGGCATACCTTAAAATGCTAAATAATAGTAATGAATTATGTTAATAAAATATAAAATGTAATTATAATTTAAATTATTATAATTACAGTAAAGGTTTAATTTCAATTATAATTTGTTAAATTATAATGAATATAGTTTGATTAATTATAATCAAAGTAAATATTTAATTTAAATTATAATTTATTTAATTATAATTTAATTAATATAAAATGCAATTATAATTTAATTAATTATAATTGAGGAGAATGTGTAATTTAAATTATAATTTGTTTAAATTATAATTAATATGAGTATGTAATTATTAGTTGATTAATTATGTGAAAATATAATATGATTATTGTGATGTGATTAATTATGTGATAATTAATTATTAACTTAATAATTAAAGAAGAATGAGTTAATCTAATTGGGTTAACTAATTATGAGAATTAGATATGTGATAATTAATTTTTATTATTAATTATACATATAATTTGACAGTGTGTGTTAAACAAATAAATGGGAGTGAATTATGAAATGTAAAGTAGAATTTACTTAAACGATTGTTAAGCGTTGCTATATGACTAATAGTTGATGTGTATGATAATACGTTGTGTAAGATTCATGAAGTGCAGATTATTATAAGCTATTTTTCATTAATTGGTAATCTACGAGCCAGAGAAGTCTTTCAGTTTCTATTTGCTATGTGAACTTGATGACGAATTATTTTAAATTGTATTTCAAAGAGCAAGATATGTTATATATGTTGTAAGTATGAAATGATAAAGTCAATTTATGACTTCATTGATTGAGTAAAGAATGTTGATTGAGTAAGGAACTCAATATTTATACTTGTTATATGAATTAAAGCATGCATGATATGTTAGTCTAACGATTATGATGTATAAGATGAGCATGTTATTTATGTGCTACGTGATGCATGAAAGCTGTTAGATCTTGCTGAGCTATCGAGCTCACTCTTGCAAATAACTATTTTTTTGCAGGTCAAGATTTCAAGGTAATGATACGTACTATTTGAATTATAGAGATCAATATTCAAGAAGATTACTTATGTTAGATGAGAAATGCATTTAATGTTTTGATTGTAACATAATTGTTGAGTTATAAAGTTGAGCTATCTGATATATAGTGGATATTGTTTTGTGATGTAAGACTTTGTATAGTAACTTCGATGTAGCGATTCATGTAATAAATTTGAATCAAAGATATGTTATGTAAAGGTTGAGATTCAGGGCAATAAAGAAAGAGATATATAAAAGTTTTAATTATTCCGCACTTTTAGTGATTGTATCATCGAATAATGATGTAAAGTTAGAAGTTCGATGTATTGTTAACGACCAAAATTGAGAGTCGAATTGTATGAATTTTGGGGGCGTTACAATAATCAATTGTGGAGTAAAATTCAAGAATGAAATTAATATATCAAAAATAATTTGGACATAAAGAAACTAATTTTTCTCGTGAATAGTATCCCGTGTGAATATTATCGTATGAATAGTATTCCGACATAAAAATATTAAAATTTGATAAGAAAGTTTAGACCAATATTCCAGTGAAATGATATTAGATGAAGCGCAAACTTTAAGGAATTTCTAATCATTTCAAGAATTATAGAAACAATACTTACCATAGTAAGTTTAAATTTAAGAATATGAAATGAAATAATATAACTTCATAATGTGAAGTATGAAAAAAAATCATATCCCTTACAAGTAATGAAATAAAATAATATTATTTACGAATATTGAAAGAAAATAACATCCTTTACCTTAGTAGAAAATTAGATTTGACAAGTATACAGGATATTATTCTGAGAAAAATCTTGCACTATAAACTACACTCAAAGTATCCTTATACTTAAAAGAAATACTTACAATATAATACTAAAACACTTATGTTTTTGGTGTGTTTAGGATGAAGGGGTTACCTCCCTTTTATAGTGCAATTCGGAAGAAAAAAAACAAGCTTTTCTGCCTAACTGTCCTTTTTCTTCTTGCCTAACTTTCAATTCCTTATAGGCGAGGGCCTTCTAAATGGAAAAAGAATTGCAGGAGCAATTCTCAACCAACCATTTGGAAAAAAAAGGATAAGGGCTATACTGCTTTGAAAACAAGCATTCAAATACAATTTGCTCGCCTCCGTCCCTTTTATCACATGCTTATATATATTATAATAATTTTACTAATTAAACAATTAAAATTATACTATTATATCATCACATTATATTATTATAATAAAATATTTGAATGAATATTTTATCGGAGAAGATAATTATGGTTTCATAGAAAAATATGTCAAACTTTCAACAAATGTCTCATGCTAAAATTCTTCCAATTGTAACAAAAATTAGACAAAATATCCACCACAAAATAATTATTCACAATTAATATTATAAGCTCACAATATTGACAATCAGATCGTTACCAGGAAAGAGGGGGGTTTTCGATAATGATTTATCCTTATTGGCGCGCAATTATATAACCTAACCCCTTTTCTTGACAGAACTTTTTAGATATTGTCAATAATGCTATCTAATAATATCATTTAAATAATATGAGTTACTGTGTTGTAACAATAATATAAAATATTGTGCAGATGTTACTGTAACAATTATTGAATCAATAATTGAGATAATATGCAATAACTACTGTGACAATTATTGAATACTAAGTGACTTCTTACGTAAGAATCAATAATCAGAGATACTGTGCAATACCGTGTGCTACTGTGCAACAACGCGTATTAATGTACTTTTATCACCGGGTATTTCAACAGTTAACGGTAAAAGTTCTGCTGTCAATTTTTAAAAAACTTATTTTTGTCGTTTTCTTCATCCGACAGTTATTCGTTATGGGGCCCACCAATGATTGCGCCGTCGTACAAATATTTCCCGACAAAACGAATATTCCCTGAATATTTTATGACAACTTGCTTACTTTGTCAAATTTGCACATATCACCCATAACTATCACATTTATCTCATTCACACCTTACTATTTAAAATAATATATAGAGAAAATTAAATCTTATTCATAAAAAGTTGGGGTCTTACAAAGGTGGTGATGGAACAACCTTCAGCTTGGTTCTAAATCGGTGAAAGCGAGAGTGGGTACTTGTTTCGTTAGTGCATCAACAAGTTGATCCTCGGATGAAATAAAGGTAATATGAAACAACTTGTTGGTGACCATTTTGTTAGGAATATTCATGAGAATGATATTCCTATTTATATATGATTTGATTGTGATATAAATAAATGAATATACAAGTATGCTTGCATTGATGAAAGCTGTAAAGTTCTTTAATAGATAATAGGAATATATGTACAAGGACTTAGACTGAAAATGATCAAATATGTTAGGTTGATCCTACATAAGCAAAACAGCTTTGTAAAGTCCTTAAAAAGAAATGATGTACAAGAACTATAAATATAGATAGATCAAGCTTGTTAGGTTGATCTTATACAATGTAATAGATAGGCTTGTCTGATCGTCGAGCACTGCACCAGCATTGTAGTTTGCCAGGAGAGACAAGGAAAACTCGAGAACTATCAAGGCGGAATCGTAATCTACAAGGATAGTAGATCTCGGAGTTCGTAGTCTGCCAGGAGAGGCGAGGCAGGATCGTAGTGTGTCGGGAAGAACTTTCTCAGTGCTGTAGTCTGCTGAGGAAGTCATATTCAGAATCGTAGAGACAGCCTGTCTATGAGCCGATCGAGCATCTGCCAGAGCTAAATCAAGAATCGTAGATCACACTTGTAGTAGTGGAGTCTACTGATCATATCAGAGGCAGAGATCGTAGTCGAGCCAGATCAGACGAGGACAGCAAGCATGAAGGTAGAAATCGTAGTCTGTCAAGATCTGATCTCGAAGTCGTAGTGTCTGTAGAAACAAGACTAAATCGTAGTCTGCAGAACTAAGGCGTTCACAAAGGTTGCTCACAATGTCAAGGTAGAATCGTAGTGTCAACACGATTCTCAACAGACAAGCACTCCCATAGAATCCAAAGATGAAGCCTATGGTCTAAGCTACAAAGATACATTCCACTTAAAGGAAACCAGAGAGCACTCAAAGAATGGCAGGTAAGCTAACAGAAGATCTAAGCACCAACTCAATCAACATTCAGATTTAGTTGTGAAGCCATTCAAGATGAATTCTTCCACAAGCCGATCAGAAGAAGACTTCAAATAAAGTGACTGACTAAAGAAAGTTAGCAAGTGCAGTAACTGTCAAAAGAACAGAAGACAACGGTCTTGGGATTAACCAAGATCGTAGTGTTTGCCAAACGAGTAGGAACTGATGCAGTTTACACAGAGATACTTTCCAGCTTATGAAGAACAGAACAAAAGTGATTAAGTATGGGTCAGACCAGTGTTGATAGGTGAACGGGAGATCACTAGGAGAAAGAGAGCTGGGTATGCCACAAATCTGATGTGTCTTACTATTCAGAAGGAGGCCAGAAAGACAAGTCAAGCTATCAGTTCCTGAGATCAGTCAAGGCAAGCAGAAGCATTGAAGCACTGCACAAGAGAAGAGAGAGGTGTTCTACATTGCATATCTAAAGAACATTCTTCAGAATCGTAGTGTTGTCTCAACCAGTCAAAGAAGCAACATTCAACAAGACACACTACGATCAAGGTCCAAGAACATCTGCATCAGAATCGTGGAGTTCGGACATCTGAATGTTGAAGCACTGGCAATGTCTCAATATGAAGACTGACATCCGAACGTTGCTAATTAAGAGCATCGATGCAAAAGGACAACTCCTGTAGATTCAAATCAGAGAATCAGAAAGGAGATATAAAGACTACTACTAGCCTGACACGAAACAGTGACATCTCTGAGGTGGTAGGTGAAAAAGCAGACGGCTGTGTCAGTAAAGTCAAAAAGGAGCTGTCACGTCACATCAGTAGTCTGCACCAAATAACTCGAGATCTGCGAAGCAATTCAAATAGCTTCCAACGGCTACTTTCCAACGGGAAGATCATGAAAGGGTATTTAATGGACAGAGCTTCAGGGATAAGAGTTGTTGTAGCGTTGTAGAATCGTTGAGTTATTGTAATGCTATATTGTTGACTCTACGAGTTCCACCAGAGCTGAACAGAACAAGTCTTCAGTGGTAGTGAGACTACGAAGGTGGAAGTGAAGCAGACTTAAAAAAGGCTTGAACAGACTAAAGCTTCACTCAACAAGGATGAGAATGCTATTGAAGATGGCAGCCAAGCTGAGAGCTGAGAAAGCCTTGAAGATAGCATTCAAGAAAGTGGCTAAGTATAATGAAGATCAGAAGAGCCACTCTATGGATCACCATGAAGAACCAGAAGCTGAAAAAGAAAAGATGCAGAACCATGTCTGCTTATTTATGAAGAAGAGTTCAAGGAATGCTAAGGACCAGAAGAAGGTGACCTACAATGAAAAGCCTTAGCAGTCCTATGTGGTGATGGTGCACAACTGACATCGGATGAAGATGGGCTGAACAGAGTGAAGATCAGCTGCACCAGAGAAGAAAAGGTCCAAACTCAAAGCAGAATGCTGAGGACCAAGCCAGGCTGCTAAGTACAAAAATGATTAAGCTTAAAAACATCTTAGCAGCAAAGCACAAACAACAACAACAACTACAACAACGAGTAGCCAGGGCCTGAGGGGTCCTTGTCCAGAGGGACTAAATGAGTTCCAAGGCTGCGGGTCTTGAAGAGTTCTTAATGAACTATAGGAGTTCTAAGTCAGAGGACTTGAAGAGTTCTTAGTGAACTAAAGGAGTTCCAAGTCAGAGGAATTAAAGAGTTCTAAGTGAACTAAAGTTCCAGGGCTGCGGTCCTTGAAGGAATCTTAGTGATTCAGGGTGCTGCCCTTCTTTAGTGGATTTTCTGCGAGAGTGCAGAAGAGTGGATTAGGAGCTTGTGTCTCTGAACCACTTAAAACCCCTTGTGTCTTTTACATTCTGTCATTACATTTTGTACTTAACTGCTATAACTGCTATATTTGTATTAACTACGTACAACTAAACTAACTCCAAGAATAATGTATCAATGTTTATCAATATATCAATAAAGGGGACATTTAACCTATTCCACTGTACTTGAAATGATTCTTATGTTTGTCATATGCTAACTCCTTAGAAATACAAAATAAAATGGAAAAGAATTTAAAAACACAAAGGATCTATTCAACCCCCCCTTCTAGATCTATTGTGTGCCTACTGGAAACTAACAATTGGTATCAGAGCAGGTTCTCATGCTATATTCTAAAGCTAATCGCTTTGAGTCTGATCCTAGGCACAAACATTGTTCTAAACTTAGTTTAGTGGTAAATAACTTGTAAATGCATATAAGCTCACACGTTGGAAATAATGTATACAGGTAAATGTGTATATACATCTGAAGCTGCTCAGATTGGTCCAGGTTCTTAAATACCATAGCATCAAAACCAATCCTTATCCACAGTCAATCTTGTAGTCTGAAGACTATAAACAGGAAGTCAAGAGGCATCACCAACAAAGAATCAAGCATCCTCCATTCTGAAAGATGAAAGGCCATACATGCTATGAAATGTTTATCCAGAGGAGAAAGAAGAATTTTCCAAATATGTATTTGGCTAACCAGTAGTTGGATGTGAACCCTGAGGTTCAAGATGATCAAAGAACTAAAGATGTTAAGACTTTCTTAGCCTACCTCTTCAAGGCTATGACTGATTGATCGAAGGACAACAGGAGCAACAAGCTGTCAGAAAGAAATGTAAAGATGTGCACATCAATGCCTAACCTCATTATAGCAAAGTAAATGACTGTCAAGAGACTGAAAATGTAAAGGTACGGTTCCTCATTAATATAAATGTATACATCATGCTGCATCACCTTATGTACTATAACAGTATTCTATCAAGAGATCATACTCTACCTAAAAAGGGGAATAGAGAAAGTACATTAAGGTTGAAAACTTAATTGCTAACAAACTTTCTCTCCATCCAAGGTTTAGGTCGAAGATAACATTTTGAAAGAAGTCTAAAATAGGTCATAAGCATATCAAGAATTAATTAAGTTTAAGAGGAGTAATCCTTGCTGAAGGGTTAGTATGTATGTACAAACCTATGTTCTAAGTTTTTGATAATACGTAGAGTATGATCAGTTCTAGAGGAGTATCTTGAAGATTCTTAGAAACTGATTATCTCCATGAATCAACCAGATACAAATAAGTAATAGAGTTAATTACTACTCTGCGAACATTCAAAATCTGTGAACATAACCAAGCAAAGGGTGAAACCATCAAAGAAAAAGAGTGTCATATTAAAATGATTAATCCTACACACACTCACTAGCATGTATGATATATATCACATCTAAATCTGTTACATGCATAGATATGATCATTGTTGCTAAAGTTAATGTAAAATCTAGTATATGAGGAATAAGGGTTTTGAGAAACTAACCTAGTAGGACCCAGTTAACCATGGGTACCAAAAATAGAAACTTATCTAACCTGCAGTTACTTGGTCTAACCGATCACACTAAGGGATCCTGAAGCAGATGGCTTCAGTTATGAAGATTCAACCAACTGGAGGCTCTAGACATTTCAGCATTGTTCTTGTCAAGATCATTCTATACCAAGGCCGGTTTCTGAAGACTTGCTGAGCTAAACATGAATGAAGCTCACAAGATTGGTAATCTCCATATAGAATCTGACCGTTCATGTCAAGATGAAAAAGACCCTCTATGCCTATTCATACAAAGCATGTCAACTCAGAGGGAATATTGAAGGAGCTCACATCAAAGGATCATCAATTATTGAGCACGAGGAATGCATCATAGAAGAAGAACTCCACGAATGAAGTCTATCAAAGAGCTTAAAGAAAATCATAGTGTCCTCTACTGATCAAGACTGTGCCAAGCTTGTGCAAGCCAACACACAACGATTATGTCACAATGACTATAATCGTAGTATTCCTCCAGTCAGCATCAAAGACTGTAGTACTGATGAAGGGAGGAAGAGCAACAAATGAAGAAAAGCTTATAACCGTTGACAATTTGATAGTCCAGATGTTTCCATATTCATCCTTAGTTCAAATCGAAGAAGCGTATTGCAGTGATCAATCCCGAAGATTCAAAGAGGCTTATATGATAATAATAATTTCAGTCAGAAGGAAGTATGCAAGGCTGCCTTCTGATACATATGAAGAGGAAGAATTCATCCCTCCTTGAAGAAATAGCATCATCTATGAGGAGCAGTGATTTGCTAAGAAAAGCGATCACAGAACAAAGGAGTTCTCTCTCACTACGATTGAAGAAGTGTCACCAATCGTAGAATCCAGACAAACTATGATTGCAGATGGAGAAGCTGCAACAGCCTCTTAGCCTGAACAATTATCAGGACTGAATCTGAAGGAAATACAAAGGCTGTGTCCAAATCAAAGAAGAGGACTAGGAGATTTATCAAGAAGTTTGATCTGAAAGATGAGGAAGATGATCAAAGAATTGCTTTCGAAAAGGCTGAACAAAGCAATCAATCTCAAGCATCTGGTCCAACTAAGAAAGAAACTAGAACCTTAGGAGATCAGGTCATGATCAGTCATACAAAACACTACTGTTCCTGATCAAACTGTGATCTATGCTGAGAAAGAGAAAAGTTGAAGATTGTGGAAGAATAGATGAGGATATGGAGATGATGAAGCTCAGGGAGCAAAATAAAGAAACTGAATTCTAGCCAAGAGTTGTGAGTTAAACAAGAGCTAACCCAAAATAGAAAGATTCCAGTTATAGAGTCCCAAAATTCTGTGACTGATGAACCAAATGAATATCCATCATAGTCAGTAGTAATGTCCCAAAACATGATACTGATAACCATACCAGCCACCCACCTCAAAATCGTGAAGTGCCCATGATCAACCATCTGATTATAATAAAAGAGCAGAAGGACACCACGATTACACCTTATACAAAACCAACACCAATGAAAATCCAGAGTTGGTAGATGAACTCCCCAGCAGAGAGGTAAAATGTGATGTCAGTACTAATCTTGTCTAAAGTTTTTCATCTAGTAAGCGCCTCAGAGACAAACATGACCCTTAACATTGAGCTAAGAGGTTGGCCCTTCTTGAGCTACCTTATGTTAGAAGGAATGCTAATATGGAATGCATCACAAGAATCTTTGCTGAAGCAAGTAGCATCTCATCAGAAGATTACTAGCTGCAAATGAGAATTGCCAATCCCTCAGAGTCTAATAGAGAAGTTGTTTATTGAAGCATGACCACAGACTACGATCATCAAATAAGAAGCAAAGGTTGTAGACCAGTCTGGGAAATCGTGGAGTACTGAGCTAAGACATAAGTCACTCTATGAATTTAAGAAGTCAATAGTCAACAGAAGAAAAGTCAAATCTGATTAATTGACACGATGGAGAAGTTACAGATTGGGACCTATCAACGTCTTACAACTGTCCCACTAAGAAACGTGAAAGGAACAGTTACAAGAGGGAAATTCAAATAATTGGCAGTTTTATTTTAGCGGGTTCATGAAAAGCTGCAAATCTATCAAATCAATACACTCATCCTCTCAAGCCAAAACCTAAACTTCCAAACAACCAGATCTTATCAAATAGCTATCAAATCTTGAATCACTTCCTGATATCTCACAAGATTCTCACACAGTTATAAACTCAGAAAACCCTAACTCTCCAAATGGCAAACTGGCGAGTAATCACTGGCATTCAGCTCGGAACCAAGACGTTCGAGAAATCTGAGAAGAAGTTCAAAGATATTCTTGAACTTGTGAAGAAGGCTGGATTCTCAGAATGTCTTGAGTCAAACACTCGAATATATGTTGACCTGGTTAAAGAATTTTACTCAAATGCAACTATGAGTTCTGGAACTCTTTCTACCAAGGTAAAAGGTCAAATTCTAAAGCTGAAGTCTTCTGACATCAATCAGTGCTTAGGTTTTCCTGACCTAGGACTGAAAAGCCTTGATGAAGTTGATGTCGAAGGAACCAAGAAGATTATGGGATACAAAAGAAATCCTAGTCTGAAGGATATGCAGAAAAAGGAGTTTCCTGAAGAGTTTGAGTTCCTTGCAGAGATTGTAGGCAAATATATACTATGCAAGGACACTGCACATGACACTGTGATTGATCAACAGCTGAAGATCATGTCTGCCATAGTTCTGAAGAAGCAAATCAATTTTGGAACTATCCTGCTTGATCAAATGTCCAAATGGCTGAACAAGGTGGAGAAGAAAAGGTTAACAGGAAAACCACTCACGAAGGTTTTTCATGGAAGATTACTGAGCATCATTCTGAAGAAGAGGCTGAGGAACAAAATTAAGGATGATGAAGGTGAAGTCCTTAATAGCCATAAGATAATGACTACACAGCTGTTTGCAAACTGGAAGAAAAATCCAATGGAGAACAAACGGCTGACACATGGCAGCACCAGCAAAAGTACTTTAAGGAAGAGGAAGGCAATTGCCATGATAGAAGAAGAGTCTTCATCCTCTGAAGGTGCAATTATCCCAGAGCTCAAGTCTGTAAAGCCTGCAAAGAAGAAAGCCAAAGTGGTGCAGAGGCAGAAGTCAGGTTCCCGAAGAAGTTTATCTACTGAAGAAGAAAATGTAGAGTCAGAAGATGAGATGGGAACTGAGAGATCTAAGGATGAATCTTCAAGGAGCAAGTCTGGTGATGAAAAAAAATATGCAAGTCCTATGGCCAATTCATAGAGTAGCCTTTCTGCTGATAAGGGAGAATCTGATCATGAAACAGTACCAAGGAGTCCATCTGACGGGGCAAAAGATGAAGGATCTAAAGAAGAAGTATCTGTCACTCCTGCTATTGAATCTCAAGAAAGTCTGTCTGATGAATCAGAGACTTCAAAGACTGAAGATGAAGAAAGGTCTGAAACTCCTGAAGTTGAACCCCCAAGAAGAAGGAAGAGCAACAGACTGATTGCCAAAATGGTTTCAAAAAGGGGAGAATTATTTTCAAAGACAATTGAAATCAGTGATGATGAGGTTGAATCCAAGGGAGGAGATGCTAAGAGAAAAGGGAAGATAATATCAGAAAAAGCTAGCAGCAAAAGGCTCAAGACTGCAGAGGTGAAAGTGACCAGTGATTCTGCAAAGACAAGCTCTGCTGAAAATAATGATAAAGATGATGATCAAATGTATGAACAAACTGATGAGTCAGTTGAAGGAAGTCTACACCAGTCTGACTCCAGATCAGATCATGAAGAAATTGAAGGAGACTCCAGTCATGAGGATGACGTACCAGAAGATTTTCACATTCCTTGTCCTGATCATCGCAAGAGAAGAATAGTGGTGGAAGTTGATGAAAAACCACTAGATGTGCTTCCAGGAAAATGGGTTAATCTTGGAAATGAGAGGCTGAATGTGGTGAAGATGACCGCAGCATATCTGCTCAATAATCTCGAAGTTATGAAGCTGGATACTTCAACTCTGATATATGAGCCTGAAGTCAAGGACCATGCGATAAGGTGGTTTTATCCTCACATGCCACGGGTAAAGGCATCCCTAACCGGAGACAATGGATATCTCACATGGTGCTTCTCTCACCTTCCAAATCTAGAGCTCGTGGCACAGAACTTTCTAAGGGTGAAGAAGTTTGCAACTTTGCTGATCAAAGACCAATCTCACTTCAAGGTCTATAGACATGCTGAAAATCATTACATCCCCTACGATTGTCGAGCAAATTTAGATGGAAGAAGGATTCTGCTCAAAACTACAATCGTAGAGTCATCTCACTCTATCCTTGAAGATGATCAAGTTGAATTTTAAAAGCTGTACTCTGCCCAAGCAGCATGGAACTCAATAATTTACCAGATTCTTACCAACTTTGAGAGTCTATCCAAAAGTGAGAATCGTAGAATTCACACTAATACTCAGCAGGAGGCTGATCAACCAACTGCTCAGAAAGATGATGAACAACATAATGCCGGACCTACTCAAGAGCAAGAGTTTCAGAAGTCCTCAGAAGAACTGGTTGAAGAAATCTATCTCATGGTTGCAGAAGTAAAGGACATGTCAACAGAAAAAGACAATGAGTTGTCAACAAGACTTCAAGCCAGACTCTCAAACATATCCCTCAAGCTTCAACTAAGGGATCAAGTACTTCAGAAGGCTATGAGTGAGCAGAAGGAAGAAGCTCTACGAGTTCAGAAGGCAAATGAAGACCAAATCCAATTCCTTTATGACAAGATTGACGATTTGAAATAGTCTCTCTCTCTCCAACTTGAGCTAAGCCAACAAGAACTCAAGATCGAGGTTGGTAACTCTTCTCACCTGATAGAGCAGCTTATGTCAAACGTGGAGCAACTTTCACAAGTGATTAATGACAAAAAGGGGGAGAAAAAGATACATCAAAAGAGAGATTCAAGAGAGTACTCAATAAGGAGACTAAAGTCTTAGCAGAAGAGAAGGAGAGAAGCAGAATCATCATCTAAGGGGGAGCCAAAAGATGATGACCCCATAAACACAGAATCTGAGGGGGAGCCAAACAAATAAAAAAAGCCTGATCAGACAAAGAAGTAAAGCTTGCATCTGAGGGGGAGCAGGTGAAAGAAGAAAAAGAAGAAAGAAAGATGAGCAGCAACAGAAGCTGATCAACAGACATTCTGGAGACATACATGGAGCAAAAGAGGTACATCTCTATACTAGTTAGGTATGTTCTGGATCCAGAATGTAGAGTGTCATAACATATGTAATTTCAAATTATCATCAATGATATTTATGATTATCTGCTTTATAAATACAGCTGCTCACTGTATATAAGATTCATTCATCTCATACATATGCACTGATTATTTTTGTCATAATCAAATAGAGGGAGATTGTTAGGAATATTCATGAGAATGATATTCTTATTTATATATGATTTGATTATGATATAAATGAATGAATATGCAAGTATGCTTGCATTGATGAAAGCTGTAAAGTCCTTTGATAGATAATAGGAATATATGTACAAGAACTTAGACTGAAAATGATCAAATATGTTAGGTTGATCCTACATAAGCAAAACAGCTTTGTAAAGTCCTTAAAAAGAAATGATGTACAAGGGCTATAAATATAAATAGATCAAGCTTGTTAGGTTGGTCTTATACAATGTAATAAATAGGCTTGTCTGATCGTCGAGCACTGCACCAGCATCGTAGTTTGCCAGGAGAGACAAGGAAAACTCGAGAACTATCAAGGCGGAATAGTAATCTGCAAGGATAGTAGATCTCAGAGTTTGTAGTCTGCCAGGAGAGACGAGGCAGGATCGTAGTGTGTCGGGAAGAACTTTCTCAGAGCTGTAGTCTGCTGAGAAAGTTGTGACGCCCCCAGAATTGGTCCAATCAACCCAACCCATTCTGAGTCGCCAAATACATAGTACAGAATCCAAATACAATCTTTCATATCAAACAGCCGTGCAAAATACGACCACACAACTGTGAGTGTCAATACAGACATTTAGAAAATATTAACATTCAAACTAAGTCCTCATTACATTTATTATCACACTATTAAAAAAAATAGTGAGAACTTCTACAGCTCTAACTCGGACCATCACTCCATTCCCCGACTAGTACCCGCGATATTCTCATTTCCTGAAGAGAACAATGGAAGAAAAGGGTGAGCTCAACTAGCCTAGTAAAGAATATTATGACTAAGATAATGAAGAATAAATTATCGTTAGTCTTCAATAAATCAGATAAAATATTATGGACAACAAGTTTTAGATCAACAACTGCAGCGAAAATAACAATTCATTAGAAGAGTTAAGTAGAGAATGATGTCTACTATCTTCTATGATTTAAAGTCCATCATCAATATTTTATCCCTGTAACATCAATCAATATATATATATCGAATCAAATATTCATCTTTGCACTAAGGGCTAAAGATATTCATTTGTACCACCAGTGGCCATGTTCATCTCAACACCTGTCCATCTTTGCACTACGGGCCAAAGATATTCATTAGGTAATCATCTTTGCACTACAGGCCAAAGATATTCATCAAATAATCATTCATCTTTGCACTACAGGCCAAAGATATTCATTTGTACCATCATTTAAGACTGAAGATTATGAAAAATAATATAAAAACGAATTTAGTGAGATAAAGGACAAAAATTAGGGATTCGTAATTTAGTTTATCCAAGTTCAAGAATACTCCGTAATAATCAATTGTGGAGCAAAATTCAAGAATGAAGTTCAAAACTTGGATCCAATCAAAGATAAAAAAAATATTTTTTTTACTGTGAATAGTAACTCGTGAATAGTAACTTATCATGAAAAGATAAAATTTTCATAACAAGTTCAGACCAATATTCCAGTGAAATAATATTTTGTACGAGTATGAATGAATATACGAAACTTTAATTGGATTGTCTCCCGTCATACGGTAATCCGCGTAGACAGATAATTTCCACAATTTAATAGAAATGAATATGAAGGGTGATTCACCACGCATGCGGTAATCCGCGTAGATAGGTTATTCCCACAGATTATTAAGGAATTGAATGAATATAAAAGGTTTTCACCAGGCATGAGGTAATCAGCGTAGACAGGTTACTCCCACAGATCAATAAAGAATGAATACGAAGAGTTATTCACCATGCATGCAGTAGTCCGCGTAGACAGGTTACTCCCACAGATCAATAAAGAATAGAGTAACAACCCTTACGAGTATTGAAAGAAAATAGCATTCTTTATGAATATAAAAGAAATAATACCCCTTATCTCAGTAGAAGATTGGATACTGGAATAGTGTAGTAGCAGAATACTCTTCTTCTTTCTCTCTCTATAATTTTTCTCACTATTATAACTTTGCTCTTCAAGAATGGTGAAAAATGAATGAAATTAGCTTGCTATTTATAGGCTAGAAAAAGGTTGGTTAATTACACTTTAGTACCTCCATCTTTGCCTAAATTTTTAATTTAGTCCCTCAAGTTTATAAATCTTGCACCTCCACCCCTGCAACTACCCACCAACTATTTATTATCCACCAATAAGTGGGTCCCACATATTAACCACCCATTAATTGCTCATTTATCTGATTAATTCTCCGTTTGATCAATTTAACATCCAAAAATCAACTATTATCGAAATAAATGTCGATTTCTACTAACATTAATATTTCCAACACAATGAAAATATTTTTATCAACCATTCATCAATTATTATTTAAATTAATATTAGAAAATCACAATAATGACAACCAGGTCGTTCCCAGGAAATAAGGGGCCTTCCGATAAAGATTTTTTCTTACTGGCGCGCAATTAACTAACCCCTTTTCTAGACAAAACTTTCTAGACATTGCCAATAATGCTATTTAATAATATCATTTAAATAATATAACTGACCATTATTGATTTAATAATATAAAATATTGTGCAGATGATACTGCGACAATAATTGAATCAATAATATGATATACTGTGCAACAACTAATGTAGCAATTATTGAATACTGAGTGACTTCTTACGTAAGCATCAATAATCAAAGACATTGTGCAATACCGTGTGCTACTTTGCAACAACGCGTATTACTGTATTTTTATCACCGAATATTTTAACAGTTTAACGGTAAAAGTTTTGCCGTAAAAATATTATTTTTGTCGCTTTCTATATCCGACAATTACTCTGTTGTGGGGTCCACCAATGACTGCGCCGTCGTACGAATATTCTCCGATAAAAGAATATTCCCCGACACAACGAATATGTTATGACCACTTGCTTACTTTGTAAAATTTGCACATTCCACCCATAACTTACCACATTTATCAAATCAACACCTTACTATTTCAAAATAATATATAAAATTAAATCTTTATTCATAAAAGTTGGGGTCTTACAACCTCCCCTCCTTATGAAATTTCGTTCTCGAAATTGACATACGTACCTGGTATGTCGAAAAGGTGAGGATACCTCGCTTTCATTTTCAATTCTAACTCCCAAGTCATTTCCTCGATATCATGGTTCCTCTACAAAACTTTAACTTGAGGTATAATCTTCGAGCGTAGGACATGTTCCTTCTTATCCAAGATCTTGACAGGTACCTCCTCGTACATTAAATCTTCGGCTATCTCGTCTGGTTCTAACTCAATAATGTGGTTTGGGTCTTTCACATATTTACGTAACATGGATATGTGAAAAATGTTATGAACACGAGACATGCTTGGAGGTAAAGTGAGTCTATAGGCCACCTTTTCTACTCGATCAAGGATCTCATATGGACCAATGAATTATGGATTGAGCTTTCCTCTTTTCCCGAATCTCGTAACTCCTTTCCATGGAGCAACACGTAACAATACATGATCTCCGACATTAAATTCTACGTCTCTTCGATGAAGATCCGCATAACTCTTTTGTCGATCTTGTGCCGTTTGCATACGTTGTCGGATTATTTGAATTTTATACGTACTAACTCCGGTCCCAACAATGTTGCTTCACCCACCTCGTCCCAGCATACTGGAGAACGACACTTTCGTCCATACAACACCTCGAATGGAGCCATGCCTATACTTGCCTGATAACTGTTATTGTAGGAGAATTCCACCAATGGTAAGTACTTGTCCTAACTCCCTGTGAAGTCTAGAACACAGAGTCTCAATAGATCTTCAAGAGTTTGAATAGTCCTTTCCGATTGCCCGTCAGTTTGAGGATGATATTCAGAACTGAATCATAGATCGGTGCCCATAGCTTTTTGCAAACTGACCCAAAATCGTGAAGTAAATCTTGGGTCACGATCCGAAATTATGAATACTGGCATGCCATGCAATCTCACAATCTCATTTATGTACATATGAGCAAGACGTTCCAGTGAATAAGTCTCTCGTATAGGCAAGAAATGAGCAGACTTGGTTAATCTATCGACAATAACCCAAATTGCATCTATGCCTTGAGAAACCTTGGGAAGACCCGTAACGAAATCCATGGTAATGTGTTCCCACTTCCATTTTGGAATCTCAAGTGATTGCAATGGACCCTTTGGCACTTGATGCTCCGCCTTGACACGTTGACACGTTAAACACCTCGAGATAAACTCCGCGATCTCTCTCTTCATATTGCTCCACCAAAATGTATGTCGAAGATCACGATACATTTTGGTACTTCCAGGATGGATTGCAAACGGTGTGTTGTGTGCCTCCATCATGATTCTATACTTCAAATCAGAATCGTTAGGAACACAAAGTCTGGAGTTGACTCGAAGTATTCCTTCTTCATCGATTCTTGCTTCTGGAATAACACCTTCTTGCACCTTCTTCTTCATCTTCATTAGCTCTGGGTCTCTAGCTTGAGCAGCTTTAACTTTATCAATCAAAGCTGGTTCTACGCGTAAACTTGACATCATCATGTGGGTCCCTGGAGTTTTGAACTCTATCTCCATCCTTTGTAAGTCACACAAAATGGGCCTTTGTGTTGACAGCATCACACTCATTCCCGCATATGATCCTCTACTTAACGTGTCTGCTACCACGTTCGCTTTTTCAGGATGGTATTGGATGGTATGGTCGTAATCTTTCAACAGCTCAAGCCAACGTCGTTGCCGCATGTTGAGTTCCTTCTGGGTAAAGAAATATTTGAGGCTTTTATGATCCGTATAGATCTGCACTTTTTCCCCATACAGGTAGTGTCTTCATATCTTCAACGCAAAAACGACTGCTGCCAACTCTAGATCATGAGTAGGATAATTCCTCTCATATTCTTTGAGTTGTCGTGAGGTATAGGCTATGACTTTCCCATGTTGTATAAGAACACATCCTAACCCTTTGCCCAAAGCATCGCTGTAAATGACAAATCCATCCGAACCAGATGGTATCGTCAGAACAGGTGCCGAAATGAGTCTCCTCTTGAGCTCTTGAAAGCTCTTCTCGCATTCCTCGTTCCATACGAATTTTGTATCTTTTCGAGTCAGCTGAGTTAATGGAGTAGCGATTCGAGAAAATTCTTCCACGAATCTCCGATAATAACCAGCTAAGCCCATAAAGCTACGTACTTCGGTCACCGACTTATGTTGCTCCCAACTTTGTATTGCTTTAATCTTCGCCGGGTCAACAGATACCCCATGTTTTGATACCACGTGCCCAAGGAATGCTACTTCCTCAAGCCAGAACTCGCATTTCTTTAACTTGGCATAAAGCTTGTTATCACGAAGCCTTTGAAGTACCAGCTTCAAGTGGTGCTTATGATCTTCACGGATTTTAGAATAGATGAGGATGTCATCAATAAAGACAACCATGAACTGATCCAAATATTCTTTGAATACACGGTTCATCATATCCATGAAAGCAGCAGGAGCATTAGTCAACCCAAAAGACATGACTAAGAATTCATAATGCCCGTATCGAGTTCTGAAAGCAGTCTTTGGAATATCCTCAGTTTTAATCTTTAACTGATGATATCCAGAACGAAGATCGATCTTTGAAAAGAACTGTGCACCTTGCAACTGGTCGAACAGATTATCAATGCGAGGTAACGGATACCTATTCTTGATGGTGACATGGTTCAACTCTCGATAGTCAATACGAAGTCGCATACTCTCGTCTTTCTTCTTTACGAATAAAACAGGAGCAACCCAAGGAGATGTACTAGGACGAATAAAACCAATGTCTAACAACTCCTGTAGTTGGACCTTTAACTCCTGAAGTTCAATAGGAGCCATTCGATATGGGATTTTAGAAATGGGTTTTGTACCGGGTTCAAGGTCAATAAAGAATTCAACTTCACGTTCTAGGGGTAGACCGGGAAGTTCTTCGGGAAATACATCAGGAAATTCATTACCAATAGAAATATCATTCAAATCTGACGTACTCTGATTTAAATCAGTGACATGGGCTAAGAAAGCTTGACATTTGTTTTTCAATAAACGAATAGCTTTATGACTTGAAATGACATTGATTGATTTTAGTGGTTTAGTTGTTTGAACTTGCACAACAGGTTGGTTAGGAATATGAAAACTAACAACCTTACGAAAATAATCAATTTTGGCATGATAAGCGGTTAACCAGTTAATTCCTAAAATACATCAAATGCAAGTATTTTCAAAGATATAAGATCAACAGATAGGGTGAGGGTACCAATTTGAATCAAGCAAGATTTGTAAACT
Organism: Panax stipuleanatus; assembly: GCA_020205555.1. Taxonomy (NCBI): domain Eukaryota; kingdom Viridiplantae; phylum Streptophyta; class Magnoliopsida; order Apiales; family Araliaceae; genus Panax; species Panax stipuleanatus. The sequence continues at coordinate 8,532,674 of CM035122.1, read as the reverse complement.
ATTGATGTAACAAAGGTTTCTCCCAACGGAGTTTCAACAGATAAGTCAAAGTCTAATTTCTCAGGTGTCAAGTTCAAACGTTGAGCACAAGCAGGTGAAATAAAAGAATGGGTAGCATCTGTATCTAATAAAGTGTAAACTTCGCAAGAGTTTATTATCAGCTTACCCGTAATAACCTCTTTCGGGTTCCTTGCTTGTTGGGCAGTCACGACAAAAGCTCTTTCAGGAACTATCGACTTTGACTTGTTCGGAACAGCCTTAGGAATCACCACCCCCGCTGGACTTGGTTTCGCTATAGGACACACTTGAGCTATATGTCCTTCCTTTCCACAGTTATAACACACCTTAGATTGTTGTGTGCAGTTGGGACTGATGTGTCCCTCTTGCCCGCATTTATAGCATACGACTGGCGGTCGTTCTCCTCCCCTACAAACAGTTGGTGTTGCTGTCGACGTCTTCACATTCTCATTATTGTACCTTCTCTTCTTGAAATCTCCCCCCGACTCACTTCTTCTATTATCATGGCCACGATTACCACAGGAGTGGTTACCGCTTCTGTCATGATACTTTCCTCCCTGCTGGTTGTCATTGGTCCGATTACTGCTGCCACCGGTACGACCTTGGTTACTGTCCCTTGGTTGAACGTAATCACTATCTCGTTCTAATAACTGGGCCCTGTTCACTACATCCGAATATAGAGAAAATTTGTGAGAAATGAGGTATTGACGAATCTCGAGTTTCAAACCTCTCAGAAACATCCGCGTCGTACGTTCCTCATTCTCCACCAAACGAGGTGCAAACCGGGATAACTCCGCGAACTTAGCCTCGTACTGGGACACAGTCATGTTGTTCTGTTCCAGTCTGATAAACTCTACCTCTTTCATGTGACGAATACTTTCTGGAAAGTACTTGTCATTGAACAGTTTCTCGAACTGCCCCCCAAGACATCTTGAGTGCGGCAGGCTAGGTACGCTTCACAGATTCCCACCAGTAATCTGCCTCTCCACGGAACATAAACGTGGCGAATGGAACCTTCTGTTCCTCCGTGCATCCCAAGACATCAAATATCTTGGTAATTTGCTTAATCCAATTTTCTATCTTTATTGGATCTGGCTTTCCCTGAAACTCTAGTGGTCCCAACTCTTTAAACTACTTGGCAGTGACAAGCCGCGAGTTATTATTTCCACCTGTATTATGAACACGAGTCTCCCTCGTCTGGTTTTGCATGAACAGCAAAAAACTTCTGAACATCCCGTCATTTATCATTTCTTCGGTAGGGTTGTTTACAGGAAAATTGTTGCCTTCCTGTTGCACGTTATGGTTGGTGATTAAAGGTGTCTCAACGGTCTCATTCACTCTATTGTTTAGATTTTCAGCAGCCATTCTCAAATACTGCCACAAAATAAGGGTTAATCAAACAAATTAACATATCACATATTAACCCTATATTCCAACCGACCAATTAAATAACAATTAAGCTTAGGTAGGACATACTAGCTAAAGTTTTACTCGTCTCTCCCCTCCTAGTTCTATTCTCAGATCTCCGCCATAGATCATATCCCTAAGCTCTGATACCAACTGTGACGCCCCCAGAATTGGTCCAATCAACCCAACCCATTCTGAGTCGCCAAATACATGGTACAGAATCCAAATACAATCTTTCATATCAAACAGTCGTGCAAAATACGACCACACAACTGTGAGTGTCAATACAGACATTTAGAAAATATTTTATCCCTGTAATATCGATCAATATATATCTCGAATCAAATATTCATCTTTGCACTACGGGCTAAAGATATTCATTTGTATCACCAGTGATCATGTTCATCTCAACACCTGTCCATCTTTGCACTATGGGCCAAAGATATTCATCAGGTAATCATCTTTGCACTACAGGCCAAAGATATTCATCAAATAATCATTCATCTTTGTACTACAGGCCAAAGATATTCATTTGTATCATCATTTAAGACTGAGGATAATGAAAAATAATATAAAAACGAATCCAGTGAGATAAAGGACAAAAATTAGGGATTCATAATTTAGTTTATCCAAGTTCAAGAATACTCCGTAATAACCAATTGTGGAGCAAAATTCAAGAATGAAGTTCAAAACTTGGATCCAATCAAAGATAAAAATTTTTTTATCGTGAAATAGTAACTTATCATGAAAAGATGAAAATTTCATAACAAGTTCAGACCAATATTCTAGTGAAATAATATTTCGTACGAGTATGAATGAATATACGAAACTGTAATTGGATTGTCACCCGTCATGCGGTAATCCTGCGTAGACAGATCATTTCCTCAATTTAATAGAAATGAATACGATGGGTGATTCACCACGCATGCGGTAATCTTCGTAGACAGGTTATTCCCACAGATTATTAAGGAATTGAATGAATACAAAAGGTTTTCACCAGGCATGCGGTAATCCACGTAGACAGGTTACTCCCACAGATCAATAAAGAATGAATACGAAGGGTTATTCACCATGCATGCGGTAGTCCGCGTAGACAGGTTACTCTCACAGATCAATAAAGAATAGAGTAACAACCCTTACGAGTATTGAAAAAAATAGCATTCTTTATGAATATAAAAGAAATAATACCCCTTATCTCAGTAGAAGATTGGATACTGGAATAGTGTAGTAGCAGAATACTCTTCTTCTTTCTCTCTCTATAATTTTTCTCACTATTATAACTTTGCTCTTCAAGAATGGTGAAAAATGAATGAAATTAGCTTGCTATTTATAGGCTAAAAAAAAGTTGGTTAATTACACTTTAGTACCTCTATCTTTGCCTAAAATTTTAATTTAGTCCCTCAAGTTTATAAATCTTGCACCTCCACCCCTGCAACTACCCACCAACTATTTATTATCCACCAATAAGTAGGGTCCCACATGTTAACCACCCATTAATTACTCATTTATCTGATTAATTCTCCGTTTGATTAATTTAACATCCAAAAATCAACTATTATCGAAATAAATGTCGATTTCTACTAACATTAATATTTCCAACATAATGAAAATATTTTTATCAACCATTCATCAATTATTATTTAAATTAATATTACAGAATCATAATAATGACAACCAGGTCGTTCCCAGGAAAGAGGGGGCCTTCCGATAAAGATTTCTTCTTACTGGCGCGCAATTAACTAACCCCTTTTCTAGACATTGCCAAGAATGCTATTTAATAATATCATTTAAATAATATAACTGACCATTATTAATTTAATAATATAAAATATTGTGCAGATGATACTGTGACAATAATTGAATCAATAATATGATATACTGTGCAACAACTACTGTAGCAATTATTGAATACTGAGTGACTTCTTACGTAAGCATCAATAATCAAAGACATTGTACAATACCATGTGCTACTTTGCAACAACGCGTATTACTGCATTTTTATCACCGGATATTTTAACAGTTTAACGGTAAAAGTTTTACCGTAAAAATGTTATTTTTGTCACTTTCTATATCCGACAATTATTTTGTTGTGGGGTCCACCAATGACTGCGCCGTCGTACGAATATTCTCCGACAAAAGAATATTTTCCGACATAACGAATATGTTCTGACCACTTGCTTACTTTATAAAATTTGCACATTCCACCCATAACTTATCACATTTATCAAATCAACATCTTACTATTTCAAAATAATATATAGAGGAAATTAAATCTTTATTCATAAAAGTTGGGGTCTTACAGAAGTCATGTTCAGAATCGTAGAGATAGCCTGTCTATGAGTAGACCGAGCATCTGCCAGAGCTAAATCAAGAATCGTAGATCACACTTGTAGTAGTGGAGTCTACTGATCATATCAGAGGCAGAGATCGTAGTCGAGCCAGATCAGACGAGGACAGCAAGCATAAAGGCAGAAATCGTAGTCTGTCAAGATCTGATCTCGAAGTCGTAGTGTCTACAGAAACAAGACTAAATCGTAGTCTGCAGAACTAAGGCGTTCACAGAGGTTGCTCACAATGCCAAGGTAGAATCGCAGTGTCAACATGATTCTCAACAGACAAGCACTCCCATAGAATCCAAAGATGAAGCCTCTGGTCTAAGCTGCAAAGATACATTCCACTTAAAGGAAACCAAAGAGCACTCAAAGAATGGCAGGTAAGCTAACATAAGATCTAAGCACCAACTCAATCAACATTCAGATTGAGTTGTGAAGTCATTGAAGATGAAGTCTTCCACAAGCCGATCAGAAGAAGACTTCAGATAAAGTGACTGACTAGAGAAAGTCAGCAAGTGCAGTAACTGTCAAGAGAACAGAAGACAACGGTCTTGGGATTAACCAGGATCGTAGTGTCTGTCAAACGAGCAGGAACTGATGCAGTTTACACAAAGATACTGGCCAGCTTATGAAGAACAGGACAGAAGTAATTAAGCATAGGTCAGACCATTGTTGATAGGTGAACGGGAGATCACCAGGAGAAAGAGAGCTGGGTATGCCACAAATATGATGTGTCTTACTATTCAGAAGGAGGCCAGAAAGATAAGTCAAGCTAACAGTTCCTGAGATCAGTCAAGGCAAGCAGAAGCATTGAAGCACTGCACAAGAGAAGATAGAGGTGTTCTACATTGCATATCTAAAGAACACTCTTCAGAATCGTAGTGTTGTCTCAACCAGTTAAAGAAGCAACATTCAACAAGACACACTACGATCAAGGTCCAAGAACATCTGCATCAGAATCGTGGAGTTCGGGCATCTGAATGTTGAAGCACTGGCAACGTCTCAATATGAAGACTAACATCCGAACGTTGCTAATTGAGAGCATCGATGCAAAAGGACAACTCCTGTAGATTCAAATCAGAGAATCAGAAAGGAGATATAAAGACTACTACTAGCCTGACACGAAACAGTGACATCTCTGAGGCGGTAGGTGAGAAAGCAGACGGCTGTGTCAGTAAAGTCAAAAAGGAGTTGTCACGTCACATCAGCAGTCTGCACCAAATAACTCGAGATCTGCGAAGTAATTCAAATAGCTTCCAACGACTACTTTCCAACGGGAAGATCATGGAAGGGTATTTAATGGACAGAGCTTCAGGGATAAGAGTTGTTGTTGCGTTGTAGAATCGTTGAGTTGTTGGAATGCTATATTGTTGACTCTACGAGTTCCACCAGAGCTGAACAGAACAAGTCTTTAGTGGCAGTGAGACTACGAAGGTGGAAGTGAAGCAGACTTAAAGAAGGCTTGAACAGACTAAAGCTTCACTCAACAAGGATGAGAATGCTATTGAAGATGGCAGCCAAGCTGAGAGCTGAGAAAGCCTTGAAGATAGCATTCAAGAAAGTGGCTAAGTATAATGAAGATCAGAAGAGCCACTTTATGGATCACCATGAAGAACCAGAAGCTGAAAAGGAAAAGATGCAGAACCATGTCTGCTTATCTATGAAGAAGAGTTCAAGGAATGCTAAGGACCAGAAGAAGGTGACCCACAATGAAAAGCGTTAGCAGTCCTATGTGGTGATGGTGCACAGCTGACATCGGATGAAGATGGGCTGAACAGAGTAAAGATCAGCTGCACCAGAGAAGAAAAGGTCAAGACTCAAAGCAGAATGCTAAGGACCAAGCCAAGCTACTAAGTACAAAATGATTAAGCTTAAAAACATCTTAGCAGCAAAGCACAAACAACAACAACAACTACAACAACGAGTAGCCTGGGCCTGAGGGGTCCTTGTCCAGAAGGACTAAATGAGTTCCAAGGCTGCGGGTCTTGAAGAGTTCTTAGTGAACTAGAGGAGTTCAAAGTCAGAGGACTTGAAGAGTTCTTAGTGAACTAAAGGAGTTCCTGTTAGAGTTTATGCCCTAGAGGCTAATTCTTTGATGTAATTGCTTAAACGTTTTTGATATTATATTTGATTGAATAAATGAATTATTTAATTATGGTTTTATTTACTGCGTTATATAAATGTTAACATAATAAAAGTCCTTAGAATAGTGATACAAATTATATGGCTTCAAGTATTTGACTTGAACATGAGATCATATAGTTACAATTAGTATCATTACTCTTAAATGTCCCTAGTCGAGTGTCATTATTAATGGGACAACAATGATACATTGAGACTAGTATGTGGATTGACTGATGGCCAAATCTCATTGGTCATAAATATATGAGATATTGAGTCAATGCATAGGTACATGTTAGAGAACAATGTACTGGGCAGACCCACCATGAGAATTCTATGTGGAGCATTATGCAAAGTGTCATAAGTAATTCTCATAGTGACAATGATGTAATGATCCTCCGACCTGAAATCACTATATTACTACACGAGAATTTATGTACTTTGATATCATCAAAGGCCACCTTTAATAGGTGGACGATAAAGGTGATTATTGGGTACATCATGAATCGTATGAAGAATATGAGTGATCTAGATAGAATTTAACCCTCCTATATATTAGGGGTGATATCCATAGGCCTCTTGATTAAGTAGGACTATGAAATGCATGGCCATGCTCAAATAGTGATTTGTTTCATATAGTCTACTCATCTATCAAGAAAACTCAGATTAAATTATGAAGAGGATGACACATTCCATGCCTCGAGTTTAATCTAGGATGTCAAGATTAAAAGGATTAAATTACATTGAAACATTGGTCACGAAAAGGTTGTATCGAATCACCGATATTATTATTATTTGGGTAGCAGTGATGCATTACTAGATGCCGCTCACTGCTTATAATTTTATAATATGATTTTAAAATTATTGCCAACATAATAATAACCTATAGGGTCACACACTTAGAACCTAATTAAAAGGGAATTAATTTAAATTGTATGGATTTAAATATATCAATATGATTGATAGTATTTAAATTATGAATTTAAATTAATAGGATAATTTGTATATATATATATATATATGTATATTAATTAAGTAAGACTTAATTAAGATATAATATATATATAATATATATAAATTTGGATTTTATTTTTCTAATGGGATTAGGTTTTGGTTAATTCCTTTAACTGCTATATATATAATATATCAGCCGTTTAGGGTATCATCGATATCAAAACCCTAGCCGCTCTTAGAGAGAGACTAGAGAGAAAATTTTAAAAAGGTCCAGATCCTTGGCGGCTAGTACCGCAGCTTTCCTTGCTGCAGATCGTGTGACGATTCGCGGGACGTTCGTGTGGATACCGTAGAGGCGCAGTTCCGTTGGATTGCGTTGAGGATTCGAAGCAGTTCCAGAATCTCCATCGTCTCCTTTCAGGCTTGAATAATCGGTAAAACATATCTTAACCTCTGAATTAATATGTTTTCGCATGGATCCTATTTTAGGGTTTCGGAAAATTTTTAATTTTCGCTGCGTTTATGTGCCAAAAACCCCTACAGTGGTATCAGAGCTACTTGCGAAACGATTAATTCAGATTACATATTTTAATTGTATTCGTTATATATAATATATGATGATGCATGTTTACCGATCTGAAATTGAATATATGATATTCTGCATGTATGCGTATTCTGGAAATCTGTAATATATATGCATGTATATGATGTTCTGATAATTGTATCCTAGAAGGTGGAATAACAATTCAACTTTTGTTCTAATTGGATTAGAAACATGAAGATTCGATTTAATATGATTAATCGAAACTGGACATATATGATATGTTCTGGGTGTATTGTTAGTATGAGTGTGTTAGCGGATTGCCAGGGGGGAGCCCCCCCTTGGACCCCCCCGTCGTAGCGCACGATAGTCGTGACCCCAATATTTTGTATATAGTTTTCTTTAATTATATAAATTGTGTCATGTGCTTATTGTGATATGCATGGTGTACAGTTATGGCCCTATTGACCCATAGGTTAGTGGTTTTGGTTTTGAAATACGGCTTGCATGTCGTGCCTTTCTATAAATTCTGATGTAATATTCTCTTCTCATTTAAATCCCCTCGAATGTAACTCGAGGTTTCTTTATGTCATGTAATGTACAATTGTAACCTATCAAGATAAAAAGATGATGATGGAGAGGAGACACATGCATGAGGAAGGTCCAAGGAAGCTACTATTTTGAAGACCTTTTACCACCTTAGACTGACCTTCAATCTTTTCATTAGCTTGAAAAGATTGGCATAGGGTTGGGGCCATAACTGTGACACATTTAATTTTGCACTTTATTTATGCTTGTATACAATATGATATGATAAATAATGTGCATGTTTAATAAGATTAAAATTGGTGAGATCTAAATTAATTATTAAAATCCCTCATAAAATTATTAAGTCTAAATCAGATGCCTTCCAATGAATAACACTCATCAAGACCTTGACCGATGGATGTAGGTTTGCCAAAGTAAAGTACCCCATTTATCTTAGTAAGATGCGATAGGATAATTGTGATATCCAAACTGTTAAAATCATTGGGCCAGACTTAACTAAGTTATCACAATAGGATTGTGAACTTAGAGGCATAGAGTTTGGTAGGTACCATTAGATGGACTAGAAACAAATGTTGTTCACCAAACTATCTAAGAGTTATATATGATATAATTGACAAAGGGTTGTCTACCTAAATAATTATGTTTTGAGAGAATAGCCAAAGCTAACTTAAGACATAATGAAATATGGATCTTAGCTCACTAGAAAGATTTAATTGAAAAATGCTTTCCGAATTAATGGCGAGGGCTATTAATTTGAATAAAATAGTGGGAGGTATATTTTGAATGTACTATTATCAATTACATAATATCAAAATTCTGCAATTTGACTTATTATTTTTGCACTTATAAATTGTAGATATCAATGGCAAACAACAACACAAATAGTCTTTCACTACGATCAGTCCTTGAGAAGGAAAAGCTGAGTGGAGTTAATTTCCTAGACTGGCATAGGAACTTGAGGATTGTCCTCAAACATGAGCGCAAGCTATATGTCCTTGATGGGCCCATTCCTGCAGCACCAGCTAACACTGCACCACGTGTAGAGCATAATGCTTACAAGAAGCATCAAGATGATGCTCTGGACGTGAGTTGTCTCATGCTAGCAACTATGAACTCTGAGCTTCAGAAGCAACATGAGTTAATGGTGCTTATGAGATGATCGAGCATCTCAAGAAATTATTCGAAGGGCATGCTCGACAGGAGAGGTATGATACAAGCAAGGCGTTGTATCACTGCAAGATGGGTGAACGTGATTCAGTTGGTCCACATGTGCTGAAAATGATTGGGTATATTGAGTACCTTGGTAGGTTGGGTTTTTCGATTACTCCGGAAGCCCAAACTGATCTTGTTTTGCAATCTTTGAACAGCAGCTACTCTCAATTTGTTATGAATTACCTCATGAATGAAATTGAGAAACCACTTACTGAGTTGTTGAGCATGTTAAGAACTGCCGGAACAACATGAAAAATGCAGGACCCGCTCCCATAATGATGGTGCAAAAGGGGAATGCTAAGGGAATGGGGAAAGGCAAGAAGAAGATAGGATCTAAATCTGCCAAACCCAATCCCAAAACCAAACAGGCTTTAAAACCTAAAGGTGGGGTGGCTAAAGAAGGTGATTGTCACTTCTGTGGAAAATCTGGACACTGGAAGAGGAATTGTCATGCTTATTTGGAAGAACTGAAGAAAAAGAAAGGAAGTATGACTTCTGATTCAGGTATATATGTTATAGAAGTCAATTTGTCCACTTCTACATCATGGGTATTGGATACTGGATGTGGTTCTCACATTTGTGTTAATGTGCAGGAACTCCGAAGAAGTAAGACTTTGGCGAAAGGCGAGGTTGACCTAAGAGTTGGGAATAGAGCAAAAGTTGCTGCACTAGCTGTAGGAACTTATCATTTATTTTTGCCCACTGGGCTAGTATTAGAATTAGAGAATTGTTATTATGTGCCTGCTATGAGCAAAAACATTATTTCTGTTTCTTGTTTGGACAAGAAAGGTTTTTCATTTTTAATAAAGAACAACAGTTGTTCATTTTACTTAAATAAAATATGTTATGGTGTTGCACAATTGTTTAATGGTCTTTATATTCTTAATTTAGAAATGCCTATCTATAACATAAATACAAAATGATTTAAATCAAATGATTCAAATCCGACATATCTTTAGCACTGTCGTTTAGGCCATATAAATGAGAAACGCATATCCAAACTCCATAAAGATGGGTTTTTGGATTCATTTGATTTTGAATCATATGAGACATGCAAGTCTTGTTTATTAGGCAAGATGACTAAAGCCCCTTTCACTGGACACAGTGAACGGGCTAGCGATGTATTGGGACTTATACATAGTGATGTATGCGGACCCATGAGTTCGTTAGCAAGAGGTGGGTTTTATTACTTCATTACATTTACTGACGACTTCAGTAGATATGGATATGTGTATCTTATGAGACACAAATCCTGAATCCTTTGAAAAGTTCAAGAAATTCAAGAATGAAGTTCAAAACCAATTTGGCAAAAGCATAAAAGCCCTTCGATCCGATCGAGGAGGTGAATACTTAAGCCAAGACTTTGATGACCTTCTAAAGGAGTGTGGTATTATATCACAGCTCACTCCACCTGGAACACCAAAATGGAATGGTGTGTCTGAGAGGAGAAATCACACCTTGTTGGACATGGTACGATCGATGATGAGTCATGCAGATCTTCCAATAAGCTTCTGGGGTCATGCCCTAGAGACAGCTGTATTCACACTTAACCGTGTTCCTAGAAAGACGGTTCATAAGACACCATATGAGATGTGGACTGGGAAACGTCCTAGTATGTCGTTCATGAAGATTTGGGGTTGCGAGGCGTTTGTAAAACGTCTGGCTTCTGACAAGCTCGGACCCAAATCTGACAAATGTAATTTTGTGGGATACCCAAAGGAAACAAAAGGGTATTATTTCTACAAACCTTCTGAGAACAAAGTATTTGTTGCTCTAACTGGTATTTTTCTAGAAAGAGAATTTGTCTCTAAAGGAAACAGTGGGAGGAAAGTAGAACTCGAAGAAGTTCGAGAACCACAAAATATCATTGAACCTGAGTTGGAACATGAGCAGGAACCACAAGATATTGTGGAAAGTGAACCTGCTCAAATTACACGAGGCATTCGTAGATCTGGTAGGACACGCCAAGAACCCGAGAGATATTATGGATTTCTTGTGACTCAAAATGGCGATGTGATGCTCATAGATCATGATGAACCTGCTTCCTACCAAGAAGCTATGAATGGACCAGATTCTGAGAGATGGCTTGAAGCCATGAAATCTGAGATGGACTCCATGTGTACTAACCAAGTATGGACTTTGGTTGATCCACCCGAAGGGGTAAAACCAATCGGGTGCAAGTGGGTTTTCAAGAAGAAAATCGACATGGATGGTAATGTACAAACCTATAAAGGTCGACTGGTAGCAAAAGGTTTTAAACAAGTTCAAGGTGTTGACTATGATGAAACCTTCTCTCCAGTGGCAATGGTTAAATCCATCAGGATCTTACTTGCTATTGCAGCCTTTTATGATTACGAAATCTGGCAGATGGATGTCAAAACTACTTTCCTTAACGGAAATCTCTTTGAGGATGTGTATATGACACAACCTAAGGGTTTTGCCAATCCAAAGGATGCTGGAAAGGTATGTAAGCTGCAGCGATCCATTTATGGATTGAAGCAAGCCTCTCGGAGTTGGAATCTTCGATTTGATGAAGCAGTCAAAGAGTTTGGCTTTATAAAAAATGAAGATGAACTTTGTGTATATAAGAAGGTTAGTGGGAGTCACATTGTATTCCTGGTATTATATGTTGACGACATATTAATTATTGGGAATGACATTCCTTCCTTACAGGCTGTAAAAACATGGTTAGGAAAATGTTTCTCCATGAAAGATTTGGGCGATGCAACCTATATTTTAGGTATCAAGATCTATCGAGATAGATCGAGAAAAATGCTCGGCCTAAGTCAAAGTACATATATTGATAAAGTGCTTAAACGGTTCAGCATGCAAGAGGCAAAAAGAGGACACTTACCCATGTCTCATGGTGTTAAGATCTCTAAGGCCCAATGTCCTAAATCATATGATGATGAGGAGCGTATGAGAAAGATCCCTTATGCTTCGGTAATTGGATCTATCATGTATGCAATGATATGTACTCGTCCGGATGTCTCGTATGCTTTGAGCATGACGAGCAGATACCAGTCGAATCCAGGTGAAGGTCACTGGACAGCAGTCAAGAATATCCTCAAGTACCTGAAAAGGACTAAGGATTCATTCTTGGTATATGGAGGTGAAGACGAACTGACAGTAAAGGGTTACACAGATGCTAGTTTCCAGACTGACACAGATGACTATAAGTCTCAGTCAGGTTTTGTGTTTTGCCTTAATGGTGGTGCTGTTAGCTGGAAAAGTTTGAAGCAAGAGACAGTAGCCGATTCTACAACAGAGGCTGAGTATATTGCTGCTTCTAGTGCGGCCAAGGAGGCTGTATGGATTAAAAAGTTCGTCACTGAACTTGGTGTTGTTCCAACCATTGTTGATCCGGTTGAGCTATACTGTGATAATAATGGAGCCATTGCACAGGCTAAGGAACCCAGATCTCACCAACGATCCAAGCATATACTTAGGCGGTACCATCTCATCCGTGAAATCATTGATAAAGGAGATGTACATATAAGCAGAGTGCCAACAGATGATAATGTTGCAGATCCACTGACCAAAGCTTTGTCGCAGCATAAGTACGAAAGTCACTCTAGTTCCATGGGTATTAGATATATGAGTGATTGGCTCTAGTGCAAGTGAGAGACTGTTAGAGTTTATGCCCTAGAGGCTAATTCTTTGATGTAATTGCTTAAACATTTTTGATATTATATTTGATCGAATAAATGAATTATTTTATTATGATTTTATTTACTGCGCTATATAAATGTTAACATAATAAAAGTCCTTAGAATAGTGATACAAATTATATGGCTTCAAGTATGTGACTTGAACATGAGATCATATAGTTACAATTAGTATCATTACTCTTAAATGTCCCTAGTCGAGTGTCATTGTTAATGGGACAACAATGATATATTGAGACTAGTATATGGATTGACTGATGGCCAAATCTCATTGGTCATTAATATATGAGATATTGAGTCAATGCATAGGTACATGTTAGAGAACAATGTACTGGGCAGACCCACCATGAGAACTCTACGTGGAGCATTATGCAAAGTGTCATAAGCAATTCTCATAGTGACAATGATGTAATGATCCTCCGACCTGAAATTACTATATTACTACACGAGAATTTATGTACTTTGATATCATCAAAGGCCACCTTTAATAGGTGGGCGATAAAGGTGATTATTGGGTACATCATGAATCGTGTGAGGAATATGAGTGATCTAGATAGAATTTAACCCTCCTATATATTAGGGGTGATATCCTTAGGCCTCTTGATTGAGTAGGACTATGAAATGCATGGCCATGCTCAAATAGTGATTTGTTTCATATAGTCTACTCATCGATCAAGAAAACTCAGATTAAATTATGAAGAGGATGACACATTCCATGCCTCGAGTTTAATCTAGGATGTCAAGGTTAAAAGGATTAAATTACATTGAAACATTGGTCACGAAAAGGTTGTATCGAATCACTGATCTTATTATTATTTGGGTAGCAGTGATGCATTACTAGATGTCGCTCACTGTTTATAATTTTATAATATGATTTTAAAATTATTACCAACATAATAATAACCTATAGGGTCACACACTTAGAACGTAATTAAAAGGGAATTAATTTAAATTGTATGGATTTAAATATATCAATATGATTGATAGTATTTAAATTATGAATTTAAATTAATAGGATAATTTGTATATATATATGTATATTAATTAAGTAAGACTTAATTAAGATATAATATATATATATATATATATATATAAATTCGGATTTTATTTTTCTAATTGGATTAGGTTTTGGTTAATTCCTTTAACTGCTATATATATGATATATCAGCCGTTTAGGGTATTATCGAGATCAAAACCCTAGCCGCTCTTAGAGAGAGACTAGAGAGAAATTTTTTGAAAAGTCCAGATCCTTGGCGGCTAGTACCACAGCTTTCCTTGCTGCAGATCGTGTGACGATTCGCGGGACGTTCGTGTGGATACCGTAGAGGCGCAGTTCCGTTGGATTGCGTTGAGGATTCGAAGCAGTTCCAGAATCTCCATCATCTCCTTTCAGGCTTGAATAATCGGTAAAACATATCTTAACCTCTGAATTAATATGTTTTCGCATGGATCCTGTTTTAGGGTTTCGGAAAATTTTTAACTTTCCGCTGCGTTTATGTGCCGAAAACCCTACAGTTCCAAGTCAGTGGAATTAAAGAGTTCTAAGTGAACTGAAGTTCCAGGGCTGCGGGCCTTGAAGGAATCTTAGTGATTCAGGGTGCTGCCCTTCCTTAGTGGATTTCCTGCGAGAGTGCAGAAGAGTGGATTAGAAGCTTGTGTCCTGAACCACTTAAAACCCCTTGTGTCTTTTACATTCTGTTATTTACTTTCTGTCATTACATTATGTACTTAATTGCTATAACTGCTATGTTTGTATTAACTACGTACAACTAAACTAACTCCAAGAACAATGTATCAATGTTTATCAATATATCAATGAAGGGGACATTTAACCTATTTCGCTGTCTTTAAAATGATTCTTATATTTGTCATATGCTAACTTCTTAGCAATACAAAATAAAATGAAAAAGATTTTAAAAACACAAAGGATCTATTCAACCCCCCCTTCTAGATCTATTGTGTGCCTACTGAAAACTAACACATTTCTCGAACAAAGTGATAGTCTATTTCAATATATTTGGTGCGGGCATGGAACATTGAATTTGTTTCCAAATATTTGGCACCAATATTGTCACACCAAACAATGGGAATAGGTAATAGAGTAAATAGTAATTCAGAGAGAAGAGATAAAATCCAACGAAGTTCGAATGCACCATCAGCAAGAGCATGATATTTTGCCTCAGTTGAAGAGCGAGCCACCGTTCTTTATTTTCTTGATGACCATGATATTAAATTGGTGCCAAAATAAAGAGCATATGCAGCAGTAGATTTCCGATCATGAGTGCAACCTGCCCAATCTGCATCTGTAAATAATTAAAGTTGTGTGCTTATACTTTAGATATTAGGAGGCCATGAGAAGCTGTTCCATTTAAATAGTGTAAGATTCGCTTAACCGCCATCCAATATGTAAGTGATGGTTTGTGCATAGTTTGACAAACTTTATTTATTGCATATGCAGCAATATATGGTCGGGTGATACTGAGATACTGTAAGGAGCCGACTATTTTTTGAAATTTTGTAGTATCTAAAAAGGAAGTATTAGAATCAACTGTGGCATTTTTGGAAGTAACTGGTGTCGAAATAAGTTTGAAATTGAGCATGCCAATAGTGTTTAGAAGATTCTATATATACCGGTGTTGGGAAAGTAAAATGTCAGAAGGATAAAAGGTAACCTCAACACCAAGAAAGTAATGCAGTGAGCCTAGATCCTTAAGGAAAAATTCGGCACCCAATTTGCTTATCAATGACTGAATTAGAGATGTGGAATACCCTGTCACAATGATAACATCTACATAGATGAGTAAATAAACTGTACCTAATATGGTAGAGTAAATGAACAGAGAAGAATCATTTTTAGACTGATGGAAACCACTACAAGTAAGAATGATGATAAAAGTGAGAACTAGGCACGAGGTGCTTGTTTGAGCCCGTACGAAGACCGTTGAAGTTTACATACATGTCCTGGTCTAATGGGATCAACAAAGCTAGGAGGCTGCTATATAAAGATTGTCTATTTTAGGAAACCATGAAGAAAAGCATTGTTGACGTCAAGTTGTTTAAGGGACCAACCACACTGAATAACAAGACATAAAATGAGACGAATGGTGGTTGGTTTAACAACGGGGCTAAAGGTTTCACCATAATCAATGTCATAGCGTTGATGAAAACCTTTAGCCACGAGACGAGCTTTATAACGATCAATTGTACTATCAGATTTTTGTTTAATGCCAAAAATCCACTTGCAACCCACAACATTCATATTAGAAGTAGACGGAACAAGTGTCCATGTACTATTATTTTGAAGGGCCTCAAGTTCTTTAGCCATAGCAAGGCGCCATTTGGCATTTTTAAGAGCCATTTTGACTAATGTAGGTTCATTAATTGTGTGATGATCAGTGGATTTGGAGTGACAACGTAAGACCATGAGATGAGTCCGAACTGGTCTGGGTTCCGCCACTAATTTGGGTGAGGATTGATGTGAGTTAACATCTGGGGAAAAAGGAACTAGGATTAAAGGAATGAGGGGTTAATAAGTAGTATCAATAGATGAGGAGTGAGTGAGAGGTAATGAACTTGAAGGCATTTGGGAGCCGATTGCATTATCATCGACAATGACGATTGTTGAGCATGGAGAATTTGGAGAAACAGGTGGGATAATCGTGTGACATACAGATAGCCATGGTGTACTATCAACGATGGGAGGAGGAGGAGGTTGATTAATGAAAATAGTCAACGATGACTTAAGAGAAAATATAAACTCAAAAAACCTACAGTGTCTTGTTATGTATTCTTTGTTAGAATTATAATCAAGACATCTATAACTATGAGTTGTGTTGAATATCCCAAAAAATACACGGAGTTGACCGAAGAGGAAGTTCATCGTGATTGTACGGGCGAAGAAGTGAAAAACAGAGACACCCAAAACTTTTGAGAAATAAGTAAGATGGTTTTTGTTGATGAAGGATTTCATATGGAGATATTCCCATGCTTTGAGTAGGTAACCTATTTAGTAAATGCACAACAATAGTGAAGGTATAATCTCAAAAATGGAGAGTAACCCCTGAATAGACAACTCTGTTTCAACCACAGAGCGATGTCTACGTTCCAAAGTACCATTTTGAGCAGAAGTATAAGGACATGAACGTTAATGAAAAATGTTTGGATTTGCACAATATGTAGAAATAAAACAAAATTTACCCCCCTTAAATTGTAATGATTTTATTTTACAGTTGAATTGTCGCTCAAATTATTTTTGAAAGATAATGAATTGTGGCAAAGCATGTGATTTTGATTGCAAGGAAGAATACCACATATATTTTGAATGATCATCCACTATTAAAAGAAAATATGTATTCACTAAATGTGAAAGTTTGGGAGCCGGTCCTCATACATCGGCAAAGACAAGATCAAGAATATTAGAACTACAATGAGCAGAAATGGGAAGTGGAAGATGACATACTTTGCCAAATTGACAAGCCGTACAATCATAGTTTTTATTTTTAGAGGTATATAGTAATTTATTTTGTAAAATGAGACAATTGAGAAGGCGACTACGAGGATGGCCTAATCGGTGATGCCGACCGAAAAGAGACGTATGTTCACCAACATAGGCTTGAGGATATGAAAGTGAAGCTAGAACAAACGAATACAGACCATTAATGATACTGCTGCGATGAAGAATGTGTTCACCAACATAGGCTTGCGGAGATGAAAGTGAAGCTAGAACAAACGAATACAGACCATTAATGATACTGTCGCGATGAAGAATTTGATTTGTGATTCGATCCTTAATCAAAAAATAAGAGGCATGAAATTCAAAAAATGCGCTATTATCACGTGTGAAACACTGAACATAAAGTAAATTTTTAGATATAGATGGAACATACAGAACGTTATTCAAACGGAAGGTTTTAGAAGGAGTAAATAAAGTGGAAGAACCTGTATGAGAGATTGAAATCCCTTTACCTTTTCCAATGTGAACCTAATCGGGACCACAATTTAATAATAATATTTAAGGTTCACAGTTCAAATATAACGGTTAAAATTCAACAGGAAAGTTCAGGTCAAAAGATATTAGATGAAGTATCAACTATTAAGGAAATTTTAATCATTTCAGGAATTTTTACCGTTTAATGTTACGGGTTGTAGAAACAAACAATATTTTCTTACCATAATAAGTTTAAATTTAGAAGTACGAAAGTAAATGATATTCATTATCGTAGTACGTGATTAGATATTGTTTTCTATGTAGTTGATCAACCTATATGTATATTTATAATTTAATTAGTAACGACCACATATAATTTGTTTCATGGTGTATAATATCTTGTATATTATGAAATCGTCAAAAGTGACTTGATAGTATAAATTATATAGGTACGAAATAGAGTAGAATAAACTTCTAAATAGTTTTTGAATGAATAAAATAATATTTTTTAAAAATCTTTCAGATGAAACTTTTCAAAATGAATCTTTTAAAGTAAGAGTTATAAACATTGTTTGGTGTGTGGTTGTTTGTGCAACTTTTATAGAAAAACTCACCTGAACAACTCTTACACTCTTACTGATATTCACCAAAACTTAAGGTAGCCTTAGAAAACTTAGAAAGACAGTTACACTAAGCAATTTTTAGAGAGTTGAATGAAATATAAGCAAGAAAATTATGAAGGTCCTTATGCTAAGCCCCCTATTTATAGCCAGAACTTAACCATCTACCACACATCAATTAACAACACTTTTCGCATTTAAAGATTATTTTTAATCTATATCATTCATCAATTAACCACATTTTTCACATTTCTAAATTATCTTTAATCTACCACACATTAATTATTCATATTTTTCACATTTCAAGATTACATTTAATCTAGCACATATTAATTATCCATATTTTTCACATTTCAAGATTATATTGTTTTTTACTATCCACAATTATTATTATATTATATATCTTCTGCATTATTGACTTAATGTATTAATATCACATATATTTAAGTATATTGTATTATTCAAATAATGAGTTTGTCTAACTATTTAATATTTGTGGCTTTTAATTGCGTAAATTTCCAATATTACTCTTACTACAGTGACAATTATTGGTTCAATAATGTGAAATATTGTGCATTTGCTACTGTGACAATTATTGGTTCAATAATATGAAATATTGTGCATTTGCTATCGTAATAATTATTGGTTCAATATTATAAAATATTGTGCATTTGCTACTGTGACAAATATTATTGGTTCAATAATATAAAATATTGTGGAATACCGTGTGTTACTATGGAATACTGCGAGCTACTGTTCCTTTATCACCGGATATTTTAATAGTTAAAGGTAACAGTTCCGTCGATAATTTTTTTTATTAAAAATATTATTTATGTCCATTTTCTGTATCCGACAATTATTTTTTTGTGGGGTTCACCAATAATTGGTTGTTTTGGTGTCGTCGTACTTTACCGAGTATTCTTTTTGTTTCTTATAATTTGCACATATCATTCTTAACTTTAACATTTTTATCAATTTAATATCTTACTGTTTAGAATAATATTTATAAAAAAAATAAGTTTTATTTATTAAAAGTTGCAAGTCTTACGGCTTAACTTCTATGGGCCTTAACATTATACAGTCTTTATAATTTGGGTTCTTTACACTACTATACAACAATTAAAAAGTAATTACAATATTAGTACATCCACAAAATAATTATAAAAAGAGTGCAACACAATAACCCCACTTCCATCCGGAACTGATGATTAACCCTTTTAAGCTGCCCAAGAAGACATGCAATTTGCGAGTCTCCTTCTCCTTTCCGCAATCCAAATCCATCGTTTAGAGATGCATCCCAATAATTTAAGAACCATGATCCCGATAGTAATAGCAGTTTTTCAGCTAAACTGGCTGCCTGCGATAATCCATTTCATGTGGGTGCCCTTCCTTTTCAGTGGTTGTTTTCTTTGTGGTTGGAAGATGCTGCCTTGAATTATATGGCGACGTCTTCAATCTTGAACCTAATATAGGAGCTTCTTGGTTTCTAGGGCTTCGCTTCTTATCAGGTGAATTGTTCTCCACCTCAGCTTTTTTTGAAGAAGTTTCTAGGACAACATAATGGCATTTCTCACCATTTAAGTTTCCCCTCTTATCTTCCTTGGTAAACAATCCAAATTTTGAAAGGTTGGTCCCTACAGCAGCTTGAACCCAAGAAGGGGCATTCTTGTCCGTGAATTTTTTACACATTCACACTTGGTAACTGTTTTGAATCCAAGAAAACAAATATATGTAACACTTGGTAACTGTTTTGAATTTTTTTTATAACTATTTGGTTACCCACAAAAACTAAAATGGTTACCTTTGTATGAAGGTTTGGCTACCAACTGCACCATATTCAAAATAATTTTATTTTTAAAAGGTTATTTATAAGTAACCAGCAGCTACATAAATGGGAACTCTTACATGGCATTTCAGATACCATCTGCACCTTCTGTTAAAAAAAATAATCATACATACATTACCATCAGTATAAAATTGATCATTCGGGATACCTCGATGAGATTTATTGGTCACTACCTATTGGACAATTGGACACCTGTTTATTGCATTGTCTAATTGGGGTATATTATACATTGGAACTTTGACATACCATAACTGAATACTTTCAAATTAAAATTCAGAAAACATTATAAATTGGATAAATAATAATGGAATTCCTCAATATGTTCAATGTGTTAAAATAATCAAAAGGTAAATAGTAACCAACATGATGAAGTTCTGTCACTCACTAATACGCATTTGGTTACCTCTAAAGGAAAGAGTCCAAAAAACCCAATATGAACAAACAAACAATGTCAAACTACTGGTAATAGAATCAAAGACCAATCAACTGTATCCAAATATATAAGCAGTAACCAAAACACAATCAGCAAGTTTCCAAAACCAATTTAATCAACCATCATTAGGCTGATTAAATTCTATGTGCACTATATATATAGCTGAGTAAAAATAACATGTGTGGCTCTTCCTACTAATTGATTCATATTACTGTTTTCTTTTTTGTTAATGCACAATTATATATAAATATAGGTACGTATAGAAATATTCATCAGTCATCAAAAGAGATCGAGTTTTACTTTGTGGGGGAAGAAATTAAAGAAAGACAAAAGGAAGGAAGAATGAGTAGGTAGGTAGACTTAGATGGTGTTTGATAAAACTGAGTGTTAAGACCTGAACAGTTTAGACGTCTGAATAATATAGAGTATCTGAATAGAATTGTATCTGAATAAAAAAATATTGTTTGATAATTACTTTTTTCAAAATGTCTGAATAAAAGTATTTTACCATTTTAACCTTCTAAACAAAACTATAAAATAAAAAGAAAAGAAAAGAAAAGCACTGCTCCTCTTCTTCATCTACCCCGCCCCCTCCCCCCTCCCCCATCCCCGCCGGCCCTCCTGCCCTCCCCTGCCCCTGCCCCTACTCCCCCTCCCCTCCCCCATCCGCCGCCGCCCCCTCCCCTCCGCTCCCCTCCCCCCCATCACTGCTCTTCTTCTTCCCCCCTCCCCCTCCCCCATTCCCGCAGACCCTCCTTCTCTCCCCTGCCCCTGCTCCCCCTCCCCTCCCCCATCCGCCGCCGCCGCCGCCTCTTCTCCCCTCCCCCATCACCGCTCTTCTTCTTCCCCCTCCCCCCTCCCCTATTCCCGCCGACCCTCCTTCTCTCCCCTGCCCCTGCTCCCCCTCCCCTCCCCCATCTGCCGCCTCCCCCTCCCCTCCCCTCCCCTATCCACCGCCGCCCCCTCCCCTCCCCCATCACTGCTCTTCTTCTTCCCCCTCCCCCGTTCACGCCGACCCTCCTTCTCTCCCCTGCCCCTGCTCCCCCTCCCCTCCCCCCATCAGCCGAAAAAATGCCCTAGCGTAGCTGGAGACGGCCATTGGAAGTGCAAGGACAATATTGTAATTTCAGAATATAAACTCATTCAGATGTACCTCTAAATGGTTAAGCTTTAATTTTGTGTCTAACCGATTAAGAGGCATTAAGAGGCAAATTTTTTTTTACCAAACATGTTTTGCCTCTGACCGAATCAGAGTCACTCCAATTAAGAGGCGTTAAGAGGTAATCAAACACACCCTTACTTGGAGCAGTCAGTGCTTGGGCTGATCTTGTAAGAAATGTTGATACCGCACCTTCCGGGAATGCCAGCAAGGCCCAAGTTGAGGGTTTTGAGTTGGGTTGATATTTGCTTGAGTCAAACGCAAACCTGCTGGCGTTTCGGTGTGGACTGGGCCAAGTTGTTGAGATTTTGTAAATAAAATATTGAAAATGCATTAATTTTGTAAATATTTTATGGATACACTTTTGTTATAATTTTGCCTAAAAATATACTAGAAAGTGTAAATAACCCTTAGAATTAAAACGTATTCGAGCATTGAAAATTTAAGAATTGCAATTATTGTCCACTTGATTGTTAAAATATTCACTTAATTAATTTACAATTTAATATGTATGTCTAGCGAAGGGACTTGTTCCAATTTCTTTGCTTGGCCATAAATTAAATAAACCCTATTAATATAAGAAAAAACTGCAATAGATGGCAAAACTATCGGGTTTTTTTTATGCCTCTATAATATCGTTTTTTTTGTCCTTTATTTTCAAGTTGTAATGATGCAGCAAGAAAATTAAAAAATGTGGTCGTAAAAGAAATAAAATTTGATCGAGAGCAAATTTGAGATCTTCATTTGAGACTTTGGGAATCTCTCGATTCTCTAACATATGCATTTAACAAAAGAAAGGTGTTATTAGGCGTGACTCAAATTCTATCAAACCATTTTTGATGGAAGATAACAAAAAAGTCGGGCTACAATTTTTGTTTTTAAGTGCTTTTTTTTTAATAAAATAGTCTAATCGACTGAAATATGTTAAAATTAGTAAACTGTTACAAACGATGAAACGATTACAATACAAAGAATTGAAATGATTCCTTTTTAACATAATAACAAACAAACAAGAAAATAGCCAATCATAGCAACAACTAGTAGGCACCAGATATATTCCTGAAAAACAAGCATAATCCCAAATTAAGTAATAACACAACATGCATATCTGAACAGTTCTTCAATACCAGCAAAGGAAAAAACCGATCGTCATGATAACGTCATACCCAAATCTGAACATTCTATCTTCAACCATTCACTCACCAAAAAAAATTCTAGAGAGAGAAAATTAAGTACCAACAAATGTTACGTAATATACATATATTATATTAATTTGAAAAAATATGAACCAAGTTAATCTAAGACCGTATTAATATTAATATTCATATTATCTCTCGAAATGAATAAACGTTGTGAACAAAAAT
Source organism: Panax stipuleanatus (assembly GCA_020205555.1). NCBI lineage: Eukaryota > Viridiplantae > Streptophyta > Magnoliopsida > Apiales > Araliaceae > Panax > Panax stipuleanatus. The sequence goes on along the minus strand of CM035122.1, from coordinate 8,509,522 downwards.
CACCTTTTTATTTTTTAGGAAGGATAATATCCATCTATGTAAGTAATACCATATCGGCCAACTGAGTAGTTAACCAACTCAAATAGTTCTAGTTAATTTGCTTTGACCTATCAGTCTGTAATCCAAATTATCAGGTTTAATTAGAACCTTGGGATGACATGTTACTTAAACTTGATTTTTCACCTTTTTTTTAGTTGAATATTTCTTTTGTAGTCATTAAACAAATCCTCCATTACTTTATTCACACCATCGGTAATCTCCATCCCTACGAACTTGTTACTTGCTTGATATTCTAAATCTCTATCTTCATAATCATTTTGCGTAAATATGTAAACAATTGAAAATATATTTGATGGCGTCCTAAGAAGAATAAATTCATTAATTAACCATCTCATGTACAAGTTATATCAAAGTGGCGCAGCGGAAGCGTGGTGGGCCCATAACCCACAGGTCCCAGGATCGAAACCTGGCTTTGATATTATTTTTTTCTCTTCTATTGACATTTTTTTTTGTTTTGAAATTCACCTCACAAGTAAATTGTCAAGGAAAGCAGTTGATAGATCATTATTAAGCTACCTGACTCATTTATGAGAATGACTCATTTATATTTTCATAAATATTTATTTTCCAAACCTATTTCATATCCGGCGAATTAATTTATGTAGTTAATTATAGTTTATAAGTTTTAAAACATCTTGTTGGAAAGATAATTAGCATTCCCCTGCACCAAATCAGAGTCACCATTGCAAGTAAAACTCTTCAAGAAAACAAGTATATTTTCTTTTCTAAAACTTATATATATATGAAAGAAGATAAATCAAATTTACATCACTTGAAAACACTGATGATCAAAGGCAACAGATTCTTCAGCTTAGCAAGAGAAAATCTTGATCAATTCTCAATAGTGGGGACAATTATTTCAAGTCCACATTCTGTCAAATTCTATCAAACTATTCTTTAAGGAAGATAACAAGAAAGTCAAGCTACAATTTTGTTTTTTAATGCTTTTTTTCTTTCTTGAACAAACAGTATAATCGATTGAAATATGTTAAAACTGTAAACTGTTACAAACAATAAAAAGATTACAATACAAAGAATTGAAATGATTCCTTTTAAACATAATAACAAATAAACAAGAAAAGAGTCGATAGTAACAACAACTAGTAGACACTAGAGATATATTCCGAAAAAACAGTCATAATCCAAATTAAGTAATAACACAACATGCAGATATGAACAGTTCTTCAATTACGAGCAAAGAAAGAACCGACACCGTCATGATAACGCCATACTCAATTCTGAACATTCTATCTTTAGCCATTCATGCACCAAAAAAATTCTCTCGAACCAAAAAATCTCCCAACTGGAGTAAGCAAACTCCCAAGAGATATAACGAAATCCTTTCACAAAGAGAAAGAAATTAGTCATATAATGAAAAAAACAAGTCTCACAAAAGGAAAAATAAACTCCAAAAGAAGGGAGAAACTATTAGAGTACAAGAAGAGGAATCTAAGGGAGGGTCTCTCCAAAATAAGGAGAGCCTCCCTGGATCTAAGATGGAGGATAGGGTTTTCGTATAGAGAGAAAAGAACAAAAAAAGAGGATAGAGATATCAAGTTGTTTATCAATGCTTGAAAGAAGTAGCTTGCCACTTGATCAACTTAATTGGAAAAGAAATTATAAAAGCATGCTTTATTGGAAAGGTGTTACCAGCCATTGGAGTGAAGTGTCCAAGTGTTGATTCCAAAAGTACGATTTTCATTCAGCAAGACAATGCAAGTAATGCATGTTAATCCCAACGATCCAGAATTTTGTACAGCTGTATCACAAGACGCTTTCGATATTCAATTGATGTGTCACCCTACCAATTCTCCAGATTTGAATGTGTTAGAATCATATTTTTTTGTCATTGCAACTATGCATAATAGACAATGAAAGCAAAAGGATCCAACAAACATAAGATTCCTCATTTAAGAAAGTGACTTTCGAAAGAGAAAACGGACTTCCTCGTCAAATGAAATGCAATCCAACCCTAATACAAGAAGTGAGAAATTGGTTAAGTTGCGATGTAGTCATTTCATCTAGTGCATGAGTTCATTCCTAACTAAATTTTGTTTGAACTACAATATTTTATTGTCACTCAACTTTGAGTTCTTCTATACTTTTTGTTTCAATTTGTCTGATAAATGAAATCATTCAACCAGTTACTCCCGGGAACTAGTCTACTAACTTTGAATATGTTAATTGCAGTTGATCATTCATCACTTGCACCATTAGTTTAGGAATTTTTCTTGCCAACAAAATCAATACAAGAAAAAAAAATTCAAATAATTTGATCGTATTACATGTGTTTTGAGTTTTGACCAGTTGCAAATCCTGGTAGATGCCAAGTGAAAAAAAGATTACCATTTTCTCATTTAAAATCAAAGAAACGTCAAACACCAACATGATTTCAAGATATACAAACCCAACAACAAAATGACATACCTAAATTCATCCAAATTTGTTCTCAACAAAGCTTCTAAGAGATAGTACTTAACAAAATTTTGGAAGAAGAATCCTTAGCATCTGAAAAATACTTTCTTCAATTGACAGTTCTACCTCATTAGGTACCTTGTTTAATTCAATTCCATTATTCGCCGGTAAATTTAACTCCAGTAAGTTTGAGTCAGTTTTGACATCTGCTGGCAAGCTAGAGATAATATAATTATTCGTCAAAAAGTTTGAATCGGCCTCGGCATTGGTCGGCAACTTTGAGTCACTGAGTAGAACATCCTTATTAATCTCTCCCACTTGATTTCTCATGTAAATCCATAGAAAAATTGATTTTCTTGTTATCATGGTATTCATAATTGTTATGCATGAAATAATTGTTGGGAAAAAAATCTGATGGAAGAAAGTATAAAGCGAATGAATTCATTGATGAAAGGGTAATATATTGACAACCCATAAAAGAAAACAATTGAAAGAGGAGAAACCAAATAGTTTTTTTTTTTTTTGGAGAAAAGAAGTGAAAAGTCTAATAATTTGGAAGGGACGTAATATTCATTTAGGAGAGAAAAAATACCTAAAAACTAAGATTATTTGATTGATGAGATTTTTTAGGGGCAAAGCAGGAAATTAATTTTTTTTCCCTCCTACATATATGGGAAACATCTTATATTAAGCGGAGGGGGGGGGGGGAATTCTTCTAAAATGTCATATATAATGAAAAGGATAGAGTATTAGATTTCTTCAGTATATTAGAGTTGTAAGACCCCAACTTATAATTAATAAAACTTGATTTATCTTTACATATTATTCTAAACAGTAAGATGTGAAATTCATAAAAAGTTAAAGTTAAGGGTGTGATATGTGCAAATTATAAGACACAAAAAGAATATTATCGAAGACGTTAAAGAATATTCGGTATCATATGACAGCGTCGTAACAATTAATTATTGGTAATCCTCACAACAAAATAATTGTCGGATAACAAAAAACGATAAAATTACCGTTAATAAAAAATTGTCAATTGAATTGTTACCGTTATCTGTTAAAATATCCAACAATAAATGAACAATAACACATAGTATTACTACATTATTCCACAATATTAAACCAATAACTGTCACAGTAGTAAGAGTAATAATGGAAAGTTATTTAATTAAAAGTCACGAGTATTGAAAAGTGTCTTACTCATTAATATGTTAGATAAAGACATTGTGTACTAAAATATCTGTGATATTACTGCATTTAGTAAATAATGCAGAAGATAGTCAAATATAATAATAATGATAACAATACTAATTAATAGTAAAGTAAAAATGTAATCTTGAAATATGTAAATTGTGCTAAAATTGATGTGTGGGTATGTTTTAAACTTACTATATAAAATTAACACTTATAAAGTGAAAGATTAGTAAAGTAAAAGGTAATATTGAAATATGTGTTAATTGTGCTAAAATTGATGAGTGGTAGATATCGGTTAAGTTTGGCTATAAAAAGGAGTTTGACATAAGAAGTTTGCATTACTACCTTATTCTCCTCTTACCTTCTAAATATTTTTTATTGTGAGTTCTTATGTTAGTGTACCAAGGATATTGTGTGTTGGTAAACATCGGTAGGAGTGCACAAATTGTTCAAGTGAGTCTTTCCTTTTAAAGTACTAGTTTGCACAAACATCCACATACACTACATAGTGTTCAAGACTATTCCTTTAAAAGATTCGTCTTGAAAAGTTTGCTCTTAAAGATTGTTTCAAAATTTTATTGTATTTGTTCAAAATTATTTTGTATCCCTTAAGTTGGTGAGAGATCAATAAAGGTTGTAATTGATTCCTGTAAATAATTGTGTTGGCCAAGTATATGTGTGATTAAGGTTGTGTTTAATAAAACTAAATGTTAAGATCTGAACAGTTTAGACATCTGATTAATGTAGAATCTCTGTCTAGAATTGTATCTGAATGAAGAAATGTTATTTGATAATTAATTTTTTCAAAATGTCAGAATAACAGTATTTTACCTATTTTAACCCTATAAACATTTTAAGCAATTATCCGACATGGAAGCTTCTTCAAAAATTGTCTTCCATTGTCGCCCCTTCAAGCCTGCGTAATCGAAGTCACAACCATGACCGCTGCCCCAGTCCATAACGGCCATCTTCTGAGATTCTTCCACGGCCTTCTTTGATTTGCCAGCCATTGATTCCAACAAGAAAATGAACAATCAAAACACCTTAAACTCGCAATTGGCTCTCTCAGTAATGAAGGGCTCAAATTGTTTCAAAAACAAGGGATTTAGAGGGTTTGAGGTGGGTCACACAATCAAGGAAAAAGGAGCGGATTCAAGTTCATATATATATATAAATAAATAAATAACCAACTTGGGGGAAAGGGGTGACGAGATTCGAAAAAACAGAATTTAATTTGATCAAAAAACTAAAAAGGGAGACCCAATTGAAAATGTGGGAATGATTTTTAGAGCAAACAAAAAAAATCTTAAATTGGAGAACAGTAACCCGTCCCAAATTTTTGACGATTATGAATGGGTGGTGGTGGTGTTTAGTGAGAGCGAGCGGCTTTGAATGAAGGGAGTAAAGAGGTTATTTTTGTCCAGAAAAAATATAAAACCATTCAGATGTGCCTCTGAATGGTTTAGAATTATATTTGCCTCTTACCGATTAAGAGACAAAAAAAAATTAGCAAACAAGTTCAGCCTCTGACCGAATCAGATGTACCTCTATTAAGAGACCATTTAGATGTAATCAAACACAACCTAAATATATGTAATCTATATGTTTGTTAGCATGTTAATACAAACAGATTGTGTGTCCAACAAGTCAAGGTGTTGGCTTAGTGTAGCATTTGACCAAGCATTATTGACAGCCAAGTTGGGTGGCAACATGTTAGGATGGTGTGCTGTAGGCGTGGGTAGAAGACGCACGTCGTACAGGGGCTGTTTGTGGCATGAGTTTGGTTTTGGTTATCAAAGGGGCAAACTGGTGCGTGGATGTAACGGAGTACAATGCGTGTAGGACTGAGTATTCGGTTATAACCGAACCAAAATAGCCTATTAGATTATAATTGAATACCTAATTTACCATAAATTTATTATCCGAACAAATACACGAATAAAGAAATAACCAAACACTGAATTAACTATTCGGTATATAACCGAAATTAAAATCCATTTTTATTAAACAAAAAAAATCATTTCAGTTTTTTAACACTAAGTTTCCAAGCAATAATCCACAGAAATAGCTCATAATTCATAAGTTAAACAAGGTGAAATTCAATCATTTAAAATTAACGAATACGTAACCCATAATTTAACAAAGTCTAATCAATGTTATAAACTCATAATATTAGAAGGCAGAAAACAGAGGGGATTCAGTGATTCACCTTTGTCCCAAAAGCAAAAATGAACAAGAGACAGTTCTATGAACATTCATGGTACCAAACTGGCATGCATCAAAGGAAGTTATAAAAGGCAAACATATCTCATAGCAGGATCAAGTCTATGATAGTAAGAGGTCCAACAAAATTACCTGCAAATTACCTGCATTAGTTTAGAAACTAGCCAGCTTCATTTCAAAGATGATAATTCTAGACCCATGCATGTTAACCAACCTACAATTAAGTACATAAAAGAAAGTAAAGAATGAATCAAAAGGCCTTCAAAGTGCAGAAATGTATCAAACTAAAACTTGTGATTTGTGAATAAATTTACCTCATCACTTAACTTGAGTCACAGAAACATTGACATCGTTAGTAGCAAGGCTCAACTTGGACATTACTGAAAATGAAAAAAATTATTATAAACACATTATTTTTATAAATTGTTTTATTAATTCAATAATAAAAAAACACCAAAAACTATTACCACACTTAAGTTTATCCGCAAAGTCAATATCTTCCTCTACATTTATACGATTCTTCACTTTAATCCAATCGTGAGCACATGTGAGAGCTTCCACCATATTATTAAACAATGAACTCCTAAATGCATCAAGAATCGTATAAAAGGAAGTTACCAATAAATACAATGAACTTCTATGAACATTCATGGTACCAAACTAGCATGCATCAAAGGAAGTTATAAAAGGCAAACATATCTCATAGCAGGATCAAGTCTATGATAGTAAGAGGTCCAACAAAATTACCTGCAAATTACCTGCATTAGTTTAGAAACTAGCCATCTTCATTTCAAAGATGATAATTCTAGACCCATGCATGTTAACCAACCTATAATTAAGTACATAAAAGAAAGTAAAGAATGAATCAAAAGGCCTTCAAAGTGCAGAAATGTATCAAATTAAAACTTGTGATTTGTGAATAAATTTACCTCATCACTTAACTTGAGTCACAGAAACATTGACATCGTTAGTAGCAAGGCTCAACTTGGACATTACTGAAAATGAAAAAAATTATTATAAACACATTATTTTTATAAATTGTTTTATTAATTCAATAATAAAAAAACACCAAAAACTATTACCACACTTAAGTTTATCCGCAAAGTCAATATCTTCCTCTACATTTATACGATTCTTCACTTTAATCCAATCGTGAGCACATGGAAGAGCTTCCACCATATTATTAAGCAATGAACTCCTAAATGCATCAAGAATGCCCCCCCCCCCCCCGCCCCCCGCCCCCCGCCCCCCGGTGCTAAATGTGGACTCCGAAGCAAATACGTCAAAGATACGGAATCTTGCACTATTAACATTCCACCACCCCAAAATATCAAAAGTATCATTGGCTTCTTCTACATCTTCATTTAGATACTTGTCCAATTCTAATTTGTCTCCAAGTACCCTCCGTTTTGACCCTTTTTGAACTTATCCACAAGTCTATTTGTATTTTAGAATATCATTGCATTAGAACCTTGGGATGGCATGTTACTTAAACTTGATTTTTCACTTTTTTTTGAGTTGAATATTTCTTTTGTAGACATTAAACAAATCATCCATTACTCAACATCAGGTAATCTCCATCCCTATGAACTTGTTACTTGCTTGATATTCTAAATCTCTATCTTTCATTATCAATATCAAAATGAAGATCTACTTCTATACCTTCGAACGGATCTTCAACTTCACTTTCACTATCTCTATACATTTGTTTAAAACCAAATTGCACAAAACTCAACTTGTACCGAGGATCAAGCACAATGGGAATATACAACGAGTTCATCTTTGTAACATTTTCCCCATACTTATCATATTTCCTTTTCATTGTCTTGGCCATTTTTTGCAACTATCTATCAGTACTTCTTTTCCACTCTTCCAAAATAATATAAATGTCATTTATTTCATGAAATGCATTATTTGGCGTGACATAAGATGACCCTGAAACACGAATAGTTGGATGCTAAAAGTGCTCTAAGAAAATCATAAACAATTTAGCCATATTCCAATCAGAGACCATTGAAATGTTTTTCCCCATCTCTTTTTCAAAGCCACAATCTTCAAATCTAAATCGATCAAAAACTTTCTTTATACTTTAAAGTTGAACTTAACATCAAGTAGAGTTCCATCTAGTTGGGCAATCTAAACTCAATTCTTTCTTATCTTTAAGGCCACAATAATAAGTACAATCTTTAAATGATTTTAACCCTAGTCAAAGATTATTTTACATACTTCACTGCATACCTAATCGTCCCAACATATTTCTCGATCAACTTCAACCCATCATTCACAACAAGATTAATAATGCGAGCTATATATCTCATGTGCATGAACTTACCACCCAAAACATTAGTTTTTCTAGATGTACATCTATCTCTCAAGTAAGACGCTCAGGTATCATTTGAGATCTGTAGTGTATGTCATCACCTTATAAAGTCCTCACTTTTTTAGACAAGACTTGACCATTTTCCTAATATCCTTCCCTTTTATAACTTGTGATAGTTCGAAAATTTATGATTTTCATATGCAATTTCTAATTATTATCAATAAAATGTACAATAACACATAATTCAAGCGTTGATTGAAAGTCCAAGAATCAGTTGTGAGGCAAACACATTCACAATTTTTTCTAAGCATTGTTTCCAACTTAATTTTCTCACTATCATACAAACGAATGCAATCTCCAGCAAATATAAACGTGAAGGTAACGGAAACCTAGGACATGCAACTTGCATAAGTCGTTTAAACCCCTCATTCTCAACATGTTTGAAACGAAGTTTATCTACAATGAGATAGCGAATCACGACTGTCCTAACAACTTCTTGGTCAAACCTCCAAACAGTGAGTGTACCCTCACATGCCTCCCCCTCCCCTTTCCCTTTTTAATCCCTACAAGTTGGGGTTGAGCTTTATCCATGCTATTAGAATTTTTTTTTGTAAGTTCTAAAGTGATTTCTAAAAAATTAGTGTCATTAGAAGATGTATCAACAGTTAATTCTTTTCTACAGTAAGTGCACTTACTTTTGATGACATTACCATTCTTATCTTTAACTGGGATGAAGTGCCCCTCACTCCACACCTTAAATTTAGGTTTCATCCTCTTTCTTTACATCTTAACATTTTATCACTATTCCCTACTCTTAGTACTTGTGGAGGTTTCCTTTGACCCAGTCTCTATATTGGTGGGAACACTGCCACTTGACTCATTCTCATCTTCAATTGCATTAAGGTCAAGCTCGTCTGTATCATCCACCATTTGCAAATCATTTAAAACACTTCTCGACATCATCTAAAAATTTCAAACAAACCAAATTTGATCAACAAAGAAGTTAATAACAATACAAACACACACATATGATTAAATTACTACAACAAATATAAATCTATTTTATGTGATGAACTATTGAACATACGCACATATATCCTTTTTTGTAAACTCATTTTATGTTATGAAATCTAATTCACAATTTTAATTTTTTGCTTATTTCCTTTTTTGCAACTAATAATGTTACGTATGTGGACTTTGATTCAAGTAGTATTAATTTCTGTAAGGAACTGATCTTGCAAAATTAACCATTTTCTTCAATCTGGCGTAATCTGGCTCTTGTATTTAGTTTAACAAGAAAATACGATAAACATTTTATTAACCCTTTTTTCACTCAAAAACTAAAACAATAAAGATAACAGTGAAATCCATATATGCAGACTAATCAGTGCAAGAAAAGTAGTAACTGGTAATAAGGTTGATGCAAGTAAATACCTAGCCTCCAAAAATGCACTAAAAAATATATATGGTTAGTTTGCCAACACAAAAATGAAGGCAACATGGTAAATTTGTAAATTAACAAGTAAAAACAATATTAAAGTCATGTTCTAGATGAAAATGTAAAGCCTCTGTTGCATGTGTATCTACAACAGTTACTACAAAAAAAAAAGAAAGCTTGCATAATTCCAATAAAAAAACAAGAATAACAAGAAGAAAAGAGAGCAAAAGAAAAGAAAACTAGCAGAACATGCACATAGAAATCCCAAAGGAAAGACTAACCTCAAAGTTTCAATTTGCGGAAAATTGACAGCAAAATCACAATCCTCCTTAGTTCCTTTCCTCAAAAGCTCAATATATTTCTGGACAAAAAAACTAAGTAAATGGAATACATGCTTGTTCTTAAAATCCAAATAGAATAGGAAAATTCTAGTTCTCAGAAAGCTAGTACCTGCTTGTGTAAACAGAAAAGAAGAGAAGTCGAGGATGGAAGGCGTGTGAAGTCGGAGGAGTCGGAGGAGATGACGCCAAGTCGAAGTTCCTGCTGAAGAGTAGCTTAAAAGTTTAAATTCTTCAGATATCAACTATACTATGTTCTTAACAGTTCAAGTTCGTAAATAAAATGAAAACAACTTCTCTGATTCAATTTTATAACATTCCTTGCTGAATAATTATCCCACATTATCACTTAAATCAATTGCCATTTTTGAAAATATGTTTATCATGATGGTAAAAACAATGGAAAACAGATTATAATTCTAAATAAATCCATAATTATTGAAATAACTGAAAAGGTGAATCTAATTAGAAATTTCAATTACTCCAAATTTTGCAACTAATAGTGCTTTCAGTGGTTCTTGCACCAAAGTGTTTGCATAGGAGGAATATTTATATAAAGCTGAAATAAACAACTTTGTGTAAAATATAAGATTTTACAGACTATGAACTATACACATAGAAGGAACAACAAAGGTTGATCGAAAAAGTTAGAAAGCATATATCATAAAATCAAAAATTTGATAGACATTAATAAATTCAAAGTACTGATTTAAAAATCCCAACACATGCATAAACCAAAATTAACAAAATCATAACTGATTCACAAATTCTAACATGTGCACAAACCAAAATCGAGGAAGGAAAGCAAGTGCCTGCTTGTATAAACGGAAGAAGTCAACGTGGAGTTGCTGCTTTTGTAAACGGAAGTGGAACTGTTATTGTTCGCTAAAGTTGGAGATGGAGGATAGAAGGAGGAGAGAGGCAGTCGGATTTGAAGATTTAGGGATCAAGGCAAAGAGGTGAGCGAAGTAGTCAAGTGTCTCGTGAAGTCAGAAGTAGTGCGCGACTTAACGATTAAAAATTAAAATAGTAATTTTTTTAAAAAATAATAGTATAATTTTCAAACCCAAACGGAAATCAAAATTTAAAATGGTTATAATTAAATATCGAAATAATTCTATTAATAAGATACAGTTTAATATTCGATTTTACTCGTTTTTTTCTCGGTCCTAAGTGGGTAAACAGGGAATGGCAAGCGTGCATCGCATAGGCACTAGTCATGAGTTTAGTATGTGGACAAACATAGTGGACGCAATGCACGTCGTTGCTGGGATGACAAGCATATGTCGACGGACAGGCGTATGGCACGGGCATGTATAGTGTGTCAACGGACAAGCATAGACAATGACACTATTGATGAGTGTCGGTGAGATACGGGGTTGGCTAACCAAGTTTGGGGGCAAACTTAGGCCATCACAAGGTAAAAATTTTGGGTCAATTTCAGCCCTATGACAATTGATATTAGAGCGTGGTTCACAGAATCATCGGGCCATGTTGTGTTCGTGGTAGGAGTGAGGGCAGCGAAGCTGTCAAAGGTATGGGACTTTTGACACGGAAATATGTAATGGCGGCGCTATAGAAAATTCGTGACAGTCCATGAAATGGACGCCGACAAAATTTTGGTTGATCACTTGATGTTGTTTAATGCATTAGGGTAGAGGTTCAACCCATTTGGTAGGTAATTGATCAGTGAATTTTTTACAACGACAGTGTGGATAAGGTCACAACTAAGGGTTATGGGACATTGGTTTTTTTGTTAAGTCAAGTTTGTGGTAGATTTAAATAAAGAGGTTGCCAAGGCTTGTTCGGACACTTATTTCATGTTGTGGGCAGCACCTAGGTAGGGGGGTTAGGCCAGGTTCGGACACTTATTTCATGTAGTGCTAGGCAGGGTGACGACGCTGCTGGGTTGGCATGCATGGATCGACAGACATAACGTATAAAACGTGCCAACGGACAGGACAGTGACGCTGTCGACGGGCGTCGGTGTGCTAAGACAGTTTAAAAACCCTTGAAAATGGATAAATAGAAAATATGTTTTGAAAGTATTTTTTACACAAAATATTTATAAGTAAAAATTAGAGTAATGCGAATAAGTCAATCAAGTGCCATTATGAAACCCTATGGATGTATTCTAACTTTTCTAATATGTTTATTTTAATTTCTCTTTTTTTGTCAAAATTAATTTAATTTAAAATTTAATATATGTGTTCCTTCACTCAATATTTTGTAAAAGAGGTCATGTGCTTTACTTCTTACATCTTGATCCAAATCAGTATTTGTAAAAGAATCCTTTTACTATATGTTCGTAGGGCACATGCTAAGCACACGAGAATATTCTTATGAACTGTGTGTATGTTTTTTTAATTTCTGTATTTGTACTGAATTTAAATAAATATGCACACAATTTATGATAATACTCCGTATTATTATGTTAAATTATGTGCTTAATATATGGCGTAATACCCTAACGGCACATGTTCGTAAAAAAGGACATTTGCTTATTAGCTTAATTTTTCGGCGGTTAGTAAGAAAAAAGTAATAGAAATAATTTATACTCTGCATAATAAATTTTAAATCACCATTCACCAGGTTTGTTTTTCTCTCTATATAACAAGCAGTAGCTATGTTTATGGAAAATAGCAAGTCTCTTCTCTTCCAGTTGGCGCCCTGAAGGCCATACATACCCATTTCGAGTCTAGCCTCCAATTTTCCATCATCCAATTGCCGTAATTTATAATTTTATACCCTTTTTCCGAAACCCAAAACCCTTAAATCCCAGTTTCCCAACTTTGTTCTAGCGACTGATTTTGCCCCATTTTTAACCCAGATTCAACCGTTCACATTCAGTTATAAATTTATAATAACTTCAATCCTCAATTATTTACAGATTCTGATTAAGATTATGGCGGATGGGCAAGTTATTAAACGCGCCAAGTATAAGTCTTCTGTCAAGGATCCTGGTACCCCTGGCGTTTTGACAATGGTATATAATTCAAAACCCTATATGTAATTAGATTTACTCCAGTGTTTTTAGCTATAATTATGTAAATAAATTTTGCTTTTTTATTTAATTTCGATCACTAGTATGACAATTATGTAAGTTATTGACACAATGGGACAGGACAGTGACATTGCAATGCAGAATGAACGACTATGATTCATCATATCTTGTTCATATTTCTTGGGGACTCTTTTTGAACTATTTGATTGTTGTTATTTTGTGCAGACAAAGGAGAAATTTGTGTTTATGCCTAGCGATCCAAGGTCTTCAACAAAGCTTAATGTAGAGTTTAGATTGATTAAAGGTACTTGTTTGTTACTTCCCTTTTGTTTTTAGCTGTCTTGAATGTTAAATTAAAGTATGACAATTTAATGAAACAATATCTGTATTTAATTTACTGGAACGTGTAGCTGGAGAGTGAGTACTATTGGTTAGAAAGCTCACTAATTTTAATGTCTATTAGTTTAGTTTACTGGTAGTTCTAGTTTAAACGATTTATATTTGAAATTACTCACAATTGCTTTATATCATTTGGGGACTGGATAAATGTCTTATATAGTGTAAGATTGGCCCTCGGCACTTGGAAATTTTGTTAAGTTTTCTTATATTACTCTCGTGCCATGAAGTTCTCAATGTGTTTCTATCCTTTCTGTTGTGGATGCTCAGGGCACAAATTCACGAAAGAAGGTTCCAATAAGCAGGCTCTTCTTAATCTTATCCAAGAGCAGGTATTGTTTTGCCATAAATTTCAGGAAGGTTTTTTTCATGTTTTTGGCTACTAAACTTTCATGGCAGATATTTATACAGTTACCAATTCTTGACCATTCTTTTATATCAATCTGTTTTTAATATGACTTAATCTGGTATCTGTATATAAAGTCTGAAGTAATTATATCTTTGTTGTGCTAGGGTGGAAATTACATTTTTGAGTTTGACAATTTCTTAGATCGTGATGTTTGCCGAGAATTTGTAGGTAAGTTCACACCCCTAAATATGCTTGCCATCTATTTGTTTCAAATACTGATTTTTTTTAAAAAAAATTACACAGTCAAAGTTTCTGTAAATGTAGTAGATATTTGGCTTTGTTGTCATCCTTGATTTTCATATTTTATTGTACTTTTGACTGATCTTCGTTTTAGTTTCATGACATTTTAATGCTGCTTCACTGATCTGATCAGTCATGTGCTTATCAAGGGACCAACTTTTTGTAATATTAGTTCATGAAGCATTGAACTTTATCATACTATAGGAGCGAAATTCACGCGTTGCATTGGCCCCCTTCTGTGCCTCATTTCATAGGGAACCTCAAAGTGGCTCTATTTCATTATATTCCATCCATGTCCCAATTCCATTCATTTAATATCTCGTTGGTGTCATTGACATAACATATGTCATTTCTGGTCTCTCTCTTTCTATTTATTTTCTATATATGGAAAGTTCAAAAATCATCATATAATAATCCAGAATTGTCAGCTGTTTGCCATAAATTTTCATTACTCAGAATTCTCTAAGAGCTAAGTAACAAGGAAGTTCAGAAAGCAGTAAGTAGATTCTGACTAGCCACTACTTTTGAGATTATATCAGAATCATCTTAATCATTATTCTTTTCCTCTGGTTGTGGATAAGCTGACTAGCCAAATTCTGGATGAGATCCCACAGTACATATTATTCGTTAAGGAATAAGGATACTATTTTAGTCAATGGAACTATAGTAGGGATGTAGTCTTATTAAACTAAGGAGGAAACCTCTAGTATAGGAGACTAATATAGATAGGACCAAAGTTGATAAGATATTGTGTAACTTAATTAAATAAGAAATACAGATGGAGCTTATCAGGAAAAAAAAGAAGAAGAAGAAAAAATCAGATAAAGCAAAGGAATACTATTGGAGAAGTAGTGATGTTCGAAAATTAAGAGATGCAGAAGTGAAATACATTTCAATATTGAGGATCACTACCAGTATGGATGGAGAGCAAGGCTAAGTATTATGTTGCTCATAAGATTGGAGAAATTTATAAACAGCTATGAGCAGCCATACTCTATAAAACAGTTGGCTTGACAAATGGCAACAAAATGTTCACAACATAAATACTTTTAACTTGAAAAAATTGGAAAAGAAAATATTAGAGAACACATCCATTATATAGTAGAACTTGTCAAGAAGCATAAAACAAGAAAGAGTTGCAGTGTGGGTTGGACAAATACAACAATGACTGATAACCACATCATAGAAAAGGGGCACATGATCAATATTACGAGGAACGCTAGTGAAGGGGAAGATCAAAATTAACATGGACATTTTACAGAAAGAATGATAGGTTTTTTAACTGAAGAATGACGCTAAGCATAGCAAACTAGATTTGTTATATTTGAGTTGAAATTCTTCAATAGATTTTTTTTTGGACAAGGAGGAGTCTTCAAGAGATTATTGGGGACTGAAAAATAATTTCAAGATTTTTTCATTAAGAATTTAAAAGAATTGCCTTCTAAATCTACATTTTCATTTTCAAGTTCTAGAGATGGACACCCTTTCATGCGTCTTTTTTCAGCAAAATTGAGTAGGCTGTCTAATGGCCCTTAAGCAAGAAGTAGCATTCTACTGGTGCCAGTCGTCTTAATATCATTCTCTTGTACTAGTATCAATTTAATTAATAATATGCTCAAATTTATCTTTACTTGCTTCTTGCAGAGTTGTCAGAATATGACTCTGTAGTTTCCTTTGTTATTTTATTTTGATTAGAACCTTTTTATGAATGCATACCATACTGGATCACAGTTGTTAAGCGATGAAAAATTGATACGGCGATGGGCGTCTTGAGGTGGAGCTGTTAAGGCGTGCGCCTTGAGACGCTTTGGACGCCTTGGCGACGCCTTAGCAGCTCTAGCCCAATCAAAGTATTTTACAGTTCTGATCCATTAACTCATGACCCATCGATTAAAAACCCATGACCCATCGATTAAAAACCAAGGAGAAAGGAAATAAAATTCTAAAAAACTTATCAGTAATTGGATTTGACAAATCTTTATCAAACCACATATTTGTGATGGTTGCAACTTTATTTTCTATGTGGTGTTTGTTGAATTCTTCATTTATTTTACTAATTTTTAATATCAAGTGTTTTGTTTTTGGATTGTTATTGCTAAGTATTTACATAATTATGCATTTAATGTTATTCCATAGTGTTATGTTTTGAGTTTTAATACATATGAAATTTTATTGTCAATATACTTGTTAAGTAAAATAAATAATATATAAATTGTACATTGTAAACGACTCGTCGCCATACGGATGCCATGGCGGTCGCCTTGTCGCCTATGCGTCCAGGTAGTCGGCTACCGCCATGACTCGTTGTGGCGCCGTGACAACTATGTACTGGATAGACTTATGCAACAATGTTGTCTCTGGTACAATGAGCAGCTGTAGCTATTGCAACTTCTGGGGATGCTGGGAAAGCTGCTTCTGACAGATCCACTGTTCCACTCAACAATGAACAGCTTAGCACCGCAGAGATGGAGCGTAGGATCAAGCTTTTGCAGGTGGATAGGTACATTTACTCATACCTACTCTTTTAATACCCAAAATCTGGGGGGGTGAGTTTGTCTGAAAATCTACATATAAATGCATGTGGTTCAAGACTAAGTGAGACTAAGTGCAACTCATGATCCGAAGATGCCCCAGAGGTCAAATGCTTAAAACAAATTTCCAGAATGCCCTTTTCATTAATCCTTCACATTTTAAAGGAGAAACTTCATTTGGGAATTCCGCCAAACAAGGTATAGGCGTATGCCTATTCCATCAAATAAAATTATTTTTTCTTTATTCTGCTTTTCATATCTTTGCATTTTTTATTTATGTTTTTACTAGAATACATCCATCAAAATATTGGTATATAACTGAATTTATTGTTTTCATACAAATAACAAGTTATCAATTAGACCAACTGTTGGTGACAGATTGCAATAAGAACATCACCGTCTCTAAAAAGATGCTCAAAAACGTTTTTGGATTGCTTCCGATGAAAATTCAAAGACAACTATATAAAGCTTATATTAGATGTAAGGTTATTATGCTATTTGGATTTTGGACCTCTACATGAAAAGATACTTTTGTTTTAAAAAGTAGAGGAAAACCTTCAAAGAAGTAGAGGGGAAAAGAAAAAAAGCCAAATCGAGGCATTTGAGGGTTGAATCCACCTAGGCTGGCGCCTAAACTGATTTTTTTAGAACACTGCTTTATGATATATGAAGTTATTTTAACTGATGCTCATAAAAAAGAGAAATTGTTACTATGAATTGCGTTTAGGTGAAATTCTATTGGAAGGTTGACATACATCTTGTGAGAATTTTAATGCCAATTTTAATATATGAAAATCCTTTATACAGGGATTGTATGGTGCTAAATTTTGTATCTAATCTTCTTATTTTAAAATTTTTCTATAGTTGATGTCACTAAAGGATATTGTCTGCAGTGAGTTGCAGAAACTTCACAAGCAATTTGTAATTGGTGGTATCCTGACAGAGACCGAATTTTGGGCAACGAGAAAGGTTAGTTATTTACATAACTGCATATAACTATGTCAATTTTCTGTGCTTGACTTTCCATTGAAGCGGTTTGAGCTTTAAAGTCGCTGTTTTTACTCCAGTTAGATGTCATTTAGCTAGCTAGCTGTACTTCTGTTGGGATTTGTAAACTTGTAACATAACCTTCTCATTTACCAATTAAGTGCAGAAGTTGCTGGATGAGAAAACCAGTAGAAAGTCAAAACAACGGGTGGGGATAAAAAGTGACATGATTTTCAACGTCAAACCATCATCTGATGGTCAGGTATAATATAGATCCCTCACTCTTATCAATTTGTGTCTGTTTGCTTGTATGTTTGATTCATGGGAGTGCGCGCGTGTGCTGTGTGAGTACATGTTGTGTGCATGCAGGGTTGTGCATGCGTCTGCCTTTAAGCTTTTGCTTGCTACATATCTCCTTCCATATTTCTTTATTTGAAGCTAAACATCATTGCAGTATTGTAGTTTTGAGTTCCTACTGAGTACTTTTCCAACATATGCACTATGAACTCTGATCAGTTCATTATTATTTTTTCATTTTCGTCTTTGAACTTCTTCATGCAGATCTTTGTAACTGTTATTTTGATTGTTGTGTTTCCAGTCTAACAGAGTTACATTTAACTTGACACCAGAAATTATTCATCAGGTATGGTTATTTTCTATTTTTGACAAAAAAAATTTATTGTATATTGATTTGGAATTGTCTCATTAGACATAAATTTCTCCAACATATATAATGTTGAATTGTTTTCCAGATTTTTGCTGAAAAACCAGCTGTGCGGCGAGCATATCTGAACTATGTCCCTGGCAAGGTAAAGAGAATTTTAATATAATTTTGTTTTTTTTCTGGCAATGCTTAAAAATCAAAGATTACCGTCGCGCTTATCCATCTTCTCTTTTAGCAATAAAATTTTCTTTTGCTTTCTGTATCTAAGATGACAGAAAAGGATTTTTGGACCAAATATTGGAGAGCTGAATACCTCCACAGTACGAAGAACATTGTTGCTGCTGCAGCTGAGGCTGCAGAAGATGAGGAGCTTGCAGTGTTTTTAAAGCAAGACGACATATTGGCAAGTGAAGCTCGGCGGAAGGTGCTCTATCTTAGAAGAGTGAAATTTAAATATTAAGTTAAAACATTTTTGCATCGGAAGGATTCTAAAAATGTGATATATTGTTTGTCTTCGTCTTTAAACCCCCCTTTCACTGTTTTATGTGGTTCCTTTTGTTTGCAGATCAGACGGGTTGATCCAACTTTGGACATGGAAGCTGACGAAGGGGATGATTACACACATCTTCCGGTACCTTAATGAAATCAACATTCTGAATCTTATTTCTATGAATCTTTGATAGTGTAGGGTGCCCAACTTACTTTTACCTATTCTTGAGCCACGTACCAAACTTTGAGGAGGTTACTTTACATGGCATGCTTCATATGTCTTTCTTTGTATGAACCTGTTGTACTGGAGAGAATCCTGTCATCACTCAACACTTTTAGAGTGCATCTGTCTATTCTCTCCTGTCCCCTCTTCGATATTGGTCCTTCTAGTGTCTTAGCCTGAATGCAAGCTAGATTAGTAGTTTATTTAAAGATAGAGATGAACCATGGTTGTTACCGTGGGGTTTTATGTTACATTGCCATGGGGTTTTGTTATTTGACTTTACATTATAACTTTCTTTTTGGAAATTAAGTTTTCAATCTACTTCATGCTGTACGTTATAGGATCATGGGCTACCTCGTGATGTTATGAAGGACTTTACAGACTCACAATATGAGCTATACAGAAGGTCTTTTCTTCAAGACCTTAACCGGCATGCTGCAGTTGTCCTTGAAGGAAGGGCTATAGGTAAGTGTTTCCTTGATACATACTCTGTTGGTATATCACAAGTTGTTGAATATATTCTAGTTCAAAAGAACAAGGTAATTTTCTTGAAACCACAAAATGACTCTTGAATGCCATCCAATTCTGGTGGTGCAAAAGTAAGCATTTGACTCAGAATAATCGTTTTCAGAAAATTTCCATTGTGCATGTTTTTTTAGTAAATTGGTGGATATGAAAAACAAGAAAATAACCACCTGTTTTTTGAAAGGACAGAACACTTTTCCAGCAATTTGATTGCATGTTTAATAAGATGAAGGGGAAAGATGGAGATGGGGGGAATTCTTTGCAGACGGACAAAAAAAGGAAGAGCGAATTTCTTTGCTGTATTTTTGGTCTGACCACCAAACTCAAACCATTTTAAATTGGGTTGGAAAGGAGGAATTGGAAGGGCGCTACTTTTGTATTATGTTGCAATTAAGTAATAATTATGTAAGGGTGTAATTGTGAGTTAAATCATTTTTTTAAGAAAAACACATCTCCAAAAAGTACTGCGGATCACATCTTGGTAGAACTCGCTAATCAGTAGTTTTATTGAAAATAAATAAGTAGAAAAAATGGATTGGGGGGGGGGGGGGGGAGGGAATATACAGAGAAACTCTCATTTTATATAAAGCATTCTACCATATCTATTATCTAAATAAGGTGATTTACAATTCAAAGGGAGATGAGAGTAGTCTATAAAATAAATGGTATCCATGTGCGGCCAACTTGTCTGCCTTACCTAAAACATGTGTGAGTTGTACACTATGGTGGACAGATGGAGTAAAGCAAGACATTGTCTGATCAAATACTGGGTATGCCAAGAAGGCTAACAAGCCCCTTTCAACATGTCCAGCAAAATCACAGAATCAACCTCAACGAGTTCAGTCAGTGTTTTTATTTCCATTTTAGTTGACGAAACATAACTATGGAAATACACCTTTCTCTTAAGGAGACATTTCTGTCTCTCCTTTCTTTCATTTGTCTTTATTCAGTCATACTGAATGAGCCACAAATCCAGTCAACATTGTAGGGCAATAGGTGATGCTATCCATTGCTGGGTGCACCATTACTAGCACCAAAAGGCCAACTGTTGAATGGACTGACTAGGTTTTCTCAATTATTTTGTGACACCTTATAAAATGGAAAGTAGACAAATATTTTTTGCATAATTAATTTTTTCCTCCGAGTCACATATTTGAGCAAGGTAAGAGATGAGGATTGAATAAAGTGTTGTGAGTGGGGGTTGTGGTTCTGTCAAAATTAGGGATGACAATTTAAACTGAAACCGGTCGAACCGCATCAAGCCGGCTGGTTTAATTGTTGACTTCGCTAGTGCGGTTTTGGTGCAAAAATTTTAAACCGGGACTAGTGCGATTTTGGTATTTACCTTTGAACCGGTGGTGCACTGGTCCTTTAACCACTATGTATACTTGTATTTTAATTATATTTCCATATTTCATGGTATTATATATAATCATAGAGTTTCTCAAGCACATATTTTTACTATGTTTTACTTTTGCATATCAAAAGTTAATTTATGAATATTTTTATATATAGTTGATATATATTAAAACTATAATCATGATAAAATTAAAACAATGTTATCTTAATTTTAATTGAACATATATTCTTATATTACTTGTTAATATTTCTTGAGCTATTTTTTTGAATGTATATTATAATGAGTGTTGTAAAAATATTAAACTAATTTAATAAAAATTAAGTCAAAAATATTATTAATTTTTGACCCGTGCATGTCGGTGCGGTGTGGTTCAAAATATAAACCGGCCGGTGCGTTTTTGGTATAGGAAAATCTTGAACAAGTGCAATTCCGGTTCAAGATTTCTAAAGATCGGTGCGGTTCCAAATCACTGAATAATCGGAACTGCGCCATTGCCATCCCTAGTCAAAATGGGTCTCTAGGGTTCTAATTTTGAGGAAGCTAGAAAAAATTGATCATAGGGGGAGAGAGATGTGATTAATGGTGGTAAATGGAATGGTGGTAAATGGAATAGTGGGTAGTGGATGGTGATGTAATTTTCTTTGCCCGCTTTCATTTTGATCTTTTTCAAGGTCTTCCCTTTTGCTTGACTGCTTGTTTGATTAAATTTTTGGAATTGCAGGTTTCGTGTGTGTGTGCGTGTTCCATAAGATTTTAAATATTATCTTTCAATGAAGCATTAAATTTGTCTTGAAATTATTTTCTTAAATATCTGGGATTAAATGGTTGCTATCATCTGATTATGGAACCTAAGATGGTTGTGAAATAAATGAATGTTTCAGTTGTAGGATTTCTTCGGTTCCTTTTGTCACATCTATTCATTTTTGCCATTAGAATATCAATTATATGAAAGGCAATAAGTTGGGTTGTTTTTTCTTTAACTTATTTTCTGTAAGAAAGTAATCTGCTTGCATATTATAAATTGCTGAGTCTAATTGTGCCAATGCATAAGAAGTTCAGAATTTTTTTTCATTTTTATATTGTTGTTGTAACTTTAGCCTTTATTTTGTGTATAGATGCGGAGTTGGGAGACACAAGGTCTGTTGCCGAAGCACTTACCAGGTCAAAGCAGGGTTAGCATAGTTCACTTTTGCTTCTTTTATCCATTTCTGTTCCTTCCTTCCATCTAAACTCTTATACCCCAGTTTATTAAGTCAGTGACACTAATAGTTTCAAGTCTCCTGGCAGTTGAGCTTGCTAATGAAGCATCTGATGACCATGTGGATCAAGGGCGCTTAGATAGGATCTCCCGGATGGCTGAGATAGAGGATCTTCAGGGACCTCGTGAACATCCAGTTGCACCGCTTTATATCAAGGTTAGACCATTTTTAAGTTAAACTGCATTGGTTTTTAAGCTACATGGTCATCTCACTCATATATTAATTATTTGAACCAGGATCCTCGTGACTATTTTGATTCTCAACAAGCCAATGCACTAAAAACTTTGGGGGAGACACAATCTGGAACAAAGCAAATGAATTGTAATCTGAGTGCTCATGAAGCATATGGTTCTTTAAGGGAGTTCATCTCTGAGATAAAACGTGTAGGGTTAACCGATCCAATAGTTAAACCTGAAGTTGCTATTAAGGTAATTTTTAAATTTTTGCAACAGTTGTTTCATCATACAATACACCATAAAGATAGGTTGCAGCTGTATTGTTGTTAATTCAAAGAACATAACTACAAGATTTTTGTGAAATAGGTTCTTAATGGATTGACTCAGAGTATTTCAAGCACCAAGTTTCAACTTGGGAAGAATCCTCATGAAAGTGTTTTGGATGGGTTACCGAACATCACTAAAGAAGAACTCTTACATGTGAGTTTATATAGCTTTTACTTAATTCATATTAACCCCCATGTGATAGTTATGTTAGAGTATATAATTATATATCTTGTCCCACATCGAATACGTTGAGAAAATATGTCTAGTATATAATGACTTGGGCTAACTCTTCTCATAGCAAATTGGTTTTGAGTTAGAGGGCTTGATGTCATTATATGCTAGATTTGGGCCCATTTATAAATCTAACATGGTCTCAGCGGGTTATCCTTGGGCCTAATTAAACACTCTTCTTGGCTTTCATTCTTACCCACTTGCAGTCTTAACCCGGGCCTAATTAAACACTCTTCTTGGCTTTCATTCTTACCCACTTGCAGTCTGGTCCATTTCTTGTTACCCATTTCTTAACTAGTAACAAATAATTGCCCGTGGTTTACTAGATTTCTTGTGGGCTTGTCTTGAGAGTTGTGACTAGCTTCTTGTGGGTTTGAGTTACACGTGAGAGGGAGTATTAGAGTATATATCTTGTCCCACATCGAATACCTTGGGAAATGTATGTCTAGTATATACTGAGTTTAGCCAACTCTTCTCATTGTCAATTGATTTTGAGTTAGAGAAATTGATGTCTTTATATACTAGACTTGAGTCCATTTATAAATCTAACAAATTATTTTGCACAAGACTGACAGAGAACTTCATCTTATTTTTAATATCTTGTTTTGGTTTTCAGTATTCCTTGTTCATAATTATCGTTATTTATAATTTGAATATAAGTTTTTTTTTTCTTTCAGCAATGGACATCCATTCAGGAATTACTGAAGCATTTCTGGTCATCGTATCCCGTTACAACTACATATCTCCATGCTAAGGTATTTTTGATCCTCTATGCATTCTCCCATCAGCTTGAATATTAATGAATTTTAACATGTGTGATAAGGGGTTAGCGCTAAAAGTTTCAATGTTGCTATTCCAGAAACTCTTCTTATTTATTTCCCTTGTTAGACCACATCATTTATCAATTCCAGGGATTCTCAACATTTTTTAGTTCAATTCGTTTGGTGTTTGATTGCAGGTTAGCAAGTTGAAGGATGCAATGTCACAAATCTATCCAAAGCTACAGGTATTGTTCTCTTTTCAAATGTCAGCTTTTTTTACCTTTGACTCCTTAGGTGTGATTGCTAAATCATTGTTGTCCAATTATGGTATTGACAATTACATGAAAGCTTACATGATCAACAAGTAATATACGTTTATCATTGTTGTCCCACGAGGAAATATTGCTAATAATTGACCAATTACTAAAATTATATCAATTCAATCTTATTTAAACAAATGGGTTAAGGTTATGAAATTAAATTATGAAAACTAAAAACTAAATTATTAAGCTAGGATTAAAACACGACATATAGGTATATTCCTATCCTATATACAAATCAAGTTATTCAATCCCAAGAAGACTAATTAAGACGCATGATATCATATTCAGATCTATTCCTATAATCCATCTTCCAATCCAATATTATATAGGTTATTATTGATCAAACAATCATAACATGAAGCACAAAATATGGTAAACGATTCATATATGATTATCAATAATCTAAAAGAGAGCAATTCAATTTAAACTAATCATCGGGTTCCATTGCAATCTTAATAAGAAAATTAGTTCATAGCGTAGCAAGAAAACATCATCAAATTAATAAATAACATCCTCAATGCTCAAAGTACACAAAAACTAAAGGAAAAGAATAGAGATAAGAATTTGTGTAGCAGCTCTTGATCTCCACGCTCAGCCTCAAAATCTTGCTCTACTTTGTGTGTTTCCTTCTCGCTCCTTGGAAATCTGATCAACAATCCAAGCCTTCGTGTTGTATATTATACATCCCAATTATCAGCCACAAGGTGTGTACTTATAGCCCTCTCATGCAGCTAGTAGAAGTGGTATCCAACGCAAACTCAACATACCAAGGCATCCTAAGTCGGATAGGACAGCAACACAAGTCAGCCCCGCGCACCAGCTAGCGCCGCGGCGCCAATGCACAGCACATCAGCACTCACCTACTGCTTCTCCAGAGCCGTTGAGCTAACGACCAGTGCTGCGGCGCTGGCCTCATCCTGCACGCCTGTGCTGACTTGCTGCCTTCCGCGCACGCGCTCTTTTCTGATGCCCCTGCTGCTGCACGCTGCTGCGCTTGACTGCTGATGTCCGCGCCAAACGCACGCCTAATTGGCGCACATTGCTGATACCTGCCGCCCAGCATGCCCAACTGCTGCACTTGGCTGCACGCCGAGTCCATTTGCCACGCTTTCCAACTTGTCTTGTGATTGCTTACTCTTGTGATTGCTTACTCTTACTTCAACTAAATTTCAACTAGTTCACTTCCATTGACGTATTCCTA
This sequence comes from Panax stipuleanatus, assembly GCA_020205555.1. Classification (NCBI taxonomy): domain Eukaryota; kingdom Viridiplantae; phylum Streptophyta; class Magnoliopsida; order Apiales; family Araliaceae; genus Panax; species Panax stipuleanatus. The sequence goes on along the minus strand of CM035122.1, from coordinate 8,484,425 downwards.
CACAAAAACACTAGAACACATAAAAAGGAACATAAAATACCCAAGAACTCACAAATCATCAAGCTAAAAATATCCAATTCATAGGTATAAAACTCACTCATCAATCATATATGGTCCTTGGGCAAATGCTAGAAAAATGAAGTTTACCTTATTTCTTCTGGCTATACTCTCCCTGGCTTTTTGTGGATTTCCTATCTCAATAAAATCTTTAACCTTTAAGCTAGAAAGAGATTTCTTAAATTTAACTGATGTCAACTAGAACATGATTCATGTATCATGGTTCGAAATAGTGCTCGAGGCGCGCCTCAAAGCGAGGCGGGAGATGGTTGTGGCAAGGCTGACGCCTCAACTGGAATTTCAGAAGCTTGCGCCTTATTTGCCTGAGGCTTCCGCCTCAAGGCGTATCAGCCCACTTTTTTCTGTTCCAAAAAGAAAAGAGAAGGAGAAGAAGTAGAAATAAATCAGGCTCTTGCGCCGCCGCCTCCTCTTGCAGCCTTATAATTTTCTCTTTTCCGTCTCTTCCTGCGAGGAAAAAGTCGGGAAGTTTAACTCAACGAAAAAGCGTGCATTGTAAAACACGCTTTTAAGGCTTGTGGGTGTTCCGCGGACATACTCCTTATCATATGTTCTATAATGAGTTAAACTTCCCGACTTTTTCCTCTCAGGAAAAAGAATAAGGGAAGACCTCCCCCTCGCTGCGCTCGCCCCCCTCAGGGGGGTGTTTTCAACACTCAATGCTCTGTGAAGTTGTCTTCCTTCCGTCCCTATGTTTTTCGAAAGGAATCTTATGGATAATTACAGTTAGGTACCCCATAGTCTTTATAATTTTTTAGTTTAGTCCCAAAAGTTTTCTTAAATTTCAAAATAGCCCATAAAATTTTACATATCAGCCCCTATAGTTTCATTTTTTTTCATTTCAGCCCCTGAAGTTTCAGTTCAGCCCCTATTTCTTTATATTTTCTGCACTCAAGTCCCTAGAACAAAAAAGAAACATTTCTTGTGTTGATAACTCGACGGAGTCGAGTGTTGATAACTGAATCTTTTTTTCTAAATTATTCATCACCACAAAATTTGTATATATTCAATATTTATCAATAACATATGTTTTCAAATTGAGGCTTACGCCTCGCCTCGTCCGGAAAAAAACGCTTCGTACCGCTTTTAGCTTTTTCGAACATTGTCATGTATAGCTAAATGTTTTGTTGTAACTCTAAAAAAATCATTTTACTGAATACATAAACGAGGATCTAGCTAGAATACTTGCACTGTTTTTAAAATTGCTGCTTCTTAATGGTCGTTTACAATTTGTGAGATTTTGCATCAGCATTTCTGATTGCAAAGCTAGATCTTTGCAAAATGTATTTGAGATCCTTAAATCTACTGGTAGCTAGTCTCTGGTAAAAGAAGTGTATCGAGGCCGTGAATTCTTTGGTTTCAAATCCAGTATTCATGATTTCTTTTGATATATGAAGCAAGCACGCGAGCAGCTATTGCTCCAATCCATTTAAATCTGAATTGGCTAATTAAGCACTCAAAATGCAGTTACAAAACAAAGTCTTGCCAGCTACTTGGAATTGATCGGTAATATCATGTTTCAACAAACTGTAAACTAAAAATGTCAGAATTATGTCAGGTGTCAGAATATTTTTTAACCAAATGATTTGGCATTTATGATACATGTACTATATCACGTAAAATCTTTTATTTTTTTACAAGCTTCTTTTATAGTGCACCATATGCGTACAACCTTAGAACAGGCTCACGTTAATGTCTATTAAGCTGCATGAAGCTCTATTTTCTTCTTAATCTTCACACTGTTTGACTAATCTCCTGTCTAAGTAGATAGCGTTTTATTAAAGACTTCTTGTTCTCATATTCCTTGGTGCATATTTTTTTCTCCAAGAATAAGATTCAGCAAATGTGGAAAAGAGATGATTGTTTTTTACATTATTGACTCTTGAGTCTGAACTTATGTTCTGTTAGTGTGGTAGTTAGTTATATACAAATCGTGAATTGTATCGTGTATCGAAAACCCCCATATCGTATTTCATGTATCGTATCGAGAATCATATTATACGATACGAAAACAAAAGGAAAATGTGTGGTAATATATATTTATACATATAAAACACAATTTGTCAATTTATTGGACAATGAAGCATATTAGCTTGACTATGTATTAAAGTAAATATTATTATAGACAAAAATTAATTTTAAAGTTAAATAGTAACCAAAATATTCTAAATTGATTTGTTAGATATTATTTTAGTAATATTTATTGAGTAACAAGAGAAAACAAAAATGCAGATCCACCTTTAAAATACAAAGCAAAGAGAATAATTCAAATTAACCCATGAAGATTTATGTTTCTACTTGTGGAAAGTGGAGTGAGAAAAATAAATCAACATTCTGTGGAAGAAGATATGAAACTCTAAAAAGCGATTAAAGACTCATCAAGCGATATAGAATATGTTAATGCTAAAAAACCTCTTCATTTGAAATGGAAGGTTCAAAAGTTTTGCTTTTACTCTTTTAGATCTACATAAAAACTTTTTCAAGTTAGTTGCTAACTTTAAAAAATATCGTGCATTGTATCGTATCATAAGATACGTATCGTATCTGAATCGTATGATATGGTGTCATTTTTTATTCACCCTGCGATACGTATCGAATTGTCTATGTATCATATCGTACGATACGTATCACGTATCGTAAGATTCTGATAACTATGGTTATATACTACTATTTTCGTTCCATATTATTTGATCATTTTTGATTTTTTAAAGTCAACTTAAGAGATTTTTAAACTCAAAATTGATATACATTCTTTTAATTTTAATCAATAAACTATCTAAAAAGTATTATTAATTGTAAGTTTTATTGTTTCATAATTTTTAATAAGTCATCTTAATTTTGATTTTGAAAATGTCTCAAATTGACTTTCAAAAGTCAATAATGATCATATAATTTGGAATGGATGGAGTATTTTGTTTTCAAGTTTGTGAAGGGAAGAAGAGTGCATTATTTTAGCTGACATTTGTCAATGATATCCTATAAAATTAAAAAATTTGCATTCTAAAAATTTTGCAATTAATTGCGTATGTGTAAATACATGTTTTCTAAATATTTTCAGTCGCAATGGTTGAACACGTCTGCTCATAGCATTTACTGAAATAAGATTTATAAGTGGTTGGAAGGGAAATCTCTCTACTCTATTGGTCGATGTTTCAAAATTTTGATTTTCACTTAACTATCCAACAGTATAGATGCAAAGAGCATGCAAAAATATGAAAATACGTAAATTTTCATATAATTTAGGATTATGCGTCAACGACTTGTCTATTATATTTTCGTATAATAAAAAATAAAATTTTACATGTTTCATATTTTTGCATGCTCTTTACATCCGCACAGATGGACGGATTGTTAAGTAAAGATCAAAATCACTTTGTATTTCAAGTGACCTTAAATAAGTTATCTAAAGCCGACCTTAGAATCATTTACGAATATATACATTATGTATGCATGCATGTATATATATATATATTTGCAATGCTTATATCCTTATCAAATCCCAGGAGATTAAGAAATCGGTGCAGTCTGATTTCCGCCATCAGGTTTCCCTCCTTGTTCAACCAATGCTTCAGGTATACTTGTCTTTCACTTCAGTATAATTTCAAGGTTTTTCTGGCATCATCTTAAGACGAGTCGGTACAATAAATCATGCATCATAAGGGTCAATCCTGGGTGACCTCCTAAATCATAGATGTTGGAGAAACCTAGTTGGTGTTTGCACTTTTTGCTTATAGCTGTGCTGGTGATGGAAATGGCCATCTTGGTGCAGGCTTTAGATGCTGCCTTTGCACATTATGATGCAGACTTGCAAAAGAGATGGGCGAAAAGTGGAGAGAGACCCAATGGGTTTGTCTAGAGGAATTTCTCACTTGGCAAAATCAAGGTATTCATATTTTTTTCGTAATTATGCACATCTGTATACCTAGCAAAATTTTGCTACAACCTTGTCCTATGCAAATTTTTTTTGAAGTCAGTCACTAAGACATTCAAGCATGCCTTGTGTAATTCCTTTTTATTGATGTTGCCAAAAGCTAATTTAAGCAATACCTTTTTTTGGTTCTAATGATGGGAACTTCATACCATATTATATATTTTGTACTATTGGTAAGACTAAGAGGATGCATTATTAATCTTGTTTTGTATTTTTGAGTTGTGTTTTCTAATGTCAGGAACTCGGAATTCAATTTTGGAACACCATTGCTCACTGAGGTCAATATAATGTACTCCCTCCGTTCCTTAATGTAGGTCGTTTTAGAGTTGTGCACAAGTATATATTAAGGAAATGATTGTAAAGCATTAAATATAATATTAATTGTCTATATTGCCCTTGTATTGGAAAAAAAGAGTGTTATTTATTGGACAGATAATAGTGAGAGAACCAAAGTTATATTTAATACTTGGGGTAATATTGGAAATTAAGCAATTAATGTTTACTTGAAATTCTCAAACGACTTATATTAAAGAACAAAAATATTTCTCTAAAACGATTTATATTAAGGAACGGAGGGAGTAGTAACTAAACATAGCAAGACAGAGAATTTTCTCATGCTTGTTCGTGTACCGACTTTTGGTGAATTTAGAAGTTTTAAATACACCAAACGTAATTGAGAATCTTGTTTTTTTAAACGGTTTGTTCCTGATGTAGCTTATTTAACTCAAAAATCACTGCTTGGGACTCTAAAATATTATAATTTAAGTCTTTTGAGTTATAGCTTTAATTTCAGTAATAATTCTGTTTTACTATTGGCCGATTCACAAGAGAGAGAGAGAAACTCCACAAAATGATGCCCTTCACCGCAATTTGGTCCGAGTAAAATTGTTATATTTTTAGTCACTATATTTGGATCGAAAGAATAGAATGGAGGAAGAAATGAAATAAAAAAAAATTGTAAATATTTGGCGATCATTTCGTATGATAAACCACCGTCCCGATAGAATGAAAATTCATTCATTTTCCTCGACTTTCATTTCACGTGGAGATATTGCGAATAATGACACGCGTCTCAATTTTATTTTATTTTTGTTAGATAATATAATGATGATATGCGTACTAGAGACATTATTTAAAATTTAATCTTAAATATGAGTTAATACGATTTATTTCTACATTCTGCATGTTTTGTAAAACTAGAGGCTACTTGTGATAAAATTATGCATTCAGAACATTGAACATCTTCTTCATCTGTTTTATTTGGAGTTGGGGAGTAAATAATGGGATGGGATGGGTTGGGTTGCAAGTAACAACTATTATACTTTAATGCAATAAAAAAAAGTTTAACTATGACTTATACAAAAGCGTCATAAATAAGTATTCACAAATAGAAAGCTCTTATGTGCTGACACAAACGTAACACTAATAACTGAACGAGCAATGCTACTATCACATAAATTATTTCACATAATCTTCACATATACTCACATATATATTGTGCTCTTATGTGCTGACACAAACGTAACACTAATAACTGAACAAACCCCTTAAAAACTAAAAAGGGTGCATATATTCACAAATAGAAAATATATTTATGTTGACACAAATAACGGGATAAATTGGTACCAGACTGAAAAAAATAACAAATTAATGTTTGTACTAAAAAAAATTACGAAACTAATGATTGTACTTGAATATTTATGTAAAATTATTAAATTTAACCAACAAACATGACTGAAAAAAGTCTTAGTATGCTAACAGATCCTACGTGAATAATGACATTTGTATCTGAGACCCGTAAGAAGTCGAAAATGGAGAGAAATCTCCCAACTAGTTAATGCACGTGAGAATGACCATTGAGCCCTAATTCCCCTTATTTTGCCTTTTTCATCCTCACTTTCAACTGTCCCAAATACAAATGTCATGCTGGTTAACTTTTTTTTTTCCGTCATGCCCGTTAATCAAATTTAACAATTTTACATAAATATTCAACTACAATCACTTGTTTCTAATACAAACACTAGTTAAAGTTGATTTATCCCCACTAATAACTGAACAAACCTTAAAAACGGCACGACTCACTAATAACCGAAGAAACCCTAAATTAACAATTTATTATGAAGAATGAAAATAATATTCACAAATTTCGTAGATGAGACTATTTTTTAATGAAACAGAGGAACATATCCGATTCACAATCCATGGGAAAGACATGAGAAATAGCAATAACCCACAACCACTTGTTCTAAAAAAAATAACCAACATAACCCACCAAATCCCCTAAAAAGGAGGAGGAGGAGCGGGGAAGCCCAAGAAGGGCCTTTTTCCTCCATACCCATTAATGGCGGCACCTGACGGAACAGAGTAATGCAAATCATTCTTGATGCTGTGAAACCCTTTCTTGAAAACCCCAAATCCAAACAGCATCCCAATTGCAATTACCACCAAGATCAGGCACGTGCAAAACATGCACATTCTGCACCCACAACACATCCTTTGTTTGTTTTTTTATTAATTAATTAACTAACTTCTGCTTCTCCTGGACGAACAGACTTATTTTTGTGGGTTTGACCTGATTTGTTGAGGAGAGGAATTTGGGTGGGATCTGTAGTCCTTATAATAAGGGGAAGGTGGTAGTGTTTCAGCCTTTCAGGTCAGGTGGGATGGGAGAGGGAGAGAGATTTGTTGAGTGCAAGTATACGATATGATAATAATAGGAGTGTATGGGGTTCATTTAATTTGGTGATTGGAGCGGTTACTCTACGCTACGTTTCAATTTGGGAAAAGGAAAACCAAAAGCAATCAACTTTTTATAAAAATAATGCTACTCTCACGTAAAATAATTATATAGTGTTCACGTATTTTTGCGTAGCAGTATGTGATTTATTGTTAATATGACTCACTTAATTCAACAGCAAATCACATACTGCCACCTCATTATTACGTGAGAGTTATGTTGCTTGTTTTATGTGGTAGTAGCATTATTCTTTTTATAATTAGTATGTATTATATTTATATTATATTATAATATATAATAGACTAATATATAATATTATATGTATTAGTATATATTATATATATTTTATTGTATTACGTTATAGTAATATATAATATAATAATATTATATTTTAGTATACTATTATAATATTAATATGATTATACTTATTTTGCATTATTATATATATTACTTAGTTTGTTAGGGATATTTTGGTCATTATGTTATATTCCATACGATATAATTTCCAAGTAACGTTTTTAAATGCATGAATCAAGAGTTTGATTCCGATTCTATTATGATCTAATTCCGATTCCAACCATCATTTTATTCCGTCCAACTAAACGGCCCATAAGGATTTAAGGAGAGCTTGGACAAGGGACCAGTTGGGAAATTAGGGAAACCTAACCAGTGAACGGAACAGAAAAGAAAAGAAATTGACAAAAAATTAGTTTTTTGTTCATTTTCTTTATTGCTTAGTTTTTTAATCAACGGAAAAGTAAAGAAATATACAGAAAACTGATACAAACCTTAGTCATTTTGACCAACCTTGAAAAGCTAACTACTCAAATAGAGAGGTGAAGCGCTATATCAACCTACACCAAGTTGCATTTGCAACCGATGTGGGACTATTTCTTATGGTCTAGTATGGAGTTGCATAAAAAATTTAGGGAATTAATATTTTCACAAGGAAAATTGATATTTTCACAAAACTCCCCTCACATGAATAGTAAACGAGACCCACATTCATATGAAATATCAATTCCCAAAAAATATTACAACTTAATGATTTTAATAGTTCATATAAAGTTTACATTAAGAACTGAGCCAAGTACAAACATATCATCATCTCTCTCTCACACACACACATTTTCAAATTTAAATCAATATATACACTAACGCAGTTGTTTTAAAAATTCAATGAGTCACATTAATTTTAAATTTAAAAATATCTCTGTTAATTTTAAAAAATCAATACTAATTTTAAATTTCAGAATGGTACAATAGTGAGACATGGTTTTAAAATGAACTGATTCTATTTTTGTTCCATTAAAGGGTTATAAATTTTGAGAATATATATTTTTCTTATATGTTTACTGAGAGTTTAATTAAGTAGTGATAGCATGATAATAAATGATAAATTTCATGATGGTGTGTCATTTTATAAAATTTTTAATATTATTAAAGTAAAAATAATGGTATCAGAGCTATAAATATCATTTAAGTTGTCAAATGTCGCTTGAATAATTTTAAAATTGTCGTTTAATTTTCTTTTCACTTTATAATTTTTTCATTTTGTTATTGTTGCTGCAAACAATAACAAAAGTTCAGCTTTTTTGGAGCCTATCTTATTATGAGAGGCGAATTTGTTAACTAACGTGTTGCAGTAAATAAGGGACAGACGAATATTGTCTTACAAAAAGAACGATTTCGTAGGATTTAAACTTTTGTTTAATATTATACCCTACAATTATTACTAAACTAAACACTCAATGCATTTAAATATTAATACAAATAAAATAAAAACTTTAAGTTTGTGAATTATACAAATTGAACTTTTTTTTCTTCTTTTTTTTTTTTCTTAATACGGAGTATTATAGGTATGATACTCCCTCCTTTCATAAAGGAGACACATTTGTTAATATTTTTTTTCTTCTTTTCAAAACAATAGTCTCATTATTTTGGATAATAGTTAAAGGGATATGAGATTTTTTTAATTTGTTATCATAATTTCACTGTTATTTTATCACAATTATACAAATACACAATAGATTTAAGGAAAAATGCAACTTTAAAATTCGTGAATTTTTCATATACTCTTTTTTTATTGTTGTGAAACATAAATGTTTTGAACTTTTATTTTTTACTTTTACCTTAGATATGCAATTTACCGCGTGTGGTTTATAGGTTTTTACACTAAGTTACATGTGGTAAAAAAAAGTCGACAATTAACCATATGGGTTATAAAATAGTTGCACACTCTCACCTAAAACTTTATTTAACCTAACTCGGTTAGTGATGCATTGTTATTGACAGATTTACCCTTCGTTTATATTTTAAGTAAATTTGTCATTTTTCACATAATCTCAAATAAAATTTTTGTTTTGGGAATAGAACACTTTAATTAGTAATATACCTCTAAATTTATTTTGTTGAAGAAAATATTTATCTGATTTTGACATTTTTTTAAAACAAATTTTTATTTATAAGTATAATATACCTTTAATTTTAGTCTATAACTTTTCATAATAATTTTTTTCTTCTTATTTGTTGCATTTTTCAGGCTTATTGATATAAAATCTGGAAAAAAAAATAAAGGGAGGCTATTTTAATAAATAGTCAAGTTGCAACAATAAATAATTTGTAAAACAAATGTCAAGTAATTTTAACAACGTAATTGTACAAAATTGATTAGGGCCTTAGTAGGGGTGTTTTTATGAGACCCAGGGCTGTTTTGGTTTGGAATTTCACCTGGTTGTGCTCATAATTGATCAAGGAAGAAAGCCCATAGGTTTTCGAGAAGGTTTGGTTGGGTCTAAGATGGAATTTCAGGGTACCTTTTTGTTTTTAGCTCAAATCGAGTATGTTTATTAGGGATCTGCTTACCATTAATTTCATGGTAAATTGATCAATAGATTAAAACAGTACTGACACACAGATAAAGATCACCTCCCGCCTACGTGTCGACACTGTATTGATCAATTGACCAAAGTTAACTTCATGCCAACCACTTTCGTTTATTAGATTTTGGGTTGATTTTATTTTGTATTGCGCGAATTTTTTACCGAATTACGATTGATACATATATCAATACATGGGAATTGAGTAAGATTATAACATTGGCCCACTATATCAAATATATCCTTAAGATATCTATTCTATTAAATATACTAAATTGCAGTACATAACACCATTGTATGACATTTGTCATTCCCAAATTGCAACACATGTCCTACCTAATTAATGTGCTCATCCATTACTCTGGTTTTCACCTGTCTTACATAATTATACCGATTTTTGAATTTTATAATATTATACCATACATATATATAAGTTCCAACATTACTAACCGTTACTAAAATGTCTCCTACATTAAATAAAATTGGTAATTAAAATTTAGTCATTAATATGTTCTACAACATATAATATAATTTTTTAATATTTTAATCATTAATATATTTTATAATATAATATATTTCTTAGTATTAATTACTCGCACCGTTTCAAATCATTTTATCATTGTTGACTTTTGAAAATTAATTTGAGACATTTTTAAACTCAAAATTAAGAAAAATTGTAAAACAATAAAACTGACAATGAGAGACACTTGTTAGATAATTTACAATATTCATCATTGTATTTATTAAAATTAAAATAATTTATGTCAATTTTGAGTTTAATAATATCTTAAGTTGACTTTAAAAAGTCAACAATAATCAAATAAAATAGAAAGGAGAGAGTATTATGTAATCACAATATTTTTTCCTATATTTTTAATATTTAGTTACTTAGAGTTCAAAGTTGAGTAAAGTAAAATCATAAATTTATTTTTTAAATTAAAATTTACTGTATGACTAAGTAATTAAAAGACTCTTTTTATAATAAAGTTATTGTATAATAATAACTTAACATTACATTTGTAGGACTATAAAAAGAATTATAGTTCTACAACACTAAGAAGTAATTATTTTTAATAGTTAACAATTTCACAACTTAACTTACTAGTTGCATACAATTTATAATTTTTAATATTATATATGTTAAAAATTAGTTAACGTTATTGTGATTATTAATTTGTGACAATTATGTTATTTTATATTATTTTCAAAAAATTGAAACTCTTTTTTTAAAATATTAACAAATTGACAAATAAAATTGCACATTTTAGAATTTTTGTTTGACAGATGAGGGAGTATAAATTTAAAGTTCAACGTGTAACATGAATACTATTTTTTAGAATATATATAAAAGGTACTTTTCAGGGTTAAAAAAAAAGAAGGTAGGTTTTGAAGTTTAAAGGAAATTGACAGTTATATAAGCCGTATAAGTAGGAGATAAAGTGCTAAATTGAAGCCCCTAAATTTTTATTCCGACCAAAATTGGCCAGAATACCTCAATTGTCGGCAAAACAAATAGTATTATACAGTTTAACAATATTAAAATACAATTTGACTTACAATCTATTACATAAAGTGTCTAATTGCATACAATGTAATCCCCAAATTCAGATTCCAGCCAAAATTAGACGGAATACAACAATTGTCGGCAAAACAAATAGTATTATACGGTTTGACCGTATTAAAATACAGTATGACTTTTAAAAAAATTAATTTAAGAAATTATTTCTATAATAACTAATTTAAAGACTTGATAATGTAAAAACAAATAAAAAATATCTCATTATTTATTCCCTAAACTCCTCCATCACCATCATTAACACTCCCAACACCATTACCATCATCAATCAAGCACCATTTTCTTCCCTAAACTCCAATCTTATCTCAAACTTCACAATCACAACACAATAAATATATTACATATATATATTATTAAAACAGAAAATCAAAAGTAAAACTTAAACATGTATCTAAAATTGAAACAAACAAATTTCAAATTTCAAATTTCAGCACTCTTTCTCCATCATCGATTACTCCACCAATTAAGATCTGGATCTGCTCACTATTACCGTAACTCCGATTACAATCTTCTGCAGAGCTTTTCCCCCAATACACCACGATTGGATACCAATCATCCGATTCGAAGCAACTCAGTTGGTCGATTATTTTTTTCCTCCAACTTCACGTCGCGAGGTTGTTGTGCTAGAAGGAAGAAGTTATGGAAGTTATGCTAGAGGGAAGAACCAATTCTTTTAATCTGTGTCTGAGCTTAGAAGTACTTTACAAGTGCAAGAACAAGACCTATGTCCGAGTCTGAAAGCATTAGATGCAAGCATGGAAAGAATCAAATATGTGTCTCAGCTCTTCAAAAGAGGAGCAAGAAGAGGAGCTCTATGAAAGATTTAGGGTTTCTGTCAAATTTTCATTCATTTATCTCTTTCTTGTTGCTATTTTTCTTGGTCCCATTTTTTTTGCCTTTTTTTTAAAATTTCTGTTTTGTAAAATTTGAATGTTAATATTGGTATTCATCATTTTGGAAGAAAATTTGGCCCTTTTTTATTTATGTTTTGAAAAAAATAAATGTTAATATTGTTGTTCATCATTTTGGAATAAAAAATGGTATAAGCATAAAGAATAAAGAGCAATAACACAAAAAATCATGAAAAAAATCTCCAAATCCTAGAAAAATTATTGCTTTATTACATTTATATGAATTTTTAATAATTAAAAAGAGTCTATTAATTCTTCTTTATTTTTTTGTTAAACATTTTTTGGTATAATTTTTAGTTTAATACTTTCAAAGTCAATATTATTTGGGGTGAAATGACTTTAGAATTATTTTAATTTGGGAAGTTAATTATATTTAGAATTATTTTAATTTGGGATTAATTATACTTAGAATATTTTAATTTGGAGTTAATTATATTTAGAAGTATTTTAATTTTTTAATGAAGTTAACCCGTATATGAATACGGTTAAATCGTATTTTCAAAGTCAATATGAATACTTTGGGGTCGAATTATAAATTTTATAGTACTTAGTGTAACATAAGTATATATTTAGTCCTATTAAATACTTAATGCCTGACTGGATTCTTGGACGGTTCAAGTGTTCCGGCCAAATTTGATCGAATTTTTAAATTGGGTTTGACATTGTATCAAATTAGTCATTTTATGTAGTAAATTGTAAGTCTAAATTCTTTGGGGGTTGAATTATAAACATGATGATACTTGACGTTAAAGAAGTGTATTTAGCCCTTTAATAATTTACACATGTAATCTAATTGTAATACACCTCACATACTTGCTTTTGGGCGAGTGAATCTCACTCTCCCTTAAATTTGATGGAATTGAAAAAAACTTACAATTTTTTTATAAAATCACTGGCGACAAATTAACTGTTTTTTTTTTTACCACAGAGGTGTTAAATTGCATTTCGCTCTTTACCTTATTACAATTGTTGTTTGACAAATATAAGTCCTACATTTAGTTCTGAGGGTTTTAAATACATTTTTTAATTATAAAAAACTACTACCTAGGTGATCCACACTTTTGATTTAATCATTTCCTTGTTTTTCAAAAGGAATTGATATTTTTACTGAAAAAATTGATTTTTTCACATTATCCCTTTCACGTGAATATTGAATGGGTCTCATCTCCATGTGAGAGAGACTCATGTAAAAATATCATTTTAACATGTAGAAATATCAGTTACCTTTAAAAACCACAAGTGTTAACAAACAAGTGTCAAAGAGTGTTGCAATAGCTCTACGTGGACATGAAAATTGGACATGAATGTATTTAAATTTCATTTATTTGTATTTTGACCCCCAATAGTTTGTAAAAATATAAATAGGTGAAATTCAAATACACTCATATTTAATTTTTATGTCCACCTAAAAGAGCTCATTTGAGATGTTAACAGTTTTTTAATATAACAACTTAATGTGTCTATTCACCTTTCTGAGCAGAATGTTATATCTAACAATATTGCCTAAATATAAAAATATGTTGTTAGAATAAAATTTAGGCCAAACTGTAAAGTTGTTCTTTTATGTTTATACTGAATTATAATATAGATATTAATATATTAATTTTTGTAATGTCTTAGACAATATTTTAATTTTTTATAAAACTATTTCCTTTGACCAAAATTTGGTCAGAATTAATCAGTCATGTGCACATCACGTGGGTGTTTAAAGGGTAAAATAGTACTATGTTTCTACAATAAAATATATTTCTTCAAAGTAGAGGGGTTAAATTATTGCCACAATAAAGAGCAACCTGACTATTTTGCCTCTTAAACACCCACGAAATTAATTAATTTTGACCAAAATTAATAAAGGACAATTTTATACAATTGAAATAGGGATTATGATACTGCAAAAAATTGAAACATTAACATCTATATTACAATAAGTGTAAATATGAGGAGACAATTGTAAGGATTTAAATGACACTTATTTATGGTTCTAATTATATTATTTTTACTCTGTTAATATTAATTACAATTTGACCTGCATTAATAAAAATATATAGGGTCCCACATGCTCATAATAACTCCATGACATGAGTAATTCAATGACAAGAGTAAGCCCGTAAAATGAGCAAACAGTTCGGGCTCGATTCGTACTCGTTCGACTAAAAGTTCGATTCGAGCTCGACTCGAAATATAAATGAGTCAAATATGAATAAATTTTAAAGTTCGATAAATTACTCGAACCTCCTTAAATTGTACTTTTCTATTGATACTCGGATCATATTCGTTCAAAAAGTTCAAACTGCTCGGGCTCGATTCGGAATCGTGCTCGACTCGGTAGCTAAATGAGCCTAAATCAAACCTCATTTTATACTCAATAAATTTTGTGAACCAAATCTGAATAACTCAATACTCGGCACGACTCAGTTCATTTACACCCTTAGACAAGAGGAATGGGCAAAAGCTTTTAAATTCTGTTGCCATCCTTTTTCAAATGTAGAATGATCAATTATACCATGAACTCGGCATGCCAATCAAGTAGAGCTCTAAAACACAAATTTGACAATTGATTGATTTCTCTGGACAAAACTGTCATCTCAAAATTCAAATCCTTTTAACAAGAGAAAAAGGCAGTATAAATTGTCATGGCCACACCAAATTTTAAATTTGCCTAAATTTATAAACCATCGAACGTAATATAATCTATTACGTTCCTAAAATTTTATTGGAATTTCTTAATATGTGTTTTAAGGACACATACTAAGCACATAGTTTAAGGAAATATTTTTTTAAATTGTGTGTATATTCCCTTGAATTTGGTGCATATGCAAAAATCAAGAGAATATGCACACAATTCAAGAGAATATTCTCTTGAACTGTGTGTTTAGCATGTGCCCTTAGGACACATGTTAAGAGGACCCAATTTTATTTTATGGAATACTATCTCTGCCTCTTAATATATATCGTTTTAGATGATTTTATTTTTTTTTAATTATTTGTCGTTTTATATAATCAGATAATTAACTATAATCTTTCCAAAATTACCCTTCATAAAAAAATATTACAGATGAGAAAGTATGACATAAGTATGATAATTATGAGAACTAAGAGTACTATAAACAATTTATATTATATTTAATGTTATACAATCATTTCATTAATTCTTGTACACAACTCTAAAACGACATCCCTCTTTTAATATAGAACAGGAACAACATGTTAGGAAGGATGATGAGCAAGGGATATTATATATATATATATATATATATATATATAAACTTATCTGAAGTGAATCAAAATACAAGAAATTAATATATCAAGGCTAGTACTTGGTATGATATCTTTAAGATAATTATGCACTCCTTATAGGTATTTAGGGTTAGCAACTCTTGTCTCTCAAAATACAATGACAATACATGTTATAGCATCACAATAAATAACACACAACGAACCAAACAACGTAAGAAATGAAGACTTAAATCACATAATCTCAATCTTAATCATTAGGGGTGAGTATGGTGCGATTTGGTGCGGTTTGAAGCTCAAACCGCACACGAAATCGTTTAGGTGCGGTTTGACAAATTCAAAACCGCACATGAAATCGTTTGTGATTGGTGCGGTGCGGTTTTGAACGGTGCAGTTTGGTTTCATTTGGTGCGGTTTTGGTTTCAAAACCAATTGAAATAATAAAATCGTAAAATAGTTAACAAAATCATCCACGCAAACGTTTTACGCAGTGAATACAATCATGAAGATAATTTAGTAAAATAGTTCCAGACATCAACAATTATATAGTTAATTAATACTATGTTATCACATTTGATTTAAGAAATACCAAGTCACTCTTTGATTTACAAACATAATTGATATTGTTGATTCTTCATTTAATCCTGTAATATTTGTCTTCTAAAATAAAATGAGGAGAATATGTTATAGTAGAAAAATTATATATACTCGTAGCAAATTTGAGAAAGCATGATAATTATTTGGTGCGGTTTCGATTTTATGCGTGCGGTTTTGACTAGTAACCAAACTGAAACCGTAAAATTAGTTTTTCAACTCACCTAAAATCGTCACATACGCCGAAATCGTTGGTGTAATTTTAATTGATGCGATTTATATTATTTTTGGTGTAATTTTAATTCTAATTTAATTACATGCTCAGCCTTATTAATCATTATGCTAAATTGCTAATACCTCAGCCGCGGTATGAGACCCTATTCAGTAGTTAGTTTCTATAAACTTTTTGGGTCAAATGTTATGATATTTAAATTTATAATGTTTAGTAGTTAGTTTTTAAATAATCTCATATGATATATGTCCTCGTAGACTTTTTGTAGACATAGGTCGGCTTGTCAAGCTAAGACCATTAGGTATATCTTTCAAGATTAATATACAATAATACTACTATCACATAAAATAATTATATACCGTTCACATACAGCTGACATGACACCCATGAATTTATTATTGAATTAAGTGGGTCATGTCAACAACAAATCGATGAGTGTCACGTTAACTGTATGTGAGCGATATGTGATTATTTTATGTGATAGTAACATTATTAATTAATATATGCTTTATTATTACCCAAAGGCCAAAACAAACAAAAGCCTAAAGGACGAGAAAGTGACCGTGAGCCTTTGTTGCTGTGGGATTCAGTTATCATGAAATTAATTTTATAATAAGTTGGTTAATTGATCAATACAGTGCTGATACGCATAGAGAGATCACCTCCCACTTGCGTCTCGACACCTTATTAGTCAATTGACCAAATTTAACTTCATGCTAACCACCACTCCACTTTATTGGTCAATTTGAACTTTTAATTTTAAGTTGGGCTAAACTTGGACAAATTTTAAAGTTATTATATGATATTGTGTGATATGATATAAGCATTATGAAATATTAAGGCAAACGAAATACTATTATCATTTCATGTTTATCTATCAATTTGTGTTATAATTTATTTACAATAATTTATCATTTGTCAATATATCTAAATTAAAGAATAAACATTCATGGTTAACCTTTATTAATTGTACTAATGTGGCTCATTTAGGCACAAAATTGAGGTTGGGCCGGGTTGCTTTTGGATTTTGAACTTTTTGTACACCTTTAAATTTAACTTACATTTCCTCCCATCAATAATTAAACCTATGAACTATTTATACAATTGCATTAATCACTTTTTTTATGATCGTTTAACACAACTTGATGATTAAGTCAATTTGACTCGATAAAAATTTGACTCGAGACTCACTAATTAACTCGAGTTACACAACTTTTATATACTTATTAAGTTATCGAGTCGAGTTCGAATATTATGTTGATACGCATCTTCATTTGACTCATTACTCTGTTTCCTCAAAATCAATACCTCTCATTTGATATTACTCCCTCCGTTCCCAAAATAAATGTTTAGTTTTGATTTTTTAAAGTCAAATTGACTATTTTTTAAAATTATTTTTTGTACCATTTTTGCCATAATATAGGTGCAGAGGTTATAACAAAAAAAGTATATACAATTTACTACTAATACCAATTTTTATAATGTTAAAAATATATTTACACATGCTTAATTATTAATTTTAAAAATAGTCAATTTGACTAAAAAAAATCAAAATTGAACAGTTATTTTGGGACGGAGGGAGTATATTTTATAGTTTATATAGTTCAATTATGTATTATTTATTATTATACATCATATAATAAATATATAAAATATAAATATTTTAAAATAGTAAACGAACTTGATAATTGCTTGATTCTTTATTTAAATTTAATAAGATTTGTTTGTTCGTAAGCTATTTTTGCAATAAAACAACAAAATACTATTTTAAATAAAGAATCATAAATTTGGTTAAAGAGTCGACTGGATTACAAACCAAATAAATTTCTTAAATGATTTTAGCTCTTTCAATTTCAATGAACTAAAAAGAAAGAAAAAATTATATTGGGAACAAAATGCAATAATTAAAGAGTAGGGGGAGCTCAGTATAATTTACACTAAATATGATCTACACTAAAATAAATTATTTCATACCCATCTTCTTCGTCTTCTTCATGGTTTGGTCTCCAAAAAGTCCTCCTCCCCCACCAATTGAGTAATACATATATACTACCACTCTCTCTATCTGTGGCTTTTCAATTCATCGCGGATCTCAGTGTGTGCAACAATACGGTAAAGCCTTCTTTCTCTATCCTCTTCCGATTCCCCGTCTCTCTCTGAATCTATAGCTATCGAATCTGAATATACAAATTCATTTTCATCATATATAATCAATTAGATCTCTGTATCAATCTGTTAGTTTTGTATCTAATTGATGGCTTCTCCTGGAACTCCGAATCAACCAGGCGGAGGACCCCCTTTTGATATGCACAAATTCTTCAACCCTCTTTCGCAAAACCCTAATCCCAATTTGAATTTGAGTTCCCCTTTTCCACCACCTTCTGCTTCTTATCCTCCGCCGTCTTCGGCTTCTTATCCTCCACCCGCCGGCCCTTATCCTTACGCGCCTCCGCAGACCTCCCCTTTTCACCACCCTCAACAACAACAATACCACATCCCTCCTCCTACTAACTTGCACCACCAGAGATCTATTCCTTATCCTACACCCCCGCTTCAACCTCCTCCCATTACTGGAAATCACCACCTCCCTCTCCAAAACCCTAACCCTAATCCTGGGGCAAGGCTCATGGCTCTACTCAGTGGCCCCCAATCTGAGATTCAGCAACAGCAAACCGTGATGCCCCCGATGCCACCCCTTCAGCCTACTTCTTCAGGAGGTTCGGATTTTTTGATGTCCCAAAATGCACCCATTATATCGCCTGTCCCTCTGGTTCCTTATCTCAATCCCGCAGCTATTGTGCATTCGGGTCCTATGCGAATGCCTAGCAGTAAGCTCCCAAAAGGGCGCCATTTGATTGGAGATCAGGTCGTTTATGATATAGATGTTAGGTTGACGGGTGAGGTGCAACCTCAGCTTGAAGTCACTCCAATTACAAAGTATGGCTCTGATCCAGGCCTTGTTGTGGGCCGTCAAATTGCTGTTAATAAGAGCTACATATGCTATGGATTAAAATTGGGAGCTATTCGTGTGCTTAATATAAATACTGCGTTGAGATCATTGCTTAAAGGTCTTGCTCAGGTTGGTTTCTCTTTACAATTTCTGGTGAAATCATTTATTTATTGTTAAATTTAGTTACTTAAAATTAAGGTTCAGTGATATTTGCCTGTTCCTTTATCCTCATTTCATCTGACCTTTGTCCTTAAAATTAAGGTTCAGTGATAGAATGCCATATGCACTAGAAAATTCAAGCCATAAATAAACTTATACTTGCCTTAGGATGTCTTGAATTTAATTTATTTTCTTTTGCTTTCTATGTCTGTCCAGAATGGGGAAAAGAAAGGACATTGCTACTTTCATATAATTTTTGTAGGAGGCATAGAATCTACTGAATTACCATAAGCCAAATCTGGGAGGAAACAAATAATTTTCCATCCCATGTGAAATTGCCTAAGTTACTGTTCGTCAACTACTGTTATGCATTTCATTGATGTAAAGGCGGATAAATTAGTTATACCATATTTTTTAATTTTGACTCCATGTGCTTGTGGTGTGGGTTTAGAGTTCATCTACATAATTTAACCACCAGACAGAATTAGACTCTTTATACCATTGTGTTATAATTTATTTCTATTTGATCACATTAATTTGGCAGGTTTTCTATGCAATGTCATATTATGTCATGTTCCTTGGTTGTGTCATTATTCCCTCTCTTTTCTATTTGTTTTATGATCCATGTTCATAATTGGATTAGAATATTGTAGTGGGGTCTAATGTTAATCTTGAATGGATTTGAAGGCTTTTGTTGTTTGCTTGTTTAAAATTCGTACAATGCAATTAACTTGAAAGGAAGATGTTCACCATTATTAGGTCTTGACTTCCTTATTCTAAGTTATTTGTCTTCCTTCTCAGAGGGTCACAGACATGGCTTTCTTTGCCGAGGATGTTCACCTGTTGGCTAGGTAGCATTCTTATCTGACATTCATCACTTTATTCTGATTTCTCTTTGAGTTATCTAACGTGCTTCTGTGCAGTGCAAGTATTGATGGTCGGGTCTACATATGGAAGATAACTGAAGGTCCAGATGAGGAAGATAAGGCACAAATTACAGGAAAGATTGTTATGGCAATTCAGATTGTAGGGGAAGGGGAATATGTTCATCCCCGGGTTTGCTGGCACTGCCATAAACAAGTATATTTACTACTGTTGTAAAATATTTTTTAGACTACTTTGTCTTTCATTTTATTTACCAGGCCTGGAAAAAAACATTTCTCCTTATTATTCCATTTGGCTGTTTGAGTGTTACAATTCTTCAAATGTTTCTTACGCTTTCTCTGGCAGGAAGTTCTTGTAGTTGGGATTGGGAAGACTGTTTTGCGGATTGATACCACAAAGGTTGGGAAAGGTGAAGTTTATTCGGCAGAGGAACCTCTCAAATGCCCTGTTGACAAGATGATTGATGGGGTCCAGTTTGTTGGTAACCATGACGGAGAAGTTACTGATCTATCAATGTGCCAATGGATGACAACCCGTTTGGTTTCAGCATCATTGGATGGCACGGTTAGTTTTGAGTAATGAAACTTTTTGGTAAACCATGAACATAAAGTACACATTTTTGGGAAATAATCAAATGAAGGAGATTGGCTGTTGAGGGAGTCCTCAGAAATGGGCGTTGTACCCACAAAGTTTGACTTTTGTTAAGGGGCCACATGGGAATCAAACGGGACATGATTCTTTCATTTGTCCATCAACTTTTGTTCTTGTGAACAATGAGGTCCAGTCAGGGTCTGGCAAATTCTTGTTTGTTTACTTGGACAGGTTAGGCTAGGTTAGCTTTACAAGTCAGGTTCGTGTACCCATTGAGTAACAAGGCTAAACCTCTTTTGGCTTATTAAAGGTCACTTTAATTTTCATCACATATTAGGGTGGACGGAAACCTTTTTAAAATTGATGCACATCACATGGTTAATGTTTCTAACAAAAAATTATAGTTCGACGTGCTAATAGAAGTATTGGCAGTTTACTGATCCATCTGAGCTAATCTGTTAAGCTATGTTCAAGATAAATTGGTAATTTTTGTGACAGCAATGTTACAAGGATGACATGTTCCTTTATTCTATTAGATATGAACCACAATCTTTTTATTGTTTGCAACTTTTCACTAGAAGAGAATAGAAGTGAGGGAAGGAAAAAGACAATCGGATAAAGGTTTCACTTTCATTATATTTGTTGTTGTGATTGCAATATGTTCTTAAGTATCTTGATAGAGTGCAGGAAATCGTTTTATTTACTTTGTTCCAAAATATAGGCTCAATTGTGACATTTTGAAGTCATTTTGAGATATTTTCAAATTCAAATTGATGTGAATTCATTTAGTTCTATACAGTACAAACATTAAAATTGCGAACTATCTAAATAGTACTACTAATTTTAAGAGTTATTGTTTGCAAAAATTAATTGAACCACATCAATTTTGAATTTGAAAATATTTCAAATTGACTTTGAAAAGTAAAACTTGATCATATTTTCTGGAACGGAGGGAGTACTATCTAATAAGTATTGCTGCATATATGGTTGATGGGATTTGGTAGAGTGCTCTATCCTTTCCAGGGTAAATATGGATTTTTTCCAGTTTTGAATTACTAAATAATTTAAAATTTCACATCCTTTTGATTTAATTTGAGAGCTTTGCTGATGAATGTGGCGTGCTTATTCTTCATGCATCGTTTTACAATTAGCTGGTAACTGCAACTCTAAAATCTGTGTATGACAGATAAAAGTTTGGGAAGACCGCAAGCTACTGCCCATTGCAGTATTGAGGCCACATGATGGCCTACCTGTTAATTCAGTAACATTCTTGACTTCCCCTCACCGACCAGACCACATTATACTTATTACTGGGGTATGTGCTGTCACTTTATTTTTCTTCCTAAGAATATCTTTTAAAGTAGGCTTGTTATTTATAAAATACACACACACATCTGTGTGAGTAGGCTCCATTAACATCTTTTTTGGCTAAAGTTTTGATGTTTTGTAGAGTAGTTCATGTTGTAGGATAGAAAAATTTAATATTAGTGCTGCTTCAATATGAATATGCTCCATGCAAAATTTGCTCTTAGGCTTGACAAGTTATATTTTTGTTCTGATGCTTCTTTATATGATTCCAACAATCCAAAAGGCTTATTTTTGAGGTTTTTTGTATAATTCTAGGCTTGAATTTATTTATACAGGGTCCACTGAATCGGGAGGTGAAGATATGGACCTCAACAAGTGAAGAAGGATGGCTGCTTCCTAGTGATGCTGATTCCTGGCACTGCACCCAGACTTTGGAATTGAAAAGTTCTGCTGGTACTCGTGTTGAAGATGTTTTCTTTAATCAAGTTGTGGCCTTGTCTCAAGCAGGTCTTCTGTTACTAGCAAATGCCAAGAAGAATGCTATATATGCCGTGCACTTGGACTATGGTCCTAATC
The DNA here is from genome assembly GCA_020205555.1 of Panax stipuleanatus. NCBI lineage: Eukaryota > Viridiplantae > Streptophyta > Magnoliopsida > Apiales > Araliaceae > Panax > Panax stipuleanatus. Next base: position 8,461,787 of record CM035122.1, on the reverse strand, counting down.
CAGCTGCAACCCGAATGGATTATATTGCAGAGTTTACTGTTAAAATGCCAATTCTGAGTTTTACGGGGACTAGTGATTTGTTACCTCATGGTGAACAAATTGTTCAGGTTTATTGTGTACAGACGCAAGCCATTCAACAATATGCTTTGGACTTGTCTCAGTGCTTACCACCTCCACTGGAGAATGTGCTTGAGAGGTCAGATTCAAGTGTTTCACGTGATGTAACAAATACCGAGGGGTTTACTAGTTTTGAGCACAGTGGAAGTAAACTTACTGAAACTTCTTTTGCTAGTTCAGCACCCAGACCAACTATACATGAAATTATCTCTGAGAGTGCAACACCTTCAGCAAGACATGATGTGAGCTCTCCTTCTGTGGAGTATGCCACTTCACAGGAAATTGCTACTTCAAGTGTGGAATCTAAACCCCTTCCTGTGCCAGTGGTAACTAATGATAATGATATAGCATCAGTTGCATCACCACCACTTCCTTTGAGTCCCAGGTTGTCTCGCAAACTCTCTGGTTTTATAAGTCCATCAAGCAGCTTTGAGCCTGGCTCCCAACTCAATGACCCTATCGGAGACCAGAATATTACGGAATATTCAGTTGATAGACAATTAGATACTTCTCATAGAAATTTGTCTGATGCCCCTGCCCTAGACGATGATTCAAGAAAAGATGAAAAGAAACTTCCACAAGAGGATGTTTCCACTGTTCTCAATCATCCTATCAAGTTCAAGCACCCAACTCATCTGGTAACCCCTGCTGAGATATTGAGGGCCACCTCATCTTCTGAAACTAATTATGGTACTGAGCATAAGAGTGAGGGAGAACGAAATATTCAAGATGTGCTTGTCAACAATGATGCACACAATGTCGAGGTTGAAGTTAAGGATGTAGGTGAAACAAGAATTAGTCAAAATGAAGAACTTGCCTCTGAAGGAGACGTTCATAGTTTTGCTGCAGAACACAAGGAGAAATCTTTTTATTCTCAAGCCTCAGATCTTGGTATCGAGATGGCCAGAGAATGCCATGCCTTGCCACTTGAAACCTATATTATAGAAGAATCTAGGCAAATTGATGGGACTAGCGAATGTGATGTGGTGGATCAACCATTAAGTGGTCAGGAAGAAGTTCAGGACTCCAGAAAGGATATATCTGGAAAGGTTGTAGATTCAGCTATGCCTGCGGCACTTCATTCGCCAGCACAGACAACAAAAGGTAAAAAGCAGAAAGCAAAAAATGCTCAAGGATCGAGTACATTTATGCCGCCCCCAAGTGTGTTGAATTCAACAGATTCTTCCCATGAACCTGGTGTCAGTTCTAGTATCTCCTCTGTGGAAGCTGCTTTTTCACAACTTCAGAGCATGCAAGAGATGCTTAATCAGGTGATCTAGTAGAATTGCATATTTATTTATTTATTTTATTAAAATTTGAAATTTGTGATTTAAGTTTTTTTTGTGTGACGTTACCCTTATCCTTTGTCATAATGTGGTATTTTCTATATAATTCTGAGCTTAATATTCCCTCCATCCCATTTTGATTGTCCCAATTCCTGTTTTGTATTGTCCCATTTTGGCTCACTTTTTTCCATTGAAAAACAAAAATTAACATCGCATTTGAAACGTGAATAAGCATGAGTGGATTAATTATGAGAGATAATTAATAGAGGGAAAAGGAGTTGATTAATTAGGAGACGGAGATAATTATTAGGATGGATAGATAATTTTGGAAAAATGGCTTTCTTAAACGTGTATTTTATAATTAGGACTATAAATATGGGACGGATGGAGTATTTTTCAGCATTGATAACTTTCTGTCAGGATGTTTTATTACTTCCGAGTTCTGGCCTATTAGCCAACTTCCATTCTCATCATTCTGGGTTATGGAACGAGATTCTTCAGTTCAGGTTGTTTTGATTTCCAGCAATATGATTGTCTGTTGGTAGACTATTCTGTTTACTTCAGTGGCAAAGAACAAGCCCCCCCCTTTTCCCACAAAAAAAGAGAATAATAAATAAAATAAAAAATTTCACGCTGTCACTGTGCATCATATGTTGTATATCATTCTTTGCACTTGTAAAACAAAAGAGAAAAAGAATAAATTGTTATATGTTAACCAATGCCTTTATACTTGTCACATTTCTGTGCATTTTTGTTTTTTCTTGCAGCTTACAACCATGCAAAAAGAAATGCAAAAGCAGATGTCTGTGATGGTAGCTGTACCAGTTACCAAAGAAGGCAGGAGACTTGAAGCAGCCCTTGGGCGAAACATGGAAAAAGCTGTGAAAGCTAATGCTGATGCTCTATGGGCTCATTTTCAAGAAGAGAACACAAAGCAGGAGAAGCTAGTGCGAGAGCGCACACAGCAAATCTTAAATTTGGTAACAAACTGCATGACCAAGGACTTACCATCATTGTTGGAGAAAACAGTGAAGAAGGAATTAGCTGCAGTTGGGCCAGCTGTAGCCCGCACATTGACTCCTGCAATTGAGAAGACAGTGTCTACAGCCATTGCAGAGGCTTTTCAGGTTAATATTCTGAAGATGTTATTCTTCTAGTAGAATATAACTGCATTGGGGTTCTATTAAATCTACTGTATTGGGGTCTAATATGTCATGTGGTGCAGAAAGGAGTTGGTGACAAGGCAGTGAATCAACTGGAGAAATCGGTCAATTCTAGACTTGAAGCTACTGTTGCTAGGCAAATTTTAACACAATTTCAGACTTCTGGCAAGCAAGTTCTTCAGGTACGCACAAGTCATGTTTTTTCAACACTGACAGAAAAACAAAACTAAAATTGAGGTTCTTTAGTCAATATGAATGATGTATTTCCCCTAATCACCGTCATATTATTGTGTTTACATTATAAGTTATAAAATCCTTCAATGATATTTTGTATTGACTTTAGCTTTTGGTGAAACAACATTTTATATCTACTCTTTTACTAACTTGGACAAATTGATTTGTTTTTACAGAAACATACTTTTTGTTTGTGTTGAGTACTTATTTTCTAATTGGGCTTGGACTAAATTTTGTTCCCAATTTCATGAATGTTTTTTCTCTACTCTCCTCTCTGTACTGCCTATGTGATTGACCAGATTCACCTTTTTTCCCCCACTTTCTTTTTTCTATTTGCAAATTAGTTGGCACCTATTTCATTCTCTCTCTCTCTCTCACTCTCACTCTGTTACATGTTAAAGTGTTAATACATGTTCTATTTTCTCTAAAAGAACTGCTAATTAAATAGTCTAATTATTAGTCTCTCTTTTTTTAAAAAGAGAAAGTATATGAATGGTTAAATCTACCATGCAGGAGGCATTGAAATCTGGTTTGGAAACTTCTGTGGTTCCTGCATTTGAGATGTCATGCAAGGCCATGTTTGAGCAAGTTGATGCTACATTTCAGAAAGGAATGGTTGAGCATACAACTGCAGCGCAACAGCAGTTTGAGTCTACACATTCACCGTTGGCGCTTGCTTTAAGGGTGTGGAGTCTTTACTATATTTTGTGATTATTTTTATGTAGATAACTTATCTTTAACTATTCTATCTTAACGTTTTGGCATGGACCCTGGATTAAATAGTTCTAGCGTAAGGACAACAGTCCTAATTTGACCACAGTAATATTAGTGTAGGAAACATTTATTGTTTTGTCCTTTATTTGTCTGTCTACTTTTACGCTTTCATTTGGATTCATTTTCAGCCTAACCCAACTAGTTTGGGATATAAGGCGTTTTTGACTTGGTGCGGCTGTCCATTATTTTACATTTCTACTCTGATTTTATCTTCATGATTTTGACAGGAGGTTATTAATTCAGCGTCATCCGTGACTCAAACTCTAAGCAGTGAAGTGGCTGATGGTCAGAGAAAATTGATAGCTCTTGCTGTTGCAGGAGCTAGTTCCAACTCTGTAAATCCGTTGGTTAGCCAACTGAGTAATGGACCCACAGGTGGTCTCCGTGGAGAGGTTTGTTCTATTCATTACTTGTTTTCCGGGTCTCTACAAAGTAAGCAAATAAGCTAATTTTAAGGTGACAAACTGTTTGATTCAAATGTTATGTTTATGCATTAGATTGAGGCGCCACCAGATCCTACTAAAGAGCTATCTAGATTGATATCTGACCAGAAGTACGAGGAGGCTTTCACCATAGCCTTGCAAAGAAGTGATGTTTTCATTGTGTCCTGGTTATGCTCTCAGGTATGTTTTATATGTATAACACTTTGTGCAACTTTGGTAACATTGAGATGGTTGATCAGATCTTTATGAAATAATTCTCAATTCCACCTCATCTTTTGAGGGTTTGTAATTTCGGATTTTAACAAGAAGAAAAAGGAAAGGGATGAGGTGGGGGGATATGATTTTTCACGTGCCTCATCAGACCTTGCTTGAGCTGTATAGTTAATAAAGATAGGTAATTGTCATTTTGCAAGCTAAGGTACCTACGTTCAGGATTGACAGACAACTTAACTGCATGTCTGCATCACAAGAATAACATTTTTATATGCTTTTTTTTCCTTCCTAAAGGGATGATAATTTGACAAATTCATATGAAATTATGATTTTCAGTTAAAATTGATGCTTCATAAGTGAAATTAGATTTTTAGATGAAGGCTTGTTTCGGCAAATCCATATTTTTAGATGCCAACAAGTGGTTACTCTTTGGACTCATCCACTTGTGGTTATGGAAACTGCTAATTGCTTATATAACTTTTAGTAAATAACTTATTGGACAACAGAGCTATTTCTGTGAAGTGATCATGTTATCTTTGATCTGGGTTACTCATACTATGTTGTTTTTTAATTAATTTTTGTTTTTAATATTCAACTCTTCGTATTGGCTGAAGCAGCTGAATTGGAATTTTTATCCTTAATCAAAAGTACTTTTTTTTTTCATGGAATTTACCCTCTAATATATCGTATGTGGCTGGGTTCAAGTTTATTGTCGATGCGTACTTGTCTCTCTTGTTTTCCGTCACGGTATGACATAAATGTCATTGGCTGTGGGTTTTGCATTGCCATCTCTATGATGTGTCTTTTATATGCTAGTGATTGTTGACTCAAATTACTTGATGAGGTTTTGAGAAATTTATTTAGTAGTTAATATTAGTTTTTCCTCTTTTATCTACTTTCAGGTTGATTTAAGCAGCATTTTGTCAATGAAGACGATTCCTTTGAGCCAAGGAGTATTGCTCTCACTTCTGCAGCAGCTGGCATGTGATATTAGCAAAGATACATCTCGAAAACTCGGTTGGATGAGAGATGTGGCTATGGTGATAAACCCAGCTGACATAATGATTGCACAGCATGTACGTCCAATCTTTGAGCAAGTCTATCAGATACTAAACCATCACTTGAACCTTCCCACCACTCCCGCTGGCGAGCTTTCAAGTATTCGTGTCGTGATGCATATCATCAATTCGTTGCTCGTGACTTGTAGTAAATGACGTCGATTTTTACCATTTTTATTACAATAATAATGAGAATACAAAACTACTGGTGAATTAGGAGAGTTTGTACAAAGTTGTAGGGATTTTTTTTTTGTTTTGGGGTCAGTTTCTTGAAATCTGTTTGGGGAACAGAAAGCTGAAAAAAGAGGGATGGATGGAAGGTGGTGTTGTCAAAAATGTGTAGTAGTTTTTGTGGGTATCTCAGGTTACTTTAGTTCTCGGTTGAATTTCTGTTCTGTTGTTACAAGACTTTCTATATGTATGAATTTTAACCTTTTTGGTTTTGGAACACTTAAATTTCCTGGACAGACTCCACATTGACTTGAGCCAGATGATTTATTCCACCTGTATGTGTAGTATACAAATTTGAGATGCAATATTTGGGATTAGGATTCCCTCCGGTTCACTTGCCCCCTATTTTTTCCCAACACTCGACATAAATATTGTTTTTAGCGACACTTTTATTGTATTGCAAATGTTATGGCAAATTTTATTTGAATGAGTATTTAAAGAAATTGGAGTATAGATGGTATGGAGGGGATCTTAATCTTAATATTTGAGTTTCTTGAATTTGAATGATGTTGCAAGATAAGAAATGATAATTATAAAGATTTAAAATGTAAACCATCTTCTTTTGGCTTTTTTTTTAAGTTTATCATCAAATTAACAACATTTTTAAGGATAAATATGAAATAAAGTGTATTATTAATATATGTATAAATTTTGTACATACGACCTTTTTTTTATTCATGGGAGGGAATATGATTATATTTTTAGAGTTCTACTATGTATTGCGATAAATTTATGGGATTTATAATTGCGAAACTTATTAATGCATGAGATTGGTAAAAATTATAGGAGGAACCCAATTTATTACACACCTCTCTAAAAAATTTATTATTAATACTTATTCGCGCAAGTGACAATTAAATAGTCGACATAAGAAAAACTTTATGCGGACATGTTAATTAGACACGAGTGCTTTACAATTTTACTTATTTATATTTTTACTTCAAATGGGGGGTAAAAATAGAAATAGGTGAAATTGTAAAACACTCGTATCCAAATTATAAATCCATTTATCATGTCCGCATAGAAGAGCTCTCGACATAAACATTCACAATACATACTAGTATCATTTTTCATATCTCTATACTGATTTGGGGGAGTGAGTTTAGTTAAAGAATTGAAAGACTAATGCTGTTCAATAATACATTGGTGACTAAAAAAAGATGAAAAAAAGGAAGATATAAAATGATGTGTATATTATAGCTAATTTTAATCATTAATCGACTCATTTATGATAAAATATGTTTAATTATAATTTGACACATTATTTTATATATATATATATATGTATATATATATATATATATATATATATATAGAGAGAGAGAGAGATTTTGTATTTTTTTAAATTTCTGAGCTTTTTAACTCGAGTTTAGTTAGGTTAACGGTAGGTAACTGTGAGAAGAGGAAACGAGACGGCAAAAGTACCTTCTAAATATTCCAGTCACATTATGCCACTTTTTGCATTTTTAATTTTCAACCTTTCCGAATAAGAAAATAATATACATATTTGACAAAATTGAATTGCGACCTGAAAGTATATGCAATAAAATATACTAAATTAAAGTAAAATTCTTTCTAATTTCTACTTGTTAACGCCTGATTTTGTACGCCTGACGAAATCACCAAAAAGGCAGGCCAAAACAGCACCAACGGTTGATTGTATCGTTGTGCACGTAAACATAAATAAAGAGATATAAAGCATCAACACAAGAATTTTTGTGAAAACTCAATTGAGAAAATACCACGGGGAGAGAGATAATTCCACAATAATAATGAGGAGAGTACATATGGTGTATTGTATGATATATTGCTCTATGCTATGATCCCTCTATGTTGTATGATGATCTTGTCTATTGATAATGAATGTCTTCATCCCTTGCTTGTAGCCGTATATTGTCTGCCCAAATCCAACTAGGAAAAAGAGTCCTGTTCAGAATCTACTTATAACTGCAATTGATTCCTTCCCAAGTTAGATCTTCTTATCCCACCAAATAAGAAAACCCTAATTATTCTCTAATAAAGACTCTCCCACCAAGATAGATAATAAACGTATATGGGCCTACATTAAATCCGGCCCATTACATAGATAGGGCTACACCATGGCCAGATCCAAATATTCACTCCCCAACACTACTCATATACATATTTTGCATTTTATTATTCTCATATTTTTTTATTTTGTATGTCTATTTTATTTAATTAACATGATTTATTTTGTTTTGTATGAGATAATGTTTTATTTATTTTGGTGAGCAATTAAAGATAATTATCCAGTTGTTAAAGATAAAAATGAACCTTACAAGGCGGATCTACTTAAGGGGTAGTATAGGCAGCTGTCCCTGCTGGATTTTTTTTATAGGTATAGGGGCAGAGCAAATATATAAATTAATAAATTTAAGATGACAGATTAATGGAAGAGTTAAATTTGAGGGGGTAAAAAAAATTATAAACCAATTCTAAATACAAGTACAAAAATCTTCTTAGTTTTAAAGCTTGATGAATCTTAAAAATATTTTTTGTATATTTTTTTGCTTTGAATGTTCATCAGCGTGTAAACTGTGAAGGATTGTTTGATTCAAGTTTGATTTTTTTGTTATTGATTTGGTTGACTGTGGTTACTGTTTATTTGGTCTGATTGAGTTTTTGTTTTTGGGTTATTTGATCTTCAATTGAAAATACGATCATTTTGGTTGAGTAGTTTCTGTCTTTTATTGTAATAGCTTACAATGATTTTACATTATTTTATAATGAAAAATAAAAAATGAAAAATGACTATGAGCCTTAAGCATCCCCTCATTTCTAGTTGTTATAATTACTTTATTTTCCTACATCTAACTAATGAACCATGTATAATTTTTGGTGTTCTGGGTATAAATTTTGGATGATTTATTTATCTTATTTCAAGTAAAACTTATAAAAAGATAACATGCTTTCCTATTAGTTTTATTAAGTTGATTAAAGTATGTTTATTATTAATCTTTTGATGCAATTATTATTAGTACCAATCTTATTTGTTCTTATGGCTAACTAAATTATAATACCTAGGATGATAATACTTGATTGTTTTCCAATCTATCTCTTTACTGATACATGAAAGTATATATACTAATAACTATACATGATAAGTTTTTATCAAAAGTACAATAGTAATTCAAATGGATTTGATATATACCTTGTTAATTAGTTGTTATGCTGTGCTGCTGTTGTGGGTCAGATGACATGGTTATCCATTATGAACTAACTTTATCTAATAGTCCCCCACAAGTTGAAGGTGGTGGTGGAACAACGTTCAGCTTGGTTCTAAATTGGTGAAAGAGAGAGTGGGTACTTGTTTCGTTAGTGTATCAATAAGTTGATCCTCGGATGAAATAAAGGCAATATGAAGCAACTTATTTCAAGTAAAACTTATTTGAAACTTATAAAAAGATAACATGCTTTCCTATTAGTTTTATTAAGTTGATTAAAGTATGTTTATTATTATTCTTTTGATGCAATTATTATTAGTACCAATCTTATTTGTTCTTATGGCTAACTAAATTATAATACCTAGGATGATAATACTTGATTGTTTTCCAATCTCTCTCTTTACTGACACATGAGAGTATATATACTAATAACTATACATGATAAGTTTTTGTCAAAAGTAAATAGTAATTCAAATGGATTTGATATATAACTCGTTAATTAGTTGTTATGCTTTCCAGCTGTTGTTTTCCAGCTGTTGTGGGTCAAATGACATGGTTATCCATTATGAACTAACTTGATCTAATAGTCCCCCGCAAGATGAAGGTGGTGATGGAACAACCTTCAACTTGATTCTAAATTGGTGAAAGGGAGAGCGTGTATTTGTTTCGTTAGTGCATCAACAAGTTGATCCTCTAATGAAATAAAGGCAATTGAAGCAACTTGTTGGTGACCATTTTTCAAACAAAGTGATAGTCTATTTTAATATGTTTGGTGTGGGCATGGAACACTGGATTTGTTGCCAAATATTTGGCACCAATATTGTCACAACAAACAATGAGAATAGGTAATAGAGTAAGTAGTAATTCAGAGAGAAGAGATAAAATCCAAACGACATGAACGTCAATGAAAAATGTTTTGATTTGCACAATATGTAGAAATAGAACAGAATTCCCCCCCCCCCCAAAATCAAATTGTAATGGATTTATTTTACAATTGAATTGTCGCTCAAATTGTTTTTGAAAGATAATGAATTGTGGCAAAGCATCTGATTTTGATTGCAAGGAAGATTACCACATATTTTGAATGATCATCCACTATTAAAAGAAAATATTTATTCGCTGAATGTAAAAGTTTGAGAGCCGGCCCTCATACATCGGCAAAGACAAGATCAAGAATATTAGAACTACAATGAGCAGAAATGGGAAGTGGAAGATGACAGACATTGCCAAATTGACAAGTCGTACAATCATAGTTTTTATTTTTAGAGGTATATAGTAATTTATTTTATAAAATGAGACAATTGAGAAGGCGACTACGAGGATGGCCTAATTGGTGATGCCGACCGAAAAGAGACGTGTGTTCACCAACATAGGCTTGAGGAGATGAAAGTGAAGCTGGAACAAACGAATACAGACCATTAATGATACTGCCGCGATGAAGAATTTGATTTGTGATCCGATCCTTAATCAAAAAATAAGAGGGATGAAATTCAAAAAATGCGCTAGAATCACGTGTGAAACACTGAACATAAAGTAAATTTTTAGATATAGATGGAATATACAGAACGTTATTCAAACGAATGGTTTTAGAAGGAGTAAATAAAGTGGAAGAACCTGTATGAGAGATTGAAATCCCTTTACCATTTCCAATGTGAACCTAATCGGGACCACAATTTAAGAATAATATTTAAGGTTCACAGTTCAAATATAATGGTTAAAATTCAACACGAAGGTTCAGGTCAAAAGATATTAGATGAAACACCAACTATTAAGGAAATTTTAATCATTTCAGAAATTTTTACCGTTTAATGTTACGGGTTGTAGAATATATACCTTATTTAATCCCATGTTTTGTATCTATGTTTGTCATCATAACATTATTCAAGGCGATTAATAATGTCACGACGATAATGATATTGTAGAGCAATAAATATCGTTAAAAATTTGTTAAAATAAATATAAAAATATCATTAAATATATATTTATTCTGACATCATAAATAAATATTGATCCCATAACCTTATCCAATGCTGCATCATTCTGCGACTGTAAATTAGGCAATGCAAATTAGTCTTTGAATTAGTAGTAGTTGGTCCTCGTTTGTAGTCTCTAACAAATTCAAAAAGGGTTATTTTCAAAAGGTAGCGGTCTAAAAGGGTTGTATTTGTTCCCAAGATAAATGAATTGACTATATGGATGGATTTCTTTTCCCTAAATCTCTTTTCTTATCCTTGATAATTAATAAATAAATAAATAAAGTATCTGGACATGCTTGTTGGCAAGAATTATAATCTCAGAATTATATTCCCATGAATACTAATTCCAAGATTAAATTAGTCATAATCACATGTTTATTTAGAATAAGATTATTCATAGGATAACTTAAAATAATTTTATGTCATGTTTGTTTTGTCCAAAATTATTTAAAAGATTAAATAAAAACTTATCGTTTACTATAATACCCATATTAATAATAAAAAATAAATCATATTTTCAGTCGTGCGAGTACAAATTGATAAAATAGGATATACCAGTCAATTTAATTTTAAAAAAGGTAAATGCTAATTTTGTTTATAAATTTTTAATTTCAAATGGTAATGGTTATAATACCTGATCGGTCAAGTTCAATTTTTAAAATAAATAAGAGACTTAAGATTAATAATCTAATCTCAAATGTTTTCCTTACAAATAAATATGGCCCAAAAAATTATATTAATATATGCCACATGCTTATTTTATGTTTCTGTATTTCAAAGCCTCCTTTTTTTCTTAACCTCATACAGTTAGTCAAATAGAAGGAAGATTGTACCACTGACCAAGTACTCAATCAATATTTCATTTTGACCATTGGCGAAGCCACCTTTAGGGTGTAATCAATAAATTGAACCCAATGAAACTTTATAATTTTTTTTAATATATGGGATTAAATTGAATTTTTTTATAACTTTTTTCAATTTTATATTATTTCTACTCCTGATGTATGCATCTTCCTCTAATATTTTTAAAATAAATAATAATCTAATTTATATTATTTTTATAACATAAGAAACTTAAATATTTATTAACAAATTTGTGATTAGAAATGTGCATTAGGGGTCAATAAGGGGTGTGTATATGTATATGTATATATATATATATATATATAATATTATTACTTGTTATATTAATAATATTATAACTAAATACATGTTTTACATATGTAATCGGCCAAAAAGCACAAAATTATCTAAAAAAATTGGCTCAGAGACGCTGCCTCCGAACTCTCGCTAAATTATTTATAACATCATAATATTTTGACCCCACTGAATTAAAATATTGACTTCGCCACTGACCATCCATACCTCCTCCGAACTCTCGCTAAATTATTTATAACATCATAATATTTTGACCCCACTGAATTAAAATATTGGCTTCGCCACTGACCATCCATACCTCTTTCTGTGAGGTGTTCAAGTGTTTTGTATATAATATGAATTTTATCGATAAACCCTAAGAATGGTTAAGTTTTTATTAATAGATAAGTTTGACATATTGGAATTGGAAAAAGCAATCTTAAAAATCTCATCCCTTCTATTCTAATTGAAGTTTTAGGACAAAGCATACAAATTTAAAAAGTATAATTAATATTTTGTTTTAAAAAAATTAAATTAAATATAAATTCTCAATATTACTCTTCTAAAATTTATTAAAAAGATGAAAAATATATAATTGAATCTAGAAAATACGGGAAACTAAATTATTTCTTAAAGTTTATAAACGAAAAATAAACAAATAATTTTTTCTCTAAAAGAAATGGAGGGAGTATTCTTTCATCCCTTGGTTAATTGTTTCAGTTATTTTAAATAGAAGGGTAGAACAAAGGTGATAATCTAGTGGTAAAAACATTTTCTTTTATTTTGTAAGGTTATACTTTCAAGTTTACCCATTAGCAAGAAGAAAAAATCTTTGCCTAAGTTTCCCCTGGGTCACCATTTGGTCCCTTCCCCAAGCTCTCATAGGATAAATGTATTTTTCTAGCTAGTCACATTAATAAACGTATAATTGATAATATTTTAGTGACAAAATATTGTATAAAAAAATATAAATTAATGTGAATGATAGTTATTGGTTATAACCATTTATATGGTAGAACATCCACTAATTATAATTTAATACATTATTTTATATCCAATTTTTTGTAGCCATCTTTTGTGAGCGTAGTAATAGTCTATTCTTAAATTTTATTTATTTAGACATCTTAAGAAAATTCGAGGTCTCAGTAGAAAAAACACATAAATGCAAAATTTCAGTTGATTTGAGGTTATGGAACATTACTGTTTTAGTCATGTAAATATTGTTTTTGACATTTTAAATTTATTTATTTTACATTATTTTGAAATCCACATTTTAAAAAATATTTTGAAAATCAAAATATTACTATATTTTTGAACGATTTTTTTATATACATCAAGTTAAAATTTTATGAAATCCTGTAGATAGGATTCCTAACCAACCTATAGGTTATTATTTGATTTTTATTTATCTAGAAGTATTTTAAAAATATATTGACCCATAATTGATTTTGGCTATAGCAAAAAAATTTAGAACATAGATGGATTGCCAAAAAATGGACTATATCCCACATAATAAAAATAAGTTCAAAGAAATCTTAGTTGCATTAAAAGAAAAAATAAGTTTAAATGGGGATATCTAATTTGTGACTTGTGAGGGAATAATTTTGTAACACCCCCTTTTCCAATAAAAGAGAGGTTACGCACAAAACACAACATCATTGATGAATTTATAATAAAACTCTAAGTCACAAAAAAATAGTTTCATAACCATTAAATGTCACAAGACCAATCATAATAAATGTCAAATTAGTTCAAACCACATTCTAAAATGTTTATTACAACTACAAATAAACTGATGTATCATAACTTAAACAAAATATTAAAACCATTGGAAAGAAAAGAGCTCTCATCACACTTGCCATTGATCTCCTTGATTATCTGCCGGAAGAAAAATACATAATGAGCCAAATGGCCATTACGGATATAAAGTACAAGAATAATGAAACGAAATAACTAACTCAATTAAATGAATTGAACTAAAATGAACAAAACTAACACAACAAAATAATAGGTTGAATCAAATGGTTGAGTGCTATTTTATACTGAGCTCAGAACAAAACAGAAATATACCTTGTCACACAGGCAAGTTAAATAATGAGTCAAAATAATTCACACATACATAACATACATCGGACTGGGCGGATCTAGATGTATGCAAATCGGAAGGCGTGTTCGGCACAAACATCACCAATTCGTAGAACAAAACAAAACAAAAAACTAGGGTTGTCCCATACGCCTCCCACAACAAAATCATCAAATGACCAACTCCCACCGGAGCACAAAACGGAGTACGTCGTGGACTGATCACACCTTCCACAGAAAAGTGTCATACCTCGGGTGCCAAGAGGACATGTCTGTGGTACCCCCATATATGGTTATAGCTCAGGTATACCCTACGATATATTCTAATAAAGATACCATGTCACAACACATGCAACAAATATCAATACAAAGGGTTCTAATACGTACATGTTAAACCGAAACGAATCATCAACTCAAAGTCTCCAAAAATATATATTAGCATGTACTTAAGTATCTACAAGGATTGAAATAAATACTAAACATGATACACTAGATCGAAGAGTACAAATATGAGTTCTAAGTATTAACACCAAGACAAAACTATCACATGAATTTAAGAATGATCAATCATGTGAAACAATAACCAACTTTTAAATGAAAAAGCAAAACGAACAAAACAAAATAAAAATGATTATTGTTGGAGGAGTACGGAATCCGTACTGGAATTAAGCAATGTAATATCCAACTATTTATATTTCAAATTCGACTCGTTTAGATTCCCTCCGTCTGAACTAATTAAAAGAATAAATTAATTAATTATAAGTTTAATAAAATTATAACATTTCATTTAATAGTCATTAACTTTTATAATTTTGTTAATCATCAAGCTTTTCACAATTTTATAGTTACAACTGTCATATTTCAATTAACCAATTATGTTACCTTATTATTATATTTTATAATTTTTATAATGTTTATGAGGGTCACTTATTGTTGAACAAGAGTATTCCATTTAAGTTAAATTCTGTTAACTAAATTAGCCAACATGCTAGTATATAATTTTTATTAATATTAACTTCCAATCTCTGCACCAATATTTAATATAACTATCATAAAATAAATAATAATAAAAATCTCCAGGATGCAGCCTTTTCCAAATTCTTGATGTTATTTGTCCATTTTTAATCCATAACAAATACATGCTATGGATCATTCCCTATATATATATATATAATATAGGATTCCTATCCGTAGCAACCGGTTGCCACGAATACTATTCAACAACCATAATAGCTACCGTTGATTAATAAAATTAAGTATTGCGAATGAAAAAAAATCATGCCGCTACAAGTTGTAGCGACAATTACATCACTTTTACCGGCATAGTAATTTACTAAAAAGTCCCTCCTTATTAATAATATAATTATTATATTGTTTTTCCCCAACCTGTCGCTACAACTTGTAGCGGCTGACTTATTCTTCAATTGCTAGGCTCTTTTAAGATTATTGTTGCCACTCTCTCTCCTCTTTATATATTATATATTATATTTTATAATTATTACAATATTCTTTTAACATTATTGATATTATCATAAGAAAAATAATTTTATCAAAATATTAAGTGTCATTTAAAGTATTAAGATGTAATAATTTAAAAAATATTTTAGTATGAGAATATTTTTATTATAACAATATTAATAGTTTTTTTTAATGTATGTAGCACGAAATTATAAATTTTTAGACATATTAAAAATATATTTAAATAATTTAACCATCCATATTATGTACAAGAAAACAACAACATAGGACCATCGGGACCACAAATTGAGTAAAAACATGGATTTGAGGGAATTTGACCCAATTACATCCAATGAAATTTCAAAAATTCAAAAACCCATCTTTTACTTAAACCCTAGAACTGAGATGAAAAGAAATTGAGATTAGAATTGACTTACCTATAAAGGAACTTAGTTTTTCTTCAACTGATCTAACTAATCTTTGAGAAATCGCACAACTTTATCAGATGAAATCTCTCAGAACTTGGCCTAGATATTTTTTGCTCTCAATTGTGGTTCGACTAATTAATTAAGAGATAAACTGATTAATCAGTGCAAGGAGAGGGACATTTTCCTCCAGATCCACGTAGGAGTGAAGCCTACGTGCCACCTCATCAACGACCTAGCAAATGTTAGTCTACTCAGCACTTCCGTCCGTTTTTTGGACGGAAATCCTAACTAATGTCGATTTGGTAAGTTTTTAAAGTATAGATACTCGATTATAACAAAAAAAAATTCGATAATCATAATGAATATCAAACCCCAGTACAGTGACCAAAAGTCTATTATCCAAACCCTAACTTACATGTATATATGGCAAAAAGGAATCTATTCTTCCTCTTCGGTTCTTAACCGCCACAACTTCTCTTCTTGTGTTCTTTTACGCATCAAAATTAACACCCAATAAAATTAGGTTTTATCTATCTATTTATTCATTAAAATATCTTATAAATTTTCTTAATTATAATATAATTTAATATTACCCAAATACGAATTAAACTCCATTAGTTTTAAAGCCCAATTTTACAAATTTAATTTATCCATCATTTATTAATACTTATTAACCCAAATAAATTAAATAACTAATTTGACCTAAATAAAAGACAAAGTCCAAACAATATATTTTAAGAATATATAATATTATTTATTTATTTATTTTTATTTTTATAAGGTATTACAAATTTACTCTTGGTATTATTACTAGAACTTTACTTGTATTGCGTTTGGATCGAAGGAATAAAGGTAAATATATAATGACGCATTCCTATAGAATAAAAAAAATTATGTTTGATTGCGATTGGAATGAATTGAACCATCTTTTTTTTTTGCTATTTTTGACTGAAGTTTAACATTCTTGCCCAAGATTTCATGCTTAAAGCCTTATGAGTAATTTTTTTATCATTGAATCATGAGGGCCTTAAGGAAGAGAGAGTATGAAATTAACTCATTCCAACTAGAATGGAATGAATCATTCCAATCTCTATTCCATTCCTTCAATTCAAACACAGCATTAGTAGTATTATTACTAGAACTTTACTTTTATAAAGTTCAATTTCACATTGACTATAGCTAGTGTCAAAAAAATAAAATAAAAATAAAAATTACAAAATATAACTAATTGATAATAATCTAAATTATATAATTAATTTTAATCACACACATCATTCAATTTGTGTTTTCTAATTAGCAACAAAATATGTAGAAGTTTTATAGATAGACAGAAAAAAATAAATCCAAATCCAACTCCCCACTTTTGACTTTCGAAATAGACTTACGTTTACGATCTCCTTTAAACTCCTTTAACCTGTCATTATTGTTCAATCTTAACTTTTAAAGTCATTATTGTTCAATCTTAAATTTTAAAGTTCTACATTAGTAACAATCCAACTCCTAATGGTCATCAGTCAAAATTCTTCCACAACATTGCCCAATTTTCCCCCTAAAGCAGAACACCATCAACCTTCCAAACCTTCCCCCAATTATCCTTTACACCCACCCAAAAAAAAAAAAAATAAATTCTATCAACAGTGAGAAATGTGAGATTCAGGAATAATTTGTATTTACTCATCTTCCAAGAAGAAGAAAAAAAATATAACGTCGAATTTACATGATATATAATTTTATTGCTCCATTTAAATGACATGTTGAAATGGGGCAAACGGGTCCTACTATTAATTTTACCAGCACTGGTCCGTTTCCCATCTTCGGGACTTATTATACCCGGTTCGGTATCCAGTCGCCGTGGAGTACCGGGAAGGCCGCCGTTCACCTCCGGACGACACCGCAGCCGCGCAAAGCGACAGATCGTAAAGCGCCCTCGCCGCCGGATCAGATAGCGTGGCATACGCCTTCTGAATCTGAATGAAATCCCGTCCGTCGGCAGATTCGGAAGAATCAGGATGGTACATCTTCGCCAGGCTCCGGTACGCCGTCTTGATCTCCACCGGCGACGCGTTTCTATTCAGTCTAAGCACGTCGTAGAGGCTCGTCGGCCGCCGCATCTCCGCCACTGAAGGCGCCTTGTCGGCGAAAGCGTGAAGCGCAGCCTTACAGTGACTTTTACTGGGGACTGACATTTTCCGGTCAGATCCGGTTCCGGGAAAGGAAAACCGTTTCTCCGATGATAATCTTAGAGGCGTAGATGGAGGAGGAGCTAGTGTTCCCACCATTGAAAAGGGGAAATAGAATTAGAAATGGAAGCTTAGGGTTTAGAATTAGAATCAGTAGTCTAGAAGAGTAGTGGTGTTGTGATTTTTGTGGGGGAAGGGAGATAGGATTTTATAATAAAGTGGTCAGAGAAATTTTTTTCAGAGCGAGAGAGAGAGAGAGAGGAGAGAGAAAGTGGGGGACGTGAGTGGATTACAGTTGGCACCCGCCTTTTTTCGCGTTTGGTTTTTTGGGAGGGAGTTTGATGGTATTTACTACCCATTCGGTCTACAAATATATTTTTACATATGTAAGAAAAATAAAAATATAGGAAAAAAAGGAAATAAAATTCTATTTTATTTATAATAAATTTTTAGCAAGTACATTAAAGATAAAAAAAATTTCTATTCGTAGTGCATGTTCGAGAATGACTTAACCAACTTATAAGTCATTTGTTACTATTCTCCTGTTCGGGAATGACTTATTTTTTTATTTATAAGTTGAGTTTTAAGTCAAAAAAATAAGTAAGTATTTGTAATTTATTTTAAAATGATTTAATGTAATGACTAAATGTAATGTCTATTTTGTCTCTCTTTTTATTAATGTTCTTTTTAGTAATCTTTCATTTGATTTTAACTTACAAATAATTATGAGTCGAACACATTTCTAACTTATTTTAACTTAGTCTCTGACTTATTAAGTCATATGGATGCCGAATATTTTTACTTATAAGTCACAACTTAAAAGTCATTTTAAAATAAGTCGGTCCCGAACAGACCCTTTTGTGTTTAAATTTGTTCAGTTACTAGCGTAAATTAAATAAATTAACTATAGACGGATTTTTTTCCATAAATTTTTTTTCCATATCCTCGATAATAAATAAATAAAGTAGCACGAGAAGAATTATATATGTGAGATGCTTATTTTATGTTTATGTGTTTCTTATGCTTTCATTGTTTATCGACCTCATACAGGTAGTCAAATGGAAGGAAGATTGTATTATGTGCATATTTGAAGTTTCTCGTTTGACTATTAGGAATTGGAGTTGGACTTTTATTTTGTTTCTCCTTCCTCGTCTAGAATAAAACTTCTACACACTTTCTTCCTAATTAGAATTTAGAAAACAATATGGAAAGAGTTTTTATGAGTATACCAATAATTTATTCCCATTTAAACTCTTTTTTTTCTTTTAATGCAACTAATATATACCACTAGTAGATCTCTTTTTCGCTTATGATAATTTGGAAAACTAAATTCTTTCTTAAAATTTATAAACGAGAGATTAAGAAATAATTTTCTTTTTAAAAAGAAATGGTGGGAGTGTTGTTTATGAAGAAATATATAATCGAGTCTTCTTTTCCACCATCTGAAGTTGGTTGATTGTTAAAGCTTAGAGATTGGAAAAGGCATACAAAAATACAAGAGAATGCAAAATTTCATTTGATTCGAGTTATGAAACATTATTATTATAAGGAAAATGATATACATCGATAAATATTTGACGGAATTGGATTGCGATTAACGTGAAAGTGTATATTATAGCATAAAATAAATTAAACTGAGACTCATCTTAATTCATACTTACTTCATGTATGCACATATGTCGCAATCATAATTCGACCAAAAGCTTTCGCAATATATAGGAAGACTCTTATTATAATAACCATGTATATATTGTTTTTTTTGATAGTTTAAAATTATTTATTTTTCATTACTACAATTTTACATCGATGTACTTATTAACCCCGTATGTAGGGGTGTTCAAAAAATTCGGTTTTTTCGATTTTTTACCGAACCAATTGATACTTGTATCGGCGGTACAGGTTTTTTTCGGTACCGGTTCTTCGATTTTTTTATATTTTTCGGAACCGGTAGCAGCAATGAAATTTTTGAATTCGGTAAAAATCGAAATACCGAATTCACCTGCAGTGACCGTGCCACCCTTCCAAGTTCCACCTTCAGTGACCATGCCTCTTTTGGTTGAAAACCACCACATTTGTTCTACAAGATATGGAAAATATGAGTCTGTTGAGGCCCAAAGTTCTGAAAAGGGTAAGTTCTCGCTGGTGTTCTAACCTTGTAAATTGCTTTCTCTACTTGTAATATATTTTGGAGAGAGATTTCCGTCAAGTCTTAAAGCTAATATATCAGAGGACATGTAAGAGACGTTAATTATTTGAGTACAATTACAGTCCATTTTAAACCGGAGAATATTGTAGGCCTCATTTCTTAGTTTTAAAAAAATTTATTAATATATATAAAAAATTATTTAATTATTGCAGTATAACCGAAAATCGAACCGAAAAAATCGGTACCAATTTTGTACCGAACCGGTATCAAAACCAGTTATTCGGTATCGGTATCGGTATCGGTTATTGATTTTCTGATATTTTTGGATTGGTACCGATTCTGTATTTTTGGTACCGGTTCGTTTTTTACCGATGAGCACCCCTATCCCGTATGTTATTATTTGATTTTTATTTATTTAGAAGTATATTAAAAAGAGATTGATCTATAATTAATTTTGACTATAACTAACAGGGTAATGTTGATCTTAAGAGACTTAATTTCATTGATTAAATGTAATAAGAGTATTCTTAACAGTAGTTGCAAACAAAACTCTTCAAATTGAAGTTTGTTGACTTACGTGGTAATTTGAAGAGTATTATTTGCTATTTTAATATTTTGTGTCTCATCAAGTTTCTTCAATTCAATTAATGCAGTATTTAACTTAAAACAATAATAATTGATAACATTTGAAATAATTAATAACATTCATTTTTTAAAAAGATAATATTCTGGAAAATAAATTATATTTAAAAATTAATATTTATCTTATCATGTTGACATTGCAAAGATGAATAACCCAGCAAGCAAACTTGATTATTCAAGGTCATTGAATAAATTTTTAATTTACGTGATTATTGAGAGGGTCATATTGGATAAACTAAGGGTCATACTTAACGTAATTATCCAAAGGATAACTAAAATAATATTTTATCCAATATGATAAATAAATAAATAAAAAGGAATGATATTAAATTTTAAAATGAGCTGTACACCAAACTTATCAAGCAAAATAAATGTTTTTAGCCTTTTTCATATGATTTTGATTTTCTCAAAACAAAATAAATGTTTTGAAGAAGCAAGGTCAACTAATCAATTCTGAAGAGAGAGAATGAGGTTGCAGATTTGATGAGATTGAAGAGGCTATTGGAGATAACTTTTCTTATGTGACTCACCTATTTGAGTATCCAAAGTGGTTAAATAAGCTATTGGATATGCTCTAAGAATATTCATAACAGTTTCTCCAATAAACTCTCTATCCCCACATTTGAGGAATATATTAGTATCCAACAGTTTCCTTATCCTTATATAATTCTCTATTTTAATCCCTATATATGATTTGACTCCTCAGGGTAAGGGAATCAAAAGTGCGTTCCCTATTTATGTAAAATGACACTTCACACCCTATTTATTGCGATTTTATGTTGGTTAAAGGATCTTATCTCACTTAATTGTTGATTTGAGTATGTCTATCAAATTCACTTATTTTTATTTTTTAAACAAAGGATATAGAAAAGAAAGAGAACTATAAAAAATTAAAAATCAGTTAAATTTTGATTTTGATCATTTTTGTAAAAAATATTACTACTAATTATAAATTTTATTATTTTATAATTAAAATAATGTTGTTTTAGTTCTCATAAACACATAATGATCGTTGCACTTTTTGATTTCTAGCCACATCTATTTTTAAATTAAAATAAAATAGTTACAACGTTTAAAACATGATTTGACTGTTGGAACTTTCAAATTTTAACTTTTAAATTTTAAATTTCAAAATTTAATATTTAAGGAATCAATATAAGGAACATGTTGGCTACATAGTGAAAAAATTGAATCTTTATCCTACAGAATGACCCAATAGCACTGCAGAGTAGAAAAAGAAATAAAAAAACTGTTGTGAATGCTCTAACCCCTTTTGTCTCTTGTTTAGAATTTAGAGGTCCTAACCTAATAATTGAGTTGCCTCATTTAAGTTTGTCTTAAATGATGGGTCATCATTATGTTAGTTGGGTGAATCCCATGTGATTAGCTATGTCATAAAATATTCAATGTTATGTCATTTAAGATACATTTGAAATCTCTAATATTACTCCAACAAAAATTTTAGAACATAGATGTATTTGCCAAAAATAGGACCAAAACATATTAAATTTGTAATTTGTCACAGAAGAAGAAAAATTACAATGGTAACATTTTCACACAAAATAATAGAAATTAAAAAGAGGGTCAATCGTTACAACAACTAGTGAATACCACATATGTTCCTTAAAAAGAGTAATTTTTCAACACGAGTCATTATAACGGAAACCAAAATTTGAATAATCTTAATCATCCATGAAGTGAAAAAAATTTCACAAAGAAGAAACATAATTTCCTCCAAAATGGTAAAAACAAATAATGAAATCCTCCCACAAAATAGAAAGAGATCAATCATGAAAAACAAATTTCACAAAAAAAAAACCAAAAAAAAAACAAACTAAACTCTACAAAAAGGATAATAAATTATTATAAATGGAAGGTAAAAGAAAAAGAGATATACTTAAACAAAATTTTTAAGTGAATTCTAAATATTTTAAAATTTGTATAACTAAAAGTACACTTAAATGCTTTTGAGATTAAAATAAATCTCATGTATCATTTTGAATTTAAATTATCTACTTAAACAACTTTAAATACCAAATTTTATGGAACCAACATAATAATTCCTCCGTTCTAAAATAAAATATATAATTTAATTTTTGAAGTCAAATGACGGTATATTATATTACTTCCGTCCCACAATAAGTGCTTTTTTAGGCTTAACATTTTTTTCCAAAATAAGTGATGTGTTAGAATTTCAATACAATTTTTACAATATTTTTCCATATGTGCCCTTATGCAACCAATGGTATTTATTGCGTATTTATTGGGAATTTGAAAGGTTGAAGAAAGAGAAAGAGAGACCAAAAGAAAATAACAAAAGTCACAAATAAAACAAAGAAAGTATATTAAGGGTATTTTTGTCATTTTAACTTGTGTATTGATATGTGTGATTTAAGCTAAAAAAACACTTATTATGGGACGGAGGTAGTAATTCAAATTGATGTGAATTTATTTATTTTTGATTGATACAATAATTATAATTATATAGTATATAACAAAAATTATTAATCATAAAATTTATTTTATTCTAAATTTTTATGAGTTATACTAATTTTAAAATTTTATATGATGTCATTTAATTTTAAAAGCAAATTATATATTTAATTTTAGGACGGAGTGAGTAGTAGTATTTAGTCTTATTAATATTATTTTTGTATTTTATGCAATTATTTACAGATGGCTATTAGGCAGGTTGTACTCATGATCGGAAATCTACTGATGCATATGCTCTTTATTTTGGCCCTAATTTAATATCACGGTTATCAAAAAAACAAAAAACAGTGGCTCGCTCTTCAACTGAGGCAAAATACAAGGCTCTTGCTGATGGTGCATTCGAACTTTTTTGAATTTTATCTTTTCTCTCTGAATTACTACTTACTCTAT
The DNA here is from genome assembly GCA_020205555.1 of Panax stipuleanatus. Lineage (NCBI taxonomy): Eukaryota > Viridiplantae > Streptophyta > Magnoliopsida > Apiales > Araliaceae > Panax > Panax stipuleanatus. Next base: position 8,438,151 of record CM035122.1, on the reverse strand, counting down.
TACCTATTCCTATTGTTTGGTGTGACAATATTGGCGCCAAATATTTGGCAACAAATCCAGAGTTCCATGCCTGCACCAAACATATTGAAATAAGTTATCACTTTGTTCGAGAAATGGTCACTAACAAGTTGCTTCATATTGCCTTTATTTCATCCGAGGATCAACTTGTTGATGCACTAACGAAACAAGTACCCACTCTCCCTTTCACCAATTTAGAACCAAGTTGAAAACCAAGTTGAAAGTTGTTCCACCACCACCTTAATCTTGCAGGGGACTATTAGATAAAGTTAGTTCATAATGGATAACCATGTCATCTGACCCACAACAGCAGTAAAGCATAACAACTAATTAACAAGTTATATATCAAATCCATTTGAATTACTATTATACTTATCAAATATAGAAACTTATCATGTATAGTTATTAGTATATATACTTTCATGTATCAGTAAAGAGAGAGATTGGAAAACAATCAAGTATTATCATCCTAGGTATTATAATTTAGTTAGCCATAAGAACAAACAAGATTGGTACTAATAATAATTGCATCAAAAGAATAATAATAAACATACTTTAATCAACTTAATAAAACTAATAGGAAAGTATGTTATTTTTTATAAGTTTCAAATAAGTTTTACTTGAAATAAGATAAACAAATTATCCAAAATTTATACCCATAACACCAAAAATTATACAGAATTCATTAATTAGATGTTGGGAAATAAAGTAATTATAACAACTAGAAATGAGGGGCTGCTAAAGGTTTATAGTCATTTTCATTTTTCATTTTCCATTATAAAATAATGTAAAATCATTGTAAGCTATCACAATAAAAGACAAAAACTACTCAACAAAAATAATCGTATTTTCAATTGAAGATCAAATAACCCAAAAACAAAACCCAAGCAGACCAAACAAACAGTAACCACAGAAAAAAATAAGTTTAAATAGGAATATTTCATTTGTGAATTGTGAGGGAGTAATTTAATAATAATATTTTTTTTATTAAACAGTCAAATCGACTACAATATACAGAAAATGTAATTTATTAAAATGATGGAAATATTACAATAAAAATAATTGAAATGATAATCTTTTCAAACAAAATATTAAATAATCAAGAAAAAAAGTCAATTATACCAACTAGTAGAAACCATATAAATTGCTAAAAAATAGTTACATTCCAAAAGTAATAACATAAAATGCAGATATGAGCAATAATTCTTTAATGCGAGCAAAAGGAAGAACCGACCGCCAAGATATTACCACAACCAAAGAACCTGTCTTCGACAATCCATGCACCGAAAATATCTCATGAACAAAAAAAATCTCCCAACTGAAGAAAGGAAAATCTCTCAAGAGATGATAATGAAGAGAAAAAATCAATCATATCATGGATAAAACAGGTACTGCAAAAGAAGAAAACGAACTCCAAAACAAGTACCACAGAAGAAGAACACAAATCCACAAGAAGGTAAAAATTATTAGAGCACAAGAAGAGAGATTTAGTTGTAACACTCCAGTCCTACATCGAAATATATGGAAAAAAATTGCAAGTGTATAAAGAGTTAAATTATTAACAAATAACAATAATACTTTCAATCATGATCTTTTGAGTGAGTATGTGGTGAGTTAAGAAAAAAATACAAAATAATAACTTCAATCATGATCTTTTGGATGAGTTTGTGGATGAATTTGATTTGATTTGAACTTGAAATTTGACCTAAATTTTAGAGCACAAGAAGAGAAATTTAAGAGAATCTCTGCAAAAATAGGAGTCCTCGTATCTTAGATGTTAAGGTTTTTGTCTAGATAGAAAGAAGAAAACTGAATTTTTTGCTAAATGTATTTTTGATATTTTCACATAAATCTCCATCGCATGAAAAAATAAGTTTGGCTTTCATGCGAGAAGAAATCATGTAGGAATATCAAAAACTCCTACATCAAAAACTCTTTAAAAATACCAAAACGTTACTAATAGTAGTTACTAGAAGCAATATTACAAGAAAAAAAAACTCTTATGAAATTATTTTGTGACAATATAATTAGCTTAATTAGTGCATAATAATATAAAAATTATAATTACACATACTATTTTAGTATATGTTCTTTAGTCACACTATTGTTTTCTAATTAGGAAGAAAATGTGTAGAAGTTTTATTCTAGACATGGGAGGAGAAACCAAAGAAAAGTCCAACTCCAATTCCTAATAATCATCCATCCGTCAAAATTATAACAAAATTTTCCCCAATTTTCCCCCTAAAAGCAGAACACCATCAACCTTCAAAACCTTCCATCAATTATTCCGTTACACCCATCAAAAGAGTAAATATTAAAATTTCTACGAACAGCGAGAATGGGAGATTCAGTAGTAATTTGTATTTACTCATTTTCGAAAAAGAAGAAAAAGAAAAGAGGCCGTCGAATTTACATAATATACAATTTTTTTTCCTATGACATGTTTAAGAGTACTGCTCTATATAAATGACCTGTTGCGTGTCCTACAATTGATTCTACCAGCATTGATCCGTTTCCCATCTTCGGGAAGAATAATACCCGGTCCGATATCCAGTCATCGTGGAGTTCCGGAAAGGCCGCCGTTCTCCTCCGGACGCCGCCGCAGCCACACATAGCGACAGATCGTAAAACGCCCTCGCCGACGGATTAGATAGCGTGGCATACGCTTTGTGAATCTTTATAAAATCCCGTCCGTCTGTCGATTCAAAAGAGTCCGGATGGTACATCTTCGCTAGGATCCGGTACACCGTCTTGATCTCCACCGGCGAAGCGTTTATATTCACTCTGAGCACCTCATAGAGGCTCGTCGACCGCCGCATCTCCGCTACTGAAGGAGCCAGAGCCGGCCCTGGGGGAGGGCCACCAGGACTACCGCCCAGGGCGCACAATTAGGGCTGAGCAAATAACCAAATTGAAACCGAAACCGCACCAAAAACAACACGAACCGCACCAATTAAAACCGCACCAATTTAAAAGAATTAACAGGCATGACTGAATTTGATTGCCAAAGTAGCATACATACATAAAAGAAGCGTGCGAATAAAATGACAATTAGCGAACTAGCTATCAATTGGGAGAGGTTTTGGCACGCCGGCTCTTAATAAACAGCACTAGCCTTAATTTCATAATAAATTCCAATTATATGATATAGTTTGCAACCAAAAAATCTAAAAAAAACAAATAGATATAAAACATGCAACTAACCTATCAAAAAGGGAGAAATCTGTGCAACAGCATAAAAGATGTGGGCCACTTGGATAAGTTCTTATTTCTTCAATCAAAGAATGTGTTCCTTGGTATAAATATCAGAAACTTGTGGGCGATGACGAATCATCCAAAAGTTTTGTTCTTAGTGTGGCTTTCTTACTGACCTCATAACACTATTTTTGTTGTTTCAATTGGTTTTGGAACCGAAACCGCACCAATTGAAACCGTACTGCACAGTTTAAAACCGTACCGCATCAATCACAAGCGGTTTCGTGTGCGGTTTTGAATTTGTCAAACCGCACCTAAGCGGTTTCGGGTGCGGTTTGGACTGCAAACCGCCCCAAACCGCACTATGCTCACCCCTACCCACAGTTGAGGGGGTCCCAAATTTTTTTATAAGTTTATTTATGTGTATAAAAAAATAAAAAATAAAACAAAAATTTGTGTATATATTAAATTAATCTATTATTATTATTATTATTATTATTATTATTAGCACTTTGTTGTGTCACTCAATGTTTTATAATAATAATAATAATAATAATAATATATTAGTGTTATATTAAATTAATGGCTAGAGTTAGGTTAATGAATTACTTTACTCTGTTTGTCAATTAAAAACATCTTGCAATTTTCAAGCATACAGTACTATAAAATTGATGCTCTAATTCTGGTTTGGGATCAATTTGCTTCTTAGCTGCAACGAATTGTTCTGTCCATGTAGTCACATAAGCAGAAAATTCCATTGCCATTTGTTACTGATTAGAAATATAGAAGGAAAAATAGAAGAATTTAGAGACAAGAAAGATTTCAATTTTAATATTTTATACTGAGTTTCACAACATATAGTTACCCTTTATTTAATAAGTCATCTAGGCATCATATAACCTTGATATTAGTTAAGAATTTAATCGTGGTTGTTTAATATTGAAAACAATAGTAAAATATAATGACAAATTAGGAATATTATGTCACTTTATAATTGTAAAATATAAATGTATATCTAATTTTGGAACGAACTAAAAAAATGTGAAAGAGAACTTGACTAGAGTGTTAATACATACATATAATAGTTGTTGTTGCCCATATTATATATTGTGATGTTATACATAATTCATGTGTGTATATTAATAGGTATTCAAATAAATAACGCACAGTATTTATTATTTGGGTGTGCATTCTTTTCTTCTTCTTTTATTTCTGTCCAAAAACTCAAAAAACATAGCAGATTGCATGATTTTGTGGAAATATATATGCTTGCACTTAAATATTATTATTATTATTATTATTATTATTAGCACTTTGTTGTGTTCCTCATTGTTTTTTAATAATAATTTATTATTATTATTATTATTATTTTGTATTATGTTTTCTTTTTCTTTTTTTTGGTGCGAAAATTATGTACCTATTTTGTCTAAATATTTATTGAGCGGAGCTGAGCACTTTATCATGTTAAGGTTATGAAGGACAAAAAATAAATTATCCTACATAAATTTACATGTTCTTTTAATACCGGTTATTCTATTAAAAAATTACATGAATTTTTAAAAACAAGTATTAAAAAACAATGAGAGACATAATAATAATAATATTAATAGATTAATTTAATATATTAGTAATATATTAAATTAATGACAAGAGTTAGATTAATGGATTTTAAATGAGGTGACTAGAGTGTTAGTGGCTTTTAAATGAAGTTGTTAGAGTTAGGTTAGTAGCTTTTAAATGAGGTGACAACTTTTAGGCCTTAGATCCAATAATTTTAAATCTCAACCTTTAAATGGAGACTCATCCTGATCCTTTAAGGAGGCCCCAAAGTGTTCTTTTTTATCTTTTGTAAATTCTTATAATTTTAATAAAATTAATTAGTTGATAATTTATTTATTTTTTTGTTTAATTTGTATTAAGGGGCACACTTGAGAAAATTTGCCTTGGGCCTTAGAAAACCCAGGACCGGCTCTGGAAGGCGCCGTGTCGGCGAAAGCGTGAAGCCAGGGGCGAATGTGTATGGAGGGCAGCATAGGCCTATGCTGACTTTTTTTTATATATATAGGTATATTGGCAGGGCAGAAGTGTAACAAGTACAAAGTCAAGAGGGCAGATTAATGAAAGATTTAAACTTAGAGGGAACAAAACAAAATTTATAAATCAATTCTAAATTACTAAAGTCTAACTATGCGCTAGTATGCAGTGCCTTTTCTCACTTTTCCTTCTCACTTTTCCTTCTTTTTCGCCTCTTCTCTTTTCATTCTACAACAGCTTATCCTTTTGCTTTTCATACTCATTCTACCTCAGTGACTCACTTCTTCTGGTTGTTTCTCCTCCGCCTCCGCCTCCGCCCACTTCCTTGTTGTCTTTTCTACTACATCTCCATTACGCGCCAGTGCGCCACACCTCTTGGCAAAGAAAACAAACTTAAAAGGTAATTAAATTAGGGCTTTTTTTGTTTCATAATTTAAAATTAGTAGTTTGCTAAATTAGGGATTTTTTTGTTTTATAATTTAAAATTAGTAGTTTGTTTGAATTTGTTGTTATTTGGGGACTTGGGGTTAAACCCAATTCAATTTATTTGATGCATTTGTTATATTTTGGACTTAATAGGTTACTAATTAGAGTTTTTTTTTTGTTTGATAGTTTAAAGTTTATATTTATTTAAATTTGTTGTGGGTTGGGGTTAAAAATTGAATTTATGGTCTGCTATTCAGGAAACATTCTATTAACCAAGGTACAGTCCTTTTTTTTGCGTTGATTATGTTTTCAGTAAAATTTATTTAATGAGTCTTAATATCTTTTATTTCTTTTTGTATTTTTTTGGGTGGCGGAATGATTATTTTTTACATATGGTGAACTGAAAATGAAATAATTTAGGGATAATTGGATGTATACTTTCGGGTTTCTTATGTGTTGTTACTTGATTTTGTTTGAATATAGAAAAGAAATTTGGTTTGAGGCTTTGTGCATACGGTTGAATTTGTAAGTGTTTGGGGAATCATTCAAGTTGAACTATAAAAGTAATCGAAGTAAGTTTCTAAATTCTATCTAAATGTTTATTTATTTTGAAATTTCTTTTTATTTTAGATAATGATTTATGAATATTTATTTATTGTATATTATAGAATTCTACGTACGTTGCATAAAATAATTGGTCTCAAAGGAGTTGTTGACTTGTTATATATATATAATGTTATTACTTGTTATATTAACAATATTGTAACCAAATATATGTTTTACATATGCAACCGGTCGGAAAACATAAAATTATCTAAAAAAATTGGCTTGGGGGCCCCGCCAAATCTGCTCTAAGAATAAAATCCGCCCCTGCTGGGCTTGATTCCTGGATCCGCCCCTGCGTGAAACGCAGCTTTAAAGTGACTTTTACAGGGTACTACCATTTTCTGCCCAGATCCGCCCGTTCCGGGAAAGGAGAATCGTTTTGCCGGCGATAATTGTAGAAGCGTAGATGGGGGAGTAGCTAGGGTTCCAACCATTGAAAAGGGTTATAGAAATTGAAATAAAAGTTTAGGGTTTAGAATGAGTAGTCTTAAAGTGATGTTGTGGTTTGTTTGGGAAGAGGGAGAGGCTTTTATAATAAGAATTTTTTAACATGTGCCTTAAGGGCACATACTAATCACACAGTTCAAGGGAATATTTTTTTAAATTGTGTGTTTAGCATGTGCCCTAAGGACACATGTTAAGAAGACCCTTTATAATAAAAGGTCAAGGGAATCTCGAGAGAGGAGAGAGAAAGTGGGGGCTATATAACTGGGTAACTATTGGCGCCAGCCCTTTTTCCTATGATATTTTTATGATTTTTTGTTATTTCTATATAAAAAGCATCGTTATAGATCTTAAAACGACGGTAAAAATCGTTGCAACATATAGCAACGCTTTTTATGTCAAAAAGTCACATAAAAATATTAATTTTCTAAATACATTCCATTCTTTCTATAAAATTAATATTATTTTTTTAAAATTAATTTGATAAGTTTTTAAATTTAAAATTAATATAATTTATTTAATTTCTAAAAATAATAAAATTTATAATTATTAGTTCTTTTTAATTTTATAATATTCAAAATTTTATTAACATAAATTACATGAATTTATGTCAATTTTAAGTTTAAAAATATTTAAAATTGACTTTTAAAAATTTAATATTCGTCTTATAATTTAGTAATGAAGTATTATTTACATAATTTGAAAATCAATAAAAGTAAGAGACAATGAAGAAATAAATTTTTATTTTTGTCTATCCATAATGGATTAAATACACTAAATTTTTTCTCTTTTTTTCCCTTAAAAAATTAATAAAATCTCTACTCAAAGTTTGTTTAATTAATAGCCTTTGAAACGTTAATTTTATCTCTTCTCCCTGAATTACTACTTACTCTATTACCTATTCCTATTGTTTGGTGTGACAATATTGGCGCCAAATATTTTACAACAAATCCAGAGTTCTATGCCCGCACCAAACATATTGAAATAAACTATCACTTTATTCGAAAAATGGTGACTAACAAGTTGCTTCATATTACCTTTATTTCATCCGAGGATCAACTTGTGGATACACTAACGAAACAAGTACCCACTCTCCCTTTCACCAATTTAGAAACAAGTACAGAGTTCCATGCCCGCACCAAACATATTGAAATAAACTATCACTTTGTTCGAAAAATGGTCACTAACAAGTTGTTTCATATTGCCTTTATTTCATCCGAGGATCAACTTGTTGATGCACTAACAAAACAAGTACCCACTCTCCCTTTCACCAATTTAGAACCAAGCCGAACGTTGTTCCACCACCACCTTCAACTTGCGGGGGACTATTAGATAAAGTTAGTTCATAATGGATAACCATGTCATCTGACCCACAACAGCAGCAAAGCATAACAACTAATTAACAAGTTATATATCAAATCCATTTGAATTACTATTATACTTTTGATAAAAACTTATCATGTATAGTTATTAGTATATATACTTTCATGTATCAGTAAAGAGATAGATGGGAAAACAATCAAGTATTATCATCCTAGCTATTATAATTTAGTTAGCCATATAAGAACAAACAAGATTGGTACTAATAATAATTGCATCAAAAGAATAATAATAAACATACTTTAATCAACTTAATAAAACTAATAGGAAAGCATGCTATCTTTTTATAAGTTTCAAATAAGTTTTATTTGAAATAAGATAAACAAATTATTCAAAATTTATACCCATAACACTAAAAATTATACATAGTTTATTAATTAGATGTAGGGAAATAAAGAAATTATAACAATTAGAAATGAGAGGCTGCTAAAGGTTCATAGTCATTTTTTATTTTTCATTTTCCATTATAAAATAATGTAAAATCATTGTAAGCTATCACAATAAACGATAGAAACTACTCAACCAAAATGAAAGTCAAAAATTACTCAACCAAAATGATTTTATTTTCAATTGAAGATCAAATAACCCAAAAATAAAATCCAATCAGACCAAACAAACAGTAACCACACAAAAAAATAAGTTTAAAAAGGAATGTCTCATTTGTGAATTGTGAGGGAATAATTTAATAATAATATTTTTTTATTAAACAGTCAAATTGACTGAAATATACAGAAAATGTAAATTATTAAAATGATGAAAATATTACAATATAAATAATTGGAATGATAATCTTTTCAAACAAAATAATAAATAATCAAGAAAAAAGTCAATTATACCAACTAGTAGAAATCATATAAATTGCTAAAAAAATAGTCACATTCCAAAAGTAATAACATAAAATGCAGATATGAGCAATTCTTTAATGCGAGCAAAAGGAAGAACTGACCGTCAAGATATTACCACAACCAAAGAACTTGTCTTCACCAATTCACGAACCGAAAATATCTCATGAACAAAAAAAATCTCTCAAATGAAGAAAGCAAAATCTCTCAAGAGATGATAAAAAAGAGAAAAAATCAGTCATATCATGGATAAAACAAGTACCACAAAAGAAGAAAACGAACTCCAAAACAAGTACCACAAAAGAACACAAATCCACAAGAAGGTAAAAATGATTAGAGCACAAGAAGAGAGATTTAGTTGTAACACCCCAGTACTAGATATGAAAAAAATTTAACAATAATAATTTCAATCATGATCTTTTGAATGAATATGTGATGAGTTAAGAACAAAAATACTAAATAATAACTTCAATCATGATTATTTGGGTGAGTCTGTAGTGAGATAAAAAAATACAATTGCGCTAGTAGTTTAAAACCTTATTTGGATGAATTTGATTCAAAAAATACAATTGCGTTAGTAGTTTAAAACCTTATTTGGATGAATTTGATTCAAAAAATACAATTGCGCTAGTAGTTTAAAACCTTATTTGGATGAATTTGATTCAATCAGTCCTCGTATCTAAGATGTTAGGGCCACAAAACTCTCCAAACATAAAAAAGTAAGTTTGGCCTTCATGTGAGAAGAAATCATATAGGAATATCAAAAACTCATACATCAAAAATTCTCTAAAAATACCAAAACCGTTACTAATAGTAGTTACTAGAAGCAATATTACAAGAAAATAAAAACTCTTATGAAATTTTTTGTGACAATATAATTAGCTTAATTAGTGCATAATAATCTAAAAATTATAATTACACATCCTATTTTAGTATATGTTCTTTAGTCACACTATTGTTTTCTAATTAGGAAGAAAATGTGTAGAAGTTTTATTCTAGACATGGAAGGAGAAACCAAAGAAAAGTCCAACTCCAATTCCTAATAATTATCCATCCGTCAAAATTATAACAAAATTTTGCCCAATTTCCCCCCTGAAAGCAGAACACCATCCACCTTCAAAACCTTCCACCAATTATTCCGTTACACCCATCAAAAGAGTAAATATTAAGATTTCTACGAACAGCGAGAATGGGAGATTCAGAAGTAATTTGTATTTACTCATTTTCCAAAAAGAAGAAAAAGAAAAGAGGCCGTCGAATTTACATGATATACAATTTTTTTTCCTATGACATGTTTAAGTGTACTGCTCTATATAAATGACCTGTTGCGTGTCCTACAATTGATTCTACCAGCATTGATCCGTTTCCCATCTTCGGGAAGAATAATACCCCGTCCGATATCCAGTCATCGTGGAGTACCGGAAAGGCCGCCGTTCTCCTCCGGACGCCGCCGCAGCCGCACATAGCGACAGATCGTAAAGCGCCCTCGCCGACGGATCAGATAGCGTGACATACGCTTTGTGAATCTGTATAAAATCCCGTCCGTCTGTCGATTCAGAAGAGTCCGGATGGTACATCTTCGCTAGGATCCGATACGCCGTCTTGATCTCCACCGGCGAAGCGTTTCTATTCACTCTGAGCACCTCATACAGGCTCGTCGACCGCCGCATCTCCGTCACTGAAGGCGCCGTGTCGGCGAAAGCGTGAAGCGCAGCCTTACAGTGACTTTTACAGGGTACTGACATTTTCCGGCCAGATCCGGCCGTTCCGGGAAAGGAGAACCGTTTCGCCGGCGATAACCGCAGAAGCGTATATGGTGGAGTAGCTAGGGTTCCAACCATTGAATAGGGATATAGAAATTGAAATAGAAGTTTAGGGTTTATAATTAGTCTAGAAGAAAAGTGTGATTGTGGTTTGATTGGGAAGAGGTAGAGACGCTTTTATAAAAAAAGGGTAAAGGGAATCTTGAGAGAGGAGAGAGAAAGTGGGGGCCATATAACTGGGTGACTATTGGCGCCAGTCCTTTTTCTTATCTTATTATCACATAATTTAAATCACATAAAATTCATATATACATATATATATTTATGAGTTCTGTATATTATGTTGAGTCTACACTATATATGCGTATATGAACATTATATTATCTAAAGTTATGTGATAGTAACATTATTATTTTTTCTTAGGAATTTCTTATGTCTCCCTTAGATTAAAATGTAAGAAACTGATATTTTGATACAGTATTTTTACATAAAAATCTTATAGAGACGATTTTTTTTAATAAAAATATCAAAAAGTCACATAAAAATATCAATTTCATTAATATATTACATTCTTTCTATAAAATTAATATTAATTTTTTGAAAATTAATTTGATAAGTTTTTAAATTTAAAATTAATATAATTTATTTAAGTTTTAAAAATAATAAATTTTATAATTATTAGTGCTTTTTAATTTTATATTATTCATAATTTTATTAACATAAATTACATGAATTTATATTAAATTTAAATTTAAAAATTTTAAAATTGACTTTTAAAAATTTAATATTCGCCTTATAATTTGGTACGAATGAAGTATTATTTACATAATTTGAAAATTAATAAAAGTAAGAGACAATGAAGAAATAAATTTTTATTTTTGTCTAACCATAATGGATTAAATACACTAATTTTTTTTTTCTCTTTTTGCCCCTTTAAAAAAGTTATAAAATCTCTACTTAAAGTTTGTTTAATTAATAGCCTTTGAAACGTGGAATACGCTTTGTGAATCTGTATAAAATCCCGTCCGTCTGTCGATTCAGAAGAGTCCGGATGGTACATCTTCGCTAGGATCCGGTACGCCGTCTTGATCTCCACCGGCGAAGCGTTTCTATTCACTCTGAGCACCTCATAGAGGCTCGTCGGCCGCCGCATCTCCGCCACTGAAAGCGCCGTGTCGGCGAAAGCGTGAAGCACAGCTTTACAGTGACTTTTACAGGGTACTGACATTTTCCGGCCAGATCCAGCCTTTCCGGGAAAGGAGAACCGTTTCGCCAGCGATAACCGCAGAAGTGTATATGGTGGAGTAGCCAGGGTTCCAACCATTGAAAAGGGATATAGAAATTGAAATAGAAGTTTAGGGTTTTGAATGAGTAGTCTAGAAGAAAAGTGGTGTTGTGTTTTGTTTGGGAGGAGGGAGAGACGCTTTTATAAAAAAGGGTAAAGGGAATCTTTAGAGAGGAGAGAGAAAGTGGGGGCCATATAACTGGGTGACTATATTGGCGACAGACCTTTTTTTATGTCTCCCTCAGATTAAAGAGCGACGCTACTATCACATAAATTTTATCACATAATTCTCACATACACACACATATATATTATTACATTCATTTTATAATAAGTGTTTTTTTAGCTTAAATCACATATACCAATGCACAAATAAAAATGATTAAAATACCCTTAATATACTTTCTTTGTTTTGTTTGAGCTGACTTTTTTATTGTCTTTAGTCTCTTTTTCTCTTTCTTCAACCTTTCAACTTCCCAATAAATACGCAATAAATACCATTTGGATGCATAAGGGCACATATGAAAAAATATTGTAAAAATTGTATTAGAGTTCTAACACATCACTTATTTTGGAAAAAAGTGTTAAACTTAAAAAAACACTTATTGTGAGACGGAGGTAGTATAAATTTTTGCCTAACATACGCGATCCGCAGTATATATGTGTGTATGTAAGAATTATGTAAAAGAATTTATGTGATAATAACATTATTTCAGATTAAAATGTAGGAAACTGATATTTTGATACTTGATTTTTTGATATTTTTACATAAAAATTGCTACTATCAATTTTCTAAATACATTACATTCTTTCTATAAAATTAATATTAATTTTTTTAAAATTAATTTGATAAGTTTTTAAATGTAAAATGAATATAATTTGTGTTAGTTCTGAAAATAATAAAATTTATAGTTATTAGTACTTTTTAATTTTATAATATTCATAATTCTATTAACATAAATTACATGAATTTACATCAATTTTAAGTTTAAAAATATTTTAAATTGACTTTTAAAAATTTAATATTCATCTTATAATTAGGTATGAATGAAGTATTATTTACATAATTTTAAAATTAATAAAAGAAAGAGAAAATGATGAAATAAATTTTTATTTTTGTCTATCCGTAATGGATTAAATACATTAATTTTTTTTCTCTTTCCCCCCCTTAAAAAAGTAATAAACTCTCTACTTAAAGTTTGTTTAACTAATAGCCTTTGAAACGTTAATTTGCGACGATAGCATTGTGTTATATTTGATTCTTAAATGTTGTATTGTGAAATAAAAAAATTATTTTTAAATGAACAAAATTTTTAAGTGAATTCTAAATATTTTAAAATTTGTATAACTAAAAGTACACTTAAATGCTTTTGAGATTAAAATAAATCTTATGTATCATTTTGAATTTAAATTATCTACTTAAACAACTTTAAATACCAAATTTTATGGAACCAACATAATAATTCCTCCGTTCTAAAATAAAATATACAATTTAATTTTTGAAGTCAAACGATAATATATTATAATTCAAATTGATGTGAATTTATTTAATTTTAATTAATATAATAATTATAATTATTTAGTATATAACAAAAATTAGTGATCATAAAATTTATTTTATTCTAAATTTTTATGAGTTATTTTAAAATTTTATATGATGTTATTTAATTTTAAAAGCAAATTATATATTTAATTTTAGGAGGGAGTGAGTAGTAGTATTTAGTCTTCTTAATATTATTTTTGTATTTTATGCAATTATTTAGGGATGGATATTAGACAGGTTGTACTCATGATCGGAAATCCACTGATGCATATGCTTTTTATTTTGGCACCAATTTAATATCACGGTCATCATGAAAACAAAGAACGATGGCTCGCTCTTCAATTGAGACAAATTATAAGGCTTTTGTTGATGGTGCATTCGAACTTGGTCGGATTTTATCTCTTCTCTCTGAATTACTACTTACTCTTAGGGGTGTTCCAAATTTTCGGTATTTTCAGTTTTTAGGAAAATCGAACCGGTTCGTACCGGTCGGTTCGGTAAAAAAGACAAACGGTTCGGTACCGGTACGCGGAACCGGTACATACCGGATTTTCGGTACCGGTTTCGGTAGGGAGATTTGGTCGACCGGTATATACCGGTTTTCTAATTTTAGTTTTTTTTAATTAATAATAATAATACTAATAATAATAATGATTATAATAATAAAAATAATAATAATATTAATAATAATAATAATAAAATAATAAAATAATAATAAAAGTAATAATAAAAATAATAGAATATTAATTTTTGGTTTTTTACGGTAAAAATCGATACCGAACTCGTTCCGAACCGGTAAATCGGTTCGGTATACCGGTCCAACCGGTATCGATATCGATTCCGAATTTTGGCTAGTTTCGGTTCGGTCCGATTTTTACCGGTTGCACACCCATACTTACTCTATTACCTATTCCTATTGTTTGGTGTGACAATATTGGCGCCAAATATTTAGTAACAAATCCAGAGTTCCATGCCCGCACCAAACATATTGAAATAAACTATCACTTTGTTCGAGAAATGGTCACTAACAAGTTGCTTCATATTGCCTTTATTTCATCCGAGAATCAACTTGTTGATGCACTAACGAAACAAGTACCCACTCTCCTTTTCACCAATTTAGAACCAAGCTGAACGTTGTTCCACCACCACCTTCAATTTGTGGGGGACTATTAGATAAAGTTAGTTCATAATGGATAACCATGTCATCTGACCCACAACAGCAGCACAGCATAACAACTAATTAACAAGGTATATATCAAATCCATTTGAATTACTATTATACTTTTGATAAAAACTTATCATGTATAGTTATTAGTATATATACTTTCATGTATCAGTAAAGAGATAGATTGGAAAACAATCAAGTATTATCATCATAGGTATTATAATTTAGTTAGCCATAAGAACAAATAAGATTGGTACTAAAAATAATTGCATCAAAAGAATAATAATAAAAATACTTTAATCAACTTAATAAAACTAGGGCTATAAGTATATACACAGTTGTGTATTATACAGTCGGGATATGACGACGAGTTTTTTGGATTATGGCGACGGTTCACCTGTCCCCGTAGCTCAGAATAGCTATGGCGACGGCAGGGCCGGCCCTGAGTTTTTAAGGGCCTAAAGCGACAACAAAAAAATAGGCCCTTAAAAACTCAGAGTCGGCCCTGCTTGAGATTGAACTAATTTATCGGCTTTGTTCTTTCTTTTTCTTTTTTTCAGATTCAGACATACTTTTTAGGAGCCATAGTGAATAAAAATTTAAAAATCTACAAAATTCCATCATAATCTCCTGATTATCTATAAATTAATTATAAAATAGGGCCTCCTTTATTAAGAGTCTAACACTACTCCCAAACAATTAAAAAAATCCAAAAGAGATTAAATTTTTCACTTGATTCATAATAGCATAAACAAATCCATAATAGCATAAACAAATCTACTCAATCAGTTATCAAGCCCAATTAAATTAAACAATGCTTCTAAATCTCATAAACAAAAAAATTAATTTCAAAACCCTAAAACATAGAATTAATACCTGAAATTAGCTTGAAATTTGTCAGAAGGAATAACATTTAACACTTGAGCCTTCAATATGCCACTCGAGGAGAGAGGAGGAGAAAGAAGGGTTGTGAAACATGAGTTGTTGTACTGATGTGTGATTTTAATTTTCAGTGTTTCATCTCTCTCGCTCAGTCGCTCTCTCTCTTTATATACTAGTTAAGGCACTAATGGGTGAGAAAGTAATTAGGAAAATGAATGAAGATCGGGAAATTAATTGCCTCTTCATTTCTCTTTATAATTTGTGCAGACCCACATGGTTTTTCTTTGAGCATTCGTGCTGTTCGAGACTTCAGAAATAAAAATTCGTAGCTTTTTCATAAAGTTAGGGTACATGTATACATAACACAAAAAATTTAGCGGGGGCCCTAAAAATTTGACATTTTTTGTGGGCCTAAAGCCCCGGCACCTTGGGCTTTAGCCCAGGGCCGGTGCTGGGCGACGGATAAAACAGTCGCTATAGCCCAAAAAATCAGTCGTCATAGTCGACTGTGTACTACACAGCTGTGTACATATATTTTTCCCATAAAACTAATAGGAAAGCATGTTATCTTTTTATAAGTTTCAAATAAGTTTTACTTAAAATAAGATAAACAAATCATTCAAAATTTATACACATAACACCAAAAATTATACATGGTTCATTAATTAGATGTACGAAAATAAAGTAATTCTAACAAGTATAAATGAGGGGCTGCTAAAGGTTCATAGTCATTTTTTATTTTTTATTTTCCAGTATAAAATTTTTGTAAGCTATCACAATAAAAGACAGAAACTACTCAACCAAAATGATGGTATTTTCAATTGAAGATCAAATAATCCAAAAATAAAAACCCAATCAAATCAAACAAACACGAACCACAGGAAAAAAAAAAGAAGGTTTAAATAGGAATATCTCATTTGTGAATTGTGAGGGAGTAATTTAATAATAATATTTTTTTATTAAACAGTCAAATTGACTAAAATATACAGAAAATGTAAATTATTAGAATCATGGAAATATTATAATATAAATAATTGAAATGATAATCTTTTCGAACAAAATTATAAATAATAAGGAAAAAAAGTCATTTATACCAACTTTAAGTGGGGGCACGTGAGTGGGTGACTGTTGGCGCCCGCCCTTTTTCGCGTTTGGTTTTTTGGGAGGGAGTTTGATGGTATTTACTACCCATTCGGTCTACAAATATATTTTTACATATGTAAGAAAAATAAAAATATAGGAAAAAAAGGAAATAAAATTCTATTTTATTTATAATAAATTTTTAGCAAGTACATTAAAGATAAAAAAAAATTCTATTCGTAGTGCATGTTCGAGAATGACTTATAAGTTGTTGTTACTATTCTCCTGTTCGGGAATGACTTATTTTTCTATTTATAAGTTGAGTTTTAAGTCAAAAAAATAAGTAAGTATTTGTAATTTATTTTAAAATGACTTAATGTAATGACTAAATGTAATGTCTATTTTGTCTCTCTTTTTATTAATGTTCTTTTTAGTAATCTTTCATTTGATTTTAACTTACAAATAATTATGAGTCGAACACATTTCTAACTTATTTTAACTTAGTCTCTGACTTATTAAGTCATATTGATGCCGAATATTTTTACTTATAAGTCATTACTTAAAAGTCATTTTAAAATAAGTCGGTCTCGAACAGACCCTTTTGTGTTTAAATTTGTTCAGTTACTAGCGTAAATTAAATAAATTAACTATAGACGGATTTTTTTCCATAATTTTTTTTTCCATATCCTCGATAATAAATAAATAAAGTAGCACGAGAAGAATTATATATGTGAGATGCTTATTTTTTGTTTATGTGTTTCTTATGCTTTCATTGTTTATCGATCTCATACAGGTAGTCAAATGGAAGGAAGATTGTATTATGTGCATATTTGAAGTTTCTCCTTTGACTATTAAGAATTGGAGTTGGACTTTTATTTGGTTTCTCCTTCCACGTCTAGAATAAAACTTCTAGACACTTTCTTCCTAATTAGAAAACAATATGGAAAGAGTTTTTTTGAGTATACCAATAATTTATTCCCATTTAAGCTCTTTTTTTTCTTTTAATGCAACTAATATACCACTAGTAGATCTCTTTTTCTCTTACTTTTTATTCATTATAATTTAAAATAATGCTACTATCACATAAATAATATCACATAATACTCACATACACACACAAATTGTGATGCCCCCAGAATAGGTCCAGTCAACCCAATCCATTCTGAGTCGCAAAATACATGGTACAAAATTCAAATAATAACTTTATATCATACGGTTGTGCAAAATATGACCACACAACTGTGAGTGTCAATACAAACATGTAAAAAATATTAATATTCAAACTAAGTCCTCATTACAATTATTATCACACTATTTATCATAAATAGTGAGAACTACTACTGCTCTAACTCGGACCATCACTCTGTCCTCCGACTAGTTCTCGCAACATTCTCATTTCCTGAAGAGAACAACAGATGAAAATGGTGAGCTCAACTAGCTCAGTAAAGAATATTATGACTAAGATAATGAAAAATAAATTATCGTTAGTGTTCAACAAATCAGATAAAATATAATGGACAACCAACTTTAGATCAATATTCGCAGCGGAAATAACAATTCATTAGAAGAGTTAAGCAGAGAATGAAGCCTACTATCTTCTATGATTTAAAAGTCCATCATCAATATTTTATCCCTGTAACATCAAACAATATACATCTCGAATCAAATATTCATCAAAGATATTCATTTGTATTATCAGTGGTCATGTTCATCTCAACACTTGTCATCTTAGCACTACAGGCCAAAGATATTCATTTGTATCATCAGTGGTCATGTTCATCTCAACACCTGTCATCTTTGCACTACAGGCCAAAGATATTCATCAGGTAATCATTCATCTTTGCTCTACAGGCCAAAGATATTCAGTTACATCACCTTTTAGGACTGAGGATGATGAAAAATATTTCAAAGAACGAATCCAATGAGATAAAAGACAAAGATTAAGGATTCGCATTTTAGTTTATCCAAATTTAAAAATACTTCATAATAATATTTTGTGGAGCAAAATTCAAGAATGAAGCTCAAAAACTTAGATCCAATCAAAGATAAGAACTTTAACAAGCAACTTGGACATATAGAAAAAAATTTAATTTTTTCGTGAATAGTACCGTATACGTGAATAGTGCCGTATACGTGAATAGTAGCCCGAAGGAAATAGTAAGAATTTCATAATAAATTCATGCCAATATTTTGGTATAATGATATTGAAAAGAATAACATCATTTATGAAAGAAAATAACATCCCTTACTTAAAAAAAATAGTATCTCTGACTGAAATATCGGATATAATACCGAAGAAAACTTGCACTGAATACTAATACTTAAAGTATTGAAATACTCACAAAAATACGCTCGATATTATAGAGAGAGAAAACTTCTGATTCTGGTGTGATTTTTAATTCTAACCTAAGCACCCTATTTATAGGAAAAGCTTAGGATACCAAAGAAGACTAAAATAATAAAATATTATTATTTTTAAAAAAAATTCCGCCGCCTGGCGACTTTTCAAAAATTTGAATTTCCAACAAAAATGGGGCCCACCCATAAAAAAAATATTTATTTTCCAAAACTTCAATAATTCATAATAAATAGCCCCTTTATCAGAAAAATATAAATTCTATGTCCTTCCATAGGAAATTTAATTCTCTACAACTTTGTAGAAGGAAGTTTTTCCAAATTCCAAACATAAATTATCCGAAATCCATAAACAGATGATTTCTCACACCAAAATACTGATAAAAACACATCAGCACTAATTCCTTCTTTAATATCCACAAAATAAATATTTTCTTATCATATAAATCAATAATTAATTATTCACAAATAATATTACAAAACTACAATATTGACAATCAGGTCGTTCCCAGGAAAAAGGGGGCCTTCCGATAAGGACTTCTCCTTACTGGCGCGCAATTAAATAATCCCTCCTAGACAGAACTTCCTTAGACATTGTCAATAATGCTATTTAATAATATTATTCAAATAATATGAATTATTGAGTTGATAATGTGAAATACTGTGCAGTGACAATTATTGAATCAATAATACCAAAATATCAACTGTAGCCATTATTGAATCAATCATATAAAATGATAACGTAGCAATTATTGAGTCAATAAAATATCAATGTAACAATTATTGAGTCAATAATATAAAATATCAACGTAGCAATTATTGAGTCAATAATATAAAATATTGAACAGTAATTACTGTAACAATTATTGAGTAATGGCTTCTCACGTAAGAATCAATAATTAGAATTACTGTGCAATACCGTGTGCTACTGTGCAACACCGTGTATCACTGTATTTTAAGCACCGGATATTTCAACAGTACTAACGGTAATAACCACGCCGTTATTTTGTAAAAAAGTTATTTCTGTCGCTTTCTATTTCCGACAGTTATTCCGTTGTGGGGGCCCACAAATAGCTGCACCGTCGTACGAATATTCCCCGACAACAAGAACATTCCACGACCAAACGAATATTCCCCGACAACAAGAATATTTTATAACCACTTGCTCATTTTAAAAATATTTACACATTTCACCCATAACTTTCATATTTATCAAAACAACACTTTACTGTTTCGAAATAATATATAAATAAAATTAAATCTTTATTCATAAAAGTTGAGGTCTTACACAAATATACTGCGGATCCCACATATAAGGCGAGGGCCCACATTATGCATGTGTGTGTATGTGAGGATTATGCGAGATTTTTTCTGTTATAGTGGCATTGTTGTATAATTTATTCTCCCTTTTTTTTTGTCATGATTGATCTCTTTCTATTTTTGTGAAAGGGTTTCATTATTTGCTTTTACGGTTTTGAAGTTCGTTGTGTAGATTGATAAATACATTGTTCAGATTTTAATATCATTTTTAAAATCTTTTATTGAAAATATGAAAAATAACAAATTAACATCTAATTATGATAATATGGAAAACTAAATTATTTCTTAAAATTTATAAACGAGAGATTAAGAAATAATTTTCATTTTAAAAAAGAAATGGTGGGAGTGTTGTTTATGAATTCTTTTATTTATGAAGAAATATATAATCGAGTCTTCTTTTCCACTATCTGAAGTTGGTTGATTGTTAAAGCTTAGAGATTGGAAAAGGCATACAAAAATACAAGAGAATAATGCAAAATTTCATTTGATTCGAGTTATGAAACATTATTATTATAAGGAAAATGATATACATCCACAAATATTTGACGGAATTGGATTGCGACTAACGTGAAAGTGTATATTATAGCATAAAATAAATTAAACTGAGACTTATCTTAATTCATACTTACTTTACTTCATGTATGCACATATGTCTCAATCATAATTCGACCAAAAACTTTCGCAATATATAGGAAGACTCTTATTATAATAACCATGTAAATATTTTTTTTTGATAGTTTAAAATTATTTATTTTTCATTACTACAATTTTACATCTATGTACTTATTAACCCCGTATGTTATTATTTGATTTTTATTTATTTAGAAGTATATTAAAAAGAGATTGATCTATAATTAATTTTGACTATAACAAACAAGATAATGTTGGTATTAAGAGACTTAATTTCATTGATTAAATGTAATAAGAGCATTTTCAACAGTAGTAGCAAAAAAAAAACTCTTCAAATTGAAGTTTGTTGACCTACGTGGCAATTTGAAGAACATTATTTACTATTTTAATATTTTGTGCCTCATCAGTCTTTTCAATTCAATTAATATAGTATTTAACTTAAAACAATAATAATTGCTAACATTTGAAATAATTAATAACATTCATTTAAAAAATAATAATATTTTGGAAAATAAATTATATTTAAAAATTAATATTTATCTTATCATGTTGATATTGCAAAGATGAATAACCCAGTAAGCGAACTTGATTATCTAAGGTCATTGGAAAAATTTTTAATTCACGTGATTATCCAGAGGGTCATACTTAACGTGATTATCCAAAGGATAATCAAAATAATATTTTATCCAATATGATAAATAAATAAATAAATAAAAATGATATTAAATTTTAAAATGAGTTGTATATCAAGCCCATCAAGCAAAATAAATGTTTTTAGCCTTTTTCATAAGATTTTGATTCTCTCAAAACAAAATAAATATTTTGAAGAGGCAAGTTCAACTTACCAATTTTAAAGAGAGAGAATGATGTTACAGATTTGATGAGATTAAAGAAGCAGTTGGAGATAATTTTTCTTATGTAACTCACCTATTTGAATATCCAAAGTGGTTAAATAAGCTATTGGATATGCTCTAAGAGCATTCACAATAGTTTCTCCAATAAACTCTCTATCCCCACATTTGAGGAATATAGCAGTATCCAACAGTTTCCTTATCCTTATATAATTCTCTATTTTAATCCCTATCTATGATTTGACTCTTCAGAGTGAGGGAATCAAAAGAACGTTCCCTACATATGTAAAATGACACTTCACACCCTATTTATTGCAATTTTATGTTGGTTAAAGGATCTTATTTCACTTAATTACTGATTTGGGTATGCCTATCAAATTCACTTATTTTTATTTTTTAAACAAAGGATTTAGAAAAGAAAGAGAACTATAAAAAATTAAAAATCAGTTAAATTTTGATTTTGATCATTTGTGTAAAAAATATTACTACTAATTATAAATTTTATTATTTTATAATTAAAATAATGTTGTTTTAGTTCTCATAAACACATAATGATCGTTGCACTTTTTGATTTCTAGCCACATCTATTTTTAAATTAAAATAATTGCAATTTTTAAATTCAAACAACAATTACTTTTAAATAAAAAATAGTTACAACGGTTAAAACATGATTTGACTGTTGGAACTTTCAAATTTTAACTTTTAAATTTTAAATTTCAAAATTTAATATTTAAGGAATCAATATAAGGAACCTGTTGGGTACATAGTGAAAAAATTGAATCTCTATCCTACAGAATGACCCAATAGCACTGCAGAATAGGGATAGAGATAAGAAAACTGTTATGAATGCTCTAACCCCTTTTGTCTCTTGTTTAGAATTTAGAGGTCCTAACCTAATAATTGAGTTGCCTCGTTTAAGTTTGTCTTAAATGATGGGTCATCATTATGTTAGTCGGGTGAATCCTATGTGATTAGCTATGTCATAAAATATTATTCAAATATTCAATGTCATGTCATTTAAAATACATTTAAAACCTCTAATATTACTCGAACAAAATTTTTAGAACATAGATTTATTTGCCAAAAATAGGACCAAAACATATTAAATTTGTAATTTGTCACAGAAGAAGAAAAATTACAATAAGTAAAATTAAAATGGTAACATTTTTCACACAAGATAACAGAAATTAAAAAGAGGGTCAATCGCTACAACTAGTGAATACCACATGTTCCTTAAAAGAGTAATTTTTCAACACGAGCAACGTAAGAACAAACTGTCATTATAACGGAAACCAAAATTTGAATAATCTAATTATCCATGTAGCGAAAAAAATTTCACAAAGAAGAAACATAATTTCCTCCAAAATGGTAAAAACAAATAATGAAATCCTCTCACAAAATAGAAAGAGATCAATCATGAAAAACAAATTTCACAAAAAAAAAACCAAAAAAATAAATTAAACTCTACAAAAAGGAGAATAAATTATTATAAATGGAAGGTAAAAGAAAAAGAGATCTAGTAGTAGTATATATTAGTTGCATCAAAAGAAAAAAATAAGTTTAAATAGGAATATCTCATTTGTGAATTGTGAGGGAGTAATTTAATAATAATATTTTTTTATTAAACAGTCAAATCAACTTAAATATACAGAAAATATAAATTATTAGAATGATGGAAATATTACAATATAAATAATTGAAATGATAATCTTTTCAAATAAAATAATAAATAATCAGGAAAAAAGTATATTATACCAACTAGTAGAAACCATATAAATTGCTAAAAAATAGTCACATTCCAAAAGTAATAACATAAAATGCAGATATGAGCAATTCTTTAATGCGAGCAAAAGGAAGAACCGACTGTCAAGATATTATCACACCTAAAGAACCTATCTTCAACAATCCACGGACCGAAAATATCTCATGAACAAAAAAAATCTCCTAACTGAAGAAAGCAAAATCTCTCGAGAGATGATAATGAAGAGAAAAAATTAGTCACATCATGGATAAAACAAATACCACAAAAGAAGAGCACAAATCCACAAGAAGGTAAAAATTATTAGAGCACAAGAAGAGAGATTTAGTTGTAACACCCCAGTACTCCAATCTATGAAGTAGCATGATTTAAAAGTTTTCATGCAAAAGCTCGGCCCACTTGTATTGTGATCCCCGAATAGTCATTTCATATTCATTTTATGTAGGCTCATGTGAAACAAACTATAGCACATGCAAAATAAGTAGAATTCAATTGAGTAGTAGTCATCTCAGGATGCCTTGATTGAAAGAAAGGGAAAGTACATGCAGTAAACTAAAATTTAAAGTGCAAACAAACAAACAAAATGGAGAACAAGTGTAATACTACAGTAAAGCTGACAGTTTTTGGCTTTAGATTCTTTTTGAGTTTTTGTTAAAAAAATTGCTTTATTAAAAAAAAAGGAGATTGGCCTTGGAGCCTTTTTGATTTTTTTAAAAAAAATAGTTTTATAAATATTGTAAACTACGTTAAAGTACTAATAATTTTTTACTCCCTCCATCTCATAATAACTGTCGTTTTAGAAGAATTTTTTTTTTCAATTTATTTGTCGTTTACAACTTTCTAGGATAATAAATTATTTACTTTTCTATATCACCCCTACCTTCTCTCATTGTCCCAAGAAATTCTATCCCTTGTATTAATAGTGTTCAACTTCCCATAAAGGGGTAGTGATGGAATTTTACACAAATTTTAATTAATAAATGATAGCATTAAATGATTTTCTAAATCTATGTGCATGAAGCTAAAACGACACTTATTATGGGTTGGAGGGAGTACGAGACAAGTAAGATTCCTTACTTTTATTTGACTCTCCTCTAAAGTGCAAACAAACAAACAAATGCTATCTTGGTCAGATTTACTAGATTTTAGTACTCTCACACAATTTTATTGTTGCAAGTGCACGCCTAAAACTAGTAAAATTGACAATTTTTTTAAAATTTATTTTATTAAAAAGAAAATAAGCTGCAGTGAAAGTACAAATATGTCAATCTAAAATTTATAAAATTACAATCTAATTAATAAAATAAAATTTAAAAATATCAAAAAGTACAAATATGTCATTTCAAATGGCGTCCAAAATTGTTTTGTAATTTTTTTTAAAAAAAATTTATTCCAAACCCATTTGAAATGGCGTTCATTTGTTTTATAAAAAAAATTAAAAAAATTTGTTCCAAAGCCAAGCTGACGATCCATTTTATATAAAAAAAATTTGTTCCTAGCCATTTGAAATTACGTTCAACTTTATAAAAAAATTAAAAAACTTATTCCAAAGTCATATGAAATGGTGTTCAAGCTTTATAAAAAAATATATTATTCCAACGCCATTTGAAATCAAAAGGCTGTCAGTTATTTGCTCTCACATTTGCTTCATTCAAAAAAAAAAATTGTTCCAACGCCAGAACAAATGGCGTTCAAGCTTTGATTCATTAAAAAATGGTGTTCCAACGCCATTTCGAATGGCGTTCAATTTTTAATTTACTGCCTAAAAAAAGTATCAATTCTTTTTTAAAAAAATATTATTTAAATAATAATTTTTTTAAAATTCGGATGACATAATCTGGTTAAGAAAAAAATTGAATGGTGACATCATTGAAATTCCAACGCCACTCAAAGTGGCTTTGAGTTTATAATTTTTTTTCCAAACGCTTTTAGCCCATTTTCAGAAAGACAAAATAAATTGGATGTAAATGAGAAAGATGAACATCAATTGGGCTAGTTAAAGAAAATACTCACCTGTTGCGTGTCCTACAATTGATTCTACCAGCATTGATCTGTTTCCCATCTTCGAGAAGAATAATACCCGGTCCGATATCCAGTCATCGTGGAGTTCCGAAAAGGCCGCCGTTCTCCTCCGGACGGCGCCGCAGCCTCACATAGCGACAGATCGTAAAGCGCCCTCGCCGACGGATCAGATAGCGTGGCATACGCTTTGTGAATCTGTATAAAATCCCGTCCGTCCGTCGATTCAGAAGAGTCCGAATGGTACATCTTCGCTAGGAACCGGTACGCCGTCTTGATCTCTACCGGCAAAGCGTTTCTATTCACTCTGAGCACCTCATAGTGGCTCGTCGACCGGTGCATAGTAGCTAGGATTCCAACCATTGAAAAGGGATATAGAAATTGAAATGCTCCCTCTGTTCTTAAAAGATTGTCGTTTAAGGTTAATGCACACAAATTAAGGAATGTAATTAATACCTAGCGAAAATATTATACTACCCTTATTAATTGTCTCAACCAATTATTTTCTTCTCAATGTTTCTTATTTAATTCAACCAATTACACTTCTTATTCAACCAATTACTACTTGGATTATAGCATTGAATTGGATAAGAATCATTGGAAAGGGAAGAAAGCTTTACATAAGGATAAAGTAGAAAAAAAATAGTTAATGTGTATTGATAAACTCAAAACGACAATCTTTTTGAAATAAAAATTATTTTTTAAAATGACAATCTTTTAAAAACGAAAGGAATAGAAGTTTAGGGTTTAGAATCAGTAGTCTACAAAAAAAGTGAAGTTGTGGTTTGTTTGGGAAGAGGGAGAGACGCTTTTAAAATAAAGGGTAAAGGAAATCTTGAGAGAGGAGAGAGAAAGTGGGGCCATATAACTGGGTGACTATTGGCGCCGGTCCTTTTCTTATGAGCAATGTTACTCTCACATAATTTAGGTCATATAAAATTAATATACACACACATATATATTTACGGATTCTGCATATTATACAGGGCTCATAGTATATATGTGTGTATGTGAATATTATATGATCCAAAATTATATAATAGTAGCATTATTTTTTTCTTATGTCTCCCTCGGATTAAAATGTAGGAAACTGATATTTTGATACCGTATTTTTACATGAAAATCTTATAGCGACGATTTTTATGTAAAAATATCAAAAAATCATATAAAAATATCAATTTCTTAAATATATTACATTCTTTCTATAAAATTAATATTAATTTTTTAAAAATTAATTTGATAAGTTTTTAAATGTAAATTAATATAATTTATTTAAGTTCTAAAAATAATAAAATATATAGTTATTAGTGCTATTTAATTTTATAATATTCATAATTTTATTAACATAAATTACATGAATTTATGTCAATTTTAAATTTTAAAATGTTTAAAATTGACTTTTAAAAATTTAATATTCGTCTTATAATTTTGTCCGAATGAAGTATTATTTACATAATTTGAAAATCAATAAAAGTAAGAGACAATGAAGAAATAAATTTTTATTTTTGTCTATCCAGAATGGATTAAATACACTAATTTTTTTTCTCTTTTTTTCCCTTAAAAAAGTAATAAAATCTCTACTTAAAGTTTGTTTAATTAACAGCCTTTGAAACGTTAATTTTATCTCTTCTCTATGAATTACTACTTACTCTATTATGTATTCTTATTGTTTGGTGTGACAATATTGGCGCCAAATATTTGGCAACAAATCCAAAGTTTTATGCCCGCACCAAACATATTGAAATAAACTATCACTTTGTTCGAGAAATGATCACTAACAAGTTGCTTTATATTGCCTTTATTTCATCCGAGGATCAACTTGTTGATACACTAACGAAACAAGTATCCACTCTCCCTTTCACTAATTTAGAAACAAGTACAGAGTTCCATGCCCGCACCAAATAAATTGAAATAAACTATCACTTTGTCCGAGAAATGGTCACTAACAAGTTGTTTCATATTGCCTTTATTTCATCCGAGTATCAACTTGTTGATACACTAACGAAACATGTACCCACTCTCCCTTTCACCAATTTAGAAACAAGTACAGAGTTCCATGCCCGCACCAAACATATTGAAATAAACTATCACTTTGTTCGAGAAATGGTCACTAACAAGTTGCTTCATATTGCCTTTATTTCATCCGAAAATCAACTTGTTGATGCACTAACGAAGCAAGTACCCACTCTCCCTTTCACCAATTTAGAACCAAGCTGAACTTTGTTCCACCACCACCTTCAACTTGTGGGGGACTATTAGATAAAGTTAGTTCATAATTGTTGGGATATGATTATTTGGGTCTAGCCATGGTGCAGTCCAATCTATTTAATGGTCCGACCCATATGTATTTATTGTGACAATAAGAGAGTCCTTATTAAAATAGGATTGTGTTTCCTTATTTGGAGGGATAAGGAGTCCTTCTCTTAGCTGGATTCGGGTGGAGGTGACTTCTATATATACGGTTACAAGCTATGATTATCATATATCAGGACACAAGAGATACAACACAAATACACAACTTGTACTCACAATATTATTATAGTGAATTACTCTCTCTCCGTGGTTTTTTTCCAATTGGGTTTTCACGTAATTCTTGTGTTCATATTTTATCTCTTTATTTATGTTTATGTGAGTGTATTTTTGTGAGTTTGAATACATAACGATACAATCAACCGTTGGCGCTATTTTGGCCTGCGTTTTTGGGTGATTTCGTCAGGCGTACAAAATCAGGCGTTAACATTGGCGCCGTCTGTGGGAACGAAGACACTTGTTCTAGTGTAGAATTAAAATCACCGAATTTAATGTCAAAATTACTTAGATTTTGATCGATATTTATTTAGCGTGGGGAGAAGTACTTCAAAATCTGTCTCAATTTAGAGTCGAGCCGTCGGGGTTTTTTTATCTCAAGAGGTGAAGCAGTATCACCAAGTTGCTTGCTACCAAAGAAAAAAAAATAGATACGTCCCGAACATATTCTTATATAATTGATGATATTTTGTGCAATACTAATATGTTATGCATTGTTCAACTTTATGATATTCATGACATGAATAATTGCAAGTGGATTAATTTTACACTATGCACGTGTACTATCAATGTAGGCATGTTGAGTTTCTCAAGCAACTGGGTACATATTAAATTACATTAATATATATAGGTGCATGTTTGGCTTTCAAACAATTGGATTCATATTAATTACATTAATATAGGGCCCACGCATGTATTGGAGGAAAAACTTACTTTGAGTTTCCTGTTTGATCTCTGTTCCCTGTTAGATAAAGTGAGGTGGGTTCCTGTTAGATAAAGTGAGGTGGGTTCTGAACGGATGCAATGCAAGCAGGAACACTGGAACCCAAAAATCCTTCTAAAGCTGGGGGATCGGAATATGCAATACACTGGTCCAGTAATTGATATGGAATCTGCGGATCACCGAGCCCAACAAGGACAAGGTCAACTCTTTCAGATTGTCGGCCCTCCTTGGATGGATCAACAGTTTAATAACATTTCTAGTGATATTTGCACTTTGTCCTGGAATCAGCCACAGGCTATACACTATGCATGGGGACTTTAATGGGGGTTGTATGGAGGCTGCCATAGCTAGCAACAGAAGCTCTGCAGTTTTTCTACGGTTTTACCACCTCCTCCTATACCCCGACCTCGAGGATAAAAATTCTTACGGCAATAAAATTCTACGGCGATTAAAATCCTATGAGGATTAAAATTCTACGGTGATTTAAATCCTACGAGGATAAAAATCCCGATGATAAAAATTCTACGGCGATTTAAATCCTACGAGGATAAAAATCCCGAGCAGACTTTTTGGTACTCTCTTATTTATAAGTTCCTTATAAATAAGAGACTAGGGGGAAATGTTGGGATATGATTATTTGGGTCTAGCCATGGTGCAGCCCAATCTATTTAATGGTCCGACCCATATGTATTTATTGTGACAGTAAGAGAGTCCTTATTAAAATAAAATTATGTTTCCTTATTTGGAGGGATAAGGAGTCCTTCTCTTAGCTGGATTCGGGTGGAGGTGACTTCTATATATACGGTTACAAGCTATGATTATCATATATCAGGACACAAGAGATACAACACAAATACAACTTGTACTCACAATATTATTATAGTGGATTACTCTCTCTCCGTGGTTTTTTTCCAATTGGGTTTCCACGTAATTCTTGTGTTCATATTTTATCTCTTTATTTATGTTTATGTGAGTGTATTTTTGTGAGTTTGAATTCATAACGATACAATCAATCGTTGGCGCTATTTTGGCCTGCGTTTTTGGGTGATTTCGTTAGGCGTACAAAATCAGGCGTTAACAATAATGGATAACCATGTCATCTAACCCACAACAGCAGCACAACATAACAACTAATTAACAAGGTATATATCAAATCCATTTGAATTACTATTATACTTTTGATAAAAACTTATCATGTATAGTTATTAGTATATATACTTTCATGTATCAGTAAAGAGATAGATTGGAAAACAATCAAGTATTATCATCCTAGGTATTATAATTTAGTTAGCCATAAGAACAAATAAGATTGGTACTAATAATAATTGCATCAAAAGAATAATAATAAACATACTTTAATCAACTTAATAAAACTAATAGGAAAGCATGTTATCTTTTTATAAGTTTCAAATAAGTTTTACTTAAAATAAGATAAACAAATTATCCAAAATTTATACCCATAACACTAAAAATTATACATGCTTCATTACTTATACATAGTTTATTAATTAGATGTAGGGAAATAAAGAAATTATAACAACTAGAAATGAGGAGCTGCTAAAGGTTCATAGTCATTTTTTATTTTTTATTTTCCATTATAAAATAATATAAAATCATTGTAAGCTATCACAATAAACGACAGAAACTACTCAACCAAAATGAAAGTCAAAAATTACTCAACCAAAATGATCTTATTTTCAATTGAAGATCAAATAACCCAAAAACAAAATCCAATCAGACCAAACAAACAGTAACCACAGAAAAAAAAAAGTTTAAAAAGGAATGTCTCATTTGTGAATTGTGAGGGAGTAATTTAATAATAATATTTTTTTATTAAACAGTCAAATTGACTGAAATATACAAAAAATGTAAATTATTAAAATGATGAAAATATTACAATATAAATAATTGGAATGATAATCTTTTCAAACAAAATAATAAATAATCAAGAAAAAAATCAATTATACCAACTAGTAGAAATCATATAAATTGCTAAAAAAATAGTCACATTCCAAAAGTAATAACATAAAATGCAGATATGAGCAATTCTTTAATGCAAGCAAAAGGAAGAACTGACCGTCAAGATATTACCACACCCAAAGAACTTGTCTTCAACAATCCACGAACCAAAAATATCTCATGAACAAAAAAAATCTCTCAAGAGATGATAAAGAAGAGAAAAAATCAGTCATATCATGGATAAAACAAGTACCACAAAAGAAGAAAACGAACTCCAAAACAAGTACCACAAAAGAACACAAATCCACAAGAAGGTAAAAATTATTAGAGCACAAGAAGAGAGATTTAGTTGTAACACCCCAGTACTAGATATGAAAAAATTTGCAAGTGTATAAGGAGTTAAATTATTAACAATAATAATTTCAATCATAATCTTTTGAGTGAATCTGTGCTGAGTTAAGAACAAAAATACTAAATAATAACTTCAATCATGATCATTTGGGTGAGTCTGTGGTGAGATAAAAAAAATACAATTGCGCTAGTAGTTTAAAATCTTATTTGGATGAATTTGATTCGATCAGTCCTCGTATCTAAGATGTTAGGGCCACAAAACTCTCCGCACATAAAAATCATATAGGAATATCAAAAACTCATTCATCAAAAACTTTCTAAAAATACCAAAACCGTTACTAATAGTAGTTACTAGAAGCAATATTACAAGAAAATAAAAACTCTTATGAAATTTTTTGTGACAATATAATTAGCTTAATTAGTGCATAATAATCTAAAAATTATAATTACACATCCTATTTTAGTATATGTTCTTTAGTCACACTATTGTTTTCTAATTAGGAAGAAAATGTGTAAAAGTTTTATTCTAGACATGGAAGGAGAAACCAAAGAAAAGTCCAACTCCAATTCCTAATAATTATCCATCCGTCCAAATATTAACAAAATTTTGCCCAATTTCCCCCCTAAAAGCAGAACACCATCATCCATCAACCTTCAAAACCTTCCACCAATTATTCCGTCACCCCACCAAAAGAGTAAATATTAAAATTTCTACGAACAGCGAGAATGCGAGATTCAGTAATTTGTATGTACTCATTTTGGAAAAAGAAGAAAAAGAAAAGAGGCCGTCGAATTTACATGATATACAATTTTTTTTTCTATGACATGTTTAAGAGTACTGCTCTATATAAATGACCTGTTGCGTGTCCTACAATTGATTCTACCAGCATTGATCCGTTTCCCATCTTCGGGAAGAATAATACCCCGTCCGATATCCAGTCATCGTGGAGTACCGGAAAGGCCGCCGTTCTCCTCCGGACGCGGCCGCAGCCGCACATAGCGACAGATCGTAAAGCGCCCTCGCCGACGGATCAGATAGCGTGGCATACGCTTTGTGAATCTGTATAAAATCCCGTCCGTCTGTCGATTCAGAAGAGTCCGGATGGTACATCTTCGCTAGGATCCGATACGCCGTCTTGATCTCCACCGGCGAAGCGTTTCTATTCACTCTGAGCACCTCATACAGGCTCGTCGACCGCCGCATCTCCGTCACTGAAGGCGCCGTGTCGGCGAAAGCGTGAAGCGCAGCCTTACAGTGACTTTTACAGGGTACTGACATTTTCCGGCCAGATCCGGCCGTTTCGGGAAAGGAGAAACGTTTCGCCGGCGATAACCGCAGAAGCGCATAAGGTGGAGTAGCTAGGGTTCCAACCATTGAATAGGGATATAGAAATTGAAATAGAAGTTTAGGGTTTATAATTAGTCTAGAAGAAAAGTGTGATTGTGGTTTGATTGGGAAGAGGTAGAGACGCTTTTATAAAAAAAGGGTAAAGGGAATCTTGAGAGAGGAGAGAGAAAATGGGGGCCATATAACTGGGTGCCTATTGGCGCCAGTCCTTTTTCTTATTTTACTATCACATAATTTAAATCACATAAAATTCATATATACATATATATATTTATGAGTTCTGTATATTATGTTGAGTCTACACTATATATGCGTATATGAAGATTATATTATCTAAAGTTATGTGATAGTAACATTATTATTTTTTCTTAGGAATTTCTTATGTCTCCCTTAGATTAAAATGTAAGAAACTGATATTTTGATACAGTATTTTTACATAAAAATCTTATAAGGACGATTTTTTTTAATAAAAATATCAAAAAGTCACATAAAAATATCAATTTCATTAATATATTACATTCTTTCTATAAAATTAATATTAATTTTTTGAAAATTAATTTGATAAGTTTTTAAATTTAAAATTAATATAATTTATTTAAGTTTTGAAAATAATAAATTTTATAATTATTAGTGCTTTTTAATTTTATATTATTCATAATTTTAGTAAGAGACAATGAAGAAATAAATTTTTATTTTTGTCTAACCATAATGGATTAAATACACTAATTTTTTTTTTCTCTTTTTTTCCCTTTAAAAAAGTTATAAAATCTCTACTTAAAGTTTGTTTAATTAATAGCCTTTGAAACGTTAATTTGCGACGATAGCATTGTGTTATATTTGATTCTTAAATGTTGTATTTGTGAAATAAATATATTATTTTTAGATGAACAAAATTTTTAAGTGAATTCTAAATATGTTAAATTTTGTATAACTAAAAGTACACTTAAATGCTTTTGAGATTAAAATAAATCTTATGTATCATTTTGAATTTAAATTATCTACTTAAACAACTTTAAATACCAAATTTTATGGAACCAACATAATAATTCCTCCGTTTTAAAATAAAATATATAATTTAATTTTTGAAGTAAAACAACGGTATATTATAATTCAAATTGATGTGAATCTATTTAATTTTAATTGATACAATAATTATAATTATATAATATATAACAAAAATTATTAATCATAAAATTTATTTTATTCTAAATTTTTATGAGTTATACTAATTTTAAAATTTTATATGATGTCATTTAATTTTAAAAATAAATTATATATTTAATTTTAAGACAGAGTTGAGTAGTAGTATTTAGTCTTATTAATATTATTTTTATGACATGGTTCCACTGGGGAGTGGTTAGCATGGAAGTTTATTTTGAGGTAAGTTGATCAATTGACCAATAGAATACTGACACGCAGACGAAACTGTATGTGTATCAGCATTCTATTAATCAATTGATCAACTTATCAAAAAAATAACTTCATGCTAACCGGATCCGTACCACAAACATTTAGCTTCTAGAACATTTAGACCTTGTTGGCTTGTAGCGGAGGGAGACGTTTCAGCTGAGGGTGAATGCCAGCCAAAATAATACTCATACTCTACCAAGTGGAATTTTTTGTCGACCATTTTGGATTCTTTATGCTTGGTGCGGCCAAGGAACCGGTGGCACAAGTGGTGCGTTAATTATGTGTTAAAATAAAAAAAATAAAAAAAATTAATAAATAATTTAATGTAAAATAATAAAACTTATAAAGACGAAAGAGAAAAAAAAAATTATGACCAAATTACACCCGACAGTTTTAATAATATTATTAAATTTATAAAGGTCAAACGACAATAATAATTACTCTATTGTGCAAAATTAATAATTGGTGCTAAAAGTTCAAAGTGAAGTTAAAGCAAATGTAAAAAAGTATTTACTCTGATAACGTAAATATTACTTGAACGTTATCAACATAATAAACTAATTATATTAATTTAAAATTTCAATAAATTGATTTCAAAAGTCAAAATAAAATATATTTTTTTTGTAAAACAAAAAGAATATTTAGTCTATAAGGTAGTGTTTTCAAAACTTGATTAAATTCATATTAATTAATATTTTTTTTTGTGAATTGATGTTTTAAAAAATTAAAATCTATCGTTTTTAATAGAATGAATGAAGAATTAATAAAGTATGTAAAGAATGTGATTTGTCGCCATTCGGCAAAATATATTGAAGTACGACTATCATTTGATAAACTAGTATTTTTTTAAAATTTATTTTACTTGTGTATATACTTCGTAGCCTCACGATGCCAAAAAAATAATACTATTATCACATAAATAATCTCACATAATATTCACATAACCCACACATACATACTGCGGGTCTCACATGTCAGGCGAAAATCCACAGTATGCATGTGTGTGTATGTCAACATTATGTGAGATTTTTTATATGATAGTAGCATTATTGACTATGTCTCCTCTCTCCGAACAAGATTTTCAATAACAGACTTGCGCTTTGCTTGGATTCAAGTTCTCCCTTAAACCACCGAGACAAGCGGCAGGGTTTGTCAGTAACCAAATCTACTCTAAGAGGATATATATTCAATTAATCAATAAAAATTTCATGAATAATTGAAAATAAAAGAAATTATATTGGTTATTATTTAATAGTTTACTCATTTGTCAAATTTTTAAATAAAGTACAACCTTGTTATTAAGTATCTGGACGAAAATTCCTACAAAATATAACAGTTTTGACACCTTGTTATTAAATTGCACCGACGCTGTGTTGGTGAGTTTTGGATGCTAAAACTTTAAACTGAGATAGATAAGAGATTATAAACTTGTAAAAAAGACTATGACAAAAAATATATTGAAATCTTCAAAAACTCCTTTACAAGATTGGTGGATATATATAGAATGAAAACATATATTAAGCCTTGATTAACTAAATTGATATAGTGTATTCCAAAACTTTCTCCTATAATCTTCTGGAGGACAATTCACGCTAACACTCTCCCAGTTCCTCTCAAATTGGTGCATATAGATCTCGGATGTCCAATTTGCCAAGTGAGTTGTATAAACTTTTGCTATACAGATTTTGTAAGTATGTCTGCCAACTGGTCTTCGGAATTTAACAAATGGAAATCGAATTGGTTTGGCCTCAAGATTCTGTGTGATGAAATGTCGATCTACTTCCACGTGTTTGGTCTGACCATGTTGGACTGGATTATGAGAAATGTCAATAACAGCCTTGTTATCATAGAATAGGTTCATCTCGCAGCTAGGAGCAAAGTCCATTTCAATTAATAGTCTTCGAATCCAGACAAGCTCATAAATGCCCTTAATCATCCCACGAAACTAAGCTTCATCACTTGATAATGCTAGTATGCTACCATCTTTTGCTTCTTACTTCTTCATGTAACCAGGTTCCTTCCAACAAACGTGAAATAGCATGAGTTAGATTTTCTATCGGAGATATTTTCTGCCCAATCAGTACCCTTCCACTCATAAGTGATTGTTTCTTGTAAGCGTAAGTCCTTTTCCGGGTTAGGACTTTAGGTATTGGAGAATTCGAATCATAGCATTCATATAATCTTCACTTGGGCAATGAATGAATTGACTTACTACACTCACTGCGTAGGCACTGTCAGGCCGTGTGTATAAGAGAGAAAAATAAGTTTTCCAACTAATCTTTGGTACCTTCATTCGTCTGTTGACTCTTGGTCTGGGTATTCTCCAAGCTTGTGATGTTAGATTATTAGTGTATCTGCAGGCATACAATCTAGTAATCTAACTTTTGATAGTAAATCTAAGATATATTTTCGATGGGAAAGGAACTTGCCTTGACCTAACAACTTCAATTCCCAGAAAATATTTGAGTCTCCTAGATTTTTCATTTCAATGGCTAAAAATTATTTGATATATTCTAGATGAAATTAAGAAATAGAATCTAGAAATTAAAATAATTTTATTTTATTCTATAACAGAGTTTTTAAAATTTATTTTATACTTTCTTTTTTTGTTAAAATTTTGGAATAAGAAAATTCTAAATTCTAAATGAATCGAATTATAAAATATTAGTATCGAGATGATACTTCCTTCGGTCCCCAATTGAAAGTCCATAACGTACAAATTTTAAAAAAATATACAAAAAAATGACTTGAAGCAATTATTCAATACGGGCAACGAAAAAGAAGCCCGTCAGTTAAAATAAATGTAAAAAAGTCACTAAATATATATTATCAATAGGCTAAAGTAAACTAATTGTATTAATTTAAAATTTCAATAAATAGACTTCAAAAAGTTAAATTAAAGCGTTTTTTTTGTAAAACAAAAAGAATAGTTAGTCTATAAGGCATAGTGTTTTCAAAACTTGATTAAATTCATATTAATTGTAAACTTTTTGGGAATCAATGTTTATAAAAATTAAATTTTTTCTGTTTTCTAGAATGAATGAAGAATTAATAATGTATGTAAAAATGTGATTTGTCGCCATTCGGCAAAAATATATTGAAGTAAGACTATCACTTGATAAACTAGTATTTTGTTTAAGGAAAATGACATTCTAGTCTTTCTTTTTTTATTATATAAATTTATAATCTTTTGTTTTATGTTATTGTGAGTTCATGAAAGAGATAAAAAAAACAAAGCTTTTAAATTTAGGTGACCATTTTATCCTTCTTTTAAAATAAATAAATTATTAAGCTTTTTAATATGGTTACTATAAGGATTATACAAGAGACTCCTGTCATGTATATAATTTTTTTTTACTGAATTACGATTCTAACGTATATTAATATATAAAATTGAGTTAGGATTATAAAATTGACTCATTCTATAATATATACCGTTAAAACATTATTAACCGTAGTTATCTTGATGTAATTCTCAACAAAAAAAAATTGATATATAAAAGGGAACTGATATTTTTATATAAAAAATTGATATTTCTACATGATCCTTCTCGCATGAATAGTGAGTGAGTTTCACTTTCATGCGATCCATATAAAAATATTATTTTAACATATAAAAATATCAATTTACTAAATAAACTAACAAGATATATCATTTTCCTATTCAAGATGAGCTTATGTATTAGTTCTTCATCCAAATCTCTCTGATAGAAAATTTGGAATATTCTGCCACACTTACATTGACAATGTAACAAAATTTTAAACAAGTGGTTAAAATTAATGATTACGGCATTTCAGTTGGAAAATACTGTTTTTGATTATATATATATTTATTAATTAATGATGTGTGACATATTATCTATTAATATAAATTTCTATTATAATATATTAAATCTAAATTAGTCACAGAAGAAATTATTTTTAAGAAAAGTGACACCATAACAAGCCTCAAAGTCAAAAGTAGATCTTGATAGTACAAAGAGATTTTTTCAAACTTTTTCCACCACTATGGGTATGGGGTAATGCTTCACCAAGAAATTTATTTTTCAATCATAAATATATTTAAAATTGTGATGAGTATTTAAATAAAAATATTATTTTATGAATTTACTTGTCGCGTGTTACTTTTAAAGTAGAGTAACACTCTGTTTTTGAGTTTTGGAAGAAAAAAAAATAATAAAAAACTTAAATTAGAACAAACAAAAAAAATAAAAAATTTAAAATTTTCCTTTGTATTTTTTCTGAGTTTTTAATAGAAAAGAAAAGAAAAATATCACTTTTACAAATTTACCCTTCTATTAATTATAATCATTGAACTATGAATAAAAATATGCATGATAAATTTAATATTAAAAAATTTTCATAATCAAATACAAATATCCAAATAAATATTAAACGAAAATTAATTTTACAAAGTCATTGTCATACCTCTAATTAACAAATCGACCGACAAATGTATGGATGAATGACATTAATAAAATTCTCATACATTTTTTATGTTTCAAACCACGTACAATTGTATGAACATGCTAATTATTTACTTCATTTACATGCTAATACCATGAATGGAAATTATCTTTCTCATCTCCATATATATATAAGGGAACTTGTGTTGCATACATAATATAACAGATATTTATATTAGAATATAACTTATATAGCTAATGTTATTAGAGGTTACATTCACAATATATACAGAATATATTGTTGAGATTTTGGAGGAAATTAAACTAGTTACTATCCGACAATTTTCAAAAAGAAATTTAGAGGATTTTGCGATGCAAAAAATGGACATGATCTTGGTCCCTCTTTCTCGTGCTCAAGTTATAAATACTTTTTCAATGATAAATATATTTAAAATTGTGATGAGTATTTAAATAAATATATTATCTTATGAATTTACTTGTCGCGTGTTACTTTTAAAGTAGAGTAAACTCTGTTTTTGAGTTTTAGACGGAAAAGAAAAGAATAGAAAACTTAAATTATAACAGAAAAGGAAAGAATAGAAAATTTAAAATTTTCCTTTGTATTGTTTCTGAGTTTTTAATAGAAAAGAATAGAAAATTTAAAAAATTTCTTTTCTTGCGTTTTTGAGTTCCAATGAAAAGAAAAGAAAAATATCACTTTTATAAATTTACCCTTCTATTAATTATAACCATTGAATCATAAATAAAAATATGCAAGATAAATTTAATAAAAAAAAATCATAATTAGATACAAATATCCAAATAAATATTAAACGAAAACTAATTTTACAAAGTCATTGCCATACCTCTAATTAACAAATGGATCGACAAATGTATGGATGAATGACATTAATAAAGTTCTCATACATTTTTTATGTTTCAAACCACAATTCTATGAACATGCTAATTATTTACTTCATTTACATGCTAATACCATGCATGGAAATTATCTTTCTCATCTCCGTATATCAGGGAACTTGTGTTGCACACATAATATAACAGATATTTCTATTGGAGTATAACTTATATCTCTAATGTTATTAGAGGTTACATTCACAATATATACATAATATATCGTTGAGATTTTGGAGGAAATTAAATTAGTTACTATCCAACAATTTTCATGTAAAGTTTTCTTCATTCTTTAGTACATGTTCTCGTTTCATGTTCTGCATTTAAGATCTTGATTCAATATTCTGTTGTTTAAGTTGGGAAGTACTCCACCACAATCCTCTCGTAGAAACATGAAAATCAATAAAATGTATTATTATTGTACAATTTCTCACATTTCTCACATTATGCGACAATATGTGAAAGAAATTTTGCGACTTGTTTCTCTTGATATGCTCATTATGCGACAATATGTGAAAGAAATTTTGCGACTTGTTTCTCTAGATTTGCTCGTTGGATATGAATGTACTGAATCGTTCGCAGCCAAGAAGTCTCTTCGTCTTTATTACATTAGGTTTAATATATAAAAATAAATTGGACAAATTGGGGACATAGGTTGTAATTTAAAATTTATTATAATGAAAGTTGAGGATAATATGAGAATTATAAAAATATTACTTATTCCAGTTTCTTTTCTGTCCAAATCAGGTCAATTTTGGATGAAAAACTTTTGCAGAAAAGTGACCAAATTTTCTATCCATTTCTTCTCTCATAAACATAGGAATTGGAAAGAAAACTTAAACTTTTTGTCCATTTTTTTTCTTTTCTGTCCATTTTAAAACTCAGAAATAGGGTGTAAGTGTAACACTCCAGTCTCACAATGAAAAAATATAGGAAAAATTTGTCTATATATAAGGAATTAAGTTACTATCAATAGTACATTCAAGTCATGACCTTTTGGGTGAGCCACTAAAATGACCCAAGAAGATACTATTGAGTTAGTAATTTAAGATGAATTTAATTTGATTCGGACTTGAGATTTAACCCGAAATTTATTCCGGACTCAATATTTAACCCGAGTTTTTTTAGTAAGATATAGTGACATCTTCTACAAATAATCATAACAATATTCACTCTTTTTAAAAAAATTTAAATAATAGACAGTACTTCTCTAATTAATAAAAATATAATATCCACTGTTCCTAATGTGATTGACCGGTTAATATTAACTGATTTTTTTAATATAATGTTCAAAATACCTTTAAATTATTATACGAGTGATTAAATCTTCAAAGTGTGATGATGAGCAGAAATACCCATTAATTTTTATTTTTTATTTTTATGTATTTCTTTTCAATATTTACGTTGATTCACTCTATTAAATTATGAACTTATGTACTCCATTCATTCTAAATTATAATATCATTTTTAACTTTTGAAAGATAATCTAAAATATTTTTAAACTTAAAATTAATAAAATTTGTCAAAAATTATGAACTAATAATCTTTTCATTGGACAAATATAGGTTTTTACAGTAGAAAAGAACAAATGTTGATGTTCAGTAAAAAAAAAAAAAAATCACCGAGCATAAATAGTAGAGACAAACCTAATTTTTTTTTTTCCAATATCGTCATAAAATCCAAACAAATATCGACAAACAAAATACAATCAATATCATAAAATAAATATAATTTTTTTTTGACATACATACCGAAAAATTCAAGTTTTATATACACTATAACTAAATAGCAATATACCCAATTTACTCTGATTGCAATAAACAACTTAATTCTAAATTCTGATATCATTATCATTTATTTAATAATATATATTAAACTGAATTTGATATTCCATAAGTTACCAAAAAGTTAGATGAGATGAAAGTAAGTGCTTGATTACAAATTTTTTATAATGGAAAGTGTTTGAACAAAAAATATAATTTATTTTATAAAATTATAATTTAATAATAAAAACAAGTATAATTTATATAATTTTCTTATTTAATCAACTTTAAATATTTACTATTAATTAATTTTTTAAAAAATTTATTAATGTTATTATAATTATCCAAAATAGGTGTCATTGACTCATTGTATTTTAGTCTTTAGAATATTACTTCTTCCGTCCCATAATATGTGATGCTTTAAATGATTTTATTTTAAAAAAAATTATTTGACTGTTTTATATAATTTAGGAGAATTAATTATAATATTTTTAAAATTACTCCTTATGGACAAATGTTACAGATAAAAAAAGAGAGTATAAAATATGTATATTGTAAAGGGTATTATAGACAATTAATATTATATTTATTGATATATAATTATTTTCTTAAATTTTGCAAAAAGTCTAAGCAGATAAAAATATAAGACATGAATATTAGGCAGGAGTGTATTGAATTTTTAATTATTTATTTTTTAACTTCTAATGGAGTATAAATATAAATAAATTAAAATTTAATACACTTTTTATCCAATATTTTTGTCCCATATTTCTGTCTGCGGTAGAGAACTCTAAAATCTATTACTAAAGTCGCGGAAACGTGAATTACAGCAGGCACCGAACACCGGAAGAGCCATTTTTTCCACAAGCTGATCGGCTCAGCTTTTAACTTATTGTAAGCCGAGTCGAGCTAGGTATCCAAGCCGATATGCGCTCCACGCATAAAATAATGTACCACTAAAATGTCGCCAATTATAGTCTGACATGTGTCCACGTACGGTGAAAAGTAAATTCCACTCTAAAAGGATTAGCATGTGGAGCGATAGTCTTCGCACGTGCCAAGTATTCTAGAAGAACTTTCTCTCTCCAACTCCTCAAATTGACAGAGTTGGAGGGCTGTCCATGTCTTGATGATATCTTTGTCCATGGGTTGGACGAAAATAACAAGAGAGATAAAGTTATCCCAAAAATATATATACTCTCTTATTAATTTTTATATTTCACGTCGAGTTTTGTTAATCGGAAGGAGTACTCAACTATTCCAGTATTAAATAAACTAATCCTGGATAGGGATTGACACTAACCTTTTTTTCCACAATCAATTTTGTTTATTATGGATTAAGAACATGGAAGGAAACAACGGGTCAATATAAATCAATCTATTAAAAGGACACCTTTGGGTAATAAGTGAGAGTTTAGATTTGTTAATAATCTTGAATTTTCGGTAATTAAATATTAAAGAAGTTGTGAATTGGTTATAATTGATAATGACATGAAAGTTGTGGTGTACCATTTATTCAAAATGTTTTAATCAATCAGTCCCCATGATAAACGTTCTTATTATTATTTTAAGTAGTCTCAAGTTAAATGTCTATTTTTTTTGAATAGTTTATTTTTTATAATAATTTGTCTATAATACTCTTAATATTAATTACTACTCCCTCCGTTCCTTAATATAGGTCGCTTTGAATAATGTTAGAGACACAACTTATTCTACAACTATTTGATAATTTGCTGATGTGGCATACTCCACCTCAACATATTGATGAACAAATTACTTTAATGTAGTCTTCGAATTCACATAAAAGTGAGTTAGAGTATACTATATCAGCAAATTATAAAATAATTGTAGAATAAGTTGTGCCTCTAGCATTATTCGATCGTTTTATAGTTGTGCACAAGTATTAAAAAAATAATTATAAATAATTAAATATAACATCAATTATCTATATTGCTCTTGTATTAAAAAAAGAGGGTGTTATTTATTGGACACATAATAATGAGAGAACCAAAATTTTATTTAATACTTGAGGTAATCTTAAAAATTAAGCAATTAATGCTTACTTGAAATTCTCAAACGACTTATATTAAGGAACAAAATTATTTTTCTAAAACAACCTATATTAAGAAATGGAGGGAGTATTATATTTTTATTATCTGTGTATATTTATGGAGTATCACTAGTCATGTGCAAAAAATAATACAATTAGAGTAATACTCCATCCGTCCCATAATATAAATCATTTTAGAGTTGTGCACAAACATTATGAAAATAATTATATAGCATTAAATATAATATAAATTATTTATATTATCCTTGTATTAAAAAAAAGAGTGTTATTTATAGGCCAAAAATAGTAAGAGAACCAAAGTTATATTTATTACTTGGGATAATATTATAAACTAAGCAATTAATACTTACTTAAAATTATAAAACGTAGTATATTAAGTGACAAAAATATTTCTCTAAAACGTTTTATATTAAGGGACAGAGGGAGTAGTCTAAATCTAGACAACTTTATCATATTTTGTGCAAAAAGTCAATTAAATAGTATTCTTTTATGGTGACTTGCATATTGTCGGTATATGGCTGTTTTTTTTTTGCGGATTAGATTGCACACATTTGTCACAAAAATTAAATAATATTCATATCATATTTGATCCTCTCAATGGTACACTAGACATATAATTATAAAATCAATGGTCATGTTAATCAAAAGTCCGTCTTTGCAGTACGGAACAAAGATATACAACTATAAAATCAATGGTCATGTCAATCAACAGTCCATCTTTGCACTACGGGCCAAAGACATACAACTGTAAAATCAATGATCATGATCATACCAATCAACATTTTATCTTTGCACTACAGGCCAAAGAAAAATTTTACCACAATGATTATAACAATGATATATAATCAGAATAATAAGATAAAAATAGATCTTAGTGATTTTCAACTTAATTATCTAGAGTCCAAATTACCAACACGATATCCAGAATATCGATTAGAATTCTTGATTGAATATAAAGTTCAAGTAAATGTAAAGTTACCAGATCAAATATAATAACTTAAAACTGAATAGAAAGATTCAGGTCAAAATATTAGATGAATCACAAACCATTAAGGATATTCTAATCATTTCAGGACTTTTCACCATTTAATGATAAGCTAAAGAACGAATAATAATCTTTTACAATAATATGGAGTATG
This sequence comes from Panax stipuleanatus, assembly GCA_020205555.1. Taxonomy (NCBI): domain Eukaryota; kingdom Viridiplantae; phylum Streptophyta; class Magnoliopsida; order Apiales; family Araliaceae; genus Panax; species Panax stipuleanatus. The sequence continues at coordinate 8,393,945 of CM035122.1, read as the reverse complement.
AAAAAAATTGATATCAATGATACCCCTTACCTTAATTAGCACGTGACTGAATTCTGCTTTCTATGAAATTGATCAACTTGAACAATTTTTATACTCTTTATCAACACTCGGAGTAACCTTACACTCAAAAAAAATACTCACAATATTGTAATAAAAAAATTTTATACTTTTGGTGTAGTCATGGTGTGTTTTGTTTCTCATTAAAGTAATCTATTTATACTAAAAATTGAGGAAGACAACTAGTACACACGTTTTGACAAAATAACCCAATGAGCTATATAAAAATACTGGTAGTAGAATTTGTGATCCCACAGAGGAAATTAAATTAATTTGTACACATTTTAATAAAATTTATTCAATAATAGAGTTGTGGTTCATACTATTTTAGGAAAAGTAGAACGTCGGCAAGTCTACCAAACTTACTTTTGTTAAAAAAAACAATTGAACAAACATCTGCATATCATACATATCTTTAATCAATATTTTTTATTCATCAATTATTTACACATTTTTAATCTTTCAACAATTATTCACAATCATTATTATAAACTCACAATACTTTCAAGTAGTCTTATAATATCATAACTGTTATTTATTAACATATGTAATAAATAATTACATGCATGATAGAGAGAAAATAAATGCATGATCTCCAAAAATTTTAGAGGCCTCAGTGGTATCTTTACCAGCACAACTCAGCTTACCCCCAAATAAATTCATGACTGAACTTACCCCCAAATAAATCTAGGGCGTAAGACCACTTGAGCATAGAGGAGTTTACCAAGACTCGAATCCACGTTAATGGGGATTTATGTCCGACTTTCCACCACTAAGTCATCATCTCAAGTGATGATAAAATACAACAATATAAATACATAAATATTTATTAAATCAACACCTTATTATAAACAATTTAATTTCTAATAAAAGTCGGGGTCATCAAAACATATTTACCTCGAATAAAATATAAACCAACTAATAATTCATAACTCATTCACGGTGTCTTTTTTATCGCATAAAATTATTATTTATGTTTTTATCATAACTCATTCATTACTTTTGCATTTACATCCCGACACTTCATGAGCTTACTAGCACTTCTAAAATATTTAAAATATTATTCTGAACTTTTCAAATAATTTTTATATTTTTTCGGATTATCCGATAATTTTTTATAATTATTTTTATTTATAAAAATTATCATTTAATAAGTTTTAAAATAGAAATACTAACTCCATATAATTTTATATCTTTCAAACACCATCAATATTAATCTTATATTATTATAATTTTTTTCAGTTAACTTCATAATTTTTCACCATTCATAGAATTTTCTATGAATTTTCACCAACTCCTAAACTAACTTTAAATAGGCTTAAAAATTCAATAAATACTTCTGCTCTTTAATAGTTCTCCAAAAATTTTCAGTAATTCTGAAATAATAATATAAAATTTTCACCAAGTTTCATAATTTTTCATCACTCATAGAATTTTCTATAAATTTCTTCTATTTTTAAACTAGCTTTAAATAGATTAAAAATATAATAAATACTTTTGATTTTCAATTATTCTTCACAAATTTACAGTAATTAATAAATAATATTATAAGATTATAGTAAATTTATTTCAGCCCAAAATTGTTTTTCAATAATTTATTTAAAATTATTAAAATGCATAAACTTCAAATATTTATAATAATTAGTCCTTTTATCAGAAAAATACAAATCTTATGTCCTTGTCCATGTGAAATTTAATTCTCTACAACTTTGTAGAAGAAAGTTTTTCCAAATTCTGAACGAAAAATGACTGAAATAAGCTCTGCCGAAAAGTTCACCAGCGACGACTTTCCGATCATCTTCTCCGGCGATCCAAAACTTTTGTAACGAGTTTACTTAAATTTTCTTGCCCAGATCAGATCTATTATATTTCAAGATTCTAACCATATTTTTAGTTTCAAAATCTGTTAAAGATTTCATGTTAAAACTATATCCAAAAATATTTTCCAACGAAAATTTATTTTCTTTAATCTCTTGATTTCTCTTTTTTATACAAGTTTAATCCATCCCAAATATACATAAATATAATCTCTTAACATAAAATTCATACAAACTTAAATCATATCATATAAATCAAAGATTTTAAAAATATATTTCTTGCTTTCTTCTTTCTTTCTTTTTCTTCTTCATCTGAACTCCCTTCTTCTCTCTCTATTTCCTCTTTTTGCTGAACTTGCCGAGTGAGGAGTGGAAGTGAATGAAGGAAAATGTTAATTTCCTTCACTTTTCTTTTCTTTTTCTTTCCTTTCTCTTTCTTCCTTTTCCTACTTTTTCTTCTTCTCCCCCACCTTTTTGTCTTCTTATCATTATTTTCTTCTTTGTCTCCCTTTCCTCTCTCCCTTTCCCAGCAGCCTACGTCACTTCTTATCAGATTTTAGCCGCCCATGTGATGCGGCCCAACATTTCTCTAAATATTTAATTCCTCCTCTTTTATTAATTTACTTATCCGTTTAATTATTCGTTTGACTATTTATCAAATTAATATTTTATCATTTTAGAATAATAATCGTAAATTAAATTAGACTTTTATTTCATAAAAGTCGGGATCTTACAAAATTAACTTCATGATAATTGAATCCGCTAGCTATATATCAATATTGATTGCCTTGTTAATTTTTAAAATTTTAAAACTTCATAAATCGATTATAAAAACAAAGTCTATCATTAATATCTGAACGGATTAACACGATCATTTCTGACTTTAAAATTTTAAATGAATCACATCAATTTTAAATATAAAAACATCTCGTTAACTTTGGAAGATTGTAATTAGTTTTATATTCTGGAATAGATGGAAATATTTTAAATTTGAGCAATGCTACAATCATATAATTTGAGTTACATAAAACTTAAATACACACACATGTATATCTGCAGGGCCCTGCATATCACGTAGGGATCCATATTATGTATGTATGTGTATGTGAGTATTATATGACCTAAAATTATGTGATAGTAGCATTATTTTTAAAAAAATTCTGATGGTGTAACAGACAGTTCAATGAGCCAATCACAGAGCTAGGACGTAGAAGACAAAGTGATGCGATGACCAGTGAATAAAGTTTATTAAATAAGAGGTAATTAGCTGGTTTGTCTTGAAATTGCCAAATTGGTAATTAAACATATTTATGGTTTGTTTGGATTTAAAAGAAATGACAATATTCTTTGCAGGCCCATGGCTGCTGCCGTACATACTTACAAATATGAAAAATAATAAATATTGTGAATATTTATATCGATTATTTTGATTATTAATTACGTGAATAAGTATTAATGATAATATTTTTAGAGAAAATGTGTAATAAATGGAATCCTCTTATAAGTCTTACCAATCACATATATTAATAAATTTTACAATTATAATTTAACATAAATTTATCGCAATATTAACAGGACTCTAAAAATAATAAAAGTGTCGTTAATAAAATAAGTAAATCGACAATTACCATTCGTTTAAAGTTTTGTCATGGTTTACACATATATATGAGTAGTTAATTAGTTATATATGAACAAACTATACACAAATAATTATGCATAAACACAGAGAAAAGGTATTATATAGATTATACCATTTACATTATTTTCAAGCTTTATCATTTTATTAATTCATATTTTTACTATTTAAGTTAATAATGTTTGTGAACAACAGTTTGTACAGATAGATTTTTTATTATTTTATTATTATTTTTTATTATTATTATATTTGTGGGCTTGACAGGGGGATTAAATATAATACGATCTGTTACAATCAAAACAAGAAAGTAAGTAATATAGTTATGCTTATGCATGCATGTGTCATTTTCTCAATTTGTGTATACTGTTAGACTAATTTTTTTTGGAAATTGATATTTCTACATTATTTTTTGATATTTTCATTTGAAAAGTGTCGCTATAGATGTATAACGACGATAAAAACTGTCCCTTAAGAATCTATAACGATGATTTTCATGTGAAAATATCAAAAAATAATGTCATCAGATTCCATTTTATGTTATCAATTACAAGTTGAGAAGAATACCGGTGGGTTCTCTTTACAGATGGATGGTGTATAGACAAACTAGTATATCACTGATCGATTGACGTTTTAATTTATTTATTTTTGGTAATAGATTAGTAATTTTTGAGTAATGCATGAACAAGCTTACCAAAAATATACATGTATAATATTTGTGTTTGACTACACAATTTTTCAAGGAAATTGATATCCACAATACTTTTTGATATTTTCACAATAAAAGTGTTGCTATAGATGCATATCGACGGTGAAAACCGTTGCTATTGGATCTAAAACAACGGTTTTGTTGTGAAAATATCGTTTTATGTTGTGGATTTATCAGTTTTCTTATTAAATGTAACTTATTTAACTCACAAATACAACATTTAGAGCGCAAACGCAACAAATTAAAATGGTACAGTGCATTTAAAGGTTTAAACACACCAAATGCTACCGCTATAAATACTACAAACGCTAGTACCGAACAAACCTAATATATTTAATACTTTTTTCGACATGAAATATGTGTTTTACTTTCTTAATTTCAAGTTTCCATTGAACATGATAGTATTTAGGGGCTGTTTGTTTTCTGCTGAATGGCTGACCGATTCAGCCATTCAGTGCGTTTGTTTTTTGAAAAAATCGTCTGAATGGCTGAACCGGTCAGCTATTCAGACGATTTTGGGCTGAATGGTTTAGTCCCATTTTTTTGCTGAATGAGCGGTTGAATGATTTTTTTATTTCTTTTTACAATATTAACTATTATATTAAGTAATATTAAATAAATTTTTAAATTTTTTTAGAGGGGTAAAATAATGAAAATCTGTTATTCAAATGTTTCAGACATGTCAATTATCAAATAATTTTTTTCTTTCAGATTCAGCTCATTCAGATTCAGATTCAGATTCATTCAATTTTTATCAAACACCCCCTTAGTCTACTTACAAAGTTACAATACAAATAGTATTATGAAACGGATGTACTAGTAATTAATTACGTGGGCCTTCAGTTGAGAACAAATATGATGGTACCAATAGCCCATAATGTTAAGTAATGCTTAGGCCCATTCTCCTATGTATGTTTCGTTCTGTTGGGCAGGCCTATGAGTTAGTTGGATTTGGACAGAAGAATGGTTGATTCTATCCCTCCAAGTTGTCATCATCCACTTTCAAAGTCGTCCTTAAAATACTATTTTCATCAGTTTGATCCTTAAAGTGGCATTTTATTGGCGTTTCTGTTCCTTCAATCCATTTTAACATAAACCGACCTATTTTGACCAAGTTTGACCCAACCCGACCCAGTTTGACCCAACCCAAATTTTTAATATTTTAAAATATAATAGTATTTTTAAAATAAGTTTAAAATAATAATTATATTTAACATTTTAAAAAAATAATATTTAATTATTTAAAATAAATTATTATTATTAAAATAATAATTATTTTAATATTTTAAAATAAAATAATTATTTTAAAAATAGTTATTTTAAATATTTAAAAATAAAATATTAGTTTTTTTATAAAATAATTAATAAATATATTTAATATTCTAAAATAAATATTTTTTATTTTTAATATTTTAAAAGTAAAAAATATTTTTGTAAATATTATTTTTAAAAATAATATTTACTTTTAAAATATTAAAAAAGAATTTATTTAAAAAATATTTATTTTAGAATATTAAATATAATTATTAATTTTTTTACAAAATAACTAATATTTTATTTTTAAATATTAAAAATAATAATTATTTTAGTTTTTTTATAAAATTTTTGAATAATTATTATATTTATATTTATATTTATTTTAATTTTTTAATATTTACTTTTAATATTATAAAATAATTATTATTTTTAATATTCTAAAATAATTTTTTTAATAATTATTGTTTTTGAAGGAAAAATAATATTTAATATTCTGAAATAAATATTAAAAAAATTATTATTTCATAATAATAATTATTAAGATTATTTAAAAAATTAATATTATTATTAATATTTTAATAATAATACTTTATTTTAAATAATTATTTTTTTACATAATAATTATTTTAATAAGTATTTCAGAATATTAAATGTTATTTGTCCTTCAAAAACAATAATTATTATAAATATTTATTTTAGAATATTAAAAATAATAATTATTTTATAATATTAAAAGTAAATATTAAAAAATTAAAATAAATATAAATATAAGAATTATTCAAAAAAAATTAAAATAATAATTATTTTTAATATTCTAAAATAAATATTATTTTTAATATTCTAAAATAAATATAATATTTAATATTCTAAAATAATTATTATTTTTAATATTTTGAAATAAATATTATTTTTAATATTTTAAAAGTAAATATTATTTTTAAAAATAATATTTTCAAAAATATTTTTTACTTTTAAAATATTAAAAATAAAGAATATTTAAAAAATATTTATTTTAGAATATTTAATATAATTATTATTTTTATTTTTTAAAAAACTAGTATTTTATTTTTAAATATTAAAAATAACTATTTTAAAATAATTATTTTATTTTTAAATATTAAAATAATTATTATTTTAATAATAATACTTTATTTTAAATATTTTTTTTAAATGTTAAATATAATTGTTATTTTAAACTTATTTTAAAAATATTATTATATGTTAAAATATTAAAAATTTAAGTTGGGTCAAACTGGATCGGGTTGGGTCAAACTTGATCAAAATGGGTCGGGTTTAGTTTAAAATGGGTTGAAGGAACAGAAACGCCAACAAAATGCTACTTTAAGGACTTAACTGACGAAAATGGTACTTTAGGGACGACTTTGAAAGTTGGTGACAACTTGGAAGGACAGAAGTGCCAATCAACCTAAATTAAATATGGCGGAGTGCATTCATGAGTTGTATAGTACACCTCATCAATACTTTGTTTAATTAAAGTGACCATTTTTTGTCTATTTTTCTAGTACTTGTGGTCCATTTTAGCACAGGTTGGATTTATAATTTTAAGAATTATATTGACTTTTTAAAAGTCAATTTTAAATGTTTTCAAATTTAAAATTAGCATGATTCATTTAGCTTACATCAATAAAATTATATTCAACTATTTTCAAACTCAAAATTAACAATTTAGCATTATTCATTTATCTTATGTCAATAAAATTATATTTCAAATATTTTCAAACTCAAAATTAGTACGATTCATTTAGGTTATGTTAATAAAATTATAGATATCATACCGAAAACATTCGGGACATCAAAGCCGATGTAATGGTAATCTCGTCCTTAGTTGCCGAATTTAATGGAGGTTTCTCCGTAATTGGTAAAACGAGGTCTCGACGGAGCTGACGGATGAGAACTCCTACTCCAGGTAAAGCATGTTGCCTTTGGAATATGAGTAGGGCTCCTAGGTGGTGCGTTCATGGAGGCAACCTGAAAGAAGAATAAAAGGAAGGTTGGGTGCTTGTGGGGTGAGGCTACTCGACCTCAAATAGGCGGAGGCTTAACTCTAATCCTCCCTACTTGCGGAAATGAATGGAGACGTGAGGTTGGGTTCTCGATTTCCGGGTTGGGCGGGAGGTGAGGGCCATAAAAGAAGATTGCCCCCTTGAAAGGAAGAGGGAAAAAAGGGTGTTGTCATCTATCTCGACCAGTTTCCATAGGTGTTGGAAATCTAGTCCGATTCCGAGAATCATTGACGCTATTTTAGCCATTCGATTAGCCAACAAAGAAGTCATTCTTTTTCAGTCTTTCTCTGCCAAGTTACGTAAAAAATACTACTAATTATAAAATTTATTGATTTCAAAAATTAAATAAATTATATTAATTTTAAATTGTAAATGTCGCAATCTAACTTTTAGAAAGTTAATATTAAGATTATAATTTCGGACTATGGAGTATTTTATTTTATTTTAATTTTTATTGTTTTTTGAGAGAACACCAGGACGGTGCTTATCAAACTCTAGGTCTAGGGAATAAGTAATGCGTAAAATTTTGAAGTCTCAGCCGCTGGAGTTCACTAGAATTGCTAGTATTCTTTCGAAGGAAACACATGGTAAATTTTATGAGTAATTAGTTATAGTGCTTGTTTAGTTACAAAACGTTTATTATTTTTAGTTTATTTGGTGTATTCAAAAGTTCAAGCACACTATAGCGCTACAAGTATAATTGTGTTTGAGACTTTGGGGCTGTTTGTTTAGAATTGAATGACAGAATCGATCAACCATTCAGTGCGTTTGTTTTAAAAATAAAATTCGTCTGAATGGCTGAATCGGTCAGCCATTCAGACGATTTGGGCCGAGTGATTTAGTGTCATTTTTTTGGCTGAATAAGGCTGCATGATTTTTTTTTTTACAATATTAACTATTATATTAAATAAATTTACAACAATTTTGAATTTTTTTAGAGGGATAAAATAATAAAAATTTGTTATTCAGATGTTTTAGACATGTCAATTATCAAATAACTTTTTCTATTCAGCTGATTCAGATTCACTCATTCACATTCATATTCAGATTCATTAAGTTTTTATCAAACACCCCCTTAGCTAGCCTAAAAGTTACAATATAAATTTAAATACAAATGTATGAATCAAGAAAAGTAATACTCACTATTTTCACATGAGTTTTTAATATTTCCACATGATTCCCTCTCGCATGAAGGTGAGATTCAGAGAGGACTGTGTGAAAATATCAAAAATACATGTAAAAATATTACTTTCCTTACCTTATTGTCTTTTTCCTTCCGTCCACACTCAAAATTAGGAGTGATCATTCGGTTATAACCGAACCGAATAGGCTATTCGATTATAACCGAATACCAAATTATCGATAATTCTACTATCCAAAACACTAACCAAATTATCGAATTACCGTATTATACATTCGAGTATTCGGGTAATAACCGAACTTGAGAGAAAAGCACGAAAAGAAGCCAGCGGAGGAGAAGAAGCACGTCGAGAAAAAGCCAGCAGTGGAGAAGCCTAGAAGTATAGAAAAGAAAAGGAAGATGAGACGAGCTAGAGAGATTCAGAAGCAGCTAGCCAGCAATAATTGGGGGATTTTTGACAAGGGTTTTCCGATTGGGTGGAGCGCGGTGGTGAATCTGTGTGCCAATCAACAGATCCAACAATCCACAGATCCAAGCAATCCAAGCCGCCGTCGCCGACGACGATTCTTCTCTCTCCAAAACCTTTTCCCGTCTCGTTAAATCTGACCTCCCACCGATCAGAATATTGGTAGTTTGGTACGGAACTTTGTTGTATATTGACACTTTGACAGTTTGATTTATGGCTTGGAACTTCCAAGTTGATACTTCCAAGTTGCAATCGAATTGGGGATAGGTAGGCCAAAGCCTTGCCGGAATTGGAGGAGATAGTACCGGAGGTTGCCGTAGAATAGGGAGGAGATGTTGTGTCGCCAGAGCTCCGGGAGGCGAAATCGGAGATGAATTAGCCCAGCAACTTCTCTGTTTGAACTGAAGAAGAGAAAGATGAATAGCTGGTTTAAGTTTTAACCCCTCATGAGTCACAAGGACATTCTTTGTTAATTCTTATATCCATAAAATCAAACTGTACCAAGTTGGAAGGGGAGGGTGTGAGTGTGATTACCGATTTGTGCTTTGGAAGGGGAGGGTGTGAGTGTGATTACCTGTAAATTGTGATGGGTCTGAATCAAGATTATGGGATGATGAAGACTGAAGAGGAGTGGTTGGGGTCCCACTTGTGCGGCGGATAATTATGTGGTTAAGGTTTTGAGTAGTGGGTTGAGGAATTAGTGTGATGTTCGGTTATTCGGGTATTCGAATAGCTTATTTTTTAAAATCATACCCGAAATCAAATACCGAAAATTAAATTGGATAAAATCAAAATTAAGAAAAAAACCAAAAAATTGAAATAATTCGGTTGTGTTTGATAATTCAGTTTTATCCGTTTTTTGCTCACTCCTAATCAAAATGGTAAAAAAATTCTTCTAACAAAAGACCTTTTTCTTTAATTCAAAAATTAATAGAAAATCTGGGTTCAACAATTCTTAAGAAAAATAGTTGGGAGTACTCTTATTATTCATGCACATAATTGGACAATATAAAAAAAATACAACTACATATACACAAAGAATAGCATGTAAAGAAAGATTGATGACCATTGAGCTCATCACAAACCCAAAAAATAATTATAAAAATAACTCAAAATTAAATTTATTTATTCCCTAAATAACTAATATTTTTTTGACCAAAAAAAACTATTTTTATTTTTCTCTATTATAATTATATTTTATTCCCTAAACTAAAAGGAGTATTAAAAGGGGTTCTTTACAGAAATATACAACAATTAGAAAGTAATTATACAATTAGTGCATCCACAAAATAATTACAAAAAGAAGACAACAAATTTAAATCATTTAATTTCACATTAATAAGAAACCCTAAAATCAAGAAGAAAATAACTGCCATAATTATTAATTCAATTCAAATATTTGGGATCTAACAATAAAAACAAATCCACAATTCAAAATTCAAATCAAAAGGAGAAAAAATAAAAAATTATTTTCTCGTCATCTTCCTCCCTCGTCATCTTCATCTGCCACCGCGAATCTTAAGCTTGCACACGAAGAGTTTCTCCTTTAAAACGAAAACACAAAAACGGGTGGTGGTTATAATTGCTCAACATGGTTAGTAATTGCATCTGGGCAAGATTGCGCTTGTATAAGCTCCAAACGGGTGAAAGGCGGAGCAAACTGTAATGTGTAGTGTGACGTCCCCAGAATAGGTCCATTCAACCCAACCCATTCTGAGTCGCCAAATACATGGTACAGAATTCAAATACAAATTTTATATCATACGGTCGTGCAAAATACGACCACACAACTGTGAGTGTCAATACAAATATGTAGAAAATATTAAAATTCAAACTAAGTCCTCATTACAATTATTATCACACTATTTGTCAGAAATAGTGAGGACTACTACTGCTCTAACTCGGACCATCACTCTGTCCCCCGACTAGTTCCCGCAACATTCTCATTTCCTGAAGAGGACAACAGATGAAAAGGGTGAGCTTAACTAGCTCAGTAAAGAATATTATGACTAAGATAATGAAAAATAAATTATCGTTAGCCCTCAATAAATCAGATAAAATATAATGGACAATCAATCTTAGGTCAATATTCGCAGCGAAAATAACAAATCATTAGAAGAGTTAAACAGAGAATGAAGTCTACTATCTTCTATGATTTAAAAGTCCATCATCAATATTTTATCCCTGTAACATCAATCAATATACATCTCAAATCAAATATTCATCTTTGCACTACAGGCCAAATATATTCATTTGTATCATCAGTGGTCATATTCATCTCAACACCTGTCATCTTTGCACTACAGGCCAAAGATATTCATCAGGTAATCATTCATCTTTGCTCTACAGGCCAAAGATATTCAGTTACATCACCTTTTAGGACTGAGAATGATGAAAAATATTTTTAAAAAAAACGAATCCAGTGCGATAAAAGACAAAGACTAAGGATTCGTATTTTAGTATATCCAATTCAAAAATACCTCGTAATAATCAATTATGGAGCAAAATTCAAGAATAGAGCTCAAAACTTGGATACAATCAAAGATAGTAACATTAACAAGCAATTTGGATAAATAGAAAAAAATTTAATTTTTTCGTGAATAGTGCCGTATACGTGAATAGTAACCCCGACGAAAAAAGTAAGAATTTCAACATAAAATCCATGACAATATTTTTGTATAATGATATTGAAAAGAATAACATCATTTACGAAAGAAATAACATCCCTTACCTCAAAAGAACAGTATCTCTGACTGGAATATCGGATATAATACCGACGGAAGCTTGTACTGAATAGTAATACTCAAAGTATTGAAATACTCACAAAAATACGCTCGATATTATAGAGAGAGAAAACTTCTGATTCTGGTGTGATTTTCAATTCTAACCTAAGCACCCTATTTATAGGAAAAGCTTAGGATGCCAAAGGAGGCTAAATGAATAAAATATTTTTTTTTTCTCCAGCCGCCGGCTGCTCTCCAAAAAGCCATCAGCATATTTTTCAACCAAAAGTGGGTCCCACCCTTTATTAAAAAATATTTATTTTCCGAAACTTCAATAATTCATAATAAATAGCCCATTTGTCAGAAAAATACAAATTCTATGTCCTTCTATAGGAAATTTAATTCTCTACAACTTTGTAGAAGGAAATTTTTCTAAATTCCAAACATAAATTATCCGAAATCCATAAACATATGATTTTCCACACCAAAATACTGATAAAAACACATCAGCACTAATTCCTTCTTTAATATCCACAAAATAAATATTTCCTTATCATATAAATCAATAATTAATTATTCACAAATAATATTATAGAACTACAATATTGACAACCAGGTCATTCCCAGGAAAGAGGGGGCCTTCCGATAAGGACTTCTCCTTACTGGCGCGCAATTAAATAACCCCTCCTAGACAGAACTTCCTTAGACATTGTCAATAATGCTTAATAATATTATTCAAATAATATGAATTATTGAGTTGATAATGTGAAATACTGTGCAATAACAATTATTGAATCAATACTACAAAATATCAACTGTAGCCATTATTGAATCAATCATAAAAAATAGCAACGTAGCAATTATTGAGTCAATAAAATATCAATGCATCAATTATTGAGTCAATAATATAAAATATCAACGTAGCAATTATTGAGTCAATAATATAAAATATTGAACAGTAATTACTGTAACAATAATTGAGTAGGTTCCTTCTCACGTAAGACTCAATAATTCGAAATACTGTGCAATACCGTGTGCTACTGCGCAACACCGCGTACTGTATTTTAACCACCGGGTATTTCAACAGTACTAACGGTAACAACCACGCCGTTATTTTGTAAAAAGTTATTTCTGTCGCTTTCTATATCCGACAGTTATTCTGTTGTGGGGGCCCACAAATAGCTGCGCCGTCGTACGAATATTCCCCGACAACAAGAATATTCCACGACCAAACGAATATTTCCCGACAACAAGAATATTTTATAACCACTTGCTCATTTTAAAAATGTTTGCACATTTCACCCATAACTTTCATATTTATCAAATCAACACCTTACTATTTCGAAATAATATATAAAGAAAATTAAATCTTTATTCATAAAAGTTGGGGTCTTACATGTAGTCTTCATCTGATGTCAAATAATATATAAATTAGATAATGAAAAGTCATCATATGCTATGAGAAACATACAAAACAAAAATCGGTTATCAAATGTGAAGTGTATCAAGTTCTAAATCTTACTCTCTTTCACTGTTCCGTAAAGCCAGCACAACACTTTATCTGGAAATGCAAGGCACATTCCTCCCTGCCAAGTGCCAACCCGTTACCACCAGAACAAAAAAATGTATGTAAAAGAAAACTTTTCGAGTTGCCATGATTGGTTACCTTGGTATGAAGGTTTGGTTACCTTGGTATGATGGTTTGGTTACCTTGATATGAAGGTTTGGTTACCAACTGCACTATAAAGGTAACCTAATAAAACTGAATTGGTTACCTTGGTATGAAGGTTTGGCTACCAACTACATCACATTCAAAATAAATTGGTAACCTAATAAAACTGAATTGGTTACCTTTGTACGAAGGTTTGATTACCAACTGCACTATGAAAAAACTGCAGGTATGGAGGTGGATTGGTTACCTTGGTATGAATGTTTAGTTACCTTGGTATGAAGGTTTGGTTACCAACTGCATTATGAAAAAACTGCAGGTGTGGAGATGGTTTGGTTACCTTGGCATGAAGGTTTGGTTACCTTGTTATGAAGGTTTGGTTACCTTGTTATGAAGGTTTGGTTACCTTGGTATGAAAGTTTGGTTACCAACTGCACTATGAATGTAACCTATTAAAACTGACTTGGTTACCTTGGTATAAAAGTTTGGCTACCTTGTTATGAAAGTTTGATAATTAATTAAGTAATCAAAAGGGAAATAGTGTCCTCACCTCCTGAACATCATTTTTGTTCTTGAAGATTGAAGACTTTGGCAAGATTTAAACTAGAAATATAGCATGCTTGAATTAAACTATTCAGATTATTTTTTCCATCCATAAAAAGACCCCAAAAAAATGTATAATGCCAGCACCAAATCAGTGAAGATCTGCAGAACAAATTGTAAAAGAATTTTCCAAGCATGAGGAAAAATATCACAATTTTCCAATTATTTGATGTAGTTTGCAAATATCAAGACTAGAAGGTGAATCACCCAAACAATCCCTACCGACCGATCTAAACTGAGATTCTCCTGATGATTTCTTTGGTAGATTAGTTTCATCTCCGCCATTGATGAAGAGCCCAAAGTCTACATATCTCTCATAACACACGCAATTCAAAAAAATCAATCCGAATTAAAAATACGGGAACAATTTTTTAAATAGAAAATTGATTTGTCATGTCATTACCCCATTTATTAATCACCTAATTTAAAGGAATACTAATTACATTAATTTTATAAATAAACTATTAAAAATGTATTAATTTTATAAATATTTTCTGGATGCACTGTTATTGTAATTCTTTCTAAAAATGTACTAGAAAATGTAATTGTCCCTATTAGAAACCCAACATAGAGTCCAAGATAAGTTCTGGGCCTTTGTAAACCTAGTACATATTTACCAGGCCTACAATGGTTCTACGGCCGGCAACGGTCCACGCATGTCACAGCTGAACCGCCCGACCCGCTCACACCTAAACCTCGAAACTGAGATTTTAGAACAAGCCAAACTGAGAGCAAAAACTGATTTCGATTGGGCAAAAGCAATGTTTGAGAGCAAATTGATTTCGATTATTAGGAGGAACAGATCCTTGAATCAAATATTATCATCACCATCTTCATTGAAAATTCAGAGGTGTTCATCGACTAGGATTATCAATGATTCTTCGTTGGTACAACCTTCCAAATTCTTTTCTTCTTCAGCTACATCTGAACTTATTCCTTCAAGTGGTATTGGAGGCATAACTGCAAGAAATTCTGTAATCACTAATGGGTTTAGATCATTTCTCCATTATCAGAAGGTTCGACCCTTTTCCCCATTTTATCTCCCCAACAAATTCAATTTTGCTGTTATATTCTGGTATTTGATGTACATTAATTGTTCCTACATTAATGATTTATTCTGGTTATATAAATTAATAAGTATAGTGCCAGAAGAGTAGAAGTAATGGGATTTTATTCATTTCTATTGTGTCTGGTTCCGCAATACAGATACTTGTTTGTTAAATTGTTTGTTGGTGTTTGTTTGTTTTTTTTGAAAATGCAACCAGTATTAATAACTCATATGACTAATTATGTATAAATGTGATTGTAAGCAGGTTTCATTTTTGTTGAGCCTATTTTTGTGTTGTATGAGGTTTAGGGAACTTAAAATTTATTATTAATCAAAGCATCTGTTACTCTTGAGACCTTTTTAATGTGATATAGATAGCTCAAACAATACAGTTGGTCTATAGAGTAATGCTTCAGTGGATCTATTTTGGTCTTCTTTCGTAGTGGCATGCTCGCAGATCCATGATGTGAGATGTTGCGTACTAGAAAAATTCTTAGTACTACTTCATAAGTGCTATTGCCTTTTGGTATAAGAAATGAAATGGGATTTGGGATTTGTGGACAACGATTTAAATATGGGCCCTTGATTCCACTCAACTGATGGAATCCAGATTTCTATTTACGTCAAAGTTTGTTGTTCGTGCTAGAAGTGTGTTCTTCGAAACCGTGGGCCTCTTTCTGTGTTGTAATTAAAAATCATGTTACTGGACTATATTCATTCATTTTATCTGGGTAATCCAACTAATCTTAAGATGTTTTAGCAGACTTTCTTTCATTTACTGGATTAGCTTGCAAGTGCCTTTCTGAGTTCCATTGTGTTTGACTATGCCCGAGAGTGGCTGCCTTCTTTCTTCAGCTCTTCTTACTTCAGTATCAATGTATCATGTTTTATAATCTTGAGATCAATGAAAATACTTAATAGAAAATGTTTACAATCTTCAGAACAATGTGCTCGTGTGTTTTCAGGGTTTTCAACCGTCATTTAGGAAGTTTTCCACTGCAGCAGCAACTGCCTGTAAAGAAAATGAGGGATTGAAGTTCCTAGTTACTGCGGGGCCCCATGCTCAGAAAATGATTGGGATTTGGCTTTTTGCATCTGCTGCATGGGTGTTTAGTATGGTGGTACTTGGTGGTGTCACACGATTGACCCGTTCTGGTCTTTCAATGACTGACTGGAAATTCACTGGCAGCCTTCCCCCTTTATCAGAAAAGGATTGGTTGACTGAGTTTGAGAAATATAAGCAATCCCCCGAGTTCAAGAGGTTATTTGAGCATTACTTCATGCGTCTGTATTTATTATTTGCTGATCCTCATAGAATCTGGACTTTTTAGTAATCTTTTCTTGTTCTCAACTCTATAGTTCTGTTTATTTAAGCACGTTAGAAAGTGTTCTCATTCTTGTGGGGAGTTTACATTCGGATTGATGGTGAGGAAAGATTTTATATAATCTGAAGGGGCTACTTAAGACACTGCTTTTAAACTTTTGTCTTTTAATTGAAGTCAGTATGCCAAATTCGAAATTTAGCAAAAGTTTTATTTGATATTGCTGATATTACAAGATTCTAACCTGCTGCAGGGTAAATAATGGGATGAATATTGATGATTTTAAGTTCATTTATTGGATGGAATATGCTCATCGTATGTGGGGAAGAGCATTGGGTATCATGTTCGCATTGCCCTTTTCGTATTTTATTCACAAAAGATATATTACTCTGCGACTTGGATTTAGACTCTCTGGCCTCTTTGCCCTTGGTGCGGGACAGGGACTAATTGGCTGGTGGATGGTTAAAAGTGGTTTAGAGGTAAGGTGATTGTTATCAGCATTTACTTTTATAATTTTTTTATAAAAGATGCGAAGTTTCTGAATGTTTTTTGGCTTTTCGTGATTCCTCCACAGGAACCAGCATCAGAATATGCTCAACCAAGAGTAAGCCCTTACCGTCTGGCAGCTCATCTCACTTCGGCATTTGCTATTTACTGTGGGCTCTTTTGGACTGCTCTTTCTGTTGTTATGCCTGAACCCCCTGCCGAATCAGTAGCTTGGGTGCATGGGGCTGCAAAAGTAAGGAAACTTGCACTTCCTGTAGGCATCCTTGTTGGCATAACTGCTATCTCAGGAGCATTTGTTGCAGGAAACGATGCTGTATGTATATTTCTTGTCCTCAGTATCTTTGCGATAATACCAGTACAACCATTTTGGGGTTTTTCCTCTGAAGCAAATAATGATGCATTATTATTTGCATTTGAAATTCACAGGGCCATGCATTTAATACGTTTCCTAAGATGGGTGATTCGTGGATTCCAGATGACATTTTTAGCATGAAGCCACTTATGTGCAACTTCTTTGAGAATACATCAACTGTACAGGTATTTTTGAGAATTCTAGTTACCATTTTTTTTCAATGAAATAAATACGAGAATCGTTCAAAGTTATCAAGAGTTCTTTATTCCAAGGAAGACATCATAGTAGATGGTGCTACCGTTTATGAAGTTACTTTTGCTAAAGTTTTTGGGGCCATTTACTTCTAATTTCAGCTGAGCTGCGCATGTCCAATATATATTTATATAGCTTAGTTCTACATTTATCTCCAGAAAAACTATCACAGCATTGGTGCGGTTATGCATGTGCTTAAATCTATTAATTTTTTCTAGATGAGAGTTGTGCTTAAATTTAATAATAGTTTTTTTAAAAATATGGGAGTAGGTGTGCCCAACAGACCGGCCTGGTCTAGTCTGCCAGACCTTGGCCGTTGACCAGGCCAAGCCAGGCATCTCCCACGAAAATACGACCTGCTGAGGCCTTGGGTTAGGCCAGTCCAACACCTATTTTTTTTAAAAAAAAATTGTGCATGTCCGGTCTGCAATGTGCGTGTCCAATTCCTTATTTTTAGAGCGTTGGACTTGGGTATGTCGCAAATTATTTTCAAATAAAATGAAAAATATTGTTATGTTAACATTTACACAACTGTAAACAAAAGATATAATCTTAGGTTTGGACTTTAGATGCATAAGAAGATCTAATTTTTCCTTTTCGGAAACCAAACATGGCAGAATTTAAGAGAGAAAATAAGGAATTAATTACCTACCTAAGCACGAGGGAAAAAGTGTATATTGGAATTCGAGGCCAAATCCGAGTATGAGGAAGCAGTAGATATGGCGGTGGTGGAAGCTGCAACGACAAAGGCTCCAGATTTCTTTTTCATGCTTAGTTCAGACATAAATCTTGTACAAGAGGCTGTTGGCTGCATAAGAACCAAGTGTTGTAGCCTGTATGAACACGTTAGCTTTACCCGTCGCAAAGGCTAAGTGAAAAAATATATTTTCTTTTTCCTTTTTCCAAGGGGAGTATGAAAGAATTACTAATGAGAGTTTTATATATATATATGAGGAATGCTCCATATCAATCATTTGTTATGGACAATATTCCAGCAACCAGATCTCCAACCGTCCAATAAACTCTACGATCTAAGTAATGACTCTACGATCGTAGAGTCGCAACTTAACGATCGTAGAGTCGTGATTTAACGATCGTAGAGTCGTGACTTAACAATCGTAGAGTCATGACTTAATAATCGTAGTCGTTACTTAGATCATAGAGTCATTACTTAACGATCGTAGAGTAATGATTTAACGATTGTAGATTCATTCATTTCTTAGATCGTAGAGTTTAGAGTGACTTCAACCTTTACTATAATAGAGCTACTCTACTATCGTAGAGCTACTTTATTATTGCGAAATTACTCTACTATTGTAACATCTAGACTCTAGTAGAGACTGGTCGCTACTCCTACTAGTGGCTTGACAACACGACTTCGTTTTTCATGGCCGCTAGTGGGAGAGCAACCACTTTCAAAATCCAAATAAAGTTGAGGGCAATTTAGTTATTTCCCTGACCGCTAGTAAGAGCTGCGCTGACACTTGACAATATGTGAAACATGGCTATTCCATCTAGTATTACAAATCATATCTATTATTCCATCTAGTGTTATTATCAAATTTCACTCTTTTAAAATTTTCACCTCTTGCATGACAAAAATTTCTAAAATCTTGTATTCTTCTATTTGAACCATATATCAATCATAGCACAAATTTTATATATTTTCGTTTGCAAGTAAATGTATCCAGATTGTACAATTAAATTTATTATAGGGCTAAATACAGTTTACTACATGAAGTATGATCATATTCATGATTAGGCCCCAAAGAATTTGGGCTTACACTTTACTACATCAAGTGTCTAATTTGATAGAATTTAGTCTCCAATTTCCGAATCAAGCCAAAACTGGCCGGCATACCTAATTTTCCGGCCAGATAAAAATTGTATACGGTTTGACCGTATAGAATACGTTCTAATAACACTTATGTTACATCAAGTACCACCAAATTTACAATTTACTACATCAAGTGCACAATTTACTACATCAAGTGCCTAATTCGTATAAAATTTGTATAAATACTTATGTTGACGTATTCAATATGTAAAAATCCTTATAAATAATTATTATATGTTAATTATTAAAATAAAATATTAATACAAAGATTACCAAATATAATTTTTTATTTTAAAATTTAAAAAAAGACTTAATTACCAAAAAAAATCAATAAACATGCAAATTATATATTTAACACGAATAACATTAAACTTTTAAACAATTGACAAAAGTGTCCAAAATTTAATTAATTAAATAATACCTTTTTTATATTGGAAGAGCATACAAAAGGAGGAAAAAATTGAAAAAGAAAAAAAAAAAAGACTCATTTGTTCTCTCCTCTCTCCATCTTCGCTAATCCTTCAAATTGTTTTGTTTTCCTTCAAATTTGGCAATTTCAGCGCCTTGGATTTGGAAAGTGAGTTGTTTTTATTTAGTTAAAAGATTCTTCAAACAAATATTAGTTAATTAGTTTATCCAACAACACTTTCTTTTCGTCTGTTTTTCCATTTTATTCTTCAAACAAACAGTAGATAATACATATATTGTATTTATTAAAAAAATTAATTTTAAAATTGTATCTATAATTTAATAAATTGTATGTATAATTTTTACAACTTAAATCTTGCAAATTATAAATTATATCATAAATTATAATTTTTATGTCTTAAATTTTACAAATTATATCACAACTTAAATTTAACAAATTGTATTTATAACTTTTATATTTTTTTATAAATATTTATAATTTTAAATTATATTTATAATTTTATATTGTATTTCTATGATATTAGTTACTTTTTTAAAAGGGATAAAATTATTATATTTATAAAAATTTTCTTTGGGGGTCAATCATGAATATGATGGTACTTGGTGTAACGGAACTGTAAATAGCCATTTTTAAAATTAAGTCAAACAATATATTTATACGATCAACTGGTATTAAATACACAATACCCGATCGGATTCTTGGGTTGGTCGGGTATTCCGGCCAATTTTGGTCGGATTCTGAAAATGGGGACTAAATTGTATCAAATTAGATACTTGATGTAGTAAATTGTAAGCCCAAATTCTTTGGGGGCCGAATTATGAATTTGATGATACTTCATGTAACAGAATTGTAATTAGCCCTTTATTATATGACATACACATCTAACCTGAAAAATACACCATTTACTACATGATCTAAATCATTTTTAACATATTAACAGAAGTATTATTATTTGTTGCATTATCTAAACTAATACTCATTATTTTATCTTTAATTTTGAAATTCCAGATTATGGACATAATTTGAGCATATATTGATTGACAAGTATGTGGTAATTCAAAATATTCAAATTCTATAATTCTTTTTTGCATAAACATTTCATAATCTATCCAATGAGCTATAATACAAATATAGCTAATTCCAGGTTGATGAATAACAAACCAAGTATCGCTAGTTAACAAATTTTACCGTCTAAATTATCAAAATATTCAATTAATTCATTTTTAACTTTATTATATAATTTAATTGCATCACTTTTAATAGTCATTCTACTTGTTTATATTTCGGTTGCAATGCACCTTGAATGTAGTCGATACAACTGCACATCGTCAAAAAAATTGAATGGAAGCTATTCTCGATCACTAACTTAGCTTGCCGCTCCTTTTGTAATATTTGATCGTAACTCCAATTGTAACAAAAACGATCAATTTGTGATTGAGAGCTTTCATCAATTATTTTATGCTTCTTCAAACACTGACTTATAGTGACGGAGTAATGTGTTATTTCTTTTAATCCCAGAGAAGTTACATATATTGCATTGAGCTTTTTTAACACCTTCCGCAATTCACACTTTGATGAATCGATCCCAAACAGCCGTTGTGCGTTTGCTCTTCTCAGCGGTAGGACGTGGTAAAGTTGTACTCGAACCCGGAACTGCACTTTCGGGCATAATGATATTTGGATCATTGTGGATAAATGTTGACACTTGTAGAATGTTGGACGAATCCATTGTAATAATACGAGTGTACTAATAAAATAAATATTATGATTTGTGTATAATAAATTGTAATATTATATAAAGTTATAAGAATTGTAACAATGATACGAATTAAGAATTTAAGCTTGCAAGTATGTTGTTATTGTTATATCAGAGAATAAAGAGAGAGATATGAAGAGTTGTGATTTTGTGGAGTAAATTATATGATTTTTATAAAGAAAAAAAATAACCATTAGAAAAATTATAGATGTTACAAAAAATTGACCGTTGGTAAATGAAAGTTGTTTGATTTTGGGTTGGGTCATCCGTCATTTGGTAACTTGGGTCTGAATTTTGATGGAAAGATGGAGTAAAATGTGCATAAATATTAAATGTGATGGATTGATGGACTGATCACTGCTGAGAAGGCTGACTGGTTGTGGCTGAGACGCCGAGTAGTGAGTGGACTGACCACTAGCGTCATCTCACCTCCGTCTACTCTATTCGGAGTTAACTATGGCACCCTCGACAACAACCTCCTGCCAATGCGTTCGAAAAAATGGAGTAGGGATTGGGCTCAGGCTGTAAGGGATGCGCCAAAGCGACCTGGATCTTGGGTTGGGAGCCGTTGGGTTGAGTCGCTGAGGTCTTGAGGATAAGGCAGGTCATGCCAGACATGTAACATGTAGCTAGCAGACCATTCGTCATTGGGTGACTTGGGTCTGAATTCTGATGGAAAGATGAAGTAAACTGTGAATAAATATTAAGTGTGATGGATTGATGGGTCTGATCACTGTTGAGAAGGCTGATTGGCTATGGTTGAGACGCTGAGTAGCGAGTGAGCTGGCCACTAGCGTCAGCTCACCTCTGTCTACTCTATTAGAGCTAACTATGGCACCCTCGGCAATAACCTCCCGCTGATGTGTCGAAAAAATAGAGCAAGGACCAAACTTAGGCTGTAAGGGACGCGACGACGCGACCTTAATCTTGGGTTGGGGGCCTTGGGGCCAGTTGGCTTGAGCTGCTGAAGTCTTGAGGATAAGGCAGGCCAAGCCAGACATGTAACATGTAGCTAGCAGGCCGAACCCAGGCCATAGGTCGGTTCAGTTGGATTTTCACTGCCAAAATGCAGTCTGCTAAAAATCTCCAGACCGGGCCTGACCAGTCCAGGCCTTGACCTAGACCAGACTTTGAACAGGCAGGGCGCATGCCGGATCAAGGCTAGGCCGCAGGCCCCGAACTTTTTGTGCAACTCTAGACCAGTCCCTACTCAATTTTTTTGGCGCATCGGCTGGAGGTTGTTGTCGAGGGTGCCGTAGTTAACTCCGATGGAGTTGACGGAGGTGAGCTGTTGGAAGGTGAGTTGTCGCTAGTGGCCAGTCCACTCACTACTCAGCGTCTCAGCCACAACCACAACCAGTCAACTTTTTCAGCAGTGATCAATCCATCAGTCCATCTCATTTAATATTTATTCATAGTTTACTCCATCTTTCCATCAGAATTCAGGACCCAAGTTACCTAATGACGGATGACCCAACCCAAAATCAAATAACTTTCATTTACCAACGGTCAACATTTTTTAACATCTATAATTTTTCTTAACGGTTATTTTTTTTCTTTATAAAAATCATACAATGTACCCCACAAATCACAACTCATATCTCTCTATTATGTGATATAGCAATAACAACATACTTGCAAGCTGTGTTACTCGGACTCGCATGTTTTTGATGGAGTACCCTGTGTCAATACGATCCGACACGGGTGTTGGTGCGGGATTTGTGTCGGGTGCGGCACTTTCAATCTGGATACAGCACTTTCAAAATCCCTAAAATCTATTTGCGATTCAGAAAGGGAAGAGTCAAGAAAGACTAAAAGAGAGGCAGAGAGCAAGAGATTGAGACTTACTTGCGAGGTTGCGACTTGGGATCTACCGACTCTGGCCATCAAATTTTCCAGGTACATCTTCTATGCTTCTCCTCTTCTATTCTTCTATCCGTCTGCCGTAACGAGAGGAGGAAAAAGAGACGGGATATAAAATATCCCCTGGAAAATTACAGTTAGATACCCCATAGTTTTTATAGTTTTTTAATTTAGTCCCTCAGGTTTTCTGAAAGTTCAAAATAGTCCCTGGAAAATTACATATCAGTCCATTGTATATTTGTTTTCTTCCATTTCAGCCCCTAAAGTTTCAGTTCTACCCCTGCTTCTTAATATTTTTGCACTTCAGTCCCTAGAGAAAAAAAAACTTGGTGATACAATTAGAAACATTATTGTTAAAAAATCATAACATACCGTATCCCTGCACCCGTGTCCAAATTCTGATCCATATCCGCGTATCCTCTATTTTTTGACTTTACGTATCCGACACCTAGATTCGTATTCGCACCCGATACCCGCACCCGAGTCCGAGTAACACAACTTGCAAGCTTAAATTTTAATTTGTATTGTTGTTACAATTCTTATAATTTTATATAATATTTACAATTTATTATACACATAAATCATAATATTTATTTTATTAGTACACGTATTATTACAATGGATTTCTCCTACATTCCACAAGTGCCATCATTTATCTAAAATGATCCAAATATCATTATGCCTGAAAGTGTCGTTTCAGGTTCGAGTATAGCATTTTCACATCCTACCGGTGAGCAAAGCAAACGTACAACAGCTACTTGGGATCATTTCATCTAAGTATCTATTGCAGAAGGTGTAAAAAAAGGCCAATGCAAAGTATGCAACTTTTTTGGGATTAAAGGAAATAACACATCACTTCGTCACTACAAGTCGTGTTTAAAGAAGCATAAAATAATTGATGAAAGCTCTCAATCACAAATTGATCATTCTGGTCACAATTTTAGTTACAATCAAATATTACAAAAAGGAGTGACATACTAAGTTAGTGATCGAGAAGAAGCTTCCATTTAAATTTTTTGACGATTTGCGTTGTACCGACTACATCCAAGGTGCATTGCAACCGAAATATAAACAAGTAAAATGACTATTAAACGTGATGCAATTAAATTATATAATAAAGCTAAAAATGAATTAATTGGATATTTTGATAATTTAGACGGTAACATTTGTTTAACTAGCGATACTTAGGTCTGTTAATCATCAACCTGGAATTAGTTATATTTGTATTATAGCTCATTGGATAGATTCTGAAATGTTTATGCAAAAAAGAATTATAGGATTTGAATTACCACATACTCGTCAATCAATATATGCTCAAATTATGTTCATAATCCGTACTTTCAAAATTAAAGATAAAATAATGAGTATTAGTTTAGATAATGCAACAAATAATATAATAGTTCTGTTAATATGTTAAAAAATTATTTAAAGCCTGTAGTAAATGGTGTGTTTTTCATGATAGATGTGTATGCCATATAATAAATTTGATTGTACAATCCAGATTCACCTACTTGCAAACGACAGTATATAAAAATTCGTGGTATGATTGGTTTTATACATGGTTCAAATAGAAGAATACAAGATTTTAGAAATTTTTGTCATGCAAGAGGTGAAAATTTTAAAAAAGTAAAATTTGATAATAACACTAAATAGAATAGTACATATGATTTATTTAGAGATGTTTATAAACGTCAAAATATACTTATGGAGTTTTATAACACAAACTGATCATGAAATAACAAATCAACACTGACATTTATTATGTCAACTTTTAAATATTCTTAGAGTTTTTAAGAAAACACAAAAATATTAAATAGTGTTTATTACCCTACAATTCATCATGATCTGTTTGCATGTTTGGAAATAACAAATATGTTTCAACAATATAATATGATCCTTTTTGGGCTGACCTTATTTTTAATATGGAAGAATTTTTTTTAAATATTTTAAAGACATCCTACTGTTATTACTTGTGTAGAGACATTAAACCCCGTAATAAAATTAGAAGGTGTGGAAAGTGTTTTAGAAGATATAGTACAAAATATAAGTACTGAATATATTGATTACATTAAATTTTAATAATACATTTATTAAATTTTATAAACAATAGTTTTTAGTTTATAAACAATAGTTTTTGGTGTCTGTATATTCTACATCTACACGTGTA
This sequence comes from Panax stipuleanatus, assembly GCA_020205555.1. Classification (NCBI taxonomy): domain Eukaryota; kingdom Viridiplantae; phylum Streptophyta; class Magnoliopsida; order Apiales; family Araliaceae; genus Panax; species Panax stipuleanatus. The sequence continues at coordinate 8,368,312 of CM035122.1, read as the reverse complement.
CACAAGTAGTTTAAACGAACTTGGTTTATGTTGTAGTACTGATTAATGTACTAGTTAGTTTATTTAATATTACTAAGTTAATATTAGTTGATTAAAATTTATTAATATTTAATATTTTAAGAACATAAACATAATTAGTAGGTACTTTTTTTTAACAAAAATTGATTTGAATTTAAAAGCATTTGATTTTTTTCAGGTTATATATATATATTATATATATAAAGGGGGTTGATGAAACAGATTATCTGATTATTTGATGGACTGATAAGGGATAACGACGTCAAATCGTTCTCATTTGTATTACTAGCCAACAACCATGTTTCACATACTGCCTAAGTGCTAGCGCAACTCCTACTAGCGGCCAGGGAAATGACTAAATTGCCCTCAACTTTATTGGATTTTCAAAGTGGCCTCTACTCCTACTAGCGGCTAGGAAAAACGACGCCGTTTTACCTAACTGCTAGTAGGAGTAGCGGTCAGTCTCTACTAGAGTCTAGATGCTATAATAGTAGAGTAGTTCTACGATAGTAGAGTAACTTTGCAATAGTAGAGTAGCTCTGCGATAGTAAAGGATGAAGTCATTCCAAACTTTATGATCTAAATAATGATTCTACGATCGTTAAGTCGTGACTCTACGATCGTTAAGTCGTGACTCTACGATCGTTTAGTCAATAACTCTACGATCGTTTAGTTATGATTTAACGATCGTAGAGTCATTACTTATATCGTAGAGTTTATTGGACGGTTGGAGATCTGGTTGCTAGAATATAGTACATAGCAAATGGTTGCTATGGAGCATTCCACACACACACACACACACACACACACACACACACACACACATATATATATATATATATATATAACTTTCATTAGTAATTCTTTCCCACTCCCCTCAAGAAAAGGAAAAGGAAAAAGAAAATAGTTTTCCCCTTGGCCCTTGTGACTAGCAAAACTAACGTATCCATACAGGCTACAACACTTGGTTCTTGTGCAACCAACAACCACTTGTACAAGATTTAATGTCTGAAATAAGCATAAAGAAGAAATGTGGAGCCTTTGTTGCTGCAGCTTCCACCACCGCCATATCTACTGCTTCCTCATACTTGGATTTGGCCTCCAATTCCAATATTCACTTTTTCCCTCAGGCTCAGGCTCAGGCTCAAGTAGGTAATTAATTCCTTATCATGTTTGGTTTTTAGAAAGAAAAAATTGGATCTTCTTATGCATCCTAAGTTCAAACCAAAGATTAGATCTTTAGTGTTTACATTGTGTAAATGTTAACAGAACAATATTTTTCATTTTATTTGGAAATAATTTGTGACATGCCCAAGCCCAACGGTCTAAAAATAAGGGATTGAATATGCACATTGCGGATCAGACATGCACATTTTTATTAATAAAAAAAAAGGTGTTGGACCAGCATGGCCTAGCCTACAGGCATCAACATGTCATATTTTCGTTTGAGAAGCCTGGCTTGGCAAGCCCAAAGTCAAGGACTGGACTTAGTCAACGGCCAAGGCCTTGAAGGCCCAAGTCGACCTATTGTACACAGCTAGACTGGGCTTAGGCTCTAGGGGACGCGCCACGGCGACCTTGATCTTGGGTTAGGGTTGTTGGGCTGAGCCGCTGAGGTCCTGAGGATAAGGCAGGCCAGACATGCAACACGGACCAAGCAGGCCACAGTGTCCGGTCCAGGTCGGATTTTCACATCCAAAACACAGCGTGTTTAAAATATCCAGACCGGGCTTGACCAGTTTAGGGCTTGATCAGGCCGGATCAAGGCCAGGCCTCAAGCCCCAGGTTTTTTGTGTAACTCTAGATGGGCGGTATAAATACTTTTTAGAATTTCTAAAACTCGAAATTTTAATAGTGAAATTCAATGTGGATCTTTACAGCTTGACCATCGAATCCTTGCAACTGCGACTTTAGTTTCTGTTACTGGCTTATGGTGGGCAACAAGAAAACTGGACATACATCCTGCAATCCGATCTTTAATTGGAAGCACCCTCGGCATGGCTGCTCTTCAGGTTTTTATATCGACTTATTTAGCTCTGCAGCCTCAGCTTCATATTTATTCCCCATTGTTTATAATTAGTGTTAGCAATATATCTTTCTATAATTGATTTTTATCTTTGGTACACAATACACTATGGATTAGTATAAGTTGATGAATGTTGTTATATTGTTACGGCCTTGTCCTAATTGCAGGTCACTTTGGGGATATCAACTCTTGTATCTTATGTGCCTGTTTCACTGGGGAGTGCCCATCAAGCTGGAGCTTTGACTCTTCTGACCCTTATGATCCTGCTCAATCATACTGTACGGCGACCTTCGTTATCTCTTCTGAAATCGTTGCCTTCAGTTGCAAGAACTTGATATTTTTCGCTAGGTTTACATTCTAAATTAGGCTTAAAATATTTACGTTTAGACATTCAAATTGTCCACTTAACAAACAGTCGCATTTGTTTTTTAAAAAAGAATAGAAGGCATATGCAGTGAAGGTCTTTGCTTACATTTCCTTGCACAATCATTTTTTTAGTCTTGAACTGTTGTCATTTGAATCATCATCACTCCCTGCTGAATTGCTGATATTTTTTATATGTACTTTACACCATAGTTGTCAAATAATTGTCTAGTGTAGTGATGGTATTTAATTTAAATAAATAAAATGTCTCAATTCTTGCCAGGTTTTCAAGGGAATTGTATCATAATTATGACGTCATAAATTGTATACACCATAATATTAGCATTTTCATATGCACTATCCAATGCTAACAAAATGTTGTAGAGGAGATTCAGGTTACATTTATCATAAGAAATTCCATGTTCAAGGCAGGATGGGATGGGTTTAAATAAAGCTAAGCTTAGTGTTACCTAGTGGGATTCTTGTTGGGGACTATCAAATAGAACACAAGTTACACTAGTGCTGCAAACGAACCGAACTGTTCGCGAACCGGTTCGGTTTTGGTTCAATTCGGTTCGAGTTTGACTTGCTCGCCTAGTCGAGTTGAGTTCGCACCAGAGTGTTCCGTTCGATTGCTCGATCCAACATGTTCGCGAACCATGTGGTTCGAGTTCGGTTTGATAAGTTTGAAATCGGTTCGAGTAGTTCGATATCTTAATTACATGTTTAAATTGTTTTTAAAATTCTAAATTCAAATAATTGGTTATTTCATATTAAATTCTAAAGTTTGTCTTATTAATAATTGTTAAATTTGTAGTTATTTTTTTATTACTTAACATCTTTTTTGTTTTTATAATAATTTATTATTAGTAAACTTTTTTATTAAATAATTAATAAATAATAATGTGTACTTCTTCACCTCTAAATCTAATTTAATTAAAATAATTTTCATATTTTCATAAAATTTTGAACAATGATTGTTGGATTATTATAATTTACATCTCAAATAATTTAATAAATTATAACCAATGTCATAAAGCGCATAAATAAAGTCATTAATCATCATGCAATGACAATTTGACATTAATTAAAGAATGATACAATACAGTTACTTACATGTACATGAGTTATTGAAATTGTCAAATTGAGATAGAGAATAGAGAAATCAAGTCTTCAATGTACGTATCGAAATTTCAGTAATAGAGTAATAATCATTAAATTATTTACTTAATAATTTTGAAACTTTAAAAAACTATACATAAATTTGAAGATCGAAAATAAAAACTAGATATTGAATTTAAAAATTATAAAAAAATTGAATATTAATTAAAAATGACAAAAAAAAAATACATTACTAATATTAAATTGTGAGGTTTTGATAATAATTTGTTTGTAGACTCTGGTTGAAGTGGTTGGACCTTGAAGAATTGAAAGTCTTTTCGATATTAATATTTGATTATTGATATTTGTAAATTAAGAATTTTTAAGTACTTGTTAACTTTTAACTTTTAAGTGAATTATAATTTCTAAGTTCTAAGTAATCATTTTTGATTTTGGTCTTTTTGGATAAATGATGATTATAATATTTGGTCTAATTTTTAATTGAATACTTAGATTCTTAGAGAAGACATTTTTTGTATTTATTTAACTGTTTTTTGCTTCAGAGTTCTAAGTTTGTGTTCGTGAACAAATTTGTGTTCGTGAACAAATTTTTATTCGTGAACAAGTTTGGTGTTTGTGAACATAGTTTGTGTTCGCGAACAAGCTTATGTTCGACTTATTCACAAACTGTTAGCGAACTCGATCATGTTCACGAACACCAAACGATCCGAACTCGTACATAATTGTTGGTTCGATCAAGTTATTCGAACATGTTCGAGTTCGACTAAAAGTGTTCAAGTTTGGTTCGAGTTCAACAAAATTCGGTTCGATTCGTTTGCAAGCTCTACTTACAGCCATTTGCATTTAGTTTCAACGCATTCACACTCAAAAACCATCAGCAACAATAAACTTCTAATACATGATTGGTTTGAATTCTACACAAATCTAATATTGCAGAGGCAGGTCCTGTATACCCTAACTGAGAAGTAATAAAAGGACTCGAGCCCTTGCAGATTCCAAATTCTTGCTGTGCTAGATTTGATCAATTATATATGTTCCAACAGGATGATCAAATAATTTTACACTGCATTTATGCTCTTCCATGGGACGCAGATCAAGACAATAATAGATTATATTGAAGAATAATGTTAGGGATCTTAAATAAATCTCAAATGACATGATATTGAATATTTAAATGAAAAATTATGGTATAACCAATCACACCAGATTTATTCAACTAATGTTGTAATGACACGTCATTTGAAACACTTTTTGAGAGCAAAAATTTGAGACCTCTTGCATCGTCCTATTGACGAAGCACCTGTAGAACTCTAATTGTTTATGTGCTCTGAGACAAATTATATGAGAGAAAAAAGTGATTCTCAATAGTTTAAATAACATCATAAACATTCTTATGCAACAATAGCCTAAGAGTCGACAGCAATAACGAGGTTATACTGAATGGCCTGCAGGAAGAACTAGTAGAACTGAGAGAAGTATTTACCAAATGAAAGTATTAAAGCTGCATTCTAACCATCTTCAAGGTAACAACAGTATAAAGGAGTCGATGGTAATTCCACACCTTTCAAGCTCTAAAGTATACGGATAGACAATCAATTATAACAGTATGTTCTTACATAAACCTGAGGCTAAGAAAATCTAGAAACAGAAATGATTCTAACGGCCACGCCCACGTCCACGCCCACGCCCTCGTCCACGCCCGCGTCCCAAAGGTTTCCCTGAATTTAAAAAAATCATTGAGATCAAAACCAGTAATGCAGGAGAGTAGTAAATACAGATGTATAAAATTATCTGGAAATGATGAAAGGGGAAGAGAGCATACCAGCAGTTGGCTTCTTGGGCTTGACCCTTGGTGTCTCTTCCACTAACAAGGTCTCAAGATTTAAGCTATCAGGAAGAATATAATAGCGAATATTGTTGCCTCTCACACTTAGATGATCAAGAGCCACTGGATTTTTTCCCTTCAGAGTCAATTTCACTGCCTTCAAATGTGTGTTCATACTGATATCCACACCTACAAAGGATCAACAAAGTCATTAGTTGAGGTCATGAAGTTAAATTTATAAGTTTTCTTGAACTCTGCCAACGATGGAAAATAAAATTTGTACTACACTTGGTGGTCACATGGGGGGAATAAACTTGGATGATGCTGAAAATATTAAGGTGTACAGTTGTGCATGAAATTCAATCAAAGCCAGGAAACAAAACATAGGTGTTTCTCTTGTAGTATATCATAAGTAGAAATTAAATTTCTGCACTCTTGCTCTACGTATCAAAATTAACATAAAAATCCTCCAATATCCTCCTTTAATTGTTATTCACCTTTAGGCGCCACCAGTTATTACCAAGCTAAATCCTTACTAACTTGGATACTGCCATTTGATAGTTTTGACTACAGTCTAGGAAATGATGAATACTTGAAGAAGGATGGAGCTTATGCACCACAAAAGCAAAAGATAATTTTAGAAGCTTATATTCAAACTTCAGTATAGAATTGATGCTTTACGGAAACAAGGGGGAAAAAATTAAATGGTTCATCTGCCAGGATTCAAATAGCTTACCCAACAAAAAGAAAAAAAACTTTTGGCAGAAGCAGCAATATAGAAGACCAGACACGTAATCTTTCCAATCCTTGACTTGTTGAAAGGCGTAAGATCTTATCTGAGAGGCTGGTTGAATTGGAATCAGGGTTAAAAAAATCGGGTCTAACAAAATTCTGACCAAGGAACTTTCCAAGTCTTCCAGATTCATAGCATTTGACTTCTGGAAAAGATTTGAAAGAGGGAATATGTTTTATACCAAAAAATTTATATGCTTGAGCCAAGTGAGACTTAACTGACTAAATAGGAACAGTTTACAAATGAATCAGGACATAAGATCACCAATGTATCTAGAAGGGTCTGTAGAATGGCATAACAATGTCTAATCAATCGAGGATATAGCAGTTACAATTTCTTAAACCTGCATCTTAAGGAAGTGAGTGGCTATTCGAGTCATTGAGTGTAAAGTGGAATCCTGCGGCAAATCATGGAGAAAGAAGTTACAGAGAGTGAATAGAAAAACCAACATAAGTTGCAACTAACAACTAGAGAACCCCTTAACAGCACCTACATCTCTGCATATCTCTGAATTTTCAGACAACCACAGTTAGAAATCTAAATCGTATATTCGTATTTATGTAGATTTTTACTCCTGTAGTTTACAATAGTACAATTGTACATTTAGTTTTACTGCTTTCCTTTCTGTTTATTTTAGTTTAATGTAATTTTACTTTCCTTGTGAAGTAGATAATTCTTCATTTTCAGTACCTTGCTAGAAGTGCCTTTAATTTCAAGAAAGTAGCTGTACTATATCCTAATTGCAATTCTCACAAAGTATAGCTAGATTACTTGTGTTGTCATTTTAGTAAAATAAATCTTTCTCTAAATATATCAACTCTAAGCAACATTTTTAGTCGCATCATAAAACTGTCGTGTAGGCAAATTCAACCTAAACTGAAGGGTGCTCCCTTACTTCAAAACTTGCTCTATCAGCCCTTAAGCATATAGGAGATCATGTGGTACTTATTCGGGTCTGGAGACCCTAGTATCACTGGGCAATGGGCACCATCACAACAATATTTACAGCCAAACCACAAACTAGGTCTAGATTAATCGGGTTGCAGTGGATCAGATTCCCACATCAACTTTGAATAATTTCTGAAATTACACAAGTTTATGAAATTACATCAAAAAGGAAAATGAGAAAAGCCCATTTTTCTACAAGCAGTGTATTCGAATTGTGTTATGCAGACATGGACTTGACCTAATTAAAGCTTGGTACTCACCAACAAGATAGCAGGCATCCACATTACATATGCGGAATCCAAATCAAGGCTTGCTTTATACATGGATATCACACAAACCCTAGCTCTTAAAGAAGGAATTCGTACGAAAAGAAATAAAAACCCATCAGCAGCGCATAATCAAAATACAAATAGAGTATATTCAAGAGGTAATGCGTAAGAATGTGACCTGTTATTGTGCCTTTTACCACAGTGCCGTTCTTCAGCTCGATTGAGACGGTCTCGTTGTTTAACTTCATCAAAAACCTACCCCAAACAACAAAATTATATATACATATCAAGTTCAGACTGTAATTTTTTCCGAATAGAAAACAAAACAAGTGCAATAAAGAGATGGAAATTAAGAGAGAAATTAACCTGACGAGCTTCATTGTTGTTGGAAGAAAAAACAGAAAGAACTAGCTAAGCTATCTACTAGTCTAGGGCTTGAAGCGGGAGATGTAATTTGTGTTCAGTGTTAAACACAGAAATAGAATTTAATTTGTTAAATTTAAAAATATACTATAAAAACAAAAATTTTACTCCCTCTAAAAAAACAAAAAGTCTAAACAGACAGTAATATAGGACATGAATGTTGGACTGGAGTGTATTTAACTTTTAATTATTTATATTTTGACCCCCAATGGGGTAAAAATACAAATAAATTAAAGTCCAATCCACCTCCTGTCCCATATTCCTGTCTATACTAGAAGAACTCCTAAAAAAAATCCTTAAAATTGTTCACTCACTAAATGTTTTTACCTAAAATCTTTCTTTGTTTTTTTCTCTCAATTTTTTTTTTAGTTTTTCTCTCTTAATTCCTTCTTTTCATTACCAACATCCATCCACTATGTAGCTCCTACCATTCCATTAAGGTGAAGGAATAAGGTAAAAATGAGACATGACATGATGTAGTGGCTCCCCCCATCTCACTTGTGAACACCCCCAAATTCGGGTACTTCAATTTTACAGGACTTAGTGTTCACTATACAAATATCATCTATCTATCTACCTATAGTAAATGCAAACCATGCAATAAATAGAATTAAATCCTCCCCTTATGGAGTTACAATATCTGAGTAATAAATAAAATAAATTCCAGGTCATACTAACATTAAACATCTGCGCGGAACATAACAAATAAATAGTCTTACACAACTAACATAAAGCTGAAACATAAACATATAAATAAACAACAAGTCTTCATCACTTGTTGACCTTGCCCTTGCCTTTGCTAGTAGAAGACTCTTCGGACCTTTCGTTCTTAACTGCAATGTTATTATTACGCAAGAGTGAGCACGATTGCCCACAAGTATAATAATATGACAACAATATAATAACATGCGAGTGAATCAAAGACATCTGAATAAAGAAACCCAACTTTTGACTCGAGGATAAATAACAGGAATCAAAATAACATCTGAGGGTCATAAGACCTTGAACTATGTCCTAGTTGTAAAGTGTTTATACTTTAAACCTTTAACAGTCATAAGACTATGGACTTTACTTCTCGTACTTAGGGGGATCAGCCCTTAGTACCATACTGTGCACAATATCTCAACGCTAAAGCGTAAATAATTCCCTTTACAGAGTTTTTCATCTCAGTTTTGACATCAGAGTCCGCAGCCAAAGGAAGTTTGGTTTGGATAAGCTCAATAAGTATTCTAGAATTTGAAACGTTTATCAACTATGAACTAGTCGAATCAATAAGAGTTCACTAGTCCTATAAGGTTCAACAATAACATCGATATTCAACTTGAACAATAAATCTCAAGAGTATACAATCGAATTAGTATTGTATAACTGAAGTAATACTTAAAAGAATAACAATATCTCATATGAAAATCTTAACTTGAATAAACAAGGGATAAGAACTTGTTCAATCGATAACCTTGAATTTAGAAAGTTTGTTCAATGAAAGTAAAGTTAGGAACTTGCTTAATAACAATAAGTTAGTGATAAGATACTTGCTCAATGTAAAAGTAAAGTTTGAGTTTAGAAACTTGCAAAATATTAAACAAGTTTAAGGATAGAAACTTGCCTCTTGCACAAGCTACAAATATAATTACAATTCACTTCCTCAACGTCCTACACATTACATTATGTATACGACATCGATTAGTTTTCCTAACTACCATGTTTAACTGTTGAGCTATTCACTTAAGTTCGACTTACAACTTGGTTTATAATATTACTCAATGGCTAACCACATAACATGAATATAAACTCACAACATGCATATCACACATGTATAACCCTTTAAACAATCATAATCAAGTTTTACAATTACGATATTCAAGTTCGCACTTAGTTTGTTAACTTGAACCTTCACATTATCTTATACATGTCAATAACTTAATTTATTAATCATGAACTTCAAATCATATAATATTCATGTATGTAACTTAAAACAACATCTTTTATTATCGAGAACACTACACTTGTATGCGTGCATGTCCGAAGCCCTCCGATTGCCTACGAATACGCATCAGTCATAAAGATGACCATTTTTACCCTTTTTAACGATTTCAAATTGAAAAACTTAAAGAATAAAAGTTGTAGGTCTATTCGTTATCTTTCCGAATCATCTTGAATCGCCTTAATCGGAGTTCGTATGAAAACGTTATGCTTATTTTACTACAGGAGGTCAAAACAGTCTCGAAAACAAAAAAAGGCTCCCAAACAGCCCTTATACCCCCTGGGGCGGGTCCTAATGCCCATGAACACCCGCTGGGGCGGGTCTCCCTGCTGGTGCACTCCCTGGTTCGCGATGAACACACAGAGTAGCCCAAATAAATCCAAATTACACTAACGTAATGAATTATAAGGCTACCCATAATGTAAAAACTCCACAGAAATATTATATAACATTTCTAGCATGATCTTAGCATTTTAAATCACGTATTTACACAATCTAAGGCATCTATTTTCACTGTTTTCAATATTTTGTAAAGTTTTGAAGGAAAATAAGAAATTCAACGTTACAGATTCGTTATAACACCGAATCCGTTCGTTTAACTTCCATTTTTTTTATTTAAACGTACATAATTACATGCAAGTATTAATTTAAGTTAAATAAACGTATAAAGCGTGTAAATTTTGTACGTAAGGGCCATATGGGCCATATGTACAATTTCTACACTCTGTAACTTTTGAAAATCTAATTATCAACAAAATTCCATGGTGTGATCACTGAAAGTTATGCATATATGGCATATAATATGTTATAAACACATATGAACACACATATAGCAATATAATGAACAAATATCAATTTTCTCATTCACAGAGAATTTTTAAAGCACGTAAATAGAAAAACTTTGTAAAATTTTGAAAACCCAATTAAGGCCTAATTACATGAATTCGATTATTTTAATTCATTCATACCAAATACAAAATATGTTATAATGATATAATAACACATATATAAGCATATAATCAAAAATTGTTAATTTTTCCCATACACAGAGAACTCAGAATATATGTTCATGAAGGAAACATAGTACGTGAAATAAAACTGGGACAAAGGAATTACCCCTTTCAAACTCTGTAAAGATGATATGGATTCTTTTTTTTTGATTCTTCAAATTCTTTCAACTCTCTCTCAATTCTCTTTTTCCTAAGTTTTCTCAGAGTATGTATATGATATATAGTAGTTCTGATATATGTTTATAAGATATAAGTCTGATATGAATAATATACATATACGTATAATTAGTCGTGGGGTCATGGTCGTCAGTTAATCCCATAATGGGTTAACTTGCCTCAACCTTCACCAAGGCGTTGTTTGCTTGTCCCTTATTCCCCCTTTTCCATTTAATTTAATTAACTTACTATTATATAGTTAATTAAATGTCACACCCAATTAATCAAATAATTCTATTTAAATCAATTAAATAAAATTGCACAATTTCACAATAATTCACATAGTTATATAATTAAAATTCTTATTTATTAATTATGTCAAATTATTAAATATCTAATTAATTATTAAATTAATTAAAATAACATTATGCTTATTAATTAATTCACTAAATGAAATAAACTCAATTAAATACATACTTTGAATATAAAAATTCGCCACATTAATTTAACTAATGTAACACATATAATTAAATTACTCTACCAAAAATTCATCAATTAATTATTTAACTCAATAATTAAATCATCAAAAAATATTTATTTAATTCAATAAATATTCAAAATAAATTATAAAAATCTTGTTCGTCGCATCTTTTCCCCCTTAAAAAGATTCTGTCCCCAGAATCACAGTTCAATTAAATTTCGTCCCGTTACATTCTCCCCCCTTAAAAAGATTCTGTCCCCAGAATCGCATACACATAAATTAAGTAAATAAATGTGGGTAATTCTTCATCATATTCTCTTCGAGTTCCCACGTAGCTTCTTCAACATTGTGGTTCCTCCAAATTACCTTAACAGAAGGTATAACTTTGTTTCTGAGGACTTGCTCTTTCCTGTCAACAATTTGAACAGGAATTTCTTCATAGAATAAGTCTTTTTCAAAATGTAGGGGTTCATATTCAATCACATGCTTGTAATCGGGTTTGTAGGGGCGTAAAACTGAAACATGAAAGACGTTGTGGATATTCTCTAGCGCCGGAGGTAAGGCTAACTCATACGCAACTTCTCAAATCCTTCGCAGTACCTCAAAGGGTCCAATGAATCTCGGGTTCAATTTTCCCTTCTTACCGAATCTGATCTTTCCCTTCCAGGGAGAGACTTTCAAGAACACATAGCTACCCGATTCAAACTCAATGTCCTTATGGTGTGGATCGGCGTATTTCTTCTGCCTATCCTGAGCGGCTACCAGTCTTGTCCGGATCACTTTGACTATCTCTGCTGTCTGTTGTACCAACTCTGGACCTAGCAATTGTCTCTCGCCAACTTCATCCCAGTATAGCGGAGTTCTGCATTTTCTTCCGTACAACGCTTCATAAGGCGGTATGCCAATATTAGCGTGGTAACTGTTGTTGTAACCGAATTCCACAAGCGGTAGGTGATCATCCCAATTTCCTTTAAAATCTATGATGCATACTCTCAACATATCTTCCAATGTCTGGATCGTTCTTTCACTATGTCCATCTGTCTGAGGGTGATAAGCCGTACTCATTCTCAACTGTGTCCCCATGCATTCCTGTAGTCACTTCCAGAAGTTTGATGTGAAGCGCGGATCTCTGTCGGAAACAATTGACACTGGAACTCTGTGCCTCGAAACAATCTCTTTCACATATAACCTTGCCAACTGATCTAAGTTGAATCTGATTTTGATCGGAAGGAAGTGTGCTGATTTCGTCAGTCGGTCAACGATAACCCATACGCCTTTCTGAGTCGTCGGAAGGCCGACCACGAAATCCATCGTAATGTGTTCCCATTTCCATTCTGGGATTTTCAGGGGTTGTAGCAAACCACTCGGTCTCTGATGTTCTGCTTTCACTTTCTGACAGGTTAGAAACTTTGCAACACACTCAGCAACATCTCGTTTCAAATTCTGCCACCAGAAGTGCTATCGAAGATCCTGGTACATCTTGGTACTACCGGGGTGAATCGAATACCGTGAGATATGAGCCTCGCTCAAAATGTCCTCCTTAATCTCTGACACTGACGGTACCCACACTCTGTTCTCAAATCTCAGTAGTCCCTCACCGTCTATCTTGAATCTCAGTTTGGTTCCTTCATATATCTTTTTCTTAACCTTCTCACATTCTTCGTCCTGAAGTTGAGCTTCCTTAACTTTATCCAATAGGGTTGTACCAGCTTGCATCTAAAATAACTTCTCGTCAATCTCCATCGGATACTTCACTTCCAATTTCAGCTTTTCCATTGCTGAAATTAGCTCCTCCTGAGTAGTCAACATCATCAATTTCTCCCGACCCTTTCTGCTTAAGGCGTCGGCAACCACATTAGCCTTACCCGGATGGTATAAGATTTCACAGTCATAGTCCTTAATTAACTCCAGCCACCTTCTCTGGCGCATATTCAACTCTTTCTGTGTAAAAATATATTTCAGACTCTTGTGGTCTGTATATATTTCACACTTCTCCCCATAGAGATTGTGACGCCCCCAGAATAGGTCCATTCAACCCAACCCATTCTGAGTCGCCAAATATATGGTACAGAATTCAAATAGAAACTTTATATCATACGGTCGTGCAAAATACGACTACACAACTGTGAGTCTCAATACAAATATGTAGAAAATATTAAGATTCAAACTAAGTCCTCATTACAATTATTATCACACTATTTATCAGAAATAGTGAGGACTACTACTGCTCTAACTCGGACCATCACTCTGTCCCCCGACTAGTCCCCGCAACATTCTCATTTTCTGAAGAGGACAACAGATGAAAAGGGTGAGCTCAACTAGTTCAGTAAAGAATATTATGACTAAGATAATGAAAAAATAAATTATCGTTAGCCTTCAACAGTTCAGATAAAATATAATGGACAACCAATCTTAGATCAATATTCGCAGCGGAAATAACAAATCATTAGAAGAGTTAAGCAGAGAATGAAGTCTACTATCTTCTATGATTTAAAAGTCCATCATCAATATTTTATCCCTGTAACATCAATCAATATGCATCTCGAGTCAATATTCATCTTTGCACTACAGGCCAAAGATATTCATTTGTATCATCAGTGGTCATGTTCATCTCAACACCTGTCATCTTTGCACTACGACCAAAGATATTCATCAGGTAATCATTCATCTTTGCTCTACAGGCCAAAGATATTCAGTTACATCACCTTTTAAGACTGAGGATGATGAAAAATATTTTAAAGAACGAATCCAGTGAGATAAAAGACAAAGATTAGGGATTCGTCATCTAGTTTATCCAAATTCAAGAATAATCCATAATAATACTTTGTGGAGCAAAATTCAAGAATAAAGCCCAAAACTTGGATACAATCAAAGATAGTAACCTTAACAGACAATTTGGACAAATAGAAGAAAAATAAATTTTCCCGTGAATAGTGCCGTATACGTGAATAGTGCCGTATACGTGAATAGTAACCCCGACGGAAAAAGTAAGAATTTCAACATAAAATTCATGACAATATTTTTGTATAATGATATTGAGAAGAATAACATCATTTACGAAAGAAATAACATCCCTTACCTCAAAAGAACAGTATCTCTGACTGAAATATCGGATATAATACCGACGGAAGCTTGTACTGAATAGTAATACTCAAAGTATTGAAATACTCACAAAACTACGCTCGATATTATAGAGAGAGAAAACTTCTGATTCTGGTATGATTTTCAATTCTAACCTAAGCACCCTATTTATAGGAAAAGCTTAGGATGCCAAAGGAGACTAAAATAATAAAATAATATATTTTTTTAAAAAAAATTCCGCCGCCTGGCGGCTAAAAATTTTAGATTTTTCAACAACAAAAGTGGGGCCCACCATTTTATTTAAAAAATATTTATTTTCCGAAACTTCAATAATTCATAACAAATAGCCCCTTTGTCAGAAAAATACAAATTCTATGTCCTTCCATAGGAAATTTAATTCTCTACAACTTTGCAGAAGAAAGGTTTTCCAAATTCCAAACATAAATTATCCGAAATCCATAAACAGATGATTTCCCACACCAAAATACTGATAAAAACACATCAGCACTAATTCCTTCTTTAATATCCACAAAATAAATATTTTCTTATCATATAAATCAATAATTAATTATTCACAAATAATATTATAGAACTACAATATTAACAACCAGGTCGTTCCCAGGAAAGAGGGGGCCTTCCGATAAGGACTTCTCCCTACTGGCGCGCAATTAAATAACCCCTCCTAGACAGAACTTCCTTAGACATTGTCAATAATGCTATCTAATAATATTATTCAAATAATATGAATTATTGAGTTGATAACGTGAAATACTGTGCAACGACAATTATTGAATCAATACTACAAAATATCAACTGTAGCCATTATTGAATCAATCATAAAAAAATAGCAACGTAGCAATTATTGAGTCAATAAAATATCAATGCAGCAATTGTTGAGTCAATAATATAAAATATCAACGTAGCAATTATTGAGTCAATAATATAAAATATTGAACAGTAAATACTGTAACAATAATTGAGTAGGTTCCTTCTCACGTAAGACTCAATAATTCGAAATACTGTGCAATACCGTGTGCTACTGCGTAACACCGCGTACTGTATTTTAACCACCGGGTATTTCAACAGTACTAACGGTAACAACTACGCCGTTATCTTGTAAAAAAGTTATTTCTGTCGCTTTCTATATCCGACAGTTATTCCGTTGTGGGGGCCCACAAATAGCTGCGCCGTCGTACGAATATTCCCAGACAACAAGAATATTCCACGACCAAACGAATATTCCCCGACAACAAGAATATTTTATAACCACTTGCTCATTTTAAAAATGTTTGCACATTTCACCCATAACTTTCATATTTATCAAATCAACACCTTACTATTTCGAAATAATATATAAAGAAAATTAAATCTTTATTCATAAAAGTTGGGGTCTTACAACCTCCCCTCCTTATGAAATTTTGTCCTCGAAATTGACGTACGTACCTGGTATGTCGAAAAGGTGAGGATACCTCGCTTTCATTTCCGATTCCAACTCCTAGGTCATTTCCTCAATTGCATGGTTTCTCCACAAAACTTTAACTTGAGGTATAATTTTCGAGCGTAGGACATGCTCCTTCCTATCCAAGATCTTGACAGGTACCTCCTCGTACGTTAAATCTTCAGCTATCTCGTCTGGTTCTAACTGAATAATGCGATTTGGATCCTTCACATATTTACGTAACACGGATATGTGAAACACATTATGAACACGAGATATGCTTAGAGGTAAATCAAGTCTATAGGCCACATTTCCTACTCGGTCAAGAATCTCAAATGGACCAATGAATCGTGGGTTGAGCTTTCCTCTCTTCCCAAACCTTGTAACTCCTTTCCATGGAGCAACACGTAATAACACATGGTCTCCAACATTAAATTCCACGTCCTTTCGATGAAGATCTGCATAACTCTTTTGTCGATCCTGTGCCGTCTGTATACGTTGTCGGATTATTTGGATCTTTTCTGTAGTCATACGTACTAACTCTGGTCCCAACAATGTTGCTTCACCCACCTCATCCCAACATACTGGAGAACGACACTTTCTCCCATACAACGCTTCGAATGGAGCTACGCCTATACTTGCCTGATAACTGTTGTTGTAGGAGAATTCCACCAATGGTAAGTACTTATCCCAACTCCCTTTGAAGTCTAGAACACAAAGTCTCAATAGATCTTCAAGAGTTTGAATAGTCCTCTCTGATTGTCCGTCTGTTTGAGGATGATAAGCCGAACTGAAGCGTAAGTCCGTGCCCATAGCTTTCTGCAAACTGATCCAAAATCATGAAGTAAATCTGGGATCACGATCCGAAACTATGGATACTAGCATGCCATGCAATCTCACAATCTTATTCACGTACATATGAGCAAGACGTTCAAGGGAATAAGTCTCTCGTATCGGCAAGAAATGAGCAGACTTGGTTAATCTATCAACAATAACCCAAATCGCATCTAAGCCTTGAGAAACCTTGGGAAGACCCGTAATGAAATCCATCGTAATGTGTTCCCACTTCCATTTCGGAATCTCCAGTGGTTGCAATGGACCCTTCGGCACTTGATGCTCCGCCTTTACACGTTGACAAGTTAAACATCTTGAGATGAACTCCGCGATCTCTCTCTTCATATTACTCCACCAAAATGTATGTCGAAGATCACGATACATTTTAGTACTCCCAGGATGGATTGCAAACGGTGTGTTGTGTGCCTCCATCATGATTCTATACTTCAAGTCAAAATCGTTAGGAACACAAAGTCTGGAGTTGACTCGAAGTATTCCCTCTTCATCGATTCTTGCTTCTGGAATTGCACCTTCTTGCACCTTCTTCTTCATCTTCATCAGCTCCGCATCCGTAGCTTGAGCAGCTTTAACTTTATCAATCAAAGCTGGTTCTACGAGCATACTTGACATCATTGCACTCGTTCTCACATATGATCTTCTACTCAACGCGTTAGCTACCACGTTCGCTTTTCCAGGATGGTATTGGATAGTATGATCGTAATATTTCAACAGCTCAAGCCAACGTCGTTGCCGCATGTTGAGTTCCTTCTGAGTGAAGAAATATTTAAGGCTCTTATGATCCGTATAAATCTCCACTTTCTCTCCGTACAAGTAATGTCTCCAGATCTTCAACGCGAATACGACTGCTGCCAACTCTAGATCATGAGTAGGATAATTCCTCTCATATTCTTTGAGTTGTCGCGAGGCATAGGCTATGACTTTCCCATGTTGCATGAGAACACATCCTAACCCTTTGCCCGAAGCATCGCTGTAAATAACAAATCCATCCGAACTAGATGGTATTGTCAGAACAGGTGCCGAAATAAGTCTCCTCTTGAGCTCTTGGAAGCTCTTCTCGCATTCCTCGCTCCAAACGAATTTTGTATCTTTCCGAGTCAACTGAGTTAATGGAGTAGCGATTCGAGAAAATCCCTCTACGAACCTCCGATAGTAACCAGCTAAGCCCAGAAAGCTTCGTACTTCGGTCACCGACTTAGGTTGCTCCCAGCTTTGTATTGCTTCAATCTTCGCCGGGTCCACAGATACTCCACGTTTCGATACCACGTGCCCAAGGAATGCTACTTCCTCAAGCCAAAACTCGCATTTCTTCAGCTTAGCATATAGCTTGTTCTCACGAAGCTTTTGAAGTACCAACTTCAAATGGTGTTCATGATCTTCACGGCTTTTAGAATAGATGAGAATGTCATCAATAAAGACAACAATGAATTGATCTAAATACTCCTTAAATACACTGTTCATCATATCCATGAAAGCAGCAGGAGCATTAGTCAATCCAAAAGACATGACTAAGAACTCATAATGCCCGTACCGTGTTCTGAAAGCAGTCTTTGGAATATCCTCAGTTTTAATCTTCAACTGATGATATCCAGAATGAAGATCGATCTTTGAAAAGAATTGCGCTCCTTGCAACTGGTCGAACAGGTCATCAATACGAGGTAACGGATACCTATTCTTGATGGTGACATGGTTCAACTCCCGATAGTCAATACAAAGTCGCATACTCCCGTCTTTCTTCTTTACGAATAAAACAGGAGCACCCCAAGGAGACGTACTAGGACGAATAAAACCGATGTCTAACAACTCTTGTAATTAAATCTTTAACTCCTGAAGTTCAATAGGAGCCATTCGATATGGGGTTTTAGAAATGGGCTTTGTACCGGGCTCAAGGTCAATAAAGAATTTAACTTCACGTTCTGGGGGTAGACCGGGAAGTTCTTCGGGAAATACATCAGGAAACTCATTAACAACGGAAATATCATTCAAACCTGACGTATTCTGATTTAGATCAGTGACATGAGCTAAGAAAGCTTGACATCCGTTTTTCAATAAACGAATAGCTTTATGACTTGAAATGATATTAACTGATTTTAGTGGTTTGGTGATTTGGATTCGCACAACAGGTTGATTAGGAATATGAAAACTAACAACCTTATGAAAACAATCAATTTTGGCATGGTAAGTGGTTAACCAGTCAATTCCTAAAATCACGTTAAATGCAAGTATTTTCAAAGATATAAGATCAACAGGTAAGGTAAGGGTACCAATCTGAATCAAGCAAGATTTGTAAACTATAGATGTAACAAAGGTTTCTCCTAACGGAGTTTCAACAGATAAGTCAAAGTCTAACTTATCAGAAGTCAAGTTCAAACGTTGAGCACAAGCAGGTGAAATAAAGGAATGGGTAGCACCGGTATCTAACAAGGTGTAAACTTCGCAAGAGTTTATCGTAATCACCTCGTGTGGATTCCTCGCGTTTTGGGCTGTCACGATAAACGCTCTTCCAGGAATCACCGACTTTGACTTGTCTGCAACCGCCTTTGGAATCACCACCCCCGCTGAATTTGGTTTCGCAACAGGACAATCTCGAGCTATATGTCCTTCTTTTCCACAGTAATAGCATCCTTTGAATTGTTGTGGGCAGTTTGGGCTGATATGTCCCTCTTTCCCGCATTTATAGCATACGACCGGTGGTCGTTCTCCTCCCCTCGAAACAGTTGATGCTGGTGCTGATGTTGACATCTTCGCGTTCTCATTGTTATACCTTCTCTTTTTGAAATCTCCTTTCGATTCGCTTCTTCTACTATCATGGCCACGATAACCACCAGAGTGGTTACCGCTTCTGTCATACTTTCCTCCTCGCTGGTTGTCATTGCTCCGATGACTGCTGCCACCGGTACGACCTTGGTTGTGGTCCCTCGGTTGAACATAATCATTATCTCGTTCTAATAACTGGGCCCTGTTTACTACATCCGAATATAAAGAAAACTTATGAGAAATGAGGTATTGACGTATTTCGGGTTTCAAACCTCTTAGAAACATCCGCGTCATACGTTCCTCATTCTCCACCAAATGAGGTGCAAACCTGGACAGCTCTGCGAACTTAGCCTCGTACTGGGATACCGTCATGTTGTTTTGCTCGAGTCTGATAAACTCTACTTCCTTCATATGACGAATACTTTCAGGAAAGTACTTGTCATTAAACAGTTTTTGGAACGCTTCCCAAGACATCTGGAGTGCGGCAGGCTGGGTACGCTTCACGGATTTCCACCAGTAATCTGCCTCTCCACGGAACATAAACGTGGCGAATGGAACCTTCTGTTCCTCTGTACATCCCAAGACATCAAATATCTTGGTAATTTGTTTAATCCACGTCTCCGCCTTGATCGGATCTGGCTTTCCCAGAAACTCTGGTGGTCCCAATTCTTTGAACTGCTTGGCAGTGACAGCTCGCGTGTTGTTATTATCTCCACCTGTATGTTGCACACGAGTCTCCCTCGTCTGATTTTGCATGAACTGCAAAAAACTTCTAAACATCTCATCGTTTATCGTCTGACCAGCGTTATTTTCAGGATGAACATTGCCTTCTTGTTGCACGTTCTCCTGGTTAACGATTAAAGGTGTCTCCACGGTCTCATTCACTTCGTTGTTAACATTCTCAGCTGCCATTCTCAAATACTGCCATAAAACAAGGGTTAATTAAACAAGTCAACATATCACATATTAACCCTATGCTTCGACTGACCAATTAAATACCACATAAGCTTAGGTAGGACACACTAGCGAAAGATTTACTCGTCTCTCCCCTCCTAGTTCTATTCCCCGATCTCCGCCAGAGATCATATCCCTAAGCTCTGATACCAACTGTGACGCCCCCAGAATAGGTCCATTCAACCCAACCCATTCTGAGTCGCCAAATATATGGTACAGAATTCAAATACAAACTTTATATCATACGGTCGTGCAAAATACGACTACACAACTGTGAGTCTCAATACAAATATGTAGAAAATATTAAGATTCAAACTAAGTCCTCATTACAATTATTATCACACTATTTATCAGAAATAGTGAGGACTACTACTGCTCTAACTCGGACCATCACTCTGTCCCCCGACTAGTCCCCGCAACATTCTCATTTTCTGAAGAGGACAACAGATGAAAAGGGTGAGCTCAACTAGTTCAGTAAAGAATATTATGACTAAGATAATGGAAAAATAAATTATCGTTAGCCTTCAACAGTTCAGATAAAATATAATGGACAACCAATCTTAGATCAATATTCGCAGCGGAAATAACAAATCATTAGAAGAGTTAAGCAGAGAATGAAGTCTACTATCTTCTATGATTTAAAAGTCCATCATCAATATTTTATCCCTGTAACATCAATCAATATGCATCTCGAGTCAATATTCATCTTTGCACTACAGGCCAAAGATATTCATTTGTATCATCAGTGGTCATGTTCATCTCAACACCTGTCATCTTTGCACTACGGCCAAAGATATTCATCAGGTAATCATTCATCTTTGCTCTACAGGCCAAAGATATTCAGTTACATCACCTTTTAGGACTGAGAATGATGAAAAATATTTTAAAGAACGAATCCAGTGAGATAAAAGACAAAGATTAGGGATTCGTCATCTAGTTTATCCAAATTCAAGAATAATCCATAATAATACTTTGTGGAGCAAAATTCAAGAATAAAGCCCAAAACTTGGATACAATCAAAGATAGTAACCTTAACAGACAATTTGGACAAATAGAAGAAAAATAAATTTTTCCGTGAATAGTGCCGTATACGTGAATAGTGCCGTATACGCGAATAGTAATCCCGACGGAAAAAGTAAGAATTTCAACATAAAATCCATGACAATATTTTTGTATAATGATATTGAGAAGAATAACATCATTTACGAAAGAAATAACATCCCTTACCTCAAAAGAACAGTATCTCTGACTGAAATATCGGATATAATACCGACGGAAGCTTGTACTGAATAGTAATACTCAAAGTATTGAAATACTCACAAAAATACGCTCGATATTATAGAGAGAGAAAACTTCTGATTCTGGTGTGATTTTCAATTTTAACCTAAGCACCCTATTTATAGGAAAAGCTTAGGATGCCAAAAGAGACTAAAATAATAAAATAATATATTTTTAAAAAAAAATTCCGCCGCCTGGCGGCTAAAAGTTTTAGATTTTTCAACAACAAAAGTGGGGCCCACCATTTTATTTAAAAAATATTTATTTACCGAAACTTCAATAATTCATAACAAATAGCCCCTTTGTCAGAAAAATACAAATTCAATGTCCTTCCATAGGAAATTTAATTCTCTACAACTTTGCAGAAGAAAGTTTTTCCAAATTCCAAACATAAATTATCCGAAATTCATAAACAGATGATTTCCCACACCAAAATACTGATAAAAACACATCAACACTAATTCCTTCTTTAATATCCACAAAATAAATATTTTCTTATCATATAAATCAATAATTAATTATTCACAAATAATATTATAGAACTACAATATTAACAACCAGGTCGTTCCCAGGAAAGAGGGGGCCTTCCGATAAGGACTTCTCCCTACTGACGCGCAATTAAATAACCCCTCCTAGACAGAACTTCCTTAGACATTGTCAATAATGCTATCTAATAATATTATTCAAATAATATGAATTATTGAGTTGATAACGTGAAATACTGTGCAACGACAATTATTGAATCAATACTACAAAATATCAACTGTAGCCATTATTGAATCAATCATAAAAAAATAGCAACGTAGCAATTATTGAGTCAATAAAATATCAATGCAGCAATTATTGAGTCAATAATATAAAATATCAACGTAGCAATTATTGAGTCAATAATATAAAATATTGAACAGTAAATACTGTAACAATAATTGAGTAGGTTCCTTCTCACGTAAGACTCAATAATTCGAAATACTGTGCAATACCGTGTGCTACTGCGCAACACCGCGTACTGTATTTTAACCACCGGGTATTTCAACAGTACTAACGGTAACAACTACGCCGTTATCTTGTAAAAAAGTTATTTCTGTCGCTTTCTATATCCGACAGTTATTCCGTTGTGGGGGCCCACAAATAGCTGCGCCGTCGTACGAATATTCCCCGACAACAAGAATATTCCACGACCAAACGAATATTCCCCGACAACAAGAATATTTTATAACCACTTGCTCATTTTAAAAATGTTTGCACATTTCACCCATAACTTTCATATTTATCAAATCAACACCTTACTATTTCGAAATAATATATAAAGAAAATTAAATCTTTATTCATAAAAGTTGGGGTCTTACAGAGATAGTGTCTCCAAATTTTCAAAGCAAATACCACTGCAGCTAATTTCAAGTCATGGGTCGGATACCCTTCTCATAGTCTTTCAATTGTCGTGACGCATACGCAATGACCCTGCCGTTTTACATAAGCACACAGCCAAGTCCTTTATGCGACGCGTCACTATAAATCACAAAATTTCCTGTGTCGTTCGGAAGAGATAACACAGGTGCTGAACTCAACCTCTTCTTAAGCTCTTGAAAGCTTTCCTCACACTTCTCCGTCCAAATGAATTTCACCGATTTCCTAGTCAAATTAGTCAGCGGAGTTGCGATCTTGGAAAAGTCCTGAATGAATCTTCTATAATAGCCCCCTAATCCAAGAAAACTCCTCACTTCCGACGGTGTTTTCGGCTGATCCCAGTTCATCACAACTTCGACTTTAGAGGGATCTACCGAAATTCCGTCCTTGTCGATCACATGTCCAAGAAATTGCACTCTTTTAATCCAGAATTCACATTTCAAAAATTTAGCGTACAACTTCTCTCTTCTCAACGCCTCTGATGTTAACTTCAGATGTTCTACATGTTCTTCCTTGGTCTTCGAGTATACCAAAATATCGTCGATAAAGACCACCACGAATTTGTCCAAAAACGGCTTGAACACTCCATTCATTAAGCCCATGAATGCTGCAGGAGCATTCGTTAGATCAAATGACATCACCAGAAATTCGTAGTGACCATATCGAGTCCTAAATGCTGTCTTTGGAACATCCTCTGGCCTCACCTTCAGCTGATGATAGCCACTCCTCAAGTCTATCTTTGAAAAGTACCTTGCACCCTTCAATTGGTCAAACAGATCGTCGATCCTCGGTAATGGATATCTATTCTTAATTGTGACCTTATTCAGTTCTCTGTAGTCGATGCAAAGCCGCATCGTCCCGTCCTTCTTCTTCATAAACAACACTGGCGCTCCCCACGGCGATACGCTCGATTGGATGTACTTCTTGTCCAGTAACTCTTGCAGTTGTACCAGTAACTCCTTCATCTCTACTGAAGCCATCCGGTATGATGCCTTCGATATTGGGGCCGTCCCTGGCGCCAAATCGATCACAAACTCAACATCTCTGTCTGGAGGAAGTCCTGGCAGATCATCCAAAAATACGTCAATGAAGTCCCTCACGACTGGTATATCTTTACTTTCGGGTTTTCTTTACGACTATCGACTATGTAGGCTAAATATCCTACACAACCTTGTCTTAACAACTTCCTGGCCTGCATCATCATCAGACAACTCGCTTGTCTAGACGATTTGCTGCCATAAAACACAACCTTTGACGGGGTCATAAGGTTGATACACTTCCTCTGGCAATCAATTACAGTCCCATAATTGACTAGCCAATCCATTCCCAGAATAACATCGAATTCCCCAAGCCTAATCGGGATAAGATCTACGTTTATAATGTTACCCTTAATATCTACTCTACAGTTCTTGTGTACGTACTTAGCAGGGATTACTTCTCTATTCGCAATTTCTATGTTCATGGGGTATTCTAACTCGTCCATAGGCAATTCTAAGTTCTTAGCAAAGTTATCGGATATAAATGAACAAGTAGCACCCGAATCAAATAGTACATAAGCATTAACTTTATTGATCGGAATGATACCTGACACCACATCGCGAGACTGTACAGCATCCTGCACGATCATGTTGAAGGTCCTGGCGGTTGGTCCGTTGGTTGCGGTTGGTCCCGTGATAGTTAGAGCACTTTCCACCGCTGTTTTCCCTATTCTCTCCTGATCCTGCCACTCCAGATCCCTTCTTGGGACAGTCCCTTGCCATATGGTCCTTTGAGCCGCAAGTGAAGCAAGCGCCCTTCTTTGGGTTCGGACAGTTAGGTGCTATGTGGCCTTCCTGACCACAATTATAGCATACTCGTTTTCCCTTCATACAGACCCCAAGGTGAGCTTTCCCGCAGGTCGGACATGCCTCGATCCTCTTCTTCTGACCTCTTTGCTGATTCCTAGTTAATGAGTTATCATTCCACCTTCTCTTCTGATTATTACTCCCTCCCGTGTTGCTACCACTAGCCTTGTTGATTCCTTCACCTTCACTCTTCTTCTTTTTCTGATCTTGGTTATACTTTGTAACAGCGTCACTCCTGCCTTCAGCGAGAATGGCCTTCTCCAACACCCCAGCAAAAGTGTTCAATTGGAACATTGACACTTTGCTATACAACCAGGGCTTCAGGCCCTGCTCAAACCTCCTTGCCTTTCTCTGATCGGTGTGCACTTGATACGTGGCAAACCTAGCCAACTCATTGAATTTCGTCGCATATTCCGGTACGGACATATTCCCCTGTTTCAGCTTTAGAAACTGAATCTCCATTTGATTCTGCGAGCTGGTCGAAAAGCACATCTCGAAGAACATCTCTTTGAACCTCTCCCAGGTAATCACACCTTCACCTCCTCGGACCTTATTCGCTTGCCACCAATAGCTGGCCTCGGATTTCAGCATGAACGTTGCATAGGCGATTTTTTGGTCTTCTCTGACTCTGGCGACGTCGAAAACTTTTTCCATCTCCATGACCCTAGGTTTGAGCTTCTATCGGGTTCATGGTGTCTTTAAACTCTGGCGGTCCCACCGCCTTAAAGTCCTTGAACGTTGTGTTAGGTGGAGCTGAGGTTGGTTGTTAAGTGCTCCAGCAAGTAAGTTCGACAACTGCTGAACGGGGTTAGCATTGGCATCGTTGTTGTTGTTAGTTGACCCTTTCTGGGCCGGTCGACGGTTCGGTCTTCTCCTTGGCGGCGTATTTTTGTTAAGATATACGCTTATTAGAACTTTATTCAATCTTTTAAATATTTAAGGCTTAACTTAAACATTTAAACACAATCAGTCAACACATTATCTCAAATAAACTCTGATATATTACTAAATCAAAAGTTTTAACATAATACGATAGCATCACTGCTATTTACATCAACTATCCCGAGATAAAGGATCTACAGGATTAAAAACATAAAATATTCCTCTGTTTATAAACACATTGGAATTTACGTTATTAACTACCAGATAGGTTTCATAAAATCAAATGTTCCTATCACTGCCCATTAAGGCTACGAACAACTTTGCCACGCTCTTCTTCCATAATTCGGGACATCGTCCTGCGATCTAGCATGTACGACGGTAGTCCTTCGAACTGAATTGGGTACCTCATAACCCGATCCTGTGCCTCGTCAATTGCATACTGAAGTGTAGAGTACGTCTCCTCAAGCTTGGCCTTCTTCGCTCAACAGTTGTCTTCTGCGAGATTTGCTCGTCGTGATTCCCTTACCCAGGCTTCCTCTGCTATGGCCAGCCTTGCTGATTTCTCTTTTAGTTCATTCTTCAATTCTTCTATTTCCTCTAACTTCTGCTCGGTTTGGCCTTTTTCGTGAACCAAATTCCACTCTACATTTCCCAAACGTGTGTGAAGAGCCTCAACCTCTCCATCCCTCAGCTCGATGGTAGACTGTTGAGTAACCGACCGCTCCCTCAGCTCCTGAACAGTCTCCCTCAGCTCCTGAATAGTATCACGTAACTCTATGTTACGGTCATACAGCTCGTCATACATCTCGGCACTGATAGAGCTCAGCAGGAACTCTTCAGGGTCTTCCTCCTCCTCTTCAGCTGCCTCAGCCTGAACTTCAATCTCCTCAGGGTCTTCCTCAGAGTTCTCCTCTGAATCAGACACCGGCACATACTCCTGACCAATGACTGTGATCAAGGGTGATGGCTCTCGTTGGGCTAACTGCTCCCAGACTACGTGGATATCTCGGGGCTCCTTCTCTCTAGCCTCTAGGGGTATAAGGTCCCTGGACTGACTAGGTTCTCCAGTATCCGTCATCCTGACAAATAAAATTTTAAGTTTTAATAATTACGTGATGCTAATCGATACTCGAATATATAAGTATAAGCACATAGCACATAAGGTAAGTTATTATCTTTCTTAGAACTCGATAAGAGTTATCATTACTATGTTCTCGATCTCTAAAAAGGCTACTATCCTAAGGTTTTTCACACCTAAGGTTCATAACCTACAACTTTGATACCAACCTGTGACACCCCCAAATCTAGGGTACTTCAATTCCACGGGACTTGGTGTTCACTAGACAAATATCATCTATCTATCTACCCATAGTAAATGCAAACCATGCAATAAATAGAATTAAATCCTCTCCTTATGGGGTTACAACATCTGAGTAATAAATAAAATAAATCCCAGGTCATACTAACCTTAAACATCTACGCGGAACATAACAAATAAATAGTCTTACACAACTAACATAAAGCTGAAACATAAACATATAAATAAACAACAAGTCTTCATCACTTGTTGATCTTGCCCTTGCCTTTGCTAGTAGAAGGCTTTTCGGACCTTTCGTTTTTAACTGCAATGTTATTATTACGCAAGAGTGAGCACGATTGCCCACAAGTATAATAATATGATAACAATATAATAACATGCGAGTGAATCAAAGACATCTGAATAAAGAAACTCAACTTTTGACTCAAGGATAAATAACAGGAATCAAAATAACATCTGAGGGTCATAAGACCTTGAACTATGTCCTAGGTTGTAAAGTGTTTATACTTTAAACCTTTAACAGTCATAAGACTATGGACTCTACTTCTCGTACTTAGGGGGATCAGCCCTTAGTACGATACTGTGCACAATATCTCAACGCTAAAGCGTAAATAACCCCCTTTACAGGGTTGGTCATCTCAGTTTTGACATCAGAGTCCGCACCAAAGGAAGTTTGGTTTGGATAAGCTCAATAAGTATTCTAGAATTTAAAACGTTCATCAACTATGGACTAGTCGAATCAATAAGGGTTCACTAGTCCTATAAGGTTCAACAATAACATCGATATTCAACTTGAACAATAAATCTCAAGAGTATACAATCGAATAAGTATTGTATAACTGAAGTAATACTTAAAGGAATAACAATATCTCATATGAAAATCTTAACTTGAATAAACAAGGATAAGAACTTGTTCAATCGATAACCTTGAATTTAGAAAGTTTGTTCAATGAAAGTAAAGTTAGGAACTTGCTTAATAACAATAAGTTAGGGATAAGATACTTGCTCAATGTAAAAGTAAAGTTTGAGTTTAGAAAACTTACAAAATATTAAACAAGTTTAAGGATAGGAAACTTGCCTCTTGTACAAGCTACAAATATAATTACAATTCACTTCCTCAACGTCCTACACATTACATTATGTATACGACATCGATTAGTTTTCATAACTACCATGTTTAACTATTGAACTATTCACTTAAGTTCGACTTACAACTTGGTTTATAATATTACTCAATGGCTAATCACATAACATGAATGTAAACTCACAACATGCATATCACACATATATAGCCCTTTAAACAATCATAATCAAGTTTTACAATTACGATATTCAAGTTCGCACTTAGTTTGAACCTTCACATTATTTATACATGTCAATAACTTAATTTATTAATCATGAACTTCAAATCATATAATATTCATGTATGTAACTTAAAATAACATCTTTTATTATCGAGAACACTACACTTATGTGCGTGCATGTCCGAAGCCCTCCGATTGCCTCCAAATACGCATCAGTCATAAAGATGGCCATTTTTACCCCTTTTAACGATTTCAAATTGAAAAACTTAAAGAATGAAAGTTGTAGGTCTATTCGTTATCTTTTCGAATCATCTTGAATCGCCTTAATCGGAGTTCGTATGAAAACGTTATGCTTATTTTACTACAGGAGGTCAAAACAGTCTCGAAAACAAAAAAAAAGGCTCCCGAACAACCCTTATACCCCCTGGGGCGGGTCCTAATGTCCATGAACACCGGCTGGGGCGGGTCCCCCTACTGGTGCACTCCCTGATTCGCGATGAACACACAGAGTAACCCAAATAAATCCAAATTAAACTAACGTAATGAATTATAAGGCTACCCATAATGTAAAAACTCCACAGAAACATTATATAACATTTCTAGCATGATCTTAGCATTTTAAATCACGTATTTACACAATCTAAGGCATCTATTTTACTGTTTTCAATATTTTATAAAGTTTTGAAGGAAAATAAGAAATTCAACGTTACGGATTCGTTATAACACCGAATCCGTTCGTTTAACTTCCATTTTTTTCGTTTAAACGTACATAATTACATGCAAGTATCAATTTAAGTTAAATAAACGTATAAGGCGTGTAAATTTTGTACGTAAGGGCCATATGGGCTCTGTAACTTTTGAAAACCTAATTATCAACAAAATTCCATGGTGTGATCACTGAAAGTTATGCATATATGACATATAATATGTTATAAACACATATGAACACACATATAGCCATATAATGAATAAATATTAATTTTCCCATTCACGGAGAATTTTTAAAGCACGTAAATGGAAAAACTCTGTAAAATTTTAGAAACCCAATTAAGGTCTAATTACATGAATTCGATTATTTTAATTCATTCATACCAAATACAAAATATGTTATAATGATATAATAACACATATATAAGCATATAATCAAAAATTGCTAATTTTTTCCATACACAGAGAACTCAGAATATATGTTCATTAAGGAAACATAGTACGTAAAATAAAATTGGGACAAAGGAATTACCCCTTTCAAACTCTGTAAAGATGATATGGATTCTTTTTTTTTTATTCTTCAAATTCTTTCAACTCTCTCTCAATTCTCTTTTCTCTAAGTTTTGTCAGAGTATGTATATGATATATAGTAGTTCTGATATATGTTTATAAGATATAAGTCTGATATGAATAATATACATATACGTATAATTAGTCGTGGGGTCATGGTCGTCAGTTAATCCCATAATGGGTTAACTGGCCTCAACCTTCACCAAGGCGTTGTTTGCTTGTCCCTTATTCCCCCTTTTCCATTTAATTTAATTAACTTACTATTATATAGTTAATTAAATGTCACACCCAATTAATCAAATAATTCTATTTAAATCAATTAAATAAAATTGCACAATTCCACAATAATTCACATAGTCACATAATTAAAATTCTTATTTATTAATTATGTCAAATCATTAAATCTCTAATTAATTATTAAATTAATTAAAATAACATTATGCTTATTAATTAATTCACTAAATCAAATAAACTCAATTAAATACATACTTTGAATATAAAAATTCTCCACATTAATTTAACTAATGTAACACATATAATTAAATTACTCTACCACAAATTCATCAATTAATTATTTAACTCAATAATTAAATCATCAAAAAATATTTATTTAATTCAATAAATATTCAAAATAAATTACAAAAATCTTGTTCGTCACACCACCCCCCACCCCCCCCACCCCGCTAAACCCCAAAAGCCAAAATGAGGCTACAAGGTGTAGCGACAGATGCATTGTGTATTTGTTTGGTTGCATTTAAGTTTTTTAATTTTTGTAGGGGCGTTTTGGTAATTTGTTCTACTGCTAGAAAGAGTGTCACGACCACTACTTCTTCTAGCGGCAGAGGGTGTTATCCTATCTAATCTCAACCATATATTATAAGGATCAACGACTAAGATCATGGTGGCTGAAATAATGTGTGTGACAACCGATTGTCACGGATGGGATCCATACATATACATATATATATATATATATATAATAATAATAATAATAATAATAATAATAATAATAATAATAATAATAATAACAACGTCATTTTTGTGCTTCACTCAATTATACGTGATGTCCCTTACGTTTCTAATTTTGTCATTTATATATATTTTTTTATTCAGAAAATTGTGTCATTCATGGTAAAATAGAATAAATAACCTAAATAGAGAAAAGTAATGCTAGAAACAAAACTCATTCTACAACTATTTTACAATTTACTGATATGACATACTCCACCTCAGCATATTGATGAACAAATTGATTCAATGTAGTCTTCGGACCCACTTAAAAGCTGAAGTGGAGTATGTCACATTAATAAATTATAAAATAGTTGTAGAATAAATTGTGTCTCTAACATTATTCAATAGAGAACGGGATATTTGGTGATTACCTTTTTTTTCTTTTTCTTCCTAATTTCATTGAGGGTTATTATTGTTAGTTCAGTATAAAAACCACATCATATATACTACAAAGACAATAATAAGCGTGCAGCATGTGTAAACACCATATATACAGTTTTATGGTCATTTTAGTTTGTATGTGTAAATTTTAGAAAAAGAGTAAGTCATTAATTTATTCTCTTTTCTCTTACTTATAAGTAGGAAAAAAAATAAATACTCCCTTCGTTCTGAATTATATTGACTTTCTAAAAGTCAATTTAATATATTTTTAAATTTAAAATTGACGTAATTCATTTGAGTTTTAAAAATAATAAACTTTATAACTAGTAGTACTTTTTAAGTAGCTTATGATATTCATAATTTTATTTATATAAATTAAATAAATTCTTCATGACAATTTTAAATTTAAAAATATTTGAATTGACTTTTAAAAAGTCAATAGTAATCTTATAATTTAATATGAAGGGAGTATATTATTATGTATTTACCATTATTCAGTTTAAAAATATTTTATTCTACTTTTGGTCTAATTTATTGTAGGGTAGAGAGTTTTTAAAAGGAAAGTGGGAATTAAAATTTTTTAATATAGTGGTGGACCAATAAAGTTGGACACACATTGTTCGATGCCTTTTAGTTTTAGCTTTTCAATAAGTCGTTGTAGTATAGTGGTGACTATATCCGCCTGTCACGCGGATGACCCGGGTTCTCGATCCCGGCAACGGCGTTTATTTTCCTTCCTAACAAGGATACTTTAGTCATTTAATCACTTCCTAACAAGGAAGGGTATAATTCATGGACTAGAGTTGCTTTGTAAAAGTTTAGTTGTTCATGTTTGAATATGGCTCAGGAAGGTTAGGTCAAAAATTGAAAAAATTCCTAATTAAGAAGATGGCACTATTTCATCTAGCATTATGACACTTCGCTCAATTTGATTTACTCTGCTTCAATTTTTTTTTTTGAAGAGCCCCAAACTTTCATAATCAAGAAAATAAACTATTATTATTATTATTATTTTACGGTCTGACGCATGATGATACTAATGAGATCCGTTTATTATCAATTGACCAATACAGTGATAACGTACAGAGATCACCTCCCAGTCTGTATATAGACACTGTATTGATCAATTGTCTGCATTGTGCAGTAACAACTAAACCTTCACCCACAAAGCAATCATCCCATCCCATCCCATCGAAGCACAACTCATTTAGTGTTTGGCTAGATTACACAATTATCAAACAACAATGCTACTATCACATAAAAAATTTCACATAATACTCACATACACACACATGCATACTGTAGGTCCCCGCCTGATATATGAGACCCGCAATATGTATGTGAGTATTATGCATTATTTATTATAAATATAGTACAAGATAGTTTGCAGAAACTCATGTGGAAAACATAACAGATGACTAGAAATTCCAACTTCAGTTACGTAGAATGATGATCTGATTCACTACATAACCCGAGATTATTACATAGGAGGCCTAATTATGAATTAGTTAATGAGCCCTTGGGTGAAGATGGTTGAAAAAAGATCCATCTCATTCTTAGGCATGATCAACCCAATTTCCAGGTCCCCTACCGAATCCTTGCACCTTGACAGGGATAATGGCTCCTCAACAAATTCAAACTTTTTGGGCTTACCCCCCAACCCAAAATCTATCTTGTTGTAATAATCCAAATTTGGCGAACCAGCAACCCCCATTGTCCATTCCCCTTTCACCACTCCTGCAAACTCCGCCAACCACCCATCCGCACTGTTCAGCACCCCTCCCTGCAGCTTCGAATGAATGGCCTTCCCAATCAGCTCAGCCGCAGTTACAAGCCCTTGTTCCCCTACTAATTGCGTGGCCTTCAGGGTTGCAAGACAAGGCACCAAACAATTGCCAAAGTAGGTGGCGGGTATTGGAGGATCCAAACGAGCACGGCATTCCATAGGAAATACAAAGTGCTGCCATTCATCTCCGGTAGCAGCCCCCTGATCTTCGGTAGCAGCCCGCGCTTTTGCTATACAAGTCCATAAGTAAGCACATACCACCGTGAATGATGATACATGTGCCAATGTTTGTCGTTGGGCCGAGACCAAGTTCTTGAGTCCTTGGATATTGCTTTGACCGATTACAAATGTGGCTCGGATCTTATCGGCCGGAGCTGATTGACCGTGATTCTCATTTCCCTGCTCCGGCCGCAGCTCAGTTGCTCTTCCTAATGCTGTCCTAAACATGGTAGCTAGTCCCTTTGGGTCTTGAATATAACTCCTGTCATAAAATGGGAGTCCTTCCAATAATAATGCGTCATAATTATCATCGGCAACAACGTTGGTGTGGATTTGTTTAGCGATTGAAGCCCATGTTCGAATGAAATTGAACATGGTGCTTCCATCGGCAACAACGTGGGAACTAGTTAATCCAATACAGATGCCATGGCTGGGAAATAACGTCACCTGAATGGCCAAAAGTGGAGTTACAACGCAGTCTCCCTCGGATGAAGCCGGTGGGAGTTGAGGAACAAGAGGAAGTAATATGTCGGCGTCTCGGTTGTGATTCCCGGAGGAAAGATGATTATAATCATTATCGGTGCACTCCGAAAATGTCAGGGAAACAGAGTCGCCGTCGGTGTAACGAATCTGGAGGTTTGTGGTTGAAATACTCGAGGGGGTTAGCAGATTACCGGCCAACGGAAAAAAGTGTTTGAGAGCAAGGGATAATGAGTTTTTGAGATTCGGAACAACGGTTTGGGTAAACTTGGTTTTGGAGCATGGGAAATCATAGAAGAGAACGCGGGTCATCGGATGAAACGTTATCCACATTAAGTCGAAGAAGGTGAGGGGGAGAGAGGTATCGGCCACGGCGGCCGGCGGTGGTGAGACTCGGCAGTTTTCGAGCAAAGTCACCGTGTAGGTAGCGGCAATCGTCATTGATGATCGATGGAACTAATTAATGGCCGAAAAATTCGAATGCCGGACTTTTCTTACGTACACTCTCCTTGTCTATTTCTAGGATTTAGGAATAGTCTTGAATCTTTATATTATCTAATTCTGTATACCAGCAGGGCTAGACCTTCACGGCAATTAATGTTACGATTTCTTCGAGGCTGCTTATTCGATCATTTTTAGGATAATAATAAATAATGGAATCCGTTTAGCAAGAAGTTATTTTTTAATAAATTGATCAATAAAATACTGACATATATACAGTCTTGTCTGTGTGTCAGTATTTTATTTATCAATTAATTAACTTACCTCAAAATAAATTTTATGCTAACCACTTTTAAATAATGTAAGACGTTATGGAATACTTTTTTTTCTCTTTTATCCTTTCCTTTTTTAAATAAGAAATTTGCATGTTTGATATAAACAAACAAAGAGTTGACGTCAAAGAGGTTTGCTATCTACCTTGACTTCTTGGGTTCAAATTATTTAAAAAAAATTCTTAATACAAATATGTGAGCTATTAAAATGCATTAAGAGATGAGCTGTTAAGATACATTAAGATATAATCAAACACCATCTTAGTCAACGTACCTTAAAATCGTTCAGGAAGAAATTTAATCTCGATTGATGCATAAATTGATCCGAATCGTTCGACCCAAAAAAAAGTGCCGGCTCGCGTTTTGTTATTTTTATAAAACTAGAATACACGCTTGGAGGTTGCCTTTGTTTGAAGGTAATTTTGTTTTGAATATTAATAGTGATATTTGCTTTTGCTGAAAAGTTAGACACCAACGAATTCAGTAAAAGGAGAGATTTTATCATTATTTTGTCTCCAATTTGCATAATTTAGTAGCTATTAATAATATGAAAAATGATATATATTCTGAATGTTTATCGATTTTTTTTATTATCAATTACGTTAAATAAATATTAGTGATAATTTTTTTTGAAAGATGTGTAATAAATGAGATGCATATTGTACTTTTCAAATGGTCAATCAAAACAAATTTTTCTCCGGCCAGCATAAAAAATATAAAAGAATAAATATGAAATTGGCCGGCTAAATTGTGAGAAAAACAACTATTATTCCCTCTTAGACTCTACATACGCCCCCGGGGATAAATTTTGTTTATACTTTTAATCATCAGACGAAAAGAGTATATTTTTTTAAACAATAAATAATTAGACAACATTGTTTAAAATAATTTAATTATCCTTTACTTTATGTATTTTATTTTATTTTTTTAAGGATAAAATTTTTTATACTTTTAATCATTATTTTAGAGACGGACAGAGTATATTTTTTAAACAATAAATAATTAGACAACATTGTTTAAAAAGAAGATAAAATTACAGATCTCCTTTTGAATCCCAACATTCAATGGCCCTTAAACAGCCCAATTTTGAATTTGCCTTCCAGATCCAGAGGCTACACGTGCTCACACCTCTGAAAAAGACCAAAATTCAATGGGCCCGCCACGTGCTACCACTTGCAGGTGAAATCATCGTTGGGCTCCATTGTATTCCTCTTTTTCTGGTTATGCCTACATCAAATCATCAGACTTTGAAGCACAATCTATGGCTACCCATTCGAGTCAAAAAAATCCACTTGTTAAATGTTTGAAGATAACCCATTCTCTCCCTCTCTATATATCTATGTGTGTGTGCGCGCGCGGATCTGGGTTTTGATTTAGGTTCTAGAATTTGGGATTTCAATTGGGTTCTTGAAAATTAAATTTCAAATTTTAAGATAACTCATTCTCTCTCTAATATAAATGGGTAAATTTCACTTCAGATTTTACTATTTTCCCACTTAATTACGTATTGTCTAAAAAACTATACTTAAAACACCTGAGGTCAAGATCGTGATTTTGAATGGCTAAAGACATATTTGTCATTTCTATATAAATTGAAAAAGACAAAAATGAAGCTCAGTTGTGTCGTGGGATTTAGGATTTAGATACAGTAAAATTACGCGATTTCATGGTGATTTTGAGTTTCCATCAAATCTTCAAATTTGAGTGGATTGCATGGTGATTTAGGGGGCTCTTAGGATTTTAGACTCGATCCAATGAGTTCGTGGTAAAAATTGGTTATTGGAGTTGAGGAGTAGTTGGTACATTCTTACCTTATGTCAAGCTTACAGCCTACCAAAACCAACATCAAGAACAAACTAGCCTCGAGAAAGTTAATATCCGATAACATATTAGTTTTGTCGATGCCGGGTATTTTTTCCATTTTCTATCTCTTTTATTTATTTTTTTAAGTTTTTAATTTTTTTATTAACTTTAAGGGTGATTTTTGGAAGGAAAAAAAAAACCCGACATAAATGTCGACGAGGTTTGAAAGGTTGATTTTAGATGATGGACCAATTAGATAGAGTCGTCAGTTCGTAAAGATTTAAATGGATGTACAAACTCATCCGGATTTTTAGGATTGAGATGACCCATTATGTGATTCCGAAGAATTGGCCCGTAACCAACCGAGATTTATAGAGTTCGAGGACCTTCTTAAGAGGGGATGTGTTAGGCACATCCAACTTCCGTGAAGACATGGTTACTGCTTTCCTAATGTTACTCATTTTGACATAATGATTACTCACGTAGGTCTGGATAAAAAAAATTGATATTAATATTATGCAATTTGACATGTGTTACCATAATTAAGCAAAAGATTACATGATTTGACAAATAGATTACATGTTTAGGAAGTAATATTACTTTTTATTGAAATGCAAGTTACTAAAACTGACACAAACATTACTCATTTTGACATACTAATTACTCATAAGTATACTTGGATAAAAAAATTGATATAAATATTACGTAATTGAGGAAAAGATTACATTATTTGATAAATAATTACATGTTTAGAAAGTAATATTATTTTTATATACATAAAGTTTACTAAAAATGACACAAATGTTACTCATTTTGACATATTGATTACACCTACGTATATTTGGATAAAAAAAAGTTGGTACAAGTATTACGTAACTTGACATATGTGTTACCATAATTAAGGAAAATATTATATAAGTTGACAAATAAATTACATATTTAGAAAGTAATATTACTTTTATTGATATGAAGTTTTTTTTAAATGACACAAAAGTTACTCATTTTAACATACTAGATACACATACGTATATTTGAATAAAAAATTTGGTGATTATATTATGTAATTCGACATATGAGTTACCATATTTGAGGAAGAAGATTACATGAATTAATAAATAGAGTATCAAAAATATAAATTTATGAATTAGGAATTATAAAACTTATATATTCAAAATTAGGAAGTTATTTATTCTTTTAACTAATATTCCAAAATCATTTGGAGTTAGTACTTAAAAATAAATATAAATGTAATAGATAACTTACTACGAAATTGAAACAAAAAAAAATATTATCTATCTTCTAAATACATGACTTAGTATAGAAGATTATTTATTTAAAATAGCAAAATTCGTTTTACTTTTTCAATCATAAAATTTTTGAGTTATCCTGTTTGTTGCCTCATAAATGATTTGTTTTGGGTAATTAAATAAAATTATTATAAATAGCTTACTAAGAAATAAAAAAAATCTCTTTTAAATACATGAATTCCAAAATTAAAAAGATTTCTTTTTTCAAAAAATATAAAATTATAGCATTTAAATACTTGCCATTTGAAAAAGGAAGACAGAAAAAGAGTATATGGCTTAATTTGATCCACATATTTTAATTGTCCTCATTTTTGACAAAAGGATGAGGGAAAAAAAGTGTGTAAATAATTTAGTTAGTTGTTTTGAGATAAATTTAAGTGGGATTACATATTTTGACAAAACTCAATGGTAAAACATGTAACTGTACATCAAAACATGTTATCAAAAGTACAACTTTAATTAATATTTTAATATATAATGGACGGTCAAGATTATCTTAAAATAATCTAACGGATAACATTACAAGTGATGTATATATCATCCCCGAAATCGACAAAACTAACACATAATACTGAAGAACGCAGATGACTCGTGTGGTTTGTTCAAAACAGTTATATTATATAAGCTCCAACATGAGTTTCGCTCTATGCTAGAGACCATGCTCCTCCTTGGGGGTCTAAGAATAACAATTAATGATTTTAGAAAACAAAAATAAACCCTTTTTTGACGTCAGCATCCTCTTTGCTGGGGGCAGAAGAAGAAGCCACCAATCATGGACCCATTTCAACTTTCAGATCCACAACAAATTTTTGCTAGGAGAAAATAAATACACCCTTTTCTGACTTCACCATTCTCTTTGCCGGTCCACTGCCAACAATCCTCTCCAGCTAAATATCACAAAAAATAAAAATTGTAGTTAGATTCTCTGAATTCCACCAAATTATTAAGGAAAACTAAAGGTAAAAGAGGTTAGTTATAGCGCATTTAGACGAAATGATACGACACAATGGAGAGGTAAAAAATAAACCTAGAAATAAGGGTAAACAGGGTAAGTCAGATAAATGCCCTTTTCCCTCCACACCACAGTTTCTATATTTCTCAAGAAGAGCAAGGATTGAAAAGGGCACACTGGCAAGTTGGCCATTGTTGTTTCGTATATAAGATTATCAGTCCCCTAAATTCATTTTCTTCCCTCCTACACCATCCTTTCTTTTAACTTTTGAAATATAAACTCCAAAGAAAACACATGCACTGCAAATTGTTTCTTAGCTTAAAGATTATTGTGCTTCTAATAGAAAACACATACACATGCACAAGTCGTCGTCGAGGCGCCACCGCCTAGCTGTCAAGGCGAGTGCCAAGGCAGCTTGGCCAAATTGGAAGACCACCCTAAAAAGTTCTGCCACTTCGACTTGTCAACCTACACGCAGCAGCACTCAACGACGGTTGCGACACACACGCAACATCTATTAGAGAAACTTCTGTTGCTGAAGGAAAAAGAAAAATATAAAGAAGACACCAGAAGAAGATGATATGAAGAATTGAAAAGAAAAAGAAACGGGTTGGGGCATAAGAAGAAAAAATAAAGTACCTCTTGACTTCTAGTTGTCACCAACTAGCTACTTTAGTTTTTTTCTCTTTTTTTTAAAATTTAATTGTTAGTTGTCATCCACAAAATTTTAATGTACTGAAGTGATTCATCGCCCCGTAACAAAACAAAATAGTTGTGTTCCATGTGTTTGTTCTACATGCTGGCCATGATTATTTTTTTTAACAAAATAATAAATATTTTTTTCCTCTCATAAAAAAGTAATAAAATAATAAATTTTTATTTTAAAAAGTAACCCTCTCTTTCTCCATAAATTATTAGTTGCAACTTAGTTTTATTGCATGTACAATAACTCTTAAAAGTTATAATTTTGACCACAAAAATCATAAAAACTCGTTTAACTCCAAATAATATATAAAAAAAATACTTTTTCCCTAAAATTAAGTGTATATTTTATATTGGTTTAATGTAATTTTATTAGTGCACGACATGAGAAAAAAAAAGCATGAGAAAATTAAATAATAATTTTGGTTCAATGTACTTTTAATGTAAAATAAATAATGTCTAAATTGTACACTGTGAACGACTTGTCGCCATACGTATGCCATAACGGCTCATCGCCTAGGCGTCCTGGCGGTGAACTACCGTCGTGCCACGTCGTGCCGTCGTAACAACTATGTCTATAAGGAAAAACCCTATAAACCGGATCCAAAATATTGTCTTCCTACAATGTACTCTTCTATTCACAATTACTCAACCAAATAGTGGTTCCAGGATGAACTTTTATCATACTATTTACTTGACAAATACTTTTTAGTGAATGCTAAATAACTATTTTTTTCATAAGTGACAACAAGGTTTCACCACCATCACACTTGAAAATGTCATTTTACACCAAAACCAACCAAAAATCCATTTTATTAACCTTGTAGCCTACAACCTCCACGACATGACTGCCACCATCCTTTACGTCTCCACACCCATTCACCGTATTAACAATATGCTGAATACGACTATGACATCTATTCATGTTTTAACATACCAAGTATAAATAATAATAAAATGTTACCCGGAGCATGTCAAAGCGAGAAAATAGCACCGTGGTTGTCATGTTATGGGACCCTTCGAGCATATTAACAATCTGCAACAAAAAGAACATAAATAGCTTCAAAAGAATTCAAATTTAAACCAAAAAAACACTCCAATTAGGCGTTTAAGCAAAGAAACGGAATAGAAATATATGGTTTAGAAAGAACATGCCTCTGGATAAAATTCCTTCCTCTCTGGTAGAGAATACATAATTAAATTCTGGATACCACGAATCTGTTCCAAATGACAACAAATAAGTTACAATTGCCAGTACATAATTTCTTAAAAGAATTTTTTATACTATAGTAAGGGCTTCACCAGCTCCACTAAGAGACATCTCATTTTAAAGTCAATTTTCAATGTCGAAAGTAAAGGAAGCATCCACTTGCATAATTTATCCTTTCCTTTTATTCTTCTTCTCGTCTCTCTCCACTTTCTTCCTTGAGGTTCTCTGCCTTCGTCTTTTTATTTTTATTTTTTTAATATATATATTTATTTTGGGTTTGGAGGGGGGGGGGGGGGTGGATTAGTGGAATGTTA
Organism: Panax stipuleanatus; assembly: GCA_020205555.1. Taxonomy (NCBI): domain Eukaryota; kingdom Viridiplantae; phylum Streptophyta; class Magnoliopsida; order Apiales; family Araliaceae; genus Panax; species Panax stipuleanatus. The sequence goes on along the minus strand of CM035122.1, from coordinate 8,327,566 downwards.
ACAGGCAAAACTGTCAACCAACATAAATTTTAAACATCATTTCAGATGTATTTTTCTTTATTAGGCAATATTTTCACACTAAGGGTTGTAACTGCAATTATGAATTCTAAATTTGATAAGAAATGTATGGATAAAAGAAAATAATTGAGTAGATATACAGATACTTTCTGGAGTTCTATAATCTATTAAACTACATAAAACTACCTAAGACACAAAATTATAAAACAAAGCATTTGAAAAAGCACTCTTAAACCTTTTCAAAGTAAAGTAAGATATGGAAAAGCAATAGAAAATAAACAAAAAAGAAAGAAAACAGAACATAAAGGAACCTTGTATCTGTGGTAGAAATGGGCTCTCTCAGTGTAGAGAATGATTTTCCTCTTTCCTTGAAAAAACCAAACTCGTGCCCGAGAAATATCACTCTGTTTTGTGTACCTAGAAGCATAAAAATAATGGATTGATATTTAGAATTATATAATATTGCAACCTGAGTGGAAAATTAACTTCTCATACTTCCAATATTTATCAAATGACAACATAACACCATAAAAGACATGATGCTATCATGGTAAAAGATCAGTCAGTCACTCACTCTCCAAGAAGACAGAAGGATGCGTCCTGAGATTTCAAGAAATTTCGAACACGGACAAACTCGAAATAAGAACTTATAAATATCATAACTCCACCCTGCATAAGATGTAGACTTCATAAGAATGACCACAATAGCATCTAGACTCTGCTCAAGGCTTCAATGCAGAATGAATTCAGTTATTTGGCAAAGTCATTTATAAATACCTGAATAGAATCTTTTATCTTGGGGAACACCTGCAATAAGGAAAGCATCAATATCACATAATAATAATAATAATAATAATAATAATAATAATAATAATAATAATAATAATAATTATAATAATATCTGACAAGTCAAAAGGAAAAAATGGTTGTTTTGTATTACTTAATGAGGCTGCATTTGCTAGGGTCATACCTGAAGACTATCGCAACACAATCTCCATATATTTCTCAAAGAAAGTACTACCCTCCATTCCAAAATATAAGATCATTATTGAATTTTTAAAGTCCGCTTAAAGCACTTTCAAACTCTAAATCAACATGAATTCTATTAATTTTAATCAATACAATGATGACTATTATAAACTATCTAAAGTTTACTACTCATTGTAAGATTTATTATTCCACAATTTTTAATGATTCATCTCAATTTTAAGTTTGAAAATGTCACAAATTGACTTGCAAAAGTCAATAATGATCTTATGATTTAAAATGGAGGTAGTATTTTATATGAGGCTCAAAAGAGAAAGATAAGCAACTATAATGAGTTTACATAACTCGTCAGGGAAAGTCTACGTTGAGGAAGAAAAAGGTTTCACATCTGCACCTCATAAAGCACAGATTCTTATTAATGATATATCTGGAATATGAAATAGATTTGTGCAGTTACGTTCGTCGTTCAGTACCAGATATATCCTACTAAATGAGGTTACTTATGTGAACTAAGCTCCATTGGAAAGAGTTTGAATCATCTCTATCTTAACACACACTTGAGTTATGCCAAACTCTCATTTTCAACAACATATCCAACCATCCCTGTGTCTCATGCTACTTATAACACAGAAATTATGTGGAGCCAGCCAGTTGTAAATTGCCAACTACTTAATTTTGAAAAATAAAAAGTTCTTCTGAACTTGTGATGTAGTTACTATAATGAAGAAATCTCTAAAGTGATATAATGTAATAGAAGAATGGGCATAGTCATTCTTCACTTACATTAGTTCATGCTCAAAATTTATTTAAGCATGTATGCTCACATATGTAGGAGCATCTGACTTGTATATATTGTAGATGTTTATAATACTTTATTGTCCTCTAACTTATAAAAAATAAAGGAAAATACTTTACAGTCAAATGGATTTAAATTAGAAATCAGAAATCCAAAGCTTGCATACTTTTGCTGAAACTAGAGCCAAAGGTCTGAACTTCCAGTAATTTGATACCCACTTCCAAAGCAGTAAAGTTAAACCCCGACTAAAAATGGGTAGTAAAAGAAATGTACTTGTTTCACCTATTTAACAATTCTCAACATAGCATTTCATCTAATTTTCTTAAGCCAAAGCATAATATGAAACTTTTTGAGCAATTGGTGACTTGACATCATATGAAACTTCCAGTTTCGCATAGTCCTGTTCAGGTTTTCTCATTTGCATTCCCCCCTAATATGTTATCGCTGCATGTATTCTACTTGGTATGGACTTCATAATGCACCTTAGTTGTTTCTCCATGTGCAAGAGATGATTGCATGTGAGGAGTGATAAGTATGAAACCCATCTTAAGACAGTCTCTAACACCTTGAAGATTCAGAGCAATTCCTGACTTGTTAGTTCAGGAAGCATTTGGAAGAACTCATAAAGGTCCAAAGCCATCAGCTTGTGAAATGTATCAAGCAAAGTTGGGTTTATATAAAATAATAACAAATATTATGGGATTCTTTTTTTTGGGAAAGTTAAGCACAAAGATATGGGTTTAATTTTTTTTTTAATAAATATAGGAAAAGGGAAACCTTCTCATCAACCCACACATATATAAAAATAATCAACAACATATTTATTCATACGAACCTTCTTAGAAAAGTACGCAAGACGAGCATCATCAACATCTACTATTGATTCCGCATCAAAACGTTCATAAATCTGCAATAATGACAGGTGGTAAAATAGACAAGCGTGTGAGAAAACCTCAATGTGTACCACATCAACCTATGATTGGTGTCATTAGGGTAAAATCCTCCAAGAAAAATGCAAATCATGAGTTGACCTAATCAAAGAAAATAGAAATGAGTAATTTTGCTAAAGAGAAAAACTAAAAAATGTTATGGGCAAAAAGGCAAACTGCTGTTGCAAGTCAAACTGATGGGTTTTAAAGTTGAAAGTTTTTGATAATCTCTTATAGTGTAACTCATTAAGTCTTGAAGTAGTGGAGGCAAAACTGTACATATATACTGTGGTTAACAAACATGAATTTTCATCTATGGAGGGAGGTCCAAGGGGATGGGTCTTTGACTAAGAAGCAAGGAATTGGTTCAACATGTGGGGATTCGGTGGTTCGACAAATCTCAAAAAATGTGAATTTGTGGATTCAGCACACATTTACATATTAAATTATTTTTTTAATACATATAATTATATATACACATTAAAACTTCAATACTAATAAAATTAATTCATGATAAAATGTTTAAAAAATTCAAGAAACACAATTTTTATATACTTGCACTATCTAGGAATTTAGGAAAGATATATAATTAATTTTTAGACTAATTTTGTATATAGTATTAGTAAATAAAACATTATATTAGTTAGTATAGTATATGATATTAGTAATATTTTTTTAATTTTTGTTATTAAATAAACTATGGAAAAATCTACCAGAAGAATCCACGAATCTGGATTTGCGGATTCGTTGGAAGTTCGTGGATTCGCAGATCTAGAGAAGAATAATTGCTTCTTAAGTTTCTGAAAAGAGGGGGAGAAACTAGCACTGAAGCTAATCAAGCATGAAAAAAACTAGATCTCTCTTCTTCTAATTTACTTTATTATTGAATACATTTCTTCTTCTTCATCATCTATATAGATGGCTTTTGTAGCATTTTGAATAAACTAAGGCATGCTATGATAAAATGTTGGATGCAATACTTTTGAGACAGACTATAGGCAATAGCTATACTCTTGGATTGTAAATTTGAAGAATAGAGGGTGGGGTTATCATCACATTAGAAGATTATTAAAAAAGGACTGCTCAGTTGAAATCACACAAAAACATGAATACGTCCATGATGTCATATAGTAGTTTATGGAATAATAAATGTATCATGGAAGTCGCAAATTTAATGGGTTATGTAGAAAGGAATACTCAGAGTTTAGGTTTATAATTCCTTCTTAATTTCATCTCAATTAAATTGGTTTATGTACACAAGTATATTTATGGTAATCTCTAATTACAGCTATGTATACACAATAATTATGGGATATGACTACCTATAATTATAGAAACCATATCATATCTTCTAACAGGTTATTCATCAGTTACTAGTCATTGACTCAGAGAGAAATTTGACAGTGCCCATAATCTCTTTTACAAATCACAAATGGGGTAGATAATAAGAGAGTGGAAATAGACGCTTCCAAACTAAAATTTAAAAGAGTTTCAGAAATATTTATTTGTTGGTATACCCATTGTTGCATAAATATCAATATTCTAAAACGTAGTTTTATTACATATATATTCTTAGAAAATTCCTAACTATAAGCACTCGATATAAAGCTAAACTAAGTACCGTGTTTAACCTATCTAGTGTACCACGTTTAACCTACATAGCGTATCGTCTACCCGTACCGGTTCCACGAACCAAAACAAAGTATTCCAGGTAACACTAATTCAAACATTGACAACTAGGTTCAAGTAAAGAACAAAACATAATGGGCAACACACCTGTCGCACTTGAAGTAATACTTTGGGAAGAACACCTTTATAGTCGCATACCAACTTGACCTACAAATGTACCATCAAGTTAAATATCAGTGTTGGCAAAATAAATATATTGCAACAAACCCAAGATTCTTTGTTAATAAGCAAGAAGATAGCAAATACAACTAATACAAATTATTTAAAAGGAAAGTGGAAAAAGAATTTTGCTACTTCATAATAATAACCTTTGGATAATTTTATATTAAATACAGAAACATGCAATTACTAGCGTGTGTGTGTGTGTGAGAGAGAGAGAGAGAGAGAGTGGGAGCTATAGAATGACATGCATTGTAACTTGACATGTTGTCAGAGTATGATTTCGTAAGGTCATGTTTAAGTCTTCCCTTTTGCATTTGTTTCGTCATAACATTATTAGTTTACCATGCGCATTACAATAATACATTATTTTGTCTCTGGATGTGCACATGAGAGGTTTAAAGCGCCATATACATTGCTGAATCACTCTTTAACAACATAAGCTTTTAGACATGTAACTTAACAGAAGAAATTAAACAAGTTTGAACTAGGTTTCTAAGGATATTCGTGAAATTCATGTGCATAGCAGATTTAATACAAGAAAGATATGTTTATCACTATTCAGAAATTTCAGATCAGATTAAATGAAGCATGCAGATACACAAAGGTGGACGATCATGCTTTACTCAAAAAAGCTTCTTTAATATATAATATCAGGTAAAACAAACCAATAACCCCCCACCCCTCCCCTAAAGATAAGGTAATTTTTGTCTACAAACATGACCAAAAAGACAAGCAAGAGAGACAGAGAGAGATGTGTACAACTTCAAGTAAAGAAACAACAAATAGGAATTAATCTTAGCATAAAAGTATAATATTGGAAGCTCACTTTATCAGGAGGCGAGGAACTGCTTAATTATAGGCACTTCGATGGCGAATGAGGCGAAAGGACAATGCCTTAGCAATATACAATTACTAGGACTAATGGATAAAGTTTAAGCTTTATGGCATTGCAAAACTGACTTGCTCCAAGTTGAGCATTTACACAATACTTTTAAACTGCTGTATAAACTAAAGAAATACATTAAAAGATCGATATTAGACACACCTTTCCTCGGTAATTAAGGCAATGGTGACTGAACAAAGCATTGATGTCTGGACAAGAAAGCACAAATGAGTTATGGTTATATAATTTCTGAAATAGACTACTCACTTGGTACATACAATTGATAGTAGAAACTAGAAAGATTACCCTAGAAAGAAAAAGAAAAGTAAGTCGATTAAAACACATTTCAGACAATAATATTTTAAAGACATTACCTGGATTTAAATGAGATCCTAGAATGATTGTTTGCCGATAAAATTGCGCTTGTCCATCTAAATACCTAAGAAGTAATACAAAATAAAATAACTTTTTTTCTTTCTGTACACACTATAAGAAATAAGAAATTAAATCAATCAAAAAGTCCTATTAAAAGTCAGAAGCACCATTTAAAATTGCGATTTCAAAATATATATTGAAAGTTTTTGTAAGGTGTAAGTGAACAAATGAGTTAACAACCCCCACCCCCACCCCCGCGTAAAAAATAATCCCCAGAGGAAAAGGCAAAAAGAAAAAACAATTAAAACCAACAGGATATGAGAAACAACTAAGACAGAGTTGGCAATATACCATGGTCTTATGCGCATTATATCCATTCCATGCTGCTTAGACGGTATGCAGTTCAGTTGTTTAATAACTGAACTCACATGAGACCAGTTCTGCACAAGTTTCATCATAAAGGAAACAATAGAAAAGAAGTAATGTAATTATGTGATTCACTGGTTTGCCCGCAAGAAAAACAAATCTATCAAGAAAATCAATCACAAATTGCACCTGCATTGCTATTACATCTGCGTGATCAATAATTAAAACCTGTCCATACAAACTCTCACTGGTAACTAACATATATTTGAAATGAGCATAATCAATAATGAACACAATGTAGTTCAAAAGTGAATTAACCACGAAACAATAAAGATTAACAAGAATTGAATACCTCTATAGAAGACAAATAGTCGACATCTTTTTCCTTCTCTACTTCAGCCTCTCCAATTTTCTGATGGAAGCCAATAAAGACATCTGAAGTCAAATAAACATTTCACAGATACACAGGAACAGGAACACTACCATTTCATTAAATAAAGAGAGAGAATAAAAGAGGAAATCAATAAAAATCACTCTTAACGTTCAAATTAATGCATCATAAGGTTTAGAAAGTATTCAAAAATGTACCTTTGATTGAACCTGCAATACATATAAAGTTCATGCAGTCTATAAAACAATGTGTGCAATTGTACCTTACTCACTCTTCTAGTGAGCTAAAATGCTACACAGGTTTTCTGAAATATTGCATGAGTCATGCACAAAAGCTCTGGATACAAAGTGAAGAATCAAAGGCAAATTTTGTCCCAACTCCCAGGTTATAATGACTCCAATAACTATTCGTAGACTACAATCATAGGCATGCAATTCAAACTACTTACAGTGATTAAACCAAGAGGTGAGGCAACAATAATGTCTGAGGAATAGAAATCATTATACAACTTTATGCTCCCCCTACAAAAAGTTAGAACATATAAATAAATAAACATAAAACTAGAAACAATGTAAGAAAGAAAAGGGGAAGAACAAAATACATCTACCAAACATATCTACGCTTCTATTATCTTAATCTTCAAAAACATGGCAGTTATACTTATATCAGTCTACTTGACCATAAACTATTAAGAGATGTCTGAATACTTAGAACAGAGGATAGCCATATTCACAAATATGGCACTGTGCCCAGTCCATATAATAAAATCTTAACATCTTTTATCTATTAAAAAAAACTACCGTCATTCCAAAATTAGATATATATTTTGACTTGTTAAGTAAATTTGTGAAATCCTAATATTCAAAATCAATACAAATTTATTTAATTTTAGTATAAACAACGATAACTACTGTATACTAGATAAAATGTACTATAAATTACCATATTAGATACTTTCAAAACTTAAATGAGTTCATATACATTTTGAATTTTAGGATTCTGCAAACGGACTCAAAAAGTCCGAATGTATCTCTAACTATGGAGCGTATGGAGTATAATCATTAACAACAAACAAATTTTACTACATGACAACAATTAAACAAATGGAACTAACACAGATCAATCGAAAATCTAATGAAAAAACTTCAACAAAAAGATCAGGGAAGAAGTGCAATTAGTGACCAGTTAAAAAAGGGATTTCAATTTGAATTTTAGAAAGAATACATGGCTTCAAGAAAATTACAACTGAATTCTACGAGGAATTCTGTGTTGGATCTTATCAATCATGTTAAACTGCATTATATTTAAATGGACAGAAAATTGCAATATATTTCAAAGCACACTTAAGCTAATTATCTTTAGTGCCATTCAGGGACTTACGACTTGAGTCCAAAATATAATAACTACAATTTGTACTAAAAATTAACACTGACAATCAGCGTAAGTTTTGGTGGCATACCAAAGGACATTTTGAATACTTTAGAAATATATTTTTAGAATACCTCGTAAACTTAATGCCTATCATGAAGTGATCGTTGTTATTCCCACCAAAGAGTACTTGAAAGTCGGAAGGCTTTGAAGACTTTTGAGGGTTTGAACTTTCATTTTCATCCACTTCCTCCTTGTCTTCAATTCTTCCGGTTCCAAACTCATCTAAAAAGCGATCATTGTTCTCCACATTTATCTGCAGAAACCAGTAAAAGATGTTATTAGCAGAAAGAACCTCATTTTTGTGTAAAACTTTTTTCTCCCAATAAAGTAGTAAAATACAAACTCTGTCCAGAAAAAAGGAATCCTTTTTTGTTCTATTTTTACAATTAAAGTTCTAGGATAATCTACCTAATATAATAAAAGATAACTAATAATTACTATGATATTATTTTGAAACAATAAAATACATAATGAATAAAAAAAATCTTGATCTTTTCCAGTTCCTAATCAGCCGGGTAAGAAAATGGGATGGCCACACTATGTTGGAATCTCATTATAGGTGAATAAGATTGATGAGGAGGAAAAGAAGAGATTAATCGTGAAGATTATATATTATAAATTATTATTTAGAGATAAATACTTGTATTTATTAATTATGTTTTACCTTACCACACAGATTATTCTAGAGTTTTATTTTACCAAGTAGATTATTATTAGGGATTTGTTTCCTTTTTAAAAGAAGATTACTTGGTTGCTAAGCTTAGGGTTTTCTTATTTTCCTATACAAGCATTGTAATCCCAACAATGTTTATTTATATAGTGAATCATTGATTAATATTGATTTTAGGCTTTGTGCTTGTGGCTTTTATTGCCATTTATCCTTCTTTTGTCCCCTTTATTCCTTCTTCCAGCTTTGTCTTACACCAAAGATTCCTAACAACAATTATGTAGTACCAAAAGCCGAAATTAATCAAAATAGGAATGAAATCCCCATTCTTGTATCCTGCACATCACCCACCCTTAAGTTCTTAACTACATAAATTTAACGATCAGAAAAAGTGTGAAGCAGATTGTTCATACAAAGAACTTAAACTATATAGGTTCCAGACAACTGGCTTGATCTTTTAAAGTCTTGCGTACACTTGTCAAAAATTTGGAAATATCATAGAGCTTCATGTAAATTACCTGGGTACACATCATGATATTAATCCAGAGATCAATAAGAGTACAACAGGTTCATAATATTAATCCAGAGAAAATGACCACCATACATAGTCAAATGATCTAGGTATACCTTACGCATTGAAGGAGTCAGCTGGATCAGCCTCTTTACTACCCGAAATGCAATGCTTGCTAGTGGCAGTAGGATCAAAATCTGGACCAAACGATAACAGGGTACCATTAGGAAACATGCACGCACTAGAGAACGAAAAAAACTAAAGTTAGTTGTATAACAACAATAATATCAAGGATCAGAATCAAAGGTGCAATAGGCAGAAGCAAAAAAAATTATTATAATATTATACACCAAAGTGAAACTTCAAAGAAATGGCATTGCTATAATCGAAAAATTATGGTGTGACCTGATGCTAGAAAAGTATGTTCATAAAAATGGAAGCAAAAAGGATTTATGAAACTATTATTTCCCCAAGTCCAATATGGATATCATGTTTTACATTTTGGGCATAGTTTCGCCCAAGCAGTAGACAAATAGATGCCTAGGTGGTTGGCTACTAGCAAGGCGAGGCCACACCATGGTGGAAGTCTCAAAGGTACTGTGAAGTCATCGCCTTGGGTCATCTATAGGCCACACCTTGGACGACTTCCTGTGAAGTGCCTTATTGGTATAAACTTAAGAAAATCATCCGAACCCTAAGAGAGAGAGAGCTTTGTTGCAACACCCTAGGAGAGGGAGCTTCGCCATCACTCAGTAGTTACTGAGAGCTTTTCTTTCTCTTCGCTACAATTGACGAAGGTAAAATGATTATTTTCTTTTTCTCTTTTTTTGCTTGCGTTTTCTCTCCTTACACTTTGTGCCACGTTAACTAAAACATTCGCTTTGGGGCATATGGAGCATTAAACACATGAATAAGAACCTTGACCATACTCCATAGATGAGTTAACATAACTTCAAAGTTCAAATCTACTTGACCTATATGAAGGACATCACTTTGAGGCATGTTACGCTACTTTTATCAAGTCATGCACTAAAAGGACAAAAGCAAGACCAACAAGCCTCAATTGTTGAAATGACTATAATGGTAGAAATCAACGATCAGCAAGGACATTCTTTGATGTTAAAAATCTTCTCAACATTTGCGAACTTGTTAGTCATGCTTTTGGCCTTTTATACTCGCATCTCAGATCTCTGAAATGAAGATTCTACATTGAGCTAAAAGTGCTGAAAACGTATTCAAGAGAACTGTGAAGTGGCAATGTCCAACATACTCCTTTTAAGAAAGGTATGCACTTCCTAGAAGAGCATGGATAGGAGGAGATCAGCCTTCTTCTATCATGTAAAGTTGTTGGGAAAGATCATGTTCATCAACTTTCTATTTTAAAATTTAAAATTCAGAGCCTAAATTAAACTTCTATAAGTATTTTAATACTTTTCCCACTAAAAGCACAATTCGCACCTCATAATTTACACAAAAGTTAGTTTGACACCCCAACTTTAAATTGTACCAATCTTCACCTTAGAATTCAGAAAAGGAATATAAATGCAACTTAAGCACTCTCAACCGGTCAAATTAATCGGATGATCCAGTCAACTACTCAACTTACCTAAAATCAATCTCAACCATCAAACTACAAAATTATTCTCTCATAATGAAAAGATTTGCCTTCCGCACACAAAGGGCAATCTAAGCTTCTGAAATTGTCTCCCCTAACTCTACCACTCAATCTCTTAGAGAGAATCTTAGTTGAGATCTTATACAAACTTGTCACAAGACTAATGGGCCTGAAATCCTTAACTTCGATAGAGCGATCCTTCTTAGGAATAAGAGTAACATATGTCGAGTTAAGACTTTTCCCTTATTGATGAAGTAGATTTACTGCGAAGGAAGGATTTGATAAAAAAGAATGGGAGATTTTTCTTTTTCTCGACTAAATGCAATGAATTGCCGGAGCATCCTTAGCCTTACTGACACTCACCACCTCTCTTCTAGCAGTTATAGGATCAACGTTGATGAGCTTAGTTCTTGAAAGAATTTGTGAAAGAGAGGAAGAAAAATAATTTGAGGAAGAGAAGAGGTGGCCAAATGAGTTTTAGGGAGGAGGGAATAAAGGACTTAAATGACGATTGGATTGATTTTTGGTTTCTGGTTATGTTATGCTTTGTACTTGTTCTTTCTCCTCTTTATATTCTTTTCTTTTAAAAAACATTTTAACGTTTTATACATTGTTTGTATTGTTTAATATTTTTATATTGTTTGTGCTTAATTATAACTTTATTGTACTTCTTTTGCATTTTATTGAGCTTTTTATATCGGTATTTTTTTAAAAATATTTTGTATTTTAATTTTATAATGAGTAATTGTCTAATTTTGCCCTTAAATTTTGGTGGTTGATTGGAGTTTCCAGTCACTTATGAATAGTTAATTGGGCTGAGGGTGCACTTAAAAACTCCTTTTTTATTGTAACATGTTTTAAAGTCTGGGGTGCCAGACCAATTTTTGTGTAAAATATGGAGATGCAAATCGTATCTCATTGTACTTTTTGAATAATGAAGTTGTAACTCTAAAATTGTATTAATCTATTTCATGGAATTACATTGATTCAAAGTATTCAACAAAATCTACCAATAAACACCACTTTGCACATTATAGATAATATTATGTCAACTTCAATTAGATCCATATTAACACCTGGAAAAAAAAACACTGCATAATACCTTAGGACGAGTAAACCCACGGTCAAGGAAACCATCACTGTTGAGGATTTCATCCTTTGTGCTCTCTTGGTGCTTAGCCACTTTCGCATCGTTCTTGCTCACAAGATCTCTAGTTCTGAGGATATGATTCAACTGCATGAAATGCTCCTTTTTAATATATGATACAAAAAAATGAAACTGAAATATTATCTTTAAGGAACTAGTTATATATTTCATATACAAGATAAGGTATGTACACACAGAATGCATTATATACGCATCCATAATACTTGAATCTTCTTCCAGGCCTTTGAGATAGAAAGGCTTCTTGTTATGATGTAGTATATCCCTGTAGCTGTTGCCTAAAAAAACAAATGGCTAGTGAGCAAGTAAATTAAGCAACAGCAACTCGGTTTAGATATCGTAAATTGGATAACCTAATCTTCTTGTGACAAAAATGCAACTAGCTGTAAAATATTTTAATATATATATATATATATATATAATAATAATAAATAGATGCCTGGGAAATGGTAGGAGTCCTCCAACCAAATACAAAATGAGAAGAAAAACGTTACAGAAATGGAATAGAAAATCATAATAAAGCACAACAATGAAAGGATTCGCAGAGTTGTCAATTACTTCCCAGATTTTATAACGATGAACACCTGAATCTTTTTCACAAGTTACAAAGAAACAAGTCAAACAACAGTTTACGTCTCTAAATGCACAACCACGTGAGAGAAAGAGGGGAAAATCACCCAAGCGTGATAATGGAGAACTCTTAGTTATGCATGATTTTTGGTGTGTTTGTGTGTGTGTTTTGTTCCTTTTGAATCATTGTCCTCTATTTCTCTTTTGTTCTACCGAGATGGATATTTTCTTTTGCCTGCTATAGTGCTACGAACTGCCTTCGGCTTCAAAAAATCTTTGTTTATTTTCAAGCGAAAGTAGGGATACTTTTTTTGTAAGCATTCCACATAATAGCAAATTTACAACAGGCTATTCTTCTAACCTGACAACTTTAACTTGATAAAATCTTGGTTTATATTCAAGAGAAAATAAAGATACTTTGTTTGCAAGAATTACACATATTAGCAATTTAACAACTGGTTAATTTTCTAAGCTAACCCGCTATACTGAACACCTACAATGGAAAATTTCATCCTTGACTCGCAACGAAAAAGGGAAAAATGGATGTGAAAAGTTAAGGAAAAATGATTCTGTAATGAATCATCAGTAAATCGAGAAACAAAAAATGAAACAATTAGCACTACAATATCATCAATAGCGAGACCTGATGGTAAATAACTCCAACCAAATTAATATGCTACCAATGCTAATGTAATCAGTCTAACTTACAAAGGGAGAAAAATGATCTCTCTTTAGATGAATGAAAATCCTTGCCTCCAGTTGTCTTGTAGTTATCCAACCAGTGCTTATATAACCTCGGTTTAAGACCATAACCTGAATTTATGCCATAATCCTGCAAAAGTGCAAACATAATTAAACATTCAAATATGCTCGGAAGTCCCACAAATATGTGGCTTAAAGCTAATTTGCAGGTGGATCATGAATTGCTCTAGAAAATCCCAACAATAAAGATGTGGTATCTGCTTCCTAGTTCCTAATTGCTCGAGAAAATCTTAACAATAAGGATGTGGTATTTGCTTCCCAATTGTTCCTTTGTAAACTTGGAGAAAAATTCTGGCCTGGACACCAATAAATATGTATCACTCTAGACTATACTCTATAGTGAAGAACTGACTCTTGAAAAGGAACAAGAAAAAAGAGAGGAGGAAGAAGAGATTATTTTGTCTTTCCCTCAATTAGAAGGCACCACATTGAACTGAATTCACTTACGAATTAACATGACTTTTTTAACAGCTTAAATATAAAATACAACCCTGAATTCTCAACCTTTTTCCCCTTCAGGTGATAGGTCTTTTAATTTTTTCAATTAGAAGATGGAACTCTTAATTTTTTTTCCAATTATGGTCAATTGGACCTGCCACGACATAAATTGATGGCATGGAATGCATACATAGCAAATATGTATACTAAAAACAGAGTTTGAAATCAAAATTTAATATTTTAATTAGGTAGGTAAAAGGGAAAAAATGTAAGAGAATAAATATTAAACTAACTAAACACAATTAAAAAGTAAAAACAAACTAAAACATAATCATCAGATAAACATTATCAACAAAAAACAAAACAAGAAAATCAAAAACACAATATGTTGTCCATTCCAAAACTGAACACAGAAAATCCCTAAATTACATCTGAATGCTGACCCTAAATTCTCAATTATACGATCTTGTGCTTCTTTAAGTCAGATCTTGTGCTTCTGGATGGTTCAGTTTAACTTTTTGTGATGAAATGTTGTTTTGATTAGTTGTAGGTGTAGGTGATAAATATGTTTTGTTTACAGTGGCATAAGACAAAAAATGATGTGGTGTAGGAGAATTGTAAAAGTTGGTTTTCTTTGATGAACAAGTCTACTGTAATCATTTAATTAAAATAGGGCATAAAAATATTAATATAGAATGAGATAAACACGCCTTCTTTTATTCTCAGCTAAGTTACTGGCCTAGATGATAAATTAACAATGATGTATTGTCAGGATATATAGAATAGAAACATCAAGTACAAGCAAAGGAGCACAAATTTAATGACGAGCACCTCTAGGAAACATTCTCCGGTTCCTATCCACTTGCAATTTGATGTATCAACTGCAGGAACTTTCCATGTATTCTTCCATTTTCCTTTAATAAGGTTGTCAACCTCATCTTTTGATAATTTGTGCCCCAAGTGCTCGTTGAAGGAACTGCAAGGAAAACAAGTGAACTAAGTCAAGAAACTCTTGCAATAAAAGAAAATAAAAAAGTTACTAACTGTAGGACTAAAATGTATAATAACGATGAGTCAATGAGTTACTTGCATGTAACTGGTACATCATAATAATAACCCTACAAAGGCATCAGTCATACGTTAGGCTAGGAAAAGAATTGGGGGGAAGAAAAGAGAAGATAAATACATAGCGATTGACAATGTCACAGTGTGTAACGAAGCGATCGATGGTGGCACTGCAACTCCCACAGCATCAACGGCGGCAACGGCAGAATATTTTTATTTTCTTAATTTTGTTCTTTTCTTTCTTCCTTTTCTTTTTCTTCTTTTCTCTTTTTTCAGTTCTCCTCTCTCTATTCGATTTTCGTAAAAATAGAACTCCAAAAATTGGGGATACGGCAATTGCCGCACCCGCCGCACGCCCGAGGCACTCTGCACAGGGTTGCACAGTTTGTTGGCTATATCTACAACACCCCTCCTTCCTAGCTCTTAACATACTGGTTGATATATCAAAAAATATAATAGAATAAAAAGATGAAAAACCTTGTGTTTGTTGATGGCTTTGCAGTGGAGTGACCATTGACACTCAAATCATGCTCCCCGTCAGAGTCAGAAACAACGTCATTATCAGTTCCATTATTTTCAGTCTGTTCAGTAACATCTACCAAGTCAGATCCTTGTAGCTTACTTCCATCAGAATCGGTTTTAGGAGATTTGTTATCATATCCTGAGTGAAACACAAATCAGAAAGAAATGAGTATTAGTACAATGACCGTTGAACAAATCGGTTTTAGGAAATTTGTTATCATAGCCTTAATAGGTTTGTATGTTTCTCACCATCATCATCTTCCTCAGGCATACTTACAGATTCGGAACCAGTATCCAAATCTTCCTCAGAGTCACTTTTACCTCCCTCTTCTCTTTGTCTGCTCAGAAAAAAAGCAATTCATAGAAACTTAGCTTGAAACTACTCAAACTAGAAAATAAACTCCAAGAATCAAAGAATTATCAACAGAACTAGTAGTAGCTCAACCATGATTGAAGTATATTTATAAAAAGTAAACAAAATAAAATATTGTTGAAATCGTAACTATTTGGTAATTTCGTTCTACCTCATCAAAAACAATATACATATATGCATATATTTCTGATTGAAAAAACTTTGTAGAAGGTTAAAGTTATTTTAATAAAATCTAACAATCTTGACATGTGACGTGATAAGAAAAATGATAAAATTATCTACTTATTTCAACGTTCAAAACATAAACCAAAAAAAAATATTGAGAAGAAAATAGACTACTAAATTAGGACAACAAATTCTCCACAAAAATCTTAGAAGAGGTAAAAGAAATATGATGTCCTAATGAAAGATACCCTACCAATCGATATATAATAGCAATTCTTTTCTTCTATATGCCATAAGCCCAAAACAAGGCAATAAAAGATATCATATCCCAATCTCTTTGGGGACATCTTGTCCATCATAAATTGTCTTAAAAAAGGGGGGGCAAAAGAATATATACACAAGGGGAATCGCTAACCAAATTGAACCCATCCAAATACCTCATCTTATAAGCATTGGCAAGTGATTCACTAGCAGACCCCAATGTCTTCAACAAATAATCATACATCGATGGCTCTTTATAAATTTCTACCACTTCTTCTGATTCTCCTTCTGAAGCTATATTTTCATGTTCCTTTGATGAATCTCCTGTATTAAAAAGTATATTAGTTAAACAATTAAACAAACTAAAATGCTTACTTCCATAATAATTTAAACGAGATAGATACTTTCACTCTTTCTTTTTTCTTTTAATAGGTAAAAAGATTTCATAATTCGCAATATCTAAGAAAACCTTAAATTACGACCAAAATACTGATAGTGAACACCGATTGATTCAGAATTTCATAGTCTTCTTATCCGGGTCCACAAGAAATTTTGTAATGTAGGCCAATAGTTGAAGGAATTAAACTCTCACCTGAAGTACTTGGAGACAGGCTATGCATAATCTCATCTCCGGAATGGTGAATCTTTTTTGCACGTCCACCCTTGTTAGTAGTCTCATGTCGTTTACTTTTGCTAAATCTTACTTGAGATGATAATAAAATAAAAATTGTAGTTAAACAAATATCTCGCCGTAATATCAAAATGTCTACTACTGTGCTCTCTCAATTCTCCCATCTATGATCATTCTAATCATACAAATTAATTAAATATTACGTTTGGATTGAACGAATTTAGCATCTCGAGTGCATGTTTGGTTGGTGGTGGTGGTGAGGGTGGTGTAATAGGATGGCATAATTGTCAAATTCATCCATTCCACCAACTCCCTCGTGGAATAAAAACAAGGGAATGGAATGTATTTCTATTCCATCTGATGGTTTATCTACCGGAATGAGTAACAAATACACTTTTTTTTTCATTGCATTCCATCTCGACGTCTTTCAATCCAAATGCAACATAATATCTATTCAAAATAAAAACAAAAAATGAAAAAGTACCAGCCAACTACTGTTTCAAATTTGAGAATACACATATTTTCTAGCTGAATTTTACTATATATCAAAAACGGAACATACAAATTTTTCAGCAAAAATAAAAATTAAAAAAGCGTTCAAATAACGAATCCCTAAGAATTAAACATAAAGAGGAAACAAAGATCAAATTTAAACAAACTTGCAGTTAATTTTCGTATTCCCATAAACAATTGCCGACCAATTCTACTCGGTGATGAAATCAAACAGGCATTCCGCAGAGAAAAGTAAATCATACCACGTTTTTCAGTAATGCGTCGTCGTTTCCCCATTTGGATGATTTAGAGATTCACTTTCGTTCTTCAGAGCTTCAAACAAATAGACAGAGAAGTTTAGTTAGGGTATAAGGGTCCGTTCGGCAATGACTTATTTTAAAATGACTTAAAGTTAAAATATAAGTTGACTTATAAGTTATTTTAAGTTGTGACTTATAAGTAAAAGCATTCGGCATCAATTTAACTTATAAGTCAGAAATTAAGTTAAAACAAGTTATGAAGGTGTTCGGCTGATAATGACTTATAAGTTAAAATCAAATGTAAAAATTACTAAAAAGGACATTAATAAAAAGATGCATTGATTCAATATCATATCATAACAATCATCCACAATTTTATTAAATAAAACACTAAACAAATTATCTAAACATATCAACTACAATTTTATTCCAAGTTAGAGATTCTTAATGCAATATTATCTCTTATTGTTTGCATAATTAAACCATTACTAACTGAAGTAGATCCACCCTGATGTACAAAATTGTCATCACCGCCACCAATAACATCTTTTGGACTGATATCCCTCCTTCTCAACTACTTGAAATGCATCGGACGATATTTCATGCAAACATTGGTTGCCCATTGACATGAAGACAAGCATATTATGTGTAATTAGCAAGTGTTGTTTATTAAAGAAATGAGGTTTACCAGCAGACGGTATGTTATGCACTTATTACAAGTATTCATATGCATAAAGGTTAAGGTTCTGTATGCTATGTAATGCAACTACTCTTTATCTGGGCTTTGGACCAAATCAAGTATTATTTCTAAATGAATGCAGTGGATCAAATCCTAAGAGGTTGTATTCTTTTGCTTAAACATTCATACTTAATGCACTAAGAAATCTGCATGAAAGGAGAAGCATGTAATTATAGGTTTCCTGAAAACTGATAAAATCTTAACATTCTTTTACAAAGTATCATACATATATTTATCATAAGAAACTGAATCTCTGTATGACACTATTTTACAATCAAATTACTATTTTTCTTTTCATACAACATTCACCAAATACTCACTATCTAGTATGTACATAAAATGCCAAAATGCTCATTCATTCACAAATCATGACAAAAACAAACCCAATATTCTTGAACATAAAACAGAGCACATTAAGAGTGGCAAAGGCAATCAGAAGCCTTTGCAATTACATTCTAGTATACATATTACAATCTCTTCAGGAAATATAATCTTAATAGTTCGATCCAAAGAGACAAGTCTTACAATTTAATAAAACATCTCATTACAACAATAATTAAAATATTTCATTTCACATGTTCCAAATTAGAAGATACATTATGATTATAAACTCAAAAGTTCTAACTCTCCTAACTAACTTCCCCTCCAATGAAAATAGAACAATTAATGGAAATTATCAATTTGATATAGACTAACTGACTTATCACTTGTTTTGTTACAATGCAGTACACAAACCAATGAATGTCAGATACTATATGCATAAACAGGTAAGAGAGAATCTATCTAATATAATCAGCTAATTAAGCTACTAATTGTAACACCCATACATAAACTAGTAAATAGATTTACGAATTCCTGATGATATTTATAAGTCCATTTGTGCTCAGCTCTTGTAACATACTCATTTTAAGCATCATTTATCAGAAATATCATAGACTCCTTCTTTAAGGTTTAAAGTAATTAGACTACATTGAACTCTTACTTGTTTAAAAAATTCCTCTTGGGATATCCTCATTTAATCGAAACATGGGAATTAACAATCAAACCAGATAATATAATAAGAGAATTTAATCACTTGTTAAGCTCTGAAGAAACAATCACCATGAATAACAATCCATCAGCCAATAAGGTAGAATTCCAAACCCTCAACTTGCATTTTTTTTGGATAATTATTAATTTTCATTCGATGTTGATCATATATATATGTATATATATATATATGTATATATATATATATATATATATATATATATATATCTGTGACTTTATTTTTACAGGTTCCTAAGAGTACACTCATGTATAGTGCAAAAATATAATTTTGCACCAATATATTTATATCCAATTGTTAAGCAGAACCCAGGTTATCTATATAAACAGAACCCAAGTTACTGAAAATTACTAAAATTAAGTTGCTCACATATTCCTATTTAAGCACAACCCAGTATACAACAATTCATTCAATCAAACATTTGAACCACATAAATTAACAAAAAAATGGAATTGAATCGAAACCCACATGCTCTAAAACTACAGTCAAAATTAAAGGAGGAGGAGTAGCAGGAGTAACAGTCGCGGAGGAAGGAGGAACAAGCCAACAAATTGACGGATCGAGCGCAGACATGAAAGCAGAGCAGAGCTTCAGATTTTAGCCGTTTGGTTTACGTTAGGAAGAAAAAAAAGCAGGCGTTTTAGGTTGAAAGGGATAGAGATATGAGTAATTTAACAAAACTATATAGGGGCAAAATAGTCATTACAATGATAAAATGACTTGTTAAAAAATGACTTATAAGTCATTAAAATGTTGCTTATTTTTTTTGATTTAAAAATTAACTTATAAGTTAAAAATAAATTGTTGTCAAACAGCATAAACATGATAACAGTTAGGACTGAGCAAAAAACGCATAAAATCGAATAATTGAACATAATCAAAAATTTTTAACTGAATTTTTTCAATTATTCAGTTATTTTTTATAATTCAGTTATATCCGATTTAATATTCGATTTTCAAGTTCGGGTATGATTTTTGATTTGTTATAATTCGGTTAATCGAATAACTAAATAAGAAATAAAAAATAATTAAGCCTTAAAAGTTAAATCTCTCAGCTCACTCTTTAGTCTCTCATCTTAGACTCTCACATCTCTCGTCTCTCATCTCTCAGCTCCCTCATCTCTCACTAGTCTTTAGTCGCTCAGATCTCAAATTTCTCAGTCTCAGTCTTAGATCTCAGATCTCTCACTCTCTACCCAGTCTTCGACTCAGCTCCGCCTCCGGCCTCTAGCGTCCGGCGTCTCCGCCTCCATTCAAAATTGGACATTAAACCTCAATTGAATGGGTAGGAACTCGAAGTATCTGTTTCTATCCATGAGATCCATTACTAAAATACGATTTTCACTCGATTGTCAGATGGGATTAAGGAAATACAAAAAGCAGTTAAAGGTTCGAGTCCGACTCTTTTGAAGGCTTCAAAAACTTGTGTATTGTATGCACAATTTTTTTTGCTCTGCTATTGATCTTGTGAGTATTTATATTAGGTTACTTCTATAAAAATTAGAAAAAGCTTATGAACATGTGTAAAAGTACTGCTCATGTATCCCATTGAATTCTTGGTCCTGCTTCACTTCAATTACTGTTATTCAAGTTTTACTAAAAGTAAATTTCGAGTATTAACCAAATAACCTAATAAAAATAATTGGTTATTCTTTTTTGGTTATTCGGTTATTGTATAATACGGTTATTTGTTCGGATTCTAAAAATAGGGTAATTTTAATTTTTGGTTATAATCTAATAGTCTATTCGGTTCGGTTATAATCGAATGATCAGTCATAGTAACAGTACCAAAAACTTATAAGTTGGTCAAACCAACTTATAAGCTGCTACCGAACAGGCTCATTGGGCCTTGTTCGAGAATGACTTATTTTAAAATGATTTATAAGTTAAAATATAAGTTGTTTTAAGTTGTGACTTAAGTAAAAGCGTTCGGCTGATAATGATTTATAAGTCATAAATTAAGTTAAAACAAGTTATAAAAGTGTTCGACTTATAATGACAAGTTAAAATCAAATGTAAAGATTACTAAAAAGTACATTATAAAAAGATACATTGATTCAATATCATATCATAACAATCATTCACAATTGCACTAAATAAAACTCTAAACAAATTCTCTAAACATATCAATTACAATTTTATTCCAAGTTTAAAATTCTTAAACAGCTTATTATTTAAACAGTTTATTGGTAAACAATTTATTAGTAAACAGTTTATTGATAAATAACTTATTAGTCCTTATTATTGGTAAACAATTTATTATTTAAACAGCTTATTGGTAAACAATTTATTTAAACAGCTTATTGGTAAAGAGCTTATTGGTAAACAACTTATTTAACTAACTTATTGCTAAACAAATTATTAGTCCTTATTATTGGTAATCAACTTATTATTTAATCAGCTTATTGGTAAACAGCTTATTAGTCCTTATTATTGGCAAACAACTTATTATTTAAATAATTTATTATTTAAACAGCTTATTAGTAAACAACTTATTATTTAAGTATATTGGTAAATAACTTATTAGTTCTTATTATTGGCAAACAACTTATTATTTAAACAATTTATTATTTAAACAACTTATTAGTAAACAACTTAATATTTAAGCAGCTTATTGGTAAACAACTTATTATTTAAACAACTTATTGATAAAAAATTTATTATTTAAACAGCTTACTGGCAAACAACTTATTATTTAAATAGTTTATTGGTAAACAACTTATTGGTAAATAACTTATTAGTAAATAGTTTATTAGTAAACAACTTATTTAAATAGCTTCTTAGTCTTGATTATTGGTAAACAACTTATTGGTAAACAGCTTATTATTGGTAAATAGTTTATTATTTGAACAACTTATTATTTAAACAGTTTATAGGTAAACAACTTATTAGTCCTTATTATTGTAGTATAAATTTAAGAAATTTTTTATTATACTAATTTGATACAAAGAGTAATCATTTAGTGGTGTATACTATGAGACTTGAAAAATATGTTTAGTATTTTTATTAAAATGTAAGACCCCAACTTTTTATGAATAAAATTAATTTTTTTTCTAAATAGTAAGGTGTTAATTATACGAAGTAAATAGTTTGTCAGGGAATATTCTTTTTGTCGGGGAATATTCATACGATGACGTCGAAATAACCAATCATCGGTGGGCCCCACAACGAAATAACTGTCGAATAGGAAAAATGACAGAAATAACCTTTATAAAAATTAACGGCAAAATTTTTACTGTTAACTGTTGAAATATCCCGGTGATAAAAATACAGTAATACGCATTATTCCATAGTAGCACGCAGTACTCCACAGTAGTACACAGTATTGCACAGTATTTTTGATTATTAATTTAATAATGACTACAGTAGTGGTCACTCAGTGTTTGATTCAATAATTGCTACAGTAGTAATTGTATAGTATTTTATATTATTGACTTAATAATTGCCACGATAATAATTGCATAGTATTTTATATTATTGATTCAATAATTGTCACAGTAACAATTGCACAGTATTCCACATTAGTAAATCAATAATTGTCACGACATAGTAACTCATATTATTTGAAAGGATATTATTAGTTAGCACTATTGACAATGTCTAGAAATTCTGTCGAGAAAAGGGGTTAAATTATATAATTGCGAACCAAAAAGGAGAAAGTCTTATCAAAAAGCCCCATCTTTCCTGGAAACGATCTGGTTGTCACTATTGCGAGCCTATTAATATCATTATTGAATAATTATTGAAGGATTAAAAAAAAGTGTTGATTAATTATGTGATGCGTAGCATAACCATTAGTAAGAAATTGCCGACACTCGAAGGAAATAAGAGTGATATGTGGCGTATTGTAAGTTAGGCTTATCGTGGGACCCATAATTTTATTTAATTTCTTCTGTGGGACCCTTTCGTGGGACCCACAGGTCATCTAAGAGCCACTTGCATTACCAAGAGCTAAGCCAGTTGTCTCTTCACATTACCAAGAGCCAAGCCAGTTGTCTCTTCACATTACCAAGAGTCAAGCCACTTACCTCTCCACATTTCCAAGAGTCAAATCACTTGCCTCTTCACATTATCAGGTCCAAGCTAGAAGAATATTCTTCATATTTTACTTACAACTAATAAGAGAAAGCTATAGAGTGAGAGAGAAGGAAGAAGAATATTCGAGAAGCAAGCACACACCAACAACACAAAGTTCTGCTACTACACTATTGTAGTATCTACTCTCCTACTAAGGTAAGAGATATCATTTTTTTTATATATTCGTAAAAGGAATATCATTTCTTTCATATTTATAAGGGATATCACTTTCTTTCATACTCTTAAATCTAAACTTACTATGATAAGTATTGCTTCTATAATTCCTAAAATGATTAGAAATACATTAGAGGTTTGCGCGTCATCTAGTATCATTTCATGTACCTGAATCTTTTAATTGTATTTTAATCGTTATCTTTGAAATATGAATCTTGAATATCATTCTTGAATTTGAATCCACGTTTTGGTCATCACAATTTGGACATTCTTGGACTCGGAATAAATTAAATTATAAATCTTCAATGTTTATTTTTGATCTTATTGTTCTTATTATTTCTATTCATCCTTTATATCATTGTCATAATCCTCATACTTAAATTGGTGAAAAGTTATCTTTGTCCTGTAGTGCAAAGATGAACTGTTGATTGGTGGTATGATTATAACTAGAAATTGTGTATTGGTATAATCATGACCTTTGGTGTTACAGGATAAAGGATTGTGGTGAAAGTTCTCTTTGACCCGTAGTGCAAAGAGGGATTGGTGTTTGGCATGATCATGACCACTGGTGATACAAATAAATATCTTTGGTGATACATCCATTCCCATTTTATACCACTGGTGATACATCCATTACCATTAAGAATCTCTAATTAATACCATTGGTGATACATCCATTCCCATTTCATTTTTTTCAGTAATAAAGGAGTGTAGAACAGAGGAACTAGCAGAAGAGAGAGAGAGAGAGAGAGCAGCAAATCAAAATCAAAATTAGAGATTCTTAATGAAATTAGATATTAGAGATTCCCATATATGCATTTAATTAGAGATTCTTAATGCATACAAATAAATACCGTTGGTGATACATATATTTCCATTTCATTTTTTTCAGTAATAAAGGAGTGTAGAACAGAGGAAGTAGAAGAAGAGAGAGAGAGATAAGAAGCAGTAAATCAAAATCAAAATCAAATGGACGAAGCCCCTTCTACTAAGAGATGAATTCCTTTTGAAGCCAACCGTGATGTTATGAACCAGGTACTTCTCTATCCCTGTTTCTCTTCCTATAATTTCCTCCATGATCCGTTGATTAGATATTTGATTCTCGATTACAGATCAGATCAGAGCAGATTAAATCTTCAATTTAGGAGTGAAAAAATGTTTACGTTAGAGAAGATAAAGAGATAATGTTTTTTAGGTTTAGAGGGGTAGATATGTCATTTACCAAATACAGAAAAGGGGCAAAATAGACTACTCATTTGGTTAAACTAACTTATTAAAAATGAATTATAAGTCATTTTTCAATAAGTTAGAAATTGTTACTTATTATTTTTGACTTATAAGTCAAAAAATAAGTCACTATTTAAGTTGCAAACGAACACAAGAACAGTAGAAAACAACTTATAAGTTAGTTTGACTAACTTATAAGTTGCTCTTGAACAGGCACTTAAAGCTTAACCAATTCTTTAGTTATTAAAATCGAAATGGTCGGTTTTTACCGTTGAAAGGGAATCGGGTCATAGACCGGTTCGATTATGTGAATACTTAAAGGCGTTGTTATATTCAATTATTATCATGTTCTCAATATATATATATATACGATAAGGATTTTAGACTCATCTAATTAAAAATTCACCCAAGCTCACCCCCCTTTCGCGACGGACCGAACGACGGTTTGGTCCGTCGCTATATATACAACTGTCGTCTATATGTTGTCTGTCGCTATATGTTGTCCGTCGCTACAAGCTATGACGATGATTGTATATATAGCGACGGACCAAACCGTCGCCCGGTTCGTCGCTAAAGGGAGTGAGCTTGGGTGAGCTTTTAGTTGGGTGAGTCTAAGATCCGGATAGTATATATATATATATATATATATATATATATATATTGAGTAATGTTGGGATATGATTTTTTGGGTCATGTTGTTAAATTATTAAACATATTAGGTATGCTTTTTTAATTATTTGTTGGGTATGATTTTTGGATACAAACAAATACACATGTTGACTCCTTGAGGACTTCACCTTTAAGTTTTCCTGAACTTTGCACTCAACTCTGTGATGGAGCTGCTACTACGGGAATTAATTGTTGGGGACCTAGATCTAAAAGTGATAGGACCGTTGAACCAAATAATAATTTGGAAATTCTTGGTATCAAGAATATTCCTTTTAGTACTCAAGCTTAAGTGTCCTCAAACCCACCTCATAATCCATTCAATTTCGGGTACCCAATCACATGGTTCCACTCCTAACTTTTAAGGACAAATGCCAAAGAAAAAAGCAAAGAATTCAACAAAGAAATGTAGGACCCCGACTTTTATGAAATAAAATTTAATTTTTCCTTATAATTATTGTTGACTTGGTTATATTTCATTCTAATGTTTTGATGATAACTTTCCTATTATACTAAATGTTTATTCATGCAATTTCAGGATATTGATGTAACAAAAGATTTCTTGAGGCTTTGATCATAAATAATTGAAGACTTGAAGGCTTGAAGACAAAATTGAGTCATGTAAGATCCTAGTTTTAATTACTTCTCAATCAAGACTCTAGGATGTTGAATTGCATTTAACTAATTATGAAAGTGGTTAATTAATTATGGAACAAATTAATTGGGCTTCCAAAAATTAATATGAAAATAACTAATTGATCAGTGAAGAAAGAATCCTTCCTAATTGGTTTTCAACGAATATAAAATTCAATTGATCATAGAATCAATTATCATTTTGTTTGGCAATATTTCTTCATATCCCCAAACGGCTATATGCCTTGATAGCTAGAATATCAAGGATGATTTCCTTCTGATTTCCAACAGGCAGAAAGATACTAAGTTTATGAAATCATCTATTATAAAAGGGACTGCTTTGTCTTTATATCACGACACTGAACACAACCTTCAAACAGAATACATAGCAACCAAAAATAATATTGAAATTCTATTCACATATATTTTTAAAAGGGTGCAAGATTATCAATTGTGAAGATTAAGAAGTTGTTGCACTTCAAGTACTATAATTTAATTTCATCTTCTCACCTTGAGCTATAATTGTTAATATCTTTATCTTTTACATTCATCATTGCATATTTAGTTGAGCCTTGCATTGTGATTTAATTATTGCTTTGATCATAAAATACTGTGTTTGTCATATTTTTTAGACAGTGTGTAGACTAAGGATAGTCTAGAGTTTTTAAATCCGGGTTGGATTAGGGTTTTACAAATAAGTTCAAGGAAGTATAAATGTTTAGGGGTGCACGGGTGCACAAGGAGCAAAGGTGCTCGGGGAATATAAGTATTCAAAGGTTGTGGGATCTTATTTTGTAAAAGAGTCAAATTGTAATTCAAGTTAATTAATAAAAGATTCTCCAATACTAGTTGATATGTGACGTGGATTAGGCCACTATAATAGAGGTTAGGGGTCGAATCACGTAAAAATTTCTTTTGTTCATGTGCTTGATTGTTTTGCTTTAATTGTTTATTAAATACTTCAATTTAAATTGCAAAGCATAATCTTAACACTTCAACTTATATAATTTATTAGAAAATTATTCAATTCAACTCAGGTGATCAATTAGTACAAGTTTACACATATTGAAAACGTGAACAATAAACTGTTAATCTGTTAACTTAAGTAGACTGGTTATCCAACAAGCTGAATTCGTAATATAGCACACTGCATTACTAGACAGAAAGATTTAGAAGAATTTGTAAATTGCAAAAGTTTGTAATCGTTTGTTCCCACACTTATTCAACCTCCTTTCTAAGTGTGCCTATCTAAATTTTAATTATTATTCTAAACAATAAAGTGTTAAATTGATAAAAAGTTATAGTTAAAGGTGATATGTGCAAATTATAAGATAAAAATGTCGGGAAATATTTATTATGTCGCGAATATTCTTTTAAGTATGACGATGCCAAAACAACCAATCATTGGTGGGTCACACAACGAAAAAAATCGTTGGATACATAAAACGACATAAATAACAGTTTTAATAAATTTGTCAACGGACCTATCACTTTTAACTGTTAAAATATCCGGTGATAAAGAAATAGTAGCACGTTCTATTCCACAGTAGCACGCGGTGTTACACAGTAACACACGATATTGTATAGTATTTCATATTATTGATTCAATAATTGTTAAAGTAGCAACTACATAATATTTCATATTATTGACTCAATAATTGCTACAGTAGCAAGTGCATAATATTTAATATTATTGAATTAATAATTATATAATGTAATTAGAAGTTTTGTCGAGGAAAGTGGTTATTTAATTATTCGCCGTTTATACGGAAGGCCCCTTCTTTTTTGGGAACGAGTTGGTTGTCAGTATTGTGAGTCTATAATATCTATACTAAGAAGGATTTAGTGTTGGATAGTGAACATCAATCCACTTTAGCAGGTATACGGACTTGGGGATGTTACAATAATTGTCATAACATTTCATATTACTGAACCAATAATTGTCATCGTATCATGGGTAGTAATGGAAAGGTACATTATTAAAAGTCATGGGCATTAAGTAGTTAGACAGACTCATTATTTAATGAACACTAATATCTGTGATATTAATACATTAAGTCAATAATGCAGAAGATAGATAATATAATAATAATTGAGAATAATTGATGAATAAAATATTGAAAATGTGTTGATTAAAGATAAAGTGTGATAATTGATATTTGGTAGATGTTGGTTAAATTTTACTATAAATAGAGGTTAAATTTTTACTACAAATAGAGGGGTTTAGCATAGGGAGTTTTATTGCAAGTTTGAATTATATTCTTCCATAGGACAACAAATCCATTTATTTCTTCCACGAGACCCACAACTCTATTTATCCAGCAAACTTTTCAATTTTGGCGTGCCCATCCTTGACAATTGGTCTGCATGTTCTACTATAAATACGTTGCTCAATTGAGCAACGAGAGACGCACCAAAACACAACAAGAGAAGTAGAGAGAGAAAAGCTTCAGCTCGAGCATTAGTGAGGTAGAGAGAAAATATCAATAAAAGTGCAATAATTGTTCAGGTTGATCTCCTACATAGAAAGAAATATCTAGTATCGTACAAAGGTAATGGAACTTATTTTTTTTCATACTCCTAAACTTATGGTAATAAATTATTATTTGTTTTTAAGCATTGTTATTAAACAGTGAAAATTTCTAAAATGAATAGAATAACCTTAATATTTTGTGTTTTATCTAATATCTTTTCACCTGAATCTTCTTATTGAATTTTAATCGTAATATTTGAACTGTGAACCTTATATATTATTCTTGAACTTGAATTAATATTCTATCTATGATATTTACAATTTGGACATTTTTGACTATGGATAAATTAAATTGATAATCTCTAATGTTTTTTTTATCTTATTATTCTGATTATTTTTGTTCATCATTCATATCATTGTTATTGGTACTAATCATCAAGACTAAATTGTTGTGAATGTATTTGGCCTGGGTGCAAAGTCAATATGATTGTTGAGTATCTTTGGTCTGGGTGCAAAGACAATATGATTGTTGAATGTCTTTAGCTTGTGTGCAAAGACACTTGGTGAAAGTTATCTTCTGCCTGGGTGTAAAGAGAAACTGCTGATTGACATGATTATGACTTGGAACTGTTGATTGACATGATCATGACCATTGGTATTACAATTGATGAAATCTTGATGGTGAATTTTTCAATTGGAGAATATAGTAAACATTATGATCTATATGACTCTTCTAATGTATTGCTCTTTCCGCTGCAGTTATTTGTTGGAAAACTTATATTATATACCACATGTTTTAAATATCTGATTTATATAAGTTGAAGGTTAATGATAAATTATTCTTCGTTATCTTAGTCTTGATATTCTTTACTGAGCTATTTGTGCTCACCCTTTTGTTTCATAATTCTTTCAGAAAATAAGAGTGTAGCTGTGTCTAGCGGGGAATGGAGTGATTATCCGAGTTGGTAGCAGTAGTAGTCTTCAATACGTTGTAAAATAGTATGACAATAATTGTACTGAGAACTTCAAATATGTGTGTTGCCGTATTTTCACGGCGTTGTAATAATTGATTTTGGCGACTCAAATTGGGTGGTGTAAACCCGAATTTGGGGCGTCATAAAAATCTAATAACTCCGAATTAGAGGAAGAGATGTGCAAAGCCTTAATGCTCATTGTGAATAACAATAGTGGACTTTCCTTGAAGGAGTGCAAATATAAATTAAATCGCATTGGGTGGGGATCACAAGATCCATTGCACAAAATGCATGGGATATTTTGTGAGAGTGCAAGTTATAGGGAACAATGAATGCTCCTAGAAGACGATGACAATGAAGCTTGGGTTAAAATTGTTTCACGCAAGTTAGGGTTTGTAGTCTAGTTTATTATTTACCGTTGGATGATTTTAGGTAGAACTTTTAAATTTTGTATGGATCTTTGACCAAAACTTATTATTTTGGGTACAAAGGGTTAGTTTTTGATATTTGGCCAAAACTTTTATATGGACATGTTACTTTTAATAACATTATAAAAGTCTAATATTCATTATGCTTATGGTTTAAGTTAGCACCTATGTTTACTTGTTGTTTACCTACCTGAAAGCTTGTAATTAAGAATAACAGTTAAGAACTATTCTTTCTTATGCCCTTTCTACATTATTTTCAAGGTGTATTTGTTCTACATCTTGTGAGAGTCATTAGTTTACTTACAACTTAAGTTTTGTTGAATTAATGAAAGATTCATTATGGAGATCACTTGTGTAAATTTTATTTTATATTAATGAAAGATTCATTATGTAGATTCATTATATTTATTTAGCGACATTCACTGTTTTTGAAAATAGGTCAAACATGAATATTGAAGATCAATTTTTATGTTTAATCATTATGTGTTGTTGCTTGAAACACATTCATTCAAGAAACATACCAAGAATTAGAGATAACACTTCAGTCTTGAGTAGACAAGCTTATACATTGGAGTTATTATCTGGATCAAGTACGCAATGTTAAGAATTGATACGTCTTTCATGTGTTGAATATGTGCATTTATGCAATCATTTTAGGTAAAAACAGTGGGTACAAGATAGTAAGTACGTAACTGTTGAGGAAAATATTGTTATGTTGACTATAATAGGTCACAAGCGAACGATTTAAAGTAATGAAACGAAGATTTCAACACTCTACACAAACATTTCATAAATATTTTCACGATGTGTTGAATGGAATGATAGAATTTGAAAAGAAAATCATAGTGCCCACAACTTTTGATCCAAATCCAAATGTTTCATGAAACCATACAGACTTACGAAAAATATTTTCGGTATGTATTTTTAAATTTGATAAATATAATTAACATGACATATATATTTGAGAATATGTTGATAACATAAATATATTCGTTCAATGTAGGGAGCGGTTGATGCACTAAATTGCACACTTGTACATACAGTTATTCCTGTCAACCAACAAACTCATTATAGAGGGCGAGGAAGAGGTGAATGCTATCAAAATGCATTAGGACTTTGTGACTTCAATATGATATTTATATTTGTTTGGGCTGGATGAGAAGGAATAATACATGATTCAAGAGTATTAACAGAAGTTGTCTTCGATCCTAGTTCCGACTTTTCATTTCCCCCTCAAAGTATGTATTATATTTTTTTATTTATTTTAATAACTGTTTTTTAATTTTTTTTACAATTGTAGATAAATATTATCTTTGTGGTGCTGCATATACAAACACTCAAGGCTTTTTATCTCCATATCACAACACAAGGTATCGGCTAGCAGATTTTCGACGTCGACGTGCCTTAAATAGAGAAGAAAAGTTTAACCATGCTCATGCCCAACTTAGAAATTTTATTGAGTGTGCCTATGGTTTATTTAAAGCAAGAATTCCAATATTGAGACAGATGGCTCCTTATCCTTTTTCAATGCAAAGAGATGTAGTTATCGCTTTCTTTACTAGTTCACAATTTTATAAGAAAAGAGAATATTGAGATGAGTTATTTGTTCAGAATGACCAAGCTACCACAATTGATGGAGATGATGAACAATATAAAGAGAATCATGAAGGAGAGCAAGATGAAGTGCAATGGGGCTCTCAAAGGCGTACAATATATGTGACCAAATTGTTCGCGAACTATAAAGCGGCTCATTGAAATTAATGTAATTTTAGTACTTTTATTATTATGTTGAGACATTTGTATAACTCATTACATTTTCTATTTTCTATGAAACTTGGGTTAAAATTGTATGAATTATTCAACACTGTGTTTGATAATTTGTTTGAATTATTTATTTTTTTATCTGTTGTACAATGAATATTGTATTTGATTTTTTTTAGTATGTGTAGAAAAATTATATAATTGTTCAGCATAGTTTAGAGGGGTAAAATAGTAAAAAACTGCTATTCAGATGTTTCAGACATATCAATTATCAAACAACTTTTTCATTCAGTATTTAACTCCATTTAGCTCATTTAGATTGTTTAAACATTCAGAACCATTTAATTCAGTTTTATCAAACAAAAATTGCTGAAAAACTACTAATTACAACATTTATTGTTTTTATAAGATGAATCACATCAATTTTGTTGTTTAAAAATATCTCCCACTAACTTATGAGATTGCCTTCATTGGTATTGCTTATGTGATTTGTCACCACAACTCAACTTGAGGCAATTTTTTGAAGATCATCTTATAATATTTCCAAATAAAATAAAATAAAATAAAAATCTTGTAAGGTTTCTTTTTAACCTGCAGATTTTAGAAATGTTAATCCTATCCTACTAGACTTTATCATTGACCCTCATTGGTGTATGACGATGTCTACAACAATATAGAAACAAAATTCTTCTTCTTTTTATCTTTTCAAAATGTAAGATTAATACAATTATATATTAACAGATATATAGCGAAAAATAGAGCTGCACAATTGTGCAACTTAGAAATGTACACAGTCGTTGCCAAAATGACGTCGATCTGACACATTTTTTTTTAAAACCATGACTCTAAACGACGTCGTTTTGAGCCTATGTATATATATAAAAATAATGCAACAACTCATTCTCTTCTCCTCCAAATCGATCCAGCAACCCTAAACCATATTCTTCTCCTCCTCTCATGACATCATTCCAGTTCCAAATGGAGCAAAGGAATCCATAAATTTTGATTTGAACCACTGATTCCCTCCTTATTTCGGATCTTCTCTCTTTTCCCCTTCAATTGCCACGAGTTCTTCTTCACCAATTGCAACCCAGATCGATTCGCAATAACTAACTTGTTCTTCTTCTATGAAATGCAAACCACCTCTGTCGTTCTCTTCTCGCCTAATTATCCCGTTTGGCTAATCATTGAAGATATTATGGGTTTATATTAATTTGAGTTTTGGTTTGGATTTAGGGTTATTGATATTCATGTTGCTCGAATTTGAGGGATTTTCAATGTAAAGTATTGATAAGGATTTATGTATTACTTTTTCTAATGATTTTAAAATTTCTATTGTAATAATAGAAGAATTATTATTGAACTTTTTGGCTTTTTTAAATTAATTACAATGTCTCATGATTTTTATTAACTATTTTTCCATGTTTTTATTCCACATATATATATTTCCATGCGTCTTTAATGAACTTGTTCTAGTGTAGGTTGTTATCGTGCAATTTGTGCATGTTAGGTCCCCGAATATGCAATTGTTCTAGATGGGGGGTGGGGGGGGGGGGGGGTTAAATAGATTAATTTTCTTTTTAACAAATCTTTGTATTTTTAAAATTCAACTCTATTTTTCTAAGTGATTTTTAAAATATTTATTTAAAAATATTTTAGTGAATCAAAGTAGAGAGATAGGGATAGAGAGATACCAAACAGAGAACACATCGATATATCCTGGTTCACTATATATCTAGCTTTTTGAGCATTTGAGATTGAGAGAGAAGTGTGGACAGAGTTTGGCTTTGGCTATATTGAAGAGAAATGAATGAAGTATGCTAGTATTTATAGGCCAAAAATATTGAGTGAAGTTACTCTACTATCGTAGAGTAAAGAAGTGAATTGTTCAATAGACAACTCTAAGAACGTTGATTAAAGTATCAGCTCGTAGAGTAGTGAAGTGCTTAGTAGAGAAGTGAAGTGAAGTCACTCTACTATTGTAGAGCTACGACAAATTGTAAAGTTCGTGATCGTAGAGTTGAGTCATTCTATGATATGAAGATTCACTCTACGTTTCTATACTGAAAGTTAAAACGACCAAAATTGTAAAGTTAAGTCATGAATCAACGATCTAAATCATTACTCTACGATCGTTAAGTAATGACTTTACGATCGTCAAGTCATTACTTTACGATCGTTAAGTTATTACTCAACGATGGTTTAGTAATATCTCTACGATTGTTTAGTCATGACTCTACGATCTAAGTCATTACTCTACGATCTTTAAGTCATGACTCTACGATCTAAGTCATCAATCTATGATCGTTAAGTAATAAATCTATGATTGTTTAGTCATGAATCTACAATTGTTAAGTCAAGACTCTACGATCATTAAGTCATGACTCTACAATCGTTAAGTCATGACATTATGATCGTTTAGTTGAAAACCAGTTCACAGAGTAATTTTGTCCCTTTACACACAAATCATACAAACACATGAACACAAACACAGAAACCAAAAACACTTGACTTTCACAATAACCATACTTACAAAGCTATCATTGTTTACAAAAACCAAGCTTACAAATTCTTCACCCATGCAAGAATAATAGTAAGCACTAAAAAAGCTATTTCTTGTGCCCTTTTATCTCGGATGATGTGTTTTGTACCTAGTTTTGGAAAAGTATTCCTATAATGGTTGACTTCTCCACACTCTCCACAATAACGGATTTGTTTACCCTTTACTTCTTGAGCTACCTCTCTACCCGATTGAAATCTCGATGCTCCCCTCAATCTACCTTTATGACTCACTGGTCCACTGGGATCACACACTGATATTTTTGGAATGTCAACCAAGGACACAACTGTACTAGATTTTTGATTTGAATCCATTTGACTAAACACATTTTGCAATTTTTTCTCCTTTATCCTTTCTATCATGTTATCTAAAAAATTATCAACATCATTAAAAATTGCCAGTGATGAAGTAGCATGTTATAACACTTTGAACATTTTTTATTTGAGGGAAAACACCATCATAGGAGTTACATCAACCTTGTTTGATGAATCACCAACAATATCAGATCAATATTTAACATCCATAGTCCATCTTCTCAAGATATATTTTTTTCAGAATGGAAACAAATTTTTTTGAATCTCATAACATATAGGATATACTTGCATATCATTCCTTCCATCTCGAACTTTGCACAAGAACAATTAAGAGTCTGTCCACTATCATACAAAACAGTTCTCCAATTAACTTTAGGACTCTTGTTCTTTCCAACTTTGTATGCAATTATGTCCCCATCCTTCCTCACCCTCTTCTTCCAATAGGAATAACTAACCTTGAATTCAGTGTGCAATATGTCAAACATTTTCCCAGTGTAGCATTGTCCAACTTGTTTCTCAATCTCCAACTCAGTCTCGTATCTCAGTTGAGAATTTTTTATCTTGAAATCTTCTTCCTTCTCCGCTTGTCGATGAGATATAAGAACATTTTCATATTATGTCACAAACTCATTTAATGGAGTTAACGCGTGAACAAATCCATCAAAAAATAAATTAATACTCTTACTACGCTGGGTAGATGTCATTTCAGTTGTAAAGATGTCTCTGAAGTTTGCAAGAACCCATTGATATCACATTTCATACATGTTCATCAACAAAGAAGTATTCTTATTCAAATCATACTTCTTCTTCAAAAGTTCCCAACGGCTCTCTGATTCTAATATGGTTTCACACTTTCATTATAAAACCATACTTTATATTCATCACAAAATTCGTGATTGCTAGAACGAATGAGATGAAGTCTCTCTGTGATTTGCTTCTCAATGTGCCATGAACAAAATCGGTGTCGAGTATTAGGAAAGACTTTCTTTATGGCATTGCAAATAGCATGATCTTGATCTGTTATAATTCCCCTGAGATCTTTTCCACACATGCATTTCTTCCACTCTTGAAACAACCATGTAAAAGATTTCTCTTTCTCAGTTCGCAAGTAAAGCACAACCAAACAAAAATAGATTGTCTGTGGTGATTAACCCCCGCGAATGGGGCAAATGGTAATGAAAATTTATTCGTTCGATATGTAACATCAAAAGAAACTACATCACTAAATTGTAGATACGATAATATCGATCTCCCATCAGCGCAAAAAGCACTCTTAAAACTGTGATCCTTCTTCAAATCCATGAAAAGAAAAATAACGGGTCACTAACACTTTTAGCTAGAAAATGATGAGCTATTGAAATGCATTCACGACCAACCATATTCTTTCTCTGTACACGTAAATGATCTACACATTGTTGTGTTGTTATCATCTCATCCTCACCATTCCCATGAGCATTAACCACGTTTACAATTGTTGATGGGTGCAATCCAATTTCATACATCTTCTCCTTAATTTTTTTACAGTTTGACTACGACGAAATGCATTATGGGAGCGATGTTTCCATGTTGATGAAGGGCTAGTAAGCTCGTGATTATGTTCATCACAAAAACTACTAACGCACCATGTCTTCGTTTTTTGGTTCAAATGGATCCACATCCTTGCACGATAGTCATATCTTACTTGTCTTCGTTGTTTCTTTGGTTTCTCATCAAGTGTCTGATCTTTATCTTTTGCACTTCCACCATTACTACAAATAATTAATTGACCTATTGCCTCCCCCGAAGTTTTAGATTTGTCAAGATTAGGCAAACGGAGTCCAAATCCCTTATGCCTTGCATATATATTATACATCGCGTATGCGTCGTCCTGACTATGAAACTGATAATCCAAAATATGGAACTTCGATCGAAGTTGACATATTTCATCCTCTATATTACCACTGGAATAAAAAAGAGAAATGAACTCAAAATATTGTCAATTATTTGCGAAATTAAAGGTGGAAGGGCACATTTAAAAGGGTGAGTGAATTTTATGCTGGGACTTCTTGGCAACTAATTGATATTAAAAAAGTAGGCTGAAAACAAACAACCAAGCTTGATAACAGACCATCTAAATAAAATGCAATCATCTTAATTTCTCTAATGCCAACATATATATATATATATATGATTATTAATAATCTATGTAACTTTAGAACGAGATTGGAGGCCAAAATTGTGGTGCTATTTAAGTAACTTATAAATTAAGACAAGGGAATAGCTAGATTTTTACTGTGTCATGAAGGTTCAACGCCGACTCCGAGTGTTATAATGGTATGGTCGTCTCAGATTGTCGTGACATAACATTATCCGCTTGAGGAGAAGCAATAGGAGATGGTTGCTGGAAAAACATTTTTTTCATGAAATCAATATGGGTTGCAGTCATAAAAGAACAACTCGTGGCAATTGAAGGAGAAGAGAGAAGATCTGAAATAGGGAGGGAATCATTGTTTCAATTCCAAATTTGGGGCTTTCTTTACTCCATTTGGGACTACCGGATTAGAATGATGCCATGGGAGGACGAGAAGAATAAGGTTTAGGATTGCTGGATCGATTTGGGGGAGAAGAGAATGATCAGCTGCATTATTTTTTTTATATACACAGGTTCAAAACGACGTCGTTTTAAGCCGTGCTTTTTTTAATAGAAAAAATGTGCCAAAACAACATCGTTTTGGCAGTGACTGTGTACATTTCTAAGTTGCCCAGTTGTGCAGCTACATTTTACCCATATATATGATATTTTCACATGAATAATAGATGGGTCCCACAATCATGTTTGAGAGACCTTGTGAAAATATTAAATTTTACTTGTGAAAATATTAATCTAGAACCAAATATGCTAATTATATATTCGTCCAAGTATGTGTGCCAAATTTCATCAAACAACCGCCCGAAATTTGGTGAAGCTCCAATACAATAATCAAGATGGGACAAGTTTAGGTCAGATTTATGATTAAGCCATTCATTTATTTTATAGTGATACCCTTTTAATGCTTCTCATACACCATGCTGTTTCAGCCAAAAGTAAAGAACAACATAACCCAGCAAAATTGTCAATGTTATATTAAGACATGAACTTTTAATTTCAGAATCAAGAACTAACACAAGATTTTTGTACCTAAAGGGTATATGTACAAAGCCTAAAGATAGAGAGAAATCCAGCAGATTAGTCATAATAATATCCCAATAATGCATTACGAGTGTTGCTATATATGCTTAAAAATTCATATCTTTATTAAATACTGACGTGAGTGGATAGATGAGACAGGAGAGTGTAAAGAATGAAAGTCAGATAATACTGTTATATTTTATTACTTACAGTTTCATGTTAGTTGAAATCCACAATCAACATAAAATTAGTCGACATATAAACCCATTTTCCATTCATTAGTATACATGGAAATGAAAAAAAGTTTGATTCTTGAAATTCATACCATTCTGGCAAGAACTTTAATGATATCATCCATTGAAGGCCTATGAAGTGGATCAGTCTTCCACACAAGCTTTAGCCAAGACTGCTAAACATAGAGCCTCAGCAAGAGGATAATCCTCCTTCAAACAAGGGTCCATGAAGTTCCTCAGCTGCTCAAAACAACCCCCTTCACCTGCTCCCCCTCCCAAAAACCCTATGGATTCTCTAAACAATCTCCCTTCTAAGTCCTCCCTCGCAGACATTAGCTCAAGCAAAACAACCCCAAATGCAAAAATGTCCACCTTTTCAGGATGCCAATCCGTTAAGCAGATGCTCTGGTGCAATCCACCCTCCAACACTTGGCATAATTTCATTTTCATTTGAACACCCCACAGCAGGAGTTGTACCTGACACTGCAAGTTTCGCCCTCCAATTCGGCGTCACAAAAATGTTTCTAGTATTTATGCTCATGTGAGTATGTGGAGGAACCATACAATAGTGCAAATAATGAAGCCCTTTTGCAATATCAAAAGCTATTTGAGTCCGTCGATGCCATCCAATATTAGACATAGATGAATTCGACAAAGAATCCCTCAAGGAACCATTAGCAGGATGTTCAAACACAAGATAAGACCAAGAAAAGTCACTCTCACCATAACAAACACCAAGCAGTTTCATGATATTGACATGATTGATCTTAGAGTGTAAATCAATAACTTGTCGAATATCTTCAAATCTCATTTGTTTGATCATCACTTCAGCATTATCAATCGTACCCTTGTACACATAGCCACTAGTCTTTGTATGCTCACTAAAATCGCTCGTTGCTTCTCTAATTTCCTCTGTGCTGTAACTGCACAAAGTGTACTTTAGTCCCACAAGAAGATCCGGAGACAAGCAAGAATTTGTGGAGCTTCTAGGAGTTGGCGCGGATAATGGTGAGCTTATAGGAGTTGAAAAAGAAGTCATTGAGCTCCTCCGGGCTGAAAAATGATGAAACTTCTCAGCCTTCCATTTCTTAATGGCTTTAACATATAAGCCACAAGCAAGAAGTGTCAAAAGTAGTAATGAAAACCCGACGACAGAACCTGCAATGTACAATTTCTTCAGCTTTGTGTTTTTTGTCTGCTCTACCGGAACTGTGGGGAGGAAACCTGGCGTGGGAGGCTCATAATCTGGAATATTGAAGTGGATCAATGGTTCATTTTTCAAGGGGACTAAAATGGTAGTGTTTGGATAAACAGTTGAGGTAGAATCCAAATGATTAGCTGCCCAAATATCCTCAGTGGGAATACCAAATCTTTTCCCCACCTTATTTGTATAATCCCCTTCCACAAAAGGGTATGTCACAAAGTACTTGACTCCATCAAAAGTGGACACATTACTATCAGGGCAAGCACATTTTAATGGGACATGAAGCATAGAACCAACCTTCACATCATTTTCTTGAGACAAATTTTCCTCCACTAGGGTAATAGATTTCACTAAACCCTCATAAACCCCACAAGCAATCTCCGAGAACGTTGTGTTAT
The DNA here is from genome assembly GCA_020205555.1 of Panax stipuleanatus. Lineage (NCBI taxonomy): Eukaryota > Viridiplantae > Streptophyta > Magnoliopsida > Apiales > Araliaceae > Panax > Panax stipuleanatus. Next base: position 8,287,985 of record CM035122.1, on the reverse strand, counting down.
TAGGCACACTATAGCTTGAATTTGCCCGAAAAAACTGACCATTACAAGAACAATTAATGGGAACAAGAACTTCTCTACCCGGAATCAAGAATCTGCAGAGAAGAAGTTGAGTTGTTCAAAGCAAGTAACTCATCAAGTACCCCATTGAACAAGGCTGAGATACTTGAGATAGTTTGAAATTCCTGGTTGGCTCTAAAAACCAAGAATGTTTGGCATGATTTCTTGAATGAACTGCAGGCATATTGCGTACCGGGATAATTAGTATCTGAAGTGCACAATGTTGCATCATAAAATTGTTGACCATGACATGAATAAAAACCATATGCCCATATGAGAAACCATATAAGAAAATTCATGGTTTCTAATACATCAAGAGTTCATTCATGTAAAAGAAAATTATGAACCTGCAGATTATGCAGAAGGAATAGTACTAGTATTTGGGATAGGGAAATTTGTTTTGAGGAATCAAATGAAATGTGCTGTTTTAGTCTAGTCCAAGTGAATTCCACTAGCAGGGGAAGTGAAGTCAGGGGTGACCTTATTATTTTAAAAAACTCAGGTGCAGCCAAATTGCAGCAGCTTATTTAAACACATAAAAATAAAACTTCATGTAAACATCATAGCCGGCTGATCTATTAGTGTCCAAATGGATTTGGAAAAGGAAGATTATGAAAGGCTTCCAACTTGAATAGGTGCAGTCAATCAATATGATAATATTTGTACCTACCTTCAGGTTTGCCAATCTTGGTCCTATTTCACAAGAGAATGCTTGACTTATTTATAGTCCAGGTCATATATGGTAAATTGGTAATACTGTAGACTGTAGTCATCATTCTACCTTAATTATTCTTGGTCATATATGGTAAATTGGTAAAAGCAAAACTGAGCTAGAGAATTCTTGTTTCAAATAGGAAAATACCAGATATTTACCTTTATTTATTACCGTTAATATTGCCGGAGCAAAAAAATGTTGTTTCTTGTATTAATTGTTGCTAAAATAATTGTAACAGTGTCGCTAAATGTATATTTACTCGAACAATATCAACGGGATTATTTATTCTCCTCTTTTTTTTATCCAACTTTGTACAATTCATAAATCAACTAAAAGCTGTACCTTTGACCATAATATAATTTTAAAAAATCATTAAAAATTTAAAACCATGTTAATTCAATGAAAAGTTACAATTCGAAAAGTCAATTAATTGAAAATCAGCTTACAGTTTTAGACTTTTAGAGGTTTGTTCATGAGCAAATCAGAAAGTTTGGAACTAAAATGCAATAAAGTCAAATGAACTGAATTTTTAGGTGAGGGTTTGGTCTTTTGAAGCAATAAGGAAGAGTTGGGTGATACGGTGATAAAATAGGATAAAGTCCATGCCATGCCATTTTACTTCAATGAGCAAGTTTCTTAGCCATTAAAATACTGAAAAAATTGGTAATGCGTGTACTTATCATTTCATGCTAATGACCAATAATCACAAGTAAAACTTAAAAAATTAGAAATGGAAAAGTCGTCCTCACCAAGTACAACTTATACTATTCCTGTAAAATAATGTGTTTGTATACTTCCTCTTATATTTATTTATTTTTCCATTTTATATTTATCCCAAATTCAGATCCATACCACCCAATTTAAGTCGTCAAAAATACAAACAATAATCATAAATTTTTATATTTACAACTATTATAATGTCGTGCAAAATACGACAACATGCGTACTTTTAAATTCTTTACAATGTCGTACATAGTACGACAACATGCTTTACAATGTGGTATATAGTATGTCGTATGTAGACAAAGTAGTAATAATTTGAATCATCAGGGATCTGAACAAGTTGCCTAACCTCTTGGAGCACAACCTATTCCTTCTTCCTCCACCTTGATCTATCTTGATAATAATATATAGCCGGAACATTTCTTCGCAATTTAATGCTTGAGTCCCTTTTTCCTACCACTAGTAGGTGCAGATCGTCTTGCACTCTCTCAAATCTCAACTGACAAATTGGTAAAACCATCAAAGCCTGCACAATATAACTGTTTCCCGTCCTGAACCAATGTGGTGTTTTCCTTGCAATTTGATGCATACCTGCAGATACACCTGGGGGCTGGGATTACTATCTTCATGCTACCTTCCTTAGTGAGAGTTTGGGTCTTGATATCGATCACTTCTAACTTATCAGAATTAATGTTTGGGATCTCTCTGTCTTCATGTAAGCTTTGGTTGAAACTGTACATTTTTACAGTCGTCACCTCTTGACAGCCTCCTCAAAAGGCTGATTCTCCACAATTGGTTTCTTGTCAGTTAAACTCCTGCTATTATAAGGAGCAAGGGCTTTGATGCCATCTTCTGTACTGTGATGTGTAGCATTGTTTCCACAACCTGGAGGGAAATATCTAATACATGAAACTCTGCGTTCTTGAAAATGAATTTTAGGTATAGTATTGGATCCGTTTGTCAAACTACTTGGCCTATCCTCCTGACGAGGTTGAGCTCCAATGTCCAGCACATCCTCATTCAGCATGGGTGCACTTCTTATAACATCAGTGCTTTCATGCTCCGAAGTTTTCAATGGGTCAACAGGTTCCGAATTACCCAAAGCCTTGAACAACTCGACATCATGATCAAGATTTTCCTCTTGACCAGGAGGCACCACTGGTTCAAGCCAATGAGATTCCAAATCGTAGGATCTATTATTCACTTCTGCATGAATAAAATTCTCATGGAACACCACATTCCTTGCAAAAGGTTGTTCAAACTCATCGTCCGAATCATCAGCACTATCCTTCATCTCCATCATATTCTGATTCGTACCAATAAAATTACATGCTTTCTTTGGTGTCCAATAGACTTGTCCAGTGCACTGATAAAACGCCTCTGGAAAATCACGGACTGCATAGACCTTTCTTTGGGGAAAAGAAATTTTAGGTGATGTAATATTTGACTTTTTCAAACTATAAAGTTTATCATTCTGCCAAGTCTGAGTTATATCTTCAAAGACGTTTTTAAACTCCAGCTGACCAGTGCTCTCCTTTGACTCAATAAAATCACTGTTTTCTTGCTCCAGACTTTCTACTTCTTCAATAAATTCTGCATCATCCAAATCCTCAGAAAACTTCACACACGATTGAACAGCTTCCTGCTGAAGAAAATCAACATCTGACACAAGCTCAGTAAGGTTCATCATCATCACCTTCTTCATCATCATCTGACTCAACATCAACCACATAAAATCCAACACCATCATCTGATAGAACATCAAGCTTATGAGGTTCATCATCATCACCATCTTTGCCATCGTCTGACACAACATCAACTGCACAAAGTTCAAAACCATCATCTTCTTTGTCATCATCTGACAGAACATCAAGCTCATAAGGTTCATCATCATCACCTTCTCCATCATTGTTTGACACAATATCAAACTCATAAGGTTCAAAATCATCATCTGACAGAACATCAACCTCATAAGGTTCAACATCATCCTCTCCATCATCAGCACTGAACTTTCTTCCTGAACTCTGAACCGGTGCAGAACCCAAGGCTTCACCTGATGCCCTGTTGGTATGTGAAGCAAACTGCCCAAATAACTCCGGAAAATCACGGATTGCAAATTACCTTTGGTCGTTTAAACTTGAATGGAACATCAGGACAAGCTAAATTACTATCTGCTGACAATTTCCTCTTCAGTTTCTCACTTTTATACTTAGTGAACAAAGCCATTCTGGACTCTTAAAGCTTCAGATCACAAGCCTACAAGCCTACTCTCAGCTGAACAGTAAAAAAAGAAAGAACAACGAATCAGGAACCAGATCCAATACGAGTAATTCTATATACAAATAGCTTGTACAGATTGATGAGGATTAATTAGGTCAATCACATTTAGAAAAAAAAACGAAAGAAACAATGAACCAAAAACAGAAAAAGAAAAAACTACCCTCAACTATCATGTATGGAAGATTATTTATTTATTTATTTTTCTAATCCAAAACAAATTCAATAAATAGGAAAATAAAATTGAATACAAATTACACATCCTTAACGGAATTCATTATATGAAGAGGATATTATAAATTAGTAGTTTTATAATTTACCTACTGATCTCATATACATACCAGAATTCCCTTTATGTTACCAAAAACTATAATAACTTTTAATGATACTTTAGATAAAAGAACTAGACCCAATTATATCTCACATATTAAAAATAACTCCCAACTTGATTACAAATTTTTCCAAAATGGATAAGTCCCACTTCATCCCAAATTACCCCAACTATTGAAGTAGTTGTAGAAAATAGCTGCATTCTTATATCTTTAAATTCTTATTCTTATCTCTTGTTTCTAGTTGAAAAGAATATGAATTAAACCCCAAATTTTCACTATGGTCTAATTATATAAGTATAAAAACCTAAAATTTTCAGTGACCTAATTTTGTAGACGCAATAAACAGAGTCCAGATGAGAAACATAGAATGTGTATATAAAGGGCAAAGTTACTGGTTCTCTATGGGGGCAATTGCCAGTATCAAAACAAGTAAATAATCATCGTCACAAATTAATAAATTAAATAAACTTAGTATCAAAGTAAATATTAATAGTTTGCCCTATCAAACTTTGCCATAAAATCACGATAATCATATCAATTATTATACAAATAATTCAATATGTATGTTTTATTGTGTATCAAGTACAAGGACACATAAAGGAAACATTCGTAACAGCATAAAGTCGTTGATTATTATTCGATCAACCAATTCATAGTAAATATGTATGCATATGCATATAGTTAAATACTGAAGAGAGAGATTGCGATGAGTAAAGCAAGCCAATTGTTGAATATTTAGGTGTTAGACTTGCCGGAAAAGGAACCGACGGTAAGAGATCAGATGGCCGGAGCTCTAGTTGGAGAAGTAGGGAGATTCAATAACTCACTCAGCTGAGGAAGAGGGAATAAATACTCGCATGTAAGGGAAGGCGTCCGAATCCTAGTTGAAATTGAAATCATGTTGGATTAGGACGATAATGCGGTTTATTCTTATCCTTATATACCTCCCTCCCGCCTTTCAAACACAATTTATTTAGTTTATGTTAACAAAATTATAAATTATTTTATAAAAATTATTACTAATTATAAAATTTATTATTCTAAAATTTTAAATGAATTATGCCAATTTTAAATTTAAAAATATTTTAAATTAATTTTAAAAAATTAATAGTGATTTTATAATTTAAAACACATGGAGTATATTAAATAATTCATATTTGACAATAATACCTAATGTGAAATTGAGATAAAGGATGAAATTATAAATTTATCCTTTACATACGAGTTTTATTTTTGAAGAAATTAGAGAAAGGATGGAAGGAAAAAAAAATTACTATTTGTAAAAAAAAATGGCACCCCTAATTAGTCTTTTAAGTTTTATTACTATTAAAAATGACCTTTTTTCACCATCAAAGAAAGTAATATATATATATATATCGCGTTCAATATAAGTTAATAAACAGTCATTCATCTTTCATTTAGTTACGGAGTTCATTCTTCACGATATTAATGGCTGAAAATGTCCTTTCAACAGTTGCAGTAGCAACGGACAAAAGTAGAACCAACTTTAACAACAAATAGACTTGAGGATACACATCATCCTTTCTTTTTTTAATCTATTCATATCAATTAAAATGTATTCATATCAAAATTAAAATGTATTCATATCAATTTTAAACTTGAAAATACCTCAACTTAATATCAAAATTGATTCTCTATCTGGAACGGAGATACTAAATTACTCCATCAAGCATTAGAGAAGGAAAAAAATCTAAATTTATTTATATACTATCTCTGACTAAAATTTGTAGAAAGAAAAAGAAAATTTAGAGTGAGACGGTGAATGAATTTTTTAAAAATAGAAATAATGAGTAAATAGTAAAATAGAGAAAGTGATAAATGTTAGAGATAAAATGTGTATAAAAATTAAAGAGAGAAACTGAATAATAATTTTAAAATTAAATATAACAAAATTTTAGAGAGGAAATTAATTTAGGGGATGCTAAGTTGAATTCAATATTTATTGTTGTTAAATGTTGGGGAAAAAAAATACATAAATCAAATAAACTGTAACTGTTAAAAAGAGTACAATTTTTTTTAAAGAAAAAGCAAAAGAGTACAATTGTTTATTAGTTATACGCAAGAGAAAAAATAAGACTGAATAATTTTACGAAAATGTATAGTTGATATTTGATACTTTAATGTGACACGGTGGGAGTATACAACACACGCACTCAATTTTTTTTTGCTAAATTTGTTTGTATATTAGTAATTTGCATAATTAAATATAAGACATTGTAGTTTAATACACTAGTTCCGATTGTCGTGAGACTAAGAGGTTGTTTGTTTAGCCCTTAATAGGTCTGAATGCTCCTGAATCTGGATGGATCAGCTATTAAGTTTGTTTGATAAAATATTAGATGCACTGAATGGTTCTTAATACTTCTGATTCGGTAAGCTTCAAAAACTCGGCTGATTCGGTCAGTTCAGTTTCTGAATGATAACTACCCTTCACAATTTAAAATATTACCTTTGTATCCTTTATTCTAAAATCAGAATTAAATCAAATCCAATCCAATTTTTCTTCTTCTTCGATCCTTTTCGGCTACTATGTTCCATCTCTTTTTGTGTATCTGCTTCATGATCTAAATGGAAAGTAATAAATCATTCAAAGCATGATGAAATTACTGCCGAGACAGGTACAATATATCCGATTAGGAGAACAAAAGGGCCACCTCTAGGGAGTATTGGCTGTTGAGACGATTGTCGAGTGCTTCATGAATTTGTTCAAAATCGAACTTGCATCAGTTATTATGGTTTCATGTTGATGGGTTTCTTCAAAAATATAATGGGTTTGTGATTCTATGGTTTGTTGTACTTGATTGGCTTGTTGAGAAGAGTACTCGTATGTGATTCTATGGATCTGAAATTATAGAGATTGATGGGTTTGAGGCGTTGAAGAAAAGAAGGTGATCTAGCAAGCTTGGGGTGTTGTGGTTGATTGATGCCCAGATTGAAGGATTTGATACATACTCCTCAAACATTGAGGTTTAATTTTAGAGAGAGAAAATGAGAGTAATGATTTTGCTGTTTGCAGAGATTGGTGGGTGAGTGAGTTAGAGAGAAAGAGAACTTAAAAGAGAAGGGGAAGAGAGATGTTGGGCCTTTTTTATGTATGGATTTTTTATTGACAATTATTTTTTTATTTTAAGTAATTTTATAAGCACAAATGTAAACTAAATAATTGAGCATAAATTTCTGAGCACAAATGTATATTGTAAGTGAATGAACTAACTACTAAACTTCCAAAATGGGAAAAGAATGTTAAAGGGGTGAAATAGTAAAAAAAATGTTATTCAAATGTTTCAGACAAGTCAATTATTAAATAATTTTTTTTCATTCAGATTCAGCTCATTCAAATTCAAATTCATTCAATTTTTATTAAACAGCCCCTAAAAACCCCTCGCTGAATCTAAGAAATCAATTCCTAACCATAATAAATAGCATCACATCCCGAGGCTAGGAATAAAAAAATACAGCCAAACAAGTCATAAGCCCAAAAGTTCCTAGACTATGTGCAGCCGGAAATTCAAAACAATATCAGCAAGTATGAACACATCCCAAGACATGACCATGGCACCAAAAAATTCAGTGGGGGCATGTGCCCCCCTGCCCCAAGCATGGATCCGCCCGTGTGGAGTGATCTATAGTAAATATTTGATATGATATTATTTGGATAAATAACTGTATATAATAAATATTTGCTATGACATTATTTGAACCATCTATTTTTCCTATAGACGGCTAAAAATGTGTTTTTATCTTAATAATACCATAACAAATATTTGTTACCGATTACTTCCCTATAAAACAAGCATATGAGCATATAGTGGTTGGTGTGATGGAGTGGGGAGGGGTTAACATGAAGTTAACTTTAGTTAATTGATCAATACAGTTTCGACATACATGTAAATTTTTTTTTTATGTTTCAATACTGTATTAGTCAATTAATTAATTTATCATAGGAGTAACTTGAGGAGTGACAACAACGGAAAAAGATTGCATATCATTTAACTAGGAGAGAGAAAATTCTTTGTCACGGGCAGTGATTTAAGCCGTAGACGACAAGATTACTTTCGATTAGGACTTTTCTTTGAGGGGTAAGTATGCATCAGCACAAGCAGTTAGTCATACATGTTAAATAAATTATATTAGAACGTTTTTATTTTATATAATAAAATCAATCAAATTAATCAATTCATGATATTATCAAGCTTCTGCTACGCGCAAGGGTGGAAGTTTTCATTTGTCTCTCAATCTTAGGATTAATTATAAGACCCCAAATTTTATGAATAAGATTTAATTTTCTTTATATATTATTTTGAAATAGTAAGGTGTTGATTTGATAAATGTGATAAGTTGTGGGTGAGATGTGCAAAGTTCACAAAGTAAGCAAGTGGTTATAAAATATTCGTTGTGTCGAAAAATATTCGTTTGGTCGAGGAATATTCTTTTTGTCGGTGAATATTAGTACGACGGCGCAGTCATTGGTGGACCCTACAACGGAATGAATGTCGGATATAGAAAGCTACAGAAGTAACCTTTTTATAAAAATAACGGCAAAACTGTTATCGTTAGTACTGTTGAAATACCCGATGGTTAAAATACAGTAATACATGGTGTTGCACAGTAGCACACGGTATTGCACAGTACTTCGAATTATTGATTCTTACGTAGGAAGGCACTTACTCAATTATTGTTATAGTAATTACTGTTCAATATTTTATATTATTGATTCAATAATTGCATAATATTTTATTGGTTCAATATTTGCTACGTTGATATTTTATATCAATAAGTGCTACTTTGCTATTTTATATTATTGATTCAATAATTGTCATTGCACATTATTTCAAATTATCAAATCAATAATTCATATTATTTGAATAATATTATTAGATAGCATTATTGGCAATGTCTAAGGAAGTTCTGTCTAGAAAAGTGGTTGATTAATTGCGCGTCAATAAGGAGAAATCCTTATCGGAAGGCCCCCTCTTTCTTGGGAACGATCTGGTTGTCAATATTGTAGTTCTGTAATATTATTTGTGAATAATTAATTTTTGATATATATGATAAGGAAATATTTATTCAATGTGAATTTTTAACGGATGAATTTTTAGCATGTGACATTGTTTGAAAGTTGATATTTTATCTTTTCTGATAAAATAATTCATTCAAATATGTTATTATAATATTACATTATAGTAGTATGATGTGATTATATAATAGTATAATTTTTATAATTAGAATGGTAACATTATTATAGTAAATTTATGGTATAAAAGTTAAACGAGGTGAAAGAGTGCAAATTGAATTTGAACTCTTATGATGCAAACAATAATGTCATCGGAGCGATGAGGTAAGCAATGATGTCATCGGAGCGATAAGGTAAGTAATAATATCATAGGATCGATGATGTAAGCGATGATGTCATAAATTATGGCGAAAAGATTATTTTATCCTTACTTTGCCGAGCCTATAAATAGAAGCTCATTTCTTCATTGTTTCTCACCAATTAACTAAAGCTATAGAGAGAGAAAGTATAGAGAGAATAAGAGAGAAAGAAGAAGAGTATTCTGCTATTACACTAGTGCAGTCTCTAAATTTTTAAGGTAAGGGGTATTATTTCTTTCGTATTCATGAAGAGAGTTATTTTATTTCAATACTCGTAAGGGTTGTTATTCCATTCTTTATTATTCTGTTGGAATAACCTGTCTACGTGGACTACCGCATACATGGTGAAATTCTATTGTTATTCCATTCTTTATTATTCTGTGGGAATAACCTGTCTACGCGGACTACCGCATGCCTGGTGAATAACCCTTCGTATTCAGTTGTTATTAAATTGTGAAAATAATCTGTCTGAGCGGACTACCGCCTGACGGGTGAAAATTCAATTACAGTTTCATATATTGCTTCTATAATTCCTGAAATAATCAGAAATTCCTTGAATTTTGTGCTTCATCTAATATCATTTCACTGGAATATTGGTCTGAACTTTCTTGTGAAATTTTTATCTTTTCATGTTGAGTTACTATTTACGAGTCACTATTCACGAGATACTATTCACGGTAAAAAAAATATTTTTTTTCTTCCAAATCATCTTTGATTGGATTCAGGTTTTGATCTTCATTCTTGAACTCTGGATAAATTCTCTAATATTTGTCCTTTATCTCACTGAATTCGTTATTCGTATTATTTTTCATCATCCTCAGTCCTAAATGGTGATATAACTGAATATCTTTGGCCTGTAGTGCAAAGATGAATAATTACTTGATGAATATCTTTGGCCTGTAATGCAAAGATGAATGATTACCTGATGAATATCTTTGGCCCGTAGTGCAAAGATGGACAGGTGTTGAGATGAACATGACCGACTGGTGATACAAATGAATATATTTGGCCCGTAGTGTAAAGATGAATATTTGATTCAAGATGTATATTGATTGATGTTACAGGGATAAAATATTGATGATGGACTTTTAAATCATGGAAGATAGTAGACATCATTCTCTACTTAACTCTTCTAATGAATTGTTAATTTCGCTGCGAATATTGATCTAAAAACGTGTTGTCCATAATATTTTATCTGATTTATTGAAGGCTAACGATAATTTATTTTTCATTATCTTAGTCATAATATTCTTTACTAGACTAGTTGAGCTCACCCTTTTCTTCCATTGTTCTCTTCAGGAAATGAGAATATCGCGGGTACTAGTCGGGGAATGGAGTGATTGTCCGAGTTAGAGCTGTAGGAGTCCTCGCTATTTTTTTTACAATAGTGTGATAATAAATGTAATGAGGGCTTAGTTTGAATGTTTATATTTTTTACATGTCTGTATTGACACTCACAGTTGTGTGGTCGTATTTTACATGACCGTTTGATATGAAAGATTGTATTTGGATTTAGTACCATGTATTTGGCGACTCAGAATGGGTTGAGTATTGAACCTATTTTGGGGGCGTCACAGTTGGTATCAGAGCTTAGGGATATGATCTCTGGCGGATATCTGGGAATAGAACTAGGAGGGGAAAGACGAGTAAAACCTTTGCTAGTGTGTCCTACCTAAGCTTAATTGTTATTTAATTGGTCGGTTGAAATATAGGGTTAATATGTGATATGTTAATTTGTTTGATTAACCCTTGTTTTGTGGCAGTATTTGAGAATGGCAGCTGAAATTTAAACAATGGAGTGAATGAGATCGTTGAGACACCTTTAATCACCAACCAGAAGAACGTGCAACAGGAAGGCTATATTCCTCCTATAAACAACCCTACCGAAGAAATGATAAATGACGGGATGTTCAGAAGCTTTTTGCAGTTCATGCAAAATCAGACGAGGGAGACTCGTGTTCATAATACAGGAGGAAATAACAACTCGCGGCTTGTTCACTGCCAAGCAGTTTAAAGAGTTGGACCACCAGAGTTTCAGGGAAAGCCAGATCCAATAAAGGCAGAAAATTGGATTAAGCAAATTATCAAGATATTTGATGTCTTGGGATGCACGGAGGAACAAAAGGTTTCATTCGCCACATTTATGTTCCGTGGAGAGGCAGACTACTGGTGAGAATCTGTGAAGCGTACCCAGCCTGCCGCATTCGAGATGTCTTGGGGGGCGTTCCAGAAACTGTTCAATGACAAGTACTTTCCAGAAAGTATTCGTCACATGAAAGAGGTAGAGTTTATCAGACTGGAACAGAATAACATGATTATGTCCCATTACGAGGCTAAGTTCACAGAGTTATCCCGATTTGCACCTCATTTGATGGAGAATGAGGAACGTATGACGCGGATGTTTCTGAGAGGTTTGAAAGCCGAGATTCGTCAATACCTCATTTCTCACAAATTTTCTCTATATTCGGATGTAGTGAACAGTGCCCAGTTATTAGAACGAGATAATGATTATGTTCAATCAAGGGACAACAACCATGGTCGTACTGGTGGCAGCAGTCATCAGAATAATGACAACCAGCAGGGAGGAAAGTATCATGCCAGATGCGGTAACCACTCCGGTGGTAATCGTGGCCATGATAATAGAAGAAGTGAGTTGGGGGGAGATTTCAAGAAAAGAAGATACAACAATGAGAATGTGAAAGCATCGACAGTAGCACCAACATCAACCGTTTCTAGAGGAGAACGACCGTCGATCGTATGCTATAAATGCGGGCAAGAGGGACACATTAGCCCCAACTGCACACAATAATCTAAGGTGTGTTATAACTGTGGAAAGGAAGGGCACATAGCTCGAGTGTGTCCTGTAGCGAAACCAAATCCAGCAGGAATGGTGACTCCAAAGGCTATCCCTGACAAGTCAAAGTCAGTGGTTCTTGGAAGAGCTTTTGTTGTGACTGCCCAACAAGCAAGGAACCCGAACGAGGTTATTAGGGTAAGCTGATAATAAACTCTTGCGAAGTTTACACTTTATTAGATACCGGTGCTACCCATTCTTTTATTGCACCTGCTTGTGCTCAACGTTTGAACTTGACACCTGAGAAATTAGACTTTGACTTATCTGTTGAAACTTTGTTGGGAGAAACCTTCGTTACATCTATAGTTTACAAATCTTGCTTGATTCAAATTGGTACCCTCACCTTACCTGTTGATCTTATATCGTTGAAAATACTTGCATTTGATGTGATTTTAGGAATTGACTGGTTGACCACTTATCATGCCAAAATTGATTATTTTCGTAAGGTTGTTAGTTTTCATATTCCTAACCAACCTATTATGCGAATTCAAACAACCAAAACACTAAAATCAATCAATGTTATTTCAAGTCATAAAGCTATTCGTTTATTGAAAAACGGATGTCAAGCTTTCTTAGCCCATCTCACTGATCTGAACCAGAATACGTCAGGTTTGAATGATATTTATGTTGTTAATGAGTTTCCTGATGTATTTTCCAAAGAACTTTCCGGTCTACCCCCGGAACGTGAAGTTGAATTCTTTATTGACCTTGAACCCGGTACAAAATCCATTTCTAAAATCCCATATCGAATGGCTCCTATTGAACTTCAGGAGTAAAAGGTCCAACTACAGGAGTTGTTAGACATCGATTTTATACGTCCTAGTACATCTCCTTGGGGTGCTCCTGTTTTATTCGTAAAGAAGAAAGACGGGAGTATGCGACTTTGTATTGATTATCGGGAGTTGAACCATGTCACCATCAAGAATAGGTATCCGTTACCGCGTATTGATGACCTGTTCGACCAGTTGCAAGGTGCACAATTCTTTTCAAAGATCGATCTTCGTTCTGGATATCATCAGCTGAAGATTAAAACTGAGGATATTTCAAAGACTGCTTTCAGAACTCGATACGGGCATTATGAATTCTTAGTCATGTCTTTTGGATTGACTAATGCTCCTGCTGCTTTTATGGATATGATGAACCGTGTATTCAAAGAATATTTAGATCAGTTCGTGGTTGTCTTTATTGATGACATCCTCATCTATTCCAAAAGCCGTGAAGATCATGAGCACCACTTGAAGCTGGTACTTCAAATGCTTCGTGAAAATAAGTTATATGCCAAACTGAAAGAAATGCGAGTTCTGGCTTGAGGAGGTAGCATTCCTTGGGCACGTGGTATCAAAACGTGGGGTATCTGTTGACCCGACGAAGATTAAAGCAATACAAAGTTGGGAACAACCGAAGTCGGTGACCGAAGTACGTAGCTTTCTGGGCTTAGCTGGTTATTATCGGAGATTCGTGGAAGGATTTTCTCGAATCGCTACTCCATTAACTCAGATGACTCGGAAAGATACAAAATTCGTATGGAACGAGGAATACGACAAGAGCTTTCAAGAGCTCAAGAGGAGACTCATTTTGGCACCTGTTCTGACGATACCATCTAGTTCGGATGGATTTGTCATTTACAGCGATGCTTCGGGCAAATGGTTAGGATGTGTTCTCATGTAACATGGGAAAGTCATAGCCTATGCCTCGCGACAACTCAAGAAATATGAGAGGAATTATCCTACTCATGATCTAGAGTTGACAGCTGTCGTTTTCGGGTTGAAGATCTGGAGACACTACCTGTATGGGGAGAAAGTAGATATCTATATGGATCATAAGAGCCTTAAATATTTATTTACCCAGAAGGAACTCAACATGCGACAACGGCGTTAGCTTGAGCTATTGAAAGATTACGATCATTACCATCCAATACCATCCTGAAAAAGCGAACGTGGTAGCTGACGCATTGAGTAGAAGATCATATGCGGGCATGAATGCGATGCTTTCAAGGCCTATTTTGTGTGATTTACAAAAGATGGAGATAGAGTTCAAGACTCCGAAAACCCATGCGATGATGTCAAGTATACGCGTAGAACCAGCTTTGATTGATAAAGTTAAAGCTGCTCAAGCTACAGACCCGGAGCTGATGAATATGAGGAAGAAGGTGCAAGAAGGTACTATTTCAGAAGCAAGAATCGATGAAGAAGAAATACATTCGAGTCAACTCTAGACTTTGTGTTCCTAACGATTCTGATTTGAAGTATAGAATTATGATGGGGGCACACAACACACCGTTTGCAATTCATCCTAGGAGTACCAAAATGTATCGTGATCTTCGACATACATTTTGGTGGAGCAATATGAAGAGAGAGATCGTGGAGTTTATCTCGAGGTGTTTAACATGTCAACGTGTCAAGGCGGAGCATCAAGTGCCAAAGGGTCCATTGCAACCACTTGAGATTCTAAAGTGGAAGTGGGAACACATTACCATGGATTTCGTTACGGATCTTCCCAAGTTTTCTCAAGGCATAGATGCGATTTGGGTTATTGTCGATAGATTAATCAAGTCTGCTCATTTCTTGCCGATACGTGAGACTTATTCCCATTGAACGTCTTGCTCGTATGTACGTAAATGAGATTGTGAGATTGCATGGCATGCCAGTATCCATAGTTTCGGTCCTTTCGGATCGTGACCCAAGATTCACTTCACGATTTTGGGTCAGCTTGCAGAAAGCTATGGGCACGGATTTACGATTCAGTTCGGCATATCATCCACAAACGGACGGGTAATCGGAAAGGACTATCCAAACTCTTGAAGATCTATTGAGACTCTGTATTCTAGACTTCAAAGGGAGTTAGGATAAGTATCTACCATTGGTGGAATTCTCCTACAACAACAGTTATCAGGCAAGTATAGGCATGGCTCCATTCGAGGCGTTGTATGGACGAAAATGTCGTTCTCCAGTATGCTGGGGCGAGGTGGGTGAATCAACATTGTTGGGACCGGAGTTAGTACGTATGACTACGAAAAAGATTCAAATGATCCGGCAACGTATACAAACTACATAAGATCGACAAAAGAGTTATGCTGATCTTCATCGAAGGGACGTGGAGTTTAATGTCGGAGATCATGTATTATTCCATGTTGCTCCATGGAAAGGAGTTACGAGATTCGGGAAGAGAGAAAAGCTCAATCCACGATTCATTGGTCCATTTGAGATCCTTAACCGAGTAGGAAATGTGACCTATAGACTCGCTTTACCGCCTAGCATGTCTCGTGTTCATAACGTTTTTCACATATCCATGCTACGTAAATATGTGAAAGACCCAAACCACATTATTGAGTTAGAACCAGACGAGATAGCCGAAGATTTAACATACAAGGAGGTACCTGTCAAGATCTTGGATAGGAAGGAACATGTTCTACGCTCAAAGGTTATACCTCAAGTCAAAGTTTTATGGAGAAACCATGAAATTGAGAAAATGACCTGGGAGTTGGAATCGAAAATGAAAGCGAGGTATCCTCACCTTTTCGACATACCAGGTACGTACGTCAATTTCGAGGATGAAATTTCATAAGGAGGGGAGGTTGTAAGACCCCAAATTTTATGAATAAGATTTAATTTTCTTAATATATTATTTTGAAATAGTAAGGTGTTGATTTGATAAATGTGATAAGTTATGGGTGAGATGTGCAAAGTTCACAAAGTAAACAAGTGGTTATAAAATATTCGTTGTGTCGGGAAATATTCGTTTGGTCGAGGAATATTTTTTTTGTCGGAGAATATTCGTACGACGGCGAAGTCATTGGAGGACCCCACAACGGAATGAATGTCGGATATAGAAAGCGACAGAAATAACCTTTTTATAAAATAACGGCGTAGTTGTTACCGTTAGTACTGTTGAAATACACGGTGGTTAAAATACAGTAATACGCGGTGTTGCACAGTAGCACACGGTATTGCACAGTATTTCGAATTATTGATTCTTACGTAGGAAGACATTTACTCAATTATTGTTACAGTAATTACTGTTCAATATTTTATATTATTGATTCAATAATTGCATAATATTTTATTGATTCAATATTTGCTACGTTGATATTTTATATCAATAAGTGCTACTTTGCTATTTTATATTAGTGATTCAATAATTGTCATTGCACAGTATTTTAAATTATCAAATCAATAATTCATATTATTTGAATAATATTATTAGATAGCATTATTGGCAATGTCTAAGGAAGTTCTGTTTAGAAAAAAGGGTTGATTAATTGTGCGCCAGTAAGGAGAAATCCTTATCGGAAGGCCCCTTTTTTCCTGGGAATGACCTGGTTGTCAATATTATAGTTCTGTAATATTATTTGTGAATAATTAATTTTTGATATATATGATAAGAAAATATTTATTCAATGTGGATTTTTAACGGAGGAATTTTTAGCATGTGACATTGGTTGAAAGTTGGTATTTTATCTTTTCTGATAAAATAATTCATTCAAATATGTTATTATAATATTACATTATAGTAGTATGATGTGATTATATAATAGTATGATTTTTATAATTAGAATGGTAACATTATTATAGTAAATTCATGGTATAAAAGTTAAACGAGGTGGAAGAGTGCAAATTGAATTTGAACTCTTATGATGCAAACAATGATGTCATCGGAGCGATGAGGTAAGCAAGGATGTCATCAGAGCGATGAGGTAAGCAAGGATGTCATCGGAGCGATGAGGTAAGCGATGATGTCATAAATTATGACGAAAAGACTATTTTACCCTTACTTTGCCGAGCCTATAAATAGAACTCATTTCTTCATTATTTCTCACCAATTCACTAAAGTTATAGAGAAAGAAAGTATAGAGAGAATAAGAGAGAAAGAAGAAGAGTATTCTGCTATTACACTAGTGTAGTCTCTAAATTTTTAAGGTAAGGGGTATTATTTCTTTTGTATTAATGAAGAGAGTTATTTTATTTCAATACTCGTAAGGGTTGTTATTCCATTCTTTATTATTCTGTTGGAATAACCTGTCTACGCGGACTACCGCATGCATGATGAAATTCTGTTGTTATTCCATTCTTTATTATTCTGTGGGAATAACCTGTCTACGCGGACTACCGCATGCCTGATGAATAACCTTTCGTATTCAGTTGTTATTAAATTGTGAAAATAATCTGTCTGAGCGGACTACCGCCTGACGGGTGAAAATCTAATTGCAGTTTCGTATATTATTTCATTTCAAATTCCTAACTCTAAACTTACTACGGTAAGTGTTGGGATGTGATTATTTGGGCCTGGTCATGGTGTAGCCCAATCTATTTAATGGTCCGACCCATATGTATTTATTGTGACAGTGGGAGCGTCCTTATTAAAATAAAATTGGGTTTCCTTATTTGGAGGGATAATGAGTCCTTCTCCTAGTTGGATTCGGGTGAAGGTGACTTCTATAAATACGGCTACAAGCAAGGGCACAAGAGACATTACGAGAGGGATTGCAAGATCATCATACAACATAGAGGGATCATAGCATAGAGTATGATATCATACAATACAAAACTTGTACTCCCAATATTATTATAGTGGATTTCTCTCTCTCCCTGTGATTTTTTCCCAATTGAATTTCCACGTAAATTCTGTGCCGTCTGTGGGAAAGAAGGCACTTGTTCTAGTGTCGAATCAAAATAACCGAATTTATGATATAGCCTACACAGAAAAGCTAAGTTACTTTTTTATCTATTTATTTGATGGGTAATATATATCCAGCATGTTGATGAGATTTCTGTTATTATCTATTTATTTGATGGGTAATATATATCTAATATGTTGCTTGTATAACTGATTTCCTCTATTCAAGGCAACACGTCATACCCATGCATGTTACATCATAATCATGTTATGCTCAGACCCACGCACACATATATACAAACTTCATTAAGACATATTTCTTGACTTAGTGGGTTTATGTCAAGAGTAACATGATTAATGTTATAAATCCATTCCTTTTATGCATATTAATGCCTACTGCTACCTTTTGTGCTCATACCTAGGGATATACCCGGGAAATTGCTTTTCAACAAAGGTGATGGCAAACAACTATTCCGTAAAAGGTGATGATAAATTGGTGCTGAGCCACCACACCAGGAGCGAATGCAGCCAACACACAAATAAAAGTTTAATCTTTTATATCATTGAAGTGCTTTAAAGGTGGCTTCGATTTCATTATCAGGCACAGACCTGCACTGTTCCATGACAAATCAACCGCCGAGAGTGACACAAAATAAGAGACAGCAGAGCAACGGTGACTGAGTCCAGATCAGAGCTAGGTTCCGGCAGGTGGAAATCTCGAACGGATCAGAGGTTCCGGCAGGTGACAACCTTGGCCGTCGGGTCAGGCCAGAAATCGAAGCTTGAAGTTGGTAGTTCACGACGGCAGAGTTAGAGGTGGCTGGAAAAAGGCGGCGTACTGTGCGGTGGAACTGTGCGTTGAAGGACATAATTGAATATGAGCTGAATCCTTTTTTCATCTAGTACGGCAGCATATGAACAAGGCAGAACTGAATTTATGCATGGGCGCAAAACTCATCTCCACCAACCATTCATTAAACCTGATAGCTACTGAAAAGATGGGGGTTAAAGGTCGTATTGGCGGTATAAGGGTGGATAAACGTCATTCGGGAAGACTTTGATCTCCCTAAAGGATGAATATTCTTCGGGTAGACAACCTACGGATGGAAATTCTACGGTTAAACATCCTAGGGGTAAACATCCTTTGGGGAGGCGTCCCGAACAGTTAAAAATCCGACCGATAAACATCCTTCGAGGAGGCGTAGACCTCCCGAACAGATAAATCTCGTACGGATAAATATCCTTCGGGGAGGCGTAGGACCTTCCGAACGGATAAACCTCCTACGGATAAACAACCTACGGATAAACATCCTTCGAATAAACATCCTTCGGGAAGACTTTGTTCTCTCGAAAGGCAAGCCACAGTAGATGTGGTGGGTTCAGAAGTTTTACCAAACATGACGGTTGGAGGGTATGGTGGACTTTTTGTATACTCTCTTATTTTAAGTTTCTTATAAATAAGAGACTGGGAGGCAATGTTGGGATGTGATTATTTGGGTCTGGTCATGGTATAGCCCAATTTATTTAATGATCCGACCCATATGTATTTATTGTGACAGTGGGAGCGTCCTTATTAAATAGAATTGTGTTTCCTTATTTGGAGGGATAAGGAGTCCTTCTCCTAGTTGGATTTGGGTGAAGGTGACTTCTATAAATACAGCTACAAGTAAGGGCACAAGAGACACAATACACCATATGTACTCCCAATATTATTATAGTGGATTTCTCCCTTTTTTCGTGGTTTTTTTTCAATTGGGTTTCCACATAATTCTTGTGTTCATACTTTATATTTCTTTTATTTATGTTTGTATGAGTGTATTTTCGTGAGTTAAATTCACAACGATACAATTGTTAGAGTTTATGTCCTAGAGGCTAATTCTTTGATGTAATTGCTTAAATATTTTTTGATATTATATTTGATTGAATAAATGAATTATTTTATTATGGTTTTATTTACTGCGTTATATAAATGTTAACATAATAAAAGTCCTTAGAATAGTGATACAAATTATATGGTTTCAAGTATGTGACTTGAACATGAGATCATATAATTACAATTAGTATCATTACTCTTAAATGTCCCTAGTCGAGTGTCATTGTTAATGGGACAACAATGATACATTGAGACTAGTATGTGGATTGACTGATGGCCAAATCTCATTGGTCATAAATATATGAGATATTGAGTCAATGCATAGGTACATGTTAGAGAATAATGTACTGGACAGACCCACCATGAGAATTCTACGTGGAGCATTATGCAAAATGTCATAAGCAATTCTCATAGTGACAATAATATAGTGATTTCAGGTCGGAGGATCATTACATCCGGTCAGCGAGCGGGGCCGGGGACAGCGCCCTGGGAAATTTTTTTTGAACTACAATCTGTATTGTAGAATTTTTCATACGAATCTCTGAAGCAGTTCCAGAATCTCCATCGTCTCCGTTTAGGCTTGAATAATCGGTAAAACAAATCTTAACCTCTGAATTAATATGTTTTTCGCATAGATCCTGTTTTAGGGTTTCGAAAAATTTATTAATTTTCGCTGCGTTTATGTGCCGAAAATCCTACCGTGGTATCAGAGCTACTTGCGAAACGATTAATTCAGATTACGTGTTTTAATTGTATTCGTTATATATGATATATGATGATGCATGTTTACCGATCTGAAATTGAATATATGATATTCTGCATGTATGCGTATTCTGGAAATCTGTAATATATATGCATGTATATGATGTTCTGATAATTGTATCCTAGAAGGTGAAATAACAATTCAACTTCTGTTCTAATTGAATTAGAAACATGAAGATTCGATTTAATATGATTAATCGAAACTGGACATATATGATATGTTCTGGGTGTATTGTTATTATGAGTGTGTTAGCGGATTGTATATGATTCTGGAATTGTTTCAGAGATTCGTATGAAAAATTCTACAACAATCAACCATTGGCGCTGTTTTGGCCTGTCCTTTTGGTGATTTCGTCAGGCGTACAAAATCAGGCGTTAACAGTAAGTATTGCTTCTATAATTCCTGAAATGATCAGAAATTCCTTGAGTTTTGCGCTTCATCTAATATCATTTCACTGGAATATTGGTCTGAACTTTCTTGTGAAATTTTTATCTTTTCATGTCGAGTTACTATTCACGAGTTACTATTCACGGGATACTATTCACAGTAAAAAAATATTTTTTTTTCTTCCAAATCATCTTTGATTGGATTCAGGTTTTGATCTTCATTCTTAAACTCTGGATAAATTCTCTAATATTTGTCCTTTATCTCACTGGATTCGTTATTCGTATTATTTTTCATCATCCTCAGTCCTAAATGGTGATATAACTGAATATCTTTGGCCTGTCGTGCAAAGATGAATGATTGTTTGATGAATATCTTTGGCCTGTAGTGCAAAGATGAATAATTACCTGATGAATATCTTTGGCCCGTAGTGCAAAGATGGACAGGTGTTGAGATGAACATGACCAACTGGTGATACAAATGAATATCTTTGGCCCGTAGTGCAAAGATGAATATTTGATTCAATATGTATATTGATTGATGTTACAGGGATAAAATATTGATGATGGACTTTTAAATCATGAAAGATAGTAGACATCATTATCTACTTAACTCTTCTAATGAATTGTTATTTCCGCTGCGAATATTGATCTAAAACGTGTTGTCCATAATATTTTATCTGATTTATTGAAGGCTAACGATAATTTGTTTTTCTTTATCTTAGTCATAATATTCTTTACTAGGCTAGTTGAGCTCACCCTTTTCTTCCATTGTTCTCTTCAGGATATGAGAATATCGCGGGTACTAGTCGGGGAATGGAGTGATGGTCCGAGTTAGAGCTGTAGAAGTCTTTACTATTTTTTTTTACAATAGTGTGATAATAAATGTAATGAAGACTTAGTTTGAATGTTTATATTTTCTACATGTCTGTATTGACACTCACAGTTGTGTGATCGTATTTTGCACGACCGTTTGATATGAAAGATTGTATTTGGATTCTGTACCATGTATTTGGCGACTCAGAATGAGTTGAGTATTGAACCTATTTTGGGGGCGTCACATTAATATATTAGTGTGTATAAAATTCTTGAGACGACAATTGATGATTAATATATAAGTGTGTATAAAATTCTTAAGACGACAATTGAGATTAAACCCTAACTGTTTTATTTATAGAATAACTAAGAGTCAAAAGCGTCTATCAAGATTATGAGACCCTATGACTCATTATGCCAAATACTATCAATAATATTATTTATAGGCCACCTAATTA
Source organism: Panax stipuleanatus (assembly GCA_020205555.1). Classification (NCBI taxonomy): domain Eukaryota; kingdom Viridiplantae; phylum Streptophyta; class Magnoliopsida; order Apiales; family Araliaceae; genus Panax; species Panax stipuleanatus. The sequence goes on along the minus strand of CM035122.1, from coordinate 8,265,727 downwards.
CCAAACCCATAAATAAAGTAACTAAATTAGTATAATATGTAAACCTAATTATTCAATAAATAGTAGAGGCTACATAAAGAAACGATAAGGATCTTCGATTCACCCAACTAAAATCTCACCCAACTCACCCCCTTTAACGACGGACCGGGCGACGGTTTGGTCCGTCGCTATTTATACAACCGTCGTCTATATGTTGTCCGTCGCTTAAATCTAAGACGACGGTTGTATATATAGCGATAGACTAAACCGTCGCCCGGTCCGTCGCTAAAGGAGGTGAGTTGGGTGAGCTTTTAGTTGAATGAGCTTAAGATCCGAATCGCATAAAGAAATACATTAAAATAAAATATTCTAACAATACAAACACATGCCGTTGCCTTTCAAAGAACCAAAAATATCTGATCAAAACAGCCCATCTGTCTTTATAACCTTGAATTCATGGTTCTAAATTCATGGAGAAATGAGCATCTCCAGCAGCACAATCCTAAACTAAATATAGTCTAGGATTTATCTTTCCTCTCCAGCAGTTGGACTAAATATAGTGTGTGATTATATTTGAAGCACCAAAAGGACTAAATCAAGGAACTTGATAGTCCATGGACTATAATTTTAATTATATTTAAATGGGAGAGTGGAAGGATTATTGAAGGTTTTTTGAATTCATTGATTATTTTAATCTTTTTATATTATAGTCCACGGGATAGTCCATCTGCTGGAAAGATGGAAGACTAAAAGATATTTGCTGATGTCATATGCACTAAATATAATCCATGGAATAATCTAACTGCTGGAGATGCTCTAATGACTTTGAATCTTCTTGAATCTTGCTTTACTTTACGGTTCCTACAATATTTCCTATGGCTGCTAGAACAAGTAGCTAGCCTCGAAATGAAGATAGAGTACAAATTATCTGCCATTGCAGTATGTAGTCTTTGAAATCACTGGATTTGTCATAGGTCTGTCTGTCTGTCCATTCAGATTAGATGCCATTGCAATTTGAAATCACTATTCTTGCAAATTACAGTCAAATAAAATGGCTTGACTTTGATAAGAAAATTACAGAAAGGGTGAAAGAAATTACCATTCATGGTCATGCTCACAATTCTTATCACCATAGTATACTGATGTTTGGTTACATAATGTTTGGAGCGTTTTTGAAGTCTAAACGCAGCTTATTCAAATGCAACTTATTTAATTTACAAATACAATTTTTGGGGCTCAAAACGCACCAAATGATAGTAATCCAACAAACGCAACTTATTTAATTTACTAGCACCTAATATAAAGTGCATGACTAAAATTTGTGGCAGTGTTTTCATTTTTACTATACTACTGGCAAGAAAGCAATCAGACAAATGCATTCGGTTAGATTTCAAGGGATACAAGGACTTATAATAGAATTCCAAAATTTAAAACCATGGAATATATATCCATTTAGAATAGTGTGATTAGGCCACACACACACACATATATATATATATAGGGAGTTAATCCATGGCAACCGATTGCTGTAGCAACCTACTTTATCCCAACCGCTACTCCTTGTAGCGGCTTATGTATCAATTTGAAAGTCAAAGCAATCAAGTACAGTGGGCCCCTATTAGGAGGAAGAAAAAAAACCCCAAGCCGCTACTCCTAGTAGCGGCTCTTTCAATTCATTTGTCCCACTTTTTTTGTCACTTCCATTATATTAACATTCTAAAATTATATTATTATAATAATAATATTAATTTTTGATTTATTAATAATAATAAATAAAATTATAAATAATAATTAATTATTTGATTTAATAAATATAATAATATTAATAATAACTAATAATAATATTAATTGTTTGATTTATTAATAATAATAATAGTAATAATATTAATTGTTTTATTTAATTATTATTACCTTAAATTAAATTAAATTAAATTATTACTATGTGTAGCGGTTGGGGAATAAAATAATAATAATAGTATTAATAATAATAATAATAATTTAATTATAAATAAAATTTAACTCTTGGCATTGTAATTTGATTCTTTTTGTGGAAGAAACGTTAAAAGTATAGAAATTGAAAACAAGTTTAGAAGGTATATCAGTAGAATTTCTAATGACTTCAAGTTATATCATTAGAATTAAACGTTCCTTAGAATTTCTATACTTCTAAACTTCTATTGACTTCAAGTTATGTATATCATTAGAATTAAATATTAGAATTAGAAATATAAAAATTGAAAACAAAAATGATATATATAATGACTTCAAGTTATATATATCATTGTAACTTGTTTTCAATTTTTATATTTCTAATTCTAACGTTTAATTATTTATTTTTCTTCAGAATCACTATGGGATATTTTAAATTTTAAAGTTGATGGGATTCGTTTTATTTTGAAAATTATTACTAATCAATTAGTAGTATTTTACACAATATACAATTATTATTATGTTCTCTAAAATTTAAAAGAATTTGTATTAATATCAAATATTAAATATCTGATATTAACTTCTAAAATATATTATTAATTTATTCCATATTTTGAAATATGAGAATGATATTGATTTCTAATTTTTAACATTAAAAAGAGCATACATAAAGTTATTGAAAGTATAGTAAACGTGTTCTAGCTGAGCATAGAAAATATCTTCTAATCTTCAAAACAAATTTGAAAAAGTCTATCATCCATTTTGTGGTAAAGGAATAACTTAATTATTGTGAATGCTCTTTATATTGTACGTAATATCTAGAAGCTATCACTTCCTCTACCATTTACAAAGTTAAATAATTAATATAAATTTATTTCAAAAATTATTACGACTCTTAATTTTAGAAAAAGGAATATAAAAATATAGTTTTAGTTTGTCTTAAAATTTGATGCATTTAAACATCTTTATATTTGATCGTCACCGGAGATTTAATATACTTTGTGTAGTTCTATTTTTTTATTAGTTTTATTAGTTTATTTTTTATTTTTTGAATAGATTTAATTTATTTTTTATTTTTTTATTTTTTATTTAATATACAAGTTACAATGATATATATAACTTGAAGTCATTATATATATCATTTTTGTTTTTAATTTTTATATTTCTAATTCTAATGTTTAATTCTAATGATATATATAACTTGAAGTCATTAGAAATTCTAATAATGTACTTAGGAGATAAATTGAGTCAAAAGCTCCTACAAGAGAGTGGGATAAAGTAGTTGTTCCCAGCAACCGGTTGATGTGGATGTAACCCCATATATATATATATATATGGTCAGTCTCTCCTGCGAACCATAAAAAAACGAATTAAAAACGAACTGGCTATAGTGACTGTTTTTTCGGTCGCTATAATATAGAAAGCCGGTTTTTATGTTATAGCGACAAAAAAAACCGTTGCTATAACTGGTTCGTGATTAGTTCGCCCTGTATGGTTCGCTAGATAGACGGATCCATATATATATATATATATACTAGAATTGTTTATTTCTTTATTACATCTTCAGCAGGTAGCAAACTTCATTTTTGCCTAACAAGAATCTGACAGATATGGCAGTAGAACACAATATCTTACCGGAGGATCATATTCCTCCCACAGATAACTACGGACGCGAAATAAGAACAGGTAAAAAACACTTTTTCTTGGAACCAATATTATGTTATTTTCATTTCAACTCTTCTAATTAAATTTTGATTTTGATTTTTTTTAAAAAAAATTATGATATCAGGAACATTATGGAGTACCATAGCTCATATAATTACTGCTGTAATTGGATCCGGGGTCCTGTCTCTCGCATGGAGCACAGCTCAGTTAGGATGGATTGGAGGTCCAGTTGCCTTGCTGTGTTTTGCAGTTGTCACTTATGTTTCTTCGTTCCTCCTAGCCGATTGTTACAGGTCTCCTGATTCTGTAACTGGGGTTCGAAACCCTTCTTACATGGATGCTGTTAGAGTTAATCTTGGTAATAAATAGTTTAGTGGACCCTCCCAGTTCTAAGATCATGGTTTCCAGGAAATGCTGATTGACTGGTATATACGCGGAATGAAATTGGGTACGAGGATCGCTACCAATTTGGAATAGTACCCAGTACGCGAAACGCAAGGCAATTAGAGTTACCTGGTAACCCTGACCCTAGTCTTCAAGTTATTAATATGCTTTAGTGATAATAATAATTCAGGAAGAAAACAAACATGGATATGTGGTTTACTTCAGTATGTGAGCTTGTATGGGACTGGTGTTGCTTATGTGATTACCACTTCAACCTGTATGAGGTAATTTCTATAGGGTCATTTGCCTACTTGATTTTAAGGAATTTGATTTAGATTATTTGCTTCAATTATGTGATGTAGAGCCATTCAGAAGTCAAACTGTTACCATAAAGAAGGGCACAAGGCTCCTTGTGAGTATGGGGATAATATTTATATGCTGGTATTTGGAGGGATTCAGATTGTTATGTCTCAGATACCTGATTTCCATAACATGGCCTGGTTGTCTGTTGTTGCTGCAATTATGTCCTTCTCTTACTCTCTCATTGGGCTGGCTCTTGGTTTTGCACAAGTAATTGGTATGGCAATACTTGTTTGAATATTTTCGCTTTTCTTATTTCGGCTGAACTCTCATCAGCCCCCCAATAGTATCTTGTTGGGTCATCTTAGTCCATCATAGGCTAACCCAAAAGGTCATGACTGAAGGTACTATTGTTAGTAACTTAATTCATTATATACAGACAAATTTTTCCCATATCTTTCGATGTAGGACTGGGGTGTTACAACCTCAGTCCTCGGCTACCACCGGTAGCTGATACAAAACATCTCTTTTCCTTTTATATTTGTGAGTCATACTATTTTATTTTATTTTTAACTATCAGAGAATAGGGAGATTAAGGGGAGCATCAGAGGAGTCCCAGCTGATACCACAGCTGAGAAGTTATGGTTAATGTTTCAGGCACTTGGTGACATAGCTTTTGCCTATCCATATGCACTAATTCTACTAGAGATACAGGTATGGTTTATTTTCTACTTTATGATCGAATACTACTACTGCCTTAAACCACTAAAAAGCAATCCAAAGTTTAAATATTTTGACTAATACTTGGTAACTAGATAGAAGTTGTCTAGTTTACCCAGACAAAGCTCTACAGGGTTGTAGTACAACTTGTGTCAAGTTACTAGGCATTTTCCCGAGTATTTTGCATCCGAAAAAATCAGAACATAATATAAGAAAATGAATAAATTTTCTAAAACTGTATTATAACTACATTTGGGTAAAAATGAAGGATACTTTGAAGTCCCCTCCACCGGAGAACCAAACCATGAAGAAGGCCTCAATTTCAGCCATTCTTATCACAACATTCTTCTACCTCGGCTGTGGCTGCTTCGGATATGCAGCCTTTGGAAATGATACACCTGGGAACCTCTTGACCGGATTCGGATTCTACGAACCCTTTTGGCTTATTGACTTTGCTAATGCCTGCATTGTTATACATCTAATTGGAGGGTATCAGGTTTGCTAAAATTTTACACCAATAAACTTTGGGAATTGATATTTCCAGGAGGGAATTCGATAGTTCCACAAGTCTCCTCTCACATGCATGGTAAATAGGACCCACATTCATGGACGTAGGCTTTGTGGAAATATCAAATTTTGCTCGTGAAAATTACAATTCCCACTAACTTTTCTGCTGCCAAGTTTATTTGTAAATTCACTTCAAACTCTCTGGTTAATATATTTTTTTAGGTATTCAGTCAACCAATATTTGCATTCGCAGAAAGATGGTTCAGCGAGAAGTTCCCGGACAATAAATTTATGATCAAATTTTATACCTGTAAATTCCCATTTTTGCCGGCGTTTCATTTGAATCTCTTCAGGCTGTGCTTTCGAACGGCGTACGTTGCAACGACAACCGGGCTTGGAATGGTGTTTCCATATTTCAATGAAATTTTGGGAGTGTTGGGGGCCTTGAACCTTTGGCCTTTGGCTATATATTTCCCAGTAGAGATGTATTTAGTGCAGAAAAAGATTGGGGCTTGGACAAGAAAGTGGGTTGTTCTTCAAACTTTTAGCATGGTTTGTTTGCTTGTCACAGTGGTGGCTTTAATTGGGTCCATTGAAGGACTCATCCGAGCAAAAACAAGCTGATAAGTTTTCTCTTTGGGTTTGTTCGGTTACCAACAAAAAAGAAGAAGAAGAACCCCTTTTAAAGACAACATTATTTGATCATCCAAATGATAAGAATCTGATGCAAGTGCTAAATACACTGGAAAACATCAGGATACTTTGAAGTCATCCCCACCAGAAAACGAGACTATGAATAAGGCCTCGTTAATTTGTGTCAATCTGCAATAACAACGTTCTATATATATAGTAAATTGTCTTAAGATTGTTAGTAAAACTGAATGGACAAGCACTCTATATATATAAAATTTATCTGTTGTACACCAAAGTTGATATGCAGTATATGACAAGGCTAATATTTGGTACTATATCTTTAAGACAATTATGTTCTTCCTACGGTGCTTAGAGTTAATAGCACTTGTCTCCCAGGATACAATGATAACGTATGTTATAGCAGTACTATAAATAGTATACACAACAAACCAAATAAAATGCTCTAATTTTCAAAATAAACTATGAAAAACTTATGAATGATGAATATTTGAATGACTTAACAATGCTTAGAATTGAATGAATCAAAAGGCGGACTCTCCTAGGCTATTTATAAGAGGGATTACTGATTCATCAGATGGGACACAACCTCTTGAAAAGACACATTTAGCCAAAAATGTCGTAGTTTTTGTCTTTGACAGAAAGGGCGCGTCCGTTCGTGCAAAAAATCGACAGTAATTTTTTCTGATATAACTTATGTGAAGCTGATTTTTCTTTGCAATACTTGATCTACATATTTGGACGACTTTATAATGCAACATGTGTCAGAGAATTGAAGGAAGCTTATATTTAAAATACTACGTTTGGATTGAGGGAATAGAATAGACGAGAGAATGAAATAGAAATTATGTATTTGATTATCATTTTTTGAAAGATAAATCATTCCAATTCATTTCATCCCTTTGCTTTTTTATTTTATGTGGAAAAAGTGGAATAAAATTCATTTCAATGGAATGGATATATGTGATTATTTTGTCATTATATGACAACACTCACCACTACCAACAACCAAACATACACTTAAAATACCTTAAAATCATTCTATTCCGTCCTTCATTTTATTCTTTCAATCCAAACGCAGTACAAATGTAGAGCTGTTGAGGAAAGTGATTTTGTAAGAAAGTTTAGGGTTCGTTTGCTAACTGTTTTCGCTTTATGTTTCTGATTTCATATATGTTCCTACTTTTTCTTCCTTTCACTAATGAAAACATAAACCATACAACGTTGTTTGATAAGTATATTTAAGTGTTTATTTTATTTTATGAAGAAGTAGAGTTTGAACTTTTGTTACTAACACGATTCGATGTCAGGATCTCATTAGAGTTAAAATAGCTCCCTGTGTTGTCATTTGTCAAAATTGAAGAAATAATTTTTTTATTTAGAAACAGTTACCAAACGGACCCTTACCCTTTTGAGGAAAGTAATAATCAATTTGTTATCTTTTTCTTATGATTGAGATTGTATTAATTTACTATCTCCATCTCGTAAAATATGTTTTAAACATAGCTTTGATAAATTTTTTAAAAAATAGAGGTGAGGTGAGGTGAGAAATAAATTAGTTTAATATACACGGATAATTATTCTTAAATTTTGAAATATGGACGTCTCTAAAACAAAGTTTTGTGGATAAATTACTAAATTAGTATTTATATAATATTTATATCTAAATTATGTTTCTAACATTTATTTTTTATTTTCTGTATATATTGTATCTTTTATGTGCAGTCGTTTTCTAAGGCACCCATCTCTATTCTCCGAGAATTTAATTTATTTAAATCAACTATGTATAAGTACAGGCGATTGTCATTTGGGAAATTGAGGATTAGAAAATTTGAAGGCCGCCATGGGAGAAGAACAAGGAGAAGGAGAAGGAGAAGATGAAACTCAATCTTATCTTCTTCAGCGGTGGAAGTCTCCACTCAATCCCACTGGTACTTCTTCTACCTTCATCCCATTTTTCTTTTAAGTTTTGAGTGTTTGTTTTATGTTCATAATATCATCCCACAAATCTCAAAATTTTACATCGTTCAGATACTAAAATCTGATTTTACTTACTGGGTTACCTTTATTTTATTTTTGTAATTCTCTTTACTTATGGTATTATTTTTTTTTAGTAGTTTTTATCTTTTGAAAATGGTAAGTAAGATGTTGTAATAATTTGTATTTACTTGTGTATTTCATAATTTCCAGATTTTAGTTGTTAGGAAGATTTTATATGCATGATTCTAACAATTAGAATATCAATTAGGATAATTTAAGCTTGATTTAAGGCTCTATTTGGGATTTTAAATTAGTATCAATTAGGAATATTCACTGTGTATCTTTAGTGATTTATATTATGCATCTAATTTTAATTATGACTTTCCTTTTCAATAGTAATCCACCTTTATTCTAAAAGGGTATCCAATATGCCTTTTGATTAATGAAATGGAAGTTAACTTTTGATTAATTAAAAAGTTATCTTTGTGAAAGAAATCCAATGAGAAAAAAAAAGGTGTTAAGAGATACTTCTGGCCTACCCAGACACTCCCTTGTCGATTCAAGGATCGTTGGTGGATTCTAGAACGATATCTAGCTCGTCCTGCTTCAGAATTGCATATGGACATGAGTGGTAAACATATTCTAATTTATCATCGCAAATTTGTTATTTGATCTGATATTACTGGTTTGGTGATATGATTGAATACTTTATTTTTAATGAGGATCTTGATTAGGACAAGTTATTATTGAATGATTTGTTTGTTATATTTGTTCATTGTGACGATGAAGGAAACATATGGACTGCTGTGGCTCATATAATAACAGGGGTGATAGGGTCAGGTGTATTATCCTTGGCCTGGAGCATGTCTCAGCTTGGGTGGATCGCTGGTCCATTATCCATGCTAGTATTAGCATTGATAAGCCTTTTTTCTGCTTTCCTTCTCTGTGAATGTTACCGATCTCCCGATCCTGAATCTGGACCCTCCAGAAATGGCTCTTACATGGAAGCTGTTAATACGATCTTAGGTAAGAATATGGCTTACCTAAGCCCTTCTTACTAGCTATAACAATCCCATAGCATATTTAAGGGAAACCAATTGATAACCCAATTTAATTATTTATTTATTGATTTGCTGCATTAAAGATTCTGTTATAACATGACTAATAATCCCTGAAGTTGAGATCATTGACATCCCAAATTCATAGGAGGTTTGCTTATTTGGCTTTAAAGGGCAAACTTTCCACATACTGCAATGATAATTTACTGGCTACCATGACAAATTCTCCCCAACATACACTATCAATTCATCTGTTTTTTCAATTAGTTGACACAAAATTATACATAAAATTACAGGACATAGGAGTGCCCAGTTGTGTGATATTTTGGTTCGAGTACATTTATTCAAGACTGGAGTTGTCTATATCATTACATCTGGGATCAGCATGAGGTATGTTTAGTAAACCTCTACATGCTCACCGTAACTTATTACTTCTCCAAAAAGTTCATAATACTTCCCAAGTATTGTACGTGGAACGACCATGTATGATATACACTATATAGAAGAACTTTGATATTTTGGTATAGGTTCATAATACTTCCTAAGTATTGTTCTTTAATTTTACAGAGCAATTCAGCAATCAAACTGCTACCACAAGGAAGGGCACCAGTCTGATTGTGAATATGGAAATACTTTTTATATGCTTTTATTTGGTATTGCTCAAATTATAGTGTCCCAGATACCTGATTTTCATAGTACAAAATGGCTCTCTGTTGTTGCTGCTATCATGTCCTTCTCCTATGCTAGTATTGGATTGGCACTTGGCTTGGCAAAAGCAATAGGTATGTTTAATGAAAAAAAAAATCCCATCTTTGTTCCGTCGTAGTGATGTATATTCACGTTTTTTCAATACAAATTAACTTGAAAACAATTTGTTTTGTTGAACATAATTAAACCTGAAATTGCAGGAGATGGGCAAATCAAAGGTAGCATTGGAGGAGTTCAAGCTGCTACTACAACTCAAAAAGTATGGTCAGTCTCTCAAGCTCTCGGATCAATTGCTTTTGCCTTCCCATTCTCGTTAATCCTTCTCGATATACAGGTAGAGCAGTGTTGCTTTTCTAATAGACAACATTTGCTAATATAAAAACGAGAACATATAGTATCATGGTAAATAAATTGGTAAAACTTCGACCTAATTGTGAAGCATACTTTGAGATCGCCTCCGCAAGAAAAAGTCACCATGAAGAGGGCCTCAACAGTATCAACCATTATTACAACATTTTTTAACCTATGCTGTGGAGGGTTTGGCTATGCGGCCTTTGGAAATTCTACTCCAGGGAATCTCCTGACTGGATTTGGATTCTACGAACCATATTGGCTTATTGACTTTGCTAATGCTTGCATTGTTCTGCATTTGATTGGAGGATATCAGGTACAAATAGAAGCTTCATATCCCTCCTCAACTATGTCGTAATTGCTCTCGTAAAAATTGTCCAAATTGGTTTACGCTTGTAGGTTTCTGTGAATTTCAGTTGCATGCTTTATGTTGCCAGGTATTCGGCCAGCCACAGTTTGCACTTGCAGAAAGATCGTTAACTGAGAGATTCCCGAGCAGTAAATTTGTATATAAAAACATCACTTTGAAACTTCCATGGTTGCCGGAGTTTAGACTAAATCTTCTAAGGCTGTTCTTCCGAACGGCTTATGTTGCATCAACAACTGTAATAGCAATAATCTTTCCTTTCTTCAATCAAGTGGTTGCAGTAGCAGGAGCTTTGACCTTTTGGCCCTTGGTCATATATTTCCCCTTGGAAATGTACCTTGTTCAGAAAAATATTACAACTTGGACAAGGAAGTGGGTTGCTCTTCGCATGTATAGCAGTATTTGCTTGCTGCTGGTAATGTTTGCCTTGTTTGGGTCAATTGAAGGACTTATAAGTGCAAAATTTGGCTAAAATATGTAATGAGAAGAAAATGATTATGGAAATAAAAGATTTGTTAATTATTTGAACTCTTATTCTTCGTCTTCTCACATGCGACTATTTTTTTTTCCAAATTGGTGTGGGGTTATCACGACGACTTGTTATTAATTTGATCGTGTTGAAAAATTGTTCAAGATTTGTATAACTATTTTACATGAATATTTGTGGTGTCCACTAAATATTGTTACTATTGGTCGTGTTTCTGTTTATTTGCTATTTATTTAAAACGATTATTATTCCACTTTATAATATTTTGATTTTTTTCATCTTTTGTACTAGAGGTTTAATATGCTTCGCTATTTTAGACTAGTTGATAAAATATAAATAAATAAATATTAGGAAGTCAAAGAATACTAGAGTTAACCCTTATGTGATTATATATTGGAATGTTTTAATATAACGTTGAACTTCTAATTGTGAGGTACTATTCTCTCTCTTGCTAAGGGTGTAAACGAGTCGAACTGAAGCGAACAGAAAGCTGTTCGAGTTCGACTCAAAACGTTAAATTCATACTCGAATTAGTCGAATTCGAATTGTATTTAAAAATTTTACTCAAACTCGACTTGACTATAATATTTTATTATTCAAATTCGATCCGACTCAGATCGAATTATATTCAAACTACTCACGAGCTTCAAATTCAAGCTCGAATTCGAGCCTCCACTTAATAACTAGTTTTATAATAAATATAATTATAAATTGAATTTGTTATTTTACTTAGAAATGAGAAAATATATTTACTATTACACTTTATAAATATAAAATCACAATTAAAATTAAAATTAAAATAAAATAATAGTAATTATTTATCATAATTTGATTTAATTTTGCATATATTATATGAGAATGTATCGAGCATCTAATCGAATCTGTATCAATCGAGTATATATCGAATTACAATCGAGAATTCAAATAGTTTGAATTTAAATGAGTTGATTATAACATTTCTCAGTTTCTACTCATATTTTTATTCGAACTATTTTTTATGCTCAGACTTGGATCATATTATTAACGAATCCGAGTCTCGCTAGTATTTTTTCGAGTCGAGCCCGAACTATTTAGTTCGTTTACATGTCATATAATGACAAAATTATCACATATATTCATTCTATTGGAATAAATTTTATTCCACCTTCTTCAAATGGAATACAAAAACAAATAGATGGAATGAATTTTATTCTTTTGGAATGATTTATCTTTCAAAATGATTATCAAATACAATATTTTTATTTTATTTATTTCTCTATTTCATTCTCTCAATTTAAACGTAACACGAGACTTAAGACTTGTTCTCTTCACATTTTTGTGTTAGAAATATCTATATAGACTAGAGATAAGAGATATTTAGAAGTTGGGTTTTCTTAACATGTGCCCTAAGAACATATGCTAAGTATGAAAATTAAGTGTTGGGCACTAAACTGAAGGGATGTGATCCACTAAAATATAATTAAAATAATATTTCAGTGGGGCCATATGCATTTAAAAATTATATTTTAGTGAGCCATATCCCTTAAATTCAGTACCCAGCACTTGATCTCCGTAATTAGCATATGCCCTAAGAGTACATGTTAAGAGAAAATTTAGGGCCTGTTCAGGGAATGACTTATTTTAAAATGACTTATAAGTTAAAATATAAGTTGACTTATAAGTTATTTTAAGTTGTGACTTATAAGGAAAAAGTTCGGCTGATAATGACTTATAAGTCAGAAATTAAGTTAAAACAAGTTATGAAGGTGTTCGGATGATAATGACTTAAAAGTTAAAATAAAATGTAAAGATTATTAAAAAGAACATTATAAAAGATACATTGATTCAATATCATATCGAAGGTTATTATTGGCAAACAACTTATTTAAACAACTTATTGTTAAATAGTTTATTATTGATAAACAACTTATTGTTTAAATAGCTTATTGATAAACAACTTATTATTGGTGACCAACTTATTATTTAAACAGCTTATTGGGTAACCAACTTGTTTAAACAGCTTATTGGTAAACAACTTATTATTTAAATAGTTTATCGGTAAACAACTTATTGATAAACAAATTATTATTTAAGCAGCTTATTGCTAACCAACTTATTTTTTAAACAACTTATTATTGATAAACAACTTATTATTTAAATAACTTAAACAACTTATTATTGGTAACCAACTTATTATGTAAACAGCTTATTGGTTAAACAACTTATTTTAAACAGCTTATTGGTTAACAACTTATTATTTAAACAGTTTAAACAGCTTATTGGTAAACAAATTATTATTTAAACAGCTTATTGGTAAACAACTTATTATTTAAATAGTTTATCGGTACACAACTTATTGATAAATAAATTATTATTTAAGCAGCTTATTGCTAACCAACTTATTATTTAAACAACTTATTATTGATAAACAATTTATTATTTAAATAACTTATTGGTAAATAACTTATTATTTAAATAGCTTATTGATAAACAACTTATTATTTAAACAATTTATCGGTAAACATCTTATTATTGGTAAATAACTTATTATTTAAACAGCTTATTAGTAAACAACTTATTATTTAAATAGCTTATTGGTAAGCAACTTATTATTTAAACAGCTTATTGGTAAACGGCTTATTATTGGTAAACAACTTATTATTTAAACAGTTTATCGGTAACCAACTTATTTAAACAGCTTATTGATAAATAACTTATTATTTAAACAACTTATTGCTAACCACCTTATTATTTAAACATATTATTATTGATAAACAACTTATTATTTAAATAGCTTATTGATAAACAACTTATTTAAACAGCTTATTGATAATCAACTTATTATTTAAATACCAAATTAGAATGTGTAGCATTATGTCAATATAAATATTTAACAAGAATCGTAAAGAGTGTACACTAGTGGGTAAGCATGATAATCTAAAAAATTTGGTTCATTGATAGCTATAAAATGTGAATCAAAATTTTTTACAGTGTATTCCCCAAATAATGCAAAATGGATATACCCCAAATCGTACTATCCAAAATGGAATTCTCATAGCAACTAGCAAGCATTCAGTATGGTGAATAGAAAGTATGGCAAGCCAAATTGTCACATTGCCCAGTTAATAGAGAGGGTAGATATGTAGTTTACTAAAACAGAGGAGGGGTAAAATAGTCATTATATTTGGTCAAAATAACTTATTAACAATGACTTATAAGTCATTTTATTTTAAGTTACAGATTGTTACTTATTATTTTTGACTTATAAGTCAAAAAATAAGTCATTTCCAAACAGGAAGTTTGTGTAAATGTAGTTTCTACCAATTTTTTTTCACACAGTAGTGGTTAAGATAGATCCATCTTTAATAAAAAGTCAAAACTAAGCAGTTATTTTGGGACGGAGGAAGTAGTAGATTTAAAATTTTGATTCGTTATTTTTAGAAAGAAGGGAACGTTACAAAGATTCAAATATCAATATCTATATCTTCTATATTCTAAACCTTCCATAGGAGTTTTGGTGTTTTTTATTTTTCTCTCACCTTTACAACTTTAGCTATATTAATATTTTTTTTTCTTTATGTATTTTCCTTCTTTAAAATAATGAGCAAAATACAATTTACATATATATTAAAAAAAATAAAAATAGAGAGAATTAAGTTAAAAAATTTCAAATTTATCATTAGTGACCTCATAAAATTATATAAAGTGCTGAGTACTTTTATTTTTTATACTATGGACCTCATTAAATGACATATTTATACTTCACTCTATATACTTTATCTCATCATTTTGGAAAAAAAAAATTATACCTTTATTAGTCATCCCTTTGACGACGGAGGGAGTAATTTTTTATATTTTTTTGTTTAGTCCTTTAAATTTTATAAAATTTATATTTTACCCCACTATAATTTATACATACAGTGTGTGTGCCACCGGGTGCTAATAATATATAAATGTAGTAAAAAGTTATTCTCACAAAAAAAATCATTCTCATAAACTTCATTACTTTTAAACTTCTTATACCAATAATCCAAAAAAATTAATAAATAATAAAACATACCTAAATGTAATAAATTTCTTCATTTCCATCGTTATCTTTCCATATGATGTAGAATCCTAAACTATTAAAAAAAATTATTACATATAAATTAATGTACCATAATATTAGAATACGAATTAAAATGAGAGTATTAATATGTTTCCAAATATCTTATTCGAATACTAAAAATAAATCCAAATCCATCTATATTTCTAATTTTAATATAATGACTATAGACCGTAATATTAAAATACAAAATAACATAAGAATGTTAATATATTTCTAAATATCATAATCTAATATAAAAATTAAATCCAAATTCATGTATCTTTTTATAATTCAACTTAATATTAATGAGTAGAGATTTAATTCAACTTAAAGTTAGTAGTCATGCAGTAGGATTCAATTGAATATTTATAAATATCTATAACATCTTTAAAACAATATATTTATTCAATATGATACTAATTTTATGGTATTTCTCTTTATCTCTTTATATATAATTTACGAACAATATGAGCTTTTTTTTTAAATTTTATTATTATTATTATTATTATTATTTTGTTTTTTGATTATTGAATTCCATCACACATAATTACATTTTTACGCATAACTATTATAATATATTTCTAGTTCACACATAACCTGTGACGACCTCAAAATAGGTTCAATATCATCCCATTCTGAGTCGTCAAATACATGGTACAGAATTTAAATACAATCTTTTACAACAAAAGGTCATGAGAAATACGACCATACAACTATGAGTTTCAATACAAATCGTATATAATACGAAATATAAACATTCAAATTCAGTCCTCAATAATTATTATCACACTATTTTACAAAAATAGTGAAGACTACTACTGCTTTAGTCTAACCATTACACTATTCCCCGACTAGTTCCCGCACCATTCTCATTCTCTGAAGAGGACAATAGATGAAAAGGGTGAGCTCAACTAGCCCAGTAAAAATATTATGACTAAGATAATAAAGAATAATTTATCGTTAGTCTTCAACCAATCAGATAAAATATTATGGACAACAAGTTTTAGATCAACAACTGCAGCGGAAATAACAATGCATCAGAAGAGTTAAGTAGGAAATAATGTATACTATCTTCTATGATTTGAAAGTCCATAATCAATATTTTATCCCTGTAACACCAATCAATATATATCTTGAATCAAATATTCATCTTTGCACTACAGGCCAAAGATATTCATTTATTTGTATCATCAGTTAGTCATGTTCATCTCAACACCTGTCCAACTTTGCACTACGGGCGAAAGATATTCATCAGGTAATCGTTCATCTTTGCTCTACAGGCCAAAGATATTCATTAAGTAATCATCCATCTTTGCACTACAGGCCAGAGATATTCATTTGTATCACCATTTAGAACTGAGGATGATGAAAAATATTTTAAAGAACGAATCCAGTGAGATAAAGGACAAAGATTAAGGATTCGTAAATCAAGTTTATCTAAGTTCAAAAATACTCCATAATAATCATTTGTGGAGCAAAATTCAAGAATGAAGATCAAAATTTGGATCCAATCAAAGATAGGACCCATAATAGCCAACTTGGACAAATAGAAGAAAATTTAATTTTTTCGTGAATAGTGCCGTATATGTGAATAGTAACCTCGACGGAAAAAGTAAGAATTTTATAATAAAATTCATGCCAATATTTTGGTATAATGATATTGAAAAGAATAACATCATTTACAAAAAAAAATAACATCCCTTACGAATATGAAGAAATGACATCCCTTACAACTGTTGAACGAAAATAATATTCCTACGAATATTGAACGAAGAGAATATTCCTTATGAATATTGAACGAAAATAATATTCCTTACGAATATTGAACGAAGATAATATTCCTTACGAATATTGAACGAAAATAATATTCTTACGAATATTGAACGACAATAAAATTCCTTACGAATACAAAAAATAATATCGTAAACAAATATGAAATAAATAATACCCCTTACCTTAAAAGGAGAGTATTTCTGACAGGTATGATGGGGATATTCTCGAAGAAAACTTTTACCGTTTCCTACACTCAAAACTTCCTTAAATTCTAAATAAATACGATCAATATTATAAAAGAAGAATTCTCTGATTCTGATTTAATTTTCATTTCTAAACTAAGCATCCTATTTATAAGAGAATGACAGGATACTATTTGAAAAGAAAATCACGGACTGCACAATGACAAACACGGGCGCGCAGAAAAATCATCTGATTTTTCTAATTTTTTACTATACAAATACTATGCAGATACTATGCATAATAAAATATAATATATTCTATTTATAATTTAATAAAATAAAACTTATAATATATATATATATATAACTTATATATATAAAATAAAATTGAGTTAACTTTCTCCCGACGATTTTGAAAAATGAGTAAGTGGGGGTCCATATAATAAGTAAAATTTATAACAAATACTTCAATAAAAACCCCTCTATTTCTCTCAATTCACTTGGCTTTACTAAACACATTTTTGATCAACATTTTTTTTCATCATTAATGTTATAATTCACAATATTAACAACCAATACTGATAAAAATACCTCAGCACTAATTCCTTCTTTTATATCCACAAAATTAAATATTTCTTTATCATATAAATCAATAATTAATTATTCACAAATAATATTACAGAACTACAATATTGACAACCAGGTCGTTCCTAGGAAAGAGGGGGCTTTCCGATAAGAATTTCTCCTTATTTGCGCGCAATTAGATTAACCTAACCCATTTCATCGATAGAACTTCCTTAGACATTGCCAATAATATTAATCAAATAATATGAATTATTGATTTGATAATTTAAAATACTGTGCAATGACAATTATTGAATCAATTAAATATTATGCAATTATCAATGTAGCAATTATTGAATTAATAATATAAAATATTGAACAGTAATTACTGTAATAATTATTGAGTAGTGACTTCTTACGTAAGAATCAATAATTAAAATTACTGTGCAATACCATGTGCTACTGTGCAACACCGCGTATTATTGTATTTTAACCACCGAGTATTTCAACAGTTTTAACGGTAACAATCACCCCCTTATTTTTAGAAAAACTTATTCTTGTCGTTTTCTTCATCCGATAATTTTTCATTATGGGGCCCACAAATAATTGTGCCGTCGTACGAATATTCTCCGACAACAAGAATATTTCACGACCAAACGAATATTCTCCGACAACAATGAATATTTTATCACCATTTGCTAACTTTAAAAAATTTACACATCTCACCCATAACTTATCACATTTATCAAATCAACACCTTACTATTTCAAAATAATATATAAAGAAAATTAAATCTTTATTTATAAAATTTGGGGTCTTACAACCTCCCCTCCTTATGAAATTTCGTCCTCAAAATTGACGTACGCACCTTGTATGTCGAAAAGGTGAGGATACCTCGTTTTCATTTCTGATTTTAACTCACAGGTCATTTCTTCGATTCTAACTATGACTCTCATGGTGCTTCAACCATAGTACCTCACAATGATACTTATCAGTTTGCCACCGCACAAAAACGTCGTCCCCTACCGAGAGTCTGGCTTCAGTGCACCCCACACAAAAAGTCACCAGCGAGAGACTCGGGGCTCTTCATAACTTGTGGCTCTTAATGCTTCGCCTTGACACGTTGACACGTTTAACACCTCGAGATAAACTCCACGATCTCTCTCTTCATATTGCTCTATCAAAATGTATGTCGAAGATCACGATACATTTTGGTACTCTCAGGATGGATTGCAAACGGTGTGTTGTGTGCCTCCATCATGATTGTATATTTTAACTCAGGATCGTTAGGAACACAAAGTCTGGAGTTGACTTGAAATATTCATTCTTCATCAATTCTCGCTTCTGGAATAACAACTTCTTGCACTTTCTTCTTCATCTTCATCAGATCTGGGTCTGTAGCTTGAGCAACTTTAACTTTATCAATCAAAACTGGTTCTACGCGTATATTTGATATCATTACGTGGGTTCCTGGAGTCTTTAACTCTATCTCTATCCTTTGTACGTCATACAACATAGGCCTTTGTTTTGCCAGCATTGCACTCGTTCCCGCATACAATCTTCTACTCAACGCGTCAGCTACCACGTTCGCTTTTCGTAATCTTTCAACAGATCGAGCCAATGTCGTTGTCGCATATTGAGTTCCTTCTAAGTAAAGAAATATTAGAATGTCATCAATAATGACAACCACGAAATGATTCAAATATTTCTTAAATATTCGGTTCATCATGTCCATAAACGCAGTATGGATATTGGTCAATCCGAAGAATATAACTAGAAATTCGTAATACGCGTATCGAGTTTTTAAGACAGTCTTTGGAATGTCATCAGTTCTAATATCTAACTGATGATATCCAGAACGAAGATCGATTTTTGAAAAGAATTGTGCACCTTGCAACTGGTCGAATAGGTCATCAATGCGAGGTAGCGGATACCTATTCTTAATGGTGACATGGTTCAACTTCCGATAGTCAATACAAAGTCGCATAATACCGTCTTTCTTCTTTACGAATAAAGCAGGAGCACCCCAATGAGGCATACTAGGACGTATAAAATCAATGTCTAACAACTCCTGTAGTTGGACCTTTAACTCCTGAAGTTCAATAGGAGCCATTCGATATGGGATTTTAAAAATGAGTTTTGTACCGGGTTCAAGGTCAATAAAGAATTTAACTTCACGTTCTGGGGGTAGACCAAGAAGTTCTTCGGAAAATACATCAGGAAACTCATTAGCAACAGAAAAATCATTCAAACCTGACGTATTCTGGTTTAGATCAGTGACATGTGCTAAGAAAGCTTGACATCCGTTTTTTAATAAACGAATAGCTTTATGACTTGAAATGACATTGACTGATTTTAGTGATTTGGTTGTTTGGATACGCATAACAGGTTGGTTAGGAATATGAAAACTAACAACCTTACCAGAACAATCAATTTTGGCATGATAAGTGGTTAACCAGTCAATTTCTAAAATCACGTCAAATGCAAATATTTTCAAAGATATAAGATCAACAGGTAGGGTGAGGGAACCGATTTGAATCAAACAAGATTTGTAAACTGTGGATGTAACAAATGTTTCTCCCAACGGAGTTTCAACAGATAAGTCGAAGTCTAATTTCTCAGGTGTCAAGTTCAAACGTTGAACATAAGCAGGTGAAATAAAAGAATGGGTAGAACCAGTATCTAATAAGGTTTAGACTTCGCAAGAGTTTACGATTAACTTACCCGTAATAACTTCGTTTGGGTTCCTCGCTTTTTGAGAAGTCACGACAAACGCTCTCTCCTAAACTACTGACTTTGACTTGTCTGGGACAGTCTTTGGTGTCACTATCTCAGCTGGTCTTAACTTCGTTACAGGACAATCTCGAGCTATATGACCTTCCTTTTCACAGTTATAACAAACCTTCGATTGCTGTGTGCAGTTGGGACTGATGTGTCCCTCTTGCCCGCATTTATAGCATACGACCGGCGGTCGTTCTCCTCCCCTAGAAACAGTTCATGCTAGTGCTGCTGTAGACGTCTTCACGTTATCATTGTTGTACCGTCTCTTCTTAAAATCTCCCCCCGACTCACTTCTTCTATTATCATGGCCACGATTACTACTGGAGTGGTTACCGCTTTTATCATGATACTTTTCTCCTGGCTGGTTGTCATTGTTCCGATGACTGCTGCCACCGGTACGACCTTGGTTGTTGTCCCTTGGTTGAACATAATCATTATCACGTTCTAACAATTGGGCCCTGTTTACCACATCTGAATATGAAGAAAGTTTGTGAGAAATGAGGTATTGACGAATTTCGGGTTTCAAACCTCTCAGAAACATCCGCGTCATACGTTCCTCATTATCAACCAAATGAGATGCGAAACGGGATAACTCCGCGAACTTAGCCTCATACTGGGACACAATCATGTTGTTCTGTTCCAGTTTGATAAACTCTACCTCTTTCATATGATGAATACTTTAGGGAAAGTACTTGTCATTAAACAGTTTCTTAAATGCCTCCCAAGACATCTTGAGTGCGGCAGGCTGGGTACGCTTCACAGATTCCCACCAGTAATCTGCATATCCACAGAACATAAACGTGGTGAATGGAACCTTCTGTTCCTCAGTGCATCCCAAGACATCAAATATCTTGGTAATTTACTTAACCCACGTCTCTGCCTTGATTGGATCTGGCTTTCCCTGAAACTCTGGTGGTCCTAACTCTTTGAACTGCTTGGCAGTGACAAGCCGCTAGTTGTTATTATTTCCACCTGTATTATGAACACGATTCTCCCTCGTCTGATTTTGCATGAAATGCAAAAAGCTTCTAAACATCCCATCGTTCATCGTCTGATCAGTGGTATTGTCTTCCTGTTGCACGTTCTCCTGGTTAGTGATTAAAGGTGTCTCAACGGTCTCATTCACTCCATTGTTTACATTTTCAGCTGTCATGCTCAATTACTGTCATAAAACAAGGGTTAATTAAATAAATTAACATATCACATGCTAACCTTATGCTCCAACAGACCAATTAAATACCACATAAGCTTAGGTAGGACATACTAGCGAAGGATTTACTCGTCTCTCCGCTCCTAGTTCTATTTTCCGATCTCCGCCAAAGATCATATCCTTAAGCTCTGATACCAATTGTGACGCCCCCAAAATAGGTTCAATACCATCTCATTCTGAGTCTCCAAATACATGGTACAGAATCCGAATACAATCTTTTACAACAAAAGGTTGTAAAAAATACGACCATATAACTATGAGTTTCAATACAAATCGTATTTAATACAAAATATAAACATTCAAATTCAGTCCTCAATAATTATTATCACACTATTTTACAAAAATAGTGAGGACTACTACTGCTCTAGTCTGACCATTACACTGTTTTTCGACTAGTTCCCGCAACATTCTCATTCCCTGAAGAGGACAATAGATGAAAAGGATGAGCTCAACTAGCCCAGTAAAGAATATTATGACTAAGATAATAAAGAATAATTTATCGTTAGTCTTCAACCAATCAGATAAAATATTATGGACAACAAGTTTTAGATCAACAACTGCAGCGGAAATAACAATGCATTAGAAGAGTTAAGTAGAAAATAATGTCTACTATCTTCTATGATTTGAAAGTCCATAATTAATATTTTATCCTTGTAACACCAATCAATATATATCTTGAATCAAATATTCATCTTTGCACTACAGGCCAAAGATATTCATTTGTATCATCAGTTGGTTATTTCATCTCAACACCTGTCCATCTTTGCATTACGGGCCAAAGATATTCATCAGGTAATCGTTCATCTTTGCTTTACAGGCCAAAGATATTCATCAAGTAATCATTCATCTTTGCACTAAAGGCCAAAGATATTTATTTGTATCTCCATTTAGGACTAAGAATGATGAAAAATATTTTAAAGAACGAATTCAGTGAGATAAAGGACAAAGATTAAGGATTCGTAAATCAGTTTATCCAAGTTCAAAAATACTCCATAATAATCATTTGTGGAGCAAAATTCAAGAATGAAGATCAAAACTTGGATCCAATCAAAGATAGGACCCATAATAGCTAACTTGGACAAATAGAAGAAAAATTAATTTTTTTGTGAATAGTGCCGTATACGTGAATAGTGCCGTATACGTGAATAGTAATCTCGACGAAAAAAGTAAGAATTTCATAATAAAATCCATGCCAATATTTTGGTATATTGATATTGAAAAGAATAACATCATTTACGAAAGAAAATAACATCCCTTACGAATATGAAGAAATGACATCCCTTACGAATATGAAGAAATGACATCCCTTACAACTGTTGAACGAAAATAATATTCCTACGAATATTGAACGAAGAGAATATTTCTTACGAATATTGAACGAAAATAATATTCCTTACGAATATTGAATGAAGATAATATTTCTTACGAATATTGAACGAAGATAATATTCCTTACGAATATTGAACGAAAATAATATTCCTTACGAATATTGAACGACAATAAAATTCCTTACGAATACGAAAAATAATATCGTAAGCGAATATGAAATAAATAATACCCTTTACCTTAAAAGGAGAGTATTTCTGACTGGTATGGCGAGGATATTCTCGAAGAAAACGTATACCGTTTTCTACACTCAAAACTTCCTTAAATTCTAAAGAAATACGCTCAATATTATAGAAGAAGAATTCTCTGATTCTGGTGTGATTTTTATTTCTAAACTAATCATCCTATTTATAAGAGAATGACAAGATACTATTTGAAAAAAAAATCACGAACTGCACAGTGACAAACACGGGCGCGCAGAAAAATCGTCTGATTTTTCTAATTTTTTACTATGCAAACACTATGTATAATAAAATATAATATATTCTATTTATAATCTTATAACATAAAACTTATAATATATATATATATATATATATATATATATAACTTAGATATATAAAATAAAACTGAGATAACTTTCTCCCGACGATTTTGAAAAATGAGTAAGTGGGGGTCCATATAATAAGTAAAATTTACAACAAATACTTCAATAAAAACCCCTCTATTTCTCTCAATTCACTTGGCTTTACTAAACATTTTTTTTTCATCATTAATATTATAATTCCCAATATTAACAACCAATACTGATAAAAATACCTCAGCACTAATTCCTTCTTTTATATCCACAAAACTAAATATTTTTTTATCATATAAATTAATAATTAATTATTCACAAATAATATTACAGAACTACAATATTGACAACCAGGTCATTCC
Organism: Panax stipuleanatus; assembly: GCA_020205555.1. Classification (NCBI taxonomy): domain Eukaryota; kingdom Viridiplantae; phylum Streptophyta; class Magnoliopsida; order Apiales; family Araliaceae; genus Panax; species Panax stipuleanatus. The sequence goes on along the minus strand of CM035122.1, from coordinate 8,241,800 downwards.
CAGGAAAGAGGGGGCTTTCCGATAAGGATTTCTCCTTACTGGCACGCAATTAGATTAACCTAACCCATTTCATCGACAGAACTTCCTTAGACATTGCCAATAATGCTATCTAATAATATTAATCAAATAATATGAATTATTGATTTGATAATTTGAAATACTGTGCAATGACAATTATTGAATCAATTAAATATTATGCAATTATCAATGTAGTAATTATTGAATTAATAATATAAAATATTGAACAGTAATTACTGTAACAATTATTGAGTAGTGACTTCTTACGTAAGAATCAATAATTAGAATTACTGTGCAATACCATGTGCTACTGTGCAACACCGCGTATTACTGTATTTTAACCACCGGGTCTTTCAACAGTTTTAACGGTAACAACCACGCCCTTATTTTTAGAAAAATTTATTCTTGTCGTTTTCTTCATCTAACAATTTTCCGTTATAGGTCCCACAAATGATTGCGCCGTCGTACGAATATTCTCCGACAACAAGAATATTCCACGATCAAACGAATATTCTCCGACAACAATGAATATTTTATTACCACTTGCTAACTTTAAAAATTTTGCACATCTCACCCATAACTTATCACATTTATCAAATCAATACCTTACTATTTCAAAATAATATATAAAGAAAATTAAATTTTTATTTATAAAATTTGGGGTCTTACGTAACCATTCAAGAAAGTCTTGTAATCTCAAAAATTAAAATCTATATATAAAAATTGGAACCAGTCAAAATAAGTATTTATTAATAACTCTGCAGACATTTATAATATTCTGTATCAAAAATAAAATACTAAACATTGATAGTTATAACGTATGGAAAAAATAATTTAATATTATGTCTGAGCTAAGTTTGACTAAGGTTACTTCATAAAAATGACGTAGTATTACCTCTTACGGTTAAGTTTTTCATTTTAAAAAAAAAATTATAAAATTTATGCAAAGCTATGTTTCATTGAAATTACTATATAGTTTTAGATACATTAAATTCAATTTTTTTCACAATATTATATATATATATATATATATATATATATATAATTAGAAGTATGCACAAGTACTTTAAAATTTTTATTTTTCAAGAACTTTCATAAATTTCACAAAATTCAAGTAAATATTAACAATAATAACTGCCACATAGATGAAATATTCAATTCAAAATATATTAAAAAGTTGTATCAAACTGTTAGTGTAATTTACTTATATATTAAAGTTAATTTACTTATATTTTTATATAAATATCATGTATTTGAAAGTAATTTGAAGTAAAGGATCTTTACAAATAATAAGTAATGAAAATTTATTTTGTTGTAAGATATTAGTTTTATATTATTATTAATATATTATTATTCTTTATATAAAAATACATATTAAAACAGCCCGGGAATTAGATTAGTATTCCTATGAAAATCCAATCTGAAATAAAGAACCAGTACAAATAACTTTTTTTTTTAAAACCCAAAGATAATGGGGAAAAACTATAATTACAGGAAACATGATGGGCAAATATTGAAATACACAACTGTACAAATACACAACTGATATTATATACCGTGTCAACAACCTATTAGTAGTAGTAGTAGTAGATGATACATAATTACACAGTAAAGACACAAATGGGATCCGGTTACTATGAAGTTAACTTCATGGTAAGTTGATCAATTGATCAATACAGTGTTGACATACAGTGAAAGAGATCACCTCTTGACCTGCGTGTCGACACTACACTGTATTGGACAATTAATTAAAATTAATTTGGTGCTGACCACTCCCACACAAATGTGTTGGAAGTATTAATTAATTAATAACTTTATGATTGAGCTCTACTAGTTCTAGGAGAGATGTGAGCGAGCAGGGGATTTTTCATGACAACAGTGAACCCTTGTTTCTCTGAAAGATCAACACGACCATCATCAGCACCGGCCTTCCATTCAAAGTACCAAGTCAAATTGGCTACAAAATATTCCAAGTGAAGCAGTGCCAAACCAAAACCAGGGCAGATCCTCCTCCCTGCACCAAAAGGCATCATCTTGATTTCCCTACTCCCCGTTATATCAAACTCAAACCGTTCTCCTCCTCCATCCACCTTACTTTCACCATTCCTATTCAAGAATCTCTCAGGCTTGAACTCCATTGAATCATTCCACACCTTCGGATCCCTCCCCATCTCCGCAACCATAAAATTGACAATCGCTTTCTTTGGAACCACATACCCATCCAATTCAACATCCTCAGTCACCGAGTGGGGCAGCACAAAGTGTGCAGGCGGATGGCGCCTCAGACTTTCAAACACCACTGCTTTCAGATATGGCATTCGCTGTAAATCCTCCTCCTCTACCACCGCCATCTTCTCATCTCCTCCTCCAGATAATGCCGATGGCTGCTTTCCAGGCCCCACAACCCCTACAATTTCTTCATAAAGCTTGGCCTGAATTTCAGGGTACTTCACCAAATTAGCCATGATCCATTCTAAGGCGGTTGAAGTTGTGTCGGTGCCTGCATTAAGAAATTCTCCGCACAGAGAAACCATCTCCTCATGAGTCAGCTTTCTATTTTCTTCACCCGGCATCTGCAAATTCAGCAGCGTGTCCGCATAAGCTACCACAAACTCCTCTTCTTCTTCTTCTCGTTGTTGATTTGATTTTTCGACTCGACCTTTAATAAGGGGAACTAATACATCCACCCGATTTTGGTGGATCTGGAAGAACTCCTTCCATCTCTGGCGAAATACAATCTTCCCCAGTTTAGGCCACAAATTGAGGACCCAGTTCCGGGCGTGGGAGTATGACCTGACCCGGGAGGGGTGGAGGATCTCGGAGGTCAGATTGCGGCGGAGAAGTCGCCATGTAGGGCCGTAGCCGGCGGAGTTGATGTTGTGATGGTTGCTGGAAAGGATCCGATTGGTGGTAACGGATTTGGGACGGTCTGAGAAAACGGCGCCATTCTGAACTAACGCACGGTGGGCGATGGAGTGGCTGAAGACGAATATGGCGGTCCGAGAGGCCAGTCTGATGGTGAGGATTGGACCGTACTTGAGTTTGAGGTCTGTTAAGGTCACAATCTCGCCACGGTCTTAACTACGAAAAGCGCGCCTAATCCTGCACAATGAATACGTCAGCATCGGATTTCGACGGTTTTTGGACCGCCGGAGATTCCTCTGGTGTGAGAATAAGTACAGGTCGGAGAAAAGGTTTAACAATAGAAGTTAGTGTGCTCTAGTGTCTGGAGAGAAAAAAGATGTCAAGTTACCTCCTTTGTGTAGTGCCTTGTACCTATATATTATCTCACCAACTTGCATATTTTCTCCCGATGTTTACGTCAGCTGGCTGCATGCAGGCTTTTTCATACTTGCTCTCCACCCAGTCAATATTATGTCAACTCCACATTAATGAAGGAGGTTAAAGACAGCTGAGCCCATCACCTCAATCAGCCGCATGCTAATCCCATAGATTAGAGATAATTTTTAGTTCATAATCTGCCACCTGTTCCCCACTACCAGCTCCAACCCAAACTTTATCTGAATAATCATTTAGACAATAGCCCAATGCTCCAAGGATAAAAATAGGTTTGACCCAAGATAAATAAAATTTGACCGGCCCAAGATATTCACAACCCAACATTGTCCCCTAGTCTTTTATTAAACAGAGTGTTTGATAAAAGAGTATAAGAATTCAGTCCAACCATCAAGAAGAATCCAAACAGATTCGAAAAAGTCCAATTAATAAAAGGCCCATGTCCAAATGCAGACCCATTAAACTCAAAATCAGTTACCAACTCTTCAAATTTCAAAAATAAATGATAGCTTCCTCAATTCCAAGAGCACACGCCAACTATTAACCTTCCCTATCATTATCTCTATTAAATGTGCAGCCTTTGGGTTTCGTGAGCCTTCAGAAAAGATAACTCTATAAAATCTTCAAACCCCCAAATCAGATAGCTTTACTTGCTCATTTGAAACTCGAAATACTCCAGCTTTCTTCTTACTCCGGCTTTCTTTCCCTTTTTCAAATCGTTATCAATGGCTGCCCAAAACTCCGGTAACACCATTCCAGAGATGAATTCCAAATCGAAACCTTCATCTGGCAAAAGTCTTCCCCCTCCTATTTCAGAGATCCCCCCTTTCGATTTTTCAGACGAGCTGCAACACCTCATCGTCAATACTCCCTCCAATTTTTTAGAGGATGATCTTGACGTCATCAGAAAATGATACCAAACCCCAGACACTCACCCTCTGAGAGTACCCACTCCAGCCGAGCGAATGTATCAACGTCTAGAGGGCTGGACTGCTATTCCCGTCATTTTTTTTGAGAAGGGAATTCGTTTCCCTCTTCATGCTTTCGTCATTACCCTCTTAGAGTTCATGGGTGTTGGATTAGCCCAATTAGGTCCCAACTCCTATATTCACATCCTTGCTTTTATTTCCTTTTGTAGTGAATTAAGGATTTCTCCTTCTATTGACTTGTTCTTCACTCTTTTTACTTCCGGCAAATCTCGTGAAAAGGGATTCAAGGTTTTGGGCAAACAGGCTCCAAAGCTTAACTCTAAATTTGATAAACGCCCTCTGATGGATATTCCGTCAAGTAATAAGAAATGGTATGAGAAGTGATTTTTCGTCAAGGGGCCTGAAATATCTTTCATTCCAGACTGGACCACTGCCGCTCATGTTACTTCAGATCTCGGTGATATCCCAGAGGAGCGTGTACGGGAGATAGCGAAGATCATGGAGAAGCTTCCCATGAAACAGTAGAGCTTCGTCCTTCTAAGCAAGTAAGCATGGTTGTACAACCATAAATGTAAGTTCGAAGTCCATGTTTATATATCTTCTTGAATCTTCTTTTAATACTTATTCTGAAATACATTTCTCTTCTTGACAGTATCTCTTATTAAGCCTACCTCCTCTGATTTGAAAGAATTAGAGGAGTTTCTTGTTAGAATATTTTATTCACTTATGTGGCCTCTACTATTTATGTAATTATTGGGCTTACATATTGTATTAATTTATTATTTTATTTATGGGTTTGATAATTAATTGTGTGACCCATAAATATTATTACTAATATTAAGTTGGCATAATGGGCCTTAGGGTTTCATAATCTTGATGGACGATTTTTACCCTTAGTTATCTAATAAATAAAACAGTTAGGGTTTGGTCTCAGTTGCCGTCTCAAGAAATTTATACACACCTATATATCCATCATTAAGATTGAGAGAGGCAATTAAAGACCTTTATCCTTACGCGCAGCGGAAGCTTGATACATACAAGATGTATTCTCTCAATTCATATAATTACTTAATTGTTATGATTAATTTATTTAATTTTATTCTATGCAATAGCACATTCCGATATAATTATTCAATATCTGGTATCAAAGCATGGCTACGCTATTGTATAAAATAAATTAATTATGTTGTTATGCCAATAATTTTAATTTCGCATATAATTCCGCATATTCTTACTTGAATGAATAATGATTATATTTCATGATCTGATTACGTTTCCTAGTGTTGTATTCATGAAATCAATCCATCCATACTTACTTTTCGGTATAAGTACTCCTCTGACGCTATAGTTAGAAAAAAATTATCATTAACTTTACGTGGATGCCTACATACCTTCTGCCTCTATTATTCTGCATATATATGCACTGTTTATATGATATATATATCATGTTGGAATAATTCTTTCTTTAATAATTTTGTTGGAATAATTCTTTCTTTAGCTTGTTGCCTGGCTAAGTTCAATGAAGGCGAAAAACTTTAATATATATGCAGAATACATGAATAATTTTAAAGTTTTCAAGTTTATTTTAATATAATTTAATTTACATCCTGGACATAAATATTAAAATAATATATATTAGGTTTATTATTTATTATGTCTAGATAATATTATGATATTCTTATGCCCTCATGTATTCAAATTAAAATTATCGTGATTATTTTATAATCAATTCATGTTCATAATTATATATTCTAATTTAAGATTCTAGAACATGATATGATATATTATTAGGGCTTTTAAGTTGTTACATGCAAATTATAAATAATGTTAATTTTCAAACTTGATTATTATGTTGTTTAAAGAAAATTGAGTTTGATCATAATAATTTACATGTATGCGTGACTCTTTTATTGTTAAAATTAATAATCAACCCAACGGAGGGTTATTAATTGAAACAATTAAAGATTAAGAAAAGTCACATAATGTTACATTTAATAAATGAATATTTTAATTTTACCCAACGGAAAATTAGAATTATAATTTATTAAATGGAATTTTATTGCATAAGTGACATGTTTATTTCGTTTCTGCCCAACGGTGATGCGTGGATAAATGTGTTGTGCATTATTTTATGGGGATGTTATTAGCATATTATTAATTGGACCAACGAAAGATTGATAATTATGCCCAACGTCTCATTAAAATCTATTTTTTTGGTGTTGTAAATAGATTTTATGTAACTAACTGCTTGCCCTACAGTTGGTTTTATTATGATTAATTATTAATTATTGTTGTACATTGTGGATTTCTTTTAATTTTTTATAAGCATGCTTATGAGCTTGATTGTGTTTCAGCATTGACTCCAACTAGTATTTCTGGGTATCTCTCTGGAATTGAAGCCTTGAATGGAACTAATTTTACTGTTTGGAAAAAGCAAGTGAAAATTATTCTCGGTGTTATGGATTTGGACTATGCATTACGAGTTGATCCTCTGGCTCCACTTACAGATACAAGCTCAATTGAGCAAAAGGCTACTTATGAAAAGTGGGAGCGATCCAACCGCATGTCCCTTTTGATTATGAAAAACTCTATCACGACAACTATTCGAGGAGCCATTCCTGACTCTGAGAATGCTAAAGAGTACTTAACTTCAGTCGAGGAACAATTTAAGGGTTCTTCTAAAACTCATGCAAGTACCCTTATTTTGAAAATGCTCACTAGCAGGTATGATGGGTTTAGTGGAGTGGGCGAGCACATTATGATGATGAATGATATGGCCTTTAAATTAAAGGGTATGGACATGGCGATTTCTGAGGGTTTTCTTGTTCACGTCATTATGACTTCTCTTCCTGCACAATTTGATCCATTTAAGATCAATTATAACACGCAGAAAGAAAAATGGAAGATGAGCGAGTTAATCGCCATGTGCGTCCAAGAAGAAGAAAGGCTTAAGATTGAAAATCCTGATGTTGCTCATTTGACTATCACTGGATTCCATAAGAAAAAGGCTCATAAAAATGGCAAAGGTTTTAAGAATAAGGATAAGTCAATTTCTACCAAAACAAATAAGAAAACTTATTCAGCTGACAACTCTGAGGCAGGTCCTAAATGTCGCTTCTGTAAGAAGCAAGGACATTTTCAGAAAGAATGCCCTAAGTTCAGAGAATGGCTTGAAAAGAAAGGTATTTCAATTATGTAACTTATGAATCCTTTTTAATTGATGTTTCTTCTAATACATGGTGGCTTGACATTGGTGCTATGGTTCATATTACTAATTCATTGCAGGGATTCCTTTCAAAGAAGACACTCCAAACGGGGGAAAGAACCATTAAAGTTGGCAATAGAGAGTCTGTACAAGTTGAAGCTGTATGAACTCTTCCTTTAGTTTTTGGAGAGTGGTTTCACCTTGTATTTATATGATACTCTTTATGTTCCCATTATGACACGGAATTTAATTTCTGTAACTAAACTTGACGTTGATGGATTTTCGTTTAAGTTTGGGAATAATAAAATAATTATTTATCATTACTCTCATGTTATTGGTTCTGGCTCTTTAGAGGGAAACCTCTATTAAGTTAAATTTGGATAATGTCTTTGCTGAATCCTAATTAACAATGAATGTGACAAAAAGCACCTCTAAAAATGGAAATAAAAGAAAAACTAGATAATGAGAATTCTTCAAAATTGTGGCATCAACGCTTAGGCCATATTTCAAAAGACAGAATGCAACGTCTTATAAAGGATGAAATTCTTCATTCACTAGATTTTTCTGATCTTGACCATTGTATTGAATGTATAAAAGAAAAATTTGTGAAAGATAATAAGAAAGGAGCCACTAGAAATGGTGCACTACTTAAGGTAATTCACACTGATATATGTGGACCATTTTTCTCTGAAATTGGTGGACATAAATCTTTCATTACGTTTATTAATTACTAATCACAAATAAAGAAACTTGACTCTAAAACCATTAGTTGCCATTTCTTTGGATATCCTGAGAGATCTAAGTATTTTTCGATTTTACTGTTCCTCACATACCACTAAAATTATTGAGACTAGGCATACAAAATTTTTAGAGAATAGTATCTTAAGTTTCACGAGGTGATGAGTACTTTTGATTTTAAAAAAAATATAGTGGATCAATGCATATACTTGAAGGTCAGTGGGAGTAAATTTGTTATTCTTGTTTTGTATGTTGATGATATACTACCTGCAAGTAATAACTTAGACATGCTGCATGAGACCAAACGTTTTCTTTCTAGAAATTTTGATATGAAGGATCTCGGTGAAGCCTCTTATGTTATAGGTATTAAAATTCATCGAGATAGGTCTCGCGGGATATTAGGATTGACCCAAAGAGCTTATATTGACAAAGTTCTTAATAAAAATTGCTCCCCTACTGTTGCCCCTGTGGTTAAGGGTGATAAATTTGGCTCATATCAATGTCCTAAGAATGAACTTGAACGTGATCAAATGAATCTTATTCCCTATGCTTCTGTGGTTGGGAGTCTTATGTACGCTCAAGTTTGTACACGTCCAGATATAGCGTATGTAACTGGCATGCTTGAACGTTACCAATCAAATCCAGGTTTGGATCACTGGAAAGCAGCCAAAAAGGTTTTACGCTACTTACAGGGCACTAAGGATTTTATGCTTACATTCAGAAAAACAGATAATCTTGAAGTTATTGGTTATTCTGATTATGATTTTGCTAAGTGTAAAGACGAAAAAGAAATCTACATCAGAGTACATCTTTATACTTTCGGGAGGCCCTATTTCGTGGAGAAATTATAAGCTGAAGTTAACTACCACTTCCACGATGATGGCATAATATGTGGCTTGTTATCATGCTACTTGTCACGCCGTATTATTGAGAAATCTTATTTCATGACTTAAAGTTATAGATTTCATTTCAAGGCCATTGAAAGTATTTTGTGATAATGATTCTGCTATACCTCGACACTAAGTACTTATTTGTCAAGGAAAAGAGTTGAAGATCAAAACGTTGCCATTAAGTATATTAGTTTGCATGATATATTAGCGGATCCACTTACGAAAGGCTTACCACCCAAGCTCTTTTTAGAGCATAATGCCGGCATGGGTTTAACCGGTAGTCTTAATTAATGAGTTATTTTGATGTAAGACAACAATTTTGAGCTCGTTGTTTTGAACTTCACATTATGTTTATGGTTTGCTATTCTCTTTATTGTGCACAATTGAGAATTTATGAGCAAACGGAACGATTATGTTAATTTTGGACCATATGAATGAGTTTAATTTATTACCACTTATGTAAACTCTATTCATACATGTTATGCTTAATGTTAATCTTTGTTCTAATAAAAGTACTAATTGTGTAACTAATGGGGATCTTGTGTTAATAGTGACACAACGATTGTATTAATTCGCATTGATATTTTTATTTGAACAGGATGTAGATATTAAATTAATACTTGGCCAAATTAATGATTGTAAGCATTATGTTTTATGTATAAATAGTATTTCGGCTAAGTGGGAGAATGTTAGAATATTTTATTCACTTATGTGGCCTCTACTATTTATGTAATTATTGGGCTTACATATTGTATTAATTTATTATTTTATTTATGGGTTTGGTAATTAATTGTGTGACCCATAAATATTATTACTAATATTAAGTTGGCATAATGGGCCCTAGGGTTTCATAATCTTGATGGACGATTTTGACCCTTAGCTATCTAATAAATAAAACAGTTAGGGTTTGGTCCCAGTTGCCGTCTCAAGAAATTTATACACATTTAGACATCCATCATTAAGATTGAGAGAGGCAATTAAAGACCTTTACCCTTACGCGCAGCGGAAGCTTGATACATACAAGATGTCTTCTCTCAATTCATGTAAGTACTTAATTGTTATGATTAATTTATTTAATTTTATTATATGCAATAGTACGTTCCGATATAATTTATTCAACATTTCTTTCTGCCGAATCAGCCCAGGATCCTCCTAAAGCTCAAGATATCGAACAAACGGCCGAAGACCAAACTGCTGATCCCCCAGTGGTCGACTCAAACCCTGCCGAAGGGTCCGGCCAGCTTCGCCGGAAGAAAAGGACTGTTAAAAAATCCCAACATGCCTTAGCTCCAACTCTTACCGAAAGTCTTTTAGATATGACCGTTGAAAAAAGAACCAAGATTCTTCATACCAAAAAACGAAAAGCCAAGGCAAAAATTATCCCCCTCACCGCCGAAGAGCTAAGAGTACCACGCTCTACAACTAACCAATCTTCTTCCAATCCTGCCGAAACTGATGAATTCGAGGTCGAACCCAGTTCTCCTCTTATTCGAAAGAATAAGCATACTTCTGATGGTCAATCATCCTTACCAGTTGACCCTCCAATAATTTTTGACCTTCCTCCATCCGATCAAACAATGCCTTCTCCTCAACGATCATCTCCTCCTTACTTCGGATCGACGCCTGGAGCTTCCCAATAGCCTAGCCTATGGCCTGATCAGAACAAAGACTTCCCCCTGCACCTCTATAATTCCTTCGTTCTGGAGACAGATAACTATCGGTTTGGCAACAGTTCTGTTTCTGACCTGCTCGAAGAGGACATGATTAACCAAGCCAGGGTAAGTAAATCTCTTGTCTATCTTAGTTTATGAATATTTTCTTCGAATTTTCTTCTAACTACGAATAACTGTAGGCGAACGGAATCTTCGGGCGTCTTTATCAGAAGTACAGGAAAGTTGAAGCTAATGAGGAGGCTGCCCGGAAAGAAAATGCCATTTTAAAATCGGCATTGATGAAAGAGAGGAGCGAACACAAAAATATCCGCTTCAACTATAAGGGTCTTCAAAATGACCTTGCCAGGATGAAAGAGTGGTTGGTCGCGTTTGAAGCTTCACAAAGCGTAATTATGCAACGGAATGAAGAACTTCAGCGGGCCAATAAACAGTTAGTTGACAATAACCGGAATTTGGCCTTAGCCGTGTCAGATGCTAAAAGGTCTGAAGAACATCACCTGGATCTCCGAGGGAAAGCTGAGAAGGAGCTTCGTTACCTGAAGTTGATGGGTCCTCCTCTCACCGGAGAGCTTCGCAAGAAGATTCAGGCTAAGTACCGGAAGTCTCCTGCTTTAACTAACGAAATAGTTCAAATGTACGCAGAAGGTTACGAAGCGGCCCGAAGCAAGGGTAAAACTAAATTAGCAGCTGTTGCTGTAAACCCGTTGCTCCTTGATTCTTCTGAAGATGAAGACGAGGAGTAACGACGATAATAATTTATCCCTCTTACACTTGTATAAATTTCAACGACGATGTAATGACTTTATTATGTTTAATGAAATATATCTTATCCCTTGTTACTTCTTTTTAGTGTAAGTTATATTGTTATCCAATCAGCATGTGATTTAACTTCAACACTTCGAACAAAGTCAAGTAATAATATAAGACGAGACTTACTTATTACCGAAGAGTGCCATATACCATTGTTAGAATGAATAATTCACCGATCTTTTAATAAGAATATTAGTTCCGAAGAACTTGTAATGTTATTAGGCTCCATATCAATTGGATAATGCCATCCTTCTCCGAGAGCCGAAGAGGTTCAACCCAAAAGATATTCCACTTCGCTATGAGGAGTCGAAGGGATCCAACTTTATAATTGGTGACCACGTTCTCTCCGAGAGCCGAACGGGTTGGACCATCAATAGTTCGATTCGCTACGAGGAGACGAAGGAATCCATCCTTATACCAAGCTAGCAACCTTGTTCTCTCCGAGAGCCGAACAGGTTCAACCCAAAAGATATTTCGCTACGAGGAGTCGAAGGGATCCAACCTTATAACTGGTGACCACGTTTTCTCCGAGAGCCGAACGGATTGGACCATCAATAGTTTGCTTCGCTACGAGGAGACGAAGGAATCCATCCTTATACCAAGCTGGCAACCTCGTTCTCTCTGAGAGCCGAACAGGTTCAACCCCAAAGATATTCCGCTTCGCTACGAGGAGTCGAAGGGATCCAACCTTATAACTGGTGATCACGTTCTCTCCGAGAGCCGAACGGGTTGGATTATCAATAGTTCGCTTCGCTACGAGGAGACGAAGGAATCCATCCTTATACCAGGCTGGCAACCTCGTTGTCTCCGAGAGCCGAATAGGTTCAACCCAAAAGATATTCCGCTTCGCTACGAGGAGTCGAAGGGATCCAACCTTATAACTGGCATAAAGAAAAACCATTATTGGAGAGAAAAAGGAGAGCTACTTTTATTGATAATTGTCGTGGTAGTTACAGACTTCCAAACTTTGACAATTGTTCTACTAAAAATATTTGCGGAGCCTTCCAGCATGCCAAGTATTCTTAATTTCAGATCCATCTAAGGCTCACAACCGGTAGGTTCAGGGCTTTGGTACGCTAATGACTTCATAAGGGCCCTCCCAATTTGGCATGAGTTTACCCACATTCTGAGGCGTAGATGCTTCCACCTCCCGAAGAACAAAATCCCCAACTTCGAATCTCCGAAGCTTTACCCCTTTGTTGTAGTATTTAGCCACACAACGTTGATATGTGGTCAGTTTTATCAAGGCTGTCCCTCGAACTTCTTCGAGCAGATCTAAGTTAGCTTTGAGTCCCTCATCATTGTATAATTCTTTAAATTGACTGACCCGAAGACTAGTAGATCCAATTTCTATCGGAACTAAAGCATCAGAACCATATGCTAGTCTAAATGAGGAATCTCCCGTTGTAGTTCTTGGCGTAGTTCGGTTAGTCTATAGCACACTAAGTAATTCTTTAGGCCATCTTCCTTTGGCTTCATCCAGCCTTCTCTTGATCCCATTCAGGAGTATTATGTTAGTTACCTCAACTTGCCCATTAGATTGTGGATGGGCAACCGAAGTTTTTTGATGCTGAATCCCTAACTCCTTCAAGAACGCCTCAAATTTTGATCCCACGAACTGGCGTCCATTGTCTGAAATTATCATAATAGGAATTCCAAATCGAAATACTACTGACTCCTTTAGAAACTTCAAGCATTCTTGTTCCGTTATCAGTCGAAGAGGTTTCGCCTCCACCCACTTAGTCATATAATCAATTGCCACTATAACAAAACTGACTTGACCTTTTGCTTTCGAAAGTGGACCCAGTATATTTACCCCCCAGACAGCAAAGAGTATAGGAGATAAACCGAGTATAGCTCTTCTGGTGGCTGATGTGGGATTGAACTATTCAACTGATATTTCGGGCATTTCTTCACATAATCAGTAGCCTCTTTGAAAATTGTCGGCCAATAAAAACCATGACGAAACACTTTATATGCTAACGACTTCGCGGCCATGTGATCACCGCAGATACCTTCATGAACCTCCCGAAGGGCATATTCAGCTTCAGATGGGACCAGACACTTCAGTAATGGAGAGGAATAAGCTCTTCGATACAGATCTCCATCAATAAGTATGAAGTTTGCACTTTTGTATCTCACCTTTTTAGCCAACATATGATCTGAAGGTAGTACGCCATCTGCTAGATAGTTTATGTATGGAGTCATCCAACAATTAGACCGCTCTACGCACATCACTTCCCCATTCTGGATGCTAGCTTGCTTCAGGGTTTCCAAGTAAACTGTTCCTTCAAAGGCGCTTGATTCAGTAGTAGCCAGCTTCGACAATGCATCAGCATTGGAATTATCAGTTCGACCAACACCTTGAAATTCACATGAGCCGAAGTGTTGAAGTCGATTTTTCAATTCTGCAAGATACTTAACCATTTTAGAGCCTCTAGCTTCATATTCCCCCGAAACTTGCTTGATGACTAGTTGAGAATCATTGTAAATAATCAACTTCTGAATTTCCAGACTCCGGGCCAGACGCAATCCTGCTAATACCGCCTCGTATTCAGCCTCATTATTCGTTGCCCTGAATTCAAATCTGATGGCTTGCTGCACTTTGAATCCCTCCGGACTCGTCAAAATTACCCCTGCACCACCAAGGTCCGAAGTAGAAGATCCATCGACATATAAGGTCCAATAATTGTGCACCTGCTGAAGAGTAGCCACCGTCTCCGTAGACCCCTTCCCTTCATCTAGACTCCCATCAGCTTCAAAAAATGAGCACTCTATCACAAAATCGGCCAATGCTTGACCTTTAATAGCCGACCGTGGGTAGTATTCTATGAAAAATTGAGATAATTCCATTGTCCATGCAGCGAGTCTCCCCGAAACCTCTGGCTTTCCCAACACCTTCTTCAGTGGTTGATCTGTGTATACCACTATTATCTGACCTTGGAAGTACTGTCGAAGCTTTCTACTGGCAATGATCAAAGCAAAAGCAAACTTCTCAAGGTTTGGATACCTTGTTTCTGCGTCTCTAAGGGCATGATTCACATAGTAAACCGGATGCTTCTTACCCCCAACTTCCCGCACCAAAACCGCTCCCACTGCCAATGAACTTGCAGCCAGATACAAATACAAAGGTTTAGTAGAAATTGGCTTCACCAACAGAGGTGCCGAAGACAAGTACCTCTTGATTCCTTGGAAAGCTTCTTCGCACTCTGAAGTCCATTGGAATGTCTTCGCATTCTTCGGCCCTTTCAACATGTTAAAGAACGGCAAGCATCTTTCTGCCGATTTAGACATGAACCTCCGTAATGATGCTATTCTACCAGTTAAACGCTGGACATCCTTGTACGACTGTGGTGATTTCATGTCTAAGATAGCCTGGATCTTCTCTGGATTGGCTTCGATACCTCTCTTACTGACCAAATATCCCAAAAACTTGCCTACCCCCAGTTCGAAAGTGCATTTAGTGGGATTCAGCTTCAACTCATAACGGCGAACCGTCTGAAAACATTCTTCTAGATCATCCAGATGACCACGAACGAAAATGCTCTTAACAATAATATGATCAACATAAACCTCCATATTCTTGCCTAGCTGCTTCGTGAAGATGTGGTTCATCATCCTCTGATACGTAGCTCCCGCATTGATCAAACCAAACGTCATTTTTTTATAGGCATACATCGACCGATGAGTAATGAAAGCTATCTTCGGTATATCTTCCTTGCACATAGAAATTTGATGATATCCCGAAAAAGCGTCCATGAAGCTAAGCAAAGCGTATCTCGAAGTTGCATCAAGGAGTTGGTCAATATGAGGCAGAAGATAGAAATCCTTCGGGCACGCCTTATTTATATCGGTATAGTCTATACAAACTCGCCATTTGCCATTATACTTTTGTACCAGAACTACGTTTACCATCCACTCAGGATAATCAATCTCGAAGATGAAGTCTGCATCCAACAACTTGGTGATCTCCTCATCAATTATTCTCTGTCTCTCCGGTGCTAAAATCCTTCTCTTCTGCCGATCTGGTTTCTTATCGGGATCCACTTGCAATCTGTGTTCAGCCACTTTTTGACTTACCCCCGGTATATCACTGGGAACCCAAGCAAAGACATCGGCATAACACCGAAGCAACTCCATCAGACTTGTCCAAAAAGGCTCTGGAAGACCCGAACCGATTTTCACTGTTTTTTCTTTCTTTCCCAGAATCAACTCGATCTCCTTGGTCTCCTCCACGGGCATGACTAAGGGTTTTGTTCCACTTTCTGTGAATGGCTCTATTTCAATGGTCATGGTGTGTTTTTGTTTGCTGACTCCTACTCCCGAGGTGATTAGGGCATTCCGACACCTCCTCGCCAAGTCCAAATCTCCTGTGACTTCGCCAACTCCATGGGGCGTAGGGAATTTCATCTTGAAGTGGGGAATTGAAGTAACCGCCTGTAGAGCTGTCAAAGTAGGTCTCCCCAAAATAGCATTGTAAGCTGAATCAACATGTACAACGTACAATTTACAGATAATTTGAACCTGTTGGGGAACTGTCCCGAAGACAACCGGCAGCTCGATGGTTCCTGTCACTTTGACTTGATCGTTGCAGAAGCCATACAAAGGGGCCTCCTGCCCAATTTCCATCTTCTGACCATCTAGAGGCATTCGGTGATAAGCATAAGCATATAGTATATCCACCGAAGAGCCATTGTCGATCATCATCCTCTTCATATCCACCGAACCAACTTGTGCAGTGATCACCAAGGCTCTTTCGTGTGGTTCGATAGGTTCCGAAGGGAAATCTTCATCTGTGAAGGAGATTATGGAGCCCGGATATGCCCTTTCGGCCTTCATAGGCTTATCTGCCAGAGACATCACCGAGTCCAGATACCCTCATCTCTTCTTACCTGTAACCTTTCCCATGTTTCCCCCAGATATCACATCTATAACATGCCGCACCGCCTGGTTCGGCACTGGTTGAACAGGCTGAGCGACTTGAGCTAACTCCCTATTCATCGGCTAATCCCTTTGTTGTTCTTGCCCTGCTACATACTGTATCAAAGTACCACTTTGAACTTCTCTCTCAATGAATTCCTTCAAACTCCAGCAGAAATTCGTATCATGTCCGACCGTCCTGTGGTAATTACAGTACAAAGCAGAATCTCCGGACCTTGGTCGGGGATTTTTTTTGGGCGGTTCGAAGTACGGTTGGTTCTTTATTTGTTCCAAAATGGTGGCCCGATCCGTGTTGAGTTTTGTATACACCTTATTCACCTTCTAAGTCGGAATGGGCGGGCGATCCCCCCTGGGTATCCAGTTATTGTTATACCTTTTTTGATTCCCTTCAAACCGATCATTACCGACACTACTCTTTCTCTGATTAATGTCTGGCTTCTCCTTGTCTTTCTCTTTTGCTTTTTTCGAAGAGCTCTGCTTCAAGCTAGCCATCGCCTCTTCCACCACGATAAAACCTTCGGCCTTTTCAAATGCTTCAGCCAGACTCTTCGGATGTTTGAACATCAGCTTCTTTACTAATTTCTCCAATTTCACCAGATCTAAACCATTCTGGAATAACCCTACTGCCTGAAGATTGTTAAGATCTGAAACCTGCCCCACAGCTTCTTGGAATCTCTTCATATATTGCCCCAGAGTCTCACTCGAATATTGCCTTACTTGGGCCAATGATCCCGTGGGTATTCCCCTTCTCTTATTGCTCCCGAAGCGAGCATGAAACTTGTCACACAAATTCGCCCATGACACAATCGAATCCGAAGCCAGAGCCCCCATCCATTGCCTTGCGTCCTTTCTTAACGTTAATCCGAATGTCTGACATTTAGCTGCATCTGAATAGTCGTAATAGTCCATCAATCTGTCAAATGCTTGGCTTTGGTCGAATGGATCTCCAGAGCCGTCATAAATTTCCATATGAGGTAGCTTTTTGCTGGGATCCGCTTTCTCCTTAAGAATTTTTGATGAGAAGGGAGACGTCTTTTTGTCCGAAGTCTTCTTCCCTTGTTGAACCTCTGTTAGCTGCTTCCGAAGCTCCTTTATCTCTTTCGCTAGGTCCTCCACCATCCCGGGTGAAGAAGCAACTTCCTTCCCTAGAGAATTCGTCTTATTGTGTTTGATCTGATCTTTTCCATCCAGGCTAAACGATGCCGAAGGACTTCGTCTGTTACTTCGGTCGGGGCGAGAACTCCTTGTGTGGTGTACCCTCTTCGGACTCTCTAGAGAATGACTTCTTGACCGGCTTCGTCGCCCATCTCTTCTACTGTCTCTATGATACTCAACACGAGGCGTTCTTTTCAAAGTCTCGGGAGAATATTCTTGTGACACACTTCGTTTCCTGTCAGGAGAATGGCTACAAGATCCACTATCATCCCGCCTGGAATATTCATCCCTCCTTACTCTTTGACTATGTGACCTACTCCGTCTTTTCGGTCGAGTGTAACTGGAAGCTTCGTCTTTTTTCTCAGCCACAAGAACCATCTGTTTAGAAATCTCCTCCCTCTGCTGCAGAAGTGGTTTTAAAGCCGTGTCGGTTTCTTGTGCCATCTTTGCCAAGGTAGAAATTTTGTCCGCCTGGCCTTCTCGGTGTTGGGTCTTAGGCGGTGTGCCCACCACCCTTTTCCGATCATTGTCAGGATCTTTGCTAGCAGTAGAAAATAACTTCCTCTTGGTATCACCATGGTCTCTAGCCTGAGAATCTCCTAGAACCTTCTATGACCCAAGTCTCTCATGAATACTTTTTGAGGGTCCCAATCTGTCTTTCACCGAAATTCTTTGCAAAGAAGAGCTAGCATTCGTCGGCTGTCCTTCAGCCGTGACCGTTTTACTTTTCACCATGGCTTCCGATGTAAGTCGTTCAGTAAGTTGTGATTGAAAACCAGAAACACTAAAAAAGCTCTCCTTCTAGCGCCAATGTTAACGCCACAATCTCGCCACGCGTCTCAATCACGAAAAGCGCGCCTAATCCTGCACAATGAATACGTCAGCACCGGATCTCGACGATTTTTAGGCCGCCGCAGATCCCTCCGGTGTGAAAATAAGTACAGGTCGAAGAAAATGTTTAACAATGGAGGTTAGTGTGCTTTAGTGTCTGGAGAGAAAAAAGATGTCAAGTTATCTCCTTTGTGTAGTGCCTTGTACCCATATATTATCTCACCAACTTGTATGTTTTCTCCCGATGCTTACGTCAGCTGGCTGCATGCAGGCTTTTTCATACTTGATCTCTACCAGTCAATATTATATCAACTCCACATTAATGAAGGAGGCTAAAGACGGCTGGGCCTATCACCTCAATCAGCCGCATGCTAATCCCATAAATTAGGGATAATTTTTAGTTCATAATCTGCCACCTGTCCCCCACTACCAGCTCCAGCCCAAACTTTATCTGAATAATCATTTAGACAATAGCTCAATGCTCCAAGGATAAAAATGGGTTTGACCCAAGATAAATAAAATTTGACCGGCCCAAGATATTCACGGCCCAACAAGGTCCTTGAGGATAAATTCCATCTCGAAGAATGACTTGCGGAGCCATGAAAAGCGACCGATCACCGGAATCTGAGTTGGTCCCTGCGGGAGCTTCTTGCTGTTGTTAATGGAGGAGGGAAAGAGGAGAGAGAAGAAGGATTTGAGGAGGGCAGAGATGCAGAGCGTGAGGAGGATGATGAACCAGGTCTCCATCTTTTTGCTCTGTCTGAGCTTGGAGCCTTGATGAGTAGATTAATACTTTGCTGCTTCCGTCCCAGTGCCTACACCATATAAAGTTACAAAATTGTGATTTTAAAAGAAAACTTTATTTTATACTAATTTATATGTAATATAAAGTATTAATATTAATTAAAAACATAATAGTATTAATGCAACATTTTGATTGAAAAAAATACTCCTAATAAATAATGTATTTAATAAATAATTCAATTCAATGTAACTATTTCGTTGATTTTCATAACACAATGAGATTTATTTCAATACCATGAATATATGCAAGACCAAGGCATAATTTTTTTTTCAAAGGGGGCCAAGATATAATATGACACGATAGAAAATTTATTACAAGAGAACTATATATTATATTATAAATTAGCATCACAAAAGTTCTTTTAGTTATATATATATATATATATATATATATAATATTTTTATGATAAGTGTGCAAATTATATAAATCTTAGGGACCTAAAGTAAAAATATCAAAACTCCAAGACTATAAAATAAATTTTTAAAAATTAAATAATGTTACTATCACATAAAAAATGATCACATAAAATTTAAAAACACACATACATATTGTGGATCCCACGTGTCAGGCGGGGCCTAAAAATATATATGTGTGTCAGGCGGGGCCTAAAAATATATATGCGTGCGTATGTAAACTTTATATGATATTTTTTATATAATAATAGCATTGTTAAAAATTATGGTGCAGCTTAGACCCCTAGACGGTCTGGCTCCGTTATGTGACAATTATGTGACGGTAACACATCATTCATTACCATCAACAATAAAACATACACTTGAAATATTAAAAAATTATTTTATTTCTTCTTTTATTTCATTCATTAAATTCATAACATAAATTTATCGCAAAGTAATGAACATTAAGATTTTCATGTAATCTTGTAATATAAAAATAAAATAAAATATATAGTTGAAATATAAAATACATATTTTAGTACCAAGTGAGAGTATAAAATACAAACGCGTGTGTTCAGCTCTCTTTGGATATTGACGGGAGACACCAGCCACCCCCGGACAATGTGGATCCCTCCTAGACTAATTCCTTTCCAATTCAGTTTTAGAGTTCTCTCTCAACAACAAATCCTAATTCATATATCGAATTTTAATATCAGAATAGCGGAAATAGTCCTTCGTTTATTCAATATCGGACCATCTGTAGCTGTTATTATTTATATATGTTGATTATGCTCTCCCTAACATCTTCCAATCTATTTCAAGTTAAATGATAGGTATTGCGGATTGCGTATGTTTTAAGAAGATTTTTTTATTATTAATTATATGAATAAATATTAGTGGTAATTTTTTTTAAAATAATATATAATAAATAAGATTCTCTTATAATTTTTATCAATTTCATATATTAATAAGTTTCGCAATTGTAATTCAATGTAAATTTATTGAAGTACATAACATGACTTTCTTTAAACTAAGAAGCAGAACCTATTATTAAATATTTCACATATTTTTTTGATAAATAATACATGTTTTTTATTATTGGTGCACAACATTATGTGTATAATTTGTGCACATAATATTCTATTCCAAAAAAAATCTCATTTAATTTTAATATTATTTAATTGGAAAAATCTTAAAATTAAAATTATACTGTAAATTTATTTTAATTAGTAAAATACATCATTCGTTTCATATTATTTAATCATTGTTGACTTTTTAAACTCATTTTAAGAGATTTTTAAGCTCAAAATTGACATAAATTATTTTAATCTTAATCTGTGATGAATATTATAAACTATCTAAAAAGTATTATTCATGTAAGTTTTATTGCTTTATAATTTTTAACGAGTCTTCTAAATTTTTAATTTAAAAATATCTCAAATTAACTTTTAAAAGTCAATAATAGTCATATAATTTGGAACAGAGAGAGTAATTTTATTTAGTATTTTAGAATATTAGTTATTTAGCCAAAATCAAACATATTTACAACACTTTTAACTTTTAAAAGTCAATAATAGTCGTATAATTTGGAACATGGAGAGTAATTTTTTTTTAGTATTTTAGAATATTAGTTATTTAGCCAAAATCAAACATATTTACAGCACTTTTAACTTTTAGGGTTACATAAATGAATTAAAAAAATAAATAAAATTCTTTCTAAAAAAACGAAGGATGTATTAACTTGGAGACAATTATTTTCCTATTATGGACAAACTATTACTTATTATAAAAATATACTAATATTAAAAAGAAAGATGAATAGTGAAAAAGAGAGAGCATTCTTATTTCATATAAGTTGTAGTTGTATTTGTGTATCTTTCATTCTCTTTACAATGCTTCTATTTATAGGTATATAAATATCAATACTTTGAGGTTTCAAAACTCAAAGATCATGAGAGTTTCAAAGCTTAAAGGACATGGGAGTTTCAAAGCTCAAAGGTCATTACAATAAAGATGAGTAGGAATGTATCTGGACATCCATATATTATAATTTTATAACACTCTCCCTTGGATGTCTATTGTGCAGCCATACGCATTGAAAGTTGCCTCATTAAAAACCTTACCAGGAAAAATCCAATGGAAAAAAACTGTAGTTAAGGAAAAAAAAGTGCAACGCGTATTAGCTCCCCTCATGAATGTATCCTTAAGTCCTTCAAGTATCGCATTCCAATATTGCGACACAATCCTTCAAACGTTATAATTGGTAATAAATTGGTGAACAAATCAGCTAGATTATCTTTTGAGCGAATTTGCTGATCATCAATATCACCACACTTATCAAGGTCATGTGTGAAAAAGAATTTCGGTGAGATGTGTTTTGTTCTATCTCTTTTGATATTTTCTCCCTTTAATTGAGCTATACATGCAGCATTGTTTTCATACAGAATGGTTGGAATTCCTTTGCTGGAGGATAAACTACATGTTTCACGAATATGTTGAGACATTAATCTCAGCCACACACATTCTCGACTTGCTTCATGGATTGCAAGTATTTCAGCATGATTAGATGAAGTGACAACTAATGTTTTCTTTGTAGATCTCCATGATATAGTAGTATCACCACACATAAAGAGATAACCTGTTTGAGATCGACATTTATGTGGATCAGATGAATATCATGCATCAGCATATCTAACTAATTCATGATAATCATTATTTGAATAAAATAAACACATATCCATAGTTCCTTGTAGGTAACAAAAAATATGTTTAACTCCATTCCAATGTCTCTGGTAGGAGAAGAACTATATCTTGCTAGCAAATTCATAAATAATGCTATATCAAGTCGTGTATTATTAGCAAGATACATTTGTGCACCAATTACACTAAGGTATGGTACTTCAGGACCAATTAATTCTTCATTATCCTCACGAGGTCTAAAAGGGTCATTTTTCACATCAAGTGATCGAATAACAATTGGAGTACTCAATGGATGTGCTTTATCCATATAAAATCTTTTAAGGGCCTTCTCTGTGTAAGTTGACTGATGAATGAGAATTCCATCTGCTAAATGCTCAATCTGCATGCCAGATAAAATTTATTTTTCCCAAATCTTTCATCTCAAATTCTTTCTTCAAATAATTTATTGTCTTTGGTATCTCTCCCATGAGTTCCAATAATATTTAAATCATCAACACACACATCAATAATAGCAAAATCAAATTCTAACTTCTTTATAAAAACACATGGGCATATAGGGTTATTATTATACCCTTCTTTCATTAAATATTCACTAAGGCGATTATACCACATGCGTCCTGATTGCTTAAACCCATATAGGGACCTTTGTAACTTGATTGAGTAAACTTCCCGGGGATTTGAATTATATGGTTCAGGCATTTTAAATCCTTCAGGGATTTTCATATAAATATCATTATCAATTGACCCATATAAATAGGCTGTAACAACATCCATTAGACACATATCAAGTTTTTCATGAGTTGTTAGGCTAATAAGATACCGCAATGTAATTGCATCTACGACAGGAGAATATGTTTCATCGTAATCAATGTCAGGTCTTTGTGAAAACCCTTATGCCACAAGTCGTGCCTTATATCTTACGATTTCATTTTTCTCATTTCTTTTTCGCACAAATACTCATTTATATCCAACTGGCTTTATTTCTTCAGGTGTTTGGACTACAGGTACAAAAACTTCACGTTTTGCAAGTGAATTTAATTCTGCCTGAATTGCTTCTTTCCATTTTGGCCATTCATTTCTGCGTCTACATTATTCGACGGATTTAGGCTCAAGATCCTCGTTTTCATTAATGATATAAAGCGATATATTATATGAAAAAAAGTTGTCAACAATTACCTCACTTCTATTCCATCTTTTCTTTGTAGAGACATAACTTATCGAGATCTCCTCATTTTTATTGTTTTCAGGTACCTGAATCTCTTCTGTGGTTTTATGATTAGCTATGTCTATATCCTCATGAATATTTTCCTCCTTAGTAATACCAACTTGTTTATTTATTTCTTTTCTTTTTCGAGGATTTTTATCTTTTGAACCGGTTGGTCTACCACGCTTTTGACATGCCTTAGACTCATTTGCTACAATTTTTGCGAATTGCCCTATTGGGACTTCAATCCGAGCTAGAGCACTTACAGTTAGTATGTGACGCTCCCAAAATAGGTCCACACAACATATTTTGAGTCGCCAAATACATGGTACAGAATTCAAATATAAATCTTCCTATTCCAACTATTAAAGTGTAGTGCAAAATACGACCACACAAACTGTGAGCTTCAATACAAATATTATGTCGTACATAATACGAAAATATCAACGCTCAAATTAAGTTCTCATTGCAATTATTATCACACTATTTTACAAATTAGTGAGGACTACTATAGCACTATCTCGGACCATCACTCCATTTTTCGACTAGTCCTAGCTATATTCTCATTTCCTGAAGAGAACAATGAAAGAAAATGGTGAGTTCAACTAGCCTAGTAAAGAATATTATGACTAAGATAATGAGAAATAAATTATCGTTAGCATTCAATAAATCAGATAAAATATTATGGACAATAAGTTTTAGATCAACAACTGCAGCAAAAATAACAATCCATTAGAAGAATTAAGTAGAGAATGATGTTTACTATCTTCTATGAGTTAAAGGTCCATCGAAAATATTTTATCTCTGTAACACCAATCAATAATTATTTCTAATCAACAAATTATCTATGCACTACGAGCCAAAGATATTCGTTTGTATCACCAGTGGCCGTCATGATCATGTCAAACACCTGTCCATCTTTGCACTACGGGCCAAAGAGAGCTTTCACCACAATCATTTTTCTGTAACACCAAAGGTCATGATTATACCAATACACAATTCCTGGTCATAATCATACCAATCAATAGTTCATCTTTGCACTACGGGCCAAAGATAACTTTTCACCACAATTTAAGCATGAGGATGATGACAATGATATAAAGAATAAATCAAGCTAACAAGTTATATGCCAAGTTGAAAAAATGCGAGTTCTGGCTTGAGGAGGTAGCATTCCTTAGGCACGTGGTATCAAAACATGAAGTATCTGTTGACCCGGCGAAGATTGAAGCAATACAAAGTTGGGAACAACCTAAGTCTGTGACACCACCAGAATAGGTCCAGTCAACCCAACCCAATACCATCCTGAAAAAGCGAACGTGGTAGCTGATGCATTAAGTATAAGATCATATGCGGGAACGAGTGCGATGTTGTCAACACAAAGGCCCATTTTGTATGACTTACAAAGAATGAAGATAGAGTTCAAGACTCCGGGGACCCACGTGATGATGTCAAGTATACGAGTAAAACCAGCTTTGATTGATAAAATTAAAGCTGCTCAAGCTACTGACCCGGAGCTGATGAAGATGAAGAAGAAAGTGCAAGAAGGTGTTATTCCAGAAGCAAGAATCGATGAAGAAGGAATACTTCGAGTCAACTCCAGACTTTGTGTTCCTAACGATTCTGATTTGAAGTATAGAATCATGATGGAGGCACACAACACACCGTTTGTAATCCATCTTGGGAGTACTAAAATGTATTGGTGGAGCAATATGAAGAGAGAGATCGCAGAGTTTATCTTGAGGTGTTTAACGTGTCAATGTGTTAAGGCGGAGCATCAAGTGCCAAATTGTCCATTGCAACCACTTGAGATTCCAAAATGGAAGTGGAAACACATTACCATGGATTTCGTTATCGGTCTTCCCAAGGTTTCTTAAGGCATAAATGCGATTTGGGTTATTGTCAATAGATTAACCAAGTCTGCTCATTTCTTGTCTATACGAGAGACTTATTCACTGTACACGTCTTGCTCGTATGTACGTAAATGAAATTATGAGATTTCATGGCATGCCAGTATCTATAGTTTTGGATCGTGACCCAAGATTCACTTCACGATTTTGGGTTAGCATGTAGAAAGCTATTGTGACGCCCCCCAGAATAGGTCCATTCAACCCAACCCATTCTGAGTCGTCAAATACATGGTACAGAATTCAAATACAACTTAATATCATACGGTCGTGCAAAATACGACCACACAACTGTGAGTCTCAATACAAATATGTAGAAAATATTAAGATTCAAACTAAGTCCTCATTACAATTATTATCACACTATTTATCAGAAATAGTGAGGACTACTACTGCTCTAACTCGGACCATCACTCTGCCCCCCGACTAGTTCCCGCAACATTCTCATTTCCTGAAGAGGACAACAGATGAAAAGGGTGAGCTCAACTAGCTCAGTAAAGAATATTATGACTAAGATAATGGAAAATAAATTATCGTTAGCCTTCAATAAATCAGATAAAATATAATGGACAACCAATCTTAGATCAATATTCGCAGCGGAAATAACAAATCATTAGAAGAGTTAAACAGAGAATGAAGTCTACTATCTTCTATGATTTAAAAGTCCATCATCAATATTTTATCCCTGTAACATCAATCAATATACATCTCGAATCAAATATTCATCTTTGCACTACAGGCCAAAGATATTCATTTGTATCATCAGTGGTCATATTCATCTCAACACCTGTCATCTTTGCACTACAGGCCAAAGATATTCATCAGGTAATCATTCATCTTTGCTCTACAGGCCAAAGATATTCAGTTACATCACTTTTTAGGACTAAGAATGATGAAAAATATTTTTAAAAAAACGAATCCAGTGAAATAAAAGACAAAGACTAAGGATTCGTATTTTAGTATATCCAATTCAAAAATACCTCGTAATAATCAATTATGGAGCAAAATTCAAGAATAAAGCTCAAAACTTGGATACAATCAAAGATAGTAACCTTAACAAGCAATTTGGACAAATAGAAGAAAATTTAATTTTTCCGTGAATAGTGCCGTATACGTGAATAGTAACCCCGACGGAAAAAGTAAGAATTTCAACATAAAATCCATGACAATATTTCTGTATAATGATATTGAAAAGAATAATATCATTTACGAAAGAAAATAACATCCCTTACCTCAAAAAGATAGTACCTCTGACTGGAATATCGGATATAATATTGAAGGAAACTTGCGCTGAATACTAATACTCAAAGTATAGAAATACTCAAAAAAATACGCTCGATATTATAGAGAGAGAAAACTTCTGATTCTGGTGTGATTTTTAATTCTAACCTAAGCACCCTATTTATAGGAAAAGCTTAGGATTCCAAAGGAGACTAAAATAATAAAATATTATTATTTTTTAAAAAAATTCTCCAGCCGCCGGCTGCTACCAAAAAAATCAGATTTCAACAAAAGTGGGTCCCACCCATTAAATAATATTTATTTTCCGAAACTTCAATAATTCATAACAAATAGTCCCTTTGTCAGAAAAATACAAATTCTATGTCCTTTCATAGAAATTTTAATTCTCTACAACTTTGTAGAAGAAAGTTTTTCCAAATTCCAAACATAAATTATCCGAAATCCATAAACAGATGATTTCTCACACCAAAATATTGATAAAAACTCATCAGCGCCAATTCCTTCTTTAATATCTACAAAATAAATATTTCCTTATCATATAAATTAATAATTAATTATTCACAAATAATATTATAGAACTACAATATTAACAACCAGGTCGTTCCCAGGAAAGAGGAGGCCTTCCGATAAGGACTTCTCCTTACTGGCGCGCAATTAAATAACCCCTCCAAGACAGAACTTCCTTAGACATTGTCAATAATGCTATCTAATAATATTATTCAAATAATATGAATTATTGAGTTGATAACGTGAAATACTGTGCAACGACAATTATTGAATCAATACTACAAAATATCAACTGTAGTCATTATTGAATCAATCATAAAAAATAGCAACGTAGCAATTATTGAGTCAATAAAATATCAATGCAGCAATTATTGAGTCAATAATATAAAATATCAACGTAACAATTATTGAGTCAATAATATAAAATATTGAACAGTAATTACTGTAACAATAATTGAGTAAGTTCCTTCTCACGTAAGACTCAATAATTCAAAATACTGTGCGATACCGTGTGCTACTGTGCAACACCGCGTATCACTGTATTTTAACCACCGGGTATATCAACAGTACTAACGGTAACAACCACGCCGTTATTTTGTAAAAAAGTTATTTCTGTCGCTTTCTATATCCGACAGTTATTCCGTTGTGGGGGCCCACAAATAGCTGCGCCGTCGTACGAATATTCCCCGACAACAAGAATATTCCACGACCAAACGAATATTCCCCGACAACAAGAATATTTTATAACCACTTGCTCATTTTAAAAATATTTGCACATTTCACCCATAACTTTCATATTTATCAAAACAACACCTTACTGTTTCGAAATAATATATAAAGAAAATTAAATCTTTATTCATAAAAGTTGGGGTCTTACAACCTCCCCTCCTTATGAAATTTTGTCCTCGAAATTGACGTACGTACCTGGTATGTCGAAAAGGTGAGGATATCTCGCTTTCATTTCCGATTCCAACTCCCAGGTCATTTCCTCAATTGCATGGTTTCTCCACAAAACTTTAACTTGAGGTATAATTTTCGAGCGTAGGACATGCTCCTTCCTATCCAAGATCTTGACAGGTACCTCCTTGTACATTAAATCTTCGGCTATCTCGTCTGGTTCTAACTCAATAATGCGGTTTGGATCCTTCACATATTTACGTAACACGGATATGTGAAACACGTTATGAACACGAGACATGCTTGGAGGTAAAGCGAGTCTATAGGCCACATTTCCTATTCGGTCAAGAATCTCGAATGGACCAATGAATCGTGGATTGAGTTTTCCTCTCTTCCCAAACCTCGTAACTCCTTTCCACGGAGCAACACGTAATAACACATGGTCTCCAACATTAAATTCCACGTCCTTTCGATGAAGATCCGCATAACTCTTTTGTCGATCTTGTGCGGTTTGTATGCGTTGTCGGATCATTTGGATCTTTTCTGTAGTCATACGTACTAACTCCGGTCCCAACAATGTTGTTTCACCCACCTCGTTCCAACATACTGGAGAGCGACACTTTCTCCCATACAATGCCTCGAATGGAGCTACGCCTATACTTGCCTGATAACTGTTGTTGTAGGAGAATTCCACCAATGGTAAATACTTATCCCAACTCTCTTTGAAGTCTAGAACACAAAGTCTCAATAGATCTTCAAGAGTTTGAATAGTCCTTTCCGATTGTCCGTCTGTTTGAGGATGATAAGCCGAACTGAATCGTAAATCCGTACCCATAGCTTTCTGCAAACTGATCCAAAATCGTGAAGTAAATCTGGGGTCACGATCCGAAACTATGGATACTGGCATGCCATGCAATCTCACAATCTCATTCACGTACATATGAGCAAGACGTTCAAGGGAATAAGTCTCTCGTATCGGCAAGAAATGAGCAGACTTGGTTAATCTATCAACAATAACCCAAATCGCATCTAAGCCTTGAGAAACTTTGGGAAGACCCGTAACGAAATCCATCGTAATGTGTTCCCACTTCCATTTCGGAATCTCCAATGGTTGCAATGGACCCTTCGGCACTTGATGCTCCGCCTTTACACGTTGACAAGTTAAACATCTCGAGATGAACTCCGCGATCTCTCTCTTCATATTGCTCCACCAAAATGTATGTCGAAGATCACGATACATTTTAGTACTCCCAGGATGGATCGCAAACGGTGTGTTGTGTGCTTCCATCATGATTCTATACTTCAAGTCGGAATCGTTAGGAACACAAAGTCTGGAGTAAACTCGAAGTATTCCATCTTCATCGATTCTCGCTTCTGAAATTGCACCTTCTTGCACCTTCTTCTTCATCTTCATCAGCTCCGCATCCGTAGCTTGAGCAGCTTTAACTTTATCAATCAAAGCTGGTTCTACGCGTATACTTGACATCATCGCACTCGTTCCCACATATGATCTTCTACTCAACGCGTCAGCTACCACGTTCGCTTTTCCAGGATAGTATTGGATGGTATGATCGTAATCTTTCAACAGCTCAAGCCAACGTCGTTGCCGCATGTTGAGTTCCTTCTGAGTGAAGAAATATTTAAGGCTCTTATGATCCGTATAAATCTCCACTTTCTCCCCGTACAGGTAATGTCTCCAGATCTTCAACGCGAAAACGATTGCTGCCAACTCTAGATCATGAGTAGGATAATTCTTCTCATATTCTTTGAGTTGTCGCGAGGCATAGGCTATGACTTTCCCATGTTGCATGAGAACACATCCTAACCCTTTGCCCGAAGCATCGCTGTAAATAACAAATCCATCCGAACCAGATGGTATTGTCAGAACAGGTGCCGAGATAAGTCTCCTCTTGAGCTCTTGGAAGCTCTTCTCGCATTCCTCGCTCCAAACGAATTTTGTATCTTTCCGAGTCAACTGAGTTAATGGAGTAGCGATTCGGGAAAATCCCTCCACGAATCTCCGATAATAACCAGCTAAGCCCAAAAAGCTTCGTACTTCAGTCACCGACTTAGGTTGCTCCCAGCTTTGTATTGCTTCAATCTTCGCCGGGTCAACAGATACTCCACGTTTCGATACCACGTGCCCAAGGAATGCTACTTCCTCAAGCCAGAACTCGCATTTCTTCAGCTTGGCATATAGCTTGTTCTCACGAAGCTTTTGAAGTACTAACTTCAAATGGTGTTCATGATCTTCACGGCTTTTAGAATAGATGAGAATGTCATCAATAAAGACAACAACGAATTGATCTAAATACTCCTTAAATACACGGTTCATCATATCCATGAAAGCAGCAGGAGCATTAGTCAATCCAAAAGACATGACTAAGAACTCATAATGCCCGTACCGTGTTTTAAAAGCAGTCTTTGGAATATCCTCAGTTTTAATCTTCAACTGATGATATCCAGAACGAAGATCGATCTTTGAAAAGAATTGCGCTCCTTGCAACTAGTCGAACAGGTCATCAATACGAGGTAACGGATACCTATTCTTGATGGTGACATGGTTCAACTCCAGATAGTCAATACAAAGTCGCATACTCCCGTCTTTCTTTTTTACGAATAAAACAGGAGCACCCCAAGGAGACGTACTAGGACGAATAAAATCGATATCTAACAACTCTTGTAATTGAATCTTTAACTCCTGAAGTTCAATAGGAGCCATTCGAGATGGGGTTTTAGAAATGGGTTTTGTACCGGGCTCAAGGTCAATAAAGAATTCAACTTCACGTTCTGGGGGTAGACCGGGAAGTTCTTCGAAAAATACATCAGGAAACTCATTAACAACAGAAATATCATTCAAACCTGACGTATTCTGATTTAGATCAGTGACATGAGCTAAGAAAGCTTGACATCCGTTTTTCAATAAACGAATAGCTTTATGACTTGAAATAATATTGACTGATTTTAGTGGTTTGGTGATTTGGATTCGCACAACAGGTTGATTAGGAATATGAAAACTAACAACCTTACGAAAACAATCAATTTTGGCATGGTAAGTGGTTAACCAGTCAATTCCTAAAATCACGTCAAATGCAAGTATTTTCAAAGATATAAGATCAACAGGTAAGGTAAGGGTATCAATCTGAATCAAGCAAGATTTGTAAACTATAGATGTAACAAAGGTTTCTCCTAACGGAGTTTCAACAGATAAGTCAAAGTCTAATTTATCAGAAGTCAAGTTCAAACGTTGAGCACAAGCAGGTAAAATAAAGGAATGGGTAGCACCGGTATCTAACAAGGTATAAACTTCGCAAGAGTTTATGATCAGCTTACCCGTAATCACCTCGTGTGGATTCCTGGCGTTTTGGGCTGTCACGACAAAAGCTCTTCCAGGAATCACCGACTTTGACTTGTCTGCAACCGCCTTTGGAATCACCACCCCCGCTGAACTTGGTTTCGTAACAGGACAATCTCGAGCTATATGTCCTTCTTTCCCACAGTTATAGCATCCTTTGAACTGTTGTGGGCAATTTGGGCTAATATGTCCCTCTTTCCCGCATTTAAAGCATACGACCGGTGGTCGTTCTCCTCCCCTCGAAACAGTTGATGCTGGTGCTGATGTCGACATCTTCGCGTTCTCATTGTTGTACCTTCTCTTCTTGAAATCTCCTCCCGATTCGCTTCTTCTACTATCATGGCCACGATAACCACCGGAGTGGTTACCGCTTCTGTCATACTTTCCTCCTCGCTGGTTGTCATTGCTCCGATGACTGCTGCCACCGGTACGACCTTGGTTGTGGTCCCTCGGTTGAACATAATCATTATCTCGTTCTAATAACTGGGCCCTATTTACTACATCCGAATATAAAGAAAATTTATGAGAAATGAGGTATTGACGTATTTCGGGTTTCAAACCTCTTAGAAACATCCGCGTCATACGTTCCTCATTCTCCACCAAATGAGGTGCAAACCTGGACAGCTCCGCGAACTTAGCCTCGTACTGGGATACCGTCATGTTATTTTGCTCGAGTCTGATAAACTCTACTTCCTTCATATGACGAATACTTTCAGGAAAGTACTTGTCATTGAACAGTTTCTGGAACGCTTCCCAAGACATCTTAAGTGCGGCAGGCTGGGTACGTTTCACAGATTTCCACCAGTAATCTGCCTCTCCACGGAACATAAACGTGGCGAATGGAACCTTCTGTTCCTCAGTGCATCCCAAGACATCAAATATCTTGGTAATTTGTTTAATCCACGTCTCCGCCTTGATCGGATCTGGCTTTCCTAGAAACTCTGGTGGTCCCAATTCTTTGAACTGCTTGGCAGTAACAACTCGCGTGTTGTTATTATCGCCACCTATATGTTGCACACGAGTCTCCCTCGTCTGGTTTTGCATAAACTGCAAAAAACTTCTAAACATCTCATCGTTTATCGTCTGACCAGCGTTATTTTCAGGATGAACATTGCCTTCTTGTTGTACGTTCTCCTGGTTAATGATTAAAGGTGTTTCCACGGTCTCATTCACTTCGTTGTTAATATTCTCAGCTGCCATTCTCAAATACTGCCATAAAACAAGGGTTAATTAAACAAATCAACATATCACATATTAACCCTATGCTCCGATTGACCAATTAAATATCACATAAGCTTAGGTAGGACAAACTAGTGAAGGATTTACTCGTCTCTCCCCTCCTAGTTCTATTCCCCGATCTCCGCCAGAGATCATATCCCTAAGCTCTGATACCAACTGTGACGCCCCCCAGAATAGGTCCATTCAACCCAACCCATTCTGAGTCGCCAAATACATGGTACAGAATTCAAATACAAACTTTATATCATACGATCGTGCAAAATACGACCACACAACTGTGAGTCTCAATACAAATATGTAGAAAATATTAAGATTCAAACTAAGTCCTCATTACAATTATTATCACACTATTTATCAGAAATAGTGAGGACTACTACTGCTCTAACTCGGACCATCACTTTGTCCCCCGACTAGTTCTCGCAACATTCTCATTTCCTGAAGAGGACAACAGATGAAAAGGGTGAGCTCAACTAGCTCAGTAAAGAATATTATGACTAAGATAATGAAAAATAAATTATCGTTAGCCTTCAATAAATCAGATAAAATATAATGGACAACCAATCTTAGATCAATATTCGCAGCGGAAATAACAAATCATTAGAAGAGTTAAACAGAGAATGAAGTCTACTATCTTCTATGATTTAAAAGTCCATCATCAATATTTTATCCCTGTAACATCAATCAATATACATCTCGAATCAAATATTCATCTTTGCACTACAGGCCAAAAATATTCATTTGTATCATCAGTGATCATATTCATCTCAACACCTGTCATCTTTGCACTACAGGCCAAAGATATTCATCAGGTAATCATTCATCTTTGCTCTACAGGCCAAAGATATTCAGTTACATCATCTTTTAGGACTAAGAATGATGAAAAATATTTTTAAAAAAACGAATCCAGTGAGATAAAAGACAAAGACTAAGGATTCGTATTTTAGTATATCCAATTCAAAAATACCTCGTAATAATCAATTATGGAGCAAAATTCAAGAATAAAGCTCAAAACTTGGATACAATCAAAGATAGTAACCTTAACAAGCAATTTGGACAAATAGAAGAAAATTTAATTTTTCCGTGAATAGTGCCGTATACGTGAATAGTAACCCCGACGGAAAAAGTAAGAATTTCAACATAAAATTCATGACAATATTTCTGTATAATGATATTGAAAAGAATAATATCATTTACGAAAAAAAATAACATCCCTTACCTCAAAAAGATAGTACCTCTGACTGGAATATCGGATATAATATTGAAGGAAACTTGCGCTGAATACTAATACTCAAAGTATAGAAATACTTATAAAAATACACTCGATATTATAGAGAGAGAAAACTTCTGATTCTGGTGTAATTTTCAATTCTAAGCTAAGCACCCTATTTATAGGAAAAGCTTAGGATGCCAAAGGAGACTAAAATAATAAAATATTATTTTTTTTTAAAATTCTCCAGCTGCCGGCTGCTACCAAAAAAATCAGATTTCAACAAAAGTGGGTCCCACCCATTAAATAATATTTATTTTCCGAAACTTCAATAATTCATTACAAATAGTCCCTTTGTCAGAAAAATACAAATTCTATGTCCTTTCATAGGAATTTTAATTTTCTACAACTTTGTAGAAGGAAGTTTTTCCAAATTCCAAACATAAATTATCCGAAATCCATAAACAGATGATTTCTCACACCAAAATATTGATAAAAACTCATCAGCGCCAATTCCTTCTTTAATATCCACAAAATAAATATTTTCTTATCATATAAATCAATAATTAATTATTCACAAATAATATTATAGAACTACAATATTAACAACCAGGTCGTTCCCAGGAAAGAGGGGGCCTTCCGATAAGGACTTCTCCTTACTGGCGCGCAATTAAATAACCCCTCCAAGACAGAACTTCCTTAGACATTGTCAATAATGCTATCTAATAATATTATTCAAATAATATGAATTATTGAGTTGATAACGTGAAATACTGTGCAACGACAATTATTGAATCAATACTACAAAATATCAACTATAGCCATTATTGAATCAATCATAAAAAATAGCAACGTAGCAATTATTGAGTCAATAAAATATCAATGCAGCAATTATTGAGTCAATAATATAAAATATCAACGTAACAATTATTGAGTCAATAATATAAAATATTGAACAGTAATTACTGTAACAATAATTGAGTAAGTTCCTTCTCACGTAAGACTCAATAATTCGAAATACTGTGCGATATCGTGTGCTACTGTGCAACACCGCGTATCACTGTATTTTAACCACCGGGTATATCAACAGTACTAACGGTAACAACCACGCCGTTATTTTGTAAAAAAGTTATTTCTGTCGCTTTCTATATCCGTCAGTTATTCCGTTGTGGGGGCCCACAAATAGCTGCGCCGTCGTACGAATATTCCCCGACAACAAGAATATTCCACGACCAAACGAATATTCCCCGACAACAAGAATATTTTATAACCACTTGCTCATTTTAAAAATATTTGCACATTTCACCCATAACTTTAATATTTATCAAAACAACACCTTACTGTTTCGAAATAATATATAAAGAAAATTAAATCTTTATTCATAAAAGTTGGGGTCTTACAGCTATGGACACGAATTTACGATTCAGTTCGGCATATCATCCTCAAACGGACGGGCAATCGAAAAGGACTATTCAAATTCTTGAAGATCTATTGAGACTCTGTGTTCTAAACTTCAAAGAGAGTTGGGATAAGTACTTACCATTGGTGGAATTCTCCTACAATAACAGCTATCAAGCAAGTATAAGCATGGCTCCATTCGAGGCGTTGTATAGACGAAAGTGTCGTTCTCCAGTATGCTGGGACGAGGTGGGTGAAGCAATATTGTTAGGACCGGAGTTAGTACGTATGACTACGAAAAAAATCAAAATGATCCGGCAACGTATACAAACGACACAAGATCGACAAAAGAGTTATGCGGATCTTCATCTAAGAGACGTGAAATTTAATGTTGGGGATCATGTATTGTTACGCGTTGCTCCATGGAAGGGAGTTACGAGATTCGGGAAGAGAGGAAAGTTCAATCCACAATTCATTGGTTTATTTAAAATCCTTGATCGAGTAGGAACTGTGGCCTATAGACTCGCCTTACCTCCAATCATATCTCGTGTTATTAACGTTTTTCACATATCCGTGCTACGTAAATATGTGAAAGACCCAAACCACACTATTGAGTTAGAACCAGACGAGATAGCCGAAGATTTAACGTACGAGGAGGCACGTGTCAAGATTTTGGATAGGAAGGAGCATGTCCTATGCTCAAAGGTTATACCACAAGTCAAAGTTTTGTGGAGAAACCATGCTATTGAGGAAATGACCTGGAGTTAGAATCGGAATTGAAAACGAGGTATCCTCACCTTTTCGAAATACCAGGTACGCACGTCAATTTCGAGAACGAAATTTCATGAGGGGAGGTTGTATGACCCCAACTTTTTATGAATAAAATTGAATTTCCTCTATATATTATTTTGAAATAGTAAGGGGTGATTTGATAAATGTGGTAAGTTATGGGTAATATGCGCAAAGTTTACAAAATAAGCAAATGGTTATAAAATATTCATTATTGTCGGGAAATATTCGTTTGGTCGTGGAATGTTCTTGTTGTCGAAAAATATTTGTACGACGGCGCAGCCATTGGTGGGCCCCATAACAAAAAATCATCGGATGAAGAAAACGAAAAATAAATTTTCAAAAAATAACGACAAAACTTTTACCGTTAAAACTGTTGAAATACTCGGTAATAAAAGAACTGTGACGCCCCCCAGAATAGGTCCATTCAACCCAACCCATTCTGAGTCGCCAAATACATGGTACAGAATTCAAATACAAACTTTATATCATACGGTCGTACAAAATACGACCACACAACTGTGAGTCTCCATACAAATATGTAGAAAATATTAAGATTCAAACTAAGTCCTCATTACAATTATTATCACACTATTTATCAGAAATAGTGAGGACTACTACTGCTCTAACTCGGACCATCACTCTGTCCCCCGACTAGTTCCTGCAACATTCTCATTTCCTGAAGAGGACAACAGATGAAAAGGGTGAGCTCAACTAGCTCAGTAAAGAATATTATGACTAAGATAATGGGAAACAAATTATCGTTAGTCTTCAACAAATAAGATAAAATATAATGAACAACCAGTCTTAGATCAATATTCGCAGCGGAAATAACAAATCATTAGAAGAGTTAAGCAGAGAATGAAGTCTACTATCTTCTATGATTTAAAAGTCCATCATCAATATTTTATCCCTGTAACATCAATCAATATACATCTCGAATCAAATATTCATCTTTGCACTACAGGCCAAAGATATTCATTTGTATCATCAGTGGTCATATTCATCTCAACACCTGTCATCTTTGCACTACAGGCCAAAGATATTCATCAGGTAATCATTCATCTTTGCTCTACAGGCCAAAGATATTCAGTTACATCACCTTTTAGGACTGAGAATGATGAAAAATATTTTTAAAAAAAACGAATTCAGTGAGATAAAAGACAAAGACTAAGGATTCGTATTTTAGTCTATCCAATTCAAAAATACCTCGTAATAATCAATTATGGAGCAAAATTCAAGAATAGAGCTCAAAACTTGGATACAATCAAAGATAGTAACCTTAACAAGCAATTTGGACAAATAGAAGAAAATTTAATTTTTCCGTGAATAGTGCCGTATACGTGAATAGTAACTCCGACGAAAAAAGTAAGAATTTCAACATAAAATCCATGACAATATTTCTGTATAATGATATTGAAAAGAATAACATCATTTACGAAAAAAACAACATCCCTTACCTCAAAAGAACAGTATCTCTGACTGGAATATCGGATATAATACCGACGGAAGCTTATACTGAATAGTAATACTCAAAGTATTGAAATACTCACAAAAATACGCTCGATATTATAGAGAGAGAAAACTTCTGATTCTGGTGTGATTTTCAATTCTAACCTAAGCACCCTATTTATAGGAAAGGCTTAGGATGCCAAAGGAGACTAAAATAATAAAATATTATTATTTTCTTTTAAAATTCTCCAGCCGCCGGCTGCTACCAAAAAATCAGATTTCAACAAAAGTGGGGCCCACCCATTAAATATATATATATTCTGAAACTTCAATAATTCATAACAAATAGCCCCTTTTTCAGAAAAATACAAATTCTATGTCCTTTCATAGGAAATTTAATTCTCTACAACTTTGCAGAAGGAAGTTTTTCCAAATTCCAAACATAAATTATCCGAAATCCATAAACAGATGATTTCTCATACCAAAATATTGATAAAAACTCACCAGTGCCAATTCCTTCTTTAATATCCACAAAATAAATATTTTCTTATCATATAAATTAATAATTAATTATTCACAAATAATATTATAGAACTACAATATTAACAACCAGGTCGTTCCCAGGACAGAGGGGGTCTTCCGATAAGAACTTCTCCTTATTGGCGCGCAATTAAATAACCCCTCCTAGACATAACTTCCTTAGACATTGTCAATAATGCTATCTAATAATATTATTCAAATAATATGAATTATTGAGTTGATAATGTGAAATACTGTGCAACGACAATTATTGAATCAATACTACAAAATATCAATTGTAGCCATTATTGAATCAATCATATAAAATGGCAACGTAGCAATTATTGAGTCAATAAAATATCAATGTAACAATTATTGAGTCAATAATATAAAATATCAACGTAGCAATTATTGAGTCAATAATATAAAATATTGAACAGTAATTACTGTAACAATAATTGAGTAATGACTTCTCACGTAAGACTCAATAATTCGAAATACTGTGCAATACCATGTGCTACTATGCAACACCGTGTATCACTGTATTTTAACCACCGGGTATTTCAACAGTACTAACGGTAACAACCACGCCGTTATTTTGTAAAAAGTTATTTCTGTCGCTTTCTATATCCGACAGTTATTCCGTTGTGGGGGCCCACAAATAGCTGCGCCGTCGTACGAATATTCCCCGACAACAAGAATATTCCACGATCAAACGAATATTCCCCGACAACAAGAATATTTTATAACCACTTGCTCATTTTAAAAATATTTGCACATTTCACCCATAACTTTCATATTTATCAAATCAACACCTTACTATTTTGAAATAATATAAAAAAAAAATTAAATCTTTAATCATAAAAGTTGGGGTCTTACAACCTCCCCTCCTTATGAAATTTCGTCCTCGAAATTGACGTACGTACCTGGTATGTCGAAAAGGTGAGGATACCTCTCTTTCATTTCCGATTCCAATTCCCACGTCATTTCCTCAATTGCATGGTTTCTCCACAAAACTTTAACTTGAGGTATAATTTTCGAGCGTAGGACATGCTCCTTCCTATCCAAGATCTTGACAGGTACCTCCTCGTACGTTAAATCTTCAGCTATCTCGTCTGGTTCTAACTCAATAATGCGGTTTGGATCCTTCACATATTTACGTAACACGGATATGTGAAACACGTTATGAACACGAGACATGCTTGGAGGTAAAGCGAGTCTATAGGCCACATTTCCTATTCGGTCAAGAATCTCAAATGGACCAATGAATCGTGGGTTGAGCTTTCCTCTCTTCCCAAACCTCGTAACTCCCTTCCATGGAGCAATACGTAATAACACATGGTCTCCAACGTTAAATTCCACGTCCTTTCGATGAAGATCCGCATAACTCTTTTGTCGATCTTGTGCTGTTTGTATACGTTGTCGGATTATTTGGATCTTTTCTGTAGTCATACGTACTAACTCTGGTCCCAACAATGTTACTTCACCCACCTCATCCCAACATACTGGAGAACGACACTTTCTCCCATACAACGCTTCGAATGGAGCTAC
The DNA here is from genome assembly GCA_020205555.1 of Panax stipuleanatus. NCBI lineage: Eukaryota > Viridiplantae > Streptophyta > Magnoliopsida > Apiales > Araliaceae > Panax > Panax stipuleanatus. The sequence goes on along the minus strand of CM035122.1, from coordinate 8,202,149 downwards.
GCCTATACTTGCCTGATAACTGTTGTTGTAGGAGAATTCCACCAATGGTAAATACTTATCCCAACTCCCTTTGAAGTCTAGAACACAGAGTCTCAATAGATCTTCAAGAGTTTGGATAGTCCTTTCCGATTGTCCGTCTGTTTGAGGATGATAAGCCGAACTGAATCGTAAATCCGTGCCCATAGCTTTCTGCAAACTGATCCAAAATCGTGAAGTAAATCTGGGATCACGATCCGAAACTATGGATACTAGCATGCCATGCAACCTCACAATCTCATTCACGTACATATGAGCAAGACGTTCAAGAGAATAAGTCTCTCGTATCGGCAAGAAATGAGCAGACTTGGTTAATCTATCAACAATAACCCAAATCGCATCTAAGCCTTGAGAAACCTTGGGAAGACCCGTAACGAAATCCATCGTAATGTGTTCCCACTTCCATTTCGGAATCTCCAGTGGTTGCAATGGACCCTTCGGCACTTGATGCTCCGCCTTTACACGTTGACAAGTTAAACATCTCGAGATGAACTCCGCGATCTCTCTCTTCATATTGCCCCACCAAAATGTATGTCGAAGATCACGATACATTTTAGTACTCCCAGGATGGATTGCAAACGGTGTGTTGTGTGCCTCCATCATGATTCTATACTTTAAGTCGGAATCGTTAGGAACACAAAGTCTGGAGTTGACTCGAAGTATTCCATCTTCATCGATTCTCGCTTCTGGAATTGCACCTTCTTCTTCATCTTCATCAGCTCCGCATCCGTAGCTTGAGCAGCTTTAACTTTATCAATCAAAGCTGGTTCTACGCGTATACTTGACATCATCGCACTCGTTCCCACATATGATCTTCTACTCAATGCGTCAGCTACCACGTTCGCTTTTCCAGGATGGTATTGGATAGTATGATCGTAATCTTTCAATAGCTCAAGCCAACGTCGTTGCCGCATGTTGAGTTCCTTCTGAGTGAAGAAATATTTAAGGCTCTTATGATCCGTATAAATCTCCACTTTCTCTCCGTACAAGTAATGTCTCCAGATCTTCAACGCGAAAACGACTGCTGCCAACTCTAGATCATGAGTAGGATAATTCCTCTCATATTCTTTGAGTTGTCACGAGGCATAGGCTATGACTTTCCCATGTTGCATGAGAACACATCCTAACCCTTTGCCCGAAGCATCCCTGTAAATAACAAATCCATCCGAACCAGATGGTATTGTCAGAACAGGTGCCGAAATAAGTCTCCTCTTGAGCTCTTGGAAGCTCTTCTCGCATTCCTCGCTCCAAACGAATTTTGTATCTTTCCGAGTCAACTGAGTTAATGGAGTAGCGATTCGAGAAAATCCCTCTACGAACCTCCGATAATAACCAGCTAAGCCCAGAAAGCTTCGTACTTCGGTCACCGACTTAGGTTGCTCCCAGCTTTGTATTGCTTCAATCTTCGCTGGGTCCACAGATACTCCACGTTTTGATACCACGTGCCCAAGGAATGCTACTTCCTCAAGCCAGAACTCGCATTTTTTCAGCTTGGCATATAGCTTGTTCTCACGAAGCTTTTGAAGTACCAACTTCAAATGGTGTTCATGATCTTCACGGCTTTTAGAATAAATGAGGATGTCATCAATAAAGACAACAACGAATTGATCCAAATACTCCTTAAATACACGGTTCATCATATCCATGAAAGCAGCAGGAGCATTAGTCAATCCAAAAGACATGACTAAGAACTCATAATGCCCGTACCGTGTTCTGAAAGCAGTCTTTGGAATATCCTCAGTTTTAATCTTCAACTGATGATATCCAGAACGAAGATCGATCTTTGAAAAGAATTGCGCTCCTTGCAACTGGTCGAACAGGTCATCAATACTAGGTAACGGATACCTATTCTTGATGGTGACATGGTTCAACCCCCGATAGTCAATACAAAGTCGCATACTCCTGTCTTTCTTTTTTACGAATAAAACAGGAGCACCCCAAGGAGACGTACTAGGACGAATAAAACCGATGTCTAACAACTCTTGTAATTGAACCTTTAACTCCTGAACTTCAATAGGAGCCATTCGATATGGGGTTTTAGAAATGGGCTTTGTACCAGGCTCAAGGTCAATAAAGAATTCAACTTCACGTTCTGGGGGTAGACCGGGAAGTTCTTCGGAAAATACATCAGGAAACTCATTAACAACAGAAATATCATTCAAACCTGACGTATTCTGATTTAGATCAGTGACATGAGCTAAGAAAGCTTGACATCCGTTTTTCAATAAACGAATAGCTTTATGACTTGAAATAATATTGACTGATTTTAGTGGTTTGGTGATTTGGATTCGCACAACAGGTTGATTAGGAATATGAAAACTAACAACCTTATGAAAACAATCAATTTTGGCATGGTAAGTGGTTAACCAGTCAATTCCTAAAATCACGTCAAATGCAAGTATTTTCAAAGATATAAGATCAACAGGTAAGGTAAGGGTACCAATCTAAATCAAGCAAGATTTGTAAACTGTAGATGTAACAAAGGTTTCTCCTAACGGAGTTTCAACAGATAAGTCAAAGTTTAATCTATCAGAAGTCAAGTTCAAACGTTGAGCACAAGCAGGTGAAATAAAGGAATGGGTAGCACCGGTATCTAACAAGGTGTAAACTTCGCAAGAGTTTATGATCAGCTTACCCGTAATCACCTCGTGTGAATTCCTCGCGTTTTGGGCTGTCACGACAAACGCTCTTCCAGGAATCACCGACTTTGACTTGTCTGCAACCGCCTTTGGAATCACCACCCCCGCTGAACTTGGTTTCGCAACAGGACAATCTCGAGCTATATGTCCTTCTTTTCCACAGTTATAGCATCCTTTGAACTGTTGTGGGCAGTCTGGGCTGATATGTCCCTCTTTCCCGCATTTAAAGCATACGACCGGTGGTCGTTCTCCTCCCCTCGAAACAGTTGATGCTGGTGCTGATGTTGACATCTTTGCGTTCTCATTGTTGTACCTTCTCTTTTTGAAATCTCCCCCCGATTCGCTTCTTCTACTATCATGGCCACGATAACCACCGGAGTGGTTACCGCTTCTGTCATACTTTCCTCCTCGCTGGTTGTCATTGCTCCGATGACTGCTGCCACCGGTACGACCTTGGTTGTGGTCCCTCGGTTGAACATAATCATTATCTCGTTCTAATAACTGGGCCCTGTTTACTACATCCGAATATAAAGAAAATTTATGAGAAATGAGGTATTGACGTATTTCGGGTTTCAAACCTCTTAGAAACATCCGCGTCATACGTTCCTCATTCTCCACCAAATGAGGTGCAAACCTGGACAGCTCCGCGAACTTAGCCTCGTACTGGGATACCGTCATGTTGTTTTGTTCGAGTCTAATAAATTCTACTTCCTTCATATGACGAATACTTTCAGGAAAGTACTTGTGATTAAACAGTTTCTGGAACGCTTCCCAAGACATCTTGAGTGCGGCAGGTTGGGTACGCTTCACGGATTCCCACCAGTAATCTGCCTCTCCACGGAACATAAACGTGGCGAATGGAACCTTCTGTTCCTCCGTGCATCCCAAGACATCAAATATCTTGGTAATTTGTTTAATCCACGTCTCCGCCTTGATCGGATCTGGCCTTCCCAGAAACTCTGGTGGTCCCAATTCTTTGAACTGCTTGGCAGTGACAGCTCGCGTGTTGTTATTATCTCCACCTGTATGTTGCACACGAGTCTCCCTCGTCTGATTTTGCATGAACTGCAAAAAACTTCTAAACATCTCATCGTTTATCGTCTGACCAGCGTTATTTTCAGGACGAACATTGCCTTCTTGTTGCACGTTCTCCTGGTTAACGATTAAAGATGTCTCCACAGTCTCATTCACTTCGTTGTTAACGTTCTCAGCTGCTATTCTCAAATACTGCCATAAAACAAGGGTTAATTAAACAAGTCAACATATCACATATTAACCCTATGCTCCGACTGACCAATTAAATACCACATAAGCTTAGGTAGGACACACTAGCGAAGGATTTACTCGTCTCTCCCCTCCTAGTTCTATTCCCCGATCTCCGCCAGAGATCATATAACCTAGCTCTGATACCAACTGTGACGCCCCCCAGAATAGGTCCATTCAACCCAACCCATTCTGAGTCGCCAAATACATGGTACAGAATTTAAATACAAACTTTATATCATACGGTCGTGCAAAATACGACCACACAACTGTGAGTCTCCATACAAATATGTAGAAAATATTAAGATTCAAACTAAGTCCTCATTACAATTATTATCACACTATTTATCAGAAATAGTGAGGACTACTACTGCTCTAACTCGGACCATCACTCTGTCCCCCGACTAGTTTCCGCAATATTTTCATTTCCTGAAGAGGACAACAGATGAAAAGGGTGAGCTCAACTAGCTCAGTAAAGAATATTATGACTAAGATAATGGGAAACAAATTATCGTTAGTCTTCAACAAATAAGATAAAATATAATGAACAACCAGTCTTAGATCAATATTCGCAGCGGAAATAACAAATCATTAGAAGAGTTAAGCAGAGAATGAAGTCTACTATCTTCTATGATTTAAAAGTCCATCATCAATATTTTATCCCTGTAACATCAATCAATATACATCTCGAATCAAATATTCATCTTTGCACTACAGGCCAAAGATATTCATTTGTATCATCAGTGGTCATATTCATCTCAACACCTGTCATCTTTGCACTACAGGCCAAAGATATTCATCAGGTAATCATTCATCTTTGCTCTACAGGCCAAAGATATTCAGTTACATCACCTTTTAGGACTGAGAATGATGAAAAATATTTTTAAAAAAAACGAATCCAGTGAGATAAAAGACAAAGACTAAGTATTCGTATTTTAGTCTATCCAATTCAAAAATACCTCGTAATAATCAATTATGGAGCAAAATTCAAGAATAGAGCTCAAAACTTGGATACAATCAAAGATAGTAACCTTAACAAGCAATTTGGACAAATAGAAGAAAATTTAATTTTTCCGTGAATAGTGCCGTATACGTGAATAGTAACTCCGACGAAAAAAGTAAGAATTTCAACATAAAATCCATGACAATATTTCTGTATAATGATATTGAAAAGAATAACATCATTTACGAAAAAAATAACATCCCTTACCTCAAAAGAACAGTATCTCTGACTGGAATATCGGATATAATACCGACGGAAGCTTGTACTGAATAGTAATACTCAAAGTATTAAAATACTCACAAAAATACGCTCGATATTATAGAGAGAGAAAACTTCTGATTCTGGTGTGATTTTCAATTCTAACCTAAGCACCCTATTTATAGGAAAAGCTTAGGATGCCAAAGGAGACTAAAATAATAAAATATTATTATTTTCTTTTAAAATTCTCCAGCCGCCGGCTGCTACCAAAAAATCAGATTTCAACAAAAGTGGGGCCCACCCATTAAATATATATATTTTCCGAAACTTCAATAATTCATAACAAATAGCCCCTTTTTCAGAAAAATACAAATTCTATGTCCTTTCATAGGAAATTTAATTCTCTACAACTTTGCAGAATGAAGTTTTTCCAAATTCCAAACATAAATTATCCGAAATCCATAAACAGATGATTTCTCACACCAAAATATTGATAAAAACTCACCAGCGCCAATTCCTTCTTTAATATCCACAAAATAAATATTTTCTTATAATATAAATCAATAATTAATTATTCACAAATAATATTATAGAACTACAATATTAACAACCAGGTCGTTCCCAGGACAGAGGGGGCCTTCCGATAAGGACTTCTCCTTATTGACGCGCAATTAAATAACCCCTCCTAGACAGAACTTCCTTAGACATTGTCAATAATGCTATCTAATAATATTATTCAAATAATATGAATTATTGAGTTGATAATGTGAAATACTGTGCAACGACAATTATTGAATCAATACTACAAAATATCAACTGTAGCCATTATTGAATCAATCATATAAAATGGCAACGTAGCAATTATTGAGTCAATAAAATATCAATGTAACAATTATTGAGGCAATAATATAAAATATCAACGTAGCAATTATTGAGTCAATAATATAAAATATTGAACAGTAATTACTGTAACAATAATTGAGTAATGACTTCTCACGTAAGACTCAATAATTTGAAATACTGTGCAATACCGTGTGCTACTATGCAACACCGTGTATCACTGTATTTTAACCACCGGGTATTTCAACAGTACTAACGGTAACAACCACGCCGTTATTTTGTAAAAAGTTATTTCTGTCGCTTTCTATATCCGACAGTTATTCCGTTGTGGGGGCCCACAAATAGCTGCGCCGTCGTACGAATATTTCCCGACAACAAGAATATTCCACGACCAAACGAATATTCCCCGACAACAATAATATTTTATAATCACTTGCTCATTTTAAAAATATTTACACATTTCACCCATAACTTTCATATTTATCAAATCAACACCTTACTATTTTGAAATAATATATAAAGAAAATTAAATCTTTATTCATAAAAGTTGGGGTCTTACAAGAACAGTAATATGCGTTGTTGCACAGTAGCACGGTATTGCACAGTATTTTTAATTATTGATTCTTATGTAAGAAGTCACCTACTCAATAATTATTACAGTAATTACTATTCAATATTTTATATTATTGATTCAATAATTGCTACATTGATAATTACTGTGTAATATTTTATATTATTGATTCAATAATTGCTACATTGATATTTTATATTATTGATGCAATAATTGTAACAGTAACCACAGCACAGTATTTTACATTATTAAGTCAATAATTGTCACACATATTATTGAAATAATATTATTAGATAACATTATTGATAATGTCTAAAAAATTCTGTCGAGGAAAGGGGTTAGGTTATATAATTGCGCGTCAATAAAGAGAAATTTTTATTGGAAAGCCCCTCTTTTTTGGGAACGACCTGGTTGTCAATATTGTAATTCTATAATATCAATTGTGAATAATAATTGATTGTCGATAAATTTGATAAATAAATATTTATTCAAGTATGATATGAAGGGAAGAATTTTTAGTATGAGACATTTGCTAAAAGTTGGCATTTTATCTTCTCCGATAAAATATTTATTCAAATATATTATTATAATATTACATTATAATAGTATAATGTGATAATATAATAGTATAATTTTATATTTTAGATGATGACATTATTTTTATGGTATAAAAATAAAATGAGGTGGAAGAGAAAAAAAATAGAATTAAAATTCTTTTAATAATTATAAATAATATAAATATATATATATATATATATATATATATATATATATATTATAGACATGTGTTGGTGGGACTTTTCAAAGATACTGATTATTTAAATGTGGAATGCTGCTTGATTTCATAGTTGGTGTGCTGAGAAAGCCACCGGGGTTGCATTTGTCAATCCTGGTGTGCTAAGTATTTTCTATAAATAGGGTGCTTAGTTAGAAATAAAAATCACACCAGAATCAAAAAAATTTCTCTCTATAGTATCAAGCGTATTTCTTGTGAGTGTTTAGATATTTTGAGTGTTGATAACAGTGCAAGTTTTTCTCATCATAATTTCTGATATTCCAGTCAGATCGAGTATTATACTAAGGTAAGGGATATTATTTTTTTCGTAAATGATGTTATTTCCTTCAATATCATTTCACCAAAATATTGGTATGAATTTTATTATGAAATTTTTATATTTTTATGTCTGGGTTACTATTCACGTATACGGCACTATTCACGTATACAGCACTATTCACAAATACGGTACTATTCACAGAAAAATTAAAATTTTTTTCTTTATCCAAGTTATCTGTTATGGTTCCTATATTTGATTGTATCCATGTTTTGATCTTCATTCTTGAATTTTGCTCCACAATTGATTATTATGGAGTATTCTTGAATTTGGATAAATTAAATTACGAATCCCTAATCTTTGTCCTTTATCTCACTGGATTCGTTCTTTAAAATATTTTTTATCATCCTCAGTCTTAAATGGTGATACAAATGAATATCTTTGGCCTGTAGTGCAAAGATGAATGATTACTTGATGAATATCTTTGGCCTGTAGTGCAAAGATTAATGATTACCAGATGAATATCTTTGGTCCGTAGTGCAAAGATAGACATATGTTGAAATGAACATGACCACTGGTGATACAAATATCTTTGGCCGTAGTGCAAATTTGAATATTTGATTTGAGATATATATTGATTGATGTTACATGGATAAAATATTGATGATGGACTTTTAAATCATAGAAGATATTGGACATCATTTTCTACTTAACTATTCTAATGAATTTGTATTCACTGCAATTTTTGATCTAAAACTTGTTGTTCATAATATTTTATCTGACTTGTTGAAGACTAATGATAAATTATTCTCCATTATCTTAGTCATAATATTCTTTACTGGGCTAATTGAGCTCACCCTTTTCTTCTATTATCCTCTTCAGAAAATGAGAATGTCGCACGGACTATTCGGGGGACAGAGTGATGGTCGTATTTTGCACGACCGTATGATATAAAAGATTGTATTTGAATTATGTACAATGTATTTGGCGACTCAGAATGTGTTAAGTATTGAACCTATTTTGAGGGCGTCACACTTTTTTTGTGCAATGTTGAATAAAAAAAATATTATAATATTTATAATAAAAATATTGAGTAAAAATATTATAATATTTATAGTAAAAATATTTTTCTTTTAATATATATATATATATATATATATATATATATATATTGAGTAACAACAATTGTCATTTTTACTGTAAATAATTATGTTTAAGTGTGACTTATGTTAAGTTTAATATATAAAATAATTAATATATTTTTTAATATATTTTTGATATGAATAATAAGATTTGTTATGTAATAATAAGTTTGTTTTAAGTAAATTTTCATATTTGGAAAAAAATAATTATAGTTTTATTGCGTTAATTTATACTTTTATGGGTACTAAAATTTTACTTTTTAATTACAAAAAAATATATTTGAATATATATTACGTAAATTTTAATCTTTGAAAAATTTAATCAGGAAAAATTATATGACTTTATTTTCTTGATAAAATGAATATTTATTATTTTTTAACATGTATGTTATTTATTGCACAAGTTCATAATTTAATTAATTAGATCAAGTTAAATAAAAATTATTGTATACAAATTTATATTTAGTGGATAAATTAAATATTATAACTTGAAGGATGTATTAAACATTATATTAAAAATATTGTTGGATATTAGTCGGTAAACCACACTAAGGGTTGTGGATGTTACATATTATAAATTAGAGAGGTGTTGATTGTTACTTAAAAAATTAGAGGGATGGTGAGTGGTATTATGATTATTTAAAGGGTGTGTTAGTGTATTTTACTCTACAATTTATAAAGGAAACCTTGTAAAATATTTATTTCATTTCCTCTAAAATACAGTTTTGTGGATAAATATTAGATTATTTAAAATAATTCTAAAAACTAATTTATCTTGAAAAGTATACTACAATGGGGTACATTATGTTTAAAAAGGACAAAAATTTACTCCCGTCCCCAAAAAGATGAGCAAAATAAAATTTGCGCATATATTAAGAAAAATAAAAATACTCACAAGATAATATAAAATGATAAATATTTTAATTTTTTTTATATTAATGGACCCCACTAAATGACTTAGTTAGCTTGCACCTCATGTACTTTATCTCATACTTTTGGAAATAATTTATTTTTTACCTCTAGTCATTATTTTTGTCTGTTTTTTTTTTTTGTAATTTTGTTTTGTCAATATAGCATTTCTAGTACACAAATATGTGCTTTTTTTCTTAAATAATGCTACTATCACATAAATATAAATCACATAATGCTCACATACACACACATGTATATTTGTGAACTCTATATATCAGGCAGGACCCACAATATATACGTGTGTGTATCTGAGCATTATGTGAGATAGTAGCATTTTTGTTTCTTCTTTTTGTTTTTGTTTCCTACTGACCAAATATGTGGACCTTAACACTTGAATAATGGAGTATCAAATAAGTAATCATTTGATTAGTAGGTCCGACTAGAAAATATTAAACATTAAAAATTGAGTTCAATTGGAAGAAAAATATAGAACCATAAATGCTATCCAATATAGGAGAATATAAGTAGATAATATTCCATTATTTGAAAGCATCTGAATATTTTAGTGAAACGATACCTACTAAAGCGTAAATTGTTCGTAACTAAAATAAGTTCTACATACTTTATTTATTAGATATAATAATAATATTTTGGTGACTAAAGATTAGATATAAAAAGATAATAATTTTGTCCTCAAATAATTTTGTTATTTGGAATTTGAGGGTTAGAAAATTTGAAGGCCGCTATTATTGCCCAACTCAATCTTCTCTTCTTCAACTCCATCAGCTGTGACTTTACATTTCTAATAATTTATTAAGGGAGTACTATTTTCACATAATTTTTTCATATTTTCATATGTTTTCCTCTAATAGGAAGGTGAGATTCATTTTTTTCTCGATAAAAAAAGACAATAATATCCTAAACTTCTATCATAATTATATGTGCACATTAATATCGTATTAATGTTGTCTTAATATGGGCGTCTCTAAAATAGAGTTTTGTGGATAAATTACTAAATTAGTATTTATATCTAATTATGTTTCTAACATTTATTTTTTATTTTTTGTACAATATACAGATTTAAATAACATACATCTCTTAAATAACATACTATTATTAAAACTACGTCGTTTTGAAATTTTTTTTAAAAATAAAATAATATTAAAGAGAGTGATCACAGTTGCTTTTCTTTTATTTACAAAAATGTCACCCGCGACCCATTTGTTTTTTAAAAGAATCTCGAAAACAAAGTAATTTCAATAAAAATATGCTATTTAAGAGAGGTGTGTGTTTGTATTATTGTATTAGATTTTTTTTCTTTTTAGGAAAATATTGTTTAAAAAAATAAAAAATAAAAAATTTGAAAATTTTGTTTGACTTTTTATGGATTGAATTTATTCTAATAAGTGTTTGTGGAGTTAAAAGTCATGAGTAAGATTGAAAGATTTAGAACTCTTAAATCTTTGATGAGGTACGAAATCTTAGTTTGAAATACCATCTGGACTAAAATTGATTTCAAAAGTATTTTTGCACTTCACGATCGCACTAACTCTTAGTTGTGGATATAAACTATGATTCGAGTAATTTAAAAAAAAAAAAAAAAAAAGAGAAAAAAAAAAAAGAAGAAAAAAATGGAAAAAAAAAAGAAAAAAAACAAAGAAAAAAATTTAAAAAAAGGGGGAAAAAAATAACTGCTTCAATATCCATTGAACGAAATAACTGGGTATCCAAGCCTTAGGAAGTATCGATATTCACGCTGAAAAGTGTGATGGATAAAAGCAGTTTGACTAGTCTAATTTTGTGGCCTTTGTTACTCGAGTTAGTAAGCCCTTAGGGGTGTCTCTACACCTAGTGTCCTAAAATCAACTGGTTTGGGAGTCATTGGTCCAACGCTCGCTACATGAGTAACTCTGAAAAGCCTAAGAAAATAAAACATTGCACAAGTCAAGAAAAAAAGTCAAGAAAAAAGAAAAGAAAAAAAAATTTAAAAAAAAAAGAGAAAAAAGAAGAAAAATGAGTTTGCTTGATTTTCATGGTAAAATTCCTACTAAGAGTTACATCATACACACATGCATGCATCACATGGAATTAATATTATGAAGGATGGTGTCTAGAATGAAGATTGAATATTTTTGATAAGGTGAAAGTGTGATTTTGAATTTAATTTTGCTTATGTATGCCCATGGATATTTAGAAGTTGTAATTCAATTTCATGATTTGTTGAAACTCAAAAATATTTTTAAATTTTGTGGGTATATTCACTGCAAACCCTCACGAGACACAACTCGTCCACTTGGGATAACCTTGGGGTTTAAAGGCTTGTTGCACATGCTAAGTGCAATCGTGTCTCCTACGAAAATGGGGTAGTATAATTTTTATTTTATTTTATTTTTATTTTACTCGAGGACGAGCAAAAGTTAGGTATGGGGGTATTTGATAGACACATAATTCATACATTTTATTATCCCTAATTTTGTTCTTTTAATTATATTAGTTTATTAAATTAATATGTTTTATTTTATTTTGTAGGGTTTAATATTTATTGCAATAAAATCAAAATCTTGGTGATCAAGCGATATTTAATGCTCTTATTCATGTAAGAAATATCCAAGAAGAATCCTGCAAGGAGAAGGAAAGAGGTGGAACAATCTTAGTGTGCAAGTCAAATCCAACAAGAGAAAGAAAAGTCTATCTAGAAGATCTCTTTGAGAAGTTGATTGCCACTAAGAAGTTAAAACCTACATGGGAACAAAAGAGTCCAAATTCAATGTATCTAAATTATGGCACAAAATTATTTTCCCTATAAATAGGTCTCTTGTTTTAGAGAGAAAGGAGGATTAGATATTGTATTAGTTTAGGTTAGGAGTAGAAGTAGATTAAATTACTTCTTTATTATACGCTTGTTGGAGAATCATCAATAAAGGGAGTTTTCTTATTTTATTTCTTCTTTTTTATTTTTAGTTAGTTATTTTTAATGTCTAGTTAATTTTTTATATCTAGGATGAAGATGAAATTAAATAATTATATGAGCAACGGTACCAAAAACTTGATGTGATAAAAATATGTAACTGCAAGTGCACAGTGTCAAGTTGAAGAACTGGCAAGTACAGGTCGAACCCACAGAGACTGGATTAATTTTAATATATCCTTAATATCTATTTTAGGCGAATTAAAAATAAATATTGAGAGTTGATTAATTAGAATATGAAAACTAATAATGAGAAAATAATCTAGGAATCCGAATCCATTAAATAATAAACATAACATATAATTCAATCTATTCTATTTTTATAACTTATTTATGATTTCGATCTCCCTTCCCTTTAATTTAATAATTTTATAATTAACGTGGGCAAGCATAGACTATGAAAATTTAAAGATTAACTATAACCCATCAAAACTTCTTTGAGCAAGCATGGATTATGAAAAACTCATATCTTAACAATAATCTATCAAAACCTCTTAATTAATTTAAAATCACATATGAACTATAAAACGAAGGTATTTCAATAACGAAATATGAAGGCGAAATCAATTAAACATAAAGACATAAATAATAGAAGAGATGAAAAATATTATCATGAATAATTATTTAATTTCATCTTCATCCTAGATATAAAAAATTAACTAGACATTAAAAATAACTAACTAAAAATAAAAAAGAAGAAATAAAATAAGAAAACTCCCTTTATTGATGATTCTCCAACAAGCGTATAATAAAGAAGTAATTTAATCTACTTCTACTCCTAACCTAAACTAATACAATATCTAATCCTCCTTTCTCTCTAAAACAAGAGACCTATTTATAGGAAAAATAACTTTGTGCCATAATTTAGATACATTGAACTTGGACACTTTTGTTCCCATGTAGGTTTTAACTTCCTAGTGGCAATCAACTTCTCAAAGAGATCTTCTAGATAGACTTTTCTTTCTCTTGTTGGATTTGACTTGCACACTAAGATTGTTCCACCTCTTTCCTTCTCCTTGCAGGATTCTTCTTGGATATTTCTTACATGAATAAGAGCATTAAATATCGCTTGATCACCAAGATTTTGATTTTATTGCAATAAATATTAAACCCTACAAAATAAAATAAAATATATTAATTTAATAAACTAATATAATTAAAAGAACAAAATTAGGGATAATAAAATGTATGAATTATGTGTCTATCAGTGTGCTATTTAAAAGGTATGCTTTAGATCCGTTCTCTTTCTGTATATAAGGTATCTTTTATTTGAGAAAAAATTATGCTACTATCACATAATTTTAGGTCGCATAATGCTCACATATACACACATGCATACTATGGGCCCTGCGTGACATGCAGGGCCAGCAAATATGTATGCGTGTATGTGAGTTTTATGTGACTCAAATTATGTGAGCAACAAATTAATGGGTGCCACCTATACAGTATGTGAGCTTTATGTGATTATTATTATGTGATAGTAGCATTATTGTATTTATAAGGCTGATTGATAATTCTGTCCCTCCAAGTTACCACTTACTTTCAAAGTCATCCCTAAAGTACAATTTTCGTTAGTTAGATCCTTAAAGTGGCATTTTGTTGGCGTTTCCGTTCCTTCAGCCCAATTTAATCTCAACCCGACCCATTTTAATCAATTTTAACCCAATCCGACCCAACCCAAAATTTTAATATTTTAAAATATAATATTATTTTTAAAATAATAATTATATTTGACATTTTAAAAAATAATATTTAATATTTTAAAATAAATTATTATTTTTAAAATAATAATTATTTTAAAAATAGTTATTTTTAATATTTAAAAATAAAATATTAGTTTTTTTAAAAAATTAAATAATAATTATATTTAATATTTTAAAATAAAATATATAGTTTAAATATTTTTTTAAATAATTATTATAATTAATATTTTAAAAGAAAATATTAATTTTAAAATAATAATTATATTTAATATTTGAAAATAATATTTATTTTTTAATTTAAAATAAAATATTATTTTTAAAAGGTTATAAAGATAATTATTATTCTAAGGAAAAAATATTAGAAACTTTTTTTTTCAAAAATGAGTAAAGTTTCATAAAATATAGATTCAAAAAAAAGTACATAAAAAAAAGTAAAAAATAAAGTGATATTTTCATTTGTTTATGTAAAAAATTATTTTCAGAAAAAAAAAGTTAATATCTTTATCATTTAAGTTAATTACCATTTATAAATAATAATATTTAATATTCTAAAATAAATTATTATTTTTAAAATAATAATTATTTTAATATATAGTTTAAATATTTTTTAAATAATAATTATTATTAATATTTTAAAAGAAAATAATAATTTTAAAATAATAAATATATTTAATATTTTAAAATAATATTAGAAATTTTATTTTTTTCAAAAATGAGTAAAGTTTCATAAAATATAGATTCAAAAAAATTACATAAGAAAATAAAAATTTGTTTCTAAAAAAATAAAGTGATTTTTTCATTTTTTTAATGTAAAAATTTGTTTTCACAAAAAAAAGTTAATATTTTTTGAAAAAATAAAAGTTTCTAATATTTTTTCCTTAGAATAATAATTATCTTTATAACTTTTTAAAAATAATATTTTATTTTAAATAAAAAACTATATATTTTATTTTAAAATATTAAATATAATTATTATTTAATTTTTTTAAAAAAACTAATATTTTATTTTCAAAATAATTATTTTATTTTAAAATATTAAAATAATTTTTTTAAAATGTTAAATATAATTATCATTTTAAACTTGTTTTAAAAATAATATTATATTTTAAAATATTAAAAATTTAGGTTGGATCAAACTGGGTCGGGTTGGGTTAAAATTGCTCAAAATGAATCGGGTTGAGATTATATTGGACTGAAGGAACGAAAACGCCAATAAAATGTCACTTTAAGGACTTAACTGATAAAAATTGTACTTTAAAGACGATTTTAAAAGTAGATGACAACTTGAAGGGACAGAAGTGCCAATAAACTTATTTATAATCATCTAGTTCATCTGAAGATATTAATTAATTAATTTAACACATTATTTTATTTTATTTTATTTATAAATATGCTTTGTCAACTGTCATTATAGCATTACTAGTAGTACAAAATAGGTGGACCTTAAGACTTGAGAGGAGAATAATGGAGTGTGGAGCGTGGGGTATGATGATCAAATAAGTAGTCATTACGTCTACGGCTCATTTAACGTATGCATAAGTACAGGCGATTATCATTTGGGAAATTGAGGATTAGAAAATTTGAAGGCCGCCATGGGAGTAGAACAAGGAGAAGGAGAAGATGATCGATTGACCATTGGATTATTGCCCAACTCAATCTTATCTTCTTCAGCTGTGAAGTCTCCACTCAATTCGACTGGTACTTCCTTCTGCCTTCATCCCATTTTTCTTTTAAGTTTGAGTGTCTGTTTTATTTGGTGGATTCTAGGGTTATTTATCTTGTGGCTTCTCGATTTCGTTGGCGCTAGAACGATATCTAGCCCCCAGTTGTTTCCGTCCTGCTTCAGAATAGCATGTGAGTGAGAATTTTCCGAAGAATAGGCCAAACCAGTTGAAGTGGTGTCGGAAATTAACAATCAAATTGGACCCAACTGCAACTGGGGTTGAAGTGTTAATTTCCCAGATTAGCTAAACTAAATTATTTTTTTTAAAAAACACGATTTTAAAAAAAATCTAATTCATTTTTAAAAAACGAATTTATTTTTTTAAAGAAATTTGGAGGGAAAAAAATGGATCCAATGCCACTTCAACTGAGGGTCTGACACCTTGGGAAAAAGTATGAACGACACTTGAAGTGGCGTTGAATTTTTTTTTGTTGTTAAAAAATTAGAAAGAAGCTTTACGAAAAAATTAAAGATGTCAGAGCTTTGAACGCCAGTGAAGTGGCGTTGGATTTTTATTTTTTTTTTCAAATTTCTTTTAAAAAATAAATTCTTTTTTTAAAACAAAATTAGGTTAATTTTTTAAAAAAAATCGTTTTCCTATCGGAAAAACTGACTTGAACACCACTTGATGGAAAATTTGGCAAAAGTCAAAAACCACCTGAAGTGGGGTTGGAATTTGTTCTTTTATTGCCTTGAACGCCGGTTGAAGTGGCGTTGGATTTTTTTTTTTTAACTATCAGTTATTCAACGTTAAATTAACTGGCGTAACTTTTTTTTTAATTTTTTTATATAAAGCAAGTTTAAAAAAAAATCAAAAAAGCTCTAAACTTCATTTTTGCCATTATTCTCCTGAGAAATATGTTATAACTCTTCTACAGTTCTCCAATTTATTTTTTTTAAAAATTCATTTTTTAAAAAAAATATTCATTTTTAAAAAAAATCGTTTTTAAAAAAAAAAAAATTAGTTAAGCTAATCTGAACGCCACTTCAATTGACGTTTGACCTATTCTTAGAAAATTTGTATAATTTTGATGTAAACTAGAAAGTTAAAATGTTATTTAAGTTATTCTCGGAAAACACTCTATATGAGTGGTAAACATATTCTAATTTATCATCACAAATTTGTTATTTGGTCTGATATTACTGGTTTGGTGATATGATTGAATACTTTATTTTTAATGAGGATCTTGATTAGGACAAGTTATTATTGAATGATTTGTTTGTTATATTTGTTCATTGTGACGATGAAGGAAACATATGGACTGCTGTGGCTCATATAATAACAGGGGTGATAGGGTCAGGTGTATTATCCTTGGCCTGGAGCATGTCTCAGCTTGGGTGGATCGCTGGTCCATTATCCATGCTAGTATTAGCATTGATAAGCCTTTTTTCTGCTTTCCTTCTCTGTGAATGTTACCGATCTCCCGATCCTGAATCTGGACCCTCCAGAAATGGCTCTTACATGGAAGCTGTTAATACGATCTTAGGTAAGAATATGGCTTACCCTTCTTACTAGCTATAACAATCCCATAGCATATTTAAGGGAAACCAATTGATAACCCAATTTAATTATTTATTTATTGATTTGCTGCATTAAAGATTCTGTTATAACATGACTAATAACCCTGAAGTTGAGATCATTGACATCCCAAATTCATAGGAGGTTTGCTTATTTAGCTTTAAAGGGCAAACTTTCCACATACTGCAATGATAATTTATTGGCTACCATGACAAATACTCCCCAACATACACTATCAATTCATCTGTTTAAAATTACAGGAAATAGGAGTGCCCAGTTGTGTGATATTTTGGTTCGAGTAAATTTATTCAAGACTGGAGTTGTGTATATCATTACATCTGGGATCAGCATGAGGTATGTTTAGTAAACCTCTACATGCTCACCGTGACTTATTACTTCTCCAAAAAGTTCATAATACTTCCCAAGTATTGTACGTGGAACGACCATGTATGATATACACTATATAGAAGAACTTTGATATTTTGGTATAGGTTCATAATACTTCCTAAGTATTGTTCTTTAATTTTACAGAGCAATTCAGCAATCAAACTGCTACCACAAGGAAGGGCACCAGTCTGATTGTGAATATGGAAATACTTTTTATATGCTTTTATTTGGTATTGCTCAAACTATAGTGTCCCAGATACCTGATTTTCATAGTACAAAATGGCTCTCTGTTGTTGCTGCTATCATGTCCTTCTCCTATGCTAGTATTGGATTGGCACTTGGCTTGGCAAAAGCAATAGGTATGGTTAATGAAAAAAAAAATCCCATCTTTGTTCCGTCGTAGTGATGTATATTGACGTTTTTTCAATACAAATTAACTTGAAAACAATTTGTTTTGTTGAACATAATTAAACCTGAAATTGCAGGAGATGGGCAAATCAAAGGTAGCATTGGAGGAGTTCCAGCTGCTACTACAGCTCAAAAAGTATGGTCAGTCTCTCAAGCTCTCGGATCAATTGCTTTTGCCTTCCCATTCACGTTAATCCTTCTCGATATACAGGTAGAGCAGTGTTGCTTTTCTAATAGACAACATTTGCTAATATAAAAACGAGAACATATAGTATCATGGTAAATAAATTGGTAAAACTTCGACCTAATTGTGAAGCATACTTTGAGATCGCCTCCGCAAGAAAAAGTCACCATGAAGAGGGCCTCAACTGTATCAACCATTATTACAACATTTTTTAACCTATGCTGTGGAGGGTTTGGCTATGCGGCCTTTGGAAATTCTACTCCAGGGAATCTCCTGACTGGATTTGGATTCTACGAACCATATTGGCTTATTGACTTTGCTAATGCTTGCATTGTTCTGCATTTGATTGGAGGATATCAGGTACAAATAGAATCTTCATATCCCTCCTCAACTACGTCGTAATTGCTGTCGTAAAAATTGTCCAAATTGGTTTACGCTTGTAGGTTTCTGTGAATTTCAGTTGCATGCTTTATGTTGCCAGGTATTCGGCCAGCCACAGTTTGCACTTGCAGAAAGATCGTTAACTGAGAGATTCCCGAACAGTAAATTTGTATATAAAAACATCAGTTTGAAACTTCCATGGTTGCCGGAGTTTAGACTAAATCTTCTAAGGCTGTTCTTCCGAACGGCTTATGTTGCGTCAACAACTGTAATAGCAATAATCTTTCCTTTCTTCAATCAAGTTGTTGCAGTAGCAGGAGCTTTGACCTTTTGGCCCTTGGTCATATATTTCCCATTGGAAATGTACCTTGTTCAGAAAAATATTACAACTTGGACAAGGAAGTGGGTTGCTCTTCGCATGTATAGCAGTATTTGCTTGCTGCTGGCAATGTTTGCCTTGTTTGGGTCAATTGAAGGACTTATAAGTGCAAAATTTGACCAAAAATATGATTTAAGCTCTTCATGGATGTAATGACAAGAAAATAATGATGTATATAGATAGTTGGTATTGCCTAATTGCTTGTAGAAATAAAAGATTTG
The DNA here is from genome assembly GCA_020205555.1 of Panax stipuleanatus. NCBI lineage: Eukaryota > Viridiplantae > Streptophyta > Magnoliopsida > Apiales > Araliaceae > Panax > Panax stipuleanatus. The sequence goes on along the minus strand of CM035122.1, from coordinate 8,182,620 downwards.
TCAATTATTTGAACTCTTCTTCTCTAGCCTTCTTTTTAAATCTGGAGAGGGCTGTCCATTTGGAGATGCTCCGGATCTATTATTTTCTTTTGCTCATTATTGTTCGGTAATAAGTTATCATCTATTCTTATGAAATGTGTTTTTCCTTTTTGGTGGGATTTGTTATCTCCATGAGATGATTTTTTTTTTTTTTTGCTCTTTGTGAGATTTTACTTTTCTCGCATGCGAGTATTTTTTTTTATTATTTTTTCTGTGCCAATATTGACGATGATAATTTTTTCAGATTTGTGTGTGGGGGTTATCATGACTTCTTCTTGTTATTAATTTGCTTCTTGTTATTAATTTGCTCGTGTTGAAAAACTGTTCAGATTTGTATATTCTATTGTTATTTTGAAATTTAACTATTTTACATGAACATTTGTGGTGTCCACTAAATATTGTTACTATTGGTCATCTTTTTGTTTATTTGTTATTTATCTGTTTATTTGTTATTAATTTAAAACGATTATTATTCCACTTTTTATCTGTTAATTGATATGTTTTGGTTGAACCTGAGCTGAGTTGACTCATGAAACTATATTTCGATTTGTTGGGATGTGATTATTTGGGTCTGGCTAAGGTATAGCCCAATTTATTTAATGGTCCGGATCTGGTGTTGGCCCATATATATATTTATTTGGACAAGAGGAGAGTCCTTATTAAAGTAAGATTGTATTTCTTTATTTGATGGGATAAGAAGATCTAATTTGGGAAGGAAACAATCAGTCATTAATTGCAGTTATAAGGTGATTCTAAAAGGGACTCATTCTCTTAGTTGGATTCGGGTGGATGTTTACAGCTACAAGCAAGGGTTAGGGGGACATACAATTACATACAACACAAATACACAATTTGTACTCTCCTTATTATTATAATTGATTTTTCTCTCTCCGTAGTTTTTTTCCAATTGAATTTTTACGTAAATTCTTGTGTTCATATTTTATATCTCTTTGTTTATGTTTATGTGAGTGTATTTCGTGAGTTTCATTTCATAACAATACAATCAACCATTAGCGCAATTTTGGCCTGCTGTTTTGGTGATTTCGTTAGGCGTGTAAAATCAGGCGTTAACATTGGTGTCGTCTGTGGGAACATTTTAATGTCATATTAAAATCACCGATTCATCAAGAAGGAAAGCCAACGCATAAAGCTAAGTTACTCCTTTTATTAGATCAATAATATATATTCAACGTGTGCATAAGATTTCTGTTATTAATCTGATATGTTCATAATATTTAAAGTTGTAGTATCATCATAATAAAATTAATATTATTGATACTTCACCTGTGTAACATATCCACCCGAATTCTCCTTTCATCAAATATTATTGATATGCGAGCCTAGCTTAACTTTAAATAAATCCAACATTATATATATATATATATATGGGGAATGATCCATAGCATCTAGTTGCCATAGATAAAAAAGTGGCATATAGCATCTTAATCTTCCATTCCATAAATGAAGGGTTGCGATTGGAATTGGTATCAAGCCGTCCGCTAGTACTTCTAGCGGACGTGATTAATAAAAAACTATACCACTTTTGCCCCCAGTTAAGCCAAGTCAGATCTGGTCATTCTATTAAAATACTTAGTCCGCTAGTCATACTAGCGGACGGAAGAACAGGTATGCAAATCAAGCTTCCGAGTCCTTCAAGACGATTTTATTTTAAAAACTCATGGTTCCTACCAGCACAAATAGAAAAATCAATAATCAAATCCAATCTTCCTCTTTATACAAATAGAAGAATCAATAATCAACACCAATCTTCCTTTTGAAATTGATGACAAGACGAATCTAAACCAACCAAAACAGCATTATGGAAAAGATCAAAGACGCATGAATGCCTTGAAATGAAAACTCCATCTTTTTCAACACAACACAGATGGCCATTATTATTTCATACGAACATAGACAGAGATATTTATCTTTCGTATTGTGTTACAGATACACAAGCAAAAAACATTATAAACAACTAGAATGATACTCGGATACCGAGAAGTGACATGAGAATTCAATTATCAGAGCCAGATATGGTGCCTCCAAGTGCCTTGATAAAATGGCGGATGAACTCAAGATGCCCTATATATGTGGCGGCTGTTATGAGATTGCCATCAGCATGGCATAAAGCCATGGTCTCTGCTTTAACCCAATGAGCACCTGTAGCGACAAGAACAGGTTTCAAAGCAGGGTATGTGGTGCACTTCCGATCTTTAAGTGAATCTGCAGATGCCAAGATCAATGGTCCATGGCAGATAGAAGCGATTGGCTTTCTGGAGTTGAAAAATTTGTTCACCAACTCTAAAACAGATTTATCCATTGCAAGATATTCAGGAGCACGTCCCCCTGGAATTACCAGTCCATCATATTTGCTGGCTTCAATCTCATCAAAAGTTGCATTTAGAATGAAGTTGTGACAACAGAAATTTAACTTTTTTTATCACAAGTATATCTGAATTGCATAATGTAGGATCCAAAACAAAGACTGAGAAAGGTAGACAATCCCAAACTTTATCAGACACCTTTTGTCAGACACCATTCATACGTTCCATCCATCCTGAAAAATTGTTCAGATTTGTATATTCTATTGTTATTTTGAAATTTAACTATTTTACATGAATATTTGTGGTGTCCACTAAATATTGTTACTATTGGTCATCTTTTTGTTTATTTGTTATTTATCTGTTTATTTGTTATTAATTTAAAACGATTATTATTCCACTTTTTATCTGTTAATTGATATGTTTTGGTTGAACCTGAGCTGAGTTGACTCATGATTTCGATTTAATAGGTTTGATATTTTTACTTTTATATTTGTATTATTTCATAAGATATACTAGATTAGAATGCCAATAAAATATTGGCCTAGTGGTTAAGATTTAGTGAATGATATACTTGATTATCAAATTATTGTATACCCAAAAAGTGAGACTTTAAATATATATATATATATATATATATATATATATAGAGAGAGAGAGAGAGAGATTATAAATGAGAGATTCTCTCTCTATGTAGCTCAACATATATGTAAACCGGTAGTTAGGGGTGCTCAAAGTTTTCGGTTTTTTCGGTTTTTTACCGAGCCGGGCGGTACCGATTTTTTTCGATACCGGTTTTTTCGGTTTTTTTATACTTTCGGTACCAGTACCGGTTCTTAAATTTTTGAATTCAGTAAAATCGAAAAACCGAAAAAAAAAATAATACTAACACCAATAATAATAATAATAATAATAATAATAAAAAGAAATGGTAGATTACAAAAAAAAATGGTAGATTACAAAAAGAAATGTAGATTATAAAATGAAATGGTAGATTATAAAATGAAATTCTATTAACATATATAAAAAAATTCTTAGTTTTAAAAAAATTTATTAATATAAAAAAATATATTTAATTATTTATTTTTTGCGGTATAACCGAAAATCGAACCGAAAAAACCAAAACCGACTTTGTACCGAACCAGTACCGAAATCGATTTTTCGGTACTTGGTACCGGTTCTTGATTTTACGATATTTTTGGTTCGGTACCGATTCGATTTTTTCGGTACAGATTCGGTTTTTTACCGATGAGCACCCCTACCAGTAGTTTCATCTCCACTTCCTTTTTCTTTTTTTTTTTTGTCTTGATAAGCTAAAGTGTTTTATTAAACACTAAAAACGAATATAAGTATCATTGTTAGGTGAAATTATATGTCTAACTATTTAAATAAATAATAATTAAAATAATATTTCAAAGTCATTTTATATTGGATTTTTAACTAATACTTGATCTGTTTTAAAATTACGGAAATAATTTTTTTTTAAGTTCGGTCCAAAATTAAAGATATATTTTTATTTTAGAATAATAAAGTGACATAATTGTAAGACCCCAATTTTTAATAAATAAAATTTACTACTTAAAAAATATTATTCTAAACAATAAGGTGTTAAATTCATAAAATTGTTGAGGTTAAGGATGATATGTGCAAATTATAAGAAATAAAAAGAATGTCGGGGAATATTCGGTAAAGTACAACGGTGCCGAAATAACCAATCATAAGTGGATCTCACAACGAAATAATTATCGGTTACATAAAGCAATATAAATAACCTTTTTAATAAAAATTATTGGTGAAACTGTCACCTTTAATTGTTAAAATACCCGGTAATAAAGGAACAAGAGCACAGGGTATTCTATAATAGCACACGATATTCTACAGTATTTCCACTGGCGGATCTACATATAGGGCAAATGAGGCATTGCCTATACTCAATTTTTTTTATAGGTATAGTGAAGAGCAAAAATAAAATTTAATAAATTTAAAGAGGCAAATTTATAAAAAAAGTTAAACTTAGAAGGGCAAAAAAAAACTTAAACTACTACTCTAAAAAAATTAAACACACATAATGTATTAAAATTCTCGCTCTCTACTTCGCTAAATTTTAGCTCAAAAAAATTTGCTCCTGCTGGTAATAGATCCTGAATCTGCCCCTGAGTATTTCATATTATTGAACTAATAATTGTCACAGTAGCAAATGCACAGTATTTCATAATATTGAACTAATAATTGTTACAATAGTAAATACACAGTATTTCATATTATTGAATCAATAATTGTCACAGTAGCAAATGCAAAGTATTTCACATTATTGAACTAATAATTGTCGACGTAGCAAGAGTAGTAAAGAAAAGTTACATAATTAAAAGTCACGAGTATTAAATCGTTAGACAAACTCATTATTTGAAGAACATTGATATATGTGATATTAATACATTAAGTCAATAATACAAAAGATATATAATATAATAATAATAATTGTGAATAGTCTTGAAATGTAAAAAATGTGAATAATTAATATGTGGTAGATTAAAGGTAATTTTAAATTGTGAAAAATATGGATAATTAATATATGGTAGATTAAAGGTAATTTTGAATATGAGTGATCATTCGGTTATAACTGAACTGAATAAGCTATTCGGTTATAACCGAATACCGAATTATCCATTATTTTACTATCCGAACCAATAACCGAAATTACCAACTAACCGAATTACTGAAAATCGAATACCCGAATTGTACGTTTGGGTATTCGGGTAATAACCGAAATTGTGCTCTGTTTTTTCATTTATCAATCAAAATAAGAAACATGAGCAATCAACATGAACTAGCATCACTACAGCAACATGAACATGAGTAACATGAACCAGCAGCACTGCAGCAACATGAACATGAGTCACATGACTCGTACCAAGCAATTACCATCAATCAATGGCTCGTACCGAGACAAACAGATATAAGATATTCATTTTTTTTCTGATACTTCCTTATCTCCCTGAGAGCCACTGTGCTGGGACGAAAACGGTGAGGCTTCTTCACTCCTCCGGTGGCCGGAGCCGACTTTCTGGTTGCCTTGGTGGCTTGCTGCTTTCTGGGGGCTTTGCCTACGGTGGACTTTCTTGCAGTTTGCTTGGTATGAGCCATTGATTGATGGTAATAAGAATTGGAGAGAGAATGACAGAATTTGGAGAGAGTCTTTAGAGTTCAGATCTAGTAAAGAAAGAAAGAGTAAAATAAAGGAGAGTTCAGAGTAGGACGACAGTCACGAGACACCGAGACATACAGATATAAGATATTCACTTTTTTTCTTTGAGTGCCTTTTATTCGGTAATTCGGTTTAACCGAATAATTTAAAATCGAACCCGTAATACCCAACCGAATACCGTAATTAATTTCGGTTATAACCGAAATAGTAAAAATAACTGAATTATCAAAAAAATTTGGTTAATTTATTTCGGTTCGGTTCGGTTCGATAATTCTGTTATACCCGTTTTTTGCTCAGTCCTAATTTTGAAATGTGAAAAGTGTAGATAATTGATGAATTGTATAGTTTAAAGATAATCTTGAAATGTGAAAATGTAGACAATTGATATGTGGTAGATGTTGATTAAGTTTTTGACTATAAATAGAGGGCTTAGCAATGTGTGGTAGACATATGTGGTCTTGTTTCTCCCAGGGAATGACTCTCGCCTATTCCGATCTTTGGGCTCTGGAGAGGCTTCTCGCCTTCTCCGTTCGATCCTTCATCTGCCTTCACTATTTCCTTTGTAAGAACCGTGAATTTTATGAATAATTAAAAATTTTCTTTTATTTGATATAATAAGAAAACGAATACGTATTGGAACATAAATGTTTATGAGTTATATATTAAATTAAATTTATGATAATTGAGGAAATATGGAGGAATTCAACGAACTTGTAGAATGCCTTGTGTGGCATGAGAATGAAAATGATGATGTTTTAATTGATTTAAGAGAGAAATCAATAAGTGAAGGATTAATTAATATTACATGGTTAATTAATTGTTGTTAATGAGTAATTATTAATAGTATGTTACTGAGAGTAACAAAATATATAAAAGTGAGAAATCGATGAATATAATAATAGTTATATTTATTTGATTATTTGTCGAGTGCAATACTTGTGATAGTTAATCGTAAAATAATGTTATTAAGTGTTATTATGAATAAATAATCGGTTAATGAGTAAATGAATTATTAAGTGAACAATTAATCTATATTAATTGTTAATCGTTATTATGAGAAATATAATAATAGTCTGTTGATTTATTTGCAAGTAATATTATAATAATAAGTAAATTGTTTATAAGTATAATAAGATTTGTATATGGTAATTAATCCTATGAATATTAATTAGGTATTATATGAGGGATGTAACGACCATGAATTTTAAACTTCTTATTAATTTAATATGTGATTTAAAATTTTTAAGAGTTAGTTTTGTGAACTTATTTAAACCTTATGTGGTTATGTGATTATGTGAATCGAACCTATGCGAATAAATGCTAGGATTTTATTAAAGGGAATCACCAATGGTTATTTTTAAATTAGTAGGTTAACCCTGAAGCTTTTATATCAGAGTAATGATAAAAAGTGTTAGTAATTACATATTCAAAATTTTGTGAATATAGTGTAGAGATTTAATCATGTTTGATTTATTTCAATTGGGAGTAATTAATCGATAATGTATAAAATTATTATTGTTGAGGATAATAAAACATAAGAGTATAATTTAATTACTAAGTAAGAGATTTATAAATATAATAATATTATATTTACTTGGTTAATTATTTTATACAAACATGTGGTAATTAAACCTTTGGTATAAGGTAGTTACCTTTATATATTGTATAAAGTGCTATGTGACATATTAATATGGCTTGTATTGTATGTATGGATTATATGGTAAGATTAACTTTATTAGATAAGTTAGATATATTATTCCTTATATAACATGATAGGTATGGATAGACATTAATTTGTATACCTATTACATTATATCAATAAACGATTGTTATTTGATAATGATTTTTAATAAATTATGATAATAATAACCGTTGTGATAATAATAATACCCAATTACTATATATTTGGTATTAATAGAAAATATACATGGATTATATGTATGTACACTACTTGACACATTATATCATTATTTGCTCATTTAATATAACGTTGTAGCACCCATTTACATGTAGCTTAAGTATATACTATATGTACATGACATTAGTATAGTAAATTTGCAAGTTGCTGAGTTATTATTGCTAAGTCTCACATTGAGTGCCCATCTCATAGACACACGTGAACTCCCACATGCTACTCTATATCTTCCTCAAATTCTTCAATAAGCTAGCTAATGATTGTATGAGATATGGAATTCATGATGAGTTCCACCCACTTCTCACCAACTCTCTCTTGCCCATTGAACAATCTTGCAATCCTTTGTTTTGATTTAATGAACAAAGTCAAGAACTGGATATCCATTTGCCTATATAAGAAGTTATTCTCCTTCTCATTTTCACATTGCTGGGATTTTTCATATATGTGTAAGTTGTCTAGAGAGATATCAGTGAGGGTGGATTAGTATAGCAGCAAGTTCAGTTCATTTATAGAGGTATGAAACTTACCTTCTTGTTCTTCATTCTCTGTAAAATCCCATTCATGCTCCACATTGTCAAATTCTTGAGTTTTGCAATCTAGATGTTAATTGAGCTATAGAATATGTTTTGATAAGTGTTATATGAAGTTATATGCATGATAGGATTGTATTATAGCTGGTACAGGAAGAATTTTGTAAATTGATTTTGAGTTGGGCTAAGAACTATCGAAAACTGTACAACTTCTGGTCTAGCCGCCAGCCTGCGCAGCTGCGCCAGTATTGCATTGGCCAGCGGCGCAGCTGCGCCAGTGCCTGTCTGCAGATTCTTGTTTTCTTTTGCAATCTGTTCATGCTAACTTATGGTACTAGTTTAGAATGAGCATGCTAGCATGAGTGATACTTATATATGTGTTTATTGAGATAGCATGGGTTGTTTTAACTTCATTAAAATCCCTTGCTAAGTGAACTTAGAATTTGAAAAGGAACTTAGAGCTTTTAAAAATAATCTTTGGCATGTGCGTGACATATCTATGTTCTGACTTTTGATGCATGTTAGTATAGTTTAGAAATGCATGAAAGACGTATTAACCTATGTATATGTGTTTCATAGTATAACTTGAACATGTCGGACCTCGTTAGTGAACATTTCTAACGAAACATATAAGTTTCAAAGGTGAACGTTAGCATGAAAGTATTGTATAATAAGCATGTTAGTATGACCTAGAAAGGCATGAAGAGCACGTTAATTATTAGATACATGTTTAATCATATGCACGGTCATGTTAGACCTCATTAGGGAAAAACTTACTAACGAAACGTGAGCGTTGAACATGAACTTGACATGTTACATTGAGATATGAATTCTGATTTTTCAAACATGTTTATAATGACGTGAGATGCATGTTAAAAGTACTAATCAACCACTAGCATATATGATTGAGAGACTCAAACATTTTCAAAGAAGAACTTAAGACTTTTTGAAGTAAACTTGACCAAGACTATGTCTTGTACATTCTGACCATTTGAACATGTATAAGTGGTTTATATATGCATTCTAATACATGTGAGTCGTGGCTACGAGACGCTTTACATGTGCTATGTTACCTTTGTCGACTTAGTACAATTTTTATGAAAACATAGAATGTGAAAGTTAATAACATCGAGTACCATGTGAGTCATGTTGTGAGCATACAAGCATGAGTATTAAGATTTCATTATGCCTATAGGTATGTTGACATGAGCATGATATACAGATTTCACATATGCACGCATATTCATAGAAAATGGATTTCTAAGGCATGAACTATGTGGTTCAAGTATGCATGAGTAGTGTTCGCACAAGCATGTTTACTATGTGTTATTAGCCTCGTTATGTGATATCATGACATAATATGGCCATAAATTTATGTGAGAAGTTAATCTTCGACTTATTTCGTAAAGGGTTGAATTTAGAACGGTTATGAAAGCATGAAAGGATCCTTTAACATGTATTTATGCTATGTGATATCATATGTTGATACTTGAATCCGATTATTGACAGTTAACTTATTGAAATACCATAACTTATTAAAATAACATATATTTAGTATTGATTGTGGTCTTATGTGATATTAATGATATGAGAATGCTTAACTCAAAAAGAGGAAAGTTAAGGATAAAAGTTATATTAATATGATGCTATATATGGTATAACTGTATAGCTAGGTTAAAACTTAGCTTATGTGTTGATCGTACATCCAAGATAAGATATGATGTTATAATATATGACTAATGGATATCATATATATACGTAACTATATTATGATAGAAATTCAAAAAGAGTTGAACTACTTTACGTGGATAGACTACGCTTAAGGCAAGTATCCGAACCCTACTTTTATTATGTTGCAAGTATCCTATCCTTGTGTTTACTTTATTCCAGGAACGTTGTAAGCAAGTTTCCTGACTTTCACCCATTCATAATGCAAGTTCTTACCCTACTTTTATCGAGCAAGGTTCCTAACTTCATTTAATTTATATATTGAATGCAAGTATCTAACTACTCTTTTATTGAGCAAGTATTTGATTCATACTCTTTATTGAAAACATATTCGAGCTTGTACTAGCTTTGATCGTACTAGTAAATAGGTGTTAGAATAATTCTTGTCTTATAAACTTATATTTCATAGCTTGATTTAAATCACGATTATATTCTTCGAATTATTGTTGCGAGTATTGAACTCATGAATTGTTCTTATATGCATTGTTGAAATCGTCTACGCCATTTAATTCGGCTAGACCAATACCATGAATTGAAAAACGATCCACACCAATTGCCTTAGTGCGGACTCTTATAAATTGACTGAGTTGAACAACCCTCGTAAGAAGGGGAACTATATAGTCGGGGTGCCGACAGTAGTGTGGTAGGTTATGCATAACATCAGGTACGATAGGCTGATCCCTTAATTGTACTTGTTTGGGTTACCAGAAATATTTTTGGTGATTCTAGTAGAAGTTCGTGGTTCTTAGAGACCACTCAGTATCCAGTATTTATTGACTTGAAACTTTGAACTCGTTGGATTCTTTTATAAATTCTTGGTCCACAGCGACACTCGGTGATATCTATTCATTCACTTGAAATTGTTGAAACTTTTGAATCCTTTAATAACTTCTCGACCCGTAGTGGTCCTTATTTAACTTCACAAAATAGATTTTGAAGTCATTGCTATTTATTTAATTCACAACATTCTTATTGAATTCTTAAGCGAATAATTACCGTTTTACCCTTGAGATTAAGAACCGTATATATTGCTGTTCACATTTATTGGCATATTACTTGCTGAGCAAATTTGTTGCTCACTCTTGCTTCCCATAAACATTTCAGTTAGGTCAGGGCAAGGTGGAACCCCAGGACAGGACAAGTGCGAAGGCAAGGCTATGAAGTAGTTGTGCTTCTCTATATTAGGATGTTTCTGTTATATTATATTAAGACTTATTTAATGTTATGTATTAAGATATGTTTGGTTTAAGTTATGAAGTGTATTAGTAATAGTTTCGAGACTTGAGACGAGAATATTTATGTTATATCAATGTAAATTATTCTGTTATTCCATTGTTTGAGATTTTAGTTGTTATTAGAATTAGTACGTGACAACCGAATTCGAGATCAGTGACGGTCTGAATTTGGGGGCGTCACATCCTTCACGAGAGAGGCTTATGCGCCTGCTCCTGTCCTGATAGCTGTTTCTATGTCTGCTCCTCTCCCGAGAGCAGCTTCGGTGCCTGCTCCTTTCCTGTCGAGAACAGTCTGAACAATGTGTCCTGGATCGTTTCTTGGGTGATGCTTCCCAGAGACGATTATGTGTAGAAGAAACCTCCTACCCGTTCAGCAATGCCAACTGTGCATCCTACTCCTTTCGTTGAAGACGGATGGCTTCGGCGGCGTCCTCGTTCTCCTGAACCTTTTTGGCTAAGATCAACCGCTTAGTGTCATGGCTATCTTGCCTGGAGTCCCGATCCTCCTAAGTACGCGCTCAGGATGGGATATCCTCGACGCGACCATCATGTCACTTTTTCTTTCTTGTCGTTGAGAACAACCGACGCTTGACTACAACCATTTGAGTATTCTTTTGACCCACTGAATGATTATGGGGCTCGAGCCTGTCCAATATTTCTTTGGATAACCCCAATCTGTTCTTGACCGAACCCTTAGGCTAAGAAGATGGGTTGGCAGTTGATTTTTCGTGTCCGGAGATCGTCTTACTTGTCACCATTATTCTCAATCAAATTCCTTTGTGATTGAAAACTCCTAGACCTTAAGCAGCCCTTCTTCTAGCGATAATATTAACGCCAAGATTCGTCCACACACCACAATCACTAAAAGCGCGTCCAATCCTGCACAGAAACGAAATCACACGTAGAGCTTGACGGCTTGGGCCATCAGGAGGATAACTCTAATGTGAGAATAAGTACAGGCTGAATAAGGTTTAATAATAGAGGTATTTAGTGCTAGATAATAATAATGATTTGTGTGTACCTGAAAACCAGAGTACAACCTTATATTTATAGTGAATTACACCTCCTCTACATGCCTTTCCCCGTATAAAAATAAGATTCCTTAATGGGATTAAACTTAATCTCCTTAAAGAAAGGAAGTCGGATTCTATCCTGACATTTTTCTTAGGAGTTAGAAACCAAATATAATTAGAAATCTTGGATTCCTTAAAGTTCTTTAATTGTCCAAATAGGTTCCTACGTTGGGAGATTTTCTTCACGTGGATCATGGTTCACCAAATCATTCGGGCCCAAATAATCATACCCCAACATATAGTATGGTCAGGTTATCAAAATTAAGGTACTTTTGGCTCAAGTCCAAAATATAAGAGAGGGTTGTGATTTTTTGAAGTGAATATGAGACTATATTTATTTGATTTAAAATTAATGTAATTATTAAAACTTTAAGATAATAAATCTTGTAATTGGGGTAACTTTTTGATAGTTTGTAATATTTATAATTGTATTAATTAAAATTAAAAATATTATATTAGTTTTGAATATTAAAAAATGTCTCAAATTAAGTTCAAAAATGTAAAAATAACTTGCACATTTCAAAAAATTTATATATTTTATTAGAGTTGCATATATTATCATAGTAAAAAAAATGATATATGTAACACTTGTAGAACGCTGTGTCAACTTTTCTCTCCCATGGATATGAATTAATACAGTACATATTTTTAGTCATTGGAAACTTGTTCTTATTTAAATCATTAATCATTAAAATTTTGTTTGTCACTATGTTCATCTTCATCGCATCTAAGTTAATGGTAGCTTATGAAATGAAATTTATTCTAAAATAATATTTTTTTGATGGATTATATAAAACTTAGGAATTTAAAAATTAAATTATTGATGAAATTTTTGTTATTAAACTGAATCGAATACTGCGATATTTTAATGGATTAATTACGTATTATAGTACCTTTTAAAAAAATATTACAAAAAAAATGCATAAATAAAATATTTACAAAATTAGTGCATATGCAATATTTAATTTACAAAAATAGTGCATTCTTATCCCTTTAATTATGGCCCACGATTCTCTCCCTTATCTCTTCCCGTTAATTATTATTTTATTATCTCTCCCACGATTCTCTCTCACTCCATGTCAATGCTACTGCAATCCCCACCCCCCCCCCCCCCGTCACCAGTTCAATCACCACCGCCTCCCTTCTCCTCCCCCCGCCCACGCCCCACCCTCGCCCTTCGCCTCCCACCGCCCTCCCCCTCCTCCCGCCCCCACCCCACCCCACCCCCTCCCCTCCCCTCCCTCCGCCTCCGCCTCCTCCTCCGCCTCCCCCTCCTCCCGCCCACGCCCCACCCCCTCTCTCCGCCTCCCACCGCCCTCCCCCTCTTCCCGCCCCCCCTTTTTCCTCCTCCCCCCCCTTTCTCCTCCTCCTCGACGAACGGGATAAATCTCCACCAGTTCAATCCCCTCCCCCGTCACCAGTTCAATCACCACCGCCTCCGGTTAAATCTCCACCACCACCAGTTCAGTCCTCTCCACCACCCGTTGCCTCCCCTTAACCACCGGTCCATTCTCCACCTCCACCGGTAACCAAACCTTCATATGTTGGTAACCAAACAATCATACCAAGGTAACCAAACCTTTATACCAAGGTAACCAAACATTTATACAAAGGTAACCAAACATTCATACCAAGGTAACCAAACCTTCATACCAAGGTAACCGAACCTTAATATGAAGGTTTGGTTACCTTGGTATGAAGGTAACCAATTCAGTTTTATTAGGTTACCAATTTATTTTTAATGTGATGCAGTTGGTAGTTAAACTTCATGCAGTTGGTTGCCAAACCTTCCGATAAGGTAACCAATTCAGTTTTATTTGATTACCAATTTTATTTTGAATGTGATGCAGTTGGTAGCCAAACTACGTATAAAGGTAACCATTTTAGTTTTTGTGGGTAACCAAATCGTCAAAAAAAAATTCAGAACAGCAACTCCGGCGATATAGCGGCAGCGCAACCAAGGACTTCTGAATATTCACGGCGGAGGAGGATGATGAAGAGAATTATGAAGGGGAGGCGGGGGAGGAGGATGATGAATAGTAACTCCTTCATAATTTTTTGTTTTTAATTTTCTCATTTTGATTTGAATTTTGAAATTGTTGTTAGATCCAAAAGATTTGAATTTGAATTATTAATTCTCCTTGATTTTAGGTTCCTTATTAATGTGAAATTGAATGGTTTGAATTTGTTGCACTTTTTTTATAATTATTTTGTGGATGCACTAATAGTGTAATTACTTTCTAATTGTTGTATAGTTCTATAAAGGACTCTATTTTAATTTTTAATTAGACCTGGCAAAATGGATGGCAAGCCAATGGGTAGTCCATATTTATCCACATTAAATGGGTTTGGGCTGATAGTTAAGAATTGAATGTTACTCCTATAAATTAATGAATTTTGAGGGGTTGAATAATTTGCACCCTTCAAAGTCGACACCCTCTGCATTGCCCTAACCTTTAGGGTGGAGGGTGCAAATTTTTTTGACACAACACTCGTCGTTTAAGACGCTTTTAATCAAAAATAAAATTTGAGATGAAATCGATTTTAAGTCTAAATTATATTCAGTTGCGGAACCAGAACATTTTTAGAGGGATCAAAATACATCAGTAAAAAAAATTATTTATTGATACTTAAAGTGCTTCTTTTAAATTTATTTTACCCAATTATAGTATTTCACAACATTCTATTCCAACACTTGTCAACCTTTAAGTTGTGACTCTAATGACTTTAAATACATATACATATACATATATATATATATATATATATATATATTTTAATTTTCTCCGAACTATGAGACTATTAATCAGACTTTGAAATTTTTAGTCAACTAATTAGCTACTTTTATAAATAAATTATAAATTATAATATTATATATTCAAAACAATACATTGTGGTTCTAGTCATCTTCCTTGGAACCAGATGAAATCGATTTTAAGTCTAAATTATATTCAGTGGCGGAACCAGAACATTTTTAGAGGGATCAAAATATATCAGTAAAAAAATTTATTTATTGATACTTAAAGTGCTTCTTTTAAATTTATTTTGCCCAATTATAGTATTTCACAACATTCTATTCCAACACTTGTCAACCTTTAAGTTGTGACTCTAATGACTTTAAATACATATACATATATATATATATATATATATATATATATATTTTAATTTTTTCCGAACTATGAGACTATTAATCAAACTTTGAAGTTTTTAGTCAACTAATTAGCTACTTTTATAAATAAATTACAAATTATAATATTATATATTCAAAACATTATATTGTGGTTCTGGTCATCTTCCTTGGAGACGACTGAGAGAAGTCACTTAAAGCAAGAAAATGAATTAAGTTATTCTCATTTACAAAAAATTGATACCAAGAAATGATTAAGTCAGTAAGACAAATGAGTGCAATATTAATTAATTAATCATCAAACTTATTTAACATTATTTTATCTTATAGTAATATTGTTAATTTATTATGGGCGGAAAGACATGAGGAAACAAATAAATTAATACCATCTCATAACAAAGATCAAATTTATCTAACATTAGCATACTTCAGATTCCAGGGTTCCCCCTAGTTCCGCCTCTGACTATATTGTTCAATTTGTATTTTAGCATGTATTGTATAACAATGTTTTAGTTTTAATATTAATTGATTTTTATGACATATATTAATTTTTATCCATATATCAAACTTTGAAGATTAAAATTATGAATAAATCAAATTGCATTTCTTTATATATTTTTTTAAGTTGAGATTAGCAAATAAAGCGGGAGGAAAAATAAGTGTCTTCCCCACAAAAATTGTTTATAACTTTAGGGTTAAAATTGACAACCAACAACACTTGGCCGACAAAAAAAATGGAAGATATAGACTTTACCATACACACTCACTACCTTAGAATACCACTTCATTTATGTAATGTAATATCCAGTCAATGCCGCCACCATTTTGAGTGAATAATGATTTGAATAATTTAGTTGATTAGTTAGAAAGCGACCTCTAGCTAACCTCCATCCGTTGATGCTTTTGCTTTGACAACATAAACACTACAAACAACGCACCCAACTTTTCTTTCCAACCATTACTCACTCACAGGAGTGGTCAGCATGATGAAGTTAACTTTAGTCACTTGATCAATACAATATCGTCATATAGGCGAAAAATGATCTCTCTCTGCGTGTCAGCACTATATTGACCAATTGACCAATTTACCATGAAGTTAACTTCAGGTAACAGGATCCCTCACTCACTCGCTCACTCATTGACTCACTGCATATATTAAGAGAAGTAGTACTTCCACAATCTTTTTTTAATATCTCTGCATGTGGGGTCTATTATTTTTGTTAAAAAATAAGTCTCACATATGAAAATATTAAAAAATATTGCGGAAATATCAATTCTGCGAAAATATCAAAAATGGCTGCGGAAATATCAATTTCTTATATTAGTTACATTAAGTAGTAGAAACTAGGAATTGAAGTAGTACTAGTATTTAATTGTAATTTGTAGGTAGTAGTCTATTCAAACACTAGTGCTTTTAATTGGAAACTTTGTCACAAATTTTTTTTATTTTTAAATCTCTCCAGTCCTATATAATGTGGTTTATGTCATGATCAGTATAGGTGTTTCTGAATTTTTTTGTTTGGGCCCATCATATGTTTTTCTATTGGCTTAGACTTTCATATTCATGCCTAGCTACTTCAGCCACTACTATCATAGTTATTCCTACTTATGCAATTTGATTTAATCTTAATTTCATGGCTATCGACTTAGACGTACGTTCATACCCATGCCTAGTTACGTGTGCAATTATGATAAAGATACAATGAGTTTTATCAAATTTTAGAGTACAATAAAACAAAATAAAAAATTAGAAGGACAAAATTGTAATAAAATCAACTTTGTCAGGATAAAAGGGAAAAAAATGTGACGCAGCCTCAAAAGAACAATTATTTTATATATAGAGGTACCGATCTATAGCCACACAGTTGTAAAATTAAGAATATTTTATAACAGATTGTGATCGTCCAATCGTGAATCTAACGGTGAAAATAATACTCCTTCCACAATTTAATATAAGGATGCCCGAATTTCAAAAATTCCAAAAATACCCTTTCCATCCGCACTAATAAAGTGTGGATTCATGATTTTATAAAAAACGATGTGCTCGTTCCTCTCTCAAATTGCTCTCTATTCAACAAGACCCACTTTCTTTCTCCCTCCTCTCAATCTCTCATCTCTTCCTCATACGTTCTCTTCCATAGCCTCCAAACAATACGCAATATAGTCCTGCGTATTAGAGTAGTTTTCCATCTTCTTCCTCTTATTGTCAGTACAAGCAATGCATACCTCTATGTCAAAGCTTAGCTTTTAGTGAGACAGAGTAGAGAGTATTAGAATTTAAGAACGAATCACACAATAATCTCACTGAAAAATAGATGAAGAACGGAAAATAATAGATACACCATATATCCCATGTTCACTAATTTGACTAATGTTGCTTGTTTGATGCGTTTATTATAAATCTCACACGCTTTACAATGATCCACACACTAAATAATATTTTATAGTAACTAGAAAACTCTAGCGGCTATAACATGTTCCTTAAGCCTAGTAAATATTAGTAAAATTCATAAACGGACCACTAATAAATCTCCAAATCCAAATCCACATTACGTTTGGCTTTCCGACTACTCTGTCTCATTAGTTGAACTCGCAGAGGTATGAGGTAATCTCAATAGAAAGAAACAAAACTTATTCCCTTGCTCAAATCAGATGTATAATTGTACAACTGTCGTTATAACTTATTGTACAACCTTTATAATCAGATGTATAACTGTCGTTATAATCAGATGTGTAACTGTCATTATAATTTATTGTACAACTGTCGTTATAGATCAACCTTTATATATAGAGAGAGAGAGAGAGACCGAAGTCGGTTCAGGAACGGGCTGGTCCGTTAACGGATCAGTCCGTCGGAGAAACTCTTCATATATATATATATATATATATATATATATATATAACAAAATGCAAATGATTTTGAATTTTCCGTTCACACAATAAATCATCTGGGCTGTCTAAAATTTGAGATAAATTTCACCGTCGATGTAGGGACACAACTAGTATATATATATATATATATTATGTAGAAAAATTCCACCCTTACGCCATAAGTGTCAAGGACAGGAGCAATAGCATCAGCAAACACCGATCATTTGAAAATTTCAATCGCCAGTTTATTGCAAAAACTTTACAGCGACATGCCAACAACTTGATTCCTTCAGGCTTCAATCCAATTTCTTTCTATATATTTGTTTTTATGATGTGTCTTTTGTCTTTTGCTGATTAATTAAAAAGAGATGGAGACTATGGAGATAGGCACCAATGGTTGGGCCACCTTACTTGGAAGCTAGCTTTCTAATTCCACCTACCGACAAATATGGGGTTTAAATAGAAGTAGTTCCCTACTTCCCTTTATCCAAAACAAGCAAAAGACAGTAGTGCGCTTATTTTCCAATGATTTCTTATGCACGTAAACATCAAAGATTTAGCCTTTAGTTAACCCTTATCTGTTCTAATTAACATAAAGCTTTAAGTTAAGAGTAATACTACAAACACAAATTATTCTACAAATATTTTACAAATTGCTGATGTGGAGTATGTGACATACTCCACATCAGCATATTGATCAACAAATTGCTTCAATGTAGCCTTCGGCCCTACATAAAAAGCTGACGTGGGGTATGCCACATCAGCAGTTTATAAAATATTTATAGAATAATTTGTGTCTGTAGCATTATTCTTAAGTTAATGGTCGTACATATTTTTACCAATGACAAACTTGTTCTGATTTAAATAATTAATCATTAAAATTTTGTTTGTCACTATGTTCATCTTCTAAGTTAATGGTAGCTTATGAAATGAAATTTATTCTAAAATAATAAAAAAAAATTAAGAGATTACATAAAACTTAGGAATTTAATAATTAAATTATTGATGAAATTGTTGTTATTAAAGTGAATCGAGTACTGCGATATTTTAATTTTCAGCTAGACCTGGAAAAATGGGTGGTAACCCAATGGGTAGCCCATATTTGCCCACATTAAATGAGTTTGGGTTGATAGTTAAGAATTGAATGTTATAAATGGGTCTCGCCCACATAATAAGTTGATGGATGTGGGTTGTCAGTTGGACCTCAATTATATAAATTAACCTCATAAATTGATATTGTTAACGCCTGATTTTGTACGCCTGACGAAATCACCAAAAAAGTAGGCCAAAACAGCGCTAACGGTTGATTATATCGTTGTGAATTCAAACTCACGAAAATACACTCACATAAACATAAACATAAATAAAGAGATAAAGTATGAACACAAGAATTACGTGGAAACCCAATTGGAAAAAAACCACGGAGAGAGAGTAATCCACTATAATAATATTGGGAGTACAAGTTGTGTATTTGTGTTGTATCTCTTGTGCCCTGTGTATCATGATATCCGATAATCCTTGCTTGTAGCTGTATTTATAGAAATTACCTCCACCCGAATCCGTATTTATAGAAATTACCTCCACCCGAATCCAACAAAGAGAAGGACTCCTTATCCCTCCAAATAAGGAAACACAATCTTATTTTAATAAGGACTCTATCACTGTCACAATAAATACATATGGGTCGGACCATTAAATAGATTGGGCTACACCATGACCAAGCCCAAATAATCACATCCCAACAGATATAAATAAGGATGGTTAAAATTGGGATCCTAAGCATGATCATTTTGGTGGTCGACTAGATATATCATAGATAAGATGAAATTATGAAAACCAACACTAGCTAAATCATGAAAACAACGTCTTAATCATGGAATACCCAATACTGGGTCATGTAGTGCGTGTTATCCTTGAGCTTCTTCTTCTTCTTTTTTTAAATGTTCTTTGGTTCTTTCTCAATTTACATATAGACATGCATATAGTTCTTTGTTAATCCTCTAGTCTCTGATTCCTCCGATTCCTCCTCCGACTTTTCTTTCCTCGTTGAAAATTGAAATAAAGCCGACTGAAAATCTATACTATAATAAAGTAATAATTTAATTTAGAAATTTGGGTCATTGACTTTAAAAGGTTATAAATTAGATGTTTAGATTTTAAAATGCTTGGGTCACACGTAAAATAAGCCCAAAAAAAACAAAATAAGAAGAAAAAAAGGAGCAAAAAGCTCACTTTGCTCGATAGGATCATGCGATCCTACTACGATTCTACCAGATTTGCAATTTTACTTTGATCCGAATAGTTTTACTCGCATAGGATCGCAAACTATGATCCAAATCGCGATTTTAACAACCATGATATAAACTCTCAAAACGCACTTGTAGCACGATATGGAAAAAAATTATATCTATGTAAGAAATTAAGTTACTACCAATAATACTTTCAATCATGACTTTTTGGGTGAGATTGTAGTGGGTTAAGATGACTCAAGAAGATATTATTGGATTAGTGGTTTAAGACCTTGTTTGGATGAATTTGATTTGATTCGGATTTGAGATTTGATCCAAGATTTATTTCGCACTTGAAATTTGACCCGGGTTGTTTCATCACCGCACCGGTAATATGTATTATATATATACATAACGGATTTAAAACACTCTTCTTAAATAGCACTCTCTTAAATAACATTCATTTATTAAAACTACGTCGTTTTAGATATTCTTTTAAAAAATAAAATAATATTAAAATAGAGTGGTCACACTTGCTTTCCTTTTATTTATAAAAATACCACCTGCGGCCCCACTTGTTTTTTTTAAAAACAATTAAAACGACGTAGTTTTAATAAATGAGTACTATGTAAGAGAAAGTGCTATTTAAGATGAGTGTTTTAGATCCGTCCTCTATATATATAATATGTTTTTACTCATATATATAAATATATATATATATAGGGAGCATTTCAAGAGCATAACTCTTAAAAGACATAACAAGCATAACATCTTTAGCGACGGATCAAATCGTCGCATGTCCGTTATCATAGGTCCGTCCGACGTCATAGGTCTTATCCGACGGACAATATATAGCGACGGACGGACCTATGGCGACGGACGGATCTATGGTGACGCATTTAGCGACGATTTGGTCCGTCGATAAAGGAGAGTTATGCTCTTTAAAGAGTTATGCTGTTTAAGAGTTATGTTCTTGATCCTTACTATATATATATATATATATATATATATATATATATATATATATATATATATATATGTATGTATGTATGTATGTATGTATGTATGTATGTATGTACGGTGAGTACTTTGAGGTATTAGAATTTATCTCTGCCAAAGACATGAATGTTAAATTTCGCCTAACAAAAAAAAAGATAACTCACTTTCAATTATTAATTATTAGTATACTTGTTGAAAATCTTCATATTTATTAGTGAAACCTAATCCTGTATTTTGTTTTTATTTAAAAGTAAAGGCATTGCATTTAAAAAAGAAAAGCATCAAGGGAAATTGACTAAAGTATTCACCCATGACTAAGCAGTTTATGTCGGATTAGAGAGCACTTAAGATACTCCAAATTTAATGTTTTGAGAATCTAGACAATTTTTGTAAAATTAACGGATAGAATATTTTTTATGAATAATTAACTAAAAATATATCAAATTTACGCAATTTGGGAGGATAAAAATTGTATGTAATCTAAGCTTAACCAACACTCATCATCATATAATTAAATCTGTTGATTCTCATGTTTTCTCTCACTCCAAATTGTGGGCCCTCATCAACCAATAAAAAGTTAGGCAAGTTAGCCAGATTAGGCAAAAAATGAAAGGAAAAAAAAAAGGACAGTTAGGCGAAGAAAGAAAAAAGAAATTAGGCAACTCATTTTATTTTTCTTCCGAGTTTGCACTATAAAAGGGGAGTTACCCCTTCATCTTAACACACAAAAAATATAAGTATTTCTATTATTATATTGTGAATATTTCTTTTGAGTATAAGAATACTTTGAGTGTAGTTTATAGTGCAAGATTTTCTCAAAATAATATTCGGTATACCAGTCAAATCTAGTTTCTACTAAGATAAAGGATGTTATTTTTTTTCAATATTCGTAGATGATATTATTTTCTTTCATATTCATATTATGAAAGTGATATTATTGCATTTCATATTCTTAAATTTAAACTTACTATGGTAAGTATTGTTTCTATAATTCTTGGAATGATTAGAAATTTTCTAAGGTTTGCGTTTCATCTAATATCATTTCACTGGATTATTGGTTTGAACTTTCTTAGCAAATTTTAATATTTTCATGTCGGGGTACTATTCATTCGGGGTACTATTCACGATAAAAATTAATTTCTTTTTTGTCCAAATTATTTTTAATATATGAATATCATTCTTGAATTTTACTCCACAATTAATTATTATGTTGACATTTTGAACATTCTTGAACTTAGATAAATTAAATTATAAATCTCTAATATTTATCCTTGATCTTACTTGATTCGTTCTTTATATCATTTTTTATCATCCTCAGTCTTAAATTGTAGTGAAAGTTATCTTTGGCCCGTAGTGCAAAGATGAACTGTTGATTGATGAATATATTTGGCCCGTAATGCAAAGATGAACTGTTGATTGATAAATATTTTTGGCTCGTAGTGCAAAGATGGAAAGGTGTTTGACATGATCATGACCACTGGTGATACAAATAAATATTTTTGGCTCGTAGTGCAAATGTAAGACCCCAACTTTTATGAATAAAGATTTAATTTTCTTTATATATTATTTCAAAATAGTAAGGTGTTGTTTTGATAAATATGAAAGTTATGGGTGAAATGTGCAAACATTTTTAAAATGAGCAAAGTGGTTATAAAATATTCTTGTTGTCGGGGAATATTCGTTTGGTCGTGGAATATTCTTGTTGTCGGGGAATATTCGTACGACGGCGCAGCTATTTGT
This sequence comes from Panax stipuleanatus, assembly GCA_020205555.1. NCBI lineage: Eukaryota > Viridiplantae > Streptophyta > Magnoliopsida > Apiales > Araliaceae > Panax > Panax stipuleanatus. Next base: position 8,159,606 of record CM035122.1, on the reverse strand, counting down.
GGGCCCCCACAACGGAATAACTGTCGGATATAGAAAGCAACAGAAATAACTTTTTTATAAAATAATGGCGTGGTTGTTACCGTTAGTACTGTTGAAATACCCGGTGATTAAAATACAGTGATACACGGTATTGCATAGTAGCACACGGTATTGCACAGTATTTCGAATTATTGAGTCTTTCGTGAGAAGCCATTACTCAATTATTGTTACAGTAATTACTGTTCAATATTTTATATTATTGACTCAATAATTGCTACGTTGATATTTTATATTATTGACTCAATAATTGTTACATTGATATTTTATTGACTCAATAATTGCTACGTTGTCATTTTATATGATTGATTCAATAATGGCTACAGTTGATATTTTGTAGTATTGATTCAATAATTGTCGTTGCACAGTATTTCACGTTATCAACTCAATAATTCATATTATTTGAATAATATTATTAGATAGCATTATTGACAATGTCTAAGGAAGTTCTGTCTAGGATGGGTTATTTAATTGCGCGCCAGTAAGGAGAAGTCCTTATCGGAAGGCCCCCTCTGTCCTGGAACGACCTGGTTGTTAATATTGTAGTTCTATAATATTATTTGTGAATAATTAATTATTAATTTATATGATAAGAAAATATTTATTTTGTGGATATTAAAGAAGGAATTGGCGCTGGTGAGTTTTTATCAATATTTTGGTGTGAGAAATCATCTGTTTTTGAATTTCGGATAATTTATGTTTGGAATTTGGAAAAACTTTCTTCTGCAAAGTTGTAGAGAATTAAATTTCCTATGGAAGGACATAGAATTTGTATTTTTCTGACAAATGGGCTATTTGTTATGAATTATTGAAATTTCGAAAAATATTTTTTTTTTTATGGGCGGGCCCCACTTTTGTTGGAAAAATATTTTAGCAGCCAGGCGGCGGAAATTTTGAAAAAATAATATATTTTATTCATTTAGTCTCCTTTGGCATCCTAAGCTTTTCCTATAAATAGGGTGCTTAGGTTAGAATTGAAAATCACACCAGAATCAGAAGTTCTCTCTCTATAATATCGAGCGTATTTTTGTGAGTATTTCAATACTTTGAGTATTAGTATTCAGTGCAAGTTTTCTTCGATATTATATCCGATATTCCAGTCAGAGGTACTATCTTTTTGAGGTAAGGGATGTTATTTCTTTCGTAAATGATGTTATTCTTTTCAATATCATTATACAGAAATATTGTCATGGATTTTATGTTGAAATTCTTACTTTTTTCCGTCGGGGTTACTATTCACGTATACGACACTATTCACGTATACGGCACTATTCATGGAAAAATTTATTTTTCTTCTATTTGTCCAAATTGCTTATTAAGGTTACTATCTTTGATTGTATCCAAGTTTTGAGCTCTATTCTTGAATTTTGCTCCAAAATTGATTATTACGAGGTATTTTTGAATTGGATATACTAAAGTGCGAATCCTTGATCTTTGTCTTTTATCTCACTGGATTCGTTCTTTAAAATATTTTTCATCATTCTCAGTCCTAAAAGGTGATGTAACTGAATATCTTTGGCCTGTAGAGCAAAGATGAATGATTACTTGATGAATATCTTTGGCCTGTAGAGCAAAGATGAATGATTACCTGATGAATATCTTTGGCCTGTAGTGCAAAGATGAATATTTGATTCGAGATGTATATTGATTGATGTTACAGGGATAAAATATTGATGATGGACTTTTAAATCATAGAAGATAGTAGACTTCATTCTCTGCTTAACTCTTCTAATGATTTGTTATTTTCGCTGCGAATATTGATCTAAGATTGGTTGTCCATTATATTTTATCTGATTTATTGAAGGCTAACGATAATTTATTTTTCATTATCTTAGTCATAATATTCTTTACTGAGCTAGTTGAGCTCACCATTTTCATCTGTTGTCCTCTTCAGGAAATGAGAATGTTGCGGGAACTAGTCGGGGGATAGAGTGATGGTCCGAGTTAGAGCAGTAGTAGTCCTCACTATTTCTGATAAATAGTGTGATAATAATTGTAATGAGGACTTAGTTTGAATCTTAATATTTTCTACATATTTGTATTGAGACTCACAGTTGTGTGGTCGTATTTTGCACGACCGTATGATATAAAGTTTGTATTTAAATTCTGTACCATGTATTTGGCGACTCAGAATGGGTTAGGTTGAATGGACCTATTCTAGGGGGGCGTCACAGCAAAGATAAATTATTGATTTGAAATATTTTTTGATTAAAGGGATAAAATATTGATGATGGACTTTTAAATCATAAAAGATAGTAGATATCATGCTCTACTTGATTCATCTAATTGATTGCTATTTTCGCTACCGTTGTTGATCTAAAATTTATTGTCCATTGTATTTTATCTGATTTGTTATTGTTAAAGGCTAAAGATAATTTATTCTTCATTATATTGGTCATAATATTCTTTATTAGGATAGTTGAGTTCACCATTTTCTTTTATTATTCTTCTCAGAAAATGAAAATATTGCTGGGACTAGCTGAGAAATGGAGTGATGGTCCGAGATAGTACTATAGTAGTCATCACTATTTTATAAAATAATGTGATAATAATTGTAATGATAACTTAATTTGAGCGTTGATATTTTCGTATTAAATACAACATATTATCTGTATTGAAGCTCACAGTTTGTGTGGTCGTATTTTGCATGACAGTTTAATATAAAAAATTTATATTTAAATTCTGTACCATGTATTTGGCGACTCAGAATGAATTGTGTGGATCTATTTTAGGAGCGTCACAATACCCCTTTAGTCTATAATATATAACATTCACTACTCATAATATAGTTCACCAACTAATATCTAAAAATACTTTTAATATAATATCTAATACATCCTTCAAATTATAATGTTTAATATATCCATTAAATATAAATTTTTATATTATAATTTTTACTTAACTTGATCTAATTAATTAAATTATGAATTTGAGCACTAAATAACATAAATATCAAAAAATAATAAATATTTATTTTATAAGGAAAATAAAGTATACACTTTTTACTAATTAAATTTCTCAAAAAATAAAATTTATGTAATATACATTCAAATATACATTTTTTGGTAAAATTTTAATTGTCATAAAAATACAAATCAACGCAAAAAAAATTATAATTATTTTCCCCAAATATTACTTATTATTATAGAATGAATCTTATCATTCATATAAAAAATATTAAAAATTATATTAATTATTTTTCTCAAATATTAAACTAAACATAAGTCACACTTGGACATAACTATTTACAGTAAAAATGACAAATGTTGTTACTCAAAAAAAATATATATTTAGAGAAAAATCTTTTTACAAGATAAAAGTAGTAATAAATATTATTATATTTTTTTATTCAATATTGCACAAAAATAACACCAAATGTATACTAAAAAATGTAATCAAAATCATAAACATTCTAAATTTTGACATATACTTAAGAAAATTTAACATATAAAAATCATAATATGAAAATAAGAATTAAAATAATAATTTTTCTTTTTAAACACCGAAAACTAAACTATCAACATACTCAATCACTCTAACTAGAACACCTCCATTAATAATTTAATTTAAATTTTTAATATTTGTATCACTTATCAAAAAATATGTATTAATTAAACTAAATTATTTGAATGAGAAAATCTTAATTACAAATAAAATTATAATTAAAATATATTTTATTAAAAAAGAATAATTAAACATATATATATATATATATATATATATATAATTCAAGAATTAAAACTTGATAACATACAAGGATAGATATGTAACTTTATCTATTTAGTCAACCTTAAAAACTTACAGGGGTACTAACTGTTACTTAAAAAAGTAGAGTGGATGTGAGTGTTATTATGATTATCTAGTGGGGGTGTTACTGTATTTTACTCAAAATTAAATTTATACTCGGATTCGAATTGTATTTAAAAACTCTACTCAAATTCAACTCGACTTGAATATTCATTACTCGAATTCAATCCGACTCTGATCGAATTATATTCAAACTACTCGTGAGCTTCTAAATCAAGCTCAAATTCGAGTTTTCACATAATAACTAGCTTTATAATAAATATATTATAAATTGAATTTATTATTTTACTTAGAAATGAGAAAATATATTAACTATTACACTTTACAAATACAAAATTCAATTAAAATTAAAATTCAAAACAAAACCAAACAAAATAATAATAATAATATATTATAAGAGAATGTATCGAGTATCTAATCAAATATGTATCAATCGAGTATGTATCGAATCATAATCGATAATTAGAATAATTTGAATTTTAAACGAGTCAAGTATAACTTTACTTAAATTCTACTCGTATCTTTATTCGAACTATTTTTTATACTTGAATTTAGAACTTATGCAAAACTTAGTTCTAGTCTATGTTGAATTTGTGGTATTTATAACTAAATAATGCTACTATACATAAATTCTTTTACATAACTCTCACATACACACATATATATATATGTGGGTTCCGTATGTCAGGCGAGAACTCACAGTATATATATGTGTGTATGTGAGAGTTATGTGATAGAAGTTATGTAATAGTAGCATTGCTCTTTATAACTTCAGTTGCATTTTTGATTCTGTTGAATGGAAGAAAATGTGATTCTCTTTATATTATCTCCGTCTTGTTGAAAAAAATATATTTGTTGATTCTATTTTATGAGTATTAAGATGCGTCATTTTTCACTGAAAATAATTATGGGTAAATTTTGATATTGGGTAAATATAGTTAGTTAAAAGAATAAGATTGAAATTTTCAAATATTTTTTTCATGCATAATTTAATTAAAGGAATTGATATTTTTATATGAAAAAATGATATTTTTATATGATTTCTTTTATATGAATAATGAATAGATTCTACATCTATATAAAAAAAACTCATATAAAAATATTATTATTTTCACGTAAAAATATCAGTTTCTTTTTATTAACCGAATCAAGTTAAAAGAAAGTGAAATATATATAAACTATTATTAATTTTAAAGACATCAGCCATCATAATCTGAATAGATAATTGCGTACACACTAATCTAAGAATATTATTAGGCAATATTAAATAATCTAGTTGACAACTTGACATCAACAGAAAATCATTAATCGAGGAAGCATGTACAGTATATTGATTGGCAAATTGAAGAACACAAATTTGAAGGCCATGGGAGAAGAAGAAGAAGATAATGGTCTGACCCAGTTATTGGTGCCCAACTCAACCTTCTCTTCTTCAACTCCATCAGCTGGGAAGCATTCCCTCAACCGCAGTGGTTCTTTCTCATACCTTATTAGTTCTTACAATTTACTCTACTGTTTTCTTTCAAACTATCATCCAGGAAATATCAATTTTTCATCGCTGAGATATTAATATCTGATTTTACTTGCTGGGTTTTTTTTTTCTTCTTTCAATTTTTGGTTTTCTCTTTGTTTATCAATTTCTTTTTATTTATTTCTTAATATCTTTTAAGAAATATCCGGGCATAATTATTCCTTAATGAATAATTTGATAATTGTTATTATGAATCATGACTTTTTGGGTGAAATTTTGGTGGGCAAAAATGAAGAGAGCAGATACTATTGAGACAGTGGATTGAGCCTTTGGTACGTTATAATTTGATTCGAACTTGGGATTTGACTTGGATTGTTATAACGAGGATATTGGTTAGATTAAGTTATGGATGATGGTTTTCGTGCTATAATTGAATAATTATTAATGAAGATCTTAATTACGATTTGTTATTATTGAATAATTCATTGATTTAGATGTTTATTGTGGCGATGAAGGAAATATATGGACTGCTGTGGCACATATAATAACAGGAGTGATAGGGTCAGGGATACTATCCTTGGCCTGGAGCACGGCACAACTTGGGTGGATTGCTGGCCCATTATCCATTTTAGTCTTTGCATGCATGAGCCTTATTTCTGTATTCCTTCTCTGTGAATGCTACCGATCTCCCGACCCTGATTATGGACCCTCCAGAAATGGCTCCTATATGGAAGCTGTTCAGATGATCTTAGGTGAGAAAATGGCTTCATGACATTCCTTCTAACTAACTAGCTAACAATCCCATAGCTTATTTAAGCAGAAAAACCAAGTGTATTTTTTATGATAATGACATTAATCTAAGTCAACAATGTTGGATTAGGCATCTAAGAAAGAGAACTGGATGATCCTTTTTCAGTCAACAGGAATTTTGGTATGAAGGTTCTGCTCTAATGCTACGTTTGGATTAATAGAATGGAATTGGTGAAAGAATGGAATGGAGAAGGGAATAGAATGGAAAGTGGAATGATTCATTCTATTTCTGACTGGAATGAGTCATTCTATACGGCCCTCCTTCAAGGAATAAAATTCACAAATTTGGCATGAATGGGAATGATTCATTCCATTCTAATAGAAGAACCAAACACAATATTTTTCATTCCTATAGGAACGAGTTATTCCATTCCCTACCTTCATTCCTACAATCTAAACGTAGCATGAATTCGTTACCTGATATTGATAGTTTGCACATATTTAACATGACAAAGGGTTAAAAGTTTAAAAAGTAACAATGCGCTATCTCGGAAACTTAATTGGGTGAGATTATAATGAAATAAAAAGTAGTATATTATTATTCCTGCTATTTGTATTACATAGTTTACTCTTTACCTTGGTTGTGATTTGCATGTATCAAATATTTACATACATTCACATGACTACATATGTGATACTGTTTTGTCCAAATCGTAGAGGGTGACTGAATGAAGAGAGCTAATGTGGTGGTTTTAATAACTCTCCTCAGCATACTGTTAAAGCCTAAAAGGAGTTTCATTTGATGGTTCAGTTAGTTGGCACAAAATAATCTGTAATAAAAAAGCATATGGAATTTCAGGAAATAGGAGGGCGCAGCTTTGTGATATTTTGCTTCGAATAAATTTTTACAAGACTGGAGTTGTCTATGTCGTTACATCTGGAATCAGCATGAGGTATATTTAATAAGCCACTCCTTGCTCGCCGTAACTAATTACTATCCCGCAAAAGTTCAAATTACTTTTCTAGTTTCGATTTATCATAAACATAACGACCACGTATGATGGATAGAATAACTTTGATACTGGCGTATGTTTCTAATGATTTATCAGTCAGTCTGAGTGACTCAATTACATTCATTCACACTATTCATTTTGTCAAGAAGTTGTTAATTATCTATGTTTTTGTAATTTATACAGAGCAATTCAGCAATCAAACTGTTATCACAAGGAAGGGCACAGAGCTGCTTGTGAATACGGAAATACTTCTTATATGCTTTTATTTGGATTCGTTCAAATTATAGTTTCCCAGATACCTGATTTTCATAATACGAAGTGGCTCTCCGTTGTTGCTGCTGTCATGTCCTTCACCTATTCTATAATTGGATCGGCACTTGGCTTGGAAAAAGTAATACGTATGGTCCATAAAAATAATTTCCATGTTTGTTTTGTTGTACTCGAGTATAAGTTTTTGCAACATGTTAATATTGGTTGAACGCAATTGAGCCTGAAATCGCAGGACATGGTCAAATTAGAGGTAGCATCCAAGGGGTTCCGGCTTCTACTACAGCTCAAAAAGTATGGACAGTCTCTCAAGCACTCGGAGGCATTGCTTTTGGCTTTTCTTACTCGTTAATTCTTCTTGAAATACAGGTGCAGGCAGCAATGTTAATAGACTGAATTTTCAAATAAGAAATTGATAATATATAGTACTGAAAAAATTAAATGGGGAAAACTTCCATATTGTGAAGGACACTTTGAGATCACCTCCACAAGAGAAGGTCACGGTAAAGAAGGCCGCTACAATATCAACCAGTATTACAGCATTCTTTTACCTCTGCTGTGGAGGATTTGGCTATGCGGCCTTTGGGAATTCTACTCCGGGGAACATCCTGACTGGATTTGGATTCTACGAACCGTATTGGCTTATTGACTTTTGCTAATGCTTGCATTGTTCTCCATTTGGTCGGAGGATATCAGGTAATGAAAGCTGCATATTCCTCAACTATGGCCTAATTGTTCTCCCAAAAATTGTCCAAATTGTCATTTATGTGGATTTAGAATGCAAGTTTTTGGTTGAATTACACATGTCCCTCCAAGTTGCTAGCTAGTTTCATTCATTGTAGCCCCTCAATTGGCAAAATGAACACTTTACATTCCCATAGTTGGCACTTGTGCTCAATTTTGTTCCTTAGGCTGATTTTTTCCCAGTTTCGAGTCATGCCCTGGCCGCGTGCATTTTTTCAATAATGGTATATTTGTCTTTTGACTATATAAAGTCGAAGCCTCTGTTAGCTCCTGGCACAACCCTACAGGAAATCTCATATAGCTAAAAGACAATTATACCCTCATTCATATATGCGTAGGCTAGCACATGACTCGAAATTGAGGAAAAATCAGCAATTGAGCATAAGTGCCAATTATGGGGATGGAAGTGTTCACGTTGCCAATTGAGTGTTATGAATACCAATGTGAGCTTGTCATATGGGGGGCAGATCCCACATTGGTAGTATGGTTGATTTAGGCTTCAACATCCCCTCTTGGATATAGCTAGTTTTTCAGCAGAAAATAGGAGTTTGAGTCCAGATTTAAAATATGGGGGGGGGGGGGGCAATGTAAAGTAGAGTGCTAGTAAAGTAGAGGGACAAATGTGTGATTCAGCCATATTTGATGACCAACTTTTGACATGCAGGTATTCGGCCAGCCACAGTTTGCACTTGCAGAAAGATGGTTTGTTGAGAAGTTCCGGGACAGTGCATTTGTATGTAGAAACTTTAGTTTGAAACTTCCGTGGTTGCCGGAGTTTAAACTAAATCTTCTAAGGTTGTGCTTCCGGACGGCTTACGTTGCATCGACAACTGTAATTGCAATGATCTTCCCTTACTACAACCAAGTTGTGGCAGTAGCAGGAGCTTTGACCTATTGGCCCTTGATTATATATTTCCCGTTGGAAATGTACTTGGTGCAGAAAAATATTAGGCCGTGTACGAGGAAGTGGGTTGCTCTTCGTATGTACAGCATTATTTGCTTGCTTGTGGCTATGTTTGCCTTGGTTGGGTCAATTAAAGAACTTATAAGGGCAAAATACGAGTAAAATATGTTGTTTTTTAAGTTATCAAGGATGTCAAGAGAGGAAATAATGTATATATTTGTTTTCATATTGGAATGTTAAATAGCATTTCTGTAAGATTACCGGTACGTGTTTAGAAAGAAAGAAAGAAAAAAAGGTACATATTTGTAGAGAATAAAAAGGGACACCTGACCATTAGGGTTGAGGCAAATGTCAGACCATTCAAACTTTTCAGAATTAAATAAATGGAAAAGGATATATATTGGAAAAATTTATAGGAATTTTTTGATTGTCAGTTATATAGATAAATATTAGAGAAGAGGTAATCTTTTGGAGATGTGTAACAAGTGGAACTATTTTATAATTTTATCTAGTCGCATGTAATGATATTGTTACACTCCAGTCCCACATGGGAGTGGTTAGCATGAAGTGGATTTCATGCTAAGTTCACTTCATGCCCAATACAGTGCTGACACATAGGCGGAGAGATCACCTTTCTGCCTATTGAGCATGAAGTGAAATTACCATGAAGTTCACTTCATGCTGACCGGATCAGTCCCGCATCGAAAGATATGAAAAAAATTTGTATGATCTTTTGAAGTGAATTTGTGGTGGGCTAAGAAGATGCTATTGATCAAGTGGTTGAAGGTTTTATTTTGCTCGGAGATCCGGAGGTATTTAATTCGATTCAGACTTGGGATTTGACCTGAGATTTGATTCGGACTTGGAATTTGACCCGGGTTGTTAGCGCGGAAGTGGGGAGGTAATAGTCCGTGGTTTAAGACCTTATTTGGATAAATTTGATTCGATTTGAACTTAGAATTTGACTCGGGTTGTTTCTCAATTGTAATTTCGTACAATTTATCGCAATCCAGAGCAGGACTCCCAAATAAATTTAGTTTGATTAGATTAACTTAGTAGAGACCAACCAATCTTGAAGGAAAGCTTTGTAATGCAATATTTTAAAGTCACGGAAACAAGAATATGATTTTTATTTTTTCTTCCCCAATCAAGATTCAAGATTTAAGATTTTTTAAGATTGTTATTATCTCCATCCAACAAATTTGTGTGTGTAACCTCACGTGGAATCAAACCGAGTGTCTTTTTGTGTGAGCAGTCCAGTCAGTCACATAAGCACAAGCAAGTCAACCACACCATGACACCAACAGAGAGAGAGAGAGAGAGAGGAGTTGACCGGGCGTCTTGTGGGTGAGCTACCGGCCACTGTCTCACACGCTCAGCGGCGTTGAATTTTTAATCAAATCATGCACAACCTCCCTCCCTCCCTCCACACCATGCAGTGGATTTCTTTCTTTCCTTCTTTCTTTCTTTTTTTCCCAACTGTAACTCAAAATCACCCTCTCTATTTATTTAAACCACACCCTCACAAACTGCAAACAAACAAACCAAACCCCACCCCGAGTTTTCTATTACTTGCTCTTTCTTTAAAGAAAATGTTTTGATGCGGTTAGAGAATTAATTAATTTCTAGTTTAACAACTGAAACCCATTGTCCCCCCCCCCCCCCCCCCCCCAAGGGTAGTATTCTCCTTAATTTAAAGGAAGGAATTGAAGGGTCGAAATGGGACGCATCCCATTGTTGCGAGAAGGAGAATGTCAAGAGAGGACAGTGGACTCCTGAAGAAGACAACAAGCTCTCTTCCTACATTGCTCAGCATGGCACTCGTAATTGGCGCCTCATCCCCAAGAATGCTGGTTGGTCTTGATTTCTCTCCCCCACCCCCAATGTGGTTGCTTATTTGTTTATATATCCATTCTAGTCCACCACCTAATTTGTTCGTTTTCAGGTCTCCAAAGATGCGGGAAGAGCTGCAGGCTGCGCTGGACTAATTACCTCCGCCCTGACCTAAAGCACGGCCAATTTACTGCTGAAGAGGAACACGCCATTGTCAAGCTTCATTCAGTTGTTGGCAACAGGTATGTATATATATGTTTGGATTGCATCATTCGGGTTCGGGTGGGGGTGGGTGGGGGTGGACTCATTCCTATGGATCTAGATTCATTCCAAACAGTTGCAAATGGGCAGTCTATGCAAATAAGTTGCAATTTATATAGAGACCTAGATTTCATATAACCTTTGTTATACTAGTATTATTATACAAATCCAACTCTATGCTATATAAAATGCAACTTATTTTTATATACTATCCAAATGGACTGCCTGGAATCAAGATCTCATTCCTAGAGAAAGAGAAACTAAGAACAGTATGTTTTGGTTGTTCCAAATATGTGAATTTCATTCTTTAGGTAAGGGGACGGAATGACTCATTCTAGTCAAAAATGGAGTGAATCATTCATCTCCGTTCCATTCCTTCAATTCAAACGTACCATTGTAGATATATATCAAGCATTTTTCCTCTTCAGCTTCTATAATATGTATCAATTTCCCTCTAGTTCTCTCTTCCCCCCCCCCCCCTTTTTTAACTAAACCGTTGTGTTCTAAATTTGGGCACAAACGTACAGATGGTCGCTAATTGCTGCTCAGCTTCCTGGACGTACAGACAATGATGTAAAAAATCATTGGAACACTAAGCTCAAGAAGAAGCTTTCCGGGATGGGAATTGATCCCGTGACTCATAAGCCCTTCTCCCACCTCATGGCGGAGATAGCCACCACGCTAGCTCCGCCACAGATGGCTAATCTGGCGGAAGCCGCTCTAGGCTGCTTTAAAGATGAAATGCTCCACCTTCTTACCAAGAAACGCATAGACTTCCAGCTGCAGCAATCTCCAGGTGGAGCAACCATGAACACCAATGCAGCTGCTGCTTACATTAGCAGTAAGCAAGAGGTCAGAGACGATAATACTATTGATAGGATTAGACTTGGTTTATCAAGGGCAATCATTCAAGAGCCAGAAATGATACCCTCAAACAAGCCTTGGGACTCGGCAGGAGCAACATCTGCGAGCTTTGCATGCAATGCTTTCCCTGCATCTGTTTCCGGATTTCACTATGGCACTTCGTCATTTGGGAACGAAGGAGATGCGTCTCCATGGAGTCAGTGCACTGGGAGCACATGCCCAGCAGGAGACGAGCAAGGCCAGTTACAGGGGAAGCTTAAAGATGAAAATGGGGAAGATTCTGGAGGAAAAGAAACAAGAGATGGATCCAGTATTTTCAATTCAGATTGTGTATTGTGGGATTTACCATCTGATGATCTGATGAACCCTATGGTTTGAACTAAATAAGATGACAGATCAAAGAGGCCAAAAACATCTATACAAACAATTACATAATAAAGTTTTGGCAATGATATAGACACAGATGTAAATAAAACCTCATATGGATTATGATAATATATTTAGAAAACAAGATAAGTTTTTCCAATTATTTTGTTCTATCTTTTCCTTCTGTATTGTCTGTGCTATTTCCTTCTCCTATTTGGGGGGGGGGGGGGGGGGGGGGCAAAATATACACTAAGCGAAGTACGATGACGAAGAGGATGTATCAGCCAGAACCTGCAAGTTTTGGCGAGGGCAAAAGATTAAATTGATGAAGCTATTCCCTAAATCATTATTTTAAGGTGAGGTTATATGTGGAAAGATGTTCAATGTGAATCTACCTCAAGTTGCTCTTCAGTAAATGAATCTTTTTGAACAGTCCATGTATCTGCATGGGTTCGCCGGAATTCCGCAACCGCTTTTGTAACAGTAGATTTCACAGGAGAGGGCTCCCCCACAAATTGTGCGAGTAAGGTAACATGATCCGGCAACCAACTGCAACAACATGATGCTTATAATCATTTAACAGAACATCACCAATTAGCGAGCATCAACTCAATCAGTCTTTCCAACTAAAAAACCCATCGTTATAAATCCATTGTAAGATGATCTTCAACATGAATAAAGGGTAGAAAATGGACAGCAAAATGAAAAAGAGTTTCTCATTCTCCAAACTTCTTTTGTACTTCAAATCAGAGATCTATAATGAACTGATAGTTTCTGATTTAAGGTATGCAAATTTCTGTAACTAAGACATTACTGACAAGCTATCCTCACCAGAATGGTTTGTTGAACCACAGCTAATTATCCAAATACTGTAAGTTATTATAAAAACTTTATTGATCAATAGGGTTGTAATGTGAATCAGATGCATCAGTAAAGTTTTGGAAGTGTAATTTGTCATGAACAAAAAATTATGAAATGTATTTTAATATGAACCTCTGGCTTTGACAATTTTGAACCACACAGTCCTTGACCCAGCTAGAAAGCTACTCATTACCTGCTCTTAGATAGTGCAGATATGGTTGAGGCTATAACCGGAGCTTAGTCCGTGAACTTCACCAGAAAAATAAAAAAGGAATCTACGAACCTTTTTTTGCTTTTATACTTTTTGGGAGAGTGGAGATTGGAATGATTAGGAGGGGGAGAGAATTTCCAAACCAATGACAGACAATCTTTTGTTTGACCAAAATCATACCTGGGCATATCATAAGGAACAGATAATACAGAAGCTGCCAAAGCAAGAACGAGACCATGCGTTGAAGCTATGGACTGACCAGAACGCAAGCTTCTGCAGTTGCAAATTGGGTATTAGAGTAAAACATAACAATATTTATGAAATACCGAGTACGTAAAAGCACGAAGTGGGTAGTTACAACTTATATAGATCAATGCAGGTACCTTCTAATCAAGGAACACAAAATGATGTGTAGCATATAGAAAATGCACATTTCAAGGATTGATTGCATGTTAATGTTAAACTGTTAAGGAAAATTAAAAGGCACAGCCTAATGAAACAAATAAAAGATCAGATCATTTAGTTTTATAAATGCACAAACAAAGATCTTTTTCTAGAAAATGCACCTCATAATGCAATAAAATGAAAGAAAATGTTTGTATATGAAATTACCAATAGATGAAATTAGTTCTTGTCCCCCAATACATCTTTGAACGAAAGATTATATATGTCCAATTTGAATCAATCTCAATTAATCCCTCGTTACTGCTCAACAGAGAAGTAATAGGTAGGGATGACAGGATTTGGAGTTTTGGACCCGTGACATTTTGTACCCAAAAGTCAGAATATCAAGAAATCAACATGACCAAAAAAGTTTAACCAGTGAGATTACCTCTGCTTTCTCCTCTTCTGTATGAGTTTTGCTTCTGTGTAAGCTCTCCCACGGAAGTCTTCAGCAAGATTTCCATCTTCACCTTTCATTAGGCCAGCTAAAACTGCAGCAGCGTGCTCTCTTACCTGAGAATGAATTAACTAATTCAGTTTAAAGTGAAAACATCCATCCAGCTTAAGGACTTTGGTCACAAGAGATCTTTCAAGAAGCTCCTTGAAGATTTCTTTGGTAGATGGTTGAGGATCATTACTAAACTCCAAAAGGCAAGTAGCTAGACTAGTGATCCAGCCACACAATTGAACTAATATGTAATAGGAATCTTCGCAATAGATATATGAAGATATCATTATAACACATATAATTTAACACTTCATAATTCTACAAGCACGACAAAACAAGCAAGTCTTCATTAGTTACGTTCCCATACTATCCTCTAGAATCATGGAAAATTTTAGAGAGAATCTATAATCATATCAGAAACAGATACTTCTTAGACTTTCTTAGCATATTGTCAGAATTTTCTTGCATGTTCTCCCGTATTAGAAACTGGCTGTGTAAACTTCTTGGGCACTGCTTAAATACTTCCCAAGGGATGAGCTGTGTGCATATACCTAAGAAGGCACCATATGATATTTTTGGAAGAACACCCTAATGAATACACACTTCTATGCATCCTTGTAAGAAACTTCGCATCATACACATGGGGCACACAAGTCATCCAGGGGATGCACAATACAGAAAAACTACAGATAGATGTACATAGATGTAACGAGAAGGTAGTAGAATATTTGTATTAAATATAAACTTAAATATAATGATATTTCAGAGAATAATCATTTACAAGTTCAGTCCTTGCCATTTTTTGTCCTAGTTTTCCAAAATTTGAGGCTACGATGTATCATATGTATATGTAATTATGTATAGTGTTCATGATTGAGCAACCTAGTTCATCCAAACATATATTTAAAAGCAGAACTTCTCCAATATAAAGCAGCAAGAAAGTTTACGGCAATGCTATTAAGCTGCGGAGCTCATTGAGGTATAGAGTCTAGACCTCACAGTCATTGGATGCGCTAAGCCTCAGTTCTCATGCATGATCCATAGGCTGTTAGGTCAACAGCTCACGGAGCTAAAGTACAATGTCAATATGGTTGAATACCACGTGGTGGAGTTAAAGTACAGAGTCAACATAGTTCTTTATCCATCATAAATGTGACGAAGAGGTTTTCCTTTATGTCCCAGCTTCCCACTATCATGTAGAAGAACAGAATAATGCTCCTGATCCTGCGTCTCTGGATGTGATTATGTGAATATTTTTTTTAATCAGCGATGTGATTATGTGAATGCAGCATTCCCCCTTTTACTTTTCAATTAATCTTTTCACTTATCACTTTATCAGTGCAATGACACTCTAAGTGAATTGAAAGTTCCTTCTTTTATTTTTCAATTTTCCAGTCATCCAGATTTATTCAGCCATCAGTTTCTATACAACTTGATTTTGTCAATTCAAGCTCCATCATTCCCAACAAAAGAGAACGATGTGATGAAAAAAGAACTGTGACGTATTTGGAATGAAGACCACAAGGAAGTTGATTAATCACTCTTAAGGGAGCATTTAGAAGGGGTAGTCATTCTTAACCATGTCACACAAAGTAAGTGAATCTGTTGAACTTTAGATCTAAAAGGCAAGGACAGCAGTCAAAGACACATCAAACATTGAGCCAAATGGAACAGTGTGCAAGTAAAATACATTGTGCAAGTACAAATGGGACAATTGTTTAAGTACTTCACTTTTGTTCCCAAAAAAAAAAAATATTTTCAAATTTGCATAAAATAATCAAACATAAAGGTCATTATGGAACGAAAGGAGTACTCATGAAGAAGTGATCAGCCTGAGAAAATATTAATATTGAGCATATTGTAGAAAAATGACGGCCATTAGTCGGTAGAATCACCCATTCTTTATGAAGTATGAGCAAAGTTGGACAAGTAGTTTCATATATATATCCATGACAATAAAATAAATATTTAGCCAGGATTCAGCAATTTGAAACTTCTCTTCCTGAGAATTCGAGATAGATTTGAGATTCTTTTTTCCGTTATGGGTAACATAGACTGCTTAATCCAAAAACAGGGAATTTCAATTCGAATAGAAGTTCTTGAGTTGAAAGTGACAAATATATTTAATCTAATTTAATAGAATTTCGCCATATAGTCAGTCAGAAACATTGTTTTTCTCAGTCATTCCAATATTAGTTACTCTGTCTATGTTACTACTACTTGATAACAGAGAATATGAAAGAAGAATATTAAACTTGGATATACAGAAAACAAAAATAACAGGTTTCTGCACAACAATATGTAGACACTCGACAGTCTAGTCTGCCGTTCTTGCAGCTCAGACATTAGAGCAATAAAAGAGTAACTGACTAACAAATCAACACATTAATAGTTTTCATGCGTAATTCCATTAAGAATGAGTCAACTAATAACTCATGCAACTAATAATTTATAATTCTCAAGTCAGAATCATACCTCCACTTGGTTGTCTGAAAGTAGCTTCTCAACTGTTTTCCAAATCTGTTGCTTCTCCACATAAGACAGGATGAAAGTGTGCCTATGACAATTTACAAAAGGATGTAACTTTGATAATGATATCTGAATGAAAAGACAAACACCAGCAAGTGCTAAGGCTAACTATTTCTACCCAACCCACAATGATCAATGATAGGGGGTGTATGCTTTTGTATGATATCATGTGGACACACTAGAAGCAAACTTCTTGTTGCAGAATCTATTTTGAGAGAAAACATGACAAGATAAAGACAAACTATCAATATGTCTCGTGTTTATCACAAATTTTTTTTAGGGGGCGGGGGAGGAGAGAGAGAGAGAGAAAGGACTGAGAGAACTAACATACCGATACATAAAAGATCGTAAAAATGTCAGAGTTGCAGATCTTGTTCGCCAGTTAGAATCATTGGCTGATGAAAGAATAATAGATACAGCTTTCTGAAGATGAGGGTCACAGAGAACCCTCCACTTTAGCAACTCAAAAGCTGCCTTGGCCAGTGTTGACAAATCCTTATTTGAGGTTTCCTTCAAAAGCCAATTGTATTTATCAAAAACGGACGTACGCCCAGCATAATTAGCATCATAATGCAAGTAGTACAGCAACCAGAAAACAAAGTTTTGCCAAAGTTCCCAATATACGTACAACCGACTCCATTTCCTAAATTTGGTTCATTGTTTGAAGGAGAGATGAAATTTGGCAGCAAATCCCTGATTCTGTTCTACTTTGTGATTTTGTATTCACAAGTTATCACGACAAAGACAGGTATCCAGAAATAAAACAGTTTCTAAGTATTAACAAAACTTGTACATGAATTATATGACACGTGAGGCAGTTAGCTTGATAAATTTATGGAACTAAACTTATAATCAAACTATACAGTTTAAGGAAGGGTACCAGTGTTAGAAAATAACAACACAGCAAAAACAATAGCAAAGAGGAAGTGCAAGAAAAACAATAACTCAAAACTCAAAATTTTAAGTGGTCCACCAAAATGTTGTATTACTCCATGGATAGCGGTGAATTAATCTCACTATCTCAAAAAAGCGTACATAATTTGGTGCACGATCCCTTACTTGTATAATGCAATACAAGAACCCTAATGTAGCCCGAAATTACAAAACTACCCCAGAAATTTAGGCCAGGGGAGCTGCCCCTGACCCCCGCCTAATTATTCATGGTGGCAAACAACAGTAGATTATGTGAGGGCCCGATCCTTCTGCTTCGGACCTACCAGCCCTCCACTCCATAAATAGGCCCAATCACCTTTTGGATAGCTTTACAATCATCACTATATCAAAGTCGGATAAGGCCATCCTCACCTCAGAGATAAGAGATTTTCTTTTCGGGAGAGTCAGAAAGAAGCTCATACAAACCCATAATCATATGTAGAGTTCAACATCCAGAAAGAAACACTAGTGCTGGACCGATAATGTTCCCTTAAATCTACTTTTCTTTCATTGTTGAGAAGTTAAAAAGAAGAGAACTTTCATCCCATAAGATTCTTAGTCTATACATAAGCAATCTTCACGTAAGATAAAGTTTCTTATATACTTCAGTTGTTCTATTATAAAACTAACAGATTAATAAATGCTTTAGTACAAATGGAGGTTTTCTAAAATAGTAAAGATAACATTATAAAGCTTACCCTTTACAATTTACAATGATGAATGTGTGAAATGGATGGAAACCAAAAATGGACAAGCAAACTACCTTTCATGAAAAAATCTTTCAAACCATGTGTTGAGAATATAAAATTCTCATGCACCAAAAGAAAAAAAGAATATTAAATTCTCACAAAAAATAAATGAAGCCTTATAATTCAATGTTTAAAGCATTTCAACTAATACTCTTACTGACAATTTATTTTTGCCGGATGTTTCATCTTTGTATAAGAGTTCAAGTTTTGCAAAGTGTTGCTTTCAAATCTTTCTGCTTGCACTTGGTCTCTTATTGTGTTAATGCAATGTGCATTACAATACACTTCGGTTTATCCTCACATGCAACTGAGGGGTTGCATGTGTTTTTGTGTGTAAGTCGTGATATGCATAGTTAGTTTATTTTTGACAGATTCAGATTTTGCAACAATTGGTGACTTGACTATGTAGAAGGACTCAATTAAAATTTAAAACTAATTGTCAATCAATGGGTAGGCCATGAGAGTTATACATTGAAGTGTGCATGGTTCACCTGTCCAATGCGTGGCTTTCATATTTCACCACACTCTTTCAAGTATAATGAGTTGCCAAACACATTAACCAACCTATAAGATAAGTAATGTGGAGCATGGTTGATAATTGAGCTAAACACATAATGAATCAACTACTTTTTACGAAGTCAAGAGACTCAAGACACCAATTGCTGCTAATTCTTAAGTTGTTCGAAAGCCGACCAACAATCTCGATCAAGTTATAACATTATGTTAGAAGATATACTATAGATATGCCATAATTGTAGTTTCCATAATCTGTGTGTACACATTACTATAATTTAGGAATTACCATAACTGCAATTAGGATACTTGTGTATATATCAACCTATGTAATAGAGAGAAATTACTTCAATGAAATAACCTATTCTCAGTTTAAACATGGTATCAAAGTCTTGTTCCATTAACACAAGCCTATCTCTTGCTGCGACTCATATTTTTCTTCAGAAACCTAGCAAAATCAGTTTGTATTGAGAAATTGAAGTCGTATTAGGACTCTACAGCTGCCAGGCGATCACCACAAGAAAATCAGCTTCAAGACCCACTGCCCCACACGCCCTCACGCACCTGCTGCCGACGCCACGAGCCTCATTTTGCCTGCGCGTGACAACTTTCCGTCAACTCTTGCCGACACAACTTCTTTCGAGGTGGTCGATTCCCTCTTCTCTTGCCATCTACAGTGGTCTTGGAGAGTTTGATTCAGGTTTACTCATTGTTTCTCTGTCAGTAGCATTCGTTGTTTACTGCTTTTTTTCTAAACCTTCATCTGCACTCTTTGTCATATACATAAGCTTCCTTTACTACTATGTGAAGTGGGATAACATAAGAGTGGGTTCTAAAGTAGTAGTATAATTGACTTCACTACTTTGGTTTTTTGAAATAACTCACTGCCATTTTTTTTAGCATTTAAATTATCCTTGTTGATATTTCCTTGGATATTCTTGTTGCTTCTATTACCTCACCATGGCAAAATTTAGTTCCATTAATAGTGTTGGTACTACTAAAACACATAAAGGGAAGTTGATTAGAAATCATCATCTCATCTGCTTTGGTTCTTAGTCCATTTAAGTTGGATGGAAACAATTATCTAGCTTGGTCTCAAGCGTTTCATATGTCAATTGAAGCTAACCGGATGCAGCATCAATGGTACAACAACCATGCCTACACAAGCAGGTGTGACCCAAGAAGAACTGAAAATCTGATAACTCCATAGTGAAAACATGAATTTTTAACTCAATGGAACCCAGTATGAGTAGTTACATGTTTTTACACACTGCATATGAACTTTGGGAGGCTATCCCTCAAACCTTTTCTGTTTCTGATGATATGTCTAAGGCATATGATATCCGTAAACGAATCCGTGAGTTGGGCCAAGGGGAGAAATCTGTGGCATAGTATTTTGCAGAAATTAATACACTTTGACAGAAGCTTGATCATTACCGGGTTTTTTCAGCCAAACGTTTGGAAGATACAGCTGCTTATCAAAAATTTGTTAGTGAAGATAGAGCTGTGGATTTCTTGGCCTGTTTGAATCATAGTTGTCACGGCGCCCCGGCGAGTCATAGCGGTAGCCGATTGCCTGGACGCCTAGGCGTCCGTAAGGCGACAAGTCGTTTACAACGTGTAATTTATATATTATTTATTTTACTTAACAAGTATATTGGATATAAAATTTCACATACATTAAAACTCAAAATATAACATTATGGAATAACATTAAAGGCATAATTATATAAATATTTAGCAATAACAATACAAAAACAAAACACTTGATATTAATAATTAGTAAAAGAAATGAATAATTCAACAAACACCACATTGAAATAATAACACTATAACAGTTTACAGCTAACAATATATAACAGTAAAAAATAAATTAATACATATATTATCAATATATAGTTATATACATATTACATATATTAATAAATTAATACATATATCAACATGGCACTTCGTTATCTATATCAGACTATCAGATGAAGTCCAGAAAATCGCGATGAAGAGTCGCGACTCGCGATGAAGAGTTGAACAAAGGATGAAGTCCAGAAAGTCGCGTCGCGTGGCAGCAGATGAAGGTCGAGTACTCGACTGGGATGATGGGATGATGGGTCGCGTCGCGTGGCAGCAAATGAAGGTCTCGATCGAGCGAGTAGCGACGAGCAGATGGGGGGAGTCGAAGGAATCAAGCAGATCGAAGGGAGCAGATGTCGAGTGATTGAGTTCGGCGTTAGGGCTTTCTCCTTTTCTCTTTTTTTCGATGGGTCGATGGTCATGGGTCATGGGTTACGCTCGCCTTAGTAGGTATCTCCCAAGTCGTCGCTCGCCTTCTCTTCTCCCAAGCGCTAGGCGACGCCTTAACAACTATAGTTTGAATATAGAATTTGATCAAGTTCGAACACAGTTGATTGGTCAAACACCTTTTCCATCACTACGAGAGGCTAATGCTAGAGTCCAACAAGAGGAAAATAGGCGTCGGGTGATGGTTGCCATGGTTGCTTCGTATCCTAAGTTTAGCTCCACCATTCAATTTCCTGTTGAGAAAGAATCCTACGAATGTGATTACTGTGGGGGAAAGAACCATACCAAGGGTCGTTTTAAGCTTCATGAATGTCCTAAAGGACGAGAAGGTCAATTTAGTAGCGGTCGTGAACGTAGATCTCAGGCTTATGTGACTACTACAACACTTCTTGTTGATGCCTTCAGTGCCTCAGACACTACTACTGCACTTACTCCTGAGAAAATCTCAGCTTTTCAAAAATTATATTTCAAATCTACTTCTTCTCATTATGTCCAGTCAAGTATACATTCTTGTGCTTTTAATGTTTCATCAACTTGCCCTAGTTGGATCATTGACACGGGTGCTTCTGAGCTTCCTCCACCATCTTTACTTCGTACACGCCTTGCTCTAGAAAAGACAAGGTTCGAATAGTTGATGATTCCCTTTCTTCTATCTCTGAGAGTGGTTCTGTAGTTTGTACTCCTTCATTGACATTATCATATGTTCTTCATATTCCTTCATTTACTACAAATTTATTATCTGTCCAATTACTTTCTGAATCCTTACAATGTTAAGTAACCTTTTTTCCCAACTCATTGTAGTTTTTCAGGACTTGGTGACGGGGCAGAAGATTGGCAATGGTAGTGCAGTTGGTGATCTTTATTATTTAGATGTTCTCTACTCAGGCTCTTCACTCTACTTCTGACTCCAGCCTGACTTCTCTCCATCAATGGCATCGACGTTTGGGACATCCCTCTTTTTCCATATTAGAGTTTTTATTTTCATCTTTCGTTAAGCAATGTAATAAAACTCGGTTTTTGTGTAAACCATGTGAATTGGGGAAACACAAACGTTCTATTTATTCTGCTATTAACAGTCGACATTCTGAATCTTTTGTTATTATACATACTAATGTGTGGTTACCCTCTCGGGTTATTTTCCGTTCTAGTTATTGATGGTTTGTTAGATTTATTGATTGTCATTCTCGTGTCACTTGCATTTATCTTATTCGTTTCCAAATATGAGGTGTTTGATTGTTTTAAGGAATTTCATAAAATGATTCAAACCCAATTTGAAGCTAAAGTCAAAATTCTCCATAGTGATAATAGTCGTGAATATAATAATAATAATGTTTTTGCATCTTATCTCTCTCAGCATGGCATCATTCTTCAAACCTATTGTGTCAAAACTGCATAACAAAATGGAATAACGGAAAAGAAAAATCGACACTTACTAGAGGTAGCCAGCACTCTTATGTTCACTATGAACACCCATAAATTTCTATGGGGAGATGTTCTGACTGCTGCATTTCTGATAAACCGACTTCCTTCTAAAATTCTTAACAAAAGTCCAATCTTTTTTCTCCAACACACGACAAGTCCTTCTCCTTCGCCTCAAGTTTTTGGTTGTGTGTGCTATGTTCATGATAAATCTCTGACTCGAGGAAAATTAGATCCCAAGTCTTTTAGGTGTGTTTTGATTGATTATTCTCCAACCCAAAAAGGTTATAAATGTTATCACCCTCCTTCACACAAAGTATTTGTCACTCAGGATGTAACTTTTTGAGAATTGGAACATTTTAATTCTTCTTCACCTTCTCCTCAGGAGAAGGATGTTACTGATGAGAAGAACCTTCCTCCTGAAGCTGGTATTACAAGTTCTACTATACCATCTTATCCTATAATTCTTCTCTTGTTCTTGTTGTTTCTGATAATTCTACACAGGGGGAGTTACAGTTACAAGAGTCATATGCTAGATAGGATGAGCCTAAGTTGAGGACTTATGTTCGTAAAGGCAAGAATAAAGTCACCGTTTCTGCACCACTACACCAACCCTGCTCAAAACCTAGTCTTGATAATGCTAGTGGTGAAAATCATAATCCTTTTTCTGATGATACTGACATTCCTATTGCCCTTAAAAAACGGATTAGATCTTGTACTCAACATCCTATCTCTAATTTTTTAACCTATAATAAATTATCTGCATCATACTTCTTTGTTTCTTCCTTTTCTTCAATATCTGTTCCTCGGGAGTGGAGAGAAGCAATTAGTGATGAGAATTGAAAACAGACTATGATTGAGGAATGCCCTGAAAAAGAATGATACATGGGAACTAGTTACTCTTCCTTACGAGAAAAAATCAGTTGGTTGAAAATGGGTATATACAGTCAAACAGAAGCCGGATGGGTCAGTTAAGAGACTCAAAGACAGGCTAGTTGCAAAAGGATATACTGAAACTCGTGGAATTGATTACCAGGAGACATTTGCTCATGTGGCGAAGATGAACTCTGTTCGTACCATAATCTCATGTACAGCAAACTTCGGCTGGGATATTCAGCAATTATATGTGAAAAATGTATTTCTTCATGGTGACTTGGAGGAGGAAGTATACATGAAAATACCCTCTGGTTTTGCTTCATCTATCACCAAGGGTAAGGTTTGTAAACTGCTAAAGGCTTTATATGGTTTGACGCAATCTCCCAGAGCCTGGTTTGGTAGATTCCACAAAGCAATGATAAGATTTAGATACAAGCATAGTGCCAAAGTCGAGCAGATCATACTCTATTAGTCAAACAAAAAAAGGTAACACTACCATTCTTATTGTTTATGTTGATGACATTATGGTGACAGGGGATAATAAAGAAGAAATGGTTAATCTCAAATCGAGTCTGGCCAAAGAGTTTGAGCTCAAAGATCTTGGTCCATTGAAATATTTCCTTGGTATTGAAGTTACAAGATCTTCCGATGGAATTTTTCTATCTGAACGGAAGTATGTCCTTGATCTTTTAACAGAAATTAGCATGTTGGGATGTAAGCCTGTTGATTCTCCTATTGAAGTTGATCATCATCTAGTAGGTGGCACAGGACTTACGGTTGATAGAAAAAGATATCAACGTTTGGTGGGACGATTGATATACCTTTCTCATACTAGATCTGATATATCTTATGTTGTGGGAATAGTGAGTCAGTATATGCATAATCCTCGACATTGTCACATGAAAACTGTTTATAGAATTCTAAAGTATCTCAAATCTGCTCCTAGAAAAGATTTATTATTCGCACCACGTAGTCATATGAGGGTTGAAGCTTTTTCCGACTCAGATTGGGCTGGCTCTATAAAAGATCACCGTTCTACATCAGGTCACTGATCATTTGTTAGAGGTAATCTTGTAACTTGGCGTAGTAAAAAACAGTCTGTGATGGCAAGATCCAGTGCTGAGGCTGAATATCGAGTTATCGCCTTGGGTATATGTGAACTAATGTGGCTTCAAACCATGCTAGAAGATTTAGGTGTTACAACTAAAAGGCCTATGTAGTTATTTTGTGATAAGGCAGTCATTAGTATTGCAAACGACCCAGTACAACATGATAGAACGAAGCACATTAAGATTGACAGGCACTTGATCAAAGAAAAATTAAATAGTGGTCTTATTTTTTACCTTTTGTCAAAACAGAACATCAGCTTGCTAATATTTTGACTAAGAGTCTTAGTAGTAAGATGTTTCATCCATTATGTTTCATGTTGGGTATGAGTTACATCTATACACCAACTTGAGGGGAGTGTTAGAAGATATGCTATAGATATGCCATAATTGTAGTTTTCATAATCTGTGTACGCATTACTGTAATTTAGGAATTACCACAACTGTAATTAGAATACTCGTGTATATATATCAACCTATGTAATAAAGAGAAAGTATTTCAATGAAATAACCTATTCTCAGTTTAAACAAGTTATAAATATGTATCTTCTACTGGTTAGGCAGTAATCATTTACAAATAATTAATTTAAACACAAAGGACAACTTCTATAGCCCGCCAATAAAATAAAATCATACAGCAGAAGATACATTGTTTATTAGTGCACATATTAGAATCAAAACTGTACTTTACACACCTGTAAGGAGATTACAGGGTAAAGAAGGCCCACAATAACATCCAGCAGCAATGTAGATCTTCCAGACTTCAATGATGCAATAACGAAGTGGAATAACTACAGGCATTAAGGAAAGAGATAAGATAGTTACAAAGTCAAGTTTTTACAAGAAAACCTCAAGGTGAGGGAGAAATGGAAGAGACCTTGAGGAATAACCTCAAGGTTGCTGGTTCTAATCCCCATATTTGGGGCCAAACTTACATATCAAAAAAAATAAGTATTCAAGAAAGCTTGATTAGTTATAATTCTACAAATGAGTACCGTTTCCATCCATTTAACATCGTCTTGACAGTTTCCATTTGAGAGGTCAGAGCTTGCATTGGTTGCAATCTCCATATTGTCAGACTGATTGGCATTCTGGATAGTCACTACAAGTTCGGATGCACTTTCTACTAAAAACCCATCCCAACTTCTGCCTTCAACTTTTCCACCCACATCAACATTTCCTTCTTCATGCGAATTATTTCCAGTGAAGGATGCATTAAGCCGTATGTTTGAGCACAGCACAGAAAGTGTAACACCAATTGATTCCCTCACCTGATCCACACAAACAATCATCAGTTTTAGACAACAAAAATAATGCTGACGTTACTTGCAAAAAACAGAGGAATCTAAGGGGAGGAAACAATATTAAGATTTTTCCTTTTATCAAAAATCAGCAAGCATTGTAAAAAACTAAAAACTGAATGAAATCACTAATGTGCAAAACTAAATTTGTTGGTGGGAATGCCTGATACCACAGAAGGATATGAAGATTTATGAAACAAGAACAGGATTAGATTGCATACAGGTATCACGTATCTCAGGGGAAAATGAATACATGTTATGGTTTTTCCTAGGTAATATTCAACTGGACCTTTAATATGAATACAAAAGATAAAAAAATAAAACAAGAAAGGAGCTAGAGGAGTGGGGGTAAAGAAAGGAATGATCAACAAACTAATCATTGAAAATGTTATAAATTTTGAACCAAATTAATGTAGCAGGGTCAGCCAATAATTAAATCCTGCAAAGCATGGACATGTATATCAGTATATGACAAAACATAGACAAGCCAACAAAAGAACTTTTAAGGGGGTTGGACACCAACAAGGCAGGGAACTATATTCTGTATATAAAGCAAGTATTATAACAATAATATTATTTCCTTAAATTATAAACAGCTTAAAATAACCAATGTGAATAAATATGTCGCAAGGAATACATGTATGCAAGTTTGAGTAACGATTATTCTTCTTTAACAAATTAAAACTATGTCATATCTCAACATTCGAGGTTTTCATGCTTTGGCTACTGTCCTGAAGTCTGAATCAGGTGTCTGAAGTCATAATTTTACATTATAATATGGGCATGCCTAAAAAGTGCTAGATGAATGTTCAAGAGTGTTCGAGAAGTATTAGTGTATGTGTTCGACATGATCCAGAGAAACAAAATAAGTATAGATACTAATTTATACAGCTCATAATGAGGGAAAGTCTTGGAAGTACTCTAGGTTCAGACTTCCATATTGAAATAAGCCGTCACCCATGCTGTATTTTCTATACAAAAAACAATTTCCCATTAAACAATTTCCCATAATATAGTTTAATAAATATAGTTTAAACCTGTTCAATTAGCAGAGTACCCCTTCAAAACAATGCCTTCATAATATTTATTAAAAAAGGAAAACAAAGCCTACATAAAATTTTATTTTAAAAAAAAAAATCCAAGAGACAGTCTTCATAAAACAGTGCAACATTTGCCTTGAGTATAGGCCAAAATATGGAAAGTGTGCTTACTTGGGCAGACGAGTGGCTCATATTACCCAGCAGCTCCTCCAGAAGCTTATCATGTAGCTGTCTTTCAGCTGCTGGCATTCTTGGTGGGGATACCTCTATGAGTGCAGCTGAAATGAAAGCGTAACGTTTGGCAACTACAGTTGTAGTTACCATTTGAGGTAACGGTTTTATCAAACAATTCATAATTCTTTGTCTCAGAAGAGGCACTTTTGTTCCGTACTTTCCTTTCCCAGTAACAGCATACCGTATACAAGCTGCCCACTCTGGAATAGATTCCACAGATGGTGCAAGAATTATACTCTGCAATTGGACCATCATCCAGTCGTCCCATGCCTCTGAGAGGCCACTGACATCAGAGTGTAGCAATCCAGCCAAAGCCTCAGCAGCAACACACTGTTTAGATCTCTCCTTGGCATTTACAAACGCCTCCAGTGCACCTTTGAGCTCCTGTAAAACAGGCATGCCACATTCTTGACTAAGCCGCTTAAATATTCGAGCAAAATTTGGGTAAAAAGTATCACTTCCTAACAAAGATATCCAACTAGGAGTACGAGGCCATGAAGCTGAAAAGTCAAAATAGAAACGGGTGATTGATTTGTCTGCCAAACTCTGCATGGAGGAGTTTCCATGACCTCTGGAACTTGTGCTGTCTGTATCAGTGATAATATGAACATGAGAAAGGCTACTCAAAGTCTCAGTAAAAAATCCCTCTTCTTGAAAGATGCAACTTAGAGCCCCTTCAAGAGAGGACTTGATATTTCTTTGTAAATCCCCAGAGACAGACTGTTCCTCAGCTGCCAGTTTATAAGGTGAATCTTTCAACAGTGTATTTAGAGCAGAGATTGCAAGAATTTTCGTCTGTGGAAGTTGACTTTTCAGATTTTTTAAGAAATGACCTGAAAAATCATAAAGTAAAAATCAAGAAGAGCAATTAAAGAAGATAGTTTTAGTTGATCAGTTTAAAGGTTACTAATATAAACTAAATGAACAGAATAAGAATGCACTGAGTAGTTCAACAACCAAATTCAGGAGAACTTCTGGTCTAACCCCACATGATTAAAATACTAACCAGCAGTTTCAGTCAAAAAATTTGAAGCCGAATTTGGATCATTTCTAGATGCCATAGCCAATAATAGAAGAACTCTGTTAGCCATCAGATTGTACCTGAAAAGGGAAATTTAATCATTGAGCAAATAGTTTTATCTTATGTGAAACTCAAAGTCCAGTACATCTATAATCTCTACATTGACCATAGAATAATAAAATCACTGACACAAGTATACTTATTAAGAGTACAAATGAATCAAAAGATAGAAATTATACCGCCAGTGCAAGTTGGTAGATTCAAAACTCATAGAACCAATCTCAGATACCAAAACCGCAAAATCCTTCCCATCTGAACTGTTGTTGGGACTACTATAGATTCTTCTAGAGACCCCCGCAAAATAGATGTTGTATTTAACAAACAACTGTTGGCATTCCACAAAATTATAAGCACAAAACAGAAAGAAAAAAACATGACCTTTAAATCAGCTTATGGAAGATCATACCTCAGTGATTGCTTTCTGAGCTTTCAGTGATTCATGATGGGAACTATAAGAAAAACAAAGAAAGTAAGATATAGACAGGATGGCATCATAATAGCAAGTCTATTACAAAATCTGAAGCAATTCAACTATATCAATTGCATGACGTAAGGTTACCTTGAAAGAATTCCTAGAAGAAATGAAGAAAATGCCTTTGGATCCTGATTTGGAAATAATAAAATAAGTATCAGCAAAAATATCAACGCTTTCGGCTAAGCAGTTTGTCTAAGATGCATACCGTCGTCAGACGCTTTAGAACAGTTTGAGTACCAAGAACTGCACAAGAACCTAAGACAGCATATTCTGGTGCTTTGGGGTTCTTCAAGTTTTCCGTGAGAGTTAGCACACAATTTGAAATTATAGGTGGCCACCGTTTCATCATTTTCAAGAGTGATTTTCCAGCAAGTCTGGCAGCCATTCAATGAGGCAATGATGTTATAAAAATTACAAATAGACACATGATGATACAGACTTAATATAAATGATGATATTATTATAGACATAATGAAGGATAAAGAAACTCCACAGTAAGCAAGTCCACCACTAATCGATTCTAAAAGACCTCATTCTTTTAATTTTTCAATTAGTGTATTGCAACACAACTAATTCCAATAGCTTATTAGCCTGAAATGTTTCTGATAAATAATCACCAAGTAAACATCAAATCAGGGTGGAAAAGGTGCACTTCTTCTGAAAATCTTGATTTATCCCCAACTTTGTTAAACGTTCTTCATCTCTCCAAGGTAGATGAAGAAAAAAACCTTAGCAGAGGCAGCATGACAAATTATGTTTGCAACAAAGTGCAGACTGTATCCTTTAGCAGGCAACCATAGTACATCCATGTAAGACAATAGTCCAATTATACTTGAAGCAAACATGTAGATGATTGTTAGAGTATAATATACATTGTCATTACATCTATGCTATGTATGCTCGTAATATGGAAATTGTTTGAGCTAGGATAGTGCCGTGTATTCAGTCAAAAGGATTATAGAACAGCAGAAAACTCACAGGCGGACAGTTTCATAGCTATGCAAAGAGAGGTTAAGAAGATCATCCATCAAAAGAGTAACATGATCTGATGGAGATATATTCCCACTAGTTCGAAACAGATGATAGGATGACTGTGATGATCTCCAGGTACAATGCATGTAAGCTTTGTCAATAAGTGCCCACCTAGGTCTGGGATAAAAGATAAGACCAGAACATAATTAGACGTCATTGCATCATTCAATAAAACACAGAGGAGTTTATCTAGACAAGACCATTAACCTTTTCTTTCCTTCAGAACGAGACGAAACAATAAAATTTACTGGAGGTTCTATTATGGAAGCAGATTCATGTTTCCAAGTCTGCCTGTGGTTTGACCATTCATCATATTCCGAACTTCCTGCACGGCCGATTAGAGTATGAAAGATGTAAAAAATAAGTGCCAAAGATAGAAATTTCAGATTTCTAGAGGTAGTGTCCACTACCATAGTTCCCTAAAGCATCCATGATACGAATGACAAGTAGCAACAGAATGCTGTCATCAGATTTTTCCTCTAACAAGTGTCTGCCAAAGTTCACATATTCATTAGATTCAGCAAGCCACACTTATGAGGACAGTTCAAAAGAACAAGAATCAAAGTAGGAGAATAAAAAAGAGGCTACATAGCGTCAATAGGGAATCTGTATTACTTGCAGGCTGCATGAATGACATTAGCAGCTTTTTCCCGCAATGCAGTGCTTCCAACTCTTGAACCAGCTGCTCCAGCAATAAGAAAAGAACTATGACCTAGAACTTCAACCCTCCCATTTGTCGAGGATGGCTTGAAATCAGGCAAACAAGATGAAACACCTTGTAATGAAGAATCCACACGCAAAAGAGTCACTTTCAAGTGCTCTTTCTCAGTTCCTGGGTAATCAAAATTTATATGCCAGTCAGATACAAAAATTTATTGCAAGAAATTTGCCCATCTTGAAATATATGCAAATAAGCATGTACTTGTAAGATGAAAACATGACCACATTTGCAAATACTTGCTCTGTTTCTTAAAGTTTGTCACATTTGGTGACTCGCGAAACTAAGTCAAATTTTCAAGCCGGAAATTTCAAAAGGTAAGGTCATTTTTGAAGTAATATCCCTCAACTTTTGCAAGGATGACTAATTTTGAGACAAAAATAACATCAAAAGAAAATTTCAAAATAAACCAGAATTCACTCCTATCAACTTAAAATCTTGATAAAGTTTAGTCCACATAAATTAATTTATATGCCCACAAAGGAACCAGTGGTTGCATTTTCTTACAAGTACAGTTACCATGTCATCATATGAACACATATTAACAATTGACATCAGTAACAAAGAAAAAAATTTAAGAAAATTATCATTGGAACAACTTGACATCATTCGGTGCAAGATTTTTGAAAGGATCAAAATTTCACGTGGTGAGATTTTGAAAATCTCTAAGTATCAGTTATTCAGTTCACCTCAAAACCCTACATCTATTTCAATAGGAACCACAGATTGCACCAAGTAAAACTATTCAAGGGAAGAATTTAAGATTATTACCTGGATCTGAATGAACTTTATTTTGGCAAATTTTTAGAAGATCATCTAAAGCTGATTCAAAATGCAGGTTTAGGAGTTCATTTGCAAACTGAAGTTCTTCATTGTTTGGAATATGCCACTTTGGATCCACAGACGGCTCAAATCTAAAATCTTTGGTACTTATCCATTCCTCTAAAGCTCCAGACAAAGAATGACGCCAAACACACCTGAGAAGCCATCAAGTTTAAACATACCCACTAATACGTAAAAATAATTCCCAAACAAACATTCAAGCTTTAAGAGATACACATGACAAATGTAAAACCAATGACTGTAGTCATGGAAAAGGTGGGAAATACTTGTATTGACCAACGGGATAGTAAAGAACCAGGCTTCCGAGAAGAGATCGGAGGACATGATCACCAGCTCCATTTACCTGTCATATTGTAATAACTTTTAATAAAATTCAGAATTATGAAACCCAAAGAACCAGTGAAACCTTGCTGCGACAGTTTCATTAAGCATCTATTTGGAAAGTTACATGGGAACAAAGCAGTACATGAAAATTGTTCGACAAATTTAGAGTATTCTAGATATTATTCTAGAGGCATAATTGTAAAAGTAATTAGTGGTGCATGATTATAGGAGAGATCATTGGTGTTGGAATTATTCTAGATGCATAATCAGTGGTTATCACTGATTGAATTTGCTAATTGATTTCCTTTCCGTGTTTAGCATTAAGTCTTAGCCTATATAAAAGCTCTTTATGTACATTCTACTAGTATGGAATAAATATTTGGTCTCTATTCTTTATCTCTCACAAATATGACACAACCTGACAATACAGACACTTAACATGATGATCCCTTAAAGAAGGGACCTGGATACAACGATTAAAGGTTAAATATATGTCAGGTGTATAGGCACATGTTCAAATGAAAACTCACTGCAGTTCCTATCCACCATGCTTGATAAAACCATGTGTGTGTTTATATGCATTTACACCATCTATTTTTTGACAGGCATACTTGTTCGTTTTATACTTAAAGAAACCCCTACCACGCGTAATATGGTTTGCAATTACACGTTACAATTATCTAAAAAGTGTTGGTCTAGTTCTAAAATATTACAAATTCCTTCTGCATTCTGGAACAAATACAAGCGTTGGTTTCAAGTGCAACATTGGCATGGTTATCTCTCAACTGCCTTTAGCAATTAGAAGCAACAGGTATATAAACACTGAACTGTCAATTAAAAGCAGATAGAGTAACCAAAACCTTCCAAGATGGGGACTCAAAGGCCGCAACAATGGCCTCTTTGAACTGGTCTGCGTAACGAAGAAGTGCAGAACCACCATAACTGATTGCAACTGACAATACTTTCAACTGATAATCAATTGAAGTTTCAAGAGCTGGAGAGAGTGTAGCTTTTCCCTGAAAAACATAACATTATTTCATTAGAGAATGCAGGTGCAACATAAAGCAAATCATTTTTAAAAATAAACTTTTATACAAGAAATAACCTTGCCCAAAACTGAGGCATCAAAATTTCCTCTTCCTCCAAAACCTGTAACAGGTGTCCCATTCAAAGACGATATAACAGATGAAAAAATTGGTTCAACAAGGTGAACAACCGCTTCTTCTGGATTTGAGTGAACGCATGCACAACAAAGCAGCCCAACCTCTGCGATTGCTCCAGGAAGAATATTTGTTTTAACAAACTTGGAAATCTTTTTTAGAGCCTGATGAAAATGGCATAAAGAAATTCATAAAAATATCATTATCCTAAGATAATATTTATATCTTCTAATTCAGAGCAAAACCTGGTTAAACAGTGGTTTTGAAAGCCTTCCAAGTAAAATTTGAAGCATGCAAAAGTAATAAGGACCATCCTCAACCAGGAAAGTTCCTGAAGTTGCCGGTGAATGAACACCTTCATTCCTGCAACACCACTAACCACTTAGTTCTTTATATTAAGGGCACACCAAAGAAAAATGGGTATGCAACAGAAAACTTGTGACATGAATTTGGCATTTGAAAGTCAGCTCTTACAAAACACTACTAGGTTCCAAGTGTTGAAGTAAAGAAAATAGCCGGCAAAAGAACTCATCAAGCCACTCAGAAAAGCTGACTGTCGCCATGAATGGGAGCTCGTCCATATTATCTTCCAGTATTGCTATCTGCACAATAAAAGAAAAAAGGGGGGAAAAAGAGTTGAGCAGAATTATTATCAAAATGCATAAAAGAATCTTGCATAGGAAGTGCTTACATTGGAAAATATGGAACCAAGCAGTTGCATAGTAGCCAAGGTTTTAGGAGGATCATTGGCATCCATACCAAGCAATGCATTGGATAGCGAGATCATCAGAATATCAGTGAAGACATCAGCACCGCTGACATCATCTGTTTTCATTGATGAAGCTGATAAGGGTGAGAGAAACAATGATCGCCCAGCAAATGCAACTGATGTTACAGCAGTCTTCAACTGATGAGTTGCTGTCGTCTGAGCATGTTACAGTTGAGAAATTAATGCAAATAAACATGCAATCAAGTGCACTAGAAGAATTTACACCCTTGATTCTTGCCAGATGCATCCTATTAATTTAACATGCTTTGACAAGATGGAAGCAAAATTTCATCGGTGTTCTAGAAAGTAAGGTAATCCTACATTTACAATTACAAGACTACTAACCGTCTCTAAGGCCATGTGAAAGCGAGATGCTAAAAATGGTAGAACCAAAGAGGGTTCCACATAAGACAAAATAGATGTTGCAGCAGCAACTGTTTCTGAAAGATGTTCATTTTTACTATATTGACCGCGATTGATTAGCTTCAGCACGGTACTGACAAAGGAAGCCCTTTCTGATTGTCCTAGAACTACTTCACCCTGTCTACCATTGTCTGTGTTCCTGAACAAACATGTTACTTGTTAGAAACTGATCAAAGCACCAAAGTATGTAAATCTACTCTAGTTCCACCAAGCTATCATTCTTACTTTTGCTCATGTTGTAAGCGTTTTTGGAAAGAAGCTACTAAGTGGAACAGAAACCGCTCTAATGAGTAAGTCCAGCGACCGCCATTGGAGGGATGGTAAAATCTGAAAAATGATAAGCACAACAAAACTGATAAATGGATGCTATTAACAAACAAATGCCTCAGAAACGTGAGCAACAAATTCCTAGAAAACAAACTGTTCTAAGAGGTTGACCAATTTCTCAAAGTGTTGTTCTGCTGCTCCACCAGGTTTTAATAGATAAACCTGCATTAGCAGCATTATTAAAAGAAGCACCGATACGTTAGGAACAACCCATTTGGATTACTGAACAATGTTAGTTATGAGCACAAGGAAATCAATCTTACGATCGATTTTGCAATGGCCTTCGATGGAGTGATTGTTCTATTGGAAAACAAAAACCTTGTATTTCTGGGAACATCCACAGTGAATGGGTATGATCCGTGACCATTCGCCACCGGCACCTATAAATGCACATAGAAATTAAAAAATTTACTAAACAAACACTCGTAAAAGGATATGGAAAAAATATATTGAACATATAAATAGCATAATGGCCCTATGCATATTTTCCACTTTACACACAAATCCACATATATATAGATTTACGTGTTTATATAATATATTTATAAAATAAATATTAAAAGAAATAAAATGGTAAGAACAATTCAAACTATACCAAACATAAAGCACAATAAAAACTTATAAAAATATCAAAAATACTTATAAAAATAAAAAGTATCAAAGGTTCAAGCCTGCTTAATGTCACTACTGATTGTCCAATCACTAATACTACCATAGTTGTCAAATCGTGAATCGTATCGTGTATCGAACGCCCATATCATGTTTCATGTATCGTATCATACGATACAGAACAAAATAAAAAATGTGATAATATATTTAAACATATAAAGCACACAATTTATTGGACAATCAAGTATGTTAGCTTGACTATATATAAAAGTAGTCAAGTAAATATTATTATAGACTAAAAATAAATTTTGAAGTTAAATAGTAACCAAAATACTCTTAATTGATTTATTAGATATTATTTTAGTAATCTTTATAGAGTGACTAATAGAAAACAAAAATTTAGATTTACCTTTAATCTATAAAACAAAAGAGAATAATTCAAATTAACAAGTGGAGATTTATGTATTTGCTTATGGAAAGTGACGTAAGTAAAACAGTGCGACATTCTGAAGAATATATAAAACTCTAAAAAGTTATTAAAAGCTCATTAAGCGATATAGAATATGTTTGTGCTAAAAAACTTCTTCAATAAAAATGGTAGAAAGCCTAAAAGTTTTGTTTTTACTATTTTGGATATACATAAAAACTTTTTCAAGTCGGTTGTTAACTTTAATAAGATCGTGTATTGTATCGTATCGAATTGTAACAGAATCGTATGATACATTGTCATTTTCGATTCACATTGTAATACGTATCGAATTGTCTCTATATCGTATACACATCCCCTATCGTCTGACAACTATGAATACTATTGCTTCCTTTGCAGCTATGAACCTGGAAACATCAGAGAGGGAGGGACGGTAAGAATCGGAAAAAAAGTATTGTCGAAAAAAAATTATTTGGCTTAACTTGACTGTGCTTCTGTGGACCCCATATTTTATCTTTACAAAGATGTGTATTGCAAAAGTGTGGGTAAGAAATGTAAAAACTAAAAATTGCTCTTCTGCTTTGGTTAAGCTTCTTCTTCTATTATAACATAGCAAAGAACAAGAGACACAATGGAGAAAGAAAGAGACAAGTGTGATCTTTCTTGGTGCAAGGTTGTTGGTTCCGTATTTGGACTAGTTATATTAAAGCTAATAAATGCTAGCATTACATATTAGCCATTTCGAGGGTTTGCAGGAACAAACACTCTTTTAAATTCCACTAGTAGGTGGTATAACCTAGGGGCATCTTCAGGAAAGGGTGTGTAATTTGTTTGACATGGTTGGAAGTGCAACCACACAATAAGTCAAGGAACTGCACTTTGAATTATAGTTGTCATGGAGCCACGATGAGGCACAACGGTAACTAACCGCCAGGAAGCCTAGGCGATAAGGCGCCAAGTCGTTCACAGTGTGCAATTTATACATTATTTATTTTACATCAAAAGTACATTGAACCAAAATTATTATTTAATTTTCTCATGTTTTGCACTAAAAAAATACATTAAACCAATATAAAATATATATTTAATTTTAGGGAAAAAATATTATTTTTATATTATTTGGAGTTGCATGAATTTTTATGATTTATGTGGTCAAAATTATAACTTTTAAGAGTTATTGTACATGCAATAAAACTAAGTTGCGACTAATAATTCATGGAGAAAGAAAGAGAAGGATACTTTTAAAAAAAAATTCAAAAAATTTATTTTATTACTTTTTTATTAGAAAAAAAAAATCATGGCAAACATGTAGAACAAGCAAGTGGAACACAGCTATTTTGTTTTATTAAGGGGCAATGAATCACTTCAGTACATTAAAATCTTTAATGGATGGCAGCTAGCAATTAAATTTTGAAAAAGAGAGAAAAAGAACAAAAGTAGCTAGTTGATGACAGCTAGAAGTCAAAAAACACTTTATTCTTTCTTCTTCTTCTTTTTTGCTATATTCGACTGAAATTTAACATTCTTACCTTTGACAAGAATGGATCCCAAGACCTCATGCACCCAAGTCTTATGAGTAGTTTTTTTACCATTGAGCCATGAGGGGCTTGGTATTTATTCTTTCTTCTTATGGCCCAGACTTTTCTTTTTCTTTTCAGTTCATATCTTCTTCTTCTTTTGGTCTTCTTTATATTTTTCCTTTTTCCATCTACAACAGAAGTTTCCCTAATAGCTGTTGCGTGTGTCGCAACCATCGTCGAGTGATGTTGCGTGTGGGTCGGCTAGTCCAAGTGGGCAGAAGTTTTTAGAGTTATCTTCCAATTTGACCAAGTTGCCTTGGCGCTCGCCTTGGCAGCTAGGCGGCCAAGGCGTCGCCTCGGCAGCTAGGCGGCCAAGGCGTCGCCTCGGTGACGACTTGTGGATGCCTAGCTACCAAGGCGAGCGCCTTTGCGAGTGTCAACTTGCTTCATGCTCATGCGTAAGGATGCTAAGGCAACGCCATGACAACTATGTTTTGAATAACGTTAGCCATTAATTTTACTTTTCACATTTTTACAGACGAAAAGGAAGAGAGGGAAATCCTTAAATATTTTTACCCATTACTTGATAAAGATGGTCAACCCCCAAAAGATTGAAATAAACATGACAAACCTCAAAACAGCCACCTCATAAGTCGATAAAAGAAAAACCCTTTGAAGCTTCATCTCTAATTGATAATCAACTTCATCCACTAGTTAGTTTTGTGGCAAGGAAGTTGAATCTCATATTGTAGATCATCTTTTGCTTAGAAGGAAATTTGTAAACAACTACATTTAATTTGTTTGCAACATGTATTGCCATTTTAGCTACCATGAGTATCTTTTACACCTCTACTCCTTTTGCCTAACAGCGTAACCAAAACTCTCTACAGCACCAAAACTGTCTATAGAGCTTATTGGAAAACTAAATTATAAAAACTAACATCTGCTACAAGTATTCATAGAGATTAGAGATCAGTAACCATGTCATATCTGAAGAAACCATTGGCAATGAAATTCACATTATAATGAGCAACAATGACCAGGATACTACTACAGTATATTAATTGGTCTTGCAGCCCCACCGCCCTTGACAACAGATTGATGTTTGTCTGGAGATGATAAAATGGTTTCCATAAAAAAATTTGTAACAGAAATCAGTGGAAGGTGCCGCCAGGGTTTCTACTCTTTTTATCCAAAGTAGAGAACAGTGAGCTTAGGAATATTCCTCGTGGATTGAAGCAATCTTTAGGAGGCTTTAATTTGAGAATAAGTTACATGGAGTCGAGCCTATGAAGAGTTGATCATCTCGCATATACAATAAAGATACTACTCTTGTTATATTGGATATTTAGGATTCAGTATCTCCCCTTTCACCTTTTGAACCAAAGAGTCAATTTCGTCCTTACTAGAATTCTAATACAATGTCATGTTGATAGGATTGCAAAGCGACTCTTGTTTGAGTATTCTGTTTATCTTTTTCTCTTCCACTAGTAATTTATTGTCTCCCTGATGTACCATGCTATTCTATCAATGATATTTCTTTTATGCATCTAAAAATAATTATTTAGAGTCTTATTATTATATGTAAATAACACCGTGATATTTATACTAAGGAATAACTATGCAACTCCTTTAAGAGAAGCTTCGAATTGAAATAATAGGTATTACCAAAATGATTTGAAGATCAGGCTACATACAGGGCTATCAACAACTCACCTCAAACATATTCAAGTATCGGCTGTAAAGTGTTGGCAAGAAACATTCCCAGTCGATGAAGTTGTAGTTCTTTATAACACGAGCTGTAACAGCTGCCCATTGACTGTTCCAAAACTGGCAATTTGGAATAGAATCCCAGTGATCTAAACATACTCTTATCCACTCGCTGTCATGACAGAAAAACGTAAATTAATTAGCTCCACCAAGTCATACTGAAATCCATAAAAAAACGAAGTTATAAGATTTAGGCATTACTTACTGTGAAAAGAAGTCCTGGTTATCCAAGTTTGTCGGAAGAAAGAGTCTCACAAACCCAGAACCTTCAAAAGCCGAGTTATGCCATGGGTTTTCCAGTAGAGATCTGCCAATGGGTTTCATTCAACGGAATGAAGCAATATCCAAAAAAAAGGATAATATAGTTAGTACCAACACATTTAGGAGGATCAAGTAGCAGCAGACAACAGATCTAGGAAGATGGGAATTAAAAAAAAGTTACTACCAATACAGAAACTACAATGGCATGCATAGTATATAGATTATTGTCAACGTCAAACTTACACATGAATTCACATTGTTGTTGTTTATTAGGATAATAAGCAGCATGATTCGCGAGTTGCAAAGAAAATGAGAACAAGCAGAGAATATAAAAGGAAGGGTTCCAGGTAAGAGCTTGGAATTTTCTATCCTCCTAAATTTTATATGAACAAAATTCTAATCCCCTATAAGTAGAGATGACTGACACTCTATAGGCAACGTGAGATAGAGTTCCTCACTAGCACCGCAAACCTTCAAGTTGTAGCATATGGAATACCTTTAATATAAGCCCGCATATATTAAATGCTAGAAAAGTGCAGTGACTAATTTCTTGTACTCTATCTGCTACAATATTGAGGTGGACATGGCATGAGCTGTACCAGCTTCATTATCCAAGTGTAATTTCATGGACATTAAGAAGCACCCAATCCTCCAATGTGTATGACTCGTGTAATCACAAGCTAGTTGAGCCTACCATGAGACAAACCCTGAGCCCAGAATTACTCGTCATGCTTGAAACTTACAACAACCAGCAGTTCTGATCCTCCTAGTAACAAGATGGCCATCAATAAAATGATAAACCATGTGTTGATCTCCTATTTATTCCTATGACCAATTAATTATGCTAGGTCTTCACCAATATTTCACCTAAAAATTACCAAGGGAAAATAAACATTTCCCCTAATAGAGAAACCACCTAGAACATCAATGGGTCTCTTTTAACAGATAACCAAGATAATTATGATCCATGGATAACTTATCTGACACTAACAATAAGTTTAACAGAAGAGATAGAAGAGGAATCGGATCATTCTAACAGACTAACACAAACTTAAATCTTATGTTTGTAAAGCCAGCAACAGTTTGCCTGATATCAATAAATCCATGTCACTGAGTAAACACGAAATTTGTCTTTGTTTCTGAGATGATTGTCAATTAGGAAGAACAACCTCAGTTTCCAAGGGTGATTCACCAGGCCTAAGATGTTCATAAATCTGTTACAATATGTTTTCAAATTGCTTTATTCCAATTGATCATTAACTGTCAAAACTCACAAGAATGCAACCGCACTCCAAGAGAACTGCTAAACTTGTTCTTCCACTTAATTATTTTAATCTGCTAGTTTGGCAAATTATAAATCAACTCCATTTAAAGGCTTTGAAATCAAGCTCTCTCAAGTATGAGCCACGTATCTCCAGATAGATATTTTTCTTTTTCATAGGACTGAATTAGTATGTATTTCTGGAGAAACCTCATTTTAAAATCCAACATATACCAAAGGGGTTAGCTTGTTCCAAATGCATCAAATGAAAATTCATCAATTCTAGCTATCTGCTAACCCATAGTATGAGTTTCTTAAAAGTGAATCCTAGACAGGAGGTACCTCCAAGTATACACCTTCTTCAAAGCTTACATGTAGGAAAATGTTATGAGAATCTAAACTATAAAAGAGGCAACCCACTGTGTATTAGTTTTTCAAAACCATGTCATACGACTCGTACCAAACAGCTCACGCTAGTTGATGATCAATTAATCCAAAAATATCATTAGGG
This sequence comes from Panax stipuleanatus, assembly GCA_020205555.1. Taxonomy (NCBI): domain Eukaryota; kingdom Viridiplantae; phylum Streptophyta; class Magnoliopsida; order Apiales; family Araliaceae; genus Panax; species Panax stipuleanatus. Next base: position 8,118,817 of record CM035122.1, on the reverse strand, counting down.
ACACCCGGAAAATTTGAGAAACATGACGATTAGAGATTTACAGACTAACCTGAATTCAGCCCATATCTCATGGGCAGAACCTGGAGGGAAGAACCTCCGGCTGGATCGAACAAGAGAAGTAACAGTCTCAAAGTGACGCTGCCTTACTCTCCAACCTTCTGGGCCCGTATTCCTGTGCCATGCATAAATTAAAATCACTGACAAATAGCTTTAGAAAGACAACCAGTAAGAAAATCAAAAAAAAAACAATTGCACGGTACAAAGTGGTGACCTGGTAAATGCTTTGGTGGAGAAAAAAAGAAATTTAAAAAATATTTAGTGTTCATACGGTGTGGCAGGTAGAATGGTGTGATAGCAAAGCCTATAAGATCAATTTGCGAACTACAAAGTTGCTGAAAGTTCTAATTATGATGACCGACATAAATGTAACTTCATAATACTCCCTCTGTTCCATATTATTTGATCTTTGTTGACTTTTTAAAGTCAACTTAAGAGATTTTTAAACTCAAAATTGGCATAGATTCTTTTAATTTTAATCAATACAATGATAAATATTGTAAACTATCTAAAAAGTATTATTTATTGTAAGTTTTATTGTTTCATAATATTTACTGAGTCATCTCAAATTTGAGTTTGAAAATGTCTCAAATTGACTTTCAAAAGTAAATAATGATGATATAATTTGGAACGGAGGAAGTATTATATTAGGAAAGGTTGTCATGAACCACAGGTGTCCAACTCTAGATCCCTGAACGTTCATGATATTTTGCAGAAACATGTGTAGTCCTCCGTAACAAAGAAGAAAGGCAAAATATAAAACTCACCTTGTGAAGTGTGTATGAACAAACGTATCATAGAAGGGGCGCCACTGAATTTTCAAGCATAACTTCTTTCGGAATTTATTCAATAACTTAACAAGGATATTTCCCCACCTAACCTGATCAACAAAAATACAACTAATGTGTCTAGTATATCAATATATAGATAGTGTATGGAAAAAGAAATTGAAATACATAGCAAAACCTGGGCATAGAGTTTGTCCTGTGATAGACGGAACAATTCTAAACCAAACTCCACAAGGGCAGCCACATCATCCACAGATACTTCGCTTTTAGCCTTTATAAAACTGCATGATGAATCAAAAAAACAAGAGACCTCGTAATTCAATTAAGTAAAATGTTAGCATAATAGATATTATTGGGGCCTCTTTCTAATAGCTTAAATTGTAAGGTCTTGTGTTCAAGCCTTGCTGCTGCATGTTGCCCTTCTTTGTATTAATATTTGATTATTCATATTCATTTAATTTGCCTTTACACGTACACAAGTAAGACGGTAATAGCTTGATATATATTGTTGGAGCCCCCTTCTAAAAGCTTAAGCTTTTGGATGAGTTGGGTATTTAACACATGATACCTCATTGCCTCTACTACCTAACAACTAAAAATTATACACAACAGATTTACATAATGTGAAACATATGTCAATATTTTATACCGCTTGACCTACCATTCACTTAATCCCATCTCATTTTACAGAACTTGTGCATTTGTACTAAAAATTCTGTATTCTAACTCACAGTGATTTACTGTAAATGGAAACTGAATCACAAATGAACTAAAAACTAATGCATGAACTACATCAATGAGATAAATTAAGCATTTATCACATCCACGACCAGAGAAGACACAACCAGCTGAAGACTACATTTTTAGACATTGAGATATTAAATTGGCGTGATCAAACTCATATAACAGAACAATAAAGCAATTATGTGTGTATATAACAAAAATTGAAAATTCGAACTTACAGGTCAACAACGGGGATCCATTTAATGGTGGAATAAACAGATTCCGGATCTCCGACGCGATACGATTCTTTGACAGACTTGACGACACGAGTGAATGATTCCGTCTCTCTCTTCGTTTCCTCCGCAACCGGAGGTGGAAGCCAGGCGTTATACAGATGCATTTCTGTATAAATCAATCAATAGTTTATCTATAATAATGCAAAGCCTAATTTGTCAAATTGATTTGTGACTCGAGTCAAGACAGTTGGGTACTACTTATACAGAGACTACAGTTGTTCTTGGCATATCTTTCTTCTCAAGAAATAAAGAAAGAAGACTGGGAATTTGGATATTTGGTCGGAGGTTGACTGGCAACCGATACCGGCGGTAGACCAAACTTGTTTGTATTCAATTGATGACGAGTAGTTCTTGTTTGTTTGTTGATATATATTAATATACCAGTAATTGTCCGAGCCATCGGAAAATTAGATTAAAATTCAAAAAATATTACATTATCTAAACACATATATTATTATAATAATTACTACATATTCAGTCATCAACACATTTAATCACCAAAACATTAAGCTAGTCGATATTAATTTCAAAAAATTTCGACAGAGTTTTTTTAAAAAATATATATCAAAAAAATTATAAACTCGTCTACAAAACTTACAATCATCAACACATATCCAAACCACCAAAAAAACTATCATTTCATACCAAAAAATAATCATAATTATATATAATTAGTTAACTTTACAAATCGAGCGACGGTTGAGTCCGTCAAGTATATCAGAGAATCGTCGTCTTAGCTTTTAACAACACATCGAACCGTCGTCATAACATATAAACCGTTTATCTGTTCTATAGCGACGGATTGAATCGTCGCGCGATCCGTCGTTAAAGGCGGTGAGTATGGTATATAAAATAAAGGGATATACCCTTTAAATAGACTACTATATATATATATATATATATATATATATATATCAATAAACAGGAATGCGGAAACAAGCTCATGTGTGTTATGCATAACGCAGTAAAAAATAAGTAAATCGTTCGAGCCTCGATTCGTACTCGTTCGATTAAAAGTTAGATTCGAGTTCGACTTGAAATATAAATGAGTCAAATATGAGCAAATTCTAAAGTTCGATAATTTACTTGAATCTTCTCAAATTATAATTTTTATTGATACTCGGATCATATTCGTTCGAAAACTTCAAATTACTTGGACTCGATTCGAGATCGTGCTCGACTAGGTAGCTAAACGAACTTCAATCAAACCTTATAAATTTTGTGAACCAAATCTGAACAACTCAATACTCGGCTCGATTCGGTTCATTTAATACCATTAATCATGCAACATAGTTTTGATCGACAAACCGTCAAATGTCAAACCAATTACTCCTTTCGTTCCAAAATAATTGCTCAGTTTTGATTTTTTTAGTCAAATTGACTATTTTTAAAATTAATAATTAAGCATGTATAAATATATTTTTAACATTATAAAATTGGTATTAATAGTAAACTGTATATACTTTTTTTTTGTTATAATCTCTGCACTTATATTCTGACAAAAATGGTACAAAAAATAATTTTTAAAAATAATTAATTTAACTTTAAAAAGTCAAAACTAAACAGCTATTTTAAAACGGAGAAAGTAATGAAAATAATGAAATGTAAAAACTATTATTAACAGAATCTCTTAAAATAGTAGGACACGCAAGAATTTATGTGTGTTTAAGACACATGCTCCATTTTCTCTCTCTATATAAGAGACAGTATTTGGGTAAATACCTATATAAAACAACCGTCCATAAAAGGATTAGGCGATTTTGATTTAAAAATAATAATAACAAATAGTGATTATAGAGCTCAAGTGACCACCCGATTTTGCAAATCAAAGACTAATTATAAGATCATTCGCACATTGCTATGGAATAGAAAATTAATCTTTATATGTTGATTTTTTTATTACGAGTTACGGTAATTATAATCGGTAAAAACGATGTATTTAATATAATAAGTCAACTTTATAATCTTATCTAAATTTTCACAATCGTAATTAAGCATAAAAATTTTACAATACATAGCAGAACTCTAAAATACATTACAAAATGAAAATCTGACTATTAATTCAAGATTAATAAAAAAAAAATTATGGGATATTGTGTTACGGTAGTTAAATTATTTTGTGATAAAGAACTGCAAAAAAAAAAGTCTAAAATAATTAAATTGTCAAATTTTAATCATATATACATACATGTGTATGTATAGGTTGGTTTCTTTCTTAGGGAAGAGAAAACTGTGCAGTTAAGAAAAGGAAAGTGGATGGTCACGTCAATTTGTGGGAACCCAGAAGTGGCTAAGCTCATGTGAAAAGTGAAAAGAGAACAAAAAAGGTGAAAAGTGGGGGCAGGTAATATAATAATAATATATGATATTTAGGATTGGACATTTGCTTGACACGTGGTGTAATTTTAGCCATTAAACCTTTTAGCTTAGTTAGCCTCTATTATTATGGATCCTAAATTAATTATAAATAATTATTAAATTCACAACACTTTTTATTATTATTAATTATAAATTAGTAATATTGTAAAAGCTTTAGCAGCAGTTTATAATGTAACATATTTACTGGCGGCTGATATAATTAAAAATATGTAGTATCTTCAAATATTTAACTATAATAAAAATAGTTTTGCTCGGATGATATTCACAGTCTAATTAATTATTATTTTCGTAGAGACAACTAATTATCATATCAATATTTTTTGACATATTTTCATAAATATTGTTTTCAAATAATAGTGATGAAAGTTGAAAAGAAACATTATGAATATCAATCAAGCCTTTGTCGTGCTTACTTATAATAATATATAACAAGACAAATACTGAGTCATTTTAATTGATCCTGAGTTAATTTAATAATCCAACCTTGATAACTTTAGTAGCTCAAAAGACTTTTTTATTTTTTTTATTTTCATGCATGTTTTAAAAAAGGATCGGACTGCATGTTCGACCGGTAAAAACTAGAACAGGTTGGCATTCCGATCCGATTTGAAAGAAAAAAAAATAATTTTGGTCAAAATTCGATTGACCCACCAGTCGAACTTGTTGTTCAATCGAAAAAAATCGGTTATTGACTCAGTAACCTTTTTTTGTACCAAGAAAATTTTAATATTAAAATTAATCACTTTTAGTAATACTGTAACTCAACTTTATTATTATTTTATTTCATAAATAATGAGATTTTTAAATTTATTAATTACTAATAATATATATTTTTATATATTAATGATGTCACTGGGCAATAACGGTTCGACCGCTAGTTGAATCGTTGAACCAGTGACCCATCCTACCCGATACATTTTTTGGATTGATGCCCGGTCCTTGTCTGAGAACCTTGCTTTCATGTCTTCTAGGTCATAAATTTTGGTATTTCCAAAAGTCAACTCAAAAGTTATGTTTTTTCACAAAGTTTTAGTACACATTAATTATTAAATATACAATTTATCATTTGTCACTAAAAATTGAGTAAAGAAAAAAAATATAAAGATAGAACTTTTGAATTATCAAGTCATCAAATTTGGACTGATAAGTTGGCTCGAGATCAACTAAAATGTCGATCAAAAATATTATATATAAAATTTATTTAATAAGTTGTTTTAAGCATACCCATGTTTTGCACGGGTTATTAAACTTGTATTTGTAGTTGAATTTGGAGGAGAAAACCAGCAAATCAACATAAAACTAGTAAAAACTCTAGTCTTCATCAATGTTTAAATGATTAAAACCTAAAAACAATAATTTCTTAACATTGAGCTTAGAGTCTTGCTGCGTATTACAAATTTTTTTATCGAATTACGATTGCGACTTATATCGATGCATGAGATTGAATATAATTATAAGGTTGACCTACTATATTAAATAGATTGTTAAAATATTATAAACTATAGTTATCCACATAACTCGTAACAAATAAAAATGACATATAAAATCGCAAGAAATATTATTTTCCTTCAGCTTATTAATACATTGATGTTATGTTTGCTTTCAATGATTATATTTCCGTGATTGTAATTATAATCCCAATACTATTAAGTCATTTTATAATCCCTATACTAATAGTCCCAAATCTAAATTTGAAAATAAACAAGACATTTGGGATTAATAATCATATCTCAAGTATAATTATTGCAAACAAACCTAACCTGAATATTCAAATAATAATTTATTATCATTTGGCCAATTTTAATTGGGTAATATATTTAATCGGTCAAAATATATATTACACCAAATCCTCAAACCAATAATTTCTTGCATATTAAAATTATAATTTGTTACAAAAGATGAAAGAATTACAAAAAATAAACTCAAAAAATAATTATTTCAACTAAAATAATAGATAAATAAGAAAAAAAAGAGTCAATCATAGCAACAACGCTAATGGACCAAATAAACTCATAAAATACAGTCATATTCCCAAAATAATAATAAAATATGTAGATCTGAATAGTTTTTCAGCGTGACAGTAAAAGAACAAGGCACAATAGAAGCGATACAACTAAATCAGAATAACTCATTTTCAACAATTCATGCACTGAAAAAAATCTCACCAATAAAGAAATCTTCCAAACGAAGAAAACAAAATCATTCAAACGGAGAAAACAAAATCTCCCAAGAAATGATATTGAAATCTCCTCACAGAAGAGAAATAAAATCACTCATCTCATTGAGAGAACAAGTCGCACAAAAGTGGAAACAAACTTCACAAGAAGTGAAAATAATTTATTAGATCAAAATTGAGAAATTTAGGAGAGGGTATCTCTAAGGGGAGAGCACTCCCTCATATCTAAGATAGAAGTTAAGGTTCTTGACTAGAGAAAAAAAAACTTATTGAAAGAACCTAGGTAATGAAACTTAATTAGTCAAAAAATGAAATAATTAGACCGATTATTTTAAATAAAACAATAATTACTTACTATAAACACTAAAGAAAAACCAAATCAAAAGGATTACATCTGATCTGGTTCCTATTCTTTGTTTGGAAAAACTATTTCATACATTGGTAATCCTCTTTTTTTGTTTGGGAAAAAAAAATAAAACTACAAACTTTTTTCATATCTAGGTAAGTCCCTACTTAGTTTGAAAAAGCTTAAAAAATTGAGTTATGTTATGTATTTACGATAGTTTTTTTTGCTGAATTACGATTACGACATATATTAATATATGAGATTGAATAGGATTATAAAATTAGTCTACCATATCAAATACGTCATTTAAATATTATCAACCATAATTATTCACGTAACCCGCAACTAAAAAATTGACATATAAAGTCGCAATAAAAAGGCTAAAAATGAGTATTACTATATATAAAGAGAAATTTATATCGATATTAAATAACGGTGTATATGTAAATATACGGGATAACAAAAGAATAAAAAAGAGACATACACATTACTATTCTATCTTTAATTTCATATTAGTCGCAATTTAAAAACGTCATAAATTAATCGAGATATAAATTATTTATCTTAAAAAAAAATTCCCATAACCTACGTCGTATACACAACCCTCTCCCCCACCCGTCCCGTCCAACTAAGATTTTTTAATTTTTTCCTTATGACAATTACAAATAAAAATAAAAATAGTGAAGAACTAAACAACAAAAGTAAGGGAAAAAGGGGAAGATTTATAAATATTATATATGTTATAATAAGCTAGACTAAATTACTAATTACTAGTAATTTAAACCCAATGGTAAAATATAATTTTGAGAATCATGGGAGTATATTCTAATAATAACTTTACATGTAAGAATTTTCTATTTCTTTAGGGAATGATATCTTGTTGATTCTATGAATATATCCATCTTAGGTATATGATCTTCAGATTTTATTCCCCACAATGTTGAGATTCGCCAAACGCTTCCTTAAGTCCAGAGTATACCAAATATCTTACTAGTTATGGAAATTGATATCTCTACAACATTTTTTAATATTTTCACAACAAAAGTGTCGTTATAGATGTATAGCGACGGTCAAAATCGTCGTTATATTTGTGAAAACCGTCGTTATAGATGTATAGTGACGGTCAAATCGTCGCTATATTTGTCTAGCGACGGTGAAAACCGTCGTTATAGATTTTATTGTGAAAATATCATTTTCTGTTATGAATTTATCAGAATATATAATTTTATTAGGATCTATGGCGACGGTTTTGCTATTCTTACAACTTACAAGGTCATTTTATGAAACTAAGAGGCCAATAATATTTTTTGAAACTTGACGGCCGTGGAGGGAAAGAAAAGGGGAAAATATATAAAAATTTAGATATAAGTCTAGTTATTATAATCTTCCGTAAAATTGTTTTATTTAAAAAATTTTACAAAAATATTGTATTTGTTTAGGAAGGTATGATCAATTTTGACTATTTGAATTTAATTCAACATATTTTTAAACACAACTAATTATAAGTTATCTTATTTTAAAAATTAATTGAACCACTCTATTCTTTTCAATGTCTTTTTGGAGAGTAAAATTTGTTCTTTTTATCTGCCGTTTGTATATTATAAAAATAGTAATAACTTAGTTTTTCATATTATTCTTATTTAAAATATTAATTTTTATATATATATTTAAATTATTAATTAAAATAGAATGAAAATAACACTAATTTTAAATTAAAAAAATCAGGCTTGATCTTATATTTTAGTACGAAGACTAGTAGGTGGGTTTATGTCCAAATGTCCTTAACAAATTGTGTCACTTTGGACTGAAATTCTCACTACATTTATATGGACCAAATGATCCATCCAATTTTTCTTCCCCTTTCTTTAGGCCCATGATTTATTACCATTAAATAAATGACTATACAATGCAAAATCCGACCGTTGGAAGGCCCATTAAGCAAACAGGCAAAATTTGACCGTTGAGTCTCTCAGGCGTTTCTCAACACTTTTTAAGTACCTGAAAATCCTCTCTATTTTCTCCCATCAAATCTTACTTGCACTCAATTTCTCTCTCTACCTACCTGCGATTCTTAACCTCTGTGTTCTATATTTCAAGCAATTACTAATTTTTCAATTTCATTCTGTTCTTTTGTTTTTGATTTTGATTTGATTTGGATTTAAATAATCCCCAATTTCAATTATCAATAAATTCGTCAGAATCAATGGCGGAAACGAAAAATGCCCACCACGTAGTAGTCGAAATTCCGGTCGACGAAGAGCACCAACAGAAGCTAATCTCTGCCATTCAAAACCACCCATTAATGGAAATCTCCCAAAACCCCGGCCATCTTTTGCTCCTCAAGCTCTGGCAACGCGAAGAAGATCTCTTCGGCAGGCGAATCGCCGGCAAAGAGTCTCGATTAAATTCAATTAAAACCGAAATCTTTCAATTATGCTGTTTCTTCTTTATTTTTCATGGATTTTTTCTAACAATTTTGTCATCTACATCTACTAGCAATAAACACGAGCATTTGTGTCATAAATGGTGGATCCCTTCGATTCTATCGGCTTCGACTTCAGCTGTGTTGATCTTTTTGGTTCAGGTGAAATTGTGCAGGTACTGGAAAGTGTCTAAACAGTTGCAGAGGGAAAGGACCGATAATCGGGCGCTTACGAGGTGTATTCAGGAGTTGAGGATGAAAGGGGCCAGCTTTGATTTGGCTAAAGAGCCTTTGAATGGGAAAAGAATGAAGAGTTCTAGTGTTGAGATCAAATGGAAGCCACTTACTTTGTGTTCTCAGAATTTAACCACTATTTGTCTGGTTTGTATTACAGGCTTGCTGTTTCCTGCTAGCAGATTGATCCTTTGCATTTAGACAGTTTGAAGTTGGATAAGGATTTGGACACTGGACCAATTTTTGTCAGTACCATGAGGTAAAATTTCTATTCCCTCCTGCCTCCCACAAAAAGGCTCTCACATCTGACAAACTACATTTAACAAATTTAATTGGGATTTTGGAATAGGAAGCACCTACAATCTGACATCAGTGTACAAGACCAATTTTGTCACTGCCACAAGGTAAAATTCTACTCCCTTCATTTCAATAGAAAGAGGGTCTCATTTGTGAATTGTAAAGGATATATTTTGTTCCCCAAAAACTAGTAAATTGTTGATGGAACAAAAAAGAATAACAAATGGTACTTTTTTGTGGTACAGAAGAACAAGTAATCAGTAAATTGGGTTTCATAGTGTGCTTTTAGCTACAATTGACTTCATTATTGGAATTTTGTAGATTTTTGAAAAAGATTGATCAAGATTTCGGAACAGAAGCACCGACGATATTTCTTGTTCCATCTTGATAAATTGTGATCTCAAACCATCAAGGGGATGAAGCATTTTGGTCCGATATTTGCACAAGTTTCTGGAGCATGTGGAAAGGTGCTTACTTTTCTGGATAATACATGGGAGTTTTTTTTATGGAGCTGAGAGAGAGAGAGATTGTATACGTAGAAGAAGTGTCTCAATTAGCTGGAGGGAAACACTGCTTGTGTTTTTCCTATCAATTTAAAAGCCTTGCCAATTTGTTATAATTCTTCTAGTTCCTCCTTATTTCCTTACTTTTCTTGTTGTATTCACTGATAACACTAGAGAGCATCCAAGATACTTGGACATTTTTGAATCATGTAGGAAATTTCTTTGCAATTCAATCAATTGATAAAAAATGGAGTTCTTTTTGCTTACTTTTTGAGGTAATTTTTACTTGGCACAGTTTAGTCTTCCTCCTTCCCAACTGTAAACCCATACCCATAATAAATATTCCATCTCTTCCAAATTATATAATCTAAATATAATAATAAAAACTCCATTTGTTCCAAATTATATACGACATTATATTGACTTTTGAAAGTCAATTTGAGGTATTTTTAAATTCAAAATTAATATGACTCGATAAAAATTATAAAACAATAAAACAAACTAAGTAATACTTTTTAGAATCCGACACTAACTCACTAAGTAATAAGTCAACAGTGATTAAAATCCGACACTTTTCCATCACTTTTAGCGTCGGATTTTGAGTAAAAATATGTTGTGCCAGTTTGCTAGAAGTGCAGGATACAAAGTATCTTGTTTTGAAGTAGGGAAAAATCAACTTTTGTTGCATGTACTGAGACTCGACTTAGAAGTTGGTACCCAAACTGAAAAAGTAACAAACTGGTGTTTGTACTATAAAAAATTTACAAGCGGTTAATTATTAGGGTTCCATCCGGCTTCCGTTTAAAATTTTAACACGTTAGAGGATGAACGATGACATGGCGATGATTGGGTAAGTCAATTGAATGATTGTGCGTACTTATCATTGTTCTCCATCTATGTAAACGAATGCAAGGCATTTTGGGGGGAAGTAAGGGCTTCCAAGTCGTCTTCATCTCTCTCTCGATTCTTCAACTTAGAGTAAAATCATCTACTTTGTTTCTCGATTACTTGTTCGCATATATATTAAGGGCTTTTGAGTGCCAAATTGAAAGAATGAGTTTGTCTTGGAGTGGAATCATGAACGAAATTGCGGAGGAAGATTGTAGTTCTTACAACTTAAATCAATGGATTCAACCTGAGTTTCCAAGTCGCTGCTACTGTGTAGAAATGATGCAAAAACATCGAGAGAAGCGATTTATTAGGTGTATTAATTATCGGGTATGGATGTTTTTATTGTTTTCATATTATTGCTTATGTTAATGATTGGTGTGTAATAGCACAAGAGAGCTTACTGCGGTTTCTTTAAATGGTACAATCCACCCTTTCCTGACAGAGCTAGAGATGTTATATTATATTTGACATTAAAATCGAAGATCCGCAAAGAGATTGTAGATAAAATGAAGAAGGAAAAAAGTGAGAAGACTAAAAATTGGTTAGCAACTGAGATGGTCTAAAGTTCAGTGAAGACCTTGGAGCATGAGATTACAAAATTGAAGAATGCCAAATTTGTAGGAAGGGAAAAAATTTATTGGTTTCTTTTAATTTGCTAATGGATGTGTGTTTTAGTGTTTGTTGTTTTATAAATGTAAATGTAAGTTTAGATGCAATTAGGATTCTAAGCTTGTATGCAGTTGAGATTTCAAGCTTTTATTTTGGTTATGGATATAAATTGTAAGTTTAGATGTAGTTGGGATTTCAAGTTGTATTTTGGCCATGGATATAAATGAAAGGAGATCATTATGTTTGATTGTGTTATGTTTTGTACCATCTTTCCTTGTCATGGATCAAACATAATGATCTCCTTTCATTTATATATATATATAGATATATTTATATAACTTATCTCATGTAAATCAGAATTATAAATGCAAAAAATTAGTATCTCAAAGCTAGTACTTGATACTATGTCCTTAAGACAATTATGTTCACCTTATTGGTGCTTAAAGTTATCAGCACTTGTACAATGACAACGTGACACACACAACAAACCAATAAAATGCTCTGAACTCTCTCAAATACACTATGAATATGATTAGAGAAAATGATGAAGAATTGAATGACCCAAATGAATGAATTCATTTGTTATTCCCCATTAGTGATCTTTCATGAATGGACATGACATTTGTGAACCGAATTTACACTTATGAAAAGGCTTGGCTGAACAGGGGCGAAGCAAGTAAGGGTCGGACAAAAAGCGAAGCACAATTGTGCTGGTATAAAGCGCAGTTGCGCTAAACCTACTGTTTACGCTTGCCTTACTTCTTTAAAACGACACTGTTTTGTTTCTCCTACAGATAATAAATAAGATAAAATTGGAACTAAGTAAAATAAAAATTAAGGAAATTTTTGCCCAAAAATGATATATACAATGGTCAATGACCCACGAGCCCAGGCCCGACCCGGTCGATCGGCGACGCACATGTTGTCAAACCAAGCCTTGAACAGGTCCTCTCATCTCCACAAAAGTGGGGTGTCCCTTGGGGTCCAAACCCAAGAGCAATCTAATTGTATATATACCCAATAGCAATCTAATTAGTTTCTCAATTGATGTGGGACTCTTGTTCTCCACAAGCATTATTATCATATTTAAGGGGTGATCTTTGGGAGTAAATTTTTCATTTATTATCCCATGAATTTGAGCTTCCTAATACTTCATTTTAATCTACTCATTGAGTAGAACACATTTATTTATTGATTCATCTCAAATGATTAATAGAAATCACTTAAATTTAAGCTCAAATTCTAATAACTTTTTACCCTAATAATCTCTCCTATTTTGATATGATGTGTTTTTTGATTTGGATTTAGAAGAAATGTAATAGCAGATTATAATGCACGAAATGTAATGACAATTTATGAAATGAAAAATGAAATGGCAGTTTATGTTGTGAAACGTAAAGTAAATTCTCAGATCGTAGAAAGACTTAACTCCACGATACTAGACTTCAGTGTAGAAACATAGATCGAAGCTTCAGATCGTAGAGTAAAATGTAGAGTGAAATGTAGAGCGAATCCTCAGATCGTAGAATGAAACATAGAGTGAATCCTCAGATCGTATAATGACTTAAATGTACGTTTCTATGATTGTAAAGTGAATCCTCATAAATGTAGAGTGAATCCTTATATTGTAGAGTGAAACGTAGAGTGAATTCTCAGATCGTAGAATAACTTAACTATACATTTCTACATTAAAGTCTAGTATCGTAGAGTTAAGTGACAATAGCCAACCCAAATCAAATGACAACCAAGGACAATTCATAACAAGGCAATAACATTTCATAAAAAGAAAATAACATATTGTCGATTACAACCATTAGAACTAAATAACACACCATCATTAAACAAAAGTCATAGACATGTCTAAAGGCCTACTGGCTTCTAAATTGGCCTCTCCTGTTCCTTAATCTAATCATTCTTGTTGCTGGAGTTGTAACTTGTGTTGTGCTTGAAGTTGGTAGAGTGGTGCTTCATGTTTGATGGTTGTGGGGAGCTATAGATTCTTGTAGCAGGAGGTGCGTTGTTAGTCGATTCATCTTGATTTATGGATTTTCTTGGAATAGACATCTACATATGACAAGTACAAAGCTAGTGTTACACATGAATCATGAAAAGCAGAGCCCACATAAATTAATGAAATCAACTAATCTTATACGAAACATAATAACAACAATTCATAAAGATGCTTATTATCTTATAAGAAAATCAACTACAACAAGACTGAAAATCAACCACAAACATCCAAAAAGGTAGGCATTATGCACATAAAATAAGAATAAACAAAAAAGAGGAACAAAATTTTAGAATATTCAGCCTATAATTTTATAGGAAAATCTGCTACAAACATTCAAAAAGGTGGACATTATGCACATAAAGTAAACTTAAAACAAAAAAGAGGAACAAGAATTCAAAAACACGCATTTTATTTTATAAGAAAATCAACTACACCAAGACTCAAAAATCAACTACACAGATTCACTGCTCCTAATGCCCTAAAATCTCAAAACTACAAAAGGGAGAGATTTGGATGCTTACTTCTTGTTGTACTTCACATTTATCACGCAATCAACACTTGATCTCGCAGAAACCACTAATTTTGAAGGATCACATCTGCTATTTTGGATGAATCGCATCATGTTCTCTCCCTCTCTCTGTGTTTGTCTGTCTCCAATGTTCTGAATTTGCTAACCCAAATTTGTTCCTTTTGCCTCTAACAACCTCCTCACTTGACCCACGTGCGTGACGAGGATGCAACTTCCCCTCCAAATTCGCCTTTTGATGGGTCTTAAATTCAAATGTCATTATTCATGTAGAATTTGTGAGCTTACTAAGACTTTTCCATCACGTCTGTTAGTCAAATTTAAGAGTTTCACATAAATATTCAAGTACAATAATCTACTTGTAAATTTTATCTAATACAAGTAAGAGTTTGTTACTTTTTTCAATTTGAGTACCAACTTATAAGTCGGGACTCAATACATGCACCAAAAGTTAATTTTCCCCTTTTGAAGTATAAAATGTAATGTAAAAAATGTAGTATACTTGAGAGAAGAAAATCGCATTTAACTCTTGATACTATAAATAATATTTATTATTTTCTAATTATATATGAATCACATTTATTTTAAATAATTAAGGGAATTGAAATGAAAACAAGCAAAAATAATTTTTCTAATAAACTCCTCACATGAATAGTCCTCATATGTGCAAGTACAATACCTTGAGGAACTTATAATTTCATTTGCGGAAATAACTAAGGCTATGTTTGTTTGCAAAGATTACACTTGGGATAGGATTATTAATCCCAAGTGTCTTGTTTGTTTTTAAATTTGAGCTGGAGACTATTAGTCCCGAGATTATAAAATAGCTTGAGATGAGTGATTATTTAATACCATGTTCTACTTGGTATTAGGGGTGCTCATCGGTAAAAAATTGAACCGGTACTGTGACGCCCCCAAATTCGGACCGCCACTGGTCTCTCGAATTCGGTTCATCACGTCCTCACGATAATACAATAATAATATCTAAAACATACATTCACAGCGAAAGATCTAATCTAGAATAATATACAATAATTTATTATAATTATTTCCCCAAGTCTCGCAAGTCGCAACCTACAGTACTTAATAGATTACATAATAATATTAAATACAGACTTATTACATAACCCTACTTAAGCTTAAACATAGTTCTAAAATAATCTTAATACATCATCATAATATTTAGAACATGAAAGGGGCTAGCTAGTCGGTAGCCTTGCCCTTGCCCTTATCGACTCCCGAAGGTCCATCCTGCTCTGCCTTAACTGAAATGTTTTAGGAAAAGCAAGAATGAGCAACAAGTTTGCTCAGCAAGTAATATAACAATAAAGGTGAGTAATATAGTTCTCGAATCCCAAAAGGGTATAGTAAGGTATGATAGTTCAAGGATAGTAAGAAATATCAACGATTTTCAATAACAGTAGCTAAGGACAGCAGAATATCAATAAGATTCAATGTTAAATCAATTCACGATTTCAAGATAATTGAATACTGAGCAGTCACTAAGGACTATGAACTTTTACTAGAATTAACAGTAATATACTGATAATTCAACAGAAACAAGTACAACAGGTGATCAGCCTAAAGTACCCTACATTATGCACAACATTCAATCGTACTCAAGTGCGCACGTCTGTCTCTCGATAAATTATATTTTCCCTTCAAAGAAGGTTGTTCATCTCAGTTAATATAAGACTCCGCACCAATCAATTGATTTGGATAGCTTTCTAATCATGCTATGAGTCTAGCCGAATCAAATGGCATAGACCACTCTTTATAAGTTCAATACTTGACATTAAAGTTCGAAGAATATAATTGGCTTTATTATAACTATGACGCAATAAGTCATAATTTGAATAACTCACTTGCACAACAATAAACTTAATATGAATTCAATAAGAATAGAGTTCAAGTACTTGCTTACAATATCCGTTGAATAAAGTAATGCAAGGGTTTAGGATACTTGCACAATAAAATAGTGTAAGTTAGGGAACTTGCATTCAAAGAGATAAGGTTTAGATACTTGTCTTAAGCGTAGTCTATCCACGTAAGTAATTCAACACTTTCAAATCCCTATCGTAATATAGTTACGTATATGTATGATATTCATTAGTCATATATTTTAACATCATATCTTATCTTGGATATACGATCAATAAATAAGCCAAGTTTTAACCTAGCTACATAGTTATACCATATATAGTATCATATTAATTCACAAATCTTGACCAATATAACTTTCATTGTCTTTTATCCTTAACGTTTCTCTTTTCAAGTTAATAATCTTCATATATAATCATTACACATAAGACCATAATCAATTCCAAACATACTTCATGTAGTAAGTTATGGCATTGTTATAAGTTAACCGTTAAAATCGGATTCGAGTATCAACACATGATATCACATAACACATATACATATTAAAGGGTCCTTCCATGTTTGTATAACCTTTCCAAGTTCAATCATGCATGATATAGTTTCTAAGTTAATACCTTGAATAACTTTAGGCCATTCAAGGTCATGAAACTACAAAGTCTAACATGCTCGCCTTTTAAACACATAAAGTATTCACGTAACTCGTGTTAGGCATGCTCATGAGTACTCACATCGCATACGTGTAACTAGCATCGTTATTATTTTGAAAACATGCTTCATATATACTTAACTTGATTTCACGACATCTAACATAGTAGGCATACTTGTATGATACATTAGTGAGTCTAAAAGTACTATCAAACATGTTCATAAATATCGGAATCCAAATCTCAATGTAACATGTCAAGGTGCACGTTCAAAACTTATACTTTCATTAGTAAAGCTCACTAATAAGGCCTAACATGTTCATGCTATATATATATACATATGTTAACATGTCCGACATGCATTTCAAGGCCATATAAACATGCTTGCAAAATCAGAATATTAACATGGCATGTGCATATATCAAAGTTCGTTTATAAATTCTAAGTTTATTTCAAACTATATGTTTTTTTTCGTTAATCATGCATGCTAATATAGTAAAACATGCTCACATTAGTTTAATGTACTCATATATATATATATATATATATATATATTACCCATGCTTGCATGCTTGTCTAAGCTATAATAATTAAGTAATGCTTAGCAGATTTCTTAACAGAAGGCAGCCAACTGGTGCAGGGGCTGCGCCTCAGTGTTAAACCGGCGCAGCTGCGCCATGTCTGGTTCACACCAGACAGCAGCCTGCTTCGGCAGTTTCCAGCCCAAACACAAAATTACTTCACCAATTCAATTGTGATCAGTCACATTGTCTCACTAACATGGTCATAAGCTAATATAACAACTAAATAAGTGTTCTACAATCTAATTATCATATAATTCATCATGCTCAAGAATTGAAATTTTTGACAGAGAACCAAAATGAAGAACTTGAGAGTATACCTCTGCAATGCAATTGAGCTTGCTGCTAATCCACACTTCTCCCTCTACTGATATTACTAATGTATGTATGCTCTCAATTCAACTTAAGCAAAATCTCAGCAAATGAAAATGGAGAAAGAGAGCTTGTATTTATAGAAAAATCAATATCCAGACAATGCTTTTCTCTCCCAAATCAAATCAACGGGAATGTTAGTTTACATGGTGGTTAAGAAGAAGTTGGTAGATAGTTGGTGAAAGCAATCATGAGTTTCACTCCCTTGTCCATCATTTGCTAGTAGCTATGGAAGTTTACTGAGTTTAAGGAGAAGCGATAGGCTTAGGCCATAATAGCTATGCACGTGAAGGGGAAATGGGTCTATCATTTAGGAACAAACCATACAACTCAACATTGCTAATAATTAATGTCAGCACTTAGTTTATACACATATGTATTATATACTTAGGCTATCATATATATACATACTATATATTTATATTACAATTAGAGTTACAATGTAATCCCAATAATTAAATAATATTATCATGTAATTCACATAATATAGTAAATATAATTTGCACACATATAATCCATGTACATTTCACTACTACCGAATGTAATTCAATTGGGTATTATCCTACTACATTATTCCAATTATATTAAATATTGAAGTAATCATCAATTTACAATTGTTTATAATATATTCATGATGTACTATTTTAATGTATGCTCACACACAATTGTCACATGAGCCTCATGATGTATTCATT
Source organism: Panax stipuleanatus (assembly GCA_020205555.1). NCBI lineage: Eukaryota > Viridiplantae > Streptophyta > Magnoliopsida > Apiales > Araliaceae > Panax > Panax stipuleanatus. Next base: position 8,100,386 of record CM035122.1, on the reverse strand, counting down.
AGTCATAACATATAGTTTCAATATGTATAGTCACATTGCATTATATAGTTTATATATAATTGTATGATCACACTCAAGTGTTGCACTACACTTTATGTAACACATGTATCATTATTATATGTTATACTTTTAATTATCACATCCTTTGCACATTTCAACTAGTTGAGCAAATATAATTTACTCGTTTATATATTATTATTCTCAATGGTAATTAATTAATTAATTACTTATCTTATCAATTAATTAATAATAATATTAATTAATCCCTTCCTCATCAATTAATGCAATTATTAATCTCCATAACAATTGATTAACATTTATGTGATTAATTATCACATTAAATAAATATAAATCTTATTATATTTATAAACAAGTTACTTATTATTATTCTATTATTTGCAATAATAATAATCAACATATTATTAATCACAATTAATATTCCATTTTTCATAATAACAATTAATATTTGATTAATTGTTCACTTAATAATTCCTTCGTTAATTAATATAATCATTAATATTTCTCATCAGCGTTTCTATTCCTGTGCCACACAAGGCATTTAATGAGCTTATCATAAACTCCATATCTTCCTCAATTATTATATATATTCAATTTAATATAATTGAGTTAACTCATCTCATAACACTTACATATTTATATTCAAATAAATATTCATTTTCATTAATATATTCATTTAATAATATTTAGAAATTCTCGGGTATTACAGGTACTGAAAATACCGAACTGGTACCGATCTAAAAGTACCGAAAAAGCAAAAATCAAAATCGGTACTGAATTATCGGTTTCGGTACCGGTTCGATACAAAATCGGTATCGATTTTTTCGGTTCGATTTTCGGCTATACCGCATGGTAATATATATAATTATTAATAATAATTAAATAATTTTTTTATATATTAACAATTTTTTTTAAAACTAAGAAATCATTAACTATTAATAATAACTAATATATAAAACTACAAACATTATTAATATATAAAAAATAATAAAACTACTATTATATAAAAATTATTAATATATAAAAAAATTATTTAATATATAAAATTACAAAACATTAACTATTAATTATTATATTATTAATTTTCGGTATTTCGATTTTTACCGAATTCAAAAAATTCATTACCGCTACCGGTACTGAAAAGTGTTAAAATACCGAAAAATCGGTACCGCCGATACCGGCATCATCTGGTTCGATAAAAAATCGAAAAAACCAAAAATTTAGAGCACCCCTACTTGGTGTTATAATATCTACCAATTGGGATTAAAAATTGCTAGATAAAATTAATCTCAATATTTTTCTAAAATGACCATCATATCTTGCAATCTCCGTTATTAATAACCGCCAACTTAAAACTTACTGGTACAAAGACTATGTATACCCCACCCAGCCACCCACATCCCCACCCCCACCCCCACCCCACAAAAATTAAAAAAAATATTATTTACTGATTATGTATACACCCCCACCCCGTCTCACTCCCAACCCCCAACGTCCACGCCACCCCCACCGCCCACTCCCCTCCCCCCTCAAAAAAATAATATTTATTGATTATGTACATAAAGCTGTAAAATGAACAAACAGTTCGGGCTTGATTCGTACTCGCTCGACTAAAAGTTCGATTCGAGCTCGACTCGAAATATAAATGAGTCAAATATGAGTAAATTTTAAAGTTCGATAAATTACTCGAACCTCCTTAAATTATAATTTTCTATTGATACTCGGATCATATTCGTTCGAAAAGTTCAAACTGTTCGGGCTCGATTCGGTAGCTAAATGAGCCTCAATCAAATCTTATTTTATACTCGATAAATTTTGTAAACCAAATCTGAACAACTCAATACTCGGCTCGACTCGGTTCGTTTACACCCTTATGTATACACTCCCACCCAACCCCCTCTCAAAAAAAATAATATTTACTGAATAATATAACCACTTATTTAAAAAATTTAATTTTTTTTATTATCTTTTAATGTATAATAAGTTTAAATTATATTTTAAAATATGTTATTATTGATAAGAAAATAATAGTCCAAACGATATTTTTTAATCCAATCCTTTAATTAATCCTGAAAAAAAAAATATAACATGAGATTATTTTAAGTTATCCCATGAATAATCCCATAAAAAACAAACATGTGACTAGGACTATTTAATCCTAAAATTAATAGTCTTGAATTATAATCCTTGCAAACAAACATCGCCTAAAAGTTTAAGTTAAAACGAGCATATTGGAATTAAAAACTTGTCCTCGACTAAAGTTTTGATATATTGATAATAGTCGGGACGGGGGAGTATATAGATGGAATTAAATTCACTAGAAAAAATGGTTTCCACACAAAATTTAAATTAACTTGCAACCACAACAATAACAATAATAATGTTAGGCAGAGATAACAAACATCAAAGAGCCTGCATCACTTGACTACTAACATTACAAATAGCCTAGAGTGACCGACTTCTTCCAAAAAAGTTTAAATTAACAATCACTCAAGGAATTCACCAGCATTTATAAGCTTCGAATAGGTGCTTCTGCAGTGAGCACACTACTGTGTATCATTTTGCTTCATATGTCTCCATGAAAATTCTTGCTTCCATGATTAGCCCTCCCTTAGTTACTGACACATTCCTTTGGACAATGTGCCTTATGCGCTCTCGAAGCCAAATATTCGAAACACACCTGCCACAGAAATAAGAAAGGTATGCAACTTTTAGAGGAGGCACATAGTTGCTATATGTAGAAAAACTCAAGAAGATGCAACACCTTCATCAGCCTGATATTTGTTTTTGTCATCTCCAGCATACGCAAGTAAATTGTAATTGGGATTCCACTCCACACTGTTCATGGCAGCCCGGCATGGAATTTGGTGAACCGATCGTCCAGTATGAACATGCGACTATTTCAGAAAGGAGTAATAATAATTAGTTTGATGTGGCATACTATGTCAGAAGTTGTCATTTACCTTTAAAGAAGTAACTGTTGTTGCAAAGAAGTCGATCATATTATATAATGTGGCATCAAGGAAAGACAACCTTCTAAACATTTCCCAAAGGCAAAACTTTCAATACAAGGAATTTCAACAGATACATACTATGTCAATGAACAAGTCTTCACTCGCAGAAGCAATATATTCTCCTGTGTGGTTGAAACTTATTGTCCTCACCGGCCATCTGAGAGTGAGTAAAACAAAGTTATTATCTGCATGGTAATAAAGGTAACAAAAGCTCACATAAACTTTTTGAAATACCATAGTGAACTTGCACATTTGAAAATTAAAATATATCCAAGCGCAGAAAATCCAAGGGGATACTCACTCAAGCTTTGTAAATGTACGCACACAGAGCATCTCTGAGATATCCCAAAGGCTAACTAAAGAATCAGCACTTCCAACAGCAAAATATCTGGCAGAATAGGAAGAGGCAGCTGCATCAGTCGAAAGGATTATAGTCCAGAGTCCGCAGTAACATATGGAGCTATTAGAATGCGTCTCTTAATCATCAAGAGGAAACAAAGGAAAAAACTCTTCTTTTTTTTCTTATGAAAAATAAATTCATCGAGTAGAAAATGAAGAAAAGAAAAAGAGAGGTGAAAGTTTCTCTTATGACTCCCTCAGTAAAAGTTTTATGCGTTGCCACTTTGCGTGGACATAGTTTTAGTAGAAAAAGATTTGAACATTATATTCCATCACGATTATTATTTCTTTTCACATATGACGTGGTTTACAAGCTTCTTTTTTTCTTTTTTAAAATCTTTTTATACGAGGGAAATTGAGACTTCTCCAATCCAAAGGTGTATTGATGTTGATACGTGGCGGCCACATATTTTTACATCCAAGAGAGGGAAAGTGTCCACATAAATCAAACTGAGGGAGGACAATAAATGAAACCAATTGATTCTACACTTCTATACTGTAAAAATATGAAGATGAATGCATTTTAACAATTTGATAATGACTTAGTTGTCCATGTCCAGCTTGATCTTTACCCCAGATCATCACCATAATATCATTAGCAAAGGAACTCCATGAGAAGATTCTATGCATATGGTATGCATGTAGGCAAACATCTTTTGACGAACTATAAAAGCAATCAATTTCATCATAAATCTAAGAAGCTATAGTTTACATGATAAGAAAAAAACCAAAATGAAACATACAAAAGAAACACCCTCTGGCCACTTCAAAGAATCCCCTATAATTTCTTCGTAGATTGATTATGCTACACTACAAGAAAACATGTCTAGGAAATATGTATTTTTTATTGGCAAAAGAAATCTATACATATCCATCGAGTGATGCCTTCATTCGTCACAAACATGGCCTCCATGCTCCAATGTTCATTACTATCACAATATATATATATCTCCTAACAGAAACCTGTGCCCAGATAAAGTTGTATTGAAAAATGTGGATTACAAAAGTAACTGTGAAGTTTCAAAAATAAATAAACTAAATTAGCAACCAAAAAAAATACCTAATAAAGAAAACCAGTGTCGACTCAATAAACATGTAGGGGCAACATGACAACTCCATCCCAGTAATTGAAATGGCAATACGAACAATTCATACTAAATGTGAATTTGGATTATGTATTCATGTTTTTTGAAACCAAAATAGATAAAATAATTCAACCACCAAGAGTTGGCAGAGCATAGGATCTCATGTATAGAATAGGCATCAATGCACCTTGTCCAATGGAATATCAATCTGAAGAAAACTACAACATCATTTGGCAGTGAAGAAACTTTCAGGGCTTTTCAAGCTCCCTGCTATATTTCTTTTACATCAATAGCATCTCCACTTACCACCCCCACCCACCCACCCACCCCACCCAAAAAAAAAAGAGAAAAAAAGAGAGGTAAGCTTCACTAAGTAGGAACATTGGGAAGTAATTAACCAACAAATAATAAGACAAATCTGAAGCAAACCTTCCTAAGGGATCAATTGCAATGCAATAGCAACCAGCTGTATGAGCCATTAAGGTGTCGACTGCTTTAAGAGATGGGTATGCTAGTACTTCAACCGTACCTGAGAAGAGAATTTAAACAAGAGAAGCATCAAGTTTCCCGCTCAACATAATACCCCAATAGATGCATAAAATAGACCCAAGTTCCAACAATTGAGCGGAAGGAAATTGCCTGATCAGTTATTGTTCTCACCATTCCCAGTAGTCAAAAAGAACATGTCTCCTGTCATGTTCCACGCAATCTCATTTACCTGCCAAAAAGCACTAAATAAAATGGACAAATTCATATGGTTTGGAGATAGCACTAGGGATGGAACCCTAGCACTAGGGATGGGATCCTACTCACAAATTATTAACGTCCTTCTTTACGTAATTTTACACATGTTTGCAACTTCACATTGCTCAAATACATGATCAAATGGAAGGCTTTGATGCACATAATTTGTACCTACCAGCCATCCTATGTTAGAGAGTATATCATGGCTCATGAACAATTACTTCACAACTATGAAGCACGGGCACTTATCGGAGGTTGACATATCCATATCGTATACGAACACTCCACGGACACTTTTGGATACTTCTACTTTGTTATTTTCATTTTTTTTATTTCACATACTTCCGAATACTCTAGAGATACTTCATGATATGTTATGATGGGTGTTAGTATTTTAATTGAAATTAAACTTCAAAGTTAACCACTTGCTTATGGTTACATAAATATAATTGATTTATTTATAATATACATATATGTAGATCAATAAAAATATAAAAAAATTCATCTTGTTTATATGGTGAGTTTTGATGTATTAGTTGATAATATAGTGATATCCTAATTTATATATACCAAATTTAGTGACTTCTTTATTATTATTATTTTGCTCTACTAGTAGTGTTTAGCTAAATATCAACTCTATACTTAGAAGGATCAAATAAAGAGTCCACTTCTCTATTAATATGAACATATGTGTCTTCCTTAAATATAATTATCTCTTTATAATCTTATTTGTTATACACTTGGAGATCTTTATGGGACAAGTGTTCCTCACGATTTTGCTTGATTTTTGTCATGATTTATTAACAATTAAATCTATTTATACATTTATATTTATTAAAAATACTCCCTTCATTCCAAAATATATGATCACATTTGACTTTTTAAAGGTAATATAAGATATTTTCAATTTCAAAATTGGTTCGATTCATTTATATTTTGAAAACAATATATTTTGTAATTAGTAATACTTTTCAGATCATTTACAATTTTCATAATTGTATTATGTAATATTAAATGAATTCACATCAATTTTGAATTTGAAATATCTCAAATTGACTTTAAATGGTCAAAATTAATCCTATATTTTGGGATGGAGGGAGTATATACAATTAAAGGTATCCACCTACATATGGTATCCTGTTTTCTTGGGAGAATGTTGTGTCTTGTGTCTCGTATCGTGGCCTCTGTATGTATCCATACTTCCTAGCTTCATAAGTTTTACCACCCACATGACAGCTAAATTATTAAGTAGATAAAGATAATCCATTTATGACCAACATGGATTAAAGGATTCAACCCAAGGTCAACTAGTCAACAAAAACATTACAACACTAAGGCCAAAAGATTCTAAACGTAGTGTGGAATGACATGACGGTCAGCTTCCTTAATTATAAAACTAGCACAATGTGACTATTAAATCTGAAACAAGCATCAACTTAAACAAGAGATTACCTCATAGTTAAACTTGCGCCTATGAATGGGCTTGAATTTCCGTACATCCAATATTGTTAGTTCATCATCCTAATACATAAAAAGAGGGTAAGACGATGGCTATATACTTCAAAAATATTCTGAAAGGTAGCATAGAGGGTATATTTTCAGGAATCATCAACTGAGATATTATTTTAGGGAACTAAAGAGACCAGATTTGAATTTATACGCCAAACAAAGGAAATACTAAATCCATATAGAATACAAACTATGCAAAACTTAGCAAAAAAAATAAATTGTATAAGGTACCCTATTCCCAACTGCCACGTGTGTCCCATCTGGTTTATAAGTAATGTTGATATTCTCTCCACTAAGTTCTGCTAGCTGTGAGCATTTTCCGCCTGCAGAAATTACACAAATAAATGAGCATCTTCTACAATACTGTCAGGACTGATTGTATAATCTTGATCTATATGAGGCTGTATAATCTTCTTCTTCATCCGTGACATTTACTTCGTTTCAATACCAAAGCCTTGGAACTACAGCCAATGATCATAAGACCCTTAATTCGGATTAAGGTAAATTATGAGGAAGCAGAATTCTGGGCAATCCTAAAGGTCTTTAATTAGCTGAATGAAAAGGATTTGACAAAGTTAAAGTCGAATGCACTTTGAGGTAACATTTTGCCCGCAACGGTTGGAGCCTATCAGGTTTGAGCATAAAACAACAGAGAAGCTAATCACAGCTGCTGACTGACTTGGTAAGAAGAACGAATATAAGTTTTTAGATTTAAGAACGCCAATTCCCTCTCCCCCTTCAGAGTTTAGTACCTCATTTTTTCTTTGGTAGATGCTAACGAGGTTACAAACTTTGTTTAATTAAATCTGTTTTGGCATCACATAATGTCTTGGTCTTTAGCCCTCTTTTATTCCCTAGTCCCACCCCCCAACCAAAAAAATTAGTAAATTCCAATCTGAGAAAGATGATCCATACTTGCTCTTACTTGAAAACAACAAACAAAGATTTAATACATTTATTAACAATTGTGATCCAAATGCAGGGAGTTTGAATCTTAACTTTCAAAAAACTAGCTGATGCTAAAATGTATGGTGCATTTCATTTCTTTCTCATCCAACAAACAATTCAAAGAAAGCAATCACTTACTACGAGCATCCCACAATCGGACAGTCTTATCACCAGATGCAGTTGCAATCAAATCAGAATGTTTGGGGTCCCAGCATAACTGATCCACACTATCAGTATGCCCCTTTAGCTCAATTTCTTTTCCCTTACCCTGCACCAAACACATTCCATAGAATCCCCACGCAATTAATAAAAAATAATTGAAAATAGTATTACTACCCAAAGATTAAATCAACAAATAAAAGACAAAAAATTAAAAGAAATTTACATATTTAACTATAAATAAAAGAAAATAGTACTACTACCCAAAGATTAAACCAACAAATACATAATCAAAAGACATAGAATCAAAAGAAATTTACATGTCCGCATGACTCAATGTGCCATATACGGGCCGTTTGATCAACAGAGCCGGAGGCGAGCTTCGTGCCATTGCAATTCCAAGCTACGGAATGTACCTAAATCAATTACACCGCAAAGAAGATGACACTAATTTCAATTCGGAGACAGTAAAGGAGCATATGCATAGAGCTAGGGTTTTTCAAGGGTTTTAGTTTGGGGGTTTTGAAATGAAGAGAGATTTATAGAACCTTCTTCTTGTGGCCTTGATATTCTCGATTATGGAGGTTTCTGAAGGGTATTGTTTCCTCCATTACTTCTTCTCTACAGATTTCCAATCTTAAGACCTTTTTTTTCTCAGTTATAGGGCAAATGATCAGGGATAAAATCCTAACTTCTTTTTAAAATTATAGAGATAGTCCCTCAACTTACATTAATTTCATTATTAGTCCCTCAATTAGATTTTATTTTTATTTCATCCCACAACTCCTTAATTTACTAGTTCGTAGTCCCTTCGTACTCATACGGTCATTCAAGGTACATATTTCACGCAAATGAAATATAGTAGACCCTATTAACTATTAGGGTTATCTTAATATGTGCTCTAAAGGTACATGCTAAACACAAAAATCAAGTGTTAAACACTGAATTCAAAGGATGAGACTCACTAAAATATACTCCCTCCGTCCCTTAATATAAAACGTTTTAGAGAAGTGTTTTTGTTCCTTAATATAAGACGTTTTACAATTTCAATCAAGCATTAATTGCTTAGTTTTCTACATTACCCCAAGTAATAAATATAATTTTGGTTCTCTCACTATTTTTGTCACAATAAATAACATTCTCTTTTTTCAATACAAGGGCAATATAGACAGTTGATATTATATTTAATGTTATATAATTATTTTCTTAATCTTTGTGCACAACTCTAAAACGACTTATATTAAAGGACGGAGGGAGTAATTTTTAAATACATATAGCCCCACTAAAATATTACTACCTCTCTCCCATAATAAGTGCTTTTTTAGTTTAAATTACACATACCAATACACAAGCTAAAATGGCAAAAATACCTTTAATATACTTTCTTTGTTTTGTTTGAAACTTTTTTTATTGCCTTTTGGTCTCTCTTTCTCTTTCTTCAACCTTTCAACTTTCCAGTAAATACGCAATAAATACCATTGGTTGCATAAGGGCACATATGGGAAAATATTATAAAAATTGTATTGAAATTCTAACACATCACTTATTTTGAAAAAAAATATTAAGCCTAAAAAATCACTTATTGTGGAACGGAAGTAGTATTTTAATTAAATTTTAGTGAGGTTCATCCCTTGATGTGACGCCCCCATAATAGGTCCAGTCAACCCAACCCATTTTGAGTCGCCAAATACATGGTACAGAATTCAAATACAAACTTTATATCACACGGTCGTGCAAAATACGACTACACAACTGTGAGTGTCAATACAAATCGTATATAATACGAAATATTAACATTCAAATTCATTCTTTATTTATTACAATTATTATCCCACTATTTTACAAAAATAGCGAGGACTACTACTGCTCTAACTCAGACCATCACTCTGTCCCCCGACAAGTTCCCGCAACGTTCTCATTTCCTGAAGAGGACAACAGATGAAAAGGATGAGCTCAACTAGCCCAGTAAAGAATATTACGACTAAGATAATGGAAAATAAATTATCGTTAGCCTTCAATAAATCAGATAAAATATTATTGATAACAAGTTTTAGATCAATATTCGCAGCGAAAATAACCGTTCATCATCAATATTTTATCCCTGTAATATCAATCAATGTACATCTCAAATCAACTATTCATCTTTGCACTACAGGCCAAAGATATTCATTTGTATCATCAGTGGTCATGTTCATCTCAACACCTGTCATCTTTGCACTACGGGCCAAAGATATTCATCAGGTAATCATTCATCTTTGCTCTACAGGCCAAAGATATTCAGTTATATCACCACTTAGGACTGAGGATGATGAAAAATAATATAAATAACGAATCCAGTGAAATAAGGATAAGATTAAGGATTCGTAATTTAGTTTATTCAAGTTCAAGAATATTCCATAATAATATTTTGTGGAGCAAAATTCAAGAATGAAGCTCAAAACTTAGATCCAATCAAAGATAAGAACTTTAACAAGCAACTTGGACATATAGACGAAAATTTAATTTTTTCGAGAATAGTGCCGTATACGTGAATAGTAACCCCGACGGAAAAAGTAAGAATTTCATAATAAAATTCATGACAATATTTTCGTATAATGATATTGAAAAGAATAACATCATTTATGAAAGAAATAACATCCCTTACCACAAAAAAATAGTATTTCTGACTGGTATATCGGATATAAGGTTGAAGAAAGCTTGCACTGAATAGTAACACTCAAAGTATCTAAATACTCACAAAAATACGCTCGATATTATAGAGAGAAAAAACTTCTGATTCTGGTGTGATTTTCAATTCTAACCTAAGCACCCTATTTATAGGAAAAACTTAGGATGCCAAAGTAGACTTTTGAATAAAATAATATTTTATTTTTTAAAAATTTCAGTCCGCCTCCCCCTAACAAAACCATCAGCCACCAACCAAAAGTGGGGTCCGCCTCCTATTAAAAAAATATTTATTTTTTAAAACTTCAATAATTCATAATAAATAGCCCTTTTGTCAGAAAAATATAAATTATATGTCCTTCTATAGGAAATTTAATTCTCTACAACTTTGTAAAAGGAAGTTTTTTGAAATTCCAAACATAAATTATCCGAAATCCATAAACAAATGATTTTCCACACCAAAATACTGATAAAAACACATCAGCCCTAATTCCCTCTTTTATATCCACAAAATAAATATTTTCTTATCATATAAATCAATAATTAATTTATCACAAATAATATTACAGAACTATAATATTAACAACCAGGTCGTTCCTAGGAAAGAGGGGGTCTTCCGATAAGGTTTTCTTCTTACTGGCGCGCAATTAAATAACCCATCCTAGACAGAACTTTCTTAGACATTGTCAATAATGATATCTAATAATATTATTCAAATAATATGAATTATTGAGTTGATAATGTGAAATACTGTGCAGTGACAATTATTGAATCAATAATACAAAATATCAACTGTAGCCATTATTGAATCAATCATATAAAATAGCAACGTAGCAATTATTGAGTCAATAAAATATCAACGTAGCAATTATTGAATCAATAAAATATCATGCAATTATTGAATCAATAATATAAAATATTGAACAGTAATTACTGTAACAATAATTGAGTAAGTGCCTTCTCACGTAAGAATCAATAATTCAAAATACTGTGCAATATCGTGTGCTACTGTGCAACACCGCGTATTACTGTATTTTAACCACCGGATATTTCAACAGTACTAACGGTAACAACTACGCCGTTATTTTATAAAAAGTTATTTTTGTCGCTTTTTATATCCGACAGTTATTCCGTAGTGGGGCCCACAAATAACTGCGCCGTCGTACGAATATTTTCCGACAACAAGAATATTCCACGACTAAACGAATATTCTCCGACAACAATGAATATTTTATAACCACTTGCTCATTTTAAAATATTTGGATATTTCACCCATAACTTACTACATTTATCAAAACAACACCTTACTGTTTCGAAATAATATATAAATTAAATTAAATCTTTATTCATAAAAGTTGGGGTCTTACAATTTTTCTCGATAAAACTTTCAACACATTGTCAATAATGCTATCTAATAATATCATTTAAATAATATGAGTGATAATTATTGATTTAATAATATAAAATACTACGACAATTATTGAATCAATAATATAAAATATTGAACATTAATTACTATAACTATTATTGAATAAAATACTGAGTGACTTCTTACGTACGCATCAATAATTAGAAATACAGTGCAATACCGTATGTCACTATGTTACAACGCGTATTAATGTACTTTTATCACCGGGTATTTTAATAGTTTAACGGTAAAAGTCCTGCCGTTATTTATAAAAAAGTTATTTCTGTCGCTTTCTATATCCAACAATTATTTCGTTGTGGGATCCACCAAAGACTGCACCAGTCGTACGAATATTCTCCGACAAAGAAATATTCTCCGACCAAACGAATATTTTATGATAACTTGCTTACTTTGTAAAACTTTCACATATTACCCTTAACTTTAATTTTTTATTAATTTAACCATTTACTGAATAGAATAATATTTCTAAGAAAAATTTAATAATTTCATTTCATAAAATTTGGGGTCTTACAATTGCACATAGCAATTAATTCACATAATAATACTAATTAATTCCTTTAATTATTTATTCATTAAATTATTTAATGAATGCTTATTCCACCACTTTGTCACACTAGGCATATGTCACAAGCTTAAATTAAGTTTATTCTCATTCTCAGCACTTATTCATTTCTACCGCATTACTACTTATAAAGTTTACGGTAATATAGTAACTTAAGTTATTAAAATAACTTAATTTTCTTTTATAAATTTAACCCTCTTGAAAATACATTACTATTATTTAAAAATTATATATTTCACCATAACATGACATAAAATATTTTTATTATGTTTTCTCCAAATAGAGGCATTAAGTATAATAAAATAATTTACTCATTTTCTCAAGTTATTATTTTAATAATATTTATTTCTCATTAAATTAATTACATGTACGGCACATGTACACATATAATATATAGAAAATAAGTAATAAGTTTATTTTTTATTATGATAAATTATTTCTATCAATTTATTTACATATAGCAAATACATTTTAATATATTTACCATATTATTTAATCATACATATTACCTCATATAAAGCCATATAAGGTAATATCATCATCATATAAAATAATATTTTTCATTTATTAAAAATAATTCACTGCTATAATTTATTTTAATATTCTTCAAAATATATAATAATTGTTTCTCTTTCCTTTCTATAAATTGTTCAAACACAATTTCTTTAATCTTCACATCTCGCCGTATATCAAATTAATTAATAATTTTCTAACCAATATGTATATTGCTTTTCTTCTTTCTTTAACAACGTATTTATATTATTAACGTCACACGAACATTAGACTTTCGCACATATTATCATGCTATGAAACAATACTCATTTTATTTTTCTTATCCGAAGCACATACATTAATTCACCTTTTTACTTAAGTGATTTTAAACCCTTTACTATATCATCATAGTTAATTAAAGTTTTAATCATTCAAATTATATTATTTCATAATATAACCTTCAATTTAAATTAATTAATATTTATTCTTATTAGTTAATTCTCTTAACGAATTCATGCATTGCTATCTCAATCCATCCATGGACAGCTTAAGCACTAATTATATCTTATATTTATTTACAAGTTTAAACCTAGTACACATCGAGTGTTTAATAGTATTTAATATAGTATACTGAGTGATTTCCCACAAACAACCAACAAATTAGTTCCCATCTCGTCTACACTGTTTTCACAGTGAGTTAAATCGGTTACTAATTCGTATATACCTCCGCTCTCTGAAAGAATCGTTTAGCCCAACTACTATACATTAACCATTAAAGGGTACGATTGTACTACCTTAGACTTAACACTTACTCGTACATATACTCAAGAAAATGGTGACTATTAAAGATATTTAATGTCACCAACTTACTATGATAAAATAATTTTATAAATTATTTAATATCGATAGATAAATTTTATCCATCTCATTTACTTCAAATAAATTGTCTCTATAATAAATAACAAATATATCATAATAATATATTTATTAAACACAAAAAATCACATATTGCATAGTTCATAATATCCATGCAACACAGTACCACATACTTCCTAACGCATATATAATCTTATTTGAACTCATCTCATGTCTTAAGAATTTTATTTATTAAATTTTTATTTTAATATTTTCTGAAAATTCGGATTCTCACAGGCACACATTAATGTGTGTGTGTGTTATTTATTTTTAAATATTAATTAAAAATAATAAGATGAAATTAAAAAAAAATGAGATAAACTTCGGTTATAATTATGTTTTGGGTTAATGTATAAAACTCATTATTATAAGAAAATTATTGAAAAAGTCTAGTAAGACCACACTACAAAGTGTTCACATCATGTCATAGGTATTAATTGTGATTTTATTTAACTTGTGTTCACATTATATCATATGTATTGTGATTTTATTTAACTTGTGTTCGCATTACATCATATGTATTGTGATTTATTTTTGTTTTAGTTAAATATTTTGTCTAAATTATGAAACATAACTTTCGGTTGCATAAATAATGTTTATGCATTTCATATATGATGTGACATGATATTCGGTAAAACCAATTGTTTAATTTTGTTATTTTTAAAAATACTTTTAAGGTGAAAAATATTTAAAAAGAAAAATAAAAATAGAATATGCAAGTGAGATTTCGATTAAGCGTTTACATAATTTTCTTAATTCTCATATAAATTAACAAACACACATATAAGCTTTAAGTGTTTACATAATTTTCTTCTGTCTCATATAAATTAACAAACACACATATAAGCTTGTTTGTTAATTTTAGTTTAATTAATAATAATTTTATCATTTCACCAATTTTAGTAGAGACAATTGTATTAGTTAATTATTTCATTAGTCAAAATTATGTCATTTTGAGCCCAATTCATACCCAAGTTTGATTCTAATTTGTCACATTCTCCATTCATTTTAAAATATAATATAAATATGTACTTAAATGTCAAATTGAGATATTATTCAAAATAAATATAATTAATTTAACTTTTAAATTTACATACATTAACTAACAATATTGTTTAGATAGTTTAAAATTTCAAAATCTTACAGTCTAAAGTTAAATAAATTTGCATAACTTTTGAACTTTTAAAAGTATTTTAAATTAACTTTAAAGTCATAATTGATCTTATATCCTAGAATGGAAAAAAAAAAAAATATTTTCCTTATTAACAATACTTATAAAAATATAAAAATGCCCGTGAAACTTTTCTATATATACACCAATAGGAACAATCCGGGAGTGGTTAATATGAAGTTAATTTTGGTCAATTGATCAATACAGTGTCGACACGCAGACCGGGAGGTGATCTCTCTCTGCGAGTCAGCACTGTATTAGTCAATTGACCAACTTAACTTCATAGTAACCGGATCCGAACAATCCAACCAAGCCCAATCAATTATTGTGCTCACACAATTCACAAGTTAGGTTTGATTTTCAAATCCATTGGCATATAGTTTCACACACCAAATTTCAGTTTGATTTGAACCAACTGGAGTTGAGTGGTCAAATTTGTCTGTTTGATAACTGTTATGTTTCTTGCTAATTGTTATTTTCTCAATTTTTTTTGCAACAAAATAACTAAATTTGAGCATAAATTTGAATTCAATTAAGGTATGTTCGACTTACAAAAATATGAGATTTTAAAAAAAAGTAATATTTATTAAAAAAATAATATCTTAATGAATATAAGTCTATTATTTATATTTTTAAAAAAAATTAGTATATTGAAAAATATTAAAATATAGTTTAATGTATGATTAAGAAAGCTCCTTTAAGCTTTTAATTTAATTTAACTTTTTTTTTTTTTTTAGATTTCTAAGTTCCAAATATATATTTTGTGAAGATGTTGAACTTTCCATATAGCTGAATTATTTTTCAAATGCAATGGCTGATGACAGAAAGTCAGAAACTACATTTCCCCTCCCCCTTCTCTCTTTTTCTGGACATGAAAGGTATACCTAAGTGGAATCCTAATAATTATGTGAGATGGTAGGGACTCTTTATATACTCCATTATTCGTTTAATATATCAAGTTTAATGTTGATTTTTAAAAATTACTTTACAAAATATTTTAATTTTTAAAATTTATATTAATATGTTTAATTTTGTCAATATAGTTATAAATAAATTGGCTAAAAATTACTATCAATTAAGGCTGTAAAATGAAGCAAACGCTTCGGGCTTGATTCGTACTCACTCGACTAAAAGTTCGATTCGAATTTGACTTGAAATATAATATGAACAAATTTTAAAGTCCGACAAATTATTCGAACATTTTTAAATTGTAATTTTTTATTGACATTCGTTCGAAAAAGTTCAAACTGTTCGGACTCGATTCGAGATCGTAGTCGATTCGGTAGCTAAACAAGTCTCAATCAAACTTGATTTAAGACTCGGATAAATTTTATAAACCAGATCTAAATAACTTAATACTCGGCTCGGTTCATTTCCATCCTTACTATTAATTATGATATTTAAATGAGTCACCATAATATTAAGTTTTCAAATTTTCAAATTATCTTTTACAAATCAATATTAATTTTATATTTTAAAACTGATGAAATATATTACGATTTATTCTAGGTCAATTGTGTATGGATTGTAATATAATGAGAATTAAAATTATTCTTTTTTAAAAAAATCAATAAATTGTAGAAAAAATATATACACAATTGTACAAAATATAATTCTTATATGCATACCCAAATGTACAAAATACAACGAGCTTAATTGTGTATGCACATAGTATAACTCGCAAAAAGTATTACAAATTACAAATTATATTTAATTATTTTTCTTAAGATTTAAATTAATTCTGATAATAATATCATTATCTCCTTGTCAACCAACAACCATTAAAGAAAATCAACATATACCAATAATATAAAGAAAGAAAAGTTTTGTGGCGTGAACGAAACATAAATGTAATTTGACTTCTCACAAACTAATTAAATATCCACACAAATGGAGGGGAGCATGATATAAACACTTTTCAGGGGATAGAGATACCCTTGAGAATTTCTACACTTCACATTTCTAATTATCAATTACTACCTCTAATTTTAAAAATAAAATCATTTGAAAATTTATAAATTTTAAATATGTATTTTTTTATATATTTACACTAATATAATAAGCTGTTAGTTTAATAGATATGATAAAATAATAAAATAATAATGCCGAACTTAAAAATATTGTGTCAGTTTAAATTACTATCAATTAAATGAGATTTTTTTTCTATATATATATATATATAAGTGAGACTCTTTTTGTATAACAGAATCTCACGTACATGGAAAGAGAACAAAAAAGTGATAATACCATCTATTTAATTTTGTATTAATTATTACTTTTATACATTCCCAAATCTATGGTGAGAACATGGTAAAGGGACAATAACATGTATTTAATATTATAAGAATGTCTAGTAACAACATTCTAAACATAAATGTATGACTTAGAAAGTAGGATTATAATTAGCAACAACCAAAAAAAAAGATTAAAAACTACTCCAATTTTTTTTTATAACTGAGAATTTCCCAACTGCAGTCGGATTAATCTCTACGAACTCGGGTCAAGTTTTCATATGGGATTACGTCCGCGTCCCCGTGGACCCATGAATCATTTCTGGCATTGACAAATTGATGCTGGTGGTATTCAATCCCAGAACGCTCGAGTCTACGGCTCATCCCGAAACGTCATTTTAACCATTACGCCAATTGCTGGAGTTCTACTCCAATTTTTAATATGCCAACAAATTCAATTAATGTTTAAACAAATTAAGTAAAATCAAATTATAAGCCGACACAAATTTGTGGTCTTGGTGCAACAATCTCGACTCGTTTAATAAACAAGTCGAGTCAAACTCAAGTATTTGTCAAAAATGTTTAAGTTTAACTAATTAAGTATTACTATTTAGTATATTATAATATTTGTTATTAGGCTGTGTCCCGTGCCTCCGGCACTACATTGACGGCGGGATTTATCCCAAACTTTAGACGGCCCAGATGATTTATTAAGTGAGCGAAAAATTTAAAATTATTTATATTTTGTTAAATAAATATATATAATCAGATTAGACCAAATCGATCTTGATCTTCATTTTAAGGGAATCGAGTTTAAATAAACATAATAGAACTCAAGCTCCACTAATTTATTTAAATTAAATAAAGTTGAGTAAGACTAAAACAAACTTAACTAAGTTTAAATAATTAAAGTTTAGATTATATACAAATACTTTTAAAAAGAAAAAAGAATATTATTTTAAATATAACCCCCTCTCTCTTTCACTTTTATTATTTATTTATGTTTTCCAAATGGGGGTGGTTGTAAATTTTAATTTCAAATCAAATAATTCAATCATAGTGTACCAAAATAAAAGGAATTAATTCAATCATAAAGTTGCTGAGGCCTAATAATGAGCATGTTGGCACTTTATAGGTGCAGGACCAGCTTGTCTACCACAAAAGAAGAAGGCACTGTTTGGAAACTAAAATTTTCCCGCTTTTCTCATTTTTCATCTTTAATAAAATTTTCACTAATTTATCGAACTCATATTTTATAAAAATAATAATTATCGAGTTGACTAATTTTATGTGAAATGTTAATTATGATTAACGTAAAATTGTACGTGATAAAACAAACAAGAATATATATATAAAAATTTATAACTTGTTATCCTATATATCCGTATTTAATTATCAATGTCAATCAATAAGAATTTCTCATTATGCAATGCAATACTCTATTTATATATATTTTAAATAATTTAAATATTTGATTTATATATATTTAAATAATTTATATATATTTCCCAAATTTATGTCAATATTCGATTTATACTTTTTCTCATGTATGAGTGTGTCGATATTAGATAAATTACTCCGATTTATGAGTATATATATATAGGAAGTTAATATTTTTACATAAAAATTTGATATTTTTACATAATTCTTATCAGATAAATAGTGAGTGGTCTCATCTCTATGTGAGAGAGAAAATATCATTTTAATATATGTAAATATCAGTTTATATATATATATATATATATATATATATATCATTTATTCAACATACCTTGTTTACCCCCCTTTAGCGATGGACCGGACTACGATGTGGTCCGTCGCTATGTATACAACCATCGTCTTAATTTTTAGCGACGGACAACATATAGCGACGCATAACATATAAACGACGGTTGTATATATAGCAACGAATCAAACCGTCGTCCGATCCGTCGCTAAAGGGGATAAGTTTGAATAAAAGATAAGTTTAAGGTCCGGACCGTGTATGTGTATATATATATATATATATATATATATATATGATAAATTAGATAAACACTTCTAATCATTTTTCATTAATTAAACTTATATTTTTTCTGTATATCCCAATTCTTTTTCTGATTTATTTATTTATATTTTTTTCTAGCTCACAGATACAGTAGACAAGTTTTCAACCACACTAGTAGCAAGACTAGACTGTCCGTGTCTGTAGACAATTTGGACCTTCAATAAATACTCAGCTTTATATTTATTGCCTGCCATGTTCATTTTCCACCGACGCTGCTAATCTTTTGGAGAGAGATTCTGCACCGGGTGAATCTGGCCGGGATCTGACCGCCGTTATCGCCGGAAACATGTCTTCCGGTAGGTATATGGCGTACTCACCTTCCCCCTCCGCCCCTCACTCTCCTCACATCGCCGGTCTTCGCTCAGCTACTTCCGCCCTTGCCGAGCAAGAGAAGTAATATATATACTTCTTTCCTTTCCATCGATATATTTATATATAGATCTTATAGGATTCATCAGTTGAATCGATTTTATTTTGGAACAATTGATTTTACTTGGTTTTGGATCTTGGCTATGTTTAACTTTGGAAGATTTCTGTTGGAATATATTTGATTGATTTTATTGTGATTTATATCTTGATCTAGTTGTTTGCTGTTTGCG
The DNA here is from genome assembly GCA_020205555.1 of Panax stipuleanatus. Lineage (NCBI taxonomy): Eukaryota > Viridiplantae > Streptophyta > Magnoliopsida > Apiales > Araliaceae > Panax > Panax stipuleanatus. The sequence continues at coordinate 8,080,400 of CM035122.1, read as the reverse complement.
TAGCTGAAGTAGCTTTTTGATTCATAAATTTGTGTGCAGAAATTGTTTTGTTTTAAGTCTGTGTGTTGCCCAGATACGAGCTCGATATATCTCTTAGTACAAGAATTAAGATGCTTGATCAATGATAGGCTACTTTGGGGTGGTTCCAGCAGATCTATATTAAAATAGCATAACATGTGATTTATTTCTGAGGACATCTTTTGTAAACCTGATATGGTTTATATACTGGTTTCTAAATGATTAAACATTTAAACTTTGAAGAAGAATATTTTCTTTAAGATATCTTTACAAATCATATGATGATACTCAGACAATTAAGATTCAAAGAAACACTGCGGCTTCAAGCTCATTCTAACCTATGTGATGTAAGGTTCTATTTCATGTTATGACCTCTACTTAAGAGCTAACAATCAATGCTATTGAAATCATAACCATGTCCCCATGACATCTATGTGACACTAAACTTATTACTGAGATGTAGTTATTATTTTCTACCCTTGCATATATGGTTCCAATACTATTGTTCTGGGCAAGCATGGGGAAGTGTTATAATATCATATTTTTAATTAATACTCTACTGCATCCAATGAACTCGGTATGTGAAATTTTTATATCAGCAAATCACCTTGGATGTTTGTTTTAACATGTTTAAACTCCTGAAATTTTTATTTCAGCAAACCACCTTGGATGTTTGTTTTAACATGTTTAAACTCCTGAAATCTTTATATTGGCAAAATCACGACCCTTTTTGTCATGAGAATAGACAATTTTTTTTGTTTAGGTCTTTGCATGTACGGCTGCTATTTATTGTTACATAGTAGACTGTAATTGTTTTGTTGCATTTTGACAGGTATCTCTCAGAGCTACTTCAAGAACGTCACAAACTCGGTCCATTTATGCCCGTGCTCCCTAATTGCTATCGGTTGCTGAATCAGGGTGAGTTTGGAAATCTTAAATGTTTTGTCTTATCTATCTTTAATGGACTTAAAAGAAAAGGTCTAGTTAACTTCAACATTACTTTCATGGTCCAAAGGTGAATGAAATACTCCCTCCGTCCTGTAGGCTAATTAATAATATAATTTTTACCTAAAATTGCCCCTTCTAAATTACTTATTAATTGAAGTATCCATTCACTTTTCTATGACTCAACATTAATTATTCCTTACTAGTTCCCACATGAATTCTTTAAATCATTTTTATTGTTATTCTCACATTCCAATAAGTATATTCTCTCTCCAAACCCACTCACTAATTACATGCATATGTCCATAAATGCAAACTCTCCACATTTGTTACTATCATTTTTGTTGTTATTCTCACATTCCAGTAAGTATATGAGAGAAAATGTGGTATAACATCATTTTTCAATGCAAACTTTTTATCATTTTTAAGTTTTCAACAAAAGTTGACTAAAGATTATGAGGGTATAAGTGAAAAAATAAGATAAAAATAGTTACTAATATAGAAATAGAACATTTATTTAGGAACATCCTAAAAAGGAAATTAGGGCGTTTAATACGGGACGGAGGGAGTATAAAAGAAGATAGTGAATTTCACTCTCACATTAAGGAGACAACTATCAGAATTGGTGAGGTCATGAATTGATCTTCTAGGTCAAAACATCAACTCATTTGAGCTACACAAATATGCAACAAGCCTAAAGATTTTCTTTCATTTTTTTTTCCTTTTGACAGTAGTTGCAACTTGCAATTGTATGGTTCAATATTTTATTAATAGTTTGGAGTTTCACACACATTGGCCCTACATACAACTTTATCAATTTGCTCTATTTCATAGTCCATATTGAATGTTCTAACTTGTTAGGCTTCTTGCTTTTCTGACCTGTTGTTCCTATACTATTAGCCAAGGTTCTCATACCCGTACCGGTCATCAAACCGGAAAAGGTAGCGGCTGGATGAGTCACTAGTCCAACTAGTAGTCGAATCGTTATTGACCCAGTGAAGTCATTAATATATAAAAATATATATTATTAGTAGTTAATAAAATTTTAAAAATTCTCGTTTTTTATGAACTAAAATATAATAAAGTTGAGTTACAATATTATTAAAAGTGGTTAATTTTAATATTAAAACTTTTTTGGTACAAAAAAATATATTTTAAAAACAGTTTCACTGGGTCAATTAACCGGTTGGACCGGTGGTCAACCGGTTTTTTACCAAATCAATAAAATCGGGTTGAACCGCTGGAGAGCCAACCGGTTCCGGTTGGACCGGCGGGCCGGTCTGGGTTTAATAACAATGCTATTAGCTAACATGTTAGGTATTATGAGTCTCAGTCAAATATAACCCCCCCCCCCACCCCAACAAAAAAAAATGAAGAAAACTCTACCCCCATTGTCCGATGTTGTTTCTGCCCTCAATGTTAATGATCTTTTTTAAAGCACTCGTCTATAAGCCCTTAAAAGGAAGGGGGAAACAAATAAAGAAAGAGTATATAGTTTTTTTGTTTTAAATTCTGCCTCCATCTAGTCTGTGTACCCAGTTCAATCTTCTTCCAAAATTCTCATGAGGCATTTCCAAGTCCAGTTCAGCTGGTCATTAAGATCTCAGGCCATCTAGCTATCTCAAGATATTAATTAAGGCGAGGATACCTCAGCCTCAGGTGATCATATGAATCATTAATCATCTTAACCGTCTCTAGAAAGTAATTAAACCAAGGTTGCACAATTTCATACTGTCCTACATTATATAAAACATCTTGGCCAATTTAACTATCTATGGAATTTAAGGTGAGAATTACACAGGTGGCCATAAGAAACGTCTACAAATCTCAGTTTGCCTACATACAAAATCCTATGATAATTATGCAGTACGAATTAGATGCTTTAAGGAAAGAAAACAACTTTATTCTTCATTGTTGACATCATGTAACAGAAGTGTCACCTTATACTTGTGGTAGGGAGTACTTCTGGAAAGGTGGGTGTACAGTTTTTTTTATTAGGTGAGGAGAGGGCTATTCCCCTTGTTCTGAGAGGTCGTTTTCCTGTCCTCATTTTGCGGTATATAAACGGTTTCTTTATCAGGAAAAATAAATATTGGTATTGAACAGTGTTGGTGGCTGTTAATAATACTTTGTTACTAAAAGTCTAAACTAACGATTGTAGAAGAGTGCCTATTAGGTAGTCATTTTGTTTGAGTAAGGGAAAATAAATTGCTATAGTTGGTTCATACTAGCAGCTTCAAGTTTTCTGGTGCTCCCTTTTTGAACTAACTCCTTCCATTTTCAAAGCCAATATGATGTCTCTTGGAGATTTAAGGTACTATATTTTACAAACCTTTATGATACTACACTTGATAATTGTTATTTACCTTGTGAGCTAATTTGATTATTTGAGTAAATTTATAGTTTGTATGCTTTTTAGGAAGCATATATTAAAATAAGAGTTGAGGCAAGCTGTATATATCTAATCTGAGGCCTTGAATACAATCTTAAAGTCAATTTGAGAATAAGAAGTAGGGATTCTTCTATTGGTTGGCGAAAATTTCTCTCTCTCCCCCCCCCGGAATCCAGATTAATGGGCTCTTCTTGGCATTCTTTCGTAATTTTTATGATATTTAGTAATACAATGTACTATAGTAATTAATATAATGTTTTATATGCTAGTATTATGTATGATATATTCATGTAAATTTAGCATTTTTGTTTCTTGGTTTTATTAATATATATAGTATTGTAAATTTAATGTATGTATTTATATATGATTATATGTATGCAAAAATCGATTTTATATGTAAATTAGTAAATATGTGCTGAATCTCTTAATTCCTATTTTTTTGCCAAACTGTCCAATCCTTATGGCAAACGAGAAGCCTCGAACCCGAATCCTTGTTTCTTAGATTTGAGATGAATCTTTAGGAGCTGATGCCGTAGATTTTCCTGTTAAGGAAGCATTGAAGCAAAGGTGTACTTGCTTAACATTGACCAATGATCAAGGGGACTTGACTAGTTGTTGCAAAATTCCTTTTGTATTGATATTATTGACATTTCTTGATTGAAGAGTGTAAAATTAATTGGTCAATGTTCAGCAGATTTAATTAGCTATTTTTAAGCAGAAAAAGGTATCTCGACTGAGGATGTATCTAGTGGGTATGGAGTTGATCCCAGGGTCCTTGTATGATTGTTTCAGTTTCTATTGACCTTTTCCTGTGCATAATCTATCATGCAGAACAGGTGGCGGAGCCCCCCTCTTTTTTTCCTTTTTCTTTACCCTCTCTTTTCCTGTCATATATTAAATTAGTTTCTTGTTTCGACCAGTACTTCAAATTTATAAGTGCTGAAGTTTTTGTATGAATATATTAAAGTTATCTGTGTTTGCAACAATGTCCATTTTAATAGATGGAGTTTCAACTACACATGGATTACTCAAACTAAATAATTTTAATGTCTTTTGTGGTTGTGCAGTTTTTTCTAATAGGATAACTCTTAACTATATATTCTTTTCCTTTCTTCCCAGGTCAAAAGATTAAGTTTGTTAAATAGGGGCAGCTTTGATTTTTAACTGACCCAGCTAATATCCGTGTTGTCTGTCCATTTTTTGGTGACTGATGACTAAATTCTTAACAAAAGCTGACTGGTACATCTTATTCTTGAAAATTGACCTTTTTGGAGCAGAAATATTGCGTGTAACCACACTGTTGGGGAGTGCTTCAGTTTTAGATCAAAGTGGGCTTGAACATGCTAGCCCCCTGGCTTCAGGAGGAATATATTCGAATGGAGGAGCCAATGTGAACAGATGGACATCACCGTTCCAATCAGAAGTACGGATACTAACCATTAACATAACACTTTGTTTGATCTAATTTTATGTTTTCAAGAAGCATTCCTGACATACATTTTTTACATCTAATGCTGACTAGATTAACCATTGTTTGACTTTCAAATTAGAACTCGGCTTCTGTAATGACAGGTAGTGAAGCTAACAGCATCAAGAGTGTAACATAGATTTAGCCAGGAGTCCTGATTTGAGAACTCACATACCACTAGATAATTGCTCATTTCTTTTTTTTTTTCTTTTTTTAATCATGGATTTATTTAGTATTCTCTGGCTTGTAACTGCCATATGTGCTAGGATGGAAAGACTTGTGTGGTCTTGGATGAGGACTTGCATTCAAAGAGGTCTGAGACAACAGTGAGGCAATCTTATCATTTATTATGTTAACTCTTGGATCAATTATATCTTGTTTGTTAGGTTATATCACAGAGTTATGCCTGTGAAACACCCGCTATATCGGTTTTGGTTCTAACCAACTTCTTAATATAGCATCCTGCACCAAACAGCCACCAAGGCTACTGTGCGATTGAACATGGAATCATATGCCACGTGGCCGTTGTTCATCTGATTAACATTTTCGTTCAAGTACTCTAGGTTCAGATGTTTAGAAATCCTGTAACTACAAGGTCATCTCCTTTTGTGATTGAATAACCTCCTTTTGTGATTGAATAACCTCCTTCTGTGATTGAATAACAACATGTGGTTCAGTATTTATTGTTGATGTTGTTTTCCTTTTTCCGGTGACAAGTGTTTGGTGTTTATTGCTTTTCCTGTTTAGAGTAACTTAATTATGTTTTTTTAGATGTTATTGTCAGTTTCAGAGTTTTATTTATTTCCTGGGATTATGTTTTGGGATCTCTCTTACAAAGGTTACTATAGTATAGTTACTTTTATTTTTTTTGAATTGTTTGTAGCCAAACATTTAAAGAGAGAATGAAAGATACGAGTGACAGCTTTTTTGCTCTTTCTCTCAGATGTCAGGTCTATTGAAGCCCTCATCTGCGCAGAGCTGGCTAGGTTCTCAAGGTAGTTCATCTAGTCTTATAATGAAGAAAACAATCCGGGTCGATATTCCAGTGGACCACTATCCTAATGTATGATTTTTTCCTTTTCTTTGCGTTGCCCTTCATTTTTGTGGTGCTGCTGCTGCTCTTATTATTGAAATTCATGTGGCCAATTTACTGTTGCAGTTCAATTTTGTTGGACGTCTACTTGGGCCGAGAGGGAACTCTCTCAAGCGAGTAGAAGCAAGTACTGACTGCCGTGTTCTGATCAGGGGACGTGGCAGCATCAAGGATCCAGTCAAGGTAAAATTAAGGTCCACTTCTAATAATGATTATTCATGGTAGCATTATTCAATTTTTGGTTGCTAGATGTATTTGTATAGGCCACAGATAATTAAACAAGAATTATGAGTTATTCTGGTGAAGACAATGTGCTTTGTCATAGTTCATGTTTTAAATACACAACTATTTTTTTCCCTCTTTTTTTGTTTAATTAATAAATTAAACTCATTAATATGGGAGAAATCTTGTGACTTGATATTTTGTAAAATATGACCTGATTAGTTGGTTGTCAAGGTGGCTTCAAGTACAAAATCTTTCTTTGTGTTTCCCGATCTAACTTTCAAAAGGCTTCATTTTAGATATAAAATTCTGAATCATCGTTAAAGGTTTGAGGTAATATGACTTGAAAACTTTTTGGTGGCGGATATGACAGTTCCTTTTCTGAATGCTTCATGTTATTGATAGGCATTAATTTGTATATGAATTCCTTTCTCAACATAAACGCATCGAGACAACATAAAGTTTTCAATCTTATGCGCACAAATGATAATAGTAGGAGGAACACCGTTGAAAATGTGAGTGTTGCTGCAAACACAAAAAGGAAAAGGTGGAACTGCCAGAAATGTACTTCAGAAACCAAATTTTATGGTCAACAGTCCATAATAATAATCTAACAGGCTGAATACTCTAAAAACATGCATTGAATGCTTTTAGTATTTTTCTCTGCTGATGCATTTTATTTTGTGAGCCATTTTTTCCTTAAGGAAGCTAGTTTGATATTTTGAACAGATAAATTTCATGAATCTTTATCTAAAGTTATTTCACCTGGACCAGTTCCTCTCCTTTGTCCTGAAATATTTATTTTTTTTGCTAAATGATTACTTGAAGGAGGAGATTATGAGAGGAAAACCTGGGTATGAGCACTTGAATGAACCTCTCCACATACTAGTTGAGGCAGAGTTACCGGTTGAGATAATTGATGCTCGTCTTATGCAAGCACGTGAGATACTTGAAGATCTGCTCAAGCCTGTGGTAATATATCTTCCTTGCCTAACATAACAATATGGATGGTGTCTATAAAGCTTCAATTTTCATGTTTTGGTTATCATAAGCTAGAACTACTTGATTGCTCTTACGTTTATGGGACTGCCTCCCCTCCCCTTTTTATTTATTTTCTCAAGTAAAAAGTGGTTTGGCACGTCTGTTTCTGCCTTTTGGGGTAAAAAATAGTGAAAATTATCCCCCAAGGCTCGGCTTTTCTGAAAAATAGTAACACTTTATTTTCTTTATGCAGGATGAATCACAGGATTTTTATAAGAAACAGCAACTTAGAGAGCTTGCATTGATCAATGGTACACTTCGTGATGAAGGTTCTCAAATGTCTGGTTCTGTATCGCCCTTCAATAACAGCCTCGGGATGAAGAGGGCCAAGACTAGGGGGTGATGACTAACCTTTTATTTATGGGCTTTTGGAGCTTGTGTGTTGTCTCTTCTGCCATTATCAGCATTTCCCATGCTAGAAGGAGTTGCTGTGCCGGCCAGTTCCTCCAACTGCCATCCATCGGGGCACTGGTACTGTCATGTGCCAGTTGTAAATTGTTTCTATATGATATCAAGTGTGTTTATCATCTATTTTGGGAAGGTTTAGTGACGATATACATAGAGTAAAGGACCGAGTCCAGGGTATTACTGGATTTAATTCTTAGCTTGTGATGGGAAAAATTTCGACGGTGGGAGTTGCGAGTATTGAGGTATTGATTTGTATACAGATTATGAGACTGACGGTGGTGATCTGCTCTAGCTTAGCGCATGTCATTTGGGTAGTCGATGTGTTTTGTATTGCAAAATTTAGAATTGCTGCTTAGAGCGTTAAACCCATTGCTTTATAGTCAAATTTGTTTATTCTATATGTTTTGGTACTGTTGCAATTTTTTCCTCTTTTTTCCCTTTTCTCAAGAACTTGTGATATTACAGGATTAGGGGGAATTTGCCTTTAAGTTTACTGAATGTTTTTGACTTTTGTTGAGATATAAATAGCCTCTTACTTGTGACCCTTAGCACTAGAATGTACGATGCAGTTGTGATATTACTAATCTAAAGTCAAATAATAGATTAAATTAAATTTCATCAGTGTTGGTTCAAATAAAGACTGGATTTCTGAGTTAAATTTCTTACTTCTTAACTATAACCCTTGTCCTCAAGTACCTATCTATACGGACAAAATCGAAGACTTCAAATTCTCCCACTGCAAATATTTTTTTAATAATAAAAAAGAAAATTGATATTTTTACATGAAAATATCAACTCATCACTCACGTGAAAGACATTGATGTTTTCTAAAAACATCTTTCGATTCTGCAGTGGTTTAGGGCTGAGTGAAAGATAGAATTTGCATGTAGTTCACGATAGAACAAACTCCATTACAAAGACGACATCGATAAAATATGGAATATGTTGTCTTATTTTAACAGTTGACTGCATCAAATTCTATCTCACCATATTTACACTACAAACCTGAGGAGGAAAGGATGAAAAAAAGTGGCAAGGAAGAGAGGGGTTTTTTTTTGTGGGGGGGGGGGGGGGGGGGGGGGGGGGGGGGGGTGTTTTGATAGAGCATGGTATCATGTCAACTTGATCTATTTATTCGAAAAGCATGAAAATCTCTCATTTGACTGCTGTAAAAACCTTTACTGCTCATTATCCCAAGGGCTGCCAGTGGTAGTGTAGATGCATCAGATTCGATCAGATGTTCTCTTCTTCTTCTTCATCCTCATCGTCGTCATTCTCCTCTATTCCAACCCAACGAGTGAAAGCAAAAAGGTATTCCTTGAAGTTCACCATTCCATTCTTATCCCAATCCATCTCTTCTGCAACAACAAAGGAGGTGGTTTTAGTGACTTCATGACTAAACTTAATGTTCCTTGTTAATCCAAACAAACATGGAACATATATTGTGACTATTTCAAATATTTTACTATTTTGTATAATTATTTTACCAAATACCAGAGAAGGGAAAAGGTAAGAAATTTACAAAGAAAAACATTATCAAATTGTACCTAGCTGACTTGGCCATTACTTGAATAAAAGTATATGCTCAAATCATATAAATGCATGATGAAGAAACACGATAGTTGCATCTAATCATAATCAAGGACTTGCAGAATCAACATTAAAAGATCATCAGCACGTACTGCATTGAATCAGTGAAGATTCTTTGCTATTTGTCTCAAAAGATGGGATTATGCTTTCTTGTGTGTGCATGATAGGGTAGTTTTCTATCGTTAGTAAAGTACATGTACATGCGTAGAGAGAGAGAGAGAAAGAGCTGACCAAATCTTTTCATGGCTATACGCCCAGAAGAACGTTCTCCTGAAGTTGTTTCATTTATGGCAGTAACCATCTCACTCTTGCTGACATAACCATCCTTGTTCTTGTCCAAGAACACAAAAGCGTCGACTATAGTTTCAAATGTTGACTCCAGATCTGGTATTCCTAATCGTGATTTCTATCAAATATTAAGGAATTCAACATAATCAAATAACAAACAAATAAGAAAAAGAAAACACAAGCTTTCTCACTGATGCTTAGTTGGAATGACAAGATGGCACAATGAGAACTCACTCCTTGGAACTGCCATTCAGCTCAGCTCTAGAATTTGTATGTCATGTGAGTTTCAAAATAACAATTAAAAACATTCTCTAAAAAAAATATTTAGGTCATCTTAGATGTGATTAACATCAAAACTGTTTGACAAATCTGAAGGGTTTTTGAAACGATTCCCTTCCCAATCAAACTTTCAAAAAAGAAAACGCAGAAGTGCATTTGTTTCGCATTTATTTCACGCAAAGTCGAGACAATAATGTGTACTGCAATCTCCTTCTCTGGAAAAAAATAGAGAACAAAATACACATTACAAGTGCAAAATAGTGCCTGTGAGATTATATGGAGAAGTAACGTGTATCTATAATTCGAAAGTGTTGCCTAGAATTCTTGTCCAACGACAAAAAATGAACTTTTTACCTAGTGGAAGTTGAAAAAGCTTTTCCGTAATAGATTAAACTATTACATTAACATCTCATATGAAGAATGAAACTCTTTGATGATCCAAGGCCATAAATCTTGTGTCTGTTAATACACCCAGCAGCTCAAGTACGATAAGTTTTATAAATCAGATAAAGCAACAAAGAGTATGTTAGGAGCAGTATATCAAAACATGGTATGGCACTCAGGATACAGCACGAAGGGCAGCCGGATCGTGCTTCAAAAGATAGACAAGGCAAAGAAGCACAATGAATTCATTGAATTTCATCCCCCTGTCATCGGAGATATCGCATGCCTCAAAGAGGTCGTTGACTTCCTCGTCTGTGAAATTAATTTCCAGTTTGTGAAAGCAGTGCCTCAGCTCTTGTCGATCAATTGCACCATTTGAATCCTCGTCTAAGGAAAATAATATTACGGATAAGCTCTTATCAGCTATCCAAGCCACTGAAACAAAAGAAGATGATAATTTGGAAACGTGCAAAATTGAAGAAGGGGTAAAAAACAAAAAAAGACGACTTAGCAAGCAAGAAATATCCTAACCTAAAATGACCAACAAGGTTTGCATGTCTATCTTCAAGTCAATTCTAGATGAAATCACCATCCATACCTAGATAGTTGATATTTTGTTGTTGAAGAACAATTTTCAAAAAGAATTGGAAGAAAAATATGGTGTACTATAGCTGCGTGAACCAGTTTTTTTGGGCTTGAGACGAGTGTAGCCCCATGCTTAATTGTTGGTCCCCTGCCCGGCCCCCCTTCCTTTTTTTAATAGCAGCATCTATTTTCAACGTCATAACTTCAAAAGAATTCCTAGTTCATTACTAAGGGAGAAAGGGGTAGAACAATGCACTGCCAACTAGATATGCACATACCATCAAACAAACTACAAGTAAATCAATCTAGCACTCACCAAATTCTTGAAAAATAGCTTTGCATTTCCTAAAGCTCTCATCAATTTTTGGAAATTTCAATATTATACTGTTGAATGACTTCATGGATGTTCCTTCAGATTCTCTCTGCTGCATTGCCTCAATTATTTTGGCCTCAAGCTTTGTCTCAGGTACTGAAGCCGTAGGTGAATCACCCTTTCCTAATGCTCCTCCCATTGTCACTTAGTAAGACAAGGTGGGAAGCAGGATAAAGCCCTGGTATATAAATATAAATTCAGGATAGAAAGATAAAACCTAATCAATAACAGCACATTATAATATTCCAAAGAAATTGTGAAGCTGATAGAATGCATGTGCAATATACGAACACTGTTAAAATCTGATCCTATATTTTTTAAATCAAGATGATGTCACTCTAAAAGGCTTATCAGGCGAAATAAAGATAAATGTATGATTGCCTTCAGTTTCCTCAGAAGTCTTGAAGTGATACTCAGGTCTATGGTATGCAGAATCCGTAAATATTGTGATTCTTAGTTATTTGGCGTTAAAAGCCTCCTTAAGCAAAGTCATACTTTCAAAGTGTCTGATGCTTAATCAGTAACACATACACATTGAACAAGACACCCTCATACATGGTAAAGTTGAAGAATAGTTTCCACTTTTTTAAGACTATGTTTTGCTTCAAAAATTTTACATGTCATGTTGATTGTTGAAAATAAAGCAAAAAAAATAGTCTTATGTTTAGTTCATTATAAAATTAAAAAATATATTTGGGCACTGGACCTATGCTTTATATATGAAGTTAAATATTTAGTCAAGGGTGATCTACTGGTCTCTAACCATTCAATATACACACATATAAGAAAGAGGTTAGATTTAGTTTTAAAAATGTGGGGGGATAAAAGAAACTGAAAACAGAGCTCAAGTCTAAATTGGGTAAAATAACTGCCTGGATAACAAATAGTCATATGTATAACATAAAAATATTTATCATATAATATACACTTGATCAAACAGGAGTATGTTTAAAAAAGGTATACAAAAAGTAGAACTAGGTTTTTAGTGTAATGAAGAGATAAAATGGAGGATCAGTACATCGCAGAGTTGCTTCTCTCTTGGTAAATGGATTATGTATATGAAATTTTATTTGTTCCTTTTAGGAAAAAATTACAGATTTCTCTCATAGATACATCTCTCCACTCTGACAACACTGACAAAGAAGCTCCAAATAGTTATTGGTTGGACACACTATATAGTTGAGGACTCTACTCTTTCTAAATAAGACGTTACCCACCAATAAGATATCAAATCCAGTTTTTAGCTTCTAACTAAATTGGGTATTTAAGATCAAAGGTGATAGCTTAGTGGTAAGCCTCTCCCCACAGTGCATGGTCACAAGTTTAAGTCTATCCCCTAGAAAAATTAGCACAGGCGCTTCATAGCAAAGTTTGCCCTATGTTCCCCTTGGCCCCTCCCCTAGATTCTTATTTCTTCCTACTGCCCTAAACATGCAGATTTATGCCTGAATTCAGCACAATATACAACAGGATAATAACCGACACAAGCAGCCAAGATAATCTGATGTCATATAAATAGTGCAACATATACGACTTAACAAATTATAACTCATGATGGATTTCAAGCATAATGAGATGATGCACTTCACAGAAATTAGACCATTTCTTACCCAAATCAGTGAATGCCCCAATCAAACAAAATATAGAAGGGTACAAAATATCTCATGAAGCTATTTGTGGTTCGATGATAAAACGGATGACAAGAAAAGAAGGACACCATCAAAACCAAAATCCCATTTTGTTCATTATCCATTTCTCCTTTTTCCTTCATCAACATGAAAAGCTTCATAAAGCTAGTTTATATATCAAAAACAAGAAATCCATGTTTCACAAAAATCCCAAAAAGGAACAAATTGTTCAACCCCAAATTTCTATAAATTAACAAAATAACAGAAATATAAATAAGGGCGTGGCTCTGACCGAAATTTAAAAAATAGGCAGTCTTTCAATTTCCAAGCTAGAAAACCTGAAACTCAAGAAGATCAGAAAGGTCTGGACACAGATATATATATATATATATATGTATATATATAAATGTATTTAGTTATTATGCAAGTAGAACCAGACTTTAGCAGAGGCTGATCTTTTTATGTAGAAACTCAATCAATGAAGTTTCTTTATGACCCACAACATAAAACCCAAATAGAAAAATGGAATCCCACTGATAGGGAGATTTGTTAAAGGGAGTGGGTGAGATTTATTTTAAGCTTTGTTTGTTTGTCAACTCTTCTCTCTGTATTTTTTCTTCTTCTTGGGAGTGTGGTGGGATTAGAGATGAGTTTCCTTTGGGTTCTGAACGCCAACGTTTGTGCTGCACCCACCACGTATTGTCCTCCTCCTCCAATTCCAACCATGCGTTTCAACTATGCCAAATTACTCCATTACCCTACAACTTCCATCCTATTTCCACTTTGTTACCATTTTATTTTATTTTGAGAACCTATTATATCAATAGCTAAATATAATAAGGGGTTTGGAGATTTTAATAAATTTGTAATTTGATCGAGTTTCGTTGATCGCGAGTCAATCTCAAGTAAAATATTTAAGACTCCCTATTATGTTGATTTTTTTTTAAAAAAAATTGTTGATACAATGTATGTATTTGTTCGTATTAAACTCTTATCCTTGATCTACATGTATGTGTATGCTTTACAAATATTCATAGAATAATTTAGAAATATACTTGCTAGGGCGTGATTATTTGGGCCCTAATTATATGGTGGGTCGAAGTCTAGGTAAAGTTATTCTAACAAACGTATGAACCCTTTTTAATAGTTGGATATTTTAAGGAATCAAATATTCTTAATCACATTCATTTTATGATTCCTAAGGAAAGCGTCAGGCTATGATTTGACTTTCTTTTCTTACGAAAATTCTCTTTGTTCTCATTAAGATATCTTACCTAATTAGGAATCCTATTCCTATATGGGGAAGGGCTTGGAGGTGGAGGTGTGATCACTATAAATACAAGGCTATACCCTGATTTTAAGGTATACACAAATCATTATTTTCTAGCACTAAAGCATAAAACCTTCATTGTTAAACTTTATTCAGCCTGTACTTATTCTCACACCGGAGCTATCCCTGGCGGTCCAAGCCGTCAAGCTTCACGTGTGTTTCGTTTCTGTGCAGGATTCGTCGCGGTTTTGGTGATTAAGGCGCGTGGACGAATCTTGGCGTTAACATTGGTGCTAGAAGGAGGACTTTCTAGTGTTATGCAATTTTCAATCACATTTTTTTATAGAGAAATCATGGTGAACTGCAAATTGGTCTCTGGTCATGGGAAATCAATGGCGGACGTATCTGTCCAGCCAAAAGGATCCGTGAAAGATAGGTTGGGGCCGTCCAAGAGCAATCATGATCAGCTCGGACCCCCCAGCCAATCAGTGGGTCAGAAGGATTCTCACGGCCGAGATGTCAGGCGGAGGCTATTCTCTACAACCAGCAAGAGGTTAAGGGCCGTGTTCGGGACGCACCATCCCGAACACGTGATTGCTAGGATGAGAGGAGGTCGATCTTGGCAAAAAAGGCAAGGGGGACTGATGACGCGTTGAAGGCCTTACTCTTGCAGAGGAAAGAAATCGACCAACAGTTGGTGCTCTTGGTTGGGAACGAAGATAGTATCTACAGCCACAGTCGAAGGCGGGGGCGGTCGTCGAGGGAACTGTCCAGAACACATCGTCCGGACGATTCTCGGAGGGCGAGAGCAGGCTCTGAAGTTGCTCTTCGGACAGGTCCAGACGTCAAAACCATTCACGAGATCGCTCGCCAGGGAATCAGTCCAGAACACATCGTCTGGACGGTTCTCGGCACACCCGGAGTAGGCACCAGAGCCGCTCCAGGGAAGCAAGTTCTGAAGGCAGGGGGTGATCGAACCGAAGAAGACGAGATCCTTCTTCTGACCGAAGAAAGCGAGACAGAAGAGAGTCGACTACCAAGAGTGATGGGGTGGAGGCATTGGCCAGAAAACTCTAGGACATACAAAAGCAGCTAGCCGGAGTCAGGCAGGAAAATGAGAACACGGTCAAGTCATCATCGCCGTTCTCCCCAGAAATCATTCAGGAGAAGGCTGACCTGAATAAAAAAAAACCTCACATGGAGAGCTACGATGGTTCGGGAGACCTTTATGAGCACAACCAGGATTATGATCGGCTGATGGATTACTATGATTACTTAGATGCTGCCAAGTGTCAGATGTTCATGATAACCCCAAGGAAGGATGCTAGGCAGTGATGATAACACTGGCCTCAAACTCAGTTTCCTCGTAGAAAAGGGCTATGTGATAAGTTCTATGCTCGGTTCGGCAGTAACAAGAGGAGGGGAAAGCCAACCAGATCCTTATCTCAGATCAGACAATACTCGAATGAGACTTTGGGACAATATGTGTAACGGTTTCAGGAAGCGGTCGGACAGGTTGCGGATTTGAACGACCTTCAAGTAGTGGGTCTATTTCAGAATGGTCTAGACATCGTAAAATCAAAGAAGTTGGTGAAAGAGTTAATGTTCAACCATCCGAAGAACTTGGCTGAAGCCTTCGATAAGGCCGAAGGCTTTATAGTGGTGGAAGAGGTGATGAGCATCCTGAAGCAGAGTCTGTCAAAAAAGCCGAAGGATAAGGAAAAGAACAACTATAAACGGGGAAATAATAATGATAAATCGAACAGGCAACAAAAGAAGTATAACAACAACATTGGTTTGAGAGGAGGACACCCACCCTTCTCGAACAACTGGGTGAAAAAAATTTATACCCCTCTGAATACTGATCGGACAACTATCTTAGAGCAGATAAGGGATAAGCCATACTTTGAACCAGCTAAAGATAATATGAAGTGTAGCATAGGAAATATGAACAAGTATTGTGATTATCACGGGTCGATTGTGCACTCTACTGGAACATATTGGAGTTTGAAGGATCTAATTGAGAAGAATATCCAAAGTGAAATGTTGGTTCAGTATGTGGTAGGATAGAACGCATTGGGGGCCCAACAGGCTAATAATACCCCAGTACAAGACCCGAACACCCAGCCCCAACAACAGGATTAGACCCAGGCAGTACGCCGATTGGTGGATGTGATCACGGGCGGGTCAGTCGGGAAAGTTACGGGGAAGAAGCGACGAGGATTCTTGGATGCAGTGCTATCGGTGTCTTATCAGCTTGTTAGACATGAAAGACACTATCCGGGTTCAGTGATAAATTTTACTGATGAGGACTTTCCCTTCGGAGCCAATCAAACCACATGAAGGATGATAAAAAGGATGATGATAGATAATGATTCATCGGTGGATATCCTATATGCTCATGCTTGCCAGCGGATGGACCTGGAAGGCAGAAAGATGGAAGTTGGACAAGAACCTCCCCTATATGGGTTCAGCAACGAGCCGGTTACGGTTGTAGGAACGGTCGAGTTGCCAATGGTCTTCGGGATGGCTCCTCAGCAGGTTGAGATAATGTGTAGATTTTTCGTAGTGGACGTAGATTCATTGTACAATGTAATTCTTGGGAGACCAGCCTTAACAACCCTTCAGGCGGTGACCTCAATTCCACACTTTAAGATCAAGTTTCCTACGTTGAACGGAGTTGGTGAAGTGGCAAGGGATCTTGACTTGGCAATGAGATGATACAGGAATGCATTGATCTATTCAGGGGTATGGGTCAGTAAGCAGAAACAAACTATGGCTATAGAGATCGAGCCATTCACCGAAGGTAGTAACGAACCTCTTGTCATGTATGCCGAAGAGACAGAGGATATTGAGCTGATACCCGAAAAGAAGGAGAAGACGACCAAGATTGGCTCAGGGTTGTAGGAACCCTTTCGGACAAGCTTGATAGAGCTGTTTAAATTATTGTACACAGACTACACGTAGACCATGCTAAAAAGTCAGTCCGACAGAAGAGGAGGATCTTCGCCCCAGAGAGGCAGAAGATCATTGATGAAGAAATCGCAAAATTTTTGGAAGCGGACTTCATCTTCGAAATTGACTATCCCGAGTAGCTGACGAATGTTGTGATGGTACAAAAGCAGAACGGGAAGTGGCAGGTTTGTATTGACTATACGAACTTGAATAAGGCGTGCCCGAAGGACTTTTACCCGCTTCCTCACATCGATCAGCTCATTGACGCCACTTCGGGATATGCTCTTCTTAGCTTTATGGACGCTTTTTCGGGGTATCATCAGTTATCGATGCATAAGGAGGATATCCCGAAGACGACTTTCATCACCCATCGAGAAATCTATGCTTATAAGAAGATGACGTTCAGACTTCATAATGCGTGCGCCACATATCAGCAAATGATGAACTACGTGTTTCGTAGACATTGGGACGCATCATGGAAGTATATGTGGATGACATGATTGTCAAGAGTATGTTAGTACGAGAGCATTTGGATGACTTGGAAAACTACTTTTAGACGGTCAGACACTACAAGCTTAGGCTAAACCCAACGAAGTGCACCTTCGGGCTGGGAGCATGAAAGTTTCTAGGAAATCTGATCAGTAAAAGGGGAATAGAGGCAAACCCGGATAAGATCAAAGTTATTCTGGATGAAATCACCTCAGTCATATAAGGACGTTCAACGTTTGACGGGTCGGATAGTAGCTTTGAGGAAGTTCATGTCTAAATCAGCAGAAAGGTGCTTGCCGATCTTTGATACGTTGAAGGGGCAAAAGAATGAGAATACTTTCCAATGGAATTCAGAATGCGAGGATGCTTTCCAGGGAATAAAAAGATATCTGTCGCCAGCTCCTTTGTTGGTGAAATTGAATCCTGCTGAACCATTGTATCTGTATCTGGCGGCCAGTTCATTAGCAATTGGGGTCGTATTAGTTTGGGAGATAGGTAGTCAGCAACATCCGGTCTATTACGTGAATCATACTTTTCGGGATGCAGAGACCAGGTATCCGAACCTTGAAAAATGTACCTATGCCCTAATCACAGTCAGTCAAAAACTACGAGATTATTTTTAAGGTCAGATGATCGTGGTGTACACTGATCAACCTTTAAAGAAAGTGTTAAGTAAGCCAGCCATATCGGGTCGATTGACAACGTGAGTGATGGAATTGATGCATTTCATCTTAGAGTATCACCCTCGAACCTCAATAAAAGGGTCAGACCCTGGCCGACTTCGTGGTAGAATGTTT
The DNA here is from genome assembly GCA_020205555.1 of Panax stipuleanatus. Taxonomy (NCBI): domain Eukaryota; kingdom Viridiplantae; phylum Streptophyta; class Magnoliopsida; order Apiales; family Araliaceae; genus Panax; species Panax stipuleanatus. Next base: position 8,062,175 of record CM035122.1, on the reverse strand, counting down.
TTTTTTCTGAGGTAGATGATAGTGTTGATCAAACAGGAGGAGTGGTGGCATTGGTTTTGGATGTTCTATCGGCTCAAAATTCATAGACCTTGTATTCCGACGGGTCTTCAACTTCAGATGTTAGTGGAGATGGGGTTATTCTAACAAGTCCCGAAAGGTTCAAGGTTCAACAAGCGATTCGCTTTGGGTTTAAAGCGACTAACAACGAGGCAGAATATGAAGTAATTTTGGCAGGACTTCGGTTGGCGAAGAGTCTCGAGGTATAGAGGTTGATAATCTTCAGTGACTCTCAGTTGGTCGTTAAGCAGATTTAGGGGGAGTACGAAGCCCAAGGGGCAAAGATGGTTAAATATATGGCCGAGGTCAAGGATCGGCTACAATATTTTAGTTTATTTGCCTTATAGGGAGTGGACCAATCCAATAACACTATAGCTGATGCTTTGGTAAGGTTGACAACGACAGAGGCGATCGCGTTTAGTAGATCAATATACTTAGAAATTTTAAATCAACCAAGTGTCCAACATACAAAAGTAATGTGTGTGGAAAAGTCAAACTGCTGGATAACGCCTTACTTAGAGTATCTGTCTGATGGCGTCTTACTTTCTGATCGGATGTTGGCAAAGAAGATCAAGTACATGAGTATAAATTTTGTGCTTATCGATGGGGATCTGTATTGAAGGGCTCATTCTTCCCTTTTGCTGAAGTGTCTTATGCCATCTGAAGTCGAATATGTGCTTCGAAAAATTCATGAAGGGATCTGTGATGATCAAATGGGAGCAAAGGCGTTGGCGTATAAGGTGTTTTGGAGGGCTACTATTGGCCTATAATTTTTAAGGAGGCAACGGATTACGTAATGAAGTGCCCCAAATGTAAGTTGAACAACTCCATTCCTTATCAGCCACCCGAGGAGCTATATTCGGTTCTATCTCCAATACCATTTGTTGTTTGGGGAATAGATATCTTGGGACCACTACCGAAGGCGAAAGGTCAAGCCAGTTTCGTTAGAGTAGCCATTAATTACATGACTAAATGGGTAGAGGCGAAGCCCCTTCGACATATTACTGAGCAAAATGTTTGAAATTTTTGAAAGAGTTTGTAGTTTTTCGGTTCGGGATTCCTATGGTTGTGGTTTCGAACAATGGCCGGCAGTTCGTGGGCTCTAAGTTTGAACAGTTCCTGAAGGATTTAAGAATTCAGCATCGGAAAACTTCGCTAACTCATCCTCAGTCGAATGGGCAAGTAGAAGTCACCAATAGGACTCTACTAAATGGAATTAAGCGGAGGCTTGACGAGGCAAAGGGTAGATGGCCCGAAGAGTTACTTAATGTGCTATGGGAGTATCAGACTACTCTGAGGACTTCGACAGGAGACTCACCATTCATATTAGCTTACGGGACCGGTGCTCTTATTCCTGTTGAGATTGGGTGTCCTTCGCTTCGGGTCAGCCAGTTCAAAGATTTATACAATGACGATGGTCTTCTGGTCAATTTGGATTTGTTGGAGGAGGTTAGTGAGTCGGACTTGGTAAGGCTTATAGCCTACCAAAGGAGAGTGGCCAGTCATTATAACAAAGGGGTTAAACTCAGGAGGTTTGAGGTAGGGGATTTGGTTCTCCGAGAGGTGGAGGCTTCTATACCCCAAAATCTAGGGAAATTGATGCCAAATTGGGAGGGCTCATATGAGGTTGTAGAGGTGCCGAAGCCAGGTACTTACCGGCTTCGAGCAAAAGATGGATAAGAAGTCAAGAATACTTGGCATGTAGGCAGGCTTCGGAAATATTACCAGTAGAGCATGCCCAAGTAGTTCAGTTTAAGACTCTATAATTTTTTAAAGTTATTAATAAAATGAGTATTCAGTTTTTAACGAATATTGTCATTATATGTTTGTGAATGGATGTTCAGTTCATGGGGACGAACGTTATTTGCAAGGTTATTCAGTTTCCCGAAATGAATACCTTATTTTAATTGCTTATGGGGGTGCTTAGTTCTGCTGAATGAGATGAGTAAAGGAAGTTTAGTTTCCTGAATGGACGTCTCTTACTTTTGCATTCAGTTTCTGAAACGAATACTTTTCATGAATTTTCAATTTTTTGAAACGAAAGTTTTTTTGTTGCTTCTTCAGTTCTGTGAATGAAGATAACTTCTCTATCGTAAGAGTGCTCAGTTTTTAAACGAGTACTGTGGTCAACTTCTTTTGGTAGTGTCTAGTTCTCCCAAACGGATACCTTTATCTTTTATTCAGTTTATTTAAACGAATAATTTTTGCATAAGAGTTTAGTTCTTCGAACTGATGCTTTAATTATTGAAATGCATGCATAGATGTTCAGTTATCCAAAAAATAAGTAACATTTTCATTAAGTTGTTTAGATGATTACAATTCGAATCATTACATAATAAACAAAAGCATGATGGCTATTGTGGAAGGTCGTTGTCAGCCTTATCTTCAGAAGAGTCTAAGAAGGAGACGTCTAGTTAGGCAGCAGTGACTTTTGCTTTGTCTTTGCTTAGGGCAGTTTCGTACCCTTCAGCGAACATTTGCATCACTTCTGCTGATAGTTCTGGGGATCGTCTGTAATTTTGACAAATATGAAGCCGTAGTTCTTCGGTCAGAGGGGGCCCTAAAGCCTTGTACTCTTTGAATTCTTTCTCCAAGCAGATGCAAGTTTGGAAGGTTTTTTCCTCCTTTTTGGCCAAGTCTTTGTTCTGATGGAGGAGGGTTAGGTTGTTCAGTTTCAACTTGTCATTGTCCTTTTGCACGGCCTCACATCGGTCGAGGAGGGTTCTCTGGTGAGCTTCTGCCTCTTCGGCCTCGTCTTTTAGCTTTGCAATGTCACTTTGAAGGTTATCGCAGAAGAAGAAGGTATTCTCGTGTTCGCTCTTTTCTTTGGCCAGGGCGGCCTTCAGCAGTTCGTTCTCTTTTTTGGTGGCCTTCTCCTCTTCTTCGATTTCCTTCCATCGGCGTACGAGGCGACCGGTGATACCAGCAGCCTGAAATTGATATAGTCGGGGTTAAAAGTAAACAAGGTTGTATGAAGTTCATATTTAAAGTATAGGGTCAGATGTGTTTATCCGACCTTGGTACATCTTTTCGGCGAGGACAAGTTCGATAGTGGATATATCTTCGAATCAAGGCTCGTCGGCTGGAAGAACAAAGTGTTCGAAAAGCTCAAGTGGGTAGTCTTGAGAGGCGTCAGGCTAGAGGGTTTTTGAAGATCCCGTTTCCTGAGTTCGGTTGGAGGAATGTTATTTAAGAGGAGAAGAATGAGGTGGATGGATGTGTTTAAGAGAGACTGCGGTGTGGGCCTTCTTGTGTGGCGGTTCGGAGGAGGAGCCTTCAGGGTCTTTTCGTTTTTGGCTCTGGTTTAGAGTTGGTTTGGTTGTGATGGTTGGGATGACCTCGGTAGATGGGATGTTTTCAGTTGAGGTGATGAGGGCTTCAAATGAAGGGACTTTAACTGTTTCGAATGTTAGGGGAATGACTTTAGTACGCCTTTTCTTAAACCCAAAGGATTTTGGTCCTTTCAGAGTTCGACATATCTAACGGGCTCAGTTTGAAGAGGGGTGTGGGAATTGTTGCTGACTTAGGCTTCTTTGCGGCTGTTTTTGCCTTGGTACGGGAAGTGGATGATCCTTCGGCTATAATCTTTAGTGGGGTGGTCTCAGTAATTGTGGGGGTGTTTGTTGGTTGAGATTCCTCGTCAGAAGAAGAGTGTTCCTCATCTAACTTTTCGGGGGTTGTAGGCCCGATGAGGGACACTGCACACAGTAAAGAGTTCAAAATAAGGAGGCATGTGGATATAAAGAACAGAGAGGAAAGATTCAGGACTTACACGTGTGGTCGTATAGCCAATATCGTTTGGTCAGTAGGTTAAAGCTCCATTATGTCACCGACAATTTCTCGATCAATTTTATAATTTCTACGACTCGGTGTGGGGGAGTCTCTCTGATAGTAACGTTCAGGCGACCGTAAGTAGCCCAGTCTGGGATTTGGTGTATGCTTGGTCCTTTGACAAAGAACCATTCCTTGTGTCATCCCTTATTGCTTGAAGGAGCGTCCATCAGGGAGCGTTTCTCTATTTTTTGGGTGGGTTTGGGTTGTTTCTTGCTCAATGACCTAAATCCGGGTTCTCAGGATAGGCCCAGTTGATATAGAATAAAGAAGAAATCAATGGTGAGAGGAATGTTGACCTCGTGGCAGAAGGCGATAAAGGCAATGATATTGATGTACGAGTTTGGCACTAGCTGGGTGAAGCCAATGCCAATAAACCCTAATTGGGTTATGACGAAAGCATGAAGTGGTAGTCGAACCCCTTTTTCCATCAGGGTGAACGACATCGTTGTCCAGACATCAGGTCGGTGATACATCCGGTCGGTGGTCGAAAGGGTTTTCAGTTGATGGGTATCGAGGATTTGATACTGTTCTCAGATTTTGACAAGGTCGTTTTCTATGATGGTGGATATACTGTTAGCGTGGGGAAATCGGGTTTCATTAGAGTACTCATGAATCATCTTTTGAAAGTACAACTCTACTTTGGACAAAGTTGGGGTCTGGGGGGCAGAGCTGGTGGTGGCAGTGGTGGTTACGGTAGTAGATTCGATGGTACTAGCTGTCACGGTGGTCGCAGGGTTGATGGTGAAGGATGTGGTGGCGGTTATGGGAAGTAGTGGAATGAAGGAGATGGGAATCGCATTGATGAGTTCGGTATTGACGGGGGAGGAGGAAGTCGGGGTGTTTGAGGAAGCCATTGTTGGATGGGTTTGAGAGATTCTTGTCGGAAAATAGATTTGCAGGAGGGAGGAGAGAGATTTGAAAATTTCAAGTTGGGGAAAGTGAGTCTGGTTGATTTGAGGGAAAGGATTTTGAAATGGGTTGTCTTTTCAGTTTTGCGCACTTCTCGGATGATCAACTAATTAATGGGATGTCATAATTGCAGATGTTGGGAGGAGTCGGTAGGCCCCCACTTTGTGTATTGGGCGATTTTTTTTAAAGAAGTTAGGATGTGTAACATTTATTATTAATTATTTGGCTTTGTTTGGAATACTCTTCCATCAAATGTTCCATTTAACGGAAGACTGGGGGAAATGCTGAGGCGTGATTATTTGGGCCCGAATTATATGGTGGGTCAAAGTCCACGTGAAGTTATTCTAACCTACGTAAGAACCCTTTTTTGTAGTTGAGTATTTTAAGGAATCAAATATTCCTAATCACATTCAATTTATGATTCCTAAGGAAAGTGTCAGGATATGATTTGACTTCCTTTACTTACGGAAATTCTCTTTGTTCCCATTAAGATATTTTACCTAATGAGGAATCCTATTCCTATATGGGGAAGGGCTTGGAAGTAAAGGTCTAATCACTATAAATACAAGGTTATACCCTGATTCTAAGGTACACACAATTCATTATTTTCTAGCACTAGAGTATAAAATCTCCATTGTTAAACCTTATTTAGTCTGTACTTATTTTCACACCGTAGCTATCCCTTGCGACCCAAGTCGTCAAGCTTCGTGTGTGTTTCGTTTCTGTGTAGGATTTGACGCACTTTTGGTAATTGAGGCACGTGGACGAATGTTGACGTTAATAATACTTAATAATTTCTCAAAATATATAAAATAAAATGTGACGCCCCCAGAATAGGTCCATTCAACCCAACCCATTCTGAGCCGCCAAATACATGGTACAGAATTTAAATACAAACTTTATATCATACGGTCGTGCAAAATACGACCACACAACTGTGAGTGTCAATACAAATATGTAGAAAATATTAAGATTCAAACTAAGTCTTCATTACAATTATTATCACACTATTTATCAGAAATAGTGAGGACTACTACTGCTATAACTCAGACCATCACTCTGTCCCCCGACTAGTTCCCGCAACATTCTCATTTCCTGAAGAGGACAACAGATGAAAAGGGTGAGCTCAACTAGCTTAGTAAATAATACTATGACTAAGATAATGGAAAATAAATTATCGTTAGCCTTCAATAAATCAGATAAAATATAATGGACAACCAATCTTAGATCAATATTCGCAGCGGAAATAACAATTCATTAGAAGAGTTAAGCAGAGAATCAAGTCTACTATCTTCTATGATTTAAAAGTCCATCATCAATATTTTATCCCTGTAACATCAATCAATATACATCTCGAATCAAATATTCATCTTTGCACTACAGGCCAAAGATATTCATTTGTATCATCTGTGGTCATATTCATCTCAACACCTGTCATCTTTGCACTACAGGCCAAAGATATTCATCAGGTAATCATTCATCTTTGCTCTACAGGCCAAAGATATTCATCAAGTAATCATTCATCTTTGCTCTACAGGCCAAAGATATTCAGTTACATCACCTTTTAGGACTGAGAATGATGAAAAATATTTAAAAAAAACGAATCCAGTGAGATAAAAGACAAAGACTAAGGATTCGTATTTTAGTATATCCAATTCAAAAATACCTCGTAATAATCAATTATGGAGCAAAATTCAAGAATAGAGCTCAAAACTTGGATACAATCAAAGATAGTAACCTTAACAAGCAATTTGGACAAATAGAAGAAAAATAAATTTTCCCGTGAATAGTGCCGTATACGTGAATAGTAACCCCGACGGAAAAAGTAAGAATTTCAACATAAAATCCATGACAATATTTCTGTATAATGATATTGAAAAAATAACATCATTTACGAAAGAAAATAACATCCCTTACCTCAAAAAGATAGTACATCTGACTGGAATATCGGATATAATATCGAAGGAAACTTGCACTGAATAGCAACACTCAAAGTATTGAAATACTCACAAAAATACGCTCGATATTATAGAGAGAGAAAACTTCTGATTCTGGTGTGATTTTCAATTCTAACCTAAGCACCCTTTTTATAGGAAAAGCTTAGGATGCCAAAGGAGACTAAATGAATAAAATATTATTTTTTTTCTCCAGCCGCCGGCTGCTCTCCAAAAAGCCATCAGCATATTTTTCAGCCAAAAGTGGGGCCCATCCATTAAAAAAATATATATTTTCCGAAACTTCAATAATTCATAACAAATAGCCCCTTTGTCTGAAAAATACAAATTCTATGTCCTTCTATAGGAAATTTAATTCTCTACAACTTTGCAGAAGAAAGTTTTTTCAAATTCCATAAATTATCCGAAATCCATAAACAGATGATTTCTCACACCAAAATATTGATAAAAACTCACCAGCGCCAATTCATTCTTTAATATCCACAAAATAAATATTTTCTTATCATATAAATAAATAATTAATTATTCACAAATAATATTATAGAACTACAATATTAACAACAAGGTCGTTCCCAGGAAAGAGGGGGCCTTCCGATAAGGACTTCTCCTTACTGACGCGCAATTAAATAATCCCTCCTAGACAGAACTTCCTTAGACATTGTCAATAATGCTATCTAATAATATTATTCAAATAATATGAATTATTGAGTTGATAACGTGAAATACTGTGCAACGACAATTATTGAATCAATCATATAAAATGGTAACGTAGCAATTATTGAGTCAATAAAATATCAATGTAACAATTATTGAGTCAATAATATAAAATATCAACGTAGCAATTATTGAGTCAATAATATAAAATATTGAACAGTAATTACTGTAACAATAATTGAGTAATGGCTTCTCACGTAAGACTCAATAATTCGAAATACTGTGCAATACTGTGTGCTACTATGCAACACCGTGTGTCACTGTATTTTAACCACCGGGTATTTCAACAGTACTAACGGTAACAACCACGCCGTTATTTTGTAAAAAAGTTATTTCTGTCGCTTTCTATATCCGACAGTTATTCCGTTGTGGGGACCCACAAATAGCTGCGCCGTCGTACGAATATTCCCCGACAACAAGAATATTCCACGACCAAACGAATATTCCCCGACAACAAGAATATTTTATAACCACTTGCTCATTTTAAAAATGTTTGCACATTTCACCCATAACTTTCATATTTATCAAAACAACACCTTACTGTTTCGAAATAATATATAAAGAAAATTAAATCTTTATTCATAAAAGTTGGGGTCTTACATAAAATATGTTATTTTTAAATTAGTCAATGCCTTGCAGGGATTATTATTCTAGTTAAAATTCAATTATAGGGATACATATTATCTTAGGAGGAAGAATTTAGGAGGAGAACTAAAATACCTTCTTTATGTAGCGCCATAATTAATACTGATTTCTTCCGTCTCTTGCTTGAGAGGTAATTATCACTTTTTGTCATTTTTACTGATCAATCAAAGAGGATTAAAGGTACTTTGTTATAGGAAAATGATATTTAGGCTTTAAATTTCTATATCTGCACTTTATTAGTTATTGTGAAAATAATAATAATAATAATAATAATAATAATAATAAATTTATGCACCATTAATGAAATGTGTCACGATCGTTCTTGAGTGGTCGTCCATGTAGTGCCCAAGTATTTGACATCCACGTTCTTAATAGCTTTTTATATTTCAAATTTTATTATTTTCATTTCTAAATATATTTTTTTAATAATTTATGATTAAAAATGATATTAATAGTCTTAATTTATTGATCCATCCATATTTCTCTCAAGAGTGTGTCGTTATTCTTATTTGTGCTTCTTTTCAAGGAAATTTAACACATTATTTTGCACGCACAATATGAATTCTTAAACAATGAAACTTTTGCACGCACAATATGAAGAATTATCAGAAATAATAGGCCAAGACCTAGATTCCCTTCTTCATCACATCCTCTTTCTCCTCCATTGCACAAACCAGCCTCTTATCAAAACGCAATTCATATATAAGAATCCTTCGTCTAGACGCTACGTTGAGCTTTTCACAGCTAAGCATAATGTTCAAGAACTTGACATGAAGGAGGAGGTCTCTATATATACCAATGATTCCAGAAATCTGGGATTTAGGTAGCTAGCTAGGTTGCCTCCTATGAAACATGGGTTTCAATCATCCTATATGTACAACATATATCAACAATTGAAACTCAACATAATTCATTCAAACCAAGAGAATTTCATTATAATTATGCTCATTTTGGACCATGTCAAACTAACATTCTTAGCATTAACCAACCTCGATTTCCGAAACAGGTTTACCATCACCGTAACAAGTGGCGGAGCCAGAAATTTTAAGCTGGGGGGTTCGGCGGGCGTCGGCATGGCGACCGGCAGTGGCGACCGGTGGCAGCAGCGACGGCTCTCTTCTTTCCGCTCCTCTCCTCCTCTGTTTCTACCAGACCCTCCAATATACAAACCTCCTCTGTTATTTATCTCGTTTCACAAATAGAAAAATATTGAAAAGGTCAAACACGTCCATTACTCTTTTTAAAAAGAGAATAAAAATAATTATTTTTGTAGTGATGAGTATAAATTCTCATCATATTTTAATATAGTGTGGTTAATGTTAACCTAACAACTTATTCACTTGAGATAAATATAGAACAAAAATACATATTTAATATTGATAAATTTTATAAATAAAGTTCTTTTTGTGAAACGAAGTAATTATTATTTTTAAATAACAGAAATACTCCTTTCGTTTCAAAAAAAAATTCTATCACTTAGTTATATTCATGTATATAATGTCATTATTAATGAATGAACACTTTATTATTTTAAAAAGTATACATATATAAAATGAATAGTGTTTGCAAAATTTATAAATGGGACTTTCTTTTTTTCTCTTGCAAAATAGAGAGATTATATAATAAATTTTGTTAAACGACATGTCTCCAAAAGTGTTAAAAAGATGCAAAAAATCTAGGTAAATTAGTACTTCTTCCTTTTTAAATTAGAGATTCATTTCTTTGACCATTTTAAAATTACAAACGGATAAAAATTTATTAATATGTCAATATTTATATTATGTGTAGGCTACTTAATTATAAAGTTATATATTTTTTTAATTTCTTTTTCTTCTTCTTCCCATTCCTTCTTCTTTTCAGCGCACGTAGAGCTCTTCGGACCCCAGCCATTGCTGGATTTTAAGCTGGACCCTCACACATACCTACTACATACTCCCCTGTGTAAGACCCCAACTTTTATGAATAAAGATTTAGTTTTCTTTATATATTATTTCGAAACAGTAAGGTGTTGTTTTGATAAATATGAAAGTTATGGGTGAAATGTGCAAACATTTTTAAAATAAGCAAGTGGTTATAAAATATTCTTGTTGTCGGGGAATATTCGTTTGGTCGTGGAATATTCTTGTTGTCGGGGAATATTCGTACGACGGCGCAGCTATTTGTGGGCCCCCACAGCGGAATAACTGTCGGATATAGAAAGCGACAGAAATAACTTTTTTACAAGATAACGGCGTAGTTGTTACCGTTAGTACTGTTGAAATACCCGGTGGTTAAAATACAGTGATACACGGTGTTGCACAGTAGCACACGGTATTGCACAGTATTTCAAATTATTGAGTCTTACGTGAGAAACCATTACTCAATTATTGTTAAAGTAATTACTGTTCAATATTTTATATTATTGACTCAATAATTGCTACGTTGATATTTTATATTATTGACTCAATAATTGCTGCATTGATATTTTATTGACTCAATAATTGCTACGTTGCTATTTTTATGATTGATTCAATAATGGCTACAGTTGATATTTTGTAGTATTGATTCAATAATTGTCGTTGCACAGTATTTCACATTATCAACTCAATAATTCATATTATTTGAATAATATTATTAGATAGCATTATTGACAATGTCTAAGGATGTTCTGTCTAGGAGGGGTTATTTAATTGCGCGCCAGTAAGGAGAAGTCCTTATCGGAAGACTCCCTCTTTCCTGGGAACGACCTGGTTGTTAATATTGTAGTTCTATAATATTATTTGTGAATAATTAATTATTGATTTATATGATAAGGAAATATTTATTTTGTGGATATTAAAGAAGGAATTGGCGCTGATGAGTTTTTATCAATATTTTGGTGTGAGAAATCATCTGTTTATGAATTTCGGATAATTTATGTTTGAAATTTGGAAAAACTTTCTTCTGCAAAGTTGTAGAGAATTAAATTTCCTATAGAAGGACACATCATTTGTATTTTTCTAACAAAGGGGCTATTTATTATGAATTATTGAAGTTTCGGAAAATAAATATTATTTAATGGGTGGGACCCACTTTTGTTGAAAAAAATTCTGAGTTTGGATAGCAGCCGGCGGCGGAGGAAAATTTTAAAAAATAATATTATTTTATTATTTTAGTCTCCTTTGGCATCCTAAGCTTTTCCTATAAATAGGGTGCTTAGGTTAGAATTGAAAATCACACCAGAATCAGAAGTTTTCTCTCTCTATAATATCGAGCGTATTTTTGTGAGTATTTCAATACTTTGAGTATTAGTATTCAGCGCAAGTTTCCTTCAATATTATATCCGATATTCCAGTCAGCGTATTGATGATGGACTTTTAAATCATAGAAGATAGTAGACTTGATTCTCTGCTTAACTCTTCTAATGAATTGTTATTTCCGCTACGAATATTGATCTAAGATTGGTTGTCCATTATATTGTATCTGATTTATTGAAGGCTAACGATAATTTATTTTCCATTATCTTAGTCATAATATTCTTTACTGAGCTAGTTGAGCTCACCCTTTTCATCTGTTGTCCTCTTCAGGAAATGAGAATGTCGCAGGGACTAGTCGGGGGACAGAGTGATGGTCCGAGTTAGAGCAGTAGTAGTCCTCACTATTTCTGATAAATAGTGTGATAATAACTGTAATGAGGACTTAGTTGAATCTTAATATTTTCTACATATTTGTAATGACACTCACAGTTGTGTGGTCGTATTTTGCACGACCGTATGATATAAAGTTTGTATTTGAATTCTGTACCATGTATTTGACGACTCAGAATGGGTTGGATTGAATGGACCTATTCTAGGGGCGTCACACCATGTCCGTAACCTCACCATTCCCACACTCTTCCACCGCCACATCACACACTCCTCCGACCCCAACCGTTCGCTCCATCTCCGTCGATATCCCTAAGCCCCAGCACCGGCACCCAGTGGCGGAGCCAGATATTTTAAGCCAGGGGATCCGGCGGGTAAGCGTCGGTGCGGCGACTGGCGGCAGCAATGGCGGCAACAATGGCGGCTCTTTTCTCTCCTCTCCTCCTCTGTTTCTACCAGACCCTTCAATATACAGACATCCTCTGTTATTTAATTCGTTTCACAGATAGAAAAATATTGAAAAGATCAAATTAAACACGTCCATTACTCTTTTTAAAAAGAGTATAAAAATAATTTTTTTTGTAGTGATGAGTATAATTTATCATCATATTTTAATATAGTGTGGTTAATGTTAACCTAACAACTTATTCACTTGAGATAGATATAGAACAAAAATACATATTTAATATCGATAAATTTTATAAATAAAGTTCTTTTTGTAAAACGAAGTAATTATTATTTTTAAATAACAGAAATACTCCTTTCGTTTCAAAAAAAAATCCTATCACTTAGTTATATTCATGTATATAATGCCATTATTAATGAATGAACATCTTATTATTTTAAAAAGTAAACATATATAAAATGAAAAGTAGTTAGTGTTTGCAAAATTTATAAATGGGACTCTCTTTTTTTCTTTTGCAAAATAAAGAGATTATATAATAAAGTTTGTTAGACGACATGCCTCCAAAAATGTCAAAAAGATGTAAAAGGGAAATTAGTACTTCTTCCTTTTTAAATTAGAGATTCATTTTTTTGACCATTTTAAAATTACAAACGGATAAAAATTTATTAATATGTCAGTATTTATATTATGTGTAGGCTACTTATGTAAGACCCCAACTTTTATGAATAAAGATTTAATTTTCTTTATATATTATTTCGAAACAGTAAGGTGTTGTTTTGATAAATATGAAAGTTATGGGTGAAATGTGCAAACATTTTTAAAATGAGCAAGTGGTTATAAAATATTCTTGTTGTCGGGGAATATTCGTTTGGTCGTGGAATATTCTTGTTGTCGAGGAATATTCGTACGACGGCGCAGCTATTTGTGGGCCCCCATAACGGAATAACTGTCGGATATAGAAAGCGACAGAAATAACTTTTTTACAAAATAACGGCGTGGTTGTTACCGTTAGTACTGTTGAAATACCCGGTGGTTAAAATACAGTGATACACGGTGTTGCATAGTAGCACACGGTATTGCACAGTATTTCGAATTATTGAGTCTTACGTGAGGAGCCATTACTCAATTATTGTTACAGTAATTACTGTTCAATATTTTATATTATTGACTCAATAATTGCTACGTTGATATTTTATATTATTGACTCAATAATTGTTACATTGATATTTTATTGACTCAATAATTGCTACGTTGCCATTTTATATAATTGATTCAATAATGGCTACAGTTGATATTTTGTAGTATTGATTCAATAATTGTCGTTGCACAGTATTTCACGTTATCAACTCAATAATTCATATTATTTGAATAATATTATTAGATAGTATTATTGACAATGTCTAAGGAAGTTCTGTCTAGGAGGGGTTATTTAATTGCGCGCCAGTAAGGTGAAGTCCTTATCGGAAGGCCCCCTCTTTCCTAGGAACGACCTGGTTGTTAATATTGTAGTTCTATAATATTATTTGTGAATAATTAATTATTGATTTATATGATAAGAAAATATTTATTTTGTGGATATTAAAGAAGGAATTGGCGCTGGTGAGTTTTTATCAATATTTTGGTGTGAGAAATCATCTGTTTATGGATTTCGGATAATTTATGGAATTTGAAAAAACTTTCTTCTGCAAAGTTGTAGAGAATTAAATTTCCTATAGAAGGACATAGAATTTGTATTTTTCAGACAAAGGGGCTATTTGTTATGAATTATTGAAGTTTCGGAAAATATATATTTTTTTAATGGGTGGGCCCCACTTTTGGCTGAAAAATATGCTGATGGCTTTTTGGAGAGCAGCCGGCGGCTGGAGAAAAAAAATAATATTTTATTCATTTAGTCTCCTTTGGCATCCTAAGCTTTTCCTATAAAAAGGGTGCTTAGGTTAGAATTGAAAATCACACCAGAATCAGAAGTTTTCTCTCTCTATAATATCGAGCGTATTTTTGTGAGTATTTCAATACTTTGAGTGTTGCTATTCAGTGCAAGTTTCCTTCGATATTATATCCGATATTCCAGTCAGATGTACTATCTTTTTGAGGTAAGGGATGTTATTTTCTTTCGTAAATGATGTTATTCTTTTCAATATCATTATACAGAAATATTGTCATGGATTTTATGTTGAAATTCTTACTTTTTCCGTCGGGGTTACTATTCACGTATACGGCACTATTCACGGGAAAATTTATTTTTCTTCTATTTGTCCAAATTGCTTGTTAAGGTTACTATCTTTGATTGTATCCAAGTTTTGAGCTCTATTCTTGAATTTTGCTCCATAATTGATTATTACGAGGTATTTTTGAATTAGATATACTAAAATACGAATCCTTAGTCTTTGTCTTTTATCTCACTGGATTCGTTTTTTTTAAATATTTTTCATCATTCTCAGTCCTAAAAGGTGATGTAACTGAATATCTTTGGCCTGTAGAGCAAAGATGAATGATTACTTGATGAATATCTTTGGCCTGTAGAGCAAAGATGAATGATTACCTGATGAATATCTTTGGCCTGTAGTGCAAAGATGACAGGTGTTGAGATGAATATGACCACAGATGATACAAATGAATATCTTTGGCCTGTAGTGCAAAGATGAATATTTGATTCGAGATGTATATTGATTGATGTTACAGGGATAAAATATTGATGATGGACTTTTAAATCATAGAAAATAGTAGACTTGATTCTCTGCTTAACTCTTCTAATGAATTGTTATTTTCGCTGCGAATATTGATCTAAGATTGGTTGTCCATTATATTTTATCTGATTTATTGAAGGCTAACGATAATTTATTTTTCATTATCTTAGTCATAATATTCTTTACTGAGCTAGTTGAGCTCACCCTTTTCATCTGTTGTCCTCTTCAGGAAATGAGAATGTTGCAGGGACTAGTCGGGGGACAGAGTGATGGTCCGAGTTAGAGCAGTAGTAGTCCTCACTATTTCTGATAAATAGTGTGATAATAACTGTAATGAGGACTTAGTTGAATCTTAATATTTTCTACATATTTGTATTGACACTCACAGTGGTGTGGTCGTATTTTGCACGACCGTATGATATAAAGTTTGTATTTGAATTCTGTACCATGTATTTGGCGACTCAGAATGGGTTGGGTTGAATGGACCTATTCTGGGGGCGTCACAGTTGGTATCAGAGCTTAGGGATATGATCTATGGCGGAGATCGGGGAATAGAACTAGGAGGGGAGAGACGAGTAAATCCTTCGCTAGTGTGTCCTACCTAAGCTTATGTGGTATTTAATTGGTCAGTCGGAGCATAGGGTTAATATGTGATATGTTAATTTGTTTAATTAACCCTTGTTTTATGGCAGTATTTGAGAATGGCAGCTGAGAATGTTAACAACGAAGTGAATGAGACCGTGGAGACACCTTTAATCACCAACCAGGATAATGTGATGACAGAAGAAGAAGAAATTAGAAATATCCATGTGGTGAGTGAAGAATTAATAGTTGCACCCGAGCTAGTCGCAGAGGTAGCAGCTGAGAGTGAGGAAGAAGAGGAACCTGAGGAGGAGTATTTATTAGGAGGATTTTATGATCGAAATGTAGAACTGCAAAATCGTATTCTTGAGTTAGAAGAGCAGGGTGAAGAACGACAGACAGCCGTGGAACAAAGGGATACAATAATTCAAGAAAGGGATATAGAAATTCAAGATTTTGCTACTCGTTATGCGAGGCTTGAACAGAAGTTCTCTCTGGCAGAACATATGATATTAGAGCTAGAATCTGAAAATGCAAATGTCAACGATCAGCTGAAAGAAGAAGCAACGGAACGAGTGAGAATTGAAGATGCATGGGTAAAAGCCGCACGACGCGTTGATATTTTAGAAAGAGACGTCCGATATAAGAAGGCCAAAATAGACGAAATGGATTTTACTTTTTGGACAGCAATTGGGAGAATCAAACATCGAGTTTGGAATTACCCTGTGCATAGCGGTCAACCCCAATTCGATATGGATCGAAGAGTAATGATTCAGATCATGGATCAGGAGTGTGACGAAGCAGTTGAGGGTGGAATGAGCTGTATAGCAAAGTCAAGACCAGTTGGGATAGTGACACCAAAGACTGTCCCAGACAAATCAAAGTCGGTGGTTCCATGAAGAGCGTTTATCGAGACTGCCCAAAACGCGAGGAACCCGAATGAATTTATCACGGGTTAGTTAATCATAAATTTTTACGAAGTTTATACCTTGTTAGATATCGGTGCTACCCATTCCTTTATTTCACCTGCTTGTGCTCAACGTTTGAACTTGACTTCTGATAAATTAGACTTTGACTTATCTGTTGAAACTCCGTTAGGAGAAACCTTTGTTACATCTACAGTTTACAAATCTTGCTTGATTCAGATTGGTACCCTTACCTTACCTTTTGACCTTATATCTTTGAAAATACTTGCATTTGACGTGATTTTAGGAATTGACTGGTTAGCCACTTACCATGCCAGAATTGATTGTTTTCATAAGGTTGTTAGTCAACCTGTTGTGCGAATCCAAATCACCAAACCACTAAAATCAGTCAATATCATTTCAAATCATAAAGCTATTCGTTTATTGAAAAACGGATGTCAAGCTTTCTTAGCTCATGTCACTGATCTAAACCAGAATACATCAGATTTGAATAATATTTCCGTTGTTAATGAGTTCCCTGATGTATTTCCCGAAGAACTTCCCGGTCTACCCCAGAACGTGAAGTTGAATTCTTTATTGACCTTGAGCCCGGTACAAAGCCCATTTCTAAAACCCCATATCGAATGGCTCCTATTGAACTTCAGGAGTTAAAGGTCCAATTACAAGAGTTGTTAGATATCGATTTTATTCGTCCTAGTACGTCTCCTTGGGGTGCTCCTGTTTTATTCGTAAAGAAGAAAGACGGGAGTATGCGACTTTGCATTGACTATCGGGAGTTGAACCATGTCACCATCAAGAATAGGTATCCGTTACCTCGTATTGATGACCTGTTCGACCAGTTGCAAGGAGCGCAATTCTTTTCAAAGATCGATCTTCGTTCTGGATATCATCAGTTGAAGATTAAAACTGAGGATATTCCAAAGACTGCTTTCAGAACACGGTACGGGCATTATGAGTTCTTAGTCATGTCTTTTGGATTGACTAATGCTCCTGCTGCTTTCATGGATATGATGAACCGTGTATTTAAGGAGTATTTAGATCAATTCGTTGTTGTCTTTATTGATGACATCCTCATCTATTCTAAAAGCCGTGAAGATCATGAACACCATTTGAAGTTGGTACTTCAAAAGCTTTGTGAGAACAAGCTATATGCCAAGCTGAAGAAATGCGAGTTCTGGCTTGAGGAAGTAGCATTCCTTGGGCACGTGGTATCGAAACGTGGAGTATCTGTTGACCCGGCGAAGATTGAAGCAATACAAAGCTGGGAGCAACCTAAGTCAGTGACTGAAGTACGAAGCTTTCTGGGCTTAGCTGGTTACTATCGGAGGTTCGTAGAGGGATTTTCTAGAAATCGCTACTCCATTAACTCAGTTGACTCGGAAAGATACGAAATTCGTTTGGAGAGAGGAATGCGAGAAGAGCTTCCAAGAGCTCAAGAGGAGACTTATTTCGGCACCTGTTCTGACAATACCATCTGGTTCGGATGGATTTGTTATTTACAGCGATGCTTCGGGCAAAGGGTTAGGATGTGTTCTCATGCAACATGGGAAAGTCATAGCCTATGCCTCGCGACAACTCAAAGAATATGAGAGGAATTATCCTACTCATGATCTAGAGTTGGCAGCAGTCGTTTTCGCGTTGAAGATCTGGAGACATTACTTGTACGGAGCGAAAGTGGAGATTGATACGGATCATAAGAGCCTTAAATATTTCTTCACTCAGAAGGAACTCAACATGCGGCAATGACGTTGGCTTGAGCTGTTGAAAGATTACGATCATACTATCCAATACCATCTTGGAAAAGCGAACGTGGTAGCTGACGCGTTGAGTAGAAGATCATATGTGGGAACGAGTGCGATGATGTCAAGTATACGCGTAGAACCAGCTTTGATTGATAAAGTTAAAGCTGCTCAAGCTACGGATGTGGAGCTGATGAAGATGAAGAAGAAGGTGCAAGAAGGTGCAATTCCAGAAGCGAGAATCGATGAAGATGGAATACTTCTAGTCAACTCCAGACTTTGTGTTCCTAATGATTCCGACTTGAAGTATAGAATCATGATGGAGGCACACAACACACCGTTTGCTATCCATCCTGGGAGTACTAAAATGTATCGTGATCTTCGACATACATTTTGGTGGGGCAATATGAAGAGAGAGATCGCGGAGTTCATCTTGAGATGTTTAACTTGTCAACGTGTAAAGGCGGAGCATCAAGTGCCGAAGGGTCCATTGCAACCACTGGAGATTCCGAAATGGAAGTGGGAACACATTACGATGGATTTCGTTACGGGTCTTCCCAAGGTTTCTCAAGGCTTAGATGCGATTTGGGTTATTGTTGATAGATTAACCAAGTCTGCTCATTTCTTGCCGATACGAGAGACTTATTCCCTTGAACGTCTTGCTCATATGTACGTGAATGAGATTGGGAGATTGCATGGCATGCCAGTATCCATAGTTTCGGATCGTGACCCCAGATTTACTTCACGATTTTGGATCAGTTTGCAGAAAGCTATGGGTACGAATTTACGATTCAGTTCGGCTTATCATCCTCAAACAGACGGACAATCGGAAAGGACTATCCAAACTCTTGAAGATCTATTGAGACTCTGTGTTCTAGACTTCAAAGGGAGTTGGGATAAGTACTTACCATTGGTGGAATTCTCCTACAACAACAGTTATCAGGCAAGTATAGGCGTAGCTCCATTAGAAGCGTTGTATGGGAGAAAGTGTCGTTCTCCAGTATGTTGGGATGAGTTGGGTGAAGCAACATTGTTGGGACCAGAGTTAGTACGTATGACTACAGAAAAGATCCAAATGATTCGACAACGTATACAAACCGCACAAGATCGACAAAAGAGTTATGCGGATCTTCATCGAAAGGACGTGGAATTTAATGTTGGAGACCATGTGTTATTACGTATTGCTCCATGGAAAGGAGTTACAAGGTTTGGGAAGAGAGGAAAGCTTAACCCACGATTCATTAGTCCATTTGAGATTCTTGACCGAATAGGAAATGTGGCTTATAGACTCGCTTTACCTCCAAGCATGTCTCGTGTTCATAACGTGTTTCACATATTCGTGTTACGTAAATATGTGAAGGATCCAATCCGCATTATTGAGTTAGAACCAGACGAGATAGCTGAAGATTTAACGTACGAGGAGGTACCTGTCAAGATCTTGGATAGGAAGGAGCATGTCCTACGCTCTAAAATTATACCTCAAGTTAAAGTTTTGTGGAGAAACCATGCAATTGAGGAAATGACCTGGGAGTTGGAATCGGAAATGAAAGCGAGATATCCTCACCTTTTCGACATACCAGGTACGTACGTCAATTTCGAGGACGAAATTTCATAAGGAGGGGAGGTTGTAAGACCCTAACTTTTATGAATAAAGATTTAGTTTTCTTTATATATTATTTCGAAACAGTAAGGTGTTGTTTTGATAAATATGAAAGTTATGGGTGAAATGTGCAAACATTTTTAAAATGAGCAAGTGGTTATAAAATATTCTTGTTGTCGGAGAATATTCGTTTGGTCGTGGAATATTCTTGTTGTCGGGGAATATTTGTACGACGGCGCAACTATTTGTGGGCCCCCACAACGGAATAACTGTCGGATATAGAAAGCGACAGAAATAACTTTTTTACAAGATAACGGCGTAGTTGTTACCGTTAGTACTGTTGAAATACCCGGTGGTTAAAATACAGTGATACACGGTGTTGCATAGTAGCACACGGTATTGCACAGTATTTCGAATTATTGAGTCTTACGTGAGAAGCCATTACTCAATTATTGTTACAGTAATTACTGTTCAATATTTTATATTATTGACTCAATAATTGCTACGTTGATATTTTATATTATTGACTCAATAATTGCTGCATTGATATTTTATTGACTCAATAATTGCTACGTTGCTATTTTTATGATTGATTCAATAATGGCTACAGTTGATATTTTGTAGTATTGATTCAATAATTGTCGTTGCACAGTATTTCACATTATCAACTCAATAATTCATATTATTTGAATAATATTATTAGATAGCATTATTGACAATGTCTAAGGACGTTCTGTTTAGGAGGGGTTATTTAATTGCGCGCCAGTAAGGAGAAGTCCTTATCGGAAGGCCCCCTCTTTCCTTGGAACGACCTGGTTGTTAATATTGTAGTTCTATAATATTATTTGTGAATAATTAATTATTGATTTATATGATAAGGAAATATTTATTTTGTGGATAGTAAAAAAGGAATTGGCGCTGATGAGTTTTTATCAATATTTTGGTGTGAGAAATCATCTGTTTATGAATTTCGGATAATTTATGTTTGAAATTTGGAAAAACTTTCTTCTGCAAAGTTGTAGAGAATTAAATTTCCTATAGAAGGACACATCATTTGTATTTTTCTGACAAAGGGGCTATTTATTATGAATTATTGAAGTTTCAAAAAATAAATATTATTTAATGGGTGGGACCCACTTTTGTTGAAAAAAATTTTGAGTTTAGATAGCAACCGGCGGCGGAGGAAAATTTTAAAAAATAATATTATTTTATTATTTTAGTCTCCTTTGGCATCCTAAGCTTTTCCTATAAATAGGGTGCTTAGGTTAGAATTGAAAATCACACCAGAATCAGAAGTTTTCTCTCTCTATAATATCGAGCGTATTTTTGTGAGTATTTTAATACTTTGAGTATTAGTATTCAGCGCAAGTTTCCTTCAATATTATATCCGATATTCCAGTCAGAGGTACTATCTTTTTGAGGTAAGGGAATGTTATTTTTCTTCGTAAATGATGTTATTCTTTTCAATATCATTATACAGAAATATTGTCATGGATTTTATGTTGAAATTCTTACTTTTTTCCGTCGGGGTTACTATTCATGTATACGGCACTATTCACGTATAAGGCACTGTTCACGGAAAAAATTAAATTTTCTTCTATTTGTCCAAATTGCTTGTTAAGGTTACTATCTTTGATTGTATCCAAGTTTTGAGCTCTATTCTTGAATTTTGCTCCATAATTGATTATTACGAGGTATTTTTGAATTGGATATACTAAAATACGAATCCTTAGTCTTTGTCTTTTATCTCACTGGATTCGTTTTTTTTAAATATTTTTCATCATTCTCAGTCCTAAAAGGTGATGTAACTGAATATCTTTGGCCTGTAGAGCAAAGATGAATGATTACTTGATGAATATCTTTGGCCTGTAGAGCAAAGATGAATGATTACCTGATGAATATCTTTGGCCTGTAGTGCAAAGATGACAGGTGTTGAGATGAATATGACCACTGATGATACAAATGAATATCTTTGGCCTGTAGTGCAAAGATGAATATTTGATTCGAGATGTATATTGATTGATGTTACAGGGATAAAATATTGATGATGGACTTTTAAATCATAGAAAATAGTAGACTTGATTCTCTGCTTAACTCTTCTAATGAATTGTTATTCTCGCTGCGAATATTGATCTAAGATTGGTTGTCCATTATATTTTATCTGATTTATTGAAGGCTAACGATAATTTATTTTCCATTATCTTAGTCATAATATTCTTTACTGAGCTAGTTGAGCTCACCCTTTTCATCTGTTGTCTTCTTCAGGAAATGAGAATGTTGCAGGGACTAGTCGGGGGACAGAGTGATGGTCCGAGTTAGAGCAGTAGTAGTCCTCACTATTTCTGATAAATAGTGCTATAATAACTGTAATGAGGACTTAGTTGAATCTTAATATTTTCTACATATTTGTAATCACACTCACAGTTGTGTGGTCGTATTTTGCACGACCGTATGATATAAAGTTTGTATTTGAATTCTGTACCATGTATTTGACGACTCAGAATGGGTTGGATTGAATGGACCTATTCTAGGGGCGTCACACCATGTCCGTAACCTCACCATTCCCACACTCTTCCACCGCCACATCACACACTCCTCCGACCCCAACCGTTCGCTCCATCTCCGTCGATATCCCTAAGCCCCAGCACCGGCACCCAGTGGCGGAGCCAGATATTTTAAGCCAGGGGGTCCGGCGGGTAAGTGTCGGCGCGGCGACTGGCGGCAGCAATGGCGGCAACAATGGCGGCTCTTTTCTCTCCTCTCCTCCTCTGTTTCTACCAGACCCTTCAATATACAGACATCCTCTGTTATATAATTCGTTTCACAGATAGAAAAATATTGAAAAGATCAAATTAAACACGTCCATTACTCTTTTTAAAAAGAGTATAAAAATAAATTTTTTTGTAGTGATGAGTATAATTTATCATCATATTTTAATATAGTGTGGTTAATGTTAACCTAACAACTTATTCACTTGAGATAGATATAGAACAAAAATACATATTTAATATCGATAAATTTTATAAATAAATTTCTTTTTGTAAAACGAAGTAATTATTATTTTTAAATAACAGAAATACTCCTTTCGTTTCAAAAAAAAATCCTATCACTTACTTATATTCATGTATATAATGCCATTATTAATGAATGAACATCTTATTATTTTAAAAAGTAAACATATATAAAATGAAAAGTAGTTGGTGTTTGCAAAATTTATAAATGGGACTCTCTTTTTTTCTTTTGCAAAATAAAGAGATTATATAATAAAGTTTGTTAGACGACATGCCTCCAAAAATGTCAAAAAGATGTAAAAGGGAAATTAGCACTTCTTTTTTTTAAATTAGAGATTCATTTTTTTGACCATTTTAAAATTACAAACGGATAAAAATTTATTAATATGTCAGTATTTATATTATGTGTAGGCTACTTATGTAAGACCCCAACTTTTATGAATAAAGATTTAATTTTCTTTATATATTATTTCGAAACAGTAAGGTGTTGTTTTGATAAATATGAAAGTTATGGGTGAAATGTGCAAACATTTTTAAAATGAGCAAGTGGTTATAAAATATTCTTGTTGTCGGGGAATATTCGTTTGGTCGTGGAATATTCTTGTTGTCGGGGAATATTCGTACGATGGCGCAGCTATTTGTGGGCCCCCATAACGGAATAACTGTCGGATATAGAAAGCGACAGAAATAACTTTTTTACAAAATAACGGCGTGGTTGTTACCGTTAGTACTGTTGAAATACCCGGTGGTTAAAATACAGTGATACACGGTGTTGCATAGTAGCACACGGTATTGCACAGTATTTCGAATTATTGAGTCTTACGTGAGGAGCCATTACTCAATTATTGTTACAGTAATTACTGTTCAATATTTTATATTATTGACTCAATAATTGCTACGTTGAT
The DNA here is from genome assembly GCA_020205555.1 of Panax stipuleanatus. NCBI lineage: Eukaryota > Viridiplantae > Streptophyta > Magnoliopsida > Apiales > Araliaceae > Panax > Panax stipuleanatus. The sequence goes on along the minus strand of CM035122.1, from coordinate 8,038,603 downwards.
ATTTTATATTATTGACTCAATAATTGTTACATTGATATTTTATTGACTCAATAATTGCTACGTTGCCATTTTATATGATTGATTCAATAATGGCTACAGTTGATATTTTGTAGTATTGATTCAATAATTGTCGTTGCACAGTATTTCACGTTATCAACTCAATAATTCATATTATTTGAATAATATTATTAGATAGTATTATTGACAATGTCTAAGGAAGTTCTGTCTAGGAGGGGTTATTTAATTGCGCGCCAGTAAGGTGAAGTCCTTATCGGAAGGCCCCCTCTTTCCTAGGAACGACCTGGTTGTTAATATTGTAGTTCTATAATATTATTTGTGAATAATTAATTATTGATTTATATGATAAGAAAATATTTATTTTGTGGATATTAAAGAAGGAATTGGCGCTGGTGAGTTTTTATCAATATTTTGGTGTGAGAAATCATCTGTTTATGGATTTCGGATAATTTATGGAATTTGAAAAAACTTTCTTCTGCAAAGTTGTAGAGAATTAAATTTCCTATAGAAGGACATAGAATTTGTATTTTTCAGACAAAGGGGCTATTTGTTATGAATTATTGAAGTTTCGGAAAATATATATTTTTTTAATGGGTGGGCCCCACTTTTGGCTGAAAAATATGCTGATGGCTTTTTGGAGAGCAGCCGGCGGCTGGAGAAAAAAAATAATATTTTATTCATTTAGTCTCCTTTGGCATCCTAAGCTTTTCCTATAAAAAGGGTGCTTAGGTTAGAATTGAAAATCACACCAGAATCAGAAGTTTTCTCTCTCTATAATATCGAGCGTATTTTTGTGAGTATTTCAATACTTTGAGTGTTGCTATTCAGTGCAAGTTTCCTTCGATATTATATCCGATATTCCAGTCAGATGTACTATCATTTTGAGGTAAGGGATGTTATTTTCTTTCGTAAATGATGTTATTCTTTTCAATATCATTATACAGAAATATTGTCATGGATTTTATGTTGAAATTCTTACTTTTTCCGTCGGGGTTACTATTCACGTATACGGCACTATTCACGGGAAAATTTATTTTTCTTCTATTTGTCCAAATTGCTTGTTAAGGTTACTATCTTTGATTGTATCCAAGTTTTGAGCTCTATTCTTGAATTTTGCTCCATAATTGATTGTTACGAGGTATTTTTGAATTGGATATACTAAAATACGAATCCTTAGTCTTTGTCTTTTATCTCACTGGATTCGTTTTTTTTAAATATTTTTCATCATTCTCAGTCCTAAAAGGTGATGTAACTGAATATCTTTGGCCTGTAGAGCAAAGATGAATGATTACTTGATGAATATCTTTGGCCTGTAGAGCAAAGATGAATGATTACCTGATGAATATCTTTGGCCTGTAGTGCAAAGATGACAGGTGTTGAGATGAATATGACCACAGATGATACAAATGAATATCTTTGGCCTGTAGTGCAAAGATGAATATTTGATTCGAGATGTATATTGATTGATGTTACAGGGATAAAATATTGATGATGGACTTTTAAATCATAGAAAATAGTAGACTTGATTCTCTGCTTAACTCTTCTAATGAATTGTTATTCTCGCTGCGAATATTGATCTAAGATTGGTTGTCCATTATATTTTATCTGATTTATTGAAGGCTAACGATAATTTATTTTCATTATCTTAGTCATAATATTCTTTACTGAGCTAGTTGAGCTCACCCTTTTCATCTGTTGTCCTCTTCAGGAAATGAGAATGTTGCAGGGACTAGTCGGGGGACAGAGTGATGGTCCGAGTTAGAGCAGTAGTAGTCATCACTATTTCTGATAAATAGTGTGATAATAACTGTAATGAGGACTTAGTTGAATCTTAATATTTTCTACATATTTGTATTGACACTCACAGTGGTGTGGTCGTATTTTGCACGACCGTATGATATAAAGTTTGTATTTGAATTCTGTACCATGTATTTGGCGACTCAGAATGGGTTGGGTTGAATGGACCTATTCTGGGGGTTTCACAGTTGGTATCAGAGCTTAGGGATATGATCTATGGCGGAGATCGGGGAATAGAACTAGGAGGGGAGAAGACGAGTAAATCCTTCGCTAGTGTGTCCTACCTAAGCTTATGTGGTATTTAATTGGTCAGTCGGAGCATAGGGTTAATATGTGATATGTTAATTTGTTTAATTAACCCTTGTTTTATGGCAGTATTTGAGAATGGCAGCTGAGAATGTTAACAACGAAGTGAATGAGACCGTGGAGACACCTTTAATCACCAACCAGGATAATGTGATGACAGAAGAAGAAGAAATTAGAAATATCCATGTGGTGAGTGAAGAATTAATAGTTGCACCCGAGCTAGTCGCAGAGGTAGCAGCTGAGAGTGAGGAAGAAGAGGAACCTGAGGAGGAATATTTATTAGGAGAACTTTATGATCGAAATGTAGAACTGCAAAATCGTATTCTTGAGTTAGAAGAGCAGGGTGAAGAACGACAGACAGCCGTGGAACAAAGGGATACAATAATTCAAGAAAGGGATATAGAAATTCAAGATTTTGCTACTCGTTATGCGAGGCTTGAACAGAAGTTCTCTCTGGCAGAACATATGATATTAGAGCTAGAATCTGAAAATGCAAATGTCAACGATCAGCTGAAAGAAGAAGCAACGGAACGAGTGAGAATTGAAGATGCATGGGTAAAAGCCGCACGACGCGTTGATATTTAGAAAGAGACGTCCGATCTAAGAAGGCCAAAATAGACGAAATGGATTTTACTTTTTGGACAGCAATTGGGAGAATCAAACATCGAGTTTGGAATTACCCTGTGCATAGCGGTCAACCCCAATTCGATATGGATCGAAGAGTAATGATTCAGATCATGGATCAGGAGTGTGACGAAGCAGTTGAGGGTGGAATGAGCTGTATAGCAAAGTCAAGACCAGTTGGGATAGTGACACCAAAGACTGTCCCAGACAAATCAAAGTCGGTGATTCCTGGAAGAGCGTTTGCCGTGACAGCCCAAAACGCCAGGAATCCTCACGAGGTGATTACGGGTAAGCTGATCATAAACTCTTGCGAAGTTTATACCTTGTTAGATACCGGTGCTACCCATTCCTTTATTTCACCTGCTTGTGCTCAACGTTTGAACTTGACTTCTGATAAATTAGACTTTGACTTATCTGTTGAAACTCCGTTAGGAGAAACCTTCGTTACATCTACAGTTTATAAATCTTGCTTGATTCAGATTGGTACCCTTACCTTACCTGTTGATCTTATATCTTTGAAAATACTTGCATTTGACCTGATTTTAGGAATTGACTGGTTAATCACTTACCATGCCAAAATTGATTGTTTTCGTAAGGTTGTTAGTTTTCATATTCCTAATCAACCTGTTGTACGAATTCAAACCACCAAACCACTAAAATCAGTCAATATCATTTCAAATCCCAAGGCTATTCGTTTATTGAAAAACGGATGTCAAGCTTTTTTAGCTCATGTCACTGATCTAAACCAGAATACATCAGATTTGAATAATATTTCCGTTGTTAATGAGTTCCCTGATGTATTTCCCGAAGAACTTCCCGGTCTACCCCCAGAACGTGAAGTTAAATTCTTTATTGACCTTGAGCCCGGTACAAAGCCCATTTCTAAAACCCCATATCGAATGGCTCCTATTGAACTTCAGGAGTTAAAGGTCCAATTACAAGAGTTGTTAGATATCGATTTTATTCGTCCTAGTACGTCTCCTTGGGGTGCTCCTGTTTTATTCGTAAAGAAGAAAGACGGGAGTATGCGACTTTGCATTGACTATCGGGAGTTAAACCATGTCACCATCAAGAATAGGTATCCGTTACCTCGTATTGATGACCTGTTCGACCAGTTGCAAGGAGCGCAATTCTTTTCAAAGATCGATCTTCGTTCTGGATATCATCAGTTGAAGATTAAAACTGAGGATATTCCAAAGACTGCTTTCAGAACACGGTACGGGCATTATGAGTTCTTAGTCATGTCTTTTGGATTGACTAATGCTCCTGCTGCTTTCATGGATATGATGAACCGTGTATTTAAGGAGTATTTAGATCATTTCGTTGTTGTCTTTATTGATGACATCCTCATCTATTCTAAAAGCCGTGAAGATCATGAACACCATTTGAAGTTGGTACTTCAAAAGCTTCGTGAGAACAAGCTATATGCCAAGCTGAAGAAATGCGAGTTCTGGATTGAGGAAGTAGCATTCCTTGGGCACGTGGTATCGAAACGTGGAGTATCTGTTGACCCGGCGAAGATTGAAGCAATACAAAGCTGGGAGCAACCTAAGTCGATGACCGAAGTACGAAGCTTTCTAGGCTTAGCTGGTTATTATCGGAGGTTCGTAGAGGGATTTTCTCGAATCGCTACTCCATTAACTCAGTTGACTCGGAAAGATACGAAATTCGTTTGGAGAGAGGAATGCGGGAAGAGCTTCCAAGAGCTCAAGAGGAGACTTATTTCGGCACCTGTTCTGACAATACCATCTGGTTCGGATGGATTTGTTATTTACAGCGATGCTTCGGGCAAAGGGTTAGGATGTGTTCTCATGCAACATGGGAAAGTCATAGCCTATGCCTCGCGACAACTCAAAGAATATGAGAGGAATTATCCTACTCATGATCTAGAGTTGGCAGCAGTCGTTTTCGCGTTGAAGATCTGGAGACATTACTTGTACGGAGAGAAAGTGGAGATTTATACGGATCATAAGAGCCTTAAATATTTATTCACTCAGAAGGAACTCAACATGCGGCAACGACGTTGGCTTGAGCTGTTGAAAGATTACGATCATACTATCCAATACCATCCTGGAAAAGCGAACGTGGTAGCTGACGCGTTGAGTAGAAGATCATATGTGGGAACGAGTGCGATGATGTCAAGTATACGCGTAGAACCAGCTTTGATTGATAAAGTTAAAGCTGCTCAAGCTACGGATGCGGAGCTGATGAAGATGAAGAAGAAGGTGCAATTCCAGAAGCGAGAATCGATGAAGATGGAATACTTCGAGTCAACTCCAAACTTTGTGTTCCTAACGATTCTGACTTGAAGTATAGAATCATGATGGAGGCACACAACACACCATTTGCAATCCATCCTAGGAGTAATAAAATGTATCGTGATCTTCGACATACATTTTGGTGGAGCAATATGAAGAGAGTGATCGCGGAGTTCATCTCGAGATGTTTAACTTGTCAACGTGTAAAGGCGGAGCATCAAGTGCCGAAGGGTCCATTGCAACCACTGGAGATTCCGAAATGGAAGTGGGAACACATTACGATGGATTTCGTTACGGGTATTCCCAAGGTTTCTCAAGGCTTAGATGCGATTTGGGTTATTGTTGATAGATTAACCAAGTCTGCTCATTTCTTGACGATACGAGAGACTTATTCCCTTGAACGTCTAGCTCATATGTACGTGAATGAGATTGTGAGATTGCATGGCATGCCAGTATCCATAGTTTCGGATCGTGATCCCAGATTTACTTCACGATTTTGGATCAGTTTGCAGAAAGCTATGGGTACGGATTTACGATTCAGTTCGGCTTATCATCCTCAAACAGACGGACAATCGAAAAGAACTATTCAAACTCTTGAAGATCTATTGAGACTTTGTGTTCTAGACTTCAAAGGGAGTTGGGATAAGTATTTACCATTGGTGGAATTCTCCTACAACAACAGTTATCAAGCAAGTATAGGCGTGGCTCCATTCGAGGCATTGTATGGGAGAAAGTGTCGCTCTCCAGTATGTTGGAACGAGGTGGGTGAAACAATATTGTTGGGACCGGAGTTAGTACGTATGACTACGGAAAAGATCCAAATAATCCGACAACGTATACAAACAGCACAAGATCGACAAAAGAGTTATGCGGATCTTCATCGAAAGGATGTGAAATTTAATGTTGGAGACCATGTATTGTTACGTATTGCTCCGTGGAAAGGAGTTACGAGGTTTGGGAAGAGAGGAAAGCTTAACCCACGATTCATTGGTCCATTCGAGATTCTTGACCGAATAGGAAATGTGGCCTATAGACTCGCTTTACCTCCAAGCATGTCTCGTGTTCATAACGTGTTTCACATATCCGTGTTACGTAAATATGTGAAGGATCCAAACCGCATTATTGAGTTAGAACCAGACGAGATAGCTGAAGATTTAACGTACGAGGAGGTACCTGTCAAGATCTTGGATAGGAAGGAGCATGTCCTACGCTCAAAAATTATACCTCAAGTTAAAGTTTTGTGGAGAAACCATGCAATTGAGGAAATGACCTGGGAGTTGGAATCGGAAATAAAAGCGAGGTATCCTCACCTTTTCGACATACCAGGTACGTACGTCAATTTCGAGGACGAAATTTCATAAGGAGGGGAGGTTGTAAGACCCCAACTTTTATGAATAAAGATTTAATTTTCTTTATATATTATTTCGAAATAGTAAGGTGTTGTTTTGATAAATATGAAAGTTATGGGTGAAATGTGCAAACATTTTTAAAATGAGCAAGTGGTTATAAAATATTCTTGTTGTCGGGGAATATTCGTTTGGTCGTGGAATATTCTTGTTGTCGGGGAATATTCGTACGATGGCGCAGCTATTTGTGGGCCCCCATAACGGAATAACTGTCGGATATAGAAAGCGACAGAAATAACTTTTTTACAAAATAACGGCGTGGTTGTTACCGTTAGTACTGTTGAAATACCCGGTGGTTAAAATACAGTGATACACGGTGTTGCATAGTAGCACACGGTATTGCACAGTATTTCGAATTATTGAGTCTTATGTGAGAAGCCATTATTCAATTATTTTTACAGTAATTACTGTTCAATATTTTATATTATTGACTCAATAATTGCTACGTTGATATTTTATATTATTGACTCAATAATTCTTACATTGATATTTTATTGACTCAATAATTGCTACGTTACCATTTTATATGATTGATTCAATAATGGCTACAGTTGATATTTTGTAGTATTGATTCAATAATTGTCGTTGCACAGTATTTCACGTTATCAACTCAATAATTCATATTATTTGAATAATATTATTAGATAGTATTATTGACAATGTCTAAGGAAGTTCTGTCTAGGAGGGGTTATTTAATTGCGCGCCAGTAAGGAGAAGTCCTTCTCGGAAGGCCCCCTCTTTCCTGGGAACGACCTGGTTGTTAATATTGTAGTTCTATAATATTATTTGTGAATAATTAATTATTGATTTATATGATAAGAAAATATTTATTTTGTGGATATTAAAGAAGGAATTGGCGCTGGTGAGTTTTTATCAATATTTTGGTGTGAGAAATCATCTGTTTATGGATTTCGGATAATTTATGGAATTTGGAAAAACTTTCTTCTGCAAAGTTGTAGAGAATTAAATTTCCTATACAAGGACATAGAATTTGTATTTTTCAGACAAAGGGGCTATTTGTTATGAATTATTGAAGTTTCGGAAAATATATATTATTTTAATGGGTGGGCCCCACTTTTGGTTGAAAAATATGCTGATGGCTTTTTGGAGAGCAGCCGGCGGCTGGAGAAAAAAAATAATATTTTATTCATTTAGTCTCCTTTGGCATTCTAAGCTTTTCCTATAAAAAGGGTGCTTAGGTTAGAATTGAAAATCACACCAGAATCAGAAGTTTTCTCTCTCTATAATATCGAGCGTATTTTTGTGAGTATTTCAATACTTTGAGTGTTGCTATTCAGTGCAAGTTTCCTTCGATATTATATCTGATATTCTAGTCAGAGGTACTATCTTTTTGAGGTAAGGGATGTTATTTCTTTCGTAAATGATGTTATTCTTTTCAATATCATTATACAGAAATATTGTCATGGATTTTATGTTGAAATTCTTACTTTTTCCGTCGGGGTTACTATTCACGTATACGGCACTATTCACGGGAAAATTTATTTTTCTTCTATTTGTCCAAATTGCTTGTTAAGGTTACTATCTTTGATTGTATCCAAGTTTTGAGCTCTATTCTTGAATTTTGCTCCATAATTGATTATTACGAGGTATTTTTGAATTGGATATACTAAAATACGAATCCTTAGTCTTTGTCTTTTATCTCACTGGATTCGTTTTTTTTAAATATTTTTCATCATTCTCAGTCCTAAAAGGTGATGTAACTGAATATCTTTGGCCTGTAGAGCAAAGATGAATGATTACTTGATGAATATCTTTGGCCTGTAGAGCAAAGATGAATGATTACTTGATGAATATCTTTGGCCTGTAGTGCAAAGATGACAGGTGTTGAGATGAATATGACCACTGATGATACAAATGAATATCTTTGGCCTGTAGTGCAAAGATGAATATTTGATTCGAGATGTATATTGATTGATATTACAGGGATAAAATATTGATGATGTACTTTTAAATCATAGAAAATAGTAGACTTGATTCTCTGCTTAACTCTTCTAATGAATTGTTATTTCCGCTGCGAATATTGATCTAAGATTGGTTGTCCAATATATTTTATCTGATTTATTGAAGGCTAACGATAATTTATTTTCCATTATCTTAGTCATAATATTCTTTACTGAGCTAGTTGAGCTCACCCTTTTCATCTGTTGTCCTCTTCAGGAAATGAGAATGTTGCAGGGACTAGTCGGGGGACAGAGTGATGGTCCGAGTTAGAGCAGTAGTAGTCCTCACTATTTCTGATAAATAGTGTGATAATAACTGTAATGAGGACTTAGTTGAATCTTAATATTTTTTACATATTTGTATTGACACTCATAGTTGTGTGGTCGTATTTTGCACGACCGTATGATATAAAGTTTGTATTTGAATTCTGTACCATGTATTTGGCGACTCAGAATGGGTTGGATTGAATGGACCTATTCTGGGGGCGTTACAACTTAATTATAAAGTTATATATAATTTTTAATTTCTTTTCTTCTTCTTCTTCTTCTTCCCCTTCCTTCTTCTTCTTCCCCTTCCTTCTTCTTCCCAGCGCACGCAAAGCTCTCCGGACCCTGCCATTGCCGGATTTCAGACTGGACCCTCACACATACCTACTACATATTAATTTTTTCGGCGACCGGGGGGTCCCCGGACTCCCCCTCCTCCCTCCGCCCCTGTCCGTAACCTCACCATTCCCACACTCTTCCACCGCCACATCACACGCTCCTCCGACTCCAACCGTTCGCTCCATCTCCGCCGATATCCCTAAGCCCCAGCACCAGCACCCAGTGGAGCTAGAGATTTTAAGTCGGGGGTCCGGCGCTCAAGCGTCGGCGCGGCGACCGGCGGCAGCAATGGCGGCAACAATGGCAGCAGCAATGGCGGCTCTTTTCTCTCCTCTCCTCTTCTGTTTCTACCAGACCCTCCAATATACAGACCTCCTCTGTTATTTAATTCGTTTCACAAATAGAAAAATATTAAAAAGATCAAATTAAACACATCCATTACTCTTTTTAAAAAGAGTATAAAAATAATTATTTTTGTAGTGATGAGTATAAATTATCATCATATTTTAATATAGTGTGGTTAATGTTAACCTAACAACTTATTCACTTGAGATAGATATAGAATAAAAATACATATTTAATATCGATAAATTTTATAAATAAAGTTCTTTTTGTAAAACGAAGTAATTATTATTTTTAAATAACAGAAATACTCCTTTCGTTTCAAAAAAATAATCCTATCACTTAGTTATATTCATGTATATAATGTCATTATTAATGAATGAACACCTTAATATTTTTAAAAGTAAACATATATAAAATGAAAAGTAGTTAGTGTTTGCAAAATATATAAATGGGACTCTCTTTTTTTCTTTTGCAAAATAAAGAGATTATATAATAAAGTTTGTTAGACGACCTGCCTCCAAAAGTGTCAAAAAGATGTAAAAAATCTAGGAAAATTAGTACTTCTTCCTTTTTGAATTAGAGATTCATTTCTTTGACCATTTTAAAATTACAAATGAATAAAAATTTATTAATATGTCAGTATTTATATTACGTGTAGGCTACTTAATTATAAAGTTATATATATTTTTTAATTTCTTTTCTTCTTCTTCTTCTTCTTCCCCTTTCTTTTTCTTTTCAGCGCACGCAGAGCTCTCCGGACCCCGCCATTGTCGGATTTCAAACTGGACCCTCACACATACCTACTAAATACTATTTTTTTCGGAGACCGGGGGGCCCTCGGACCCCCCTGGACCCCTCCTCCCTCCGCCCCTGTTCGTAACCTCACCATTCCCACACTCTTCCACCGCCACATCACACACTCCACCGACCCCAACCGTTCGCTCCATCTCCGTCGATATCCCTAAGCCCCAGCACCGGCGCCCAATGGCGGAGCCAGATATTTTAAGCCGGGGGTCCGGCGGGCAAGCGTCGGCGCGGCGACTGGCGGCAACAATGGCGGCTCTTTTCTCTCCTCTCCTCCTCTGTTTCTACCAGACCCTTCAATATACAGACATCCTCTGTTATTTAATTCGTTTCACAGATAGAAAAATATTGAAAAGATCAAATTAAACACGTCCATTACTCTTTTTAAAAAGAGTATAAAAATAATTATTTTTGTAGTGATGAGTATAATTTATCATCATATTTTAATATAGTGTGGTTAATGTTAACCTAACAACTTATTCACTTGAAATAGATATAGAACAAAAATACATATCTAATATTGATAAATTTTATAAATAAAGTTCTTTTTGTAAAACGAAGTAATTATTATTTTTAAATAACAGAAATACTCCTTTCGTTTCAAAAAAAAATCATATCACTTAGTTATATTCATGTATATAATGCCATTATTAATGAATGAACAACTTATTATTTTAAAAAGTAAAAATATATAAAATGAAAAGTAGTTAGTGTTTGCAAAATTTATAAATGGGACTCTTTTTTTTTCTCTTGCAAAATAGGAAGATTATATAATAAAGTTTGTTAGACGACTTGCCTCCAAAAGTGTCAAAAAGATGCAAAAAAATATAGGTAAATTAGTACTTCTTCCTTTTTAAATTAGAGATTCAACCATTTTAAAATTGCAAACGGATAAAAATTTATTAATATGTCAGTATTTATATTTTGTGTAGGCTACTTAATTATAAAGTTATATTATTTTTTTTAATTTCTTTTTCTTCTTCTTCTTCCCAGCACACGCGGACGCCGCCATTACTAGATTTCAGGCTGGACCCTCCCACATACCTACTACATACTAATTTTTTCGACGATCGAGGGGTCCGTGGAGCCCCCTGGACCCCCCCCCCTCCGCCCCTGCCGGTACCGGCACCAGAACATGTCTGTTGCAGGCCCATTCCACACCTTCCTCAATTACCTTGTTGTGCCAACCAAGTCAAAATATCATTATGCGTGTCTGATGAAAATTTTCTCCACCACTTTGGCACTCAGTCATCAGTATGATATGAAAAGATTTCAGATGGCTTTGGCTACAGAGGCCTTGAGGGTGAGTGAAGGCTATTATTACCACAGAATGTTGATAATCTTGATAACCATGTATGCTGCTGGTTGGCATATATGGATGGCTACTTCATCTCTTTATAACCAAATTTAGGCAGTAGAGGACCGCTTGATGCCTAGCTAGGCGGATATTTTTTGAACACTGAACATTATAAGCATGCCTTTATGAGGTTATTTTAAAAATATCCATTCAATTAAAATAATTAAAGATTCATCAAAGCTAAAAATGCATGACCTATTAGCTCAATTGTGAACTATATCTATTGTTTCTTCTGCCTACCTGAGGAATTCGCTGGTCCATAAGGCAAAACGGTTTTCTCTTTCTCTCCACACTTTCTCTGGCATTGAAAGAAGAGTGAAAATCTGCAACAGAAGGACAAAAATGTTTAATCAACCAACCTGAGTTTCATATGGTTTGCTTTCTTTCTGTTAGATTATGTAAAGTAATCTTTGTGTATATATATCTTCCTGTATTATAGCCTAGAATATGGCCTATGCATTGTACATATCTTTGACCAATGCTAATGAGAAAGGCACGGATTACATTCTTACATGGTATCAAGAGCTTAGGTTCTATCTTCTCTCTACCTCTTCTGTGTAACCGTCCACCTCCCTCCCTGCAGCCCCTCTCCTCTGCTCATCATGGCCGAGCAACCACCGCCATCCTCCACCATGTCCGAGCCAGCGAAGTTTCATCCGGCTTTAGCTGTCAACAACGTGAAGAACTTCATACCTATCACGTTAGACATGGAAAACTCTCAATACAATTCGTGGGCTGCCCTATTCAAAGTCCATGCGCGTGCTTATCAAGTATTAGATCACATCCTCCCTCCTTCCACCACCAACACGGCCAAGCCATCTTCTTCTTCGATCAAGGAGACCAATACCTACTTTTGGTCTCGGCTTGATGCTATTGTTTTGCAATGGATTTATGGGACAATTTCCAATGATCTCCTCCATACTATTCTTGAACCTGATAACACGGCCATGGATGCTTGGAACCGTTTGACGGATTTGTTCCATGACAACAAAAATTCGAGAGCCGTTCATCTCGAAAATCAATTCACTCATACTCACCTGGACGATTTTCCCAACGTGAGTACATATTGTCAAAGGCTGAAGATGCTTGCCGATCAACTCAAGAATATCGGAGCGCCGGTCTCGAACCAAAGATTGGTTCTTCAGATGGTCGCTGGCCTGAACGATGCCTATGGTGGAGTAGCTACTTTGATTCAACAAAGTGATCCGCTTCCCCCTTTCTCTAAGGCTCGTTCAATGCTCATTTTAGAGGAAACAAGCATGGCGAAGCGAGCAGCACGGGAGTCCAGCACTGCCCTATTTGCAGCTCCTCAACCAACGGCGGATGATACTACTCCCAGCCACGGATCCACTGCTCCGCAAGGTGGTTCTTCGCACAGTCGACACAGCGACAACCGCAGTAAGAAGGACAATAACCGCGGTAGAAGCAGCAACAATCGTGGACGTGGAGGCCGCGGTGGGGGGCGTGGCATCCCGCCACAGCAATCACAGCAGCAAAAGTGGTCTGCCCAGCAGTGGCAATACCCTCCTTGGGCCACCTGGACACCACAGCCGTGGGCAACACCACCCTGCCCATATCCGACGTCACCATGGCAGTAGCGTCCACCAAGACAAGCAGGAGTGCTTGGACCGAGGCCACAACAAGCATATCAAATGTCAGCCGCCCCTCCAAGTGTTGGCTATGCTCCCACCGACATCGACGCCACAATGCACACACTCTCTCTATCTCAACCGGATGAACATTGGTACATGGACACCGGTGCTACCTCTCACATGACGGCAAATCAAGGTACTCTCACGTCGTATTTTAATTTGAGCAAAAATCATGGTATTATTGTTGGTAATGGTAACACTATTCCAATTCAAGGTTATGGTAGTACCTCCCTCAACCCTCCTAACCCCCCTTTAAACCTAAACAACGTACTCCATGCTCCAAACCTCATCAAAAATCTTATTTCTGTTCGAAAATTCACTACTGATAATATGGTTTCAGTTGAGTTTGATCCGTTTGGGTTTTCTGTGAAGGATTTATAGACGGGGAGGCGTCTAATGCGATGTGAGAGCTCGGGAGAACTCTATCCTCTCACCACCAAAAATCGAGCCACACCACCCTCTGCTTTTGCTGTTGTTTCTCCTAGTTTATGGCATTCTCGCCTAGGTCATCCGGGAGATACTGTTCTTCGCTCTCTTTGTAGTAGCAATTTCATTAAATGTAATAAGGCCCGTAACTCTTTTTGCCATTCTTGTCCCCTTGGGAAGCATATTAAGTTGCCATTTCGTGACTCTTTATCTTTTACTACTATGCCTTTTGATATTGTTCACAGTGATTTATGGACATCTCCCGTTTTAAGTTCATGTGGGCACCATTATTATGTCTTCTTTCTTGACAATTACAGTAATTTTCTATGGACTTTTCCAATCTCTCACAAGTCACAGGTTTATTCCATCTTTCAATCCTTTAAGGCATTCATACGAACACAATTTGAAAGGGAAATCAAAAACTTTCAATGTGACAATGGGCGGGAATTTGATAATGGTCCATTTAGAAAATTTTGTGAATCAAATGGCATGCAATTTCGGTTTTCTTGCCCTCATACTTCACCTCAAAATGGAAAAGCGGAACGAAAAATAAAGTCCATTAATAATATCATTCGTACATTGCTTGCCCATTCTTCCATGCCTCCATCTTTTTGGCATCATGCCTTACAAATGGCAACTTGCCTCCTCAACATTCTTCCAACTAAGGTATTAGGGTACAAATCTCCCACTCAAATTCTATATCAGAAAAATCCATCTTACTATCACCTTCGGGTATTTGGGTGTCTATGTTACCCTCTCTTTCCTTCCACTACCATTAACAAAATGCAAGCTTGCTCTACACCTTGTGTCTTTTTGGGTTATCCTCTTAATCATCGGGGCTATAAATGCTATGACTTGTTGAGCAGAAAAATAATCATTTCGAGGCATGTAATTTTCGATGAAACTCAATTCCCATTCTCCAAATTACATACTCCCTCAACCACCTCGTATGATTTTTTGGATTCCAGAATTTCACCACTCCTACTACACTACATGCAAACTCAGCTTACTCCGCATATGCCTCAAGCCCCACAACCAATTCTCTCACCAGCCCAATCTTCTCAACCGGCCAAGTCATCACAACATGACCAACTTCCACCGAGCCCACTTCCATCGAGCCCAGCCACACAAGCAAGACCACAACCCCAACCGAATCCACCATCCCAACGTATGGCCACTAGTAGCCAACATGGGATCTTTAAGCCTAAACGCCAATTCAACTTGAGTACTACCACTACCACATCTATTTCACCTTTACCACGGAACCCAGTGAGTGCTCTCAATGACCCGAATTGGAAATCGGCCATGTTGGATGAATATCATGCTCTAATTAAAAATAAGACGTGGGAGTTAGTACCCCGTCCACCTGATGTGAATATAATTCGTTCTATATGGATTTTTCGGCATAAAATGAAATCTGATGGTTCTTTTGAGCGGCACAAAGCCCGTCTTGTTGGTGATGGCAGGTCTCAGCAGATTGGAGTTGATTGTGGGGAGACTTTTAGCCCGGTGGTCAAACCGGCTACCATTCGAACTGTATTGAGCATTTCTTTGTCTAAATCTTGGCCTATTCATCAACTGGATGTCAAGAATGCTTTCTTACATGGCCATCTCCATGAAACAGTATATATGCATCAACCTATGGGATTCAAAGATCATACTCATCCAGATTATGCCTGTTTGCTAAAGAAGTCTCTTTACGGCCTCAAGCAAGCACCCCGTGCTTGGTACCAGCGGTTTACAGATTATGTTGCCACTATTGGTTTTCATCACAGCAAATGTGATCATTCTCTCTTCATTTATCATCATGGCAACGACATTGCATATATTCTACTCTATGTTGATGACATTATACTTACCGCCTCTTCAGATGCTCTTCGAAAGTCTATTATGTCTCTCCTTGCCTCTGAGTTTGCTATGAAGGACTTAGGGTCTCTGAGCTATTTTTTGGGACTTGCAGTCACTCGTCATGCAGATTGTCTTTTCCTTTCTCAAAGAAAGCATGCAGAGGAGATTATTGATCGAGCTGGTATATCTTCATGCAAGCCCTGTCCCACACCAGTGGACACTAAGCAAAAGTTAGGGGCAATTGCGGGTCCTTCCTACGAGGATCCCTCTCATTATCGGAGTCTAGCTGGTGCACTTCAATATCTCACATTCACCAGACCTGACATTTCCTACGCCGTGCAACAGGTTTGCCTGCATATGCATGACCCGAAAGAGGAGCACATGAATGCTCTTAAGCGCATTGTACACTACATACAAGGTACCCGTGACTTTGGCTTGCATCTCTATAAATCTCCTGTCACCACACTTGTCTCATACACAGATGCAGATTGGGGTGGATGCCCAGACACAAGACGTTCCACCTCTGGCTACTGTATGTTTATCGGCGACAACCTAATTTCCTGGTCCTCTAAGAGACAGCCCACTTTGTCTCGATCTAGTGCTGAAGCAGAATACAGGGGAGTTGCTAATGTTGTCTCCGAGTCTTGTTGGATCCGAAATCTTTTATTGGAGCTTCATTGTCCAGTCAACAAGGCCACATTGGCCTATTGTGATAATGTTAGTGCGATATATCTCTCAGGTAATCCTGTTCAACATCAGCGCACTAAACATATTGAAATGGACATTCACTTGTTCGTGAGAAAGTTTCTCGTGGAGAAGTTCGTGTCCTCCATGTTCCGTCCCGTTATCAGATTGCAGACATCGTCACTAAAGGGCTTCCGCAAGTACTTTTTGATGATTTTCGGGACAGTCTAAGCGTCCGACAACCTCCCGCTTCGACTGCGGGGGTGTGTTAGATTATGTAAAGTAATCTTTGTGTATATATATCTTCCTGTATTGTAGCCTAGAATATTTCCTAGATTATTGCCTAGAATCTTCCTGTATTATAGCCTAGAATATTGCCTAGAATATGGCCTATGCATTGTATATATCTTTGACCAATGCTAATGAGAAAGGCACGGATTACATTTTTACACTTTCGTTACCCTTAATGGGTTCGTTCTTCATTTGAATGATCAATCGGAAAATTAGCCAATTCACTCAAGTCGATCAAGTACTGGCATGCGATCAATTCAATTCATTTGAATTTGAGAATGTACTGGCATGCGATCAAGTGGACATTTTTGGAGTGGTTGCAGTAAGGAATGAGTCGGGTCGTGTCACGTTGGGGGATTAATTAATCGCCACCAGTGACTTGGTGGATGAAGTTGAACTTTTAGGAAGTGAGAAAATATGGGTTAGTAATGGTGGAACATTATTATTATATGATTTGACTAATTGCTAAGCTTCCATGAACTTAGATTTTGAACTAATGGGAAAGGAAATAAAATTATTCCATGATGGCAGGGAGCGGCGGAACCAGAATATTTTTAGAGGGGGTCAAAATACATCAATAAAAAAAATTATTTAATGATGTTTGGAGTGCTTCTTTCAAATTCATTTTACCCAATTATAGTATTTCACAAATCTTATTCCAACCATTGTCAACCTTTGAGTTGTGAGTCTAATGACTTTAAATATATTTATTTATTTTTTTAATTTCCCCCGAACTATTAGACTATTAATCAGACTTTGAAGTTTTTAGTCAACTGATTAGCTACTTTTATAGACAAATTACAAATTATAATATTATATATTCAAAACCTTAATGATGGCAGGCATACCATGGCCTAAACATACAAACAAACAAAATCAGGTGCTCAAAAATTCAAGCACAACCAAACTTGGACATAGATAGCATAAGTGAATCAGAGAAGGTGGTCTCTTATGTTTCCCACATTAATATATAGCTATCTATCTTGGAGAAGATCCATTTTTGAAGAAATATATATCTTCCTATTGATCCATCTACCAATGCTTTGTTTGATCTTGTTAAGGACGGTGTTCTTCTTTAGTGTACTTGTAATAATGGACTCGTTTCAATATTTTGTTCTAATCAGTCTGGATATGTTTTTCCTGTGTGTTGTGTTTCTTTATCCATTTAACAACTATGTTGTACAGCAAGCTTATCAACGTGGCTGTCCCTGGTACAACATGTAGAATTTACATTTTAACATTTACAGCTCCAATCCAAACAAGAGTTCCTTGCCTAAAAAGGGGAGAGAGAGAGAGAGAAGAAGAAGAACTTAAATTGAAATGAGGAACTCTTACATTAAATTTATGAGTTTTGGATAGAAAATAATAGAAAACTTGAATTGAAATGAAAAAAAGAAGAAGAAAAGAATAGAAAACCTATATAAATCTTCTTTTGTGTATAAAAAACTTAACTTTTAAATAAAGATTACCCTTAATTTACCCTTATATTAAATTTTCTTGTGTACTTCAACACCTAAGAAATAATTTAATGCCCCAAAATCTTTGATAGAGAATTGATTTGCAACAGCCTTTATGAGACAAGATTGAAAACACTCAAATTTTACGTCTATATTTGATGATTATTGATCGTTTGTTATAAGATGGTGAAATTATAAATTATAATAAATTGTGGATGTGAAAGAAAGACCCACAAAGATAAGGAGATTTACTTGGAAGACACTCGTAGGTCTTAAGAGGTACTAAAGTGTAAAAAGGATCCCCCAAAACACCATTTCGACATAGCCAGATACTTGCAGTCATTTTTCTCCTTTATCACAAATCCAAAAGCTCATGAGATACTGTTTCGAAGATCTCGAAAAGAGCTTTTCGAATTGAGGTGACACGCCTCCTAACTCTTACCGAATTGAAAGTTATGGTCGTTTGAAGGTCATAAGGGCGAAGTTAGAAATTTTCATGGGTGCGCGAGCCAAGTCGCGACTATAGTCGCAGCTATAGGTGCGGCTCGACCTCTGAAACTTCTCTTAGCAATATTTACTCCTTGTTTCTTCATTTCTTATAGAAAAAGAGAGATCTAAGCAATTCTACAGAGAGAAACTCCGAAAATACACTAAAAAGTGAGAAAAAAAAAAAGAAAACACAGCCAAATCTTCACTTATTCATCTATTCTTTAATATTCAATCAATCAAAAGGAGTAAGGAGGTCACTTCAAGCTTGGGAATCCATCTTTCCTCATTAAAATAGCAAGGTCCAACTCTAATCTTTTCCTAAAATCAATTGAATCATGTAGAATTGTTTATTGTGATCTCTAGTTCATCTACTTCTCAATTAGCATGTAAATTTGGTATTATTTTGAATCATGTGAAAATATATTGAATTGCTTGTGTAGACGTATTGAATTACAAATTGTGAAAATCCTAAGGTGAATCTAAGGTTTATGGGGGCCTCTACCTATAAAAATTAGACCTAAGCCCATGATGGATGTAGAAATTAAATTCATGTAATTGCTTGAATTTTGAATTTTGTGATCCTATGAAGAGGCCCAAGGTTTCTAAATTCATATTTAGGAGAATTGAGACCCTCTTCTAATAATGAACTTTGAAATTGAATTGTATCATTTTAATTTATGTGAATTTGGTGAAATTGTGAGCCTAGGAGGAAATTTAATGCCTTCAAATCTATATTTGGAGGAATTAGAACTTTCCTCCTATGATGGACATTGAATTTGAAATTGTAATTAGCTATTGGTGCATGTAAATCATCTATAGGCCTTAAAACCATTTGGGTTGCTTTTATCTCTGGAGGTAAGGCCCAAAATAGTAAAAATTAGAATAGTTTGGTGATGAGTTTAATGTGATGGTTGTCACACCCTAAGTTGGACCCAAGCCCACTTAATTTGCTTTGGGTAATAAAAAATGATTTTCAATAACTAAAGGCTTTTTAAAAATGAAACAATTCCAAGGGTAAAAACTAAATGCTTGAAAGGGACTTTTGACAAATTAAAAATACATTCGAAAACACACTTGAAAAAATACTTTAGGAAAATCACATTTGAGAACTCACTTTTGAAACTAACTTTTGAAAAATCATATTTTGAAAACTCATATTTGAACTCACTTTTGAAAACTCACTTTTGAAAACAAATATGAAAATCTCTTTTGAAAACAAATTTGAAAAATCACTTTTGGAAACACATTTGGAAATCACTTTAAAAAAGCACATGTTGAAAATCACTTTTAAAAACATACCTTGAAAAACATATTTTTGAGAATCACTCTCGAAAACCATTTTTTAAAATACATTTTTAAATTCACAAACCTTTGTGGACACACCCTCACGAGTTTATAGATCAAACTCACGTCTTTTGAAAACACACACACGAGCTTTTGTGAACACACTTTCACGAGTTTAGAAACTAAACTCCCAAATTTTTGGAAACAAAACTCACTCCTTTTGAAAAAGCACTTCTCCAAACTCATGAACATTTGTGAACATAAACACACAAGTTTAGAAACCAAATTGACGTCTTTTGAAAACACACTCACGAACCTTCGTTGACATAAGCATTCATGAGTTTAGAAACCAAACTCACACCTTTTAAAATATACTCACGAGTTTATGAATCAAACTCCTCCTTTTTAAAAATACGCAAGAGTTTAGAAACCAAACTCGTCTTCTTTTGAAAAAACACCATTCACGAGTTTAGAAACCAAACTCTCAAATATTCAAAAACGCACACACGAGTTTAGAAATCAAACTCATGAAAATCATAAATAAAACAAACCAAAAGTCCATTCTTAGTCGAATTGAATCCACTAGGACACTAGGATTAAAATGGACTCACCCACCATGCATAATACTAAACACACACATGCACTATGAAATGACACAACACACCTAGGCACAATATACTTAGAAACACACACAAAGACAACTCTTCAAAACTTGAGAAAAGATTAGAAAGGCGGTAACCGTGTTTTCACGGAAGTCGGGAGTGCCAAACACATTTTCCCCTCTTAAGCAAGCTCCCGAACTCCGTAAATCTCGGTTGCAAGCCAATGTAATAGAGTCACATTTTCGATCATTTATCTTTCAAAACTCAAAACTAAGATGAGTTGGTACGTTAATTTAAATTTATTTCAACTGACGACTCTATCACATTAGCCCAAATTTAAAATCAAACTTTCTAAATACCCGTCAACAAAAAAGTCGTTTTCCAAAGATCTGACATAACTACACAAAATTAAAGAAAAATGAGAGTACTTTTGAAACACTATAATATATAAAAAGGAAAATTTTCCTGCGCATCGACAAAGATGAAATAATTTTAGTGCATTAGAGCATCTTTAGCAGATTGACTATCTCGTGGACTATATTTAGTCCATATGATATCAGCAGATGTCCTTTAGTCTTCAATCCTTCCAGCAGATGTACTATCATGTGGGCTATAATATAAAAAATTAAAATAATCAATGAATTCAAAAAAACTCATTTTCCTTCTTTTTCAGTCATCTCTCCCATTTAAATATAATAAAAATTATAGTTACAATTATAGTCCACAAACTCTTGTTTCTTAATATAGTTTTTGTGTCTCGCCGGAAAATTCGATGGACTATATTTAGTCCATCTGCTGGAGTGAGATCGGTGTTCCTATACTAAATATAATCTAAGATTTATGCACGCCGGCACTGCTGGAAATGCTCTTAGTACCTGTTTAGTGGTACAGTAAAAAAGTAAGCATTTTATTAATAGAATTGTTATCCCAAAAAAATGCTTTCTTTACTTATCAAATAATATTTACTTTATAATTAAAAATATTTTAATTAATTTTTTTTCTCAAAAATGAAAGCAGTCTTTTAAAGGTTAAGATGTGTAGATTAAATGAACAACGAAACCAACCAAGGATAAATTGGACCGTTAGAATAAAGTTAGAGATGTGTGCAAGAATTGGATACCAGATTGAGCATGGAAGTAAGGACCGACCATAGATACAGGATGGTTTCTCTCTCTAGAGTTTAGAGAGAACTTTTTGCACCGGAAGGTCGGTTCCATATTAAGTGTCTTTTTAATTTTATGTATATGAATTAAAAAACTCATTTAATACAATCATTTAAGAATTAAAATTTGTATGAAATTTCATCACTACCCTTTTATGAAAAATTAAAAATTATTATTACAAGAGAGAAAAATTCTTGAGACAATAAGAAAAGTTAGGGATGATATAGAAAAATAAATAATTTAGTCTCATAAAAAGATGTAAACGACAAATAAATTAGAATAACTTTTTTCTTCTAAAAAAACAGTTGATATGGGACCGAGGGAGCAGGGGCGGATCCAGCCTGAAAGTTCAGTGGGGGCAAATTCGAAAAAAATATTCCCTTAAGAATAAAAATTTAATAAAATAAATCACAAAACTAAATAATTTTCAAAAATTGTTTACAATAACATTTTTTGAGGTTTCATTGCTTGAAATTGTTGTATGATAGCCTCATTTTTAATAGTTACAAAAATATCATGCTCAATGTATAGATTCAAATTTTGTCTGTTTAGTTATTGTAAACCAATTACGTATATCCATGCCTGACAATTAATAAATATTTAAAAACTAATTCAACATCAAAACAAGATCAATATACAATATAAATAGTCAAGTGCAATTAGCACCAACAATAAACAATCTCAATTAAACAACTAACAAGTAACAAGTTACAAATAACATTACAAAATAAATTACAAAATTTAAAGAAACTAAAAATAGAATATAACACATACTTGAAGAACTTTTATTTGATGGAGTTCTTTTCATTGTTGCAGTGTTGCTTTAAGAAAAAAAAATCCTAATTTTATAAAAGTACAAAAAAGAAGAATTCATAAACAATTATAAAAATTCCTAAAACAATTGTTAAATTTGTGAAATTAAAAAACTAAAATTAAATTATACTTTTTGAAATTGCTATGATTGCAAATCGTGACCGCCTATTTTAATTTACTTGATTGGAATTTGAAGACCAAGTGTGGGAGGAAAGTGTGTTTCGAGAACAGTCTTTTAGAAAATTATAGAGATGAAGACGTGGGTGAGGTCCGTGAGAAAATGTGGGATTAGTCCTTTAGGGATTATAATAGATTTTTAAGTTTAAAATATGAAATTTTATTTTAACACTCTCCTAATTTATTTTTTTTAATATGCCCCCCCCTCAAAATTCAGTGGGGGCAAGTGCGTAATTAAGGTTGTGTTTGATAAAATTGAATATTAAATATTAATTAAATATTAAGATTTGAAGAGTTAAGATATCTGAATAATATAAAACATTTGTATAAAATTGTATTTAAATGAAAAAATGTTATTTGATAACTAAATTTTTTAAAATGTCTGAATAACAATATTTTACTATTTTAACTCTCTAAATTGTTTAAAAACATTTAGAAATAATTATATTCATATATGATAAAATAGATTCTATTTTAATAGATGGTATTCTATACATATGATTTATATAATATATTTTCTTTACCATGTGTATAATATAACTCTTCATCTAGCAATAGAACTGAGACTCAAAAGTGTTGTATTGCCATCTGCAATTAAGAATAAGCAGAGGATCTAGAAGAATCAATTTCTTCTATAACTTCAGAGAATCAAGAAAGGGAAATTTGTTCTTTATTGTCAACAAGTTTTATGCTTATAGAATATATGTGAGGCTGGAGGAAGAAGGAGATCTCGTCAGACCTTTCATTGGAACGGAGAAGAAGAACGTCGTTGATGGTCTCTCTGTTTAAAATTGGAGAATAAGAAATCTAGGAGGGTACTTGTGTAATAAGGTATTCAGATGTTCATCTCTCCGATCCAGACATGATTTTATGTCTTATCGAAATAGAGGCTTACAGAGGGAATCAGATTTTTTTACCAAACAACCATCTGACTTGAGTGAAAAAGAAACAAAGGTTTTCAGAGACGATAAGATGTAATCTAACACTAACTAAGATATATAATTATTAAGGTCATGTTTGATTTAGCTTAGTTTAATTTATTTTATTTTCTATGAATTTTTTAGTGTAATGCCTATTTTACCCTTAAAAATTGAGAAATTGGTAGTGCCCGTCACATTTCACTGGTAAAATATTCGGAGTGTGCAATTTAACACGTAAATCATAATAATATAGTGTAATGAGATATGTTTAAAAGTTTAGGGTGCTAGAGTACTCTTACATGTAGACCTGGTAAACGGGTCGGGCTGACTAAAAAAGGCCATATCATTGGCAGATCGGGTCAAAACGGCTCCGATTTTGATGTGATAAAAAAGTAAAACCTAAAGTCCGGCCTGCGGGCCTGGACTGATTTATGTTTATATTTTGATACATTTTTGAGCTTGGCTCAAACGGGTCGGGCCATCGACAGACTGTGTCAGAACGACCCAAATTTTAATGGACTAAAAATATGAAACTTGACGGGCGGACCAACCCAACACGCGGGCTTGAGCCGATTTTACACGGTCTACTTACATGTAAATAGTGGGGTTCAAATTGTAGTTTAGTCAATTTTTTATATACAAAGAAGAAATAAAGATATCCAAAAGGAAAGTAAAAGGAAGAAGAAAAGTGAACTACGCCCTCACCCTTTACCATCCGTTTTCTTCTCGAGTACTGTGCTTGGAAAGTACGCTACCCCGCCTTTATCATAGAAACTACGGGCTAGATTGCATAAAGTGGACTAGGAGTCTAGGACTACTTTATAAACAAAAGAAAAATTAATTAATTCATAAAACTATCTAAACAAAAATAAAAGACACATTTAAATTTCAAAAAATAGATATAATAATATATAATAGTTTTAAGCTAGTATACTAAAATTATATTTGCATGTATTTTAAAAAAATTGTATCAATTTTACATTTTAAGTTTTTGTGAGTTGATTTAATAATTCAAAATATATATTTCATGTTAGACCAAGGATGTAATACTTTTGGACATAATTTCTTAGGGTTCTTCAAAAATTAAAATTAATTAAGGAGTTAATTTTTTAAATATGTTTTGTAATATTAAATTTTATGAATAAAATATAATATTTAAAAACTAAAATTATATTTGTTCTTAATTTTTCTTTTGAGAACTTATAATATAGATACATTTTAGTATAAAATTTAGGAAGAATTTTTAGAGAGGCGTCGTTTAAAAAAAATATTTTAATTAAAAAATATACGGAGAAAATTTGAAAAGACATCAGGAGAGGAATTTAAGTAAAATTTATCTGTATCGTATTTGTTAATTTTAATTTTGTTGAGAGCTATACTAAAAATAAAATCTTCAACTTTATATTTATTTTTTGTATGTAAAAAATATAAAAAAGTAAATAAAAATAAATATAAAAAAAGTCAACAAAGATGATAATGAAATTAAATAATTAGAAAACAAAAGATTAATAAAATGAGAATTTGTACTAACGCACATGGATAAGACTCACAGTCCACCGCCACCAAGGATCCTACAAAGACGCGCGGTGTGAAGTACACTCGTCTCTCTCTCTATAAATAGCAGCTCTACAACATAATATTGTAATTTCCATACATTTTGACACTGGGGGATTTTCGAAGGGGCTTCTCGTAACGGAAGCTGACAAACCCTAGCTACTCGATTACGTTAATTTCGGTACCACCGCTCTTCCTCCCTTTATATCTGAATTAATCATGTATACAAATATATGAATGTTTTGTTGTTATTTATGTGTTTGTGTTGATTGATCGGTTGAGTACTGTTTTTGGTACAGATTTTCGGTGTTTTTTTAAAGATTCGGTTGTAGTTTTTGCTTATTTATAACTTAATTCTGTATGATTTTGAAGTATTGATCCTTGTGGTGCTTGTGGTTTGTTTGATCAATTAGGAATTTTGAGTTGTGCCATGCGTCTAATTCTCGTTTTCTTGGGTGTTTTTCATGGTTTTTTTACCTCGTTCCTAATCATGTGATCATATGAAATTAGATACACTGTATATTATATTTATAGGTGTTTAGTTAGTTTGTTTAATCTAGTGAATTATTAATGTACAGTTTTTTCCCCTCCTTCTATGGAGTAAAATAGAAAGAAAGAAGGGTGAATCGTTTTTAATTACCACTTTCTTTGTCCACAGAAAACTTTACCCGTTCTTGTTTCATTTTGTTTCTGTTGTTTTAACATTTAATTTGAACAAAGTGGCTATTGGGTTGCGTTTACAAGTTTCCTCTGTTTCATTTGTTTCGTTAATTAAGTAGTGTGAATGTTATGCTACTGGTGTTTATATCAGTCTTATTATTTTGGTATTAAAAATAAATATAAGCATGATTTCCTTTCCTGTAGTGCGAATCAACAGTAGGAGAAAGCCTGCGATGGCTTCAAAGAGGATTTCGAAGGAGTTAAAGGATTTGCAGAAGGATCCTCCTGCTTCTTGCAGTGCTGGTTTGTTTTTTCCCTTTGGTTTTATTACATCAATATCTTGAAATTATTATCGTAATGTTAGCATTTAGTACTAAATTTTCATGTTGACCATTCAAGTATTGCATTAATCCAAAATATTCATGATGACTACTCAGCTAAATATTAATTATTTCTTTTATATATTTTTCCATTGTTTTTTGCTCCATTGGTCCAAGCCCTTCAATTTAGTAGTCATGGTTGTTTTGGTAGCCCTTAAACTTTTTGACTACTTGACACTTTCCTTATTTATGTAATGGGTTATTGATTATGCAGTCTAGATTTTTTGACTGATAGGGGGAAGTTGTTTTGATATGGAGCCTATAAAAATGAAAACAAATTAAAGTTTTTATTGGAGTTTTAGCTGCTCATTTACCATATGTTCCTACTTCTATTTTCAGGACCTGTTGGTGAAGACATGTTCCATTGGCAAGCCACTATTATGGGCCCATCAGACAGCCCTTTTTCTGGTGGAGTGTTCCTTGTATCCATTCATTTCCCACCAGATTACCCATTCAAGCCTCCCAAGGTAACTAGTGTAGTCAGTTAGGTTGATGTGTGGGAACCGTGAATAAAAATTTCTGTTCTTTTCTGCAAATTTCTTCTTTGGTGTGCAACATTGTTTAATCTTATCTGTGGCTCTTCTTCATCCTACATATATGTAAATGCTAGAACTTAATCAAGTGCAATCTAGAAGATATTTTTTTTGCTAGGTGCTCACATTGGTGATCAGGCATATATATTGATACTAATATCAAGTATGCGCAATTTTGGCAGGTTTCATTCAGGACAAAGGTTTTCCATCCAAATATCAACAGCAATGGTAGCATCTGTCTCGACATCCTTAAAGAGCAGTGGAGCCCTGCCCTAACTATATCCAAGGTACGATGCCAGCATTTTGTAGTTGTTGTTGGCATCAGTTGTATGTCAAGCATGGTTATTTTGAGGCTTGGTGTTTAATTGTTAAAACTAATTAGCAAGGCTTGGTGTTGAGTCTGTTGGCAATTCAGTGCAAGTCTTATTTGGCAGTGATGAAATTATTATGTTATTACTATTAGGTGCTTATTTCCGTCCTAAGTTGGGTTGTCTGAAATGTAAATGTTTTGCAGGTGTTGCTTTCTATTTGCTCATTGCTCACCGATCCAAATCCCGATGATCCTCTAGTGCCCGAGATTGCTCATATGTACAAGACTGACAGAGCCAAGTATGAGACCACTGCTCGATCTTGGACCCAGAAATATGCCATGGGATGAAAGGGCTATTAGTATATGCATTTTGAATATGTGGCTTTTATGCTATTATTAAATAAAGAAAGAACTAGTTTAACTGACAAGAACCTTGGTCAGTGTACTCCTGGGCCTTTGAGGAGTTCTTATATAGTTTTTGTTAAACCTGAACGTGTTTTTTCTCATAGGTGGTGATAATATTGGCATAGTGCTTATATATAATTCCTGCTTTTTGTTAGCGTATTATAGTTGCATGTGGCCATTTTTCTGTTTAATTCTGCAATTTCAATCCGTATTTGCTTATAAGTACCCCGATATAATTTGAATTATGGATGAGAAGAGATTATATGCCTTTGTATGCGAAAGGGCGACTCTCTCTCGCATAATACTTCCGTATATTGACTTTTGAAAAGTCAATTTCAAATATTTTTAAACTCAAAATTGAAATGAATTCATTTAGTTTATGTTAATACAATTATGAATATCATAAACTACCTTAAAAGTGCTACTAGTTATAACATTAATTAATTTAAAAACTTAAATGAATCACGTCTATCTACTGATAAGTGGCAGATGATTTGCTTGTTTGTTCGTTTTGCTATTTTAGTTTTTGGCGTTCAAGTTCAGACTTTGCATATAGATAGGTAGGCAGCTGTTGCATCTTTGTTGGATAGGGTGGTATCAAGAACAATGGGAAGCTGGAGATTCAAGGTAATTTTGTAGTTGGGTAAGCTTATGCTACCTGGGAAATTAGGGGTGTATAATTGACCCCATTATAAGTTGGGGTGTGCACAGATCGTGTATAAGACATTTTGAGCTTGTAGTCGGACTTTGTAAAAGGCGAAATATATTGCAAGTAGTCGGGGGGGTAGGTTGAAATGAATTCCTTATGTAAGCGTAGTAAATCATATGGATTCATTTGCACAAGATATCACATGGAAGCTGGAGATTCAAGGTAATTTTGTAATTAGGTTTAAGCTTATGTAGCTGGAAAAAATTATTATTGTACGCTAGGGTATATATCCAGATTATGAGTAACTGTGTATTGGTAATTTTACTTGTCAAATTGTCGGTGTTTCTATTTGCTTTTACCCTTTTGTTTGAGTATCAACCTGTTGCTCTGCATTATGATTGAATAAATGGACTTGTTTTTTTGGGTACAACTCCATTGTGAATCATAAATGGACTTCTTGTTGTAGCAGACACAACATGTGAAGCCTAAAGCTCTAGGTTTGCCAAATAACAAGTTTTGTATAAATAGTTTCTAGTTTAGTTTTTGAATGAGGACACATTACAAGCATTTAGGTGAAAAGTTGTTAAAGAAGGTGGTGGTTAGTCTAAATGGCATGTGTTATGTGGAACATTTGCTCTACTTATAGTTTGGCTACTCTAGGACCGGGTAATCTTACCGTTGGGCATAGTTTGTTTGCAAAAATGATAGATGAGATAAGACTATTTGTTCATTATTTAGTCTCTGGATTATTTTTGATCATTTTAAGGTCATTTGATACCTCAAAAGGGATTAAAAATGATTAAATATAATTTATTAGATTAAATAACGTGTTAGCCATAAAATAAATTGTTAATAAATTAGTATAAATAGTTTTATCGCATTCATCGTTTTTGCAAATAAACACAGCCTTAGTAATCACTTTTAATTGGGATCCACATGTGGAGACTCCAAAATTATAAAGTTGATTTGTTTTGTTAAACTGACAATGTGGTGGTGACCTTGTAGCCATTGTTTACTGAGGAGACCTTCAACAAGTTGTGCTTTAAGAGAGAGTTGTCCCCTCTCTTCAGTGAATCCTTCTTCTGTTGCAGTGGTAGCCTAAGGTGCCATTATGTCAAGTTGACTTTTGTGCACTGGGTTTTTGGACTATATTCCGTGAGGCTTAGGATTATAAGGGAGATAAAGAGGCCTATATTCTTGCAGTCTTGCAGCCCGGTCCGAGAAATGCCTCTGGCCAAGTAAGCCCGGTTCGTGATTTTTGACCGAATAATGCTAGGTAACCAGTCAAAAACCGTCTAGTTTATCTATCTAAATTAGACGGTTTTTGTCTAGTTAGTTACCTAACAATATTCTTTTTGAGTCCTAAAGCCACAATTAACAAATGGTATAAAAATGGTGGCTTTGTGCCATCTCAAGAACTTTTGGTGGCTGAAAAATGTGGACTTTTATTTTGCATCATGGATTAGGAAGGAATACAACCTTCTTGCACTACATATATCCTTGTTAAATCAAGTAAATTTTCCAGGCCTGTTTTATGGGCATATGCATTGTTAGATGCTGCAGGATAATACAGAGGGACCACTCCCCCCCACCCACCCCCACCTGTTCCTTTTGTTTTTTTTCCTTATAAATTTCCTTTCCCCATAAACAGAAACACCATATTGCTTGTAATTAATTTGTTACTGATAATAGGGTGTCTCAGCATGTGCAATTGTGCATAGACCAGACTATTACTGTCTCTTGTGTTGGTTTGTAGTGTGGGTAGGGGTCCATATACTATAATTTCTGAGTACAATTTTTGTGAATTAAAATGAGTTTTTGAGTGACAAGAAGAACATCACCTTGAGATGTCCCTTTTGATCTTTAATTTCACCATTCTAGCTGGATGTATCATGTATGTGTGTGTATGTGGTACCCTCAACCTCAAACTATGCAACAAACTATGTTGCAAGACTAGCAGGAAGGTTGGGGAGAAATGTTGTTTGGTCACTTTCTATTGCTTTGGCAAACAACTAGACATTCATGGCTTCTTGTCTTTTTTGTAGTGTTGTGGTGCATTTTTGCTGATGAAGAAGGTCAATTTGATATTCTCTAGTGAAAATTTGTTCAGTTTGCTTGTTCTTTTTACTGGCATTTTATATTGTGCATTGTTCGGCTCCCGGACCGTGGGGGTTTTGGAGGACTTGAAAATCTTGTTTGTCTAATATCGTGTATTTTCACGAATTATCTGGTCAAAATAAGTCGTATTAAATGCACAAGTCGAACGTAATTAGGCAAACAAAATCAATGTTTTCTGCGTAATTCAATAACAATGCCGCGTAAGTAATTTTAAAAAAAATGTTAAGGAATTTGAATTAGATTAATTAAACAGTTTTATCATTGTAAATAAACAATAAAATAATCTCTCTATATAATTCAAATTCTTTGATTTCTCTAAAAATATCTATTTGGTGCTAGTTTCTTTTTTTCTTCACTTTTTGATTTGAGAAAGTGCATCTTTGATAGTGGTGGCTTTATTTAAATTATTGGACGTATGCAATTTAACACAACACTAAATTCTTTAAGGACCATGACCCATCAATAATCTTTTCAAAAGGGGGCCTCCATTTAGGTTCAATAATGTAAGTACTTGTGTGTCATTTCATTTATACGGTTGTTAAAGTGAAGGGTGATGTTTTACTCAAGGGATCATCAATATTTATGTAAATTATTCAAGTGTTTGGTTGTATCTTAAGAGCTCACCTCTTAATGTATTTTAACAGCCTATATTTTTGTATTAAGAGGTCCTCCGAATAGTTTAGGCTCATATTTATATTTTAACTACTCAGAAGACCTCTTAATACAAATATGTGGGCCCTTAAGAGATATTAAGAGGTGGACTGTTAAAATGCATTAAGATACAATCAAACACCACCGTGTGAATGATTTTAAGACACTCAAGGTGAAGTCCTTGTAAAATCGGCTTAAAAATTAGTACACGTTCCAAAGAGAAGAGAGTATTTCTCTTTCAATACTTTTACTTAACATCTAAGTATAATCAAAGTTATGTAAAACGAACTGATATTTTTATATGTATTTTTGATATTTTCACATGTTTTTCTCTTACATAACTATACAGTGATTCTCACCTTCATATAAAAAGAAATCATACAAAAATATCAAAAATATATCTGAAAATAATGCTCTTATATGTAAAAAGGTTAAGGTACTTGATATTTATAAAGAGAGACATAGGTTAATTATCGTTATGTCCTTAATTGATACTCACTCCATTCCTAAATAAGTTTGAGGTTTACAAATTTCTAGGAATTATAAATTATTATTTTTTCTCTATTGCCCTCAAGTATATTCTTTTATAATTTTTCTCTCATTTATCTAAACAACTTTATACATATTTCTTAATTCATGCAAGGATAATTGTGACAATTCATATCAATCTTAATGGCATAATTGGAATAATAAATAACTTTCTTAATAAGTGTGAAATACTCTAAAACAACACTTATTTAAGAATGGAATGAGTAATAATATCAGATCCGGTTAGCATAAAGTTAAATTCATCGTAAGTTTGTCAATTGACTAATACAGTACTGACACGTAGAGATAAATTATCTCCTAACCTACGTATCGATATTATATTAGAGTAATGCTAAAGACAACTTATTCTACAACTATTTTATAATTTGCTGATGTGGCATACTCCACCTCAGCATATTGATGAACAAATTACTTCAATGTAGTTTTCGGCTCCCACATAAAAGCTGACGTGGTGTATGCCACAATAACAAATTATAAAATAATTATAAAATAAATTGTGTCTCTAACATTAGTCATTATATTAATTAATTGACCAAAATTAATTTTATTCTAACCGCTCATTAATATCCATAATGTTTTAGGGTGTAGTAACCCTAATGTCTTTTGGTCTAGGAGACATGTCTTCTCCTAATAGATTGTATTTTAGTATCCTCACAATAGATATCAACTGTTTCTTAAAAAAATGTGAAAACAATCAATAATTGAGGTGGACATATAATTGATATCAAAAGAATTTTTTTTTTAAAAAAAGAGGTAAAAAAAAACAATTAAAATTCTATAACCTTGGGGACTGGGGAAATCTGAGTATTGTCAACATCTCCCTGTCTCTATCTCTCTATCTTTTTAGGACGGAGAGGGAATTAGAGGGCAGGCCACTCCATATGTCTCAGGATTATTAATAGCCTGAGACCCCCCCTATGCCCCTCCCCCTCTGTACACTACCTGCAGCTGCTGTACTGCCACCCCTGCCACCCTTTCTCTCATATTCTTTACAATATCATTTAGTATCATCACACCCATTGTCCTTCTGAAGTAAATTCGATTAGACTAAATTTTAATTTGGATCCTAAACTTTAACCTTAAAATCAAGTTGCACCCTAACTTTTATTTAGAATTAAATGCATCCTATATTTTTAACGAAAAAAATAATATGCACTTTGCGTATTATTTTTTTGATCAAATATTCAACGAAAACTGCAAGCTTATGGAATATTAGAGACATTCTTTTAGACTTCCACATTATAAATATAGTTCATATGAGGAATCGAGATATAGTGTGTGTATTTTCAGGTGAATGATCGGTTAAAAAAATTGATGTAAGGTGCATATTTTGTTTTCTCGTTGAAAATATATGGTGCATTTAATTAAAAACAAAGATTAGGGTGTAAATCGATTTTAAGTTTAAAGTTTAGGGTTCAAATTGAATTTTAGTCGATTGAATTATCAATTATTTCTATTTTTTTAGTCAGTTTTATCAATAATAATAATAATAATAATATAAATAGCATAATATTCTTAAATTTTAATTTTAGTGTCATATTATCATGATGCTAACTTCAAGCTGAATCCTACTAGACAACTCATCATTTGTAAAAACATCAAATTTTTCATTCAACAAATAACTTTTCAAAATGAACAAAAATAGACTTCAAATTTGTATCAATTCATATTTTTATTATCGGTCTATTCTTACGGGTAGAGACATATAAATAGAATAACATGTGAAAAGAATTACTGAAAAATCAGAATATAATGTTAGTAGGTGTCATGAGTATCAGATGTTGTTAGAGGGATCCGATTAGCCTGAAATGAATTTATGGTAAATTTATTTTATGT
The DNA here is from genome assembly GCA_020205555.1 of Panax stipuleanatus. Taxonomy (NCBI): domain Eukaryota; kingdom Viridiplantae; phylum Streptophyta; class Magnoliopsida; order Apiales; family Araliaceae; genus Panax; species Panax stipuleanatus. The sequence goes on along the minus strand of CM035122.1, from coordinate 8,005,670 downwards.
TAATATAGCGTTGACACGCAGGCGGGAGGATGATCTTTTCCGCTTAGCTTGTCAGCACTGTATTGGACATGAAATAAATTTATTATAAAATTCATTTCATGCTAATCACTCCCTCGTTAAAGTAATGCCGTTATAGGTGTGTTGATGAATTGACGAATTTGTCAGATCCGATTAGCATTAAATTAATTTCATGGTAAGTTTATTTCATGTCCAATACAGTGCTGACACGCAGGCGGAAGGGATGATCTATCCGCTTACGTATCAGCACTGTATTATATATGAAGTAAACTTATCATGAAATTCATTTCATGATAATCACTCCCGCTCGTTAGAGTAATGCCGTTATAGGTGCGTTAATGAATTGACGAATTTGTCAATTTTGTAAGATGAATTTGAATAGATGTAAATTGTAAACTAATAACAAAAACAATTTCACATTAGTTACAAATATAATTTGATGAATGCTTAGGCAAATCTCATTCAATAATTTGATAAAGGGATTTTGATTTATATTGCATTACTATTAAAGTAAATTTTTACTATTTTTTAAGAATAAATATGTATATATTTTTAATATTTATAAATTCTATAAATAAAAACATTTTTTTAGACAAATAATATAATATCTAACCATACGTATACTACAAAGCATAGAGGGAGAGGTTGGATGGGAAATGACAAAAAGGAGTAAATAAAGGAATTACAGAAGTGCCTGACTTTTTTCTCTTATGTCTCCATCCGTTGTTGCGATGGTGACTTCTCTACCGACGTTTTTTTAAAACCTTTTCTTCCTCTTCCTTTTATCCTTAGCAGCCACAGCACCTTAGAGGATTCCTCGACCAGTCTGTATATATATATTATATATATGGATTCTCTTAATATGTGTTCTTAGGACACATATTAAATATATAATTTAAAAGAATATTCTCTTAAACTGTGTGTATATTCTCTTAATTTCTGTATTTGCACCAAGTTCAAGGGAATATGCACACAATTCAAAAAAACATTCCTTTAAACTGTGTGCTTAGCATGTGTCCTAAGCGCACATGTTAAGAAATTCCTATATATATATATATATACCAAAAAAATCCCTTTATTTTAAAATACTAAGATCGTTATAGATGCCTCAATCAACAACTTTTGAATTAGGGTTTGGATTAACTCACGAACTTTGACCGCCACTTGACCGTCTTAACTTTCAAAAAATTTGTAAAAAGCCAACTAGAATCGAACGCCCGAGAGTGTTCAATGGTCAATCCACCAATTTTTGATTTTGATCATTTTAAATTTATCGAAAAATTTGTAAAAAGTCTAACGGAATTGGAGGGCTTCAGGACTATTTGATAAGTATATGGAGGAAGAGAATTATTATCAGAGTGAATGACGTATCTTGAATGTGTTGTAACATCCATTATTCATAGCATGGGAGTCCTCTTCTTCGAAAGTTAGAAATTATAATCCTAATTGACTTTAAAAACCTTACAGGTTGTCAATCTTTAGCTGATTAAACTTCTCAAGAATTCTATCCTTTATTGGAGTAATATGCTTCTAGAATATTCAATGAGCAAAATTATTATATTACTTTTTATTAATAGGTTCTATAAATAACATGTGGTAACTTGCCATTGATGGATTAGTTTTACCCACATCATTTTCCCCTACTCTGTTAAAAATATTTTTAAAGGAGTATGTCGATGTCAGGGAAAAATATTCCCTTCCTAAATTACGTTTATACCCTTTTTATTTCGCTATTTCGATTAATTTATTTAAAGGGTGATAATTTAGGGAAAAAAGATCGATATAAATGCCGACGAAGTTGAAAAGGTTGATTTTAAGGATGGGCCGAATTAGACAGAGTCGCCAGTTGGTATAAGTTTAAATGTATGTACTAACTCATCCGAATTTTTGAGATTTTCACAATATGACCCAATATGTGACTCTGTAAGATTGGTCTCGAACCCGTGATTCATAGAGTTCGGGGGTTTGCTTAAGCGAGAGACGGTGTTAGACACCCCTCGACTTTCATGAAACATGATTACCGCATCTTGTTGTTTCCCTAAGTGTGAAGTGTGTGTGTATGTGATTTTGAGAAAGCCTTTGATATTTTTGAATTGTGTTAAGTGCATTGATTTTATAAGTTGTTTTATGCCTTGTTTTAGCTTAGGAACACAATTGTTTGATTTTAATTGGAGCTTTGACGAAAACGCCATTTTGAGACGATATGTTTTTTGGAAAAATTGGGGTTTCCGATATTACATTATCGCTTGATTTTATTTTGAAGTCTAACCCGAAACGATTTGGATTTTATAAGATCGATCTTTGTTATTTTGATTTTTAAATCGCTTTGGTGATAACAAACCCGTGGGCATAAAAGCCATCTAAATATGCCCGAAAACCTACAATCGTATTTTTCACTATCAAGGGGCCTTAAATCCATTCTCTCGGGACAAGGCCCTCAGATTCGTTTTAAGGCCCAAAATTAGATATCAATGATTGACTCATTTGTTACAACCGATGTGACGCCCCCAGAATACGTCCAGTCAACCCAACCCATTCTGAGTCGCCAAATACATGGTACAGAATTCAAATACAACTTTTATATCACACGGTCGTGCAAAATACGACCACACAACTGTGAGTGTCAATACAAATCGTATATAATACGAAATATCAACATTCAAATTCATTCTTTATTTATTACAATTATTATCCCACTATTTTACAAAAATAGCGAGGACTACTACTGCTCTAACTCGGACCATCATTCTGTCCCTCGACTAGTTCCTGCAACATTCTCATTTCCTGAAGAGGACAATAGATGAAAAGGGTGAGCTCAACTAGCCCAGTAAAGAATATTACGACTAAGATAATGAAAAATAAATTATCGCTGGCCTTCAATAAATCAGATAAAATATAATGAACAACCAATTTTAGATCAATATTCGCAGCGAAAATAACAATTCATTAGAAGAGTTAAGTAGAGAATGAAGTTTACTATCTTCTATGATTTAAAAGTCCATCATCAATATTTTATCCCTGTAACATCAATCAATATATATCTCAAATCAAATATTCATCTTTGCACTACAGGCCAAAGATATTCATTTGTATCACCAGTGGTCATGTTCATCTCAACTCCTGTCCATCTTTGCACTACGGCCAAAGATATTCATCAGGTAATCATTCATCTTTGCTCTACAGGCCAAAGATATTCAGTTATATCACCTTTTAGGACTGAGGATGATGAAAAATCATATAAATATAACGAATCCAGTGAAATAAAGGATAAGATTAAGGATTCGTATTTTAGTTTATTCAAGTTCAAGAATATTCCATAATAATACTTTGTGGAGCAAAATTCAAGAATGAAGCTCAAAACTTAGATCCAATCAAAGATAGTAACTATAACAGACAATTTGGACAAATAGAAGAAAATTTAATTTTTCGTGAATAGTGCCGTATACGTGAATAGTGCCGTATACGTGAATAGTAACGTCGACGAAAAAAATAAGAATTTCATAATAAAATCCATGCCAATATTTTGGTATAATGATATTGAAAAGAATAACATCCCTTACGAAAGAAAATAACATCCCTTACCTCAAAAGAATAGTACTTCTGACTGGAGTATCAGATATAATACCGAAGAAAACTTGCACTGAATAGTAACACTCAAAGTATATAAATACTCACAAAAATACGCTCGATATTATAGAGAGAGAAAACTTCTGATTCTGGTGTGATTTTCAATTCTAACCTAAGCACCCTATTTATAGGAAAAGCATAGGATGCCAAAGTAGACTTTTGAATAAAATAATATTTTTTTAAAAAAAAATTCCAGCCTCCTCCAAAGAAAGCCATCAGCATTCACCAACCAAAAGTGGGGCCCACCATTTTATAAAAAAATATTTATTTTCCGAAACTTCAATAATTCATAATAAATAGCTTCTTTGTCAGAAAAATATAAATTCTATATCTTTCTATAGGAAATTTAATTCTCTACAACTTTGTAGAAGGAAGTTTTTCCAAATTCCAAACATAAATTATCCGAAATCCATAATCAGATAATTTTCCACACCAAAATACTGATAAAAACATATCAGCACTAATTCCTTCTTTTATATCCATAAAATAAATATTTTCTTATCATATAAATCAATAATTAATTATTCACAAATAATATTACAGAACTACAATATTGACAACCAGGTCGTTCCTAGGAAAGAGGGGGCCTTCCGATAAGGACTTCTCCTTACTGGCGCGCAATTAAATAACCCCTCCTAGACAGAACTTCCTTAGACATTGTCAATATTGCTATCTAATAATATTATTCAAATAATATGAATTATTGAGTTGATAATGTGAAATACTGTGCAATGACAATTATTGAATCAGTAATACAAAATATCAACGGTAGCAATTATTGAATCAATCATAGCAACGTAGCAATTATTGAATCAATAAAATATCATGCAATTATTGAATCAATAATATAAAATATTGAATAGTAATTACTGTAACAATAATTGAGTAAGTGTCTTCTCACGTAAGAATTAATAATTCAAAATACTGTGCAACACCGTGTGCTACTGTGCAACACTGCGTATTACTTTATTTTAACCACCAGGTATTTCACAGTACTAACGGTAACAACTACGCCGTTATTTTATAAAAAGGTTATTTCTGTCGTTTTCTATATCCGACAGTTATTCCGTTGTGGGGTCCACAAATAGCTGCGCCGTCGTACGAATATTCCCCGACAACAAGAATATTCCACAACCAAACGAATATTTCCCGACAACAATGAATATTTTATAACCACTTGCTTATTTTAAAATATTTGCATATTTCACCCATAACTTTTCACATTTATCAAATCAACACCTTATTATTTCGAAATAATATATAAAGAAAATTAAATCTTTATTCATAAAAGTTGGGGTCTTACAACCGAAACCATGTCCATCGTGAGAATCGAGCTAAGATCTCACATCACAATATATTAAGATACACATAAAGAAATAGATCTAGAAGTGGGCTCCCGATACCCTATCCTTTAGATTACAATATCAAAGACAACATTTGAGAGACTATGCGTATTGATGAGATCTATAGAAAGGGACTTAGAATCTAGGATATAAATTCGTAGATCTAAGATGCCTCATATCCGTTCGATAACACAATCGGGATTTAAATGAAAGCATATAAAAAATGTGCCGTAAAATCGCTATCAGGTGATTCAATTATTAGAATCCCTAGCGCGATTAGTTAGAATTTTGAGAAGTGCTCAAAATCGATTGAAAACATTAAAAATGACTAGATCTAACATACATCTGAGTCAATCAAGCATGAAGGTTCAAGCTTTAAAGCCTTGAAACTAGTTAAGGGATAGATTTGGCTAGATCTATGGTAGATCTAGTGAAAATATTCAAACTTTGATAATTTTAAAGGCAAAACGATCGGTAAAAAGAGAAAAGATACAAGTATTATACATGTATTTTGTACATGGAGTTTGCCTATAAATAGGATCTCCCAATTCATTTGCTAGAGTTGGTTTTCATTGGCTAAGTATTAGAAGTATAAAGAGAGCTAGAGAAAAATTGAGAGTAGAGATGAAAACCTAGAGGAGCTCTTGCATTTGGAGGAGCTCCAAGAAGAAGGAAGAAAGAGGATAGCTACTTGAAGTTCTAGCTAAGGAGGAAGAAAGCATCAAAGAGGTAGGTTCACAACCTAGTTATAATTTTATAAGTTAATCTAGTATATTTAATTCTAGGTAGAGATGCATGCTTGGTTGTGGGAGATTTTTTATTGTGGGATCATGATGGATCCGAAGATATAAGGATGGATTTTGGAAGGAAAATATGTGATTTATATGTCTTGGTATGTGATCTAGGTTTACAATGAATCAAGGAAAAACACATGAGCATGAAACCTAAATAGAATACTTGAAAGCATGAGATTTGATATTAAATGTCATAAAATGTGTAAGCTATGTATGTGATCCTAAAATGTTATGTTGAACCTCTACGAAATACGAACATAACCCAAGTGAAATCGTCGGATTCAGACTTAAAACGAACTCAGTGGCGAAACGTGTAGTAAAACTTGTCCAAGTGTGAACCATAACTTGGAAAGATCAATAATTTGATTTAAATAAATATTTTGGAAAATTATCCAAGATGTCAAATATTGAAGATATGTAAGTTTACAAGACAATGGAAGTGGTTTGAATTTATTTGGACCTTTAAAACAAAAGTTATGCAAGATTGAATCAAAGGGGGGTAAAAAATTCAAAACACTGAAAAACTTGTCAAAAAGTTCTGTCAGGGTAGCGCGCCCCGCGCCGCCTATGAACAATACCCAGCGCGCCCCGCGCCAGGATAGGAACTCTGCAAAGGTAGCGCGGCCAGCATTGCTGGTAAGCTTGAATCGACGCGCCCTGTACCGGGCCCCTTTCACAGGTTACCCAGATCGGTTCAAACTAGGTCGGGTCATGGTGGATCAGGTCAAAAATAAAAAATATTTCTAAAATAAAATATTAATTAAAATAATACTAAAGGATTATTTTAATTAAAGATGGTTAAATGATTAAAGAAATTTTAATTGTGAAATATTAATTTATAATTTTCCTAATATTAAGGATTTCTTTAGGGAATTCCTAAACTATAATTAAAATAAAAGATGATTTTAATTGTAGAGTTAATAATCAATTAAAATAGTACTTATTTTAATTGAAAATTTAAACCATGTGAATAATAATGTGGTTTATTAAATAATAAACAATTATAATAATAGTAAAGACTATTTTTAATTGTGGAATTAATGAAGTATAAACAATCAAGATGACCTTAAGTAACATTTTAATTGTGGTAAATTAAAGAAAAATTAAAACTTAATAATTACTTTGACTATGGAATGATAATGATAAATAATTAAATCCTTGAAAGATTTATTTAATTATGGTCAAGTGAGACATAAATAAATTAGAATGATATAAAGAGATATCTCTAATTATAAACCAAGGTAATAACGAATTAATTATGGACTAATAAGTACGAAGATTAATTAAGAAAATTACTTAAAGAATAATTAAATAAATGAAGTAAGGATACCTTATGGACACAATAAGGTGTGACACCTTAAATAAACAATTAAGATGATAAAAGATTATCTTATGGAATAAATATGAAGATAAGGGAATGAGAAATAAAACAACAATTAATAAAATAAATTATTTTGTAAAGTCTTAGCTACCTAAGGCTAGTATATTAGATCAATTAAGATTTATATTTATGGATTAACAGAGATTAACCGTTATGATAACAATAGGTTATTCAAAGGATAAGAAGTCATGATCGGAAATAGTCAACGACCCAGACAAGTTTTCTAACTTTATTTGATTTTTATATTGAATGCAAGTTCCCTAATTTACACAACTTTGAATATTGTGCGAGTTTCAAATTATTGTTAAATCAACATATATTGAGCAAATATTTGAACTTATACACTTATTGATCGTATAAGAAAATTATTCTATAGAATTATTCTTGTGATATCTAAATTCATGAAAATTATTATTCATACTCCGAAGCTTGACTTAAATCATACTTAAATATTTGGAAAAGATTCTTTGAATCTTGTTGCGAACGTTGAACGTATTAATTATTCCTAAATATGTTGAGAAGAACTTCTATGCCATTTGATTCGGCTAGACCAATAACTATGAATTTGAAAACGATCCAAACCAATTGCTTTGGTGCGGACTTTTATAATATGCTGAGATGAACAACCCTAATAGAAAGAGAAATTATACAACGTCGGGGAATCAACATTCGCGCGAACAGCAGGGTACGTTATGCATAACACCAGGTACGGTAGGCTGATAACCTATTGTACTTGTTTATATTGGGTTATCAATGAAATACTGTTAATTCTAGTAGGAGTTCTTGGTCCAGTGGGACTGCTCAGCATTATAATTTTATCCAGTTGAAAAACGTTATGTTGAAACCTTTGAATTCTTTTATTAATCCTTCAATCCATAATGACTCATTGTTTACAATTCAAAGGACAGATTTGATTTTTAGTTCACAACATTAATCTTTAAATTCCTGAGTTATCCTTTATTGTTATATACCTTTGAGATTATTAGCTTTATATTTATGCATGTTCATTGATAAGTGCATAATATTTATGATATTTTATTTCTTTACGTTTGGTTTTATTGCATGTTTTGTGTTGTAAATAGACTTATTAGGTTGTTTACTGATTTCAGGATGAAATGGAGCTTAAGTGTCGATACGGGACGATTTTGAGCTAATTCGAAGCAAAAACATTAGAATTCCAGAAACTGGCAAACCCGCCCCGACAGGCATTTTGGCTTGAAAACCCCTGCCCCGGCGGATACCTCTCTGTTGGAAGTCGCCCCAACGCGCTTGGAAGCCGCCTCGGCCAGGACCTCTCTGAACTAGCCCGCCCCGGCGGGTGTCAGCGGGAAGATTGTGAATTTTGGATTTTTGGAATCTTTTGAAGAGCAGATTCTGGCAGACTTCTACATGAAATTGGATTGATACTTTTACTAGATTTAGGATATCTTTTAGACTAAGAATGATTTTCGTATTGGATTCTATTTCTATATGGAAATTAGTTGTGATTTGTAATTCCTTATAGTATTTAGATTTCTAGTTCCTATAGTTTTTAGTACCTTGTCTAGCACTATAATACATGGTGTTAGGAATATACATAAGAATGTTATTCCTATTTATATATGATTTGATTATGATATAAATGAATGAATATGCAAGTATGCTTGCATTGATAAAAGATGTAAAGTCCTTTGATAGATAATAGGAATATATGTACAAGAACTTAGACTGAAATATTCAAATATGTTAGGTTGATCCTACATAAGCAAAACAGCTTTGTAAAGTCCTTAAAAAGAAATGATGTACACGGACTATAAAGATAGAAAGATCAAGCTTGTTAGGTTGATCTTATAATATAATAAATAGGCCTGTCTGATTGTCGAAGCACTACATCAGAATCGTAGTCTGCCAGAAGAGACAAAGAAGACTTGAGAGCTATCAAGGCGGAATCGTAGTCTGCAGGATAGTAGATCTCGGAGTTCGTAGTCTGCCAGGAGAAACGAGGAAGAATCGTAGTGTGTCGAGAAGAATTTCCTCGGAGTCGTAGTCTGTTGAGGAGGTCATGTTCAGAATCGAAAAGACAGTCTATCTATGAGCCGACCGAGAAACTGCCAGAACCAAGTCAAGAATTGTAGATCACACTAAAAGTGGTGGAGTCTAATGATCATCAGAGGCAGAGATCGTAGTCGGGGAAGATCAGACGAAGGCAGCAAGCATGAAGGTAGAATAGTAGTCTGTCAAGGTTTGATCTAGGAATCGTAGTGTCTGCAGCAAATAAGCTAAATCGTAGTCTGCAGAACTAAGGCTTCCACAAGGGTTGCTCAACAACGCTAAGGGAAGAATCGTAGTGTCAACACGATTCTCATCAAATGGGTACTCCTAATATATCCAAAGCATAAAGCCTCTGGTCTGAGCTACAAAGATACATCCTACATGAAGAGTACCAGAGAGCACTCACCGAATGGCATGCAAGCTAACAGAAGATCTAAGCATCAACTCTATCAACATGCAGACTGAGTTGTGAGGCCATTTGAGATGAAGTCTTCCACAAGCTAATTCAGAAGAAGACTTCCTGCAAAGTGACTGACTAGAGAAAGTCAGCAAGTGAAGTAGCTGTCAAGAGAACATAAGACAACGATCTTGAGAATCACTCAAGATCGTAGTGTTTGCCAAAGTAAAGAAGGAACTCATACAATCTACAGAGATACCGGCCAATTTGTGAAGAATAAGACAGAAGTGATTAAGCATGGGTCAGACCATTAAAGATAGGTGAACGGGAGATCACCAGGAGAAAGGAGCTGGGTATGCCACAAATCTGAAGTGTCTTGTTATTCAAAAGAGGTCAGAATGACAAGTCAAAATACCAGTTCCTGAGATCAGTCAAGGCAAGCAGAAGTGTTGAAATACTGCACAAATGAAGAAAGAGATGTTCTACATTGAAGATCCAAGAACACTCATCAGAATCGTAGTGTTGTCTCTGCCAGTCAAAGCAACATTCAATATGACACACTACGATCAAGGTCCAAGAACATCTGCATCAGAATCGTAGAGTTCTGACATCTGAAATTGAAGCATTGGCAACGGTTTAATCTGAAGACTGACATTCGAACGTTGCTATTTGAGAGCATCGATGCAGAAGGACAACTCCTAAGGATTCGAATCAAGAAATCAGAGAGGAGTAATAAAGAGGACTACCAGCCTGACATGGAACAGTGACATCTCTGATACGGTAGAGAAAAAGCAGACTGCTGTGTCAGTAAAGTCAAAAAAGAGCTGTCACGTCACATTAGCAATCTGCACCAAATAACTCGAGATCTGTGAAGCAATTCAAATAGCTTCTAATGGCTACTTTCCAACTGAAAGATTATGGAAGGGTATTTAAAGGACAAGATTCAAAGATAAGAGTTGTTGCTGAGTTATAGATTCGTCAAGTTGTTGGAATGCTATATTGTTGACTCTACGAGTTCCACCAGAGCTGAAGAGAACAAGTCTCAGTGGTATTGAGACTACGAAGGTGGAAGTGAAGCAGACTTCAAGAAGGACTGAACAGACTAAAGCTTCACTCAACAAGGATAAGAATGCCACTAAAGATGGCAGCCAAGCTGAGAGCCAAGAAGGCCAAGAAGATAGCATTCAGGAATGTGGCTGAGCATAAAGAAGATTAGAAGAGCCACTCTACAGATCACCATGAAGAACAAGAAGCTGAACAAGAAAAGATGCAGAACCATGTCTGCATATCATTCAAGAAGGGTTCAAAGGATGCTAAGGGTCAGAAGAGGTGACCCACAATGAAAAGGCTTAGCAGTCCTATGTGGTGATGGTGCACAGCTGACAGCAAGTGAAGATGAGCTGAACAGACTGAAGATCAGTTGCACTATAGAAGAGGTCCAGACTCGAAGCAGAATGCTGAGGACCAAGCCTAGCTGCTAAGTACCAAGATGATCAAGTTTCAAGACATCTTAGCTGCAAAGCACAAACAACAACTACAAGTAGCCAGAGCCAAAGGGTTCTTGTCCGGAGGGACTAAATGAGTTCCAAGTCGAAGGGCTTGAAGAATTCTTAGTGAACTAGAGTTCCAAGCCAAAGGGCTTGAAGAGTTCTTAGTGAACTAAAGGAGTTCCAAGCCAAAGGGCTTGAAGAGTTCAAAAGTGAACTGAAGTTCCAGGGCTGCTGGCCTTGAAGGAATCTTAGTGATTTAAGGTGCTGCCCATTCATTAGTGGATTTCCTGCGATAGTGCATAAGAGTGGATTAGGAGTCGAGTTGGCTCTGAACCACTTAAAATCCTTTTGTGTCTTTTACATTCTGTCATTTACTTTATATCTTTATATTATGTACCTAACTGCTATAACTGCTATGTATGTACTAACTACTTACAACTAAACTAACTCCAAGAACAATGTATTAATGTTTATCAATATATCAATGAAGGAGAGATTTAACTTATTCCGTTGTGCTTGAAATGATTCTTATGTTTGTCATATGCTAACTTCTTAACTATACAAATTAAAATGCAAAAGACTTTATAAATTCAAAGGATCTATTCAACCCCCCCTTCTAGATCTATTGTGTGCCTACTGGGAACTAACACATGGTATTGCTGAGATATTTATTCATTTAATATTCAGCTCTCATCTATACCATTGGAGTGCAAACTTGTAAGTATGTCAGGCTAGTTCTCTCTATTCAGTTCTAAAGGGAGGTGGAACCTTGTTACAAGTAATTAATTAATTGAAGTATTATTATTTATTCCTTCTTATGTGAATTTTGTTTTGATAATCTGTTTTCATTGATTGCATGCTAATTGATTTAATTAAATTGATATGGCCAATTAAGCTGATTTGATCATTATCATATGCTAGATTAGGATTGATATTACGTAATTGATATTTATTCTCATCACAAGTAGTAAATTAGTGATACTAATTGTGGACAAGCTTTTGTGTATCGCTAATATTATCAGAAAACAAGTTAAACAAATCGAGCTTATGTGTTTGTTGCTTGGATTAGCCTAATTCTCTATTTCTTAATGTTTTTATCATATTAAATTTAGAGAGCTTGTTCTAGGTTGTATGCTAGTTAAAATCTGGTGGAGAGCTTGTTGCATACAGTGACTATCTACAGAGAATTACGGATAGTAGAGCTTATTGTTATCTAGGGCTAATAGTTTCATTGAAGGAAAAATAATAATACCTTGATTAATTGATAGTTGTAGCTTGGTGAAACTGAACTGCAGAACTGAAACTTTACATATTTGGTTAATTTCATCATTTAACTCTGTTTTTCTTAGTTTAAAACAATTTTCAAAAAACCCCAATATTTATTTTTTATTAAAAATAGTAGAATAAATCTAAAATAAGTTACTTTCTGTGGGATCGATCATTGCTTACTACTGTGCTAATTATTTGAATTTGTGAAAGTAAAAGTGAGGTTAATTTTTGAGTGTCAACGACAGCTCCCATTCATACTTATTGTTATATTACTTGTTGGGCAAATTTGTTGCGCACTCTTGCATCCTTTAAACATTTAAGTTAGGACAGAACAAGGTGGAATCTCAGAAAAGGACAAGGGCAAAGGCAAGGCTACGGAGTAGCTTTGTTCTTCTAGGCTAGGATGTTATCCTTATGTTGTATTAAGACTTATTTAATGTTATGTGTTGGATTAAGTTATGAAGTGTATTAGTAATAGCTTCGAGACTTGGGACTAGAATATTTATATTATATCAATGTAAATTATTCTATTATTCCGCTGGATGTGATATTAGTATGTTGTATAAGTTAGATCGTGGAGCACTAGATTCGAGGTATAAGTATCTGAATTTGGGGGCATCAAATAAATAATAGTAGAGTTTTTTTATGCGCTAATTCTTGGCCTCCATGACCTTAATTCTGAACTTCGTGAACTTAGTTTTTGTTGGACATGACGCTATTTTTGGCATGCATGACTTTAATTATGGGTTCCATGTCATTGATTCTTGATTCTTGGCCTTTAGAGCCTTAATTCTAAGCTCAATAACCTTGATTCTAACTTTCATGACCTTAATTTTGAACCTTCATGGTCTTGATTCTAGACTCTAAAGCCTTAATTTTCGGTAATCATGACTTTAAATACGGCCTCGAACAACTTCTCCACTTCTTTATTAATGGTCTAATATCTTTCCAGTGCAAAACTTATTTTTTATATTATGTGTCTCCTTTATGGTTCTACATCTTCCAATAAAATTGGGACTAGTTTCTCTTCAGGTTTTTTTATTTGCTATTTATCCTCTTCTCTCACATCTAAAAAATCAATAGGCACAACTTGCCCCCAACCACTTTCTGATCCTTGACTATTCCGTTTGTTGTTGGGAATTTTAATTTCATATGATACGTAGAGGGGATAACTTTAAATTTATTTAGCTATATCCTACCAAGTATTATATTGTATGATGAAAGGGATTTCACAACCAAAAAAGTGATCATACTGCTAGATTGATTTGGTGTTGAAGCGCGAATAATCACCATAATTTTTTGTATTGTGAGAAAGAGAATAGCTTTTTGTTCGTTTCCCACAAAACCTTTAAATTAGGGTTTTGGTCAACCCACGAACTTTGACTACCTTACTTTCGTCAGAAAACATACAAAAAGTCCACCAGAATCGGACGTTGGGAGTGCCCTGGTGACGCTGTAGTCAACCCACCAACTTTGATTTTGATCGTCGCTTGACCACCTTGAATTCACAGGAAAACCAGCAAAAAATTCACTTAAATTGGAGGAGCGCTCTGGGAGGACTCCCAGATATTTTAGTCAAAACACTAATATGAAGTGAGAGAATTATTATCATAGTAAATAGCGTACCTTGGATGTGCTAGAACATCCCTTATTTATAGCATGAGAGTTTTCTCCTTCAGGAGTTAGGAATTATAATCCTAATTAATTTTAGAGATCTTCCAAGTTGTCAATCCTTAGTTGGTTAAACTTCCTAGGAATTATATCATTTATTGGAGTTAATATGTGACGCCCCCAAAATAGGTTCAATACACAACCCATTCAGAGTCGCCAAATACATGGTACAGAATTCAAATACAATCTTTTATAAATACGGTCGTGCAAAATACGACCACACAAACTGTGAGTTTCATTACAAATCGTTTATGATACGAAATATAAACACTCAAATTCATTCCTTATTCATTATAATTATTGTCCCACTATTTTATAGAATAGCGAAGACTTCTACAGATCTAACTCTGATCATCACATTATTTCCCGACAAGTGCCCGCAACATTCTCATTCCCTGAAGAGGATAATAGGTGAAAAGGGTGAGCTCAACTAGCCCAGTAAAGAATATTATGACTAAGATAATGAATAATAATAAATTATCGTTAGTCTTCAATAAACCAGATAAAATATTATGGACAACAAGTTTTAGATCAATATTCACAGTGAAAATAACAATTCATTAGAAGAGTTAAGTAGAGAATGAAGTACTATCTTTTATGATTTAAAAGTCCATCATCAATATTTTATCTCTGTAACATCAATTAATATACACCTTGAATCAAATATTCATCTTTGCACTACGGGCCAAAGATATTCATTTGTATCACCAGTTGGTCATGTTCATCTCAACACCTGTCCATCTTTGCACTACGGGCTAAAGATATTCATCAGGTAATTATTCATCTTTGCACTACAGGCCAAAGATATTCAATTATATCACCATTTAGGACTGAGGATGATGAAAAATAATACGAATAACGAATCCAGTGAGATAAAGGACAAATATTAGAGAATTTATCCAGAGTTCAAGAATGAAGATCAAAACCTGGATCAAATCAAAGAGAAAAAAAAATTTACAGTGAATAGTATCCTATGAATAGTAACTCGTGAATAGTAACTCGACATGAAAAGATAAAAATTCACGAGAAAGTTCAGAAAATTATTCCGGTGAAATGATATTAGATGAAGCGCAAAACTCAAGAAATTTCTGATCATTTCAAGAATTATAGAAGTAATACTTACCGTGATAAGTTCAAACTTAGAAATATGAAATAAAATATTATCACTTTCATAATATAGAATATGAAAGAAAATAACATTCATTATGAATATTGAAAGAAAATAACATCATTTACGAGAAAAATAACATCCTTTACCTTAACAGAAGAGTCCTTTTGACTGAAATATCGGATATTATGTTGAGAAAAACTTGCACTATTATCAACACTCAAATTATCTAAATACTCACAAGAAATACGCTCGATATTATAGAGAGAAAATTTTCTGATTCTGGTATGATTTTTATTTTTAACTAAGCACCCTATTTATAGAAATTGTGTGGCACACCAAGATTGGAAAAAAAAATTCCACGAATGATTTTCAAGCCCAAACTTTTGACAATCCTGCACCTCACCAACTCCACCCACCATTTTTGAAAAAAAAATTCAAACCACATGTTTATATATATTAAAACATTTATTTTCGAAACTTCAATAATTCATAATAAATAGCCATTTTATTAGAAAAATACGACTCTTATGTCCATTTCATATGAAATTTAATTCTCTGTAACTTTGTAAAAGAAAGTTTTTTTCAAATTTCGAACGAAAAATGACTCAAATTTACATACGGATGACTTTTCCACACCTCCATTCCGACAAAATACATATACTGATAAAAACAACCATCAGCACTAATTCCTTCATTTATATCCACATTGAATAAATATTTTTTTATCATATATATAAATAATTAATTATTCACAAATAATATTACAGAACTACAATATTGACAACCAGGTCGTTCCCAGGAAAGAGGGGGCTTTCCGATAAGGATTTCTCCTTACTATCGCGTAATTAGATTAACTAACCCCTTTTCTAGACAGAACTTTCTAGACATTGCCAATAATGCTGTCTAATAATATTATTCAAATAATATTAATGATTGATTTAATAATGTAAAATAATGTGCAGTGGTTACTGTGACAATTATTGAATTAATAATATAACATATCAACGGTAGCCATTATTGAATCAATAATATAAAATATTAAACAGTAATTACTGTAACAATTATTGAGTAAGTGACTTCTTACGTAAGAATCAGTAATTAAAAATACTGTACAATACCGTGTGCTACTGTGCAATAACGCGTATTGCTGTATTTTAACCACCGGGTATTTCAACAATTCTAACGGTAACAACTATCCCGTTATTTTTAGAAAACTCATCCTTGTCGTTTTTTTCATCCGACAGTTATTCCGTTGTGGGGCCCACAAATGGCTGCGCCGTCGTACGAATATTCTCTGACAACAAGAATATTCCACGACCAAACGAATATTCTCCGACAACAATGAATATTTTATTACCACTTGCTCATTTTAAAATATTTGCACATTTCACCCATAACTCACCACATTTATCAAATCAACAGCTTATTATTTCAAAATAATATATAAAGAAAATTAAATCTTTATTCATAAAAGTTGGGGTATTACATAATATGCTTAAAGAAATATTCAATGAGCAAAATTATTATATTATATTAATAGGTTCTATAAATAACACGTGAAAACTTGTCATTGATGTGTTATTTTTACCCACATCATTTATTAATTTTTTGGAGTCAATTCAAATTATATTTAAACTCAAAATTGACATAATTTTTCTTACGATTTTAATAAATACAATAATAAATATTATAAAATATTTAAAAGATATTACTCATTGTATTTTTTATTATTTCATAATTTTTAATAAATCATCTCATTTTTAAATTTAAAAATATATAATGTTGACTTTTAGAAGTTAGTAATGTTATATATGTTAAATTTTAGGTGGTCACTCCTAAAAAGTAGGGTTGAATGATACTCTTAAAAGCTCTTCTATGCATACACGAAAATTAGACAGAAAAATTAGACTCGAGTGTATTTGAATTACACATATTTGTATTTTTAATCCCCCGTTGAAGGTCAAAATACAAAATAACTGAAATTTAAATACACTCGAATCTAATTTTTCTGTTCAATTTACATGTACACATAGTGTTTTTGTATTCTTAAAAGGAGGATTGAGCTATTTTGAATTGTTATATTTTAAATAAATTATCTCCCTTATTTGCTCTCTAATATTGTTTCATCAATGTTTTCAGATTTTATTCAAATACTTTTTATTTTTTAAAATTACACATACATAATGTGTGCCATATAAACTAGTACCATAATTTTAGACATTATTTGAGACAAAGAATTTGACCCCTAACATTATTGAAAAAGGAAGCGACAGCTACTGATCTACTACTTCTCCTTTTAAAAGAAATTTTGAAGCAGTACTACTGATCAGTGCATAATATTTATTTATTTTTATTCCTTTATATTTAGTTTAATATATGTTTTATAGTGTATATGGACTTATTAAGGTGTTTATTGATTTCAGGAGGAATTAGAGCTAAGAGGACTGAAATGGTGAAAAAGGGTTAAGTTCGTGGGTTTTTAAATTACTTGCAAAATGATTCTAATTACAATGAGGAATTAGCTTGCAAAAGGACTCACATGTGGGGGCCACGCACATGCTAAGCAAAATGAAGTACCCAGCCTTATAAAATCCTATAAGCTCACGAATTGCCTATTCCTAGTAGGCCACGCCATGCAAAATCCTAGCAAGTCATGGATTCAATAAATATCAAGTTGGAGGATTGTCATTCCTAGTGGACCACGGCTTGGATAAATCCTATTGGGCTACAGATTTAAGGAGCATGGAATAAGGAAAGTAGCAGCAATGGAATAAGGATTTCCTAAGCATGGCAAGCACGGGGACCAATGATTAAGTAGCAGGTCACGATTTAGAAAGCATGTGGGCCACGTCTTTTACACATTCCTAATTGGAGAAGGCTTGGCTTGCATGCATTCCGGAGAAGCTCGCGACAAAAGATAAGCGGCTGGACAGTAACATCACCCGCCCCAGCGGGGAGGCGGTAGACCAGTTGTTCTCTTTCCTTTCGTGGTTTGGACTCGCGCGCAACAAGGAAAAGAGGCTTAGGGTTGCTATTATAATGTTATAAATAGGGATTGAGAGGAACATTAAAAGGGGGGGATCCATTCCCTTGTATTTTTCATCTTATTATTATTTCTTTCATATTAGATCTAGAATTTCTTAGAGTCATGAACTAATTCTTTCAATTCAGTTCGGAAGGGATGTTGAACCTTATTTATAATTAATGGTTTGATCAAGTTTATTTTATTTATTCCTTCTTACATGAGATTTATTCTGATAATCTACTTTAATTTCTTGTATGCTATTCAATTTACTAACGTGATTCTGCAGGATTAAATTAGTGAATTGGTGTCATATGCTAGATCAAAGAATAGTATTACGTGTAATTGATATTATTCTTAATCACAAGTAGCAATTAGTAATACATGATTGTGGACAAGCTTTTGAGTATTGCTATGATTATCAGAAGACAAGTTAAACAATCCGAGCTTATGTGTTTGTTGCTTGGAATAGTCTAAATTCCTAGTTCTTAATGCTTATGTTATATTAAATCTAGAGAGCTTGTTCTAGGTTATATAATGGTTAGAATCTTGTGAAGAGCTTGTTTCATTGAGTGACAATTTAAGGGGAGTTTCGGGTAGCAGAGCTTGTTGTTACCTAGGGCTATTAATTTCATTGAAGGATAAATAATGTTACACTTGATTACTCCATAATTGTGAAAAGGTGATACTGAACTGAAGAACTGAAGCTTTTTATTAATTGTTAATTCTTATTACTTTATTCTTGATAATTTAGTTTAATCAATTCAAAACCCCCTTTTTATTGGAAATCATAGGATAAATATAAAATAAATCACTCTCTGTGGGATCGATCCTTGCTTACTACTGTGCTTATTATTTAAATTTGTGAAGTAAAAGTGAGGTTAATTTAGGAGTGTAAACGACAGCTCCCAAATTTTGGCGCCGTTGCCGGGGAGTGTTATTTGTTTTTGTTTATTCTTTGTTTTCATTTATTTTTATTTTCTTTTTAATTTTGTTTTATGACTCAATCCACTCACTCTATTAACTTAAATTTTGATCAAGAGATAGAGAAAACTGCAGATACAAAAGAAACACTTGTTCCCACACTTAAAAAGGAAAAGATGGCGGTGCCGAACAACAACCGGACTTTAAAAGAACTGGCTACTCCAGACTTTGATCAACCATCCTTGTGTATTGAATATCCTACCTTAGATGTTACTTTTGAACTTAACTACGGACTAATTCATTTTTTGCCTATTTTTCGTGGTCTTACAGGTGAAAATCCATATACGCATCTAAAGGAGTTCCATGTGGGATGTTCCACAATGGAATCACAAGGAGTGACAGATGAGCAGATCAAGCTTAGGCTTTTTCCATTCTCCTTAACAGATTTGGCGAAAGACTGGTTATACTATCTTCCTTCAGGATCGATACGATCATGGACTGATATGCAAAGGCTATTCTTGGAGAGGTATTTTCCTGCATCAAGAGTTGCTGATACAAGGAAGGAGATATGTGGAATCAGGCAGTTCAATGGAGAAACTCTCTACGAGTATTGGGAAAGGTTCAAGAAGTTGTGTTCCAGCTGTCCACCTCACGGAATTGATGATCATTACTTGATACAATACTTCTATGAGGGGTTGCTACCAATGGATAGAAGCATGATTGATGTAGCAAGTGGAGGAGCACTGGTAGACAAAACTCCAACCACTGCAAAGAACTTAATTGCAACCATGGCAGCCAACTCACAACAATACGGAACAAGGAATGATCATGCTCCACAACGGGTAAGTGAGGTAAGCACGAGTGAATTGGTACACCAGATTTCTAACTTAACTGCTGTGGTGCAACAATTAACAACAGGAAACGTACCGGTTGCAAGAGTATGTGGAATTTGCTCAAAATCAGGACATACAACAAATGATTGTCCCATAGTGCAAGAGGATGTAATAGTTCATCAAGTTAATGCTGTGGGGACATTAACCGGACAAAAACCGCATCAATGTGATCCTTGGGCAGAAACTCACAATTTCGGATGTAGAGATCATCACAACTTGAGCTACGAAGTACCTGTCAATTCTGGAAAATCTATGGAGGATATGTTCAAGGCATTCATGAGCCAAACACTACAGTTCATGAGTCAGACACAGCAGTTCCAGCAGGAGACAAGAACTTTTGTTCAAGATCTGAGGGATCAAGTTGGTCAGCTTGCAACCGCAGTAGGAAGGTTAGAATCTCAAGGCTTCGGGGAGTTACCTCCTCCGTTTGTTGAGAACTTCAGTACAATGGGATTTGACGAAGAGGAGCAGGAGGATGCAATGCTTACTTCAGGAACAGACAGTCATATAGAATTTTATCAGGAGAAGGAACAAGAGGAAGAAGAGAATAATTTGATAAATTCTGTAGATCTCGACAAGAAAGACGTGGATTCATCTCCATCAGTACAACTAACAGAAACAAGGAGTGCTACACACCATCGTACCTTTACCATGGAATTGGACAATGCAAAGTTCCAGTTCAACGCAGATCAGGCTAAAAGGTATCTTGATAATATTAAATCTGTTTTTGTTATTGATGTTGTGGATTATTTAGTGCAGGAATCTTTTGATCGAATACAATTATACGAGGAGGATTTTGTGGCTGGAAAGGAGCAGGATCATGAACTACACAATGTTCCTCAATTAAGGATGAAACTGCTACCAGTCCACTTAAAGTTCACAAGTCCAATTACATAGACGAGAGGGAAGATGTCAAGCCAATGACAATAAAAAAAGGCGCTGCTTGGGAGGCAACCCAAGAATTCAGATTAGATCTTTCTATCCCTTTTCTTTTTAATTTGTTAGTTGTAGTTCTTTCTTCTTTGCATGATTTTCTTACGTTGGGGACAATGTAAGGTTTGAGTATGGGGGGAAGGATTTAGGTTTTTATTTTATTTAGGGATTTTATTTGATATCGATCACCATGTTTTGATAGGAAACTTGAAAATTCCCCGTGAAATTTTTTGAAAAATTTGACTTCCATAATTCTATTTGCCTATGTGTTCAAAGGTTAAAGTTAAAAAAAATTGAAAATCAATGCTAAAAATTCAAAATCTGTTTGATGCTTAATTGATTAATGATTGAGAAAAACTAAGTCATTATCCATAGTAATTGATTTGAATTGAATTTGTATCTTATGAGCACTTGAACATGTGATATATGCTTAGTTGGCTAAGTTATCTGTGGAGTTGTCTATGTGCACTAATCTCATGCTCTAGAACTATTGAACTGCTTAAGTTTTTTTTTTGCAGGACCATGTGAAAAAAATATATAATCAGAAAAGTTGAAAATTAAGGAAATTGTCGAGAAAAAAAAAACACAAGAGAAACCATGTGGTGGGATGAGATGGAGCGTAAAACGCACTCTCTCATAAACACGTGCGAATAAGTGAGATAGAGCATAAAATGCACTCACTTATAAAAGAAAAATTGAGGAAGGTGAAACGGAGCATAAAATGCATTCACCGGAAACAAAGAGGAAAAATGAAATGGTCTTGGAGAAAAAAATTAAAGCAGAAAAAAATATGTTTTGAGTTTTTGAGTGGTGTGCACGGTTTTCGCTCTATGGTAACTAAGTTGAGTAAGTGTGTGGAACATAGACGAGATCTTATGTGGTTACAATTTAACTTAATGCAATTTATTGGTGAAGTGACAAGGTGGTTATCTTGATTTGATTGATGAAACGTTGATCATGTTTTTGTGAGTTTAGTGATGATAATCATGATTTGATTTTAAAATCTGTTGACATAATGGTTGAATAGAACTGTTTTTTTTTAAAATCAAACTTTTGGTTTACACGAGGACGTGTAAAGGCTAAGTATGGGGGAATTTGATCAGTGCATAATATTTATTTATTTTTATTCCTTTATATTTAGTTTAATATATGTTTTATAGTGTATATGGACTTATTAAGGTGTTTATTGATTTCAGGAGGAATTAGAGCTAAGAGGACTGAAATGGTGAAAAAGGGTTAAGTTCGTGGGTTTTTAAATTACTTGCAAAATGATTCTAATTACAATGAGGAATTAGCTTGCAAAAGGACTCACATGTGGGGGCCACGCACATGCTAAGCAAAATGAAGTACCCAGCCTTATAAAATCCTATAAGCTCACGAATTGCCTATTCCTAGTAGGCCACGCCATGCAAAATCCTAGCAAGTCATGGATTCAATAAATATCAAGTTGGAGGATTGTCATTCCTAGTGGACCACGGCTTGGATAAATCCTATTGGGCTACAGATTTAAGGAGCATGGAATAAGGAAAGTAGCAG
Source organism: Panax stipuleanatus (assembly GCA_020205555.1). Lineage (NCBI taxonomy): Eukaryota > Viridiplantae > Streptophyta > Magnoliopsida > Apiales > Araliaceae > Panax > Panax stipuleanatus. The sequence goes on along the minus strand of CM035122.1, from coordinate 7,983,230 downwards.
CAATGGAATAAGGATTTCCTAAGCATGGCAAGCACGGGGACCAATGATTAAGTAGCAGGTCACGATTTAGAAAGCATGTCGGCCACGTCTTTTACACATTCCTAATTGGAGAAGGCTTGACTTGCATGCATTCCAGAGAAGCTCGCGACAAAAGATAAGCGGCTGGACAGTAACATCACCCGCCCCAGCGGGGAGGCGGTAGACCAGTTGTTCTCTTTCCTTTCGTGGTTTGGACTCGCGCGCAACAAGGAAAAGAGGCTTAGGGTTGCTATTATAATGTTATAAATAGGGATTGAGAGGAACATTAAAAGGGGGGGATCCATTCCCTTGTATTTTTCATCTTATTATTATTTCTTTCATATTAGATCTAGAATTTCTTAGAGTCATGAACTAATTCTTTCAATTCAGTTCGGAAGGGATGTTGAACCTTATTTATAATTAATGGTTTGATCAAGTTTATTTTATTTATTCCTTCTTACATGAGATTTATTCTGATAATCTACTTTAATTTCTTGTATGCTATTCAATTTACTAACGTGATTCTGCAGGATTAAATTAGTGAATTGGTGTCATATGCTAGATCAAAGAATAGTATTACGTGTAATTGATATTATTCTTAATCACAAGTAGCAATTAGTAATACATGATTGTGGACAAGCTTTTGAGTATTGCTATGATTATCAGAAGACAAGTTAAACAATCCGAGCTTATGTGTTTGTTGCTTGAAATAGTCTAAATTCCTAGTTCTTAATGCTTATGTTATATTAAATCTAGAGAGCTTGTTCTAGGTTATATAATGGTTAGAATCTTGTGAAGAGCTTGTTTCATTGAGTGACAATTTAAAGGGAGTTTCGGGTAGCAGAGCTTGTTGTTACCTAGGGCTATTAATTTCATTGAAGGATAAATAATGTTACACTTGATTACTCCATAATTGTGAAAAGGTGATACTGAACTGAAGAACTGAAGCTTTTTATTAATTGTTAATTCTTATTACTTTATTCTTGATAATTTAGTTTAATCAATTCAAAACCCCCTTTTTATTGGAAATCATAGGATAAATATAAAATAAATCACTCTCTGTGGGATCGATCCTTGCTTACTACTGTGCTTATTATTTAAATTTGTGAAGTAAAAGTGAGGTTAATTTAGGAGTGTAAACGACAGCTCCCAACTACGTTATAATTCGACATTCAACATTAAACGTATAAAACTAAATTCAATATAGAGGCTGTTTAGTTTTTTTAATTATATGTTTTTTTTAAAAAAGGAAATAATTCCAAATAACAAAATAATATGAAATTTACTCATTTTTATATATTTTCATGTTTTAACATTCACATTTTTCACTCTGACAATAAAGTAATATATACTTTTTATCTAATTAATATTGGGATTAAAAATGCATATCTTATTATTTTCATGAGATAAAATATTTTATGGGGTTTACAAATGTCATAATTTTGTTCATGCATCTAATCATCCTCTAAAAATCTACTCTCTTTTTTAGTTTTATTATTAATATCATCAAAGTAATAATTTTTACTTTTACGATTATTATAACAACTTTTAAAAAAATTTAACATGTGCCCTTAAGGCACATGCTAAGCACACAGTTCAAGAGAATATTCTCTTGAATTATGTGCATATTATATTCCCTTGAACTTGGTGCAAATGCAAAAATCAAGGGAATATGCACACAGTTCAAGAGAATATTTTCTTGAACTGTACTCTATTAGAAGTCGTTTTAGAGTTGTGTTTTGTGTACAAATATTAAAAAAATAATTGTATAACATTAAATATAATATTTAATGCTATATTTTGATTAATTGAAGTGAAACTCATGCACTCAAGATGGGTAGATATTATGAGAGGTGGGATAACGTGACTTGCAAAGAACATGAATTAATTAATGATGGTGAATCAGAGGCATGGAGTGTGAAGAGAAGAGGACAAGGCAGAAAATAAATAGGCTTAATTAATTGCTCCACCCTCAAAATTGTGAACCCTCTTAATACATGAGAGTTGAGCATTTATATATATATATATATATATATATATATATATATATATATATAGAAATTTCTATTTTTTTTTGTAGGCAAGGATTGGGCTTGTTGATCGTTTCGTTTGTAATTTTTTTTGTTATAATTTTTTGTTTTTGAGACTTGTATTTTTAAGTATAAAATATCTGATATTTGCTTCGTTCGTTCCAAATTATAAGAACATTATTGACTTTTAAAAATCAAAATACGACATTTTTAAATTGAAATGATTCATTAAAAATTATGAAACAATAAATTTTACAATCAGTAATACTTTTTAGATAGTTTACAATATTCATTATTAAGTATTGACTAAAATTAGGGAATTGGTATTTTCACAAGAAAAATTTGATATTTCCAAAATGCTTTACTCACATTAATGTGGGTCCCATTTACTATTCATGCGAGGAGAGCTCGTGAAATTATCGTTTTCCCTTTGGAAATATCAATTCCCTAAAATTAAGGTAGATCATGACAATTTTGAGTTTGAAAATATTTTTAATTTAACTTTAAAAATTAATAATAATCTTATATTTTGAAACGGAGTGAGTGTTATAATTAAAAAAATCTTCACTATAGTAAAAATGTGTGTTTAAAAATTTTGGTTTTGTTCTCATATAAATTTACATTTATAAATTATTCAAATTAGTCTCAAGTGTTTGGCACATGGTGTGTTTTTAAGTGGAGACCATTTTTTAATACTACATATATTCATATACAATGGTTAGATATCCAATATCATTTTTTAATCAGATGGCCTTATTAATTAATTTATGAGTCATGTTTCATTATGTATATGCGCCTTCTTTTTGTCTTAATTTTTTATATATTTAATCCTATAAATCACATTAGTTAAATAGATAATTCAGTGCCTTCGTTAAATTGATAGTATTACATAAATTTATCAAATCATCTTGGAGATTATTGTTTTGAAGTTATAGATTTCAATTTTTTGAGTAGAGCTGTAAAATGTAAATGAATCCAACTGTCCAAGAGTTCGAGTTCAGTTCAGTTCGGCTCTGTTTAATTAAATTATCGTGGAATTTGACTCGAGCTTGTTAAACGATTCGAGTTCGAATAACTTACTATTAAGATCGGTTCTAGTAAATTTGACTCATTTAGGTTCGACTCTAATAAGCCCGACTTCTTTAATATTTAATATAAAAAAAACTAAAATAGTATTTTTTTCAAAATAATAATAATAATAATCTTGTATAGAACTTGCATTGATATTTTCCAAATCTTTTAGATATATTAATAAATAAAATGTCTTTGTCCATCAAAATAAAGAGTTTAACCCTTCAATAGGAAAGGCTAAAGTTTCAAGTCACTCAAAAGTATCTTCAAAGCCCTAGGTAATGAACTCTTCTAATTGAACATAAAAATTAGATAAGAGTGTTTTACATTTTTACTTATTTATATTTTTATTCCTCATTAAGTGTCAAAATTTATTTATTTATATTTTTATCTTTTATTGAGGGTCAAAATACAAATAAGTGAAATTGTAAAGCACTCATATTTAATTTTCATGTCAAATTATCATGTTCGGATGAGTTTTTCCTGGGATATATCTTACCCTCATTTTCTTGTCTGCACCAAAATTTTGAAGGAAATTAGACATGGGTAAAGAAAATTATTCTTTAGAATGAACGAATTTTTCTTTTCATGCTTTCCTTTAATTAATTACCCCTAAATTCAGACTCACAAAATAAGTTATTAGTTTTGATTTATCCCTTCCATCTCCAAATATAAGATAAAATTTTAATTAATTAATTAAAGTAAATAAGATCTCCAATAGGTCTGATTTGGGAATCATGAGTGATTTTATTCCAGAAAAGTGGATTTATTTCACATGGGTGTGTGTTTTACTTTCTGCAGGTATGGTCAATGAAAAGTCATGGAAATTATAGACCAATTGATTTGACCAACTTTTCTGATCAATAAGCTTTTGACAATTGACATAATGGATATATATATATAAAAATAATAATACTGTCATACATATATATATATATATATATATATATATATATATATATATATATATATATTGTGGCTTCCACATATCAGGCGAGACCGAATATATATGTGTGTATGTAAGGATTATGTGAGATTTTTTTATGTGATAGTAACATTATTATTATATATATATATATATATACTAGACACTTGGTACCTACTGCCTGCCTTTTCTCTTTTAGTAGGTTAACGTTTCAAGCACTATTATTAATTATTATCGAGTGCTGTTTTTGTTTGATGACTCCTTGCCATTATCTCCATTTGTGTTCCTTCCATCATCAATGTAGAGATCGAGTTCGGTTCGGCTCTGTCCATAGTGTTGTAGAGACTAGAGAGCCTTATTTTTTCTTTTTAGGCAATTAAATTTTATAATGATCGGTTAAGATTTTATAACTATTACTACAAGTTATGAAACCGCTTTCTCACATTAAAATTATACAAGTTAATATTTAAACAATGCCCTTATTACTATATACACTTTACTAGTTAAGAAAGAGATTGTACATCCTCATAAGGGTCGAGATTTTTACTCATTGCTTGAAACTTTGAATTAAGAAAAACATCACGTTTTGTTTGAAAAGTCAGTGGCGCGAAGTTATTGTGCGCTGAATTATAATTGAACGTTTCTAAGTCAGAATTCAGGCTAGATGTAATACCTCAACTTTTTATAAATAAAATTGAATTTCCTCTATATATTATTTTGAATAGTAAGGGGTTGATTTTATTAATGTGATAAGTTATAAGTAAAATGTGTAAATATTTCAAAATAAGCAAGTGGTTATAAAATATTCATTGTTATCGGGGAATATTCGGTTGGTTGTGGAAAATTCTTGCTGTCGGAGAATATTCGTACGACGGCGCAACCATTGTGAGCCCCATAACGAAAAACTGTCAGATGAAGAAAACGACACGAATGAGTTTTTTTTTATAATAACAGCGTAGTTGTTACCGTTAACACTGTTGGAATACCCGAAGGTTAAAAATAAAGTAATACGCGTTGTTGCACAGTGGCACACGATATTGCATAGTATTTTATATTATTATTGTTTCAATAATTGTCATTGTACAGTATTTTCTATTATCAAATCAATAATTTATATTATTTGAATAATATTATTAGATAGCATTATTGGCAATGTCTAAGGAAGTTCTGTCTAGGAGAGGTTATTTAATTGCGCGCCAGTAAGGAGAAATTCTTATCGAAAAGCCCCCTCTTTTCTGGAAACAACCTAGTTGTCAATATTGTAGTTCTATAATATTATTTATGAATAATTAATTATTGATTTATATGATAAAAAAATATTTATTAATTGTGGATATACATAAAGGAATTAGTGCTGATGTATTTTTATCAGTATTTTGGTGTGAAAAATTATTCGTATGTGAATTTCGGTCATTTTTCGTTCGGAATTTGGAAAAATTTTCTTCTACAAAGTTGTAGAGAATTAAATTTTCTATGGAATGGACATAAGATTCGTATTTTTCTAATAAAAGGGCTATTTATTATGAATTATTGAAGTTCCGAAATAATTAATTTTTGGGGTTATAAATATTTTTTTCACAAAAAAGGTTTTTAATATGGGTGGGACCCACTTGTGTGTGTTGTTGAGAGTGATGTCGTGTGCATAGAATTTTTTTTTTAAAATATTATTATTCTATTAAATTTTCTGCTTTGACGTTCTAAGCATTTTTCTATAAATAGGGTGCTGAATTAGAATTTGAAAATCACATTAGGATCAGAAGTTTCTCTCTCTATAATATCGAGCGTATTTTTGTGAGCTTCAGTATTATATCCGATATTTCAGTCAGAAGTACTATTCTTTTGAGGTAAGGGATGCTATTTTTAAAAAAATAATGTTATTTCTTTCAATATCATAACACCGAAATATTGGTATGAATTTTATTGTAAAATTTTACATTTTCATATTGGGATTACTATTCATGTATACGACACTATTCACGTATACGACACTATTCACGAATACGGTACTATTCACAAAAAAATTAAATTTTCTTTTCTTTGTCCAAGTTGGCTATTATGGTTCCTATCTTTGATTGGATCTAAGTTTTGATTTTCATTCTTGAATTTTGCTTCATAATTGATTATTATGGAGTATTCTTGAACTTGGATAAACTAAATTACGAATCTCAAATTTTTGTCCTTTATCTCACTGGATTCGTTATTTATAGTATTTTTCATCATCCTCTGTCCTAAATGATGATATAACTAAATATCTTTGGTCTGTAGTGCAAAGATGAATGATTATTTGATAAATATCTTTGGCCTGTAGTGCAAAGATGAATGATTACCTGATGAATATCTTTGGCCCGTAGTGCAAAGATGAATATTTGATTTAAGATATATATTGATTGATGTTACAGGGATAAAATATTAATTATGGACTTTCAAATCATAGAAGATAATAGACATCATTTCCTACTTAACTCTTCTGATGCATTGTTACTTTCGCTGTAGTTGTTGATCTAAAACTTATTGTCCATAATATTTTATCTGATTTGTTGAAGACTAATGATAAATTATTTTTCATTATCTTAGGCATAATATTCTTTACTGGGTTAGTTGAGCTCATCCTTTTCATCTATTGTCCTCTTCAAGAAATGAGAATGTTGAATGGACTAGTCGAAAAACAGAGTGATGGACAGAATTAGAGCAGTAGTAGTCCTCATTATTTTTGTACAATAGTATAAAAATAATTGTAACTATTGAGGACTGAATTTGAGTGTTTATATTTCGTATTATATACGATTTGTATTGATACTCACAGCTTATATGGTCGTCCTGTTCACGACCTTTTGATATAAAAGTTTGTATTTAAATTCTGTACCATGTGTTTGGCGACTCAGAATGAGTTGGATCGATTGGACTTATTTTGGGGGCGTCACACTAGATGCGAAGGCGTCGGGGTGGGTAAGAGTCTTTTCGTGCCCAGCGCGCCCAGGCAGCGACCAGCGAGCCAGTGGGACGAAGTTACCGTGCGCTGAATTATAACTGAACGTGTCTAAGTAAAAATTCGACCTAGAAGCAAGAGCACCGAAGTGGGTGAAAATCCCGTCGTGCCCAGTGCGCCTAGGCAACGCCTAGTGAGCGCAGACGGCGGAGGCGTCTTTCTAAAACACAAATGACTTTCTGCAACAGATATCTTGGCTCTCGCATCAATAAAGAACGTAGCGAAATATGATACTTGGTGTGAATTACAGAATTTTGAAATTAATTTTTTTAAAATAAAAGAATTTTTAATAATTTTTTAACAACAATGAATAATTTTTTTAAAAAAAATATTATTATTTTATTAAATTTTCTGCTTTGGCGTTATAGCATTTTTTTTTATAAATAGGGTGCTGAATTAGAATTTGAAAATCACACCAGAATCAGAAGTTTCTCTCTCTATAATATCGAGCGTATTTTTGTGAGTATTTAAATACTTTGAGTGTTGCTATACAGTACAAATTTTCTTCAGTATTATATCCGATATTTCAGTCAGAAGTACTATTCTTTTGAGGTAAGGGATGCTATTTTTAAAAAAATAATGTTATTTCTTTCAATATCATAACACCGAAATATTGGTATGAATTTTATTGTAAAATTTTACCTTTTCATATTGGGATTACTATTCATGTATACGATACTATTCACGTATACGACACTATTCACGAATACGGTACTATTCACAAAAAAAATAAATTTTTTTTCTTTGTCCAAGTTGGCTATTATGGTTCCTATCTTTGATTGGATCCAAGTTTTGATTTTCATTCTTGAATTTTGCTTCATAATTGATTATTATGGAGTATTCTTGAACTTGGATAAATTAAATTACGAATCCCAAATTTTTGTCCTTTATCTCATTGGATTCGTTATTTATAGTATTTTTCATCATCCTCTGTCCTAAATGATGATATAACTAAATATCTTTGGCCTTTAGTGCAAAGATGAATGATTATTTGATGAATATCTTTGGCCTGTAGTGCAAAGATGAATGATTACCTGATGAATATCTTTGGCCCGTAGTGCAAAGATGAATATTTGATTTAAGATATATATTGATTGATGTTACAGGGATAAAATATTAATTATGGACTTTCAAATCATAGAAGATAATAGACATCATTTCCTACTTAACTCTTCTGATGCATTGTTACTTTCGCTGTAGTTGTTGATCTAAAACTTATTGTCCATAATATTTTATCTGATTTGTTGAAGACTAGTGATAAATTATTTTTCATTATCTTAGGCATAATGTTCTTTACTGGGTTAGTTGAGCTCACCTTTTTCATCTATTGTCCTCTTCAAGAAATGAGAATGTTGAATGGACTAGTCGGAAATCAGAGTGATGGACAGAATTAGAGCAGTAGTAGTCCTCATTATTTTTGTACAATAGTATAAAAATAATTGTAACTATTGAGGACTGAATTTGAGTGTTTATATTTCGTATTATATACAATTTGTATTAATACTCACAGCTTATATGGTCGTCCTGTTCACGACCTTTTGATATAAAAATTTGTATTTAAATTCTGTACCATGTGTTTGGCGACTCAGAATGAGTTGGATTGATTGGACATATTTTGGGGGCGTCACACTAGATGCGAAGGCGTCGGGGTGGGTAAGAATCTCTTCGTGCCCAGCGCGCCCAGGCAGCGACCAGCGAGCCAGTGGGACGAAGTTACCGTGCGCTGAATTATAACTGAACGTCTCTAAGTAAAAATTCGACCTAGAAGCAAGAGCACCGGAGTGGGTGAAAATCCCGTCGTGCCCAGTGCGCCTAGGCAACGCCTAGCGAGCGCGGACGGCGGAGGCGTCTTTCTAAAACACAAATGACTTTCTGCAACAGATATCTTGGCTCTCGCATCAATAAAGAACGTAGCGAAACATGATACTTGGTGTGTGTGACGCCCCCAGAATAGGTCCATTCAACCCAACTCATTCTGAGTCGCCAAATACATGGTACAGAATTCAAATACAAATTTTATATCATACGGTCGTGCAAAATACGACCACATAACTGTGAGTGTCAATACAAATATGTAGAAAATATTAAGATTCAAACTAAGTCCTCATTACAATTATTATCACACTATTTATCAGAAATAGTGAGGACTACTACTGCTCTAACTCGGACCATCACTCTGTCCCCCGACTAGTCCCTGCAACATTCTCATTTCCTGAAGAGGACAACAGATGAAAAGGGTGAGCTTAACTAGCTCAGTAAAGAATATTATGACTAAGATAATGAAAAATAAATTATCGTTATTCTTCAATAAATCAGATAAAATATAATGGACAACAAATCTTAGATCAATATTCGCAGCGGAAATAACAAATCATTAGAAGAGTTAAGCAGAGAATCAAGTCTACTATCTTCTATGATTTAAAAGTCCATCATCAATATTTTATCCCTGTAACATCAATCAATATACATCTCGAATCAAATATTCATCTTTACACTACAGGCCAAAGATATTCATTTGTATCATCTGTGGTCATATTCATCTCAACACCTGTCATCTTTGCACTACAGGCCAAAGATATTCATCAGGTAATCATTCATCTTTGCTCTACAGGCCAAAGATATTCATCAAGTAATCATTCATCTTTGCTCTACAGGCCAAAGATATTCATTTACATCACCTTTTAGGACTGAGAATGATGAAAAATATTTAAAAAAAACGAATCCAGTGAGATAAAAGACAAAGACTAAGGATTCGTATTTTAGTATATCCAATTCAAAAATACCTCGTAATAATCAATTATGGAGCAAAATTCAAGAATAGAGCTCAAAACTTGGATACAATCAAAGATAGTAACCTTAACAAGTAATTTGGACAAATAGAAGAAAATTTAATTTTTCCGTGAATAGTGCCGTATACGTGAATAGTAACTCCGACGAAAAAAGTAAGAATTTCAACATAAAATCCATGACAATATTTCTGTATAATGATATTGAAAAGAATAACATCATTTACGAAAGAAAATAACATCCCTTACCTCAAAAAGATAGTACCTCTGACTGGAATATCGGATATAATACCGAAGAAAATTTGCACTGAATAGCAACACTCAAAGTATTGAAATACTCACAAAAATACGCTCGATATTATAGAGAGAGAAAACTTCTGATTCTGGTGTGATTTTCAATTCTAACCTAAGCACCCTATTTATAGAAAAAGCTTAGGATGCCAAAGGAGACTAAAATAATAAAATATTATTATTTTTTCCAAAATTTCCGCCGCCTGACGGCTAAAAAAGTTTTCCAATAAAAGTGGGACCCGCCCATAAAAAAAAATTTTTTTTCCGAAATTTCAATAATTCATAATAAATAGCCCCTTCATCAGAAAAATACAAATTCTATGTCCTTCCACAGGAAATTTAATTCTCTACAACTTTGCAGAAGGAAGTTTTTTCAAATTCCAAACATAAATTATCCGAAATCCACAACCAGATGATTTCTCACACCAAAATATTTATAAACACTCATCAGCGCCAATTCCTTCTTTAATATCCACAAAATAAATATTTCCTTATCATATAAATCAATAATTAATTATTCACAAATAATATTATAGAATTACAATATTAACAACCAGGTCGTTCCCAGGAAAGAGGGGGCCTTCCGATAAGGACTTCTCCTTACTGGCGCGCAATTAAATAACCCCTCCTAGACAGAACTTTCTTAGACATTGTCAATAATGCTATCTAATAATATTATTCAAATAATATGAATTATTGAGTTGATAACGTGAAATACTGTGCAATGACAATTATTGAATCAATACTACAAAATATCAACTGTAGCCATTATTGAATCAATCATATAAAATGGCAACGTAACAATTATTGAATCAATAAAATATCAATATAACAATTATTGAGTCAATAATATAAAATATCAACGTAGCAATTATTGAGTCAATAATATAAAATATTGAACAGTAATTACTGTAACAATAATTGAGTAATGGCTCCTCACGTAAGACTCAATAATTTGAAATACTGTGCAATACCGTGTGCTACTATGCAACACCGCGTATCACTGTATTTTAACCACCGGGTATTTCAACAGTACTAACGGTAACAACTACGTCGTTATCTTGTAAAAAGTTATTTCTGTCGCTTTCTATATCCGACAGTTATTCCGTTGTAGGGGCCCACAAATAGCTGCGCCGTCGTACGAATATTCCCCGACAACAAGAATATTCCACGATCAAACGAATATTCCCCGACAACAAGAATATTTTATAACCACTTGCTCATTTTAAAAATGTTTGCACATTTCACCCATAACTTTCATAATTATCAAATCAACACCTTACTATTTCGAAATAATATAAAGAAAATTAAATCTTTATTCATAAAAGTTGGGGTCTTACAGTGTGAATTACAGAATTTCGAAATTAATTTTTTTAAAATAAAAGAATTTTTAATAATTTTTTAACAACAATGAATAATTTTTAAAAAAAAAATATTATTATTTTATTAAATTTTCTGCTTTGGCGTTATAGTATTTTGTTATAAATAGGGTGCTGAATTAGAATTTAAAAATCACACCAGAATCAGAAGTTTCTCTCTCTATAATATCGAGCGTATTTTTGTGAGTATTTAAATACTTTGAGTGTTGCTATACAGTATAAATTTTCTTCAGTATTATATCCGATATTTCAGTCAGAAGTACTATTCTTTTGAGGTAAGGGATGTTATATTTTTCGTAAATTATATTATTGCTTTCAATATCATTTCATTGAAATATTGATATAAATTTTATTATAAAATTTTTACCTTTTTCGTCGAGATTACTATTCACGTATATGACACTATTCACGAATACGATACTATTCACGAGTACTATTCACGAAGTATGATTTTTTTAATGAAAATTTCTACCGTTTCATGTCGAGATTACTATTTACGTATACGGCACTATTCACGTATACGACACTATTCATGAATACGGTACTATTCACAGAAAAATTAAAAAAAAAATTCTTTGTCCAAGTTGGCTATTATGGTTTCTATCTTTGATTGGATCCAAGTTTTGATCTTCATTCTTGAATTTTGCTCCACAATTGATTATTATGGAGTATTCTTGAACTTGGATAAACTAAATTATGAATCCCTAATTTTTGTTCTTTATCTTACTGAATTCGTTCTTTAAAATATTTTTCATCATCTTCAGTCTTAAATAGTGATACAAAAGAATATCTTTGGCCTGTAGTGCAAAGATGGATGATTACCTGATAAATATCTTTGGTCCGTAGTGCAAAAATGGATAGATGTTGAGATGAACATGACCAACCGGTGATACAAATGAATATCTTTGGCCGTAGTACAAAGATGAATATTTGGTTCAAGATATATATTGATTGATATTACAGCGATAAAATATTGATTATGAACTTTTAAATCATGGAAGATAGTAGACATTATTTTCTACTTAACTCTTCTCATGCATTGTTAATTTCGCTGCAGTTGTTGATCTAAAATTTGTTGTCTATAATATTTTATCTGGTTCGTTGAAGACTAACGATAAATTATTCTGCATTATCTTAGTTATAATATTCTGTACTGCGCCAGTTGAACTCACCCTTTTCATCTATTGTCTTCTTCAAAAAATGAGAATGTTGCAGGGACTAGTCGGGAAACAGAGTGATGGACAAAGTTAGAGCAGTAGTAGTCCTCACTATTTTTGTATAATAGTGTGAAAATAATTATAACTATTGAGGACTGAATTTGAAGTGTTTATATTTCAAATTATATACGATTTGTATTGACACTCATAGCTTGTATGGTCGTCCTGCTAACGACCTTTTGATATAAAAGTTTGTATTTGAATTCTGTACCATGTGTTTGGCGACTCAGAATGGGTTGGGTTGATTGGACCAATTCTGGGGGCGTCACATACCTAATGAAGTTTTACTTGCATGTCATTAGAAATTCATAATGTGATAGTAGTACAAGTGATCCTCAGACTTGAGATCATCATAGTATATTGTATATAAAGAATTATACTTTGACTTATTCCTTAAGACCCTTAGGGTATATCAAAGGGTATATTTGGGTGTAATAAGTTATATATGGAGATATGAATGATCAATAAAGTATCTACCGCTTCTAGTAAAAGAAGAGATATATCCTATGTGATTCAATAAATAACAACACAGGAATTTTTGGCAAAGGTGAAATGAAATTAGAAAAGAGTTTCTAATTTGCATTATTTGGAGTTGTGCATTTTGGAATCGAAATACATATAATTAAATAAAATAAGACTTGACAGTAATTCCATGTTTTATATTTAATTGAGACATTGTATGGTGGAAGGATTGAATTATACGATAACTATTAACTCAAAGGTTCTTTTATAATTAATGTTGAAATTGATTATCTGAAAAATCGTTGATCGCTAGGGACGCTCATCCCTATTGTAGAAAAATATTATTTATTTAAATAGATTATTAGTCTAATTTATTTATTTAAATAAGATTAGAATTGTTCTAATTGATTTATTCACAATCGGTTTAATATAGATAACCTAAAGGGTCACACCATAAAAGAAAGAATAATTATTTAAGAAAATAATGACATAATCATAATAATATATTAAGTGTAATTAATTTAATCTATGGTGATAGAATAAATTAAATAGCTTAATATTTATTATTTAATATTTTAAAAATATTAAATATAAATTAATAAGAGGAGTCTTATTAATATTATTACAATTATTGTTATTTTAATTTTTAAAGGAGTTTAGAAATTAATTTAATATTAGTACTATCATGTATTCTTAATAAGATTAGAAGATAAATTAATTAAAAGAGTTTAATTAATTATTCCAATGTGTTGACTAAATATCTATATAAGAGAAATATTATGTTAGATATCAGTTGATGAAATTTTAATTGTTGGAGAGTACTTATTTTCTATAGAGAATAGAAAAACTAGAGTTTAGTCAACTACTATTCTTCTTGAACAATTTCTCTTCTTTGGTGGATCACCTCTGGAGGCCAAACACTTGGGTGGCTAACGTTGATCAAAGGAATGAATCAATCCGGAGATTCAAGTAGATAACGAAGAACAAAGAATCGAACTCGTACATGTGAAAGCTTAGTTCTACAATAGTATAATTCTATAATTTTTTATTTATCTTTTTAAATTAATAATTTATATAAAAAATTATTCGAGTAATTGATTTATAAAAAATTTTAAATTCTAATTTTATCATTCTGCTATTTATATAATTTAAGTGCGCCATAATTTCATACAAACTTAACATATTAGACTATATACCACGTAAAATTTTACAAAAATAAAAAAATGGGGTTTTGATTTGTAATGAGAACGATGGTAGCCAGTAGCCACTCACTAATCTACGTCCACCCTTGTAAGGAGTTTGAGGGCATTATTGACTTATTTGTAGATTTAATATGATGATTTGACGTGGCATATACATATAAAATTATAAATACAAAGACTCTTCGTATAATAATGTACCTCAACTCTAAACAAAGAAAATACTAAGATTCTTCAAATAATTATGACACTTACTTTATTTTCAATTAGGATAAGTATATATACTAAAAAGTGTTGGACACAGATGGAATAAATAACTCATATTATCAACAATATTCTAAGGAAATGTGATAGAAAACTGATAAATTCACGATATAAAATAATATTTTTACAATAAAATTGTCGTTATAGATCATATAACGACGATAAGAAGCTTTAATTAACACACTCACATCACATATTCTAGACTTTCTAGTTAGCATTTTTGGTTGTGATCCTTCAATATTTCCAATTTTTATATCTACAATGAAGGTGATAAAATTATAAAAAAAAAAAATGTTAAATATTGTCTTAGGGTGATTATAACTAGGTTTTAATTTAATTTTTATGAACATAATTTTTTTTTGTTATCTATATTATAAAATATGAGTTTTTTAAATTAGAGTCATGCTACTATCACATAACGCTCACATACTGCTGGCAGTATGTGATTTGTTGTTGATATGACCCACTTAACTCAACAACTAATTATATACTGTCACCTCGCAATATGTGAACATTATGTTACTTGTTTTATGTGATAGTAGCATTATTTAAAAAATTATTCACACCATCCCTCATCTCATCTCATATTTTAATTCTTTTACAACTCAATATCCATTAAACATTATATATTTTTTTTCAATTCAAAATTTCCACATGAAAAGGCATGTGCCCCATTTACTAGTAAGACATTACTAGGGAGTGGAGTGCCTATATGATAGTCCTTATTTCAAAAAAAAAAAAGTCTCATTTTTTTTCTTCATAAAAAGAGTATTTTCTTATTAATCTTAATATCAAATGGCATATCTTCAAGTCATCAGGTTATTAGTGTTAAATTAACAAATGAAAAACGATTCACATATCAACTAATTTAATATCGAACGGGTAATCTTTTTTCTTGTATTAATATATAATTTATACATCAGTATTTAGTATTAATATAAATTTATCGTAATATATAACATTATTTTTCACAAATTGCTATCTTACTTAACACTGTGCCCTAAGGACACATGTTAAGTACACAGTTCAAGAAAATATTCTCTTGAATTGTGTATATATTTTCTTGAACTTGGTACTAAATATACAAATTAAAAAAATATGCACACAATTCAAAAAAATATTATCTTAAACTGTGTGTTTAACATGTGTACATATTAAAAGGATCCTAAAAATAAACATGAAACAAAATCAAAGTCCTAAATTTTACAACTTTGACTTTTTTTAATTCAAAGTAGTCAATGATACTAATACTTACCTAATTACTAGAACCTAATTACTAATAATGAAAGGTTAGAATGTAGACCACAAGAATTTTGACCTAAAATTGAACCAATTAAATGTTTTGCAGCACCTATTTTGGCATGTTTATGAGATGGTGACCTACCCCCGGGACCCCTCCCCTCTCCTCTACTAAAAAACTACCAAAAACAAACAATTAATACTCCCAAACCAAACCTGGAAAATGTCATACAATTCAATTGTTGAATACTCCTTTAGTCCTTTAATATAAGATGTTTTAGAAAAAATTTTTTATCCCTTAATATATGATATTTTAGAATTTCAAATAAATATTAATTATTTAATTTTTAATATTACTCCAAATATTAAATATAACTTTAGTTCTCTTATTATTTTTTATCCAATAAATAACCATCTCTTTTTTTAATACAAAGACAATATAAATATTTAATATTATGGTTAATACTATATATTATTTCTTTAATATTGTGTGTATCTCTAAAAAGTCTTATATTAAGGGACGGATGGAGTAATTATTGTACTACAAATCCATAGTTTTCATACACCCCTAGTGCATTTAATGTACCAAATCCAACGCTCCGAGATCCTGACACGTGGACCTACGTATTGCCTTCCACGCAAGCAAGGCCTAGTTCATTGTTAGGAACAAGCCTACATACATGTACACTGTACTGAACAGATAAAAACTGTTTCCGCCTTTATCTTTGGTTTCGGTTAAAACCCCCAGGTAACAAACAGAGATCTTTTCAGATAAAAATATACTACTAATAAAATATTTACCACGCCACGGCCGTTACTTTTTACGTTTCTGTTCCATTGGAAGGCGAATCGAATATTTTTACTGTTTCAGTCCCATTTTACGGTAATGTTTGTACTTAAAAATATCAATAAATAAAGTTATAAAACTAGTCATTTATTATATTAATATTTTTTATAAAAAATATCATCACTCATATTTATGCACTTTACTGTTAATAAAAAAATTATATATAAATTGGTAAAATATTATTTTTTAAATATGTTTATTTTAAATTTAACAATAAAAAAGTTTTTTTTTAACGTGCAACAAAAAAATATGATTCTTGTTGTGAATAAGTACGATAACATAATTATATTTAGTACTTCCATTTTTCAATATTGATAAAAAAAATTATTTTAATTTATTTATCGTTTATAACTTTTTAAGGAGAATTAATGATTTATTTTTTTACATTACTCCTAAATTCTCATTTTTAAGAATTTTTTTGTTTTCCCAATTTATCATAAAGCATAATAACCAAATTTACACAAATTTTAATGATTTAAATAACTTTCTTAATTCTTAAGTTATATTTGTGAAGTTAAACGACTATTATTATAAAATAAAAAAATATAATAAATTACAGCGAAATTCGTAATAAAAATTGAATTGACATGTTTTTATTGGAACATAAATCTTTTCTGCAAAAAAATAAAAATAAAAAAAATTATAAAACAAATAAATAAATAAATAGAAAAAGAGAGGAGGTGACACGTAAGATAAGAAGAAAGGGGGGACAGCGGTGGTGGCAAATAAGCGAAGGGAGGAAAGAGACGCTGGAACCTTCACAAATTTGGTTGAGTGAGAAAAAAAAGAGAAAAGAGGAGAGAGAATAAAACACAGGACACAATTCCATATACATATAGATATAAAATATAAATATTGCTATATATCTATCTATAGACATATAGATTCGGGATATATATACACCAGATCATTTGTCTCTGATACAGGAGGATTTCCATTGGAAATCGTGATTACTTTGCTTGTTTTTATCTGTTTATCGGATTCAATCGAAGAGCTGTGCAGATTGTGATCTAGATCTTATTTGTGGCTTTCAATATGGTTTGCTTTTACTATTTCTTTGAATTCAGTTTTCTTTATGTGCTTGTTTATGTATTGTCACATATTTTATGTAAATAATTATGATAAAGAAGGAAAGTTTTTTGTTTATTGATGATAATGTGAGATCTGACGGATTTTCTACTGGCATTGTAGATGTTTATTGAAGGTTTTATCTTGTATTTATTTGATGAATAGTTTCGGTCCGTTTGCATTCACGGATTTCATCGGTTACCTTTTGTTTTTGTTGATATATTTTGGTCTGTTTCAGTTGAATCCTTTATTGTTACGAAGATGATCAGCTTCAGCTGAAAATTGCAGAGTTTGATTAATTGTGAAGTTTTGTGTCTTTTGGTTGAGGTAAATATGTTAAAGCAGGGGTATGTGATGTAATTTTGGGACAATAATCAAGAGCATTTCTGATTGTATGCTGTTTGGATGGTTCAGGAGCTTCAGATCTGTCTTCTTCATTTCTTCACTATTTGCAAATGTTGCCCTCCATTTGTTTGTTGATTTATGGGACTTTTTAAAGTTGTTTTGTCTTTTCTCTGAAAAGTTTGAGTTTTTTTTCTTTGGAATTTGCTAGATAACTGTTTGGGAAGATGAAAGAAAAATGTGTTTTGGTACTCTTTTTCTGTCATAGAAAGAAGTTTTTACTTCTGTGCTATCAAACAGTAACGGTCACATCTCAAAATAGTTGCCACTTTGACCCAGAATTCTTATTTCGATGGACATAACCAAACAACAAAGAAGAAATATGTTGCCTGCTTCCATTTATACATTATGTTATTTATCTTTTGAATAAAGGGTTCTCTTTTTGGTCACTAGTTTGATGTTTTTTGTCAATCTTCTGGTTGTGGTCATGCAGAGCAACATGGATTTTGATGGATTTTCTGCAAACTAATTTTTTTTTTGTTCTGGAGCTTGGGGGTAGTCTCTTTCTTTAGAACCTGACTAAAAATGTCAGGTAAGCTTGCATGTGGTATAGCTCAATTCATCAATTGTTGGTCTTCTAACAGTATATCTAGTATAATGGAAATAAAGCTGAACTTTTTCCTAAATCAATATGTCATTTGTTAGGCCTAGAACAAATAGAGGCTTCTGATGAATTACGTGAAAGGAGATCAGATTTTGAGAACTCTGAAGATGAGAGACGGAGATCTAAAATTGGAAATCTGAAGAAGAAGGCGTTGAATGCTTCAAACAAGCTCACACATTCTCTCAAAAAGAGGGGAAAGAGAAAAATAGATTATAGGGTTCCTGCAGTTTCTATAGAGGATGTACGTGATGCAAAAGAGGAAAGTGCTGTCCATGAATTCCGTCAAAAACTCCTCGACAAGGATTTATTACAAGCTAGACATGATGATTATCATACTTTGCTGAGGTTTGTAAACTTTTTTTAGATAGTGTTCTTTTGGTTGTGTTGACATAATAATATGAAATGTGGTGAGTTATCTTTTTGCTAATCACATATGTTGGGCAAGCACATTTGGCGTCTTTGAGGTTTCCTCTAAATAACAGCACCATTATAACTTACATTTTAACGGTTTTGAAACCTTCATATATGGGACCGATTTCTATATGGAAATGATTCCAAAATGATAACAAGACATTGGCTATGCTCATGTTTTATGGATAACTGAAAGCCCTGATGTAAATTAGATTTAAGGCAAAAATGTATTAAGAAGAAAATAGTATTTTAATATGTCCGTTAATGGAAGAACTTACTCAATTTTCTGGTGAAACCGGTGTGGCATCTGGATGTGAGCTATTTTATTCTATGATTTCTCAGCCATTGTCCCAGATTTAGTAATTTGTTTCATATTTTTTCATGCAGATTCTTGAAAGCTAGAGATTTTAACTATGAGAAAACAATCCAGATGTGGGAAGAAATGCTTAATTGGAGGAATGAGTATGGAACAGACACCATACTGGAGGTAATCACAAAACACATCCCATTGACCTTATAAATCGCTAGTCACTGTACTTCATATTCTAGGCGAAAGAAGAAGCCCTCTCTTGCGGATACCAAAAAGTCTTTGTAACCTCCCTCCCAAAGTGAGTTTGACAATAACAGCATTGTTTAGATGGCACTGGTATAAATATTGGTATTATTATCTTGGGACACTATATTTGTTGTAACTGAGATTTATTAGTGCTGTTATGATCAGAAGGCATTTGCGGTAAGTACATTATGATTTTTGTTGTCTTATGCTCATAACATTGAACAATCATTTTTCAGGACTTTGAATTTGAAGAACTAGAAGAAGTCTTACAGTGGTACCCTCAAGGGTACCATGGGGTTGATAGGGAAGGAAGACCTGTTTACATCGAAAGGCTTGGAAAAGCACACCCAAGCAGGCTTATGCGCATCACCACAATGGATCGCTACTTAAGATACCATGTCCAAGAATTTGAGAAAGCAATTCATGAGAAGTTCCCTGCTTGTTCAATTGCAGCAAAGAGGCAAATATGTTCAACAACTACAATATTGGACGTACAAGGCTTGGTATGTTGACCCTATCATTCGACACCCTTTCTGAGTCAACTAACATCTATTACCGCAACATTTTTGGTTATTCAACAGCATATCTTTCCCAATCAAATATTTTTATTTACTTGTCTTTTAAGAGTGAAATTACTTGTGATTAATCTGGTATCACAACATTTGTCTTACATACTACTATATACCATGGTGAAGTGTGGCTTTACTCTGAAACTATAGTTGTGACTATTGAGAGATTTCTCTTCTTGATCCATGACTGCTTATTGCAATTTCATCTGTGTAAAACGTTAAAATAATTGTAGTTTACATCACGATGTGTAGGGTGTTAAGAATCTAACGCCAACAGCGGCAAGTCTCGTGTCAGCCATGGCAAAAATTGACAGTAACTACTACCCGGAGGTGCTTCTGTGAACTCTTTAGTGAATATCTCTTTCAGTAAACACTGTTGTCTTTGCCTAAATTTGTTTTACATTATTATCTACAGACTCTACATCGAATGTTTGTTGTCAATGCTGGTTCTGCCTTCAAGAAGGTGCTTTGGCCTGCTGCTATGAAATTTCTAGAGGCAAAGACAATTGCAAAAATACAGGTAAAAGAAGTGTGTTTAGCATCTATATGCTAATTTGTCAATTATCTTCAACTAACTGACCTTATTTCTTAATCTATTTTGTCAGGTTCTTGAACCTAAATCTTTAGGCAAACTACTTGAATATGTTGACTCAAGGTTGGTAATTTTGTCTTGAAACGTCCTTTTTGGTTCAGCGTTAAGCTCAACTTAGTCTTGATTTAATTTCCTTCAGTCAATTGCCCGACTTCTTGGGTGGCTCATGCACATGTCCTGCTGAAGGAGGATGTCTTAAGTCTAATATGGGTCCATGGAATGATCCTCAAATAATGAAGGTAAATTCTTTCGATAGAAATGTTGTTTATAATTTATCTACCTGAAACAGGATATGCTTGAAATTTGATTTTTAGCGAGGTGGTTCTGACTGTAGTCGTTTTCTCCAATTTTTAGCTTGTATATAATGCAGAAACGACATTTGTGAGGCAAATCACCAGAGTCTCAAGTGACCCACAAAAAACCGACTCTTATATTGAGATACGCACGCTAAAGGTAAGTTACAATCTTTTATATGTATTATGTGTTACTAATAATTGTGTTCAGTATATGAGATGATATACTTTTATGTTATCAGGGTAGAAATTGTAATACGTCAACAGTAGAATCAGGATCTGATATCGATGATTCATGTTCTCTAACTAGACGAAGTAGTTCTAGGATTTCAAGATTGGAACCTCTTCATGAAGAAGTGAGTTTTGGTATCTATGATTAACAATATCAAATTTTTTGGTGTCAAATTTTATCTTTTTGAGTCTAATATGCTCGATGAATGGGCACAAGAATAAAGCCTATTTGTTGTATGTTATAATCATCACCATTGTTTGTGTGTAATGTGACATGAATTAATGATTTTTTGCAGGCCAGGGCAACGGATTCAACTGTCTACTACAGTTGTGATGATCATTTTAGTCAGGTTGATAATGATAATGACATCGACCAAGTAATGGACAGTTCTCAGGATCTATCTTGTCAAACCAATGAGGTGGGGAGTTCATTTAATGAGGCAGCATCAAACAGAGAAGGTATTGTTTACACTTTTTATGTGGTTATTATCCAAGTTCTTCAATTCCGAATGCACTTCTTCTGGTCAGAACTCAGAATTCGCCCTATATAAGCGGTGGGTGAAGTTGGAAGTCTCGTCTGGTTTGACTTCTGAAATCACTCTTGTCAATTAAAAAGACCATTTTTACTTGTTTTCTCATTTTGATTTCTGCTTAGATAAGGTCAAAAAACCATTTTGGTGAAACACTTTGAATTGAAACACACAATGTTTATGCTATTAAGTGATGGTCAAGTATATATTGTTATTTCATAAAAGTTCTTGTAAATTTTCGTTAGGAGAAAAGTATTTCAAATTGCCAAGCAATCACATGAGAATATTTAATCTAATATTTTTAAAAATATTTACCAAAAAACAAATATATATATATATATATATATATTTATATTTACAGGTGTTAAAACTGATTTGCAGTTGCAGGAACTTTGGTTATCCAGTGGTTGGCCACTATTCAGGAAAAAGTTGTGAAGAGAAGTTTCCGGTGTGTGGCAAGAACACTAATATATTTTGTGGTCAAACTGTTTGCAATTGTTCGTAGTTTACCCTTCGAATCTTGGAGAAGAAGGAACAATGTGTATCCAGCTAACGTTATTGAAGACAAGCCCGACATACATCTACCTCATCGTGCTGAAGCTGTCACCGAAGAAGATCGAGTCCTTCCATGTGTGGAGCGTCTTCAGAAGGTAGAAAAAGTCCTTGAAGAACTTAAGAACAAACCGGCTGAAATTCCAAAAGAAAAGGATCAAATGCTTCTGCATTCTTTAGACAGGATCAAGTCTGTTGAGTTTGACCTCGAGAAAACAAAGAGAGTAAGCCTCACACGTTTTGGTGGAGATCTTTGAATACTGAAAGCTTTACTGTGTTGACTTGTCATTCTTTTTGTTATAGGTACTACATGCCACTGTGCTGAAGCAAGTTGAAATTGCAAAGCTAATGGAGAATCTTCAGGACTCCAAATTTCGTGTAAGTTGCTTTACTCTTTCACAAAAGCTTGTTAAGTTTTGATCATTTAGTCAGGCTTATTTTTTATGATGGTTACTACTGGTTGGTTGCAAGTTATAAAAGTGAACTTTCAGTCAAACTTTGCACTCATCATTCTTGCATTTCAACCCAATCTTTATTACTTGTGCTCTTCATTCCTCCAGTTCTGTTAATCAACCATCAACATTGATCCCCCTTACGTTTTCTGTTGCAGCATCGAAGGTTGTGGTGTTGAAATTTGAACAGTTGAAACGACGTGGAACAAGCTTCAAATACTAATACTCGGCATCCAGAGGTGAATTTAACAAATTTTAACTTCGTAGGCTCAAGATTTGTGGTAGTACATAGAGGGAACAACTATACCAGAAGAGCAGATTTGCTATTTTACCACTATCTTTTTATTATTTATGTTTCATAGAGTAAAATGAATGAACCTACAGTTATAGCTCCGAGAGTTGTTCCCCTACTCAAATTTGAGAGATGTAGAGAAAGAAAAGCTTAATGCATAGTTATATAGTGCGGCAACTTTTGTGTCTTATCTAGCGGTTCCAACAAGTGCACCAGTATTCACATTGTATACAAACTGATGCCGTGATACCAACTGTACGTTCTAGTAAGTGTCTCAAACAATTTATATGTTGCCGAGGGATCTACAGGACTGTTGGACCGTTAAGCTGGTCCTCGATAGACATTATAAATTTTCACGGTGAAATAAATGAATACAGAATTGCATTATAGTCGTCGAGTTGTTGCTCAAGGCCCTATATTAATAGGAAACTGATATTTCCACATGAAAAATGTCGCTATAGATGTATAGCGAAGGTTTTTACTGTCGCTATAGGATCTATAGTTACGATTTTTATGTAGAAACATCAAAAAGTCTTGTGGAAATATCAGTTTCCTAATAATAGAAGAAACTCTTCTAAATATATAGTGGAACATGTGTTTTGCATTTTTCTAGCTAATGTGCAGGTTTATATTCTGGAAATATGAATGGTATGAGTTGTATACCATTACTTAGACCATAATGGAGTGAGACACTTGAATATTATTGTTGGTCTGAGTTGTACGTTTTGTAAACCTACATAAAAGAAGCTTTGAGTGACTGCAATGTTATAGTAATCTTGTATCAGAGTCAATGTTAGGGACTGTTTGATAAAAATTGAATGAATTTAAATTTGAATGAAATTTTTTTGATAATTGATACGTTTGAAATATTTGAATAACAGTCTTTTATTATTTTATCCTCTAAACTATGTTGAACAAGTATATGTGGTTGTCTTGACATATTTAAAAAAATTAAATACAATATTCATTGTACAATAGATAAAAATAAATAATTTAAATAACTTATCAAACACAGAATTGAATAATTCAAATAATTTTAACCCAAGTTTCATACAAACTAAACTAATATCTAACAGACTCCAATAGACACATAGCAACTCATTGATTGAAACCAAAAACATAACTTAAAACTTAAAAGTGAACTATAAGATCAAGACGTAACAACAATCAAACATCGAAAATAGAGTTCAACAATGAAACATATTAGCAGATGTCAATGTATTGGACAACGAAGTAGCCATGGCTCCATCAAAGTATTCGGAATTTCAGGAAGAAATATAGATCAAATTAGGGCTTATTGTTTATTCTAACCATAGCAATTTGAAAGATGAGGGTTACCTGTCAGAGAAGCTATGGAGCGGCGATGAAGAGAATCGATGGAGATGGAGATGC
Source organism: Panax stipuleanatus (assembly GCA_020205555.1). NCBI lineage: Eukaryota > Viridiplantae > Streptophyta > Magnoliopsida > Apiales > Araliaceae > Panax > Panax stipuleanatus. The sequence goes on along the minus strand of CM035122.1, from coordinate 7,958,572 downwards.
AAACGAGAGTGACGATGGAGATGGAGATGAAGACGAGAGCGGCGATGTAAAGAAGAGATGGAACGACAATGCACAGAAGAAATGACTATTTGGGTAAAAAAGTTTCTCAGACCTATTCAGCTGATTCAACCAATTTTTTTAAAAAGAATCATTCAGTGTTATTCAGTCCCCTTCCGATTTTAAAACTCCAAAACAAACACTTTTAATGACTGATTCGCTCAGATTGTGGGTCATTCAGACTCATTCAACAGAAAACAAACAACCTCTTAGTACTAATAGTAATATTTTAAGGATAACAAAAACTACATAATTAAGATTTGATATTAAAGGATGTCAAATGCAATTCCTTTATTTCATTTATTATATTGTTTATGAAACTATGTTTCTTGCTTGCTTTCCGGTTCTAATTTTAAAAGAAGTGGAAAAGTAAAATGAAGTAAATAAAATGAAAATGCTCTTGTTAGAGTTGGAGAATATATAAATTTGGACTGATATACCACCGATTAATTACTTGGGACGCTAATGTATGTATGATTGTGCAATAATTGAATTGCCATATGACTTGTATAAATGTATTCACTCCTCAAGTTTAATAAAATTTTCTCATTATATTCTTTCATTTAGTTGTTCTTGTTTTCCTTTTTTATGAAATTTCTTTACTCTTTTTGGGGTTTTATTTCTCCTAATTTGGATTTTTTTCAATCTACGAAGTATTCTTCTCCTAGTTTGAGATTTTCTCATGCTACAGAGCTTATTTTCAAATTTATGATCTTTTTATGGAGGAGTTTTGATTTGCGTTAGTCGCTAAAGATAAATCTCTTTAAATTTGGATGTGAGGTTTTCACGATAACTTTTTTTCTTTTTTCGTTATTCGTGTTAAAAAACTGCTAAGTTCTATTTTTTAGTATATTTTTTTAATAATTTATATGTTCTTGAATTTTGAATTTCAATTTGAGAAGTATCATCTCGACCATAATGTTTTGTAATTTGATTCATTTGTCAATGAGAATTATTTACTGTTCTTATTTTAAGACTTCGTAAAAAAAGCTGTTTTTCTTTAATTCGTTTTATAACTAAAGATATTTTTTATTTATTTTAGAACTATAAAGTGATATGACATAATTAATATGATATTATTTTTTATTATCACTTTTAGCATCACAGCACCACTACTAAATTCTTTAATAATAATACTAAGAATACATCTGATCGGAACCTAAAATTATGTTTAAAAATTTTCATTTTACAATTGTTAGTAATCTGAAAATGAAAACTATCTATATATTAACTTATCTCAAATTGTTGTCAAGGCTAGTACAAGTACTATATCTTTAAGACAATTATGCCCTCCGTATTGGTGCTTAGAGTTGATAACACTTGTCTCCCAGGATACAATGACACCGTATACTATAGTAGCACTCCAAATAGTATACTAAACGAACCAAAATAATGCTCAGAACTCTCTCTCAAAAATAACTATGAAAATAATTACTAGAAAACTAAACTGATAATGCTAGAATGCTTGGAATGAATAAAATTTGAAGGCTGCCCCCTCCTATCTATTTATAGGATGGGTTGGTGACCCTTCGGATGGGCACTTAGCCCTTGAAAAGGCATGGGATACCTCTGAAAAGGTATAAATGGTATTATTTGGTCAAAATTACGTACTTTTGATCCTTTGCAGAATGGGCGCGTCTATTCAGACTTATAAAACGACGTAGTTTTAGCCTTAGCGGAAATAAAACTACGCAGTTTTAGGCTTATTAGAAAAGGCGCTATAAAACGACGTAGTTTTGGGACGTCCGTTCAGACTGATACCCTTCTAGTAGATACCACTTTTCAAAACGACACAGTTTTGATAATAATAATAAATAACATATATCAAAACGACACAGTTTTGATAATCGAACTAAAATAAAATTTAAAATAAATTTTAATTAAAATTTTTTGTCTAAAAAGATATATACAAGGACCCAGACCCACGAGCCTCGAGCCAGAGCCAGGCCGGTCGGTCGGCAGCGACGCGCGCGTGTGGGTTCCAACTAAATCTTGGCTAGGTCCTCTCCCTTCCACAAAAGTGGGGTGCCCCTTGGGGCCCAAACCCAAGAGCAATTTTCTTGTATATAAACATATTAAATGTTTAGTTCATAACCAATGTGGGACTTGCCTTTTTTCCACATGTATTTATTATCTTTTATCATTTTCAAGTGTGATCTTTGGGAGTTAATATCTCATTCATTACTCCATGAATTTGAGATTCTAAATACTTAATTTAATCTACTCATAGAGTAGAACACATTAATATATGGAATCATTAAAAATAATTAATGACTACCATATTAAATTAGGCTCAAATTCTAACAATCCCCCATATGAATGATATTGACTGTCAGCCTTATATATATGCAAATGTTATGCAGACTCTGAGAGAGAGACAGAATTAGAAATCATCTGTATCGAGAGAGGTAGCTTGTGGCTTTGAACCTTCCCTTGTGAAAGACTATCGGATTTACTTATTGTCCAGTGAACGTGATGTCTTGAACTGTCTAATCGTTTGTGTAAATCGAGACAATAGTAATTCACACAGAATCTTTCCAGACATTATTTGGTTCTCATGATTTTGTTCATTTTGGCCCCGAACAATCCCGAATTTATGAGTGTTTTAAAGAAGTATAGCCTTATTCTTCTCATAGAATTGGCCCAGTTCACACTCACATCGGTGATTCTTAATAAGAGTATCCTGCTATACTCCACTTATTTATCAAGATTTAAGAATCATTAAAAGCATAGCTTGTCCTGTAACCGCTGCAGGTATCACTATCTCGTATCATAGGAATGAGCAGAAGAAATTAATTTCTTCATAGTGATTTGGTTGAATCGTTCATAATTTAGGTGTCCATTTGAACCTAGATCTTGGGATCTCCAGTCAACTAGGTTGGGTTTCCATCATGACGATCCTTGTTTATAGGCTTTAACCCTATTCCTTCGAAGTTATTTTTACTTGCTCTCTAGTCAAACCTTTAGTCAACGGATCTGCTATATTTTCTTTCGACTTTATGTACTCAATATTTATAATGCCGTTAGAGAGCAATTATTTTATGGTATTGTGTCTACGACGAATATGTCTAGATTTACCATTATACATGTGACTCTGTGCCCTTCCAATTGCTGATTGACTATCACAATGGATACAAATAGGCGGCACAGGTTTAGGCCACATAGGAATATCTTCTAAAAAGTGACGAAACCATTCAATTTCTTCTCCAGCCTTATCTAATGCAATAAACTCAGATTCCATCGTTGATCGAGTAATGCATGTTTGTTTAGAAGATTTCCATGATACTGCTCCTCCACCTAGTGTAAACACAAAACCACTTGTGGATTTAGAGTCTTTTGTATCCGATATCCAATTCGAAACACAGTATCCTTCAAGTACTGCTGGATATCTTGAGTAGTGCAATCCAAAGTTCTGAGTGTATTTTAAATACCTTAAAACTCTTATAATCGCTGTCCAGTGATTTTGTCCTAGATTACTTTGACAGCTTGTTCTATGTCAGGACGTGTACAATTGATCAAGTACATTAGGCTTCCAATTATTTGTGCATACTCAGATTATGATATGCTCTGTCTTTTATTTTTAGACAAGTGTAGATTTATATCTACTGGTGGTCCCACAGGATTGCAATCATATTAATTGAATTTTCTGAGTATTTTCTCAATATAGTGTGATTGGGATAATACTAATCCATTCGATGTTTTAAAAATTTTAATTCCTAATATTACATCGGCAACACCCATGTCTTTCATGTCAAATGTATTATTTAATATTCTTTTAGTAGTTTTAATGATTTCATTATTACTACCCATAATGAGCATATCATCACATAAAGACAAATAATAACATACCTTTTTTTAGTGTTCTTGACATACAAACATTTGTCACACTCATTTATTTTGAAACCATTTGACAACATTGCATTGTCAAATTTTTCATGCCATTGTTTAGGTGCTTGTTTTAATCCATAAAGAGACTTCACAAGCCGAAAAAACTTTCTTTTCTTGTCCTGAAATAATAAATCCTTCTGGTTGTTCCATGTAGATTTTTTCTTCTAAATCTCCATTCAAGAAAGCTGTTTTTACATCCATTTTATGTATCTCTAAATTATATATAGTTGCAATGGCTATTAACAACCTAATTGAGGATATTCTTGTCACCGGAGAATAAGTATCAAAATAATTCAAACCCTCCTTTTGCCTGTATCATTTGATTACAATTCTTGCTTTATATTTGTCAATAGATCCATCTACTTTCATTTTCTTCTTGAATATACACTTATATCCAAGAGGTTTAGAGCTTGGTGGGAGATCTACTAATTCCCACGTATGATTGTGTAGAATGGATTGTACTTCACTATTTATAGCCTCTTTCCAATATGGAGCTTCAGGACTCGATACTGCTTCTTTATAAGTTTGAGGCTCATTTTCTAACAAATAAGTTAGAAAATTCAGACCATAAGATTTTAATGTTCTAGCACGTTTACTACGTCTAGGTTCATCAATATCTTCTAATCCATGATCACTGTCAATAACAGCGTCATAAGTTCTTTTGTTTGAACTTGTTTCTTGTTCGTTAGAACTTGACTCTTGTTCCTTTTTATTAGGAAATACTATTTCAAAGAATTCAACATCTTTTGACTCAATAATACTATTTTTATGTATATTATTTATTTTTGATTTATTAACCAAAAATCTATATGCACTGCTATTATTAGCATAACATATGAATATATAATCTATTATTTTAGGTTCTATTTTCACCTTTTTGGGTGGAGGAACCATCACTTTTGCTAAACACCCCCACACTTTTAAGTTTTTATAAGACGGCTTACGTCCTTTTCATAATTCATAGGGTGAAGCATTAGACTTTTTTTGAGGTATTCGGTTGAGAATATAATTTACTGAAAGAATTGCTTCCCCCCACAAATTCTGAGGTAGCCCAGAACTTAATAATAATGCATTCATCATTTCTTTCAAAGTTCTATTCTTTCTTTTTGCAATACCATTTTGTTGTGGAGAATAAGGTGCAGTTGTTTGGTGTATTATACCATGTTGTGAACAAATTTTAAAAAAAGAAAATTCATATTCTCCTCCTCTATCACTTCTAACCATCTTAATCTTTTTATCAAGTTCGTTCTCAATCTCATTTTTGTTATGTATAAACATTTCCAAAGCCTCATCTTTACTTCTCAATAAATAAACATAACAATATCTTGTACAATCATCTATAAAAGTAATAAAGTATTTCTTTCATTCTCTTGTTTGTATATACTTTAAATCATAAATATCAGTATGTATCAATTCAAGAGGTTCAATACTTCTTTCAATTGATTTAAAAGAAGATTTTCGAAATTTTGCCTCAACGCAAATTTCACATTTATGATTAGAGTTAATCTCATATTTTGGCAAACATTCCATATTAATTAATCTACGAATAGTATTATAATTAACATGTCCTAATCTACTATGCCATAAATTAGATGACTCAATCATATAAGCAGAAGATGTAATTTTATTAATATTGGAAGGTACAATAGTCATTACATTCATCTTGAAGAGCCCATTGCTCATATAACTCTTTCCCACATACATCACATTTTTAGTTAGGACAAACTTGTCTGATACAAAAATTAATTTAAATCCCTTTTGACTAAGAAGGGATCCTGACACTAAATTCTTCTTAATATCAGGCACATGGAGCACGTTGTTGAGGGTGAGTTCCTTGCCAGGTGTCATCTTCAGAACCACCTTGCCTTGTCCAGCAACCTTGGATGATGAAGAGTTCCTCATGTATAATTGTTCTCCATTCTCAATTTCTTGATATGTGGAGAACATCTTTTTGTCAGAACACACATGGCGGGTTGCTCCAGTATCTACCCACCATTTTCTTGGATTCTCAACCATGTTTACTTCTGAAACAACCGCTGAGAGGTTCATTTCAGAAATATCTTGAAGAAGTCCATCCACTTCCGCTACATTGGCTTGAGCAGACTTCTTGTTCTGGTTTTTGCGTTTTCTGCAATCTTTGCCCTATGTCTGGGCTTGTCACAAATGAAACATTTGCCTTGGAACTTTTTATTTCCTCCCAGTTGAGGTTCATTGTCGGAGAACTTTCTCTTTTTAGACTTCGGATCTTGTTCCACCATGTTCGCTTTATATTCCACAAAGGTCCTTCCTGTTTTCATCTAAGAAGCACGGTTGTCCTCTTCTATCCTTAATCTTACGATTAAGTCATCAAGTTTCATCTCTTTGCGTTTATGCTTGAGATAATTCTTAAAATCTTTCCACATTGGTGGTAATTTTTCAATAATAGCGCAACTTGAAAAGATTCACTTAAGGACATACCTTCTGCATATATTTCATGCAGGATTACCTGCAGTTCTTGAACTTGGTTGATGACAGCCTTAGAATCCACCATCTTATAGTCCAAAAACCTGCCAACTACGAACTTCTTCGTTCCAGCATCTTCAGTTTTATATTTCTTATCCAAGGAATCCCATAATTCTCTTGTAGTTTTGAGAGAACTGTACACATTGTATAATGTGTTGTCCAATCCATTAAGGATGTAATTCCGACATAGAAAGTCTACATGTTTCCATGCATCAACCACTTGCATATCCGTTTCATCTTTCTTGAGCACAGGGGGATCTTCACAAAGAAACTTTGCCAAGTTCAAAGTAGTAAGATAGAACAACATCTTTTGTTGCCATCTTTTAAACTTTGTTCCATTGAATTTTTCTGGTTTTTCACCATGGCTCACAGGAACATTTGGAATAGAAGGTGTAGAAGAAGAAGAATCGATCATAGATAGAGTATCGGTAGCTATATCTCAAATATATATATAAATAAAATAATTGTCTTAAGATTGTTAGTAATCTGAAAATGAAAACTATATATATATATTAACTTATCTCAAACTGTTGTCAAGGCTAGTACAAGTACTATGTCCTTAAGACAATTATGCTCTCCGTATTGGTGCTCAGAGTTGATAGTACTTGTCTCCCAAGATACAATGACACCGTATACTATAGTAGCACTCCAAATAGTATACACAACGAACCAAAATAATGCTCAGAACTCTCTCTCAAAAATAACTATGAAAATAATTACTAGAAAACTAAACTGATAATGCTAGAATGCTTGGAATGAATGAAATTTGAAGGCTGCCCCCTCCTATCTATTTATAGGACGGGTTGGTGACCCTTCGGATGAGCACTTAGCCCTTAAAAAGGCATGGGATACCTCTAAAAAGGTATAAATGGTATCATTTGGTCAAAACTACGTAGTTTTGATCCTTTACAGAATGGGCGCATCTATTCAGACTTACAAAACGACGTAGTTTTAGCCTTAGCGGAAACAAAACTACACAGTTTTAGGCTTATTATAAAAGGTGCTATAAAACGACGTAGTTTTGGGACGTCCGTTCAGACTGATACCCTTCCAGCAGATACCGCTTCTCAAAACGACACAGTTTTGATAATAATAATAAATAACATTTATCAAAACGACACAATTTTGATAATCGAACTAAAATAAAATTTAATTAAAAATTTTAAATAAATTTTGTCTAAAAAAATATATACAAGGACCCAGACCCACGAACCACGTGCCAGAGCCAGGCCAGGCCGGTCGGTTGGCGGCGGCGACGCGCGTGTGGGTTCGAACCAAGCCTTGGCTAAGTTTTCTCCCTTCCACAAAAATGGGGTGCCCCTTGGGGCCTAAACCCAAGAGCAATTTCTTTGTATATAAATATATTAAATGTTTAGTTCATAACCAATGTGGGACTTACCTTTTTGCCACATGTATTTATTATCTTTTATCATTTTCAAGTGTGATCTTAGGGAGTTAATATCTCATTCATTACTCTATGGATTTGAGCTTCCAAATACTTAATTTAATCTACTCATAGAGTAGAACACATTAATATATGGAATCATTAAAAATAATTAATGACTCCCATATTAAATTAGGCTCAAATTCTAACAACAATCTCAAAAATTTTGAAATGGATAAATAAAAAAATTAGAGATATACATTTAACTTAATTTTTTTAGTTGTTAAAACTGGTAGATGTCCTTCAAGCTAAAGCATTAATTGAGAACTGAGAACGTGAATTGATATTTTTATAAGTGAAATTTTAGTTCCACAAGAGAATGAACCCTATTCGTTTATATCATATAAGAAAATAATTATAAAATTAATTATTTACTTGTAAAAATATCAATTTCCTAAATTAATACTCTATACCCAAGTTTGAACTGAAACCATCTTTATAATGGTGTTGGCTTTTAATAAAATATATACTCTCCCCTATTCCAATATATTTCATTTTTACATTTTAAAGCGAATGAAATCGTTTTAAATTGTTTTCAAATTTAAAGTTGATTTTAACGAATTTTAATCAATAAAAAATGAATATTGTATATAGCATTTATTATCAGACTCATTCCAAAATGTAGGTCAGTCATTTCCCACAAACTCGTTAAGACTACTCCCCATGGCATCATCAATGATAACAAAATTCTCCGCCCCATCATAAACTTCTGACAAATCATTCGGGGATTTAACATATCAACTTCCGTGACATCTCAATATCTACTCTCGTAATAAAGAATCTGAGTGCCTACGGTATGTTAAGATCTGTCACAGTATCGACCGCCTCTCTAAATCTCTTTACATACTAGTTCAGACTTTTATTGGACTGTTGTTTAATTTGTATAAAGGAGGCTGTCAACTTCCCCTTTTTTCTGTTAATACCAAACTGATTATGGAATTTGTCACAAAACTCATGCCAAGACCCGATAGAGTTGGGTGGCAGCGACGTTATCCACAACTGGACCCTTTTATTTAGTGTGGTGACAAACATCTGACACTGAGCAACATCTGAAGGCTCATAGTAACGCATGAGACGTTCATACATGTGGGTATGGTCATAGGGGTCGCTCGTGCCATCATGTGTCTCTAAAGGGCATCTTTTTAGTCAGATTGGTCCAACCCCAATCAATCCCTGGTGTAAAGGGTGACTTCAGGTCGATCGATAATTGGTTTGTCTGAGCTGTAGCCAATATCTTCTACTACAACTCCGTGAACTTCTACATTAAAGAATCGGGTATCCCCTTCGAGAGAGTTCGTCTGCGATGATCCCATAAATAATCCGACAAAACAACCCGGTGACGCCGCTCAGATCATATTCGTCCTTCATCTGATTCCCGAGAGTATGGTTTGTGCCCATTCTTTCTTTTCGGCGAGTCTTCTGATTGGTGGGTTCTGAACCGACTCTGCGGTGTTGACTCCCGATACCCATGCTGAGTCAAGAAAACCTCTCCCTCTAACTTCGTCAACTACGTATCTAACTTTTCCTGTTAGATGCGTAAAGTCTCCAAAGCCTCCTTTACTTGTCTGATTTTGCGTAACTGAATCAACTCCCGCCTGTTATGCCCTTCGTGCCCCCAATCCCGATCCTGGTGAGTATGAGTTCAGAACTGATTGTCTACCCCGCATTTATGAGGATCGTGGGCCTTCTGGCTTGTCGAGAATAGTTGTCGTCGAATCGGGGCGAACTAAGCTTTTGCTATGACCGATTTGGGGTTATTGGGAACGAGTCTGTCTTTGACCGACTTGCAAACCTGATGCGTTGTCGGGTTGACCGAGGACCTCTCCTGGTCAGGAACTAGCTTTTTCTTACTTGCCATTCGTTTAATATGAAAGTAACTTGGTGGTTTTAAAAATAGCACTAGAATAAGACCCTCATTCTAGCGCTAATATTAACGCCGAATTCTGACCGCTCGCCAAATCATCAAACAACGAACTTAAAAGCTGTACAGTGAACAAACACACACACCACAAATCTTGAAGGTGGGGGCCGCTGAGGGATAGCTCTAGTGTGATAATACAAGCCAGAAACATCAACAATGGATGTATGCAATTGCTCTAGTGAATAAGAGTAAATAATGTGTGTACCTTGAACTTGGATTATGGTTGTATATATAACTTGATCACACCGCCTCAATTAATCATGCCCGTAGTCGAATAAGATTAGAAGTTCTATGTAGAAGTTCCTTTTAACTGTAAGTCTCATAACTGAATATGATTTGACTTTCTCAGAAATAAAAAATCAAATAAAACAAGGGATCAAAAGTTAATTTAGACGGTGACCCTTATAGAATATAGTTGTGACGCCCCCAAAATAGGCCCACACAACCCATTCTGAGTCACCAAATACACTACAAAATTCAATTATAAATCCTCATATTCCAACTATTATTTTGTCGTGCACAATACGACCACACATAAACTGTGAGTTTCAATACAATTAACAATACTCATACTCCTTATCAATGATATGTTACATAAAGGTACAGTCAATAAGTGTTTTAGAATTAAAATATTTGAAAAATGCTCAAGGAAACCTTCGTACATGGGAGGCCATGCTTTTAAGTTATAATAGATATCATAGGACTTGAGAATTAACCTTGGTTGACCCAATAAACCCCAAAGAAGAACGAGAAGATTACTATCCTGTTCATTCCAATAGTGAGTATTCTCTTGCTATATAATTATCTCCATTGTCTCAAACTGAGGATTATATTCCAACCATACTTCAAGATTATATAGGTAGTGTTCATAGATATAATCAGCAAGTGGATGCGCACAACCATGTCTTATAATAACATGAAATTGTATGTGGTTAGACATCTTGTATGATAGTGGCAACACACTCTTCTAAAGTCAGGTTCACATCACCCTATAGTTGTTCACCAAAATCAACTGTTAAATAACGTATAAAATACGGCACACGCATTTTAAATCCTCAATACAATTATTCTCATACTGTTTTATAGAAAATTTCAACAATTATAGACCACCGTTCTATTCCTTTGTTATCCCCGCTCGACCCAGCTACACTCTTATTACCTGAAAGGAATTGTGAAGCAAAAGGGTGAGCACAAATAGCCTAGTAAAGAATATTATGACTAAAGATAATTAAATTATCAATAGCCTTCATCAGTAATGAATCAGATCTTTAGAACCTTAGCTCTCAACAGGAAAAAATTTAATAGAATATAATAGACAACAAGTTTTAGATCAACATTTGCAGCGGAACAAACAATCCATTAGAAGAGTCAAGTAGAACATAATGTCTACTATCTTCTCCATGTTAAAAGTCCACCAACAATATTTCTTTCCTGTAACATCAATCAACAGTTCCTGCCCACAATCATATAAATAGTTCATAATCATAATTATGTTGATAAATTCTTTTTCACACCTAAGACGAAGATAATTATCATCACCTGTCATTACCTGAAATACCAAAGATCATGGTTATACCAAATCACAGTTCCTTTACATAATTATGCTAATAAATTCATCTTTGCACTCAGGCCAAAGATATTTATTTTTAACTTCAATAATCATGATTATACTAGTCTACAGCCTTTAGTCATAATCATGTTAGTCAATTCATCTTTGCACTACGGGCCAAAGATATTCAACAGTAACATCAATGGTCATGATCATGCCAAACACTTTTTCATCTTTGCACTACGTGCCAAAGATATTCAACAGTAACATCAATGATCATGATCATGCCAAACACATATCCATTTTTGCACTACAGGCCAAAGATACCAATCAACTGTTCATCTTTGCACTACGGGCCAAAGATATTTATCAATCAACAGTTCATCTTTGCACTACGGGCCAAAGATAACTTTCACCACAATTTAAGTCTGAGAACAATGACAATGATATAAAGAATGAATCTAGTGAGATCAATGACAAATATTAGAGATTTATAATTCAATTCATCCAGAGTTCAAGAATATCCAAATTATCGACATGAAGATAAAAATATGGATCCAATCAAAGATAATTTGGACAGAAAAGAGAGAATTTTTTTTTCATGAATAGTATCCCGTGAATAGTATCCTGACATGAAAAGATTAAAATTTCAATAAGAAGTTCAGACCAATATTCTATTGAAATAATATTAGTTGAAGCCAAAATCTTAAGCAATTTCTAATCATTTCAGGAATTATAGAAGCAATACTTACCATAGTAAGTTTAGAGTTAGGAATCTGAAATGAAATAATTTACGAAACTGCAAATGAATTTTCACCCGTCATGCGATAGTCCGCGTAGACAGATCATTTCCATAATTTAATAAAGAATGAATAATCACCAGGCATGCGGTAGTCCGCGTAGACATGTTATTCCCACAGATTAATAAAGAATGAATACGAAGGATTATTCACCATGCATGCGGTAGTCCGCGTAGACAGGTTATTCCCACAGATTAATAAGGAATAAAAGGACAACCCTTATGAGTATTGAAAGAAGATAACATCCGTTTAAAAAAATAATATCATTTACCTTAGTATGAAACTAGATTTGACTAGTATACTGGATATTATTCTGAGAAAATCTTGGACTATAAATTACACTCAAAATATCCTTATACTCAAAAAAAATACTCACAATATTATAAAATCAAAATTTCTGTATTGTGGTGATGTTTCTCTTCGTTGCTCATCCGAGCAACTCTATTTATAATGCAACGGAGGAAGGAGGTTTGGCACAATTTGGCATTTAATTCAGCAAGTTAGCAAATAATGGCAGCCACACACTATCCACCCATTCAATACCCACCAATCAAGTGCCCCCCCTATGTCTCCACCCACCCCAATTAATTCCTACTTTGAAAGAATTTTAAATACCATTTGATCATTTCCACCCCAATTAATTCATATGTAAAAATTTATATATATTTAATAGTACGATTATATAATTTTTTTTATAAAATTATACTATTATTATCACATTATATTATTATAATATAGTATTATAATAATATATTTGAATAAATATTTTATCGGAGAAAATAATTGCTCCATAATCGAATATCTCAAAAAATATGTTAAACTTTCAACAAATATCTCATTCTAAATTCCTCCATAATCGAATCAATTATCATACTTTTATTCATCAATTATTATTCAAATTAATATTACAAAATCACAATATTGACAATCAGGTCGTTCCCAGGAAAGAGGGGGCTTTCCGATAAAGATTTATCCTCATTGGCGCGCAATTATATAACCTAACTCCTTTCCTTGACAAAATTTTTTAGACATTGCCAATAATGCTATCTAATAATATCACTTCAATAATACGAGTTACTGTGTTGTGGTAATTATTGATTTGATAATATAAAATACTATGCAATTATCACTGTAACAATTATTGAATGAAATATTGAGTGACTTCTTATGTAAGGATCAATAATTAGAAATACAGTGCAATACCGTGTGCCACTATGCAACAACGCGTATTACTGTACTTTTATCATCGGGTATTTTAACAGTTTAACGGCAAAAGTTTATTTTTATAAAAATGTTACTTCTGTTGCTTTCTATATCCGACAGTTATTCCGTTGTTGAATCCACTAATGACTGCGCCGTCGTACGAATATTCTCCAACCAAACGAATATTTTTCGACTTTTTTCGCTTTATATATCTGACAGTTATTCTATTGTGGGGTCCACCAATTATTGGTTATTTCGGCGCCGCCGTCGTACTTTACCGAATATAATATTTTCTGACAGAACGAATATTCTCAGACACAACAAATATTTTATGACAACTTGCTTACTTTATAAAATTTGCACATATCACCCTTAACTTTAACCTTTTATCAATTTAACCATTTACTGAATAGAATAATAATTATAAGAAAATTAAATACTTTTATTTCATAAAATTCGGGGTCTTACAATAGTCATCCAGCCACATGGCGCTGGTCCCCCGGACCCATTAAACCACACTCCAACAAAGATATATTTTTGTTTATTCTAAAATTAAAAGTAATTATTTAGTTTTACATTATGAAGTGACAAAAATTCTTAACATGTTATTATTTATATTCAAAGTAAAAGTTTTATCATGTCATAAATATTTCTAGCTAATGTATGTTTGAAAAAAATATATATTAAAAAATATCGTTTTAAAAATATATATAAACTTTTGGAATAAAGGGAGTAGTAATACAAAATCTTTGTTATTTTTTTATTTTTCACACCAATTTTTGAAAAGACTAGAGGTTGGCCTAAATTTCAAATTTAATTTAGAGTTTTGCTACATATGACGATAAATTTATGATGATTATAAATATCGATAACATATGTGGATACAGAGTCATGCTACACTTACAAAGAATTCTTACAAAAATTAGTTTAGAGAATGATGTGTTAAAGTTTAATTAGTAAATGATTCATCATAAATGGGCGAGTCCAGTGATTGTAACCAACCAAAGTCATCCGCATCATTTTGTATATTCTTTTTGTTACAATTCTTTAGTCAACGTAATATTATTAGTCGATACATGAGAGAAATAAAAAGAAATTAAGAATGACTCCATCCTAATTTGTTTTAAGATAATATTATGTGCACCAACTGTACACAAAACGTTGTGCACCAAGAATAAGTCCCCTATATATATATACAGAGGATCTATATATATATATATATATATATATTATGTGTACATAATTTTTTGTATATTGTTGGTCTGTAGCATTACTCTTTATTTTATGTTACCGTGGACTGCAGTCCAATTCAAAAATTTATTGATATATAAATTATTTTTCTTCAACTCATCGAACTTTTAGTAACCCTAGTCTGAAAAATTTCTAGGTCAAAGAAATTAGTAATAATAAATTAATGAGAGTTGTTGAATTGAATGTTAGTTGTTGACTGACTGGGATGGAGGAGAAAGACCGACTGGTTTGCGCCTACATAGTATCATCATCATCATATATAGATAGAAGATGAAGAGAGAGAAAGCAGGTTCAGTGTTAGCAATAGGGAGTATTATGGAGCTCAATCGTCGTTACTTTTTTGTGTCTCTCTCCATTCTTCTTTTCGCCGGCCTCTGTGCTTCCTCTTTCACTTCAGGTCTCTCTTTACTTTACTAACTCTAATTAAACCATATTTATCTTACTAGTAATTTCCCCACTACTTCTTTATTAATTTGCCCAAGTGTTTTACTGGTGCAGATGATATCTTTGGATCTCAAGGGCGTAACTTGCTTCAGGCCAAAAAAGGTTCCCTTCTTTCCCTTACAATGTTTATATTTGGATAATGCTAGTAGTCTCAAATTATATGGTATTGAAAATTTTAATCCAATCAATTGAGATCTACCCGATTAGTGCATGGTTGGAATCGGAATCAGATCATCATGGAATTAGAATCAAACTCTTGATTCATGTGTTTGATACATTACTTGGAACTTATATCGGAATAGAATGAAATAGAATGTAATGACCAAAATATCCCTAACTAACCAAGTAATATATATAATAATGCAAAATAAGTATAAAACGTAGTAATATTATAATACTATACTAATATATAATATAATAATATTATATATGTTATATTATATTTTATTATATATATATATATATATATATTCTATTATTATATATTAGCCTTATCCTATATATATATATATGTTCTATTATTAAAATATATATGTTTAGTACTTCATCTGTTTTAAATTATATGATCATTTTTTACTTTTGATAGTTGATTTGAGATATTTTTAAACTCAAAATTGAGATGACTTATTAAAAATTATGAAATTATAAAACTTACAATGTGTTATACATTTTAGATGATCTATAATATTCGTCATTTTATTGATTAAAATTAAAAGAATATATGTCAATTTTGAGTTGAAAAATCTCTTAAGTTGACTTTAAAATGTCAACAATGATCAAATAATATAGAACAGACAGGAGTATATAATAATATATTTCATATACAATATAATATATGTCATATGTATTCTATTAATATAATATAATACGAAATAAATATAATACCTATTAATATATATAATATATTATATTATATATATTTATCTATTTTTATGAGTGAGGGAATTTTTTTCTCATTCCTTTACTCATTGGAATCATTAATCGTTAGGGGAAAAGAAATCGTGATTCCGTCGGAATGACCAAACTCAGCATATCAAACTGTCGAAAAGAAATTGTTGGTCGGAATGACCATTCCTTTCCATCCTCCATTCATGCCAACCAAATTCCCCAGTTGTATATTGAATGTTATAATTGTAATCATATACCTGTCGAATTCCTGAGTCCTGAAAAAAGAAAAAAGAATACAAATAATATGAATTTTGGCACTGTATTTGAATGTTTTTAGGTGTGATTAGTATACGCTACCTCCGTTCCGAATTATAAGATTATTATTATTGACCTTTGAAAGTCAATCTGAGATAATTTTTTAAACTCAACATTAAGATGATTTGTTAAAAATTATGAAACAATAAATTTTGATTTATCATTGTAACGACTCAAAAATTAAAAGAATTCATGTCGATTTTAAATTTGAAAAGGTTTAAGATTAATAATAGAAGCCAGTACTGTGTTGTGGTGCCGCGTGATAGTAAAGTCGAACATCGGAACATAAGAAGAAAGATTGAGGGCATATATACTCATATTGACAATAGACCTAATAGGTTAACATTTTGGGTCAAGAATGTGGTTTCGAATGAACATATATGGGTCGGATATTCCCAACATACTGTTACCAAGTCTAATAGTAGTAGTTAATTAAGGAGGTGTAGGATCAGATTAAGTGAGTTGGTATAAATAACTGTATTTGTATTTCGGTTGTAACTTTGACCATTTAAATGAAAAGTGAAACAATAGCTCTCAAGTTGAGGCTCCAGTCAACTTCCCTCTCTTTTTCTGCTCCTCCTAACTTCTCTGCTCTATCTTTTCTCCCTCTACTTGAGCTCTATTTCTGTTAATTAGTTGATGAAACGACAGCTGAGATCCTAAGAATCATGATACAAACAAATGAAATAAATGCTAGCTGGGATTCTTTTAAAAGAATTAGACATATTAGGTGATGTACTAATTGCACCAAGCTTTCAACTTTTCAATAGCTTTTGATTCCCATTTCAAGCTTGATAACTTTTAAGTCGAATGGAAGAACATAAGTTCCAGGGTGCTAATCAAACTCGACAGAATTTCAGTGTTCTGTAATTCACTCACAAAAAGAGAAAATATCAAATTCTTTACGTCGAGATAAGTACCTACCTACCTTATTGCTGCTACTAGAAATTAAAAAATACAGGATATGCCAAGTTGAGCTGAATAAAGAAATTGTATACATCTCCTTAATGTCATGAGCTTATGCTATGTATCATGCTGATAACATATTGTATTCTTCCCAGAACACTGTCTGTGAATTTGCTCTAGCAAGCATTGCTTTAACGATATTCTTTTGTATTGCGTGCAGCTTGCCCAATTCAGTTCGAGTTTAAGAACTACACAATCATTACTAGCCAATGCAAGGGACCCCGATACCCACCCAAGCCTTGTTGCGGCGCTTTCAAAAAGTTTGCTTGCCCTTACGCAAAGGAGTTGAATGACCTATCAAATGATTGTGCCTCAACCATGTTCAGCTACATCAATCTATATGGCAAGTATCCGCCTGGCCTGTTTGCCAATTTATGCCTGAAAGAGAAAAAGGGGCTTGCAGTGCCCTGCTTTATCACCATCCGAGTCGGCTAATGATGCAAATGGGGTTCAGAATATACATGAGTAATCCATTTCATATATAGTATCCGTTTGCTGACACTATTGTATTCACTGATATATTGAACACTTTTCGTTGTGGTTTCTGGAATTGGTATACGTGTACGGAGTACGCTACATAACTTATAAAACATGGTATGTTAAGAGTCTTTATATGGATGCTTGTAGTTTGAAATTCTCTTAGAATATAAATAAAATAAACTTGAAGTTTTATAGAAGATTTTTAGTTGAATCAACATGTTGATTGTTTATAAGTGATGTGGGTAAAAATAAACCACTAGTGACCATGTGTTATTTCTAGAACCCTATTAATAAAGGGTAAGTATAATAATTTCGTTCACCGAGTATTTTAGAATTAATATTAAACTCAATAAAGGATAGAATTCCCATAATGATTAATCAGCCAATGATTGGCAACCTAATATGTCTCTAAATCCAAGCAAGACTCTTATTTCTAATTCTTGGACGAGAGGATTCTCATGTTATAAATAAGGGATGCTCCAGCACATTAAAGGTATGCTATTTTACTACCATAATAATTGTCTCCCTCCATATTAGTGTTCTGATTTAAGTATCGAAGAGTCCTCCCGGAAACCCCAATTCCAGTGGACTTTTTGCAAGTTTTTCGGGAAAGTCAATGCGGTCATCTAATGCGTCAATCAGCAACCTCCAAATTAGAGTTTTGGACAACCAACAAATTTTAGGTTGATGGGTCCGGAAGATTCGGCGAGACCCATGCCACATAATTGTAGATCACAGTAGGGGATTTAACATTCTAGAATGTCTACAGTTCAAGTTGACTTATGACTCCCTTGTTCTATTTGATTTCTTATTTCTGAGAAAGTTAAATTATATTCAGTCAGGGGATTTACAGTTATCTTTACACATGACTCTTAGTCCAATACGTGGAGATGTGATCAAGTTATAAATACACAGCTGTAGTTTAGGTTCCATGTAATGACATTTTGTCTATTTTTACGCACCAAAACAATTACAAACCTCCATTGTTAACGTTTTCTAACATGTACTAATTCTCATACCAGAGCTATCGCCCAGCAGCCCCGACCGTCAAGTTTTTTGGCTGTGATTGTTGATGAGTGATTTTTATACCTATAAATTCAGTATTTTTTGCTTGATAATTTGTTAGTTTTTGAATATTTTCTATTCCTTTTTACGTGTTTTTATGTAGAAAATAAAGTATAAAGCTATTTGGTTGCATTTTAGTTAAATTGGAGTTATATGGATGCATTTTTAGTCAAATTGGAGTATAATGCAACTTTTAGCTTTTCGGCGATTTAACCATTGAAACTTCAATGGAGTTTTGGATGGTGTTAGAGTTTTAGATTGAGAAAGTGGTCTTCTTGAAGTTGTAGAGGACTTCTCAAGCTTACTAGAAAGGTATGGTTTGCAAAAATTCGAGTTCGTTTGGACCTCCAAACAGTGTCAAAGTAGCTGATCTGAACCTTGCCTAGATTGGATTCCTGTTTGGACCAATACACTTCAAAGGGTCAAAACTTGATGTGAAAAGAAATAGAAATGGGAGCAACATGGTAGCATGATAGTCCATTTGAAGTTGCAAAAGTGTCACGGTTCTAGGATATTCGTTGGTTCGACATTCGTTGGTAAAAATGCAATAACTTTTGATTTGGGAGGAGTTACGGGACGTGCCACCTGTCAAAACGAAGCTCGCAAAAAGTTCTACAGGTGGGAGCAAAAAGTTAAGCGCCGCGGTGCTGCTACAGAGAGCCGCAATGCTAGGGAGAGAGTTACGACGCTAAAACAGAGAGTCGCGGCGTTGTTTCGCGTGTGGAGCTGATTTTGCTGAGTTTTGCACTTCTAATTGACTTGGGACTTGCCATAGTGATTCTTAATTGGATTAAATGTCTACCGAACTACATAAAGGCTATAAATACACATCAAAAGGCTGATGAAAAGGGGAACCTAACTTCTAACACACCAACAAAAATTAGGGTTTGCAATCAGATTTTCCAAGGATCGAGAAGGAAGCACAAAAAGGAATCAAGACTTGAAGGCTTGGGCTTGGAGATCAAGGATCCTGACAGATTTTATTCTATAAACTATTTCTCTAATTCTTGTGCATCTTGAGGATGTTATTGATTATCTTATGGTGTTTTCTTGCTACGCTATGAACTAATTTGTTAATTAAGATTATAATGGAACCCAATGATTAGTTTAAATTGATTTGCTCTCTTATTGGTTGTTATTGATTGTAATTGAATCGTTTATCATATTTTTTGCTTCATGAATAATTGTCTAGCTAACAATTATTGTGATAACCTATATGAAATTGGACGACGAATTATAGGTTTAGATCTGAATATGATAATATGTGTTAGTTTATTCTTGTTAGGATTGAATAACTAATTTGTGTATAGGATATGAATATACCTATATGTCGCATATAACCTTCATGAGAATTTGATCTTAATGAATCTATTTTTAATTATTTCACATAGGAATATAGTGATCTAATTGGAAAAGGTATTTTTATTAAACCATCGGAAGAGGTTTTATGAATAGTTTTAATTCTCGGTTAATGATTTGTTATGATTGATTAATTGAAAAGAGAGTAAAGATATTTAGACGATGCATTGGGAGAAATTATAATCTTAACTATTAAATCTGATAGAAATCCTTGTAAGTAATTTAGTTTTAATTTTAATAATTAATTTTATAACCTTTAATCAATTGTTTGAATAAGATTGAATTGATATAAAGTTAGTACTTGGATTAATATTATTAGCATATTCCTTGTGGGATCGACACTCTACTTATCACTTTATTACTTGTTGACCATGTATACTTGCATTTAATTGTATATACTAATTTTGGACAACATGTTTTTGGCGCTGTTGCCGGGGAATATTACTAATAATTTTTCCAATATTAATTTCAATCAATTCGATCTTAATTTAAACGTATTTTTTGTTTTTAATTTTTTGTTTTAATATTTTTTTTCGCAGGTACACCATGGATAACTTTAATTATCAATGGTCGTACACGAGAATGACTCAACCAAGGGAAGCATGTATTTATGGACTCGATGTATTTTCTTCTTTGGCGACATAAATTGTGACACTTACGGAGAAGATTGATGCTTTAAGGGCACAACCAATTCGGAGTGTGTTTGATATTTGTGACTATTGTGCGAGACATAAATGCACCGTCAGTTTCAAGTCGGTACGGTATGGTGGCAACTTCGGAGACTATCCCAATGATTATCATCATAGTTTGGGGGTGTTTGTCCTTATTTTTGTTTGTTTATTTGGTATGTGATTTGTTAGAGTTGCATTTTAGATAGTATGTTTAGGGTAACTTGAGCAATGAATTGATTGTTTTTGTTGATGATCAATGAAAAGAATGAAGATTCTGGTTAACTCAAAGGAATTAATAAGAAATGTGTAGTTGTAGTTTTGAGTTTTGAGTTGATTTTGTCTTGCTTGAGATTCATGTTGGTTTAATAAGCACATAGTCAACTGTCTTGGCCGGTTACAATTTTGGAAAAATTTAAATGGTTAACTACTTTTGAATTTTTTTGTTGAATTCCTATAAAACTTACTTGCATGTCTTTGAAAGTGAAATTTAGACAAGATTCTAAGTTTGGGGGAATCCTTGGAATGTTTCCTCCTAAATTTCTAATTTAAAAAAAAAGAATATATATATAGATATAGATATATAAATTTAGCTTGACTAGTCTGGTTTTGTGGCCTTTGTTATTAGAGTTAATAGATCATTAGGGATGTTTTTGCACTTAGTGCCCTAAAGTGAACTGGTTTGGGAGTCATTAGTCAGACGCTCGTTACATTGATAACTTTGAAAAGCCTAAGAAAATTAGACATTGCACAAGTCAAGAGTGAAGTTTAAGAACGAGATGAAGCGTAAAACATACTCGTTCAATAAAGGAAAAAATAATAATTAACATCTATGGGAACCCTAGGCTTGGTGTTTTGTTTGGATTATATAAATTTGATGTGTTTTGCAGTTTTGTAGAGTCAAGATTGAAATTTTCTGTTAAGTAATTGATTATGTGGATTGATCTGAGTTGTGATTGATTAAGATAGTTGATGTGTACACACACACAACATGATCAAGGGTTTCTGCAAAATTGATGAACAAGTTAGAATTATAACATGACATTGTTTTGACATTGATTTTGAGTATTGTTATTGATCTTTGAGGCCATATTTTAATTTATATTCATTCGCTTCTCAAGGTAGTTGCTCAAGTTAGTTGATAGTTAGACTCGTTTTGTTCTTAGTGTTTTGCTTGAGGATAAACAAAGATTTAAGTTTGGAGGTATTTGATGAGTGGTTTTTATACCTATAACTTGAATATTTTTAGCTTGATCATTAATAAACGCCTAGTGGAGTTTTCCTTGTCTGACAATATGAGTTCTTATAGTGATATTAGTACAAGTGATCTTTACACTTGAGATTATCATAGTACCTTATGCATTCTGAATTATACTTTGTCATATTCTTTAAGACTCTTTAGGTATATTAAAGGATATGTTCAGATATAATAAAGTGTACATGGAGATAGGTGAATGATCAACAAAAAATTACCACTTCAAGTAAAGAGAGAAAATATTTTATGTGATTCGATAGATGACAACTCAGAAATCCTTGGTCAATATGAATGTAAATTAGAAATTCTAATTTACATTAATGGAGTTTTACATTTTAGAATCGAAATGCATATAATCAAATAAATAAAACTTGACTGTAATTTCATGTTTTATATTTGATCGGGACATTGTATTGTAGAATGATTAAATTGTACAGTAACTATTCACTGAATAAGTTCTTTGTGATTAAACGTTGATTTCATATTATTCGGATAATCATGATATGTTGAGAGATATCCCTCATGATGTAGAATAAATATTATTTATTTATATTTGAATTAAAGTAGTTTAATTTATTATAAATAATATTAGAATGGTTCTAATTTATTTATTCTACTACCGGAATAATATTGAACGTAAAGGGTCACACCATAAAAAGAGAAATATAATTTTAGAAGTAATTGACTTAATAATAATAAGTTAAGTATATTTAATTTATTAGTAGAATAAATTAAATAGCTTAATATTTATAATTAAGTATTTTAGAAATACTAATTATAAATTAATAAGAGGAGTCTTATTATTATAAATTGTTTAGTTCCTAAATAGTTTCAGAATTAAATTAAAACTTAAGTCCTAAAAAATTTAGGAGAAGGAAAAGTCTATATAAGGAGAGGCATTATCATAGATTGAGGATTAATACTAATGTAACTCGTGCAAGTATTCTCTACAATCTAAGAAGTTAGGAGAGAGAATTAGAGCTAGTCGCCCAAGGTTTTGCAGAAAACCTAAATTCATTTCTTCGATCAATATTCTCTTGGTGGATCACCTATAGGGCGCTGCACCAATTCTGGGTCATTCTTTTTATAGTTAAAAAGGTATTTGATAGCTTAAAATGGGGGTTCACATTCATCATGAGATTATTTAATCTCATAAGTAGCCTTAGGAATGACAAAAAATAGTCTATATCACTATTTAAAGGACTATTAATCTCGTCATGAGATAAAATAATCCGAAATAGTATCAAAGTAAGACAAAAAATTCAATCCCAAACATGTTTGTTTGCAAACAAACACAGCCTAAATGTTATAACTAATAGTATTGTCGATAGCTTACAATATACATAATTGTATTAAAATTAAAATCAAATAAATTTGTGTCGATTTTGAATCTTAAAAATGCCTTAAATTAACTTCAAAAGTCAATGATATTATATTTTGGAATGGAGGGAGTAATAGATTTCCAAGAACCGGAGTACATGAAGATGTTACATACTTCAAGCATAATATAATCCTAGAAAATATAGAAGTGCAGTGCATAAAAGAAACCATTGGAATTCATTGTCATGTTCCTGAAGCACATCTCATTCCTTAAAACGAACCAACACTTTTAAAGCATAAAAGTCAGTTGCAAGATACTTAACCTCCTGCAGCTTTGAGAACTACATTCCATTAGCAAAGAATCCCAAAGGAAACATATTTTTCAAAGGGGCCTTTCCGCGGCCATATATGTTAATAACAAACCATGGCCAAACCACATAAATCAACGGAATAATTAAAGACAAAAAACACAAGATGTACGAGCAAAACCCGTATTGGGAAAAACCACAGGGCAACAAGTAGAAGATATTACTCTATTAAAGTTTGAAGAGAACTCCGAATACACCCAAACTGAGTCTCTCTGTGGAGGTGGCTACCACCACTAAACCTCATCTTTCTTTTCCTTCAGGGTTGCCGCAAAAAAAAAAAAAAATTGATTGTACAATTCATCCGAAGATAGTTTTTCTAGGCATCCTTAGCTGAAAAAGTGGTCTTGGTCGTTGACTGTTACCACCTTATCTACCACCTAACAAATTTCTTATTCATAAAGCAATTGGAAAGTCCAAAATTTCATCAATCAATTAGCATAAATATACACCAAAAAAACATTCTTGTAGAAGCAGGGGTTGCAGTAAACAGAATCATTCTGGATAGATAAAGAACATGGAATGGGGAAAATACATGTTTTAAAAAGTAGAGAATGTGTTACATAAAGGGAAATATAATCTCTGTAAATGTGGAAGTGAAATGCATAAGTATCAAGCGGATTCATACCAATTCGTCTGTTGTCTATGCCAAGATTTTTGATTACTTCAGTAACTGGTTGTACAAGTGCAGGTCCAGCTTGTCATCTCGAAGAACCACATCGCCATTTGCAAAAACTGTCACAGGGCACAAGTTTGAATGGGGGCATTTCTACGGTCACCATCAAATTCCTCATTCATCAGCCAAACCTCAAAGCATTTATCATTCACTTCAAGAGGAAAACTGATCAAGGCAATAGAATCATTCAGTACCACAATATTCACCCACTACTCACTATTAGTCCCAACAATCCTGGCATTAGGCAGTTCTATCACTTTGAATACCTCGTCAGAAAAATCAAACGAGAATAATTTCTGCAGTATACAGAACTGCATTTCCCAGTAACCTTTCCCTTTCGTGAAACCCAACCTTGGTTTAATTGGAACCAATGGGATGGCATCAATCTCTCTCCAAGTGTGCATACCTCAACTCTGTTTGCACACAGACTACACCATACCTTTCAAAAAAAGTCCAAATCCTGACCACTTTGTAATCATTAGTTTTGGGATCAAACCCAAATCCAATTGTGCAAAGACCCCAAGAAGTAAAACCTTGAGGTGTTGGAGGACTAGGAGTCAAGGGCAATGCCTTCAAATAGAATTCCCCATTAATGGATGGGTTCCAAAGATATATACTTGAGGAGGATCAACCCAATAAGTTAAGCAAACTAACCCATTCCATTGATATGCAATATAAAGATATTTCAGCTTTAGATGCTTTAAGAAGGGTAGATGGTCTAAATCAATGCACTTGACAGACCCAGTTTCAAACAAGTAATAAATCAGGGAAAAGACGCATAATTTCTTGGAACTGTTATTGTTAGGTTTAATGAAGCGCTTGATAAAAAAGACAGCCTTTGTCACTGACTTGAGATTGATGGAGGTGCATAGTGATGAAATTAGGGTTTATAGATATAAGTGCATACCAGTATTTGCAGATGCTTTTGAATCGTATGAGAGTTCATGGGTAGTCTACTATGAATATCCACCATCACATCATTTGGAAGATTAGCGCTCAACATTTGCTCCAGCTACCTGTATCTTCTATACACACAGGAGTATATATATAGAAAACCTTAAGAAACTGAAAGTTTTCTGTCAATCTGACGTACAGGAATAACCCTTGCAGGTTCAAATTTAGAAATGTTTTGTTTTCAATCTTGATAAAATTGACCAAATTTCTATCACGGTTGATGTGCTAGCCATGGTTGATACTTTCAGGAACGAAATGGCCAATGTATTCTTTTTGGAATAATCTAATCACATAAGACAAAGCTGCAGTCTGCAGAAATATTTTTCTACTAATAAGTTTGATTATTAAGGTACAGCTGTTTGGATTGCAACATAGTTCCATTCAATGCAATTAATTAATTTGGGAAAAAAGAGTTGTTGAGTTTGATTATATATATAGACAACAGAAGTGACACTCATGCTGCCAATTACAGTGCTCCCAAACTTACCTGCATTCAGGTAGTACCATTTATATGTGGACTTTAGTACAATGATACTAGGGAGGAGGGGAGATAAAGATGTTTATGTGTAGCACTGACTAACAGGACCATCCCTGAAGCAATACGAAATGAAAAGGCAGATGAGAACAATGAACTGCTTCCCAAGTGCTTCCAGAGCGTCCTTAAAAGACTCACTTTTCTCTCCGTTCTCGAGGAGATCCACATGGATAGTATGCAGAGTCTCCACATCCGTCGTCTCCGAATGGACCCACTGCCCCAACATATGGGGATCATCCTCCATCAACCGACCATATCCCCTTGAGGCGATTTCCTCTGAAAGGGGTGCAGAAAGATCGGACATCATCTATGGATATTATCATCATGTCACTATGTAGCTCATGCTCATTGCCTGATATCTATGCTTGCAAGGAAAGAACACAAGTATATCAAATTACTTGAGTGGGGTTTGGTTCACCGAATAGAAATTGGATGTAATGCAATAGTCTACGTAATGCAATAGAGTTGTGATGTAATGGTAATGGGTTAATACGACATATTTGTTTGGTTGGTTCTTGATATTTGTGTAGTAATTGTAATATTATTACATTATGTTCAAAATTGTGTTTTGTTCACTAAATTATATGATTGTATGTAATGAATAAAATAAATTGCAAGTCAAAATATCAAATCAGTTGTAATCATTATTGTTTTGTCTTTATGACCTATTGCATTACATAATGTAATACATCAAATGGAAGATGTAATGAAAAGGTCAAAAATTGATGTAATAGCATTACCTCCATAATGGGCTAGCTAATACATGTAATATGTGAACCAAACAAAAAATATGTCAAATCAATGTAATAGCCTATTACATTACAACTATTACATTGATTTGACGTGATCCAAACGCCAATGCAGAGTGTCACTATGTTGCTCATGCTCGTTGCCAGATATCTATGCTACTACCTGATTTAGTTAACTTGAAGCACTATATAAATATTATAGTAGTGTTTTTCCATTATAGTATTTAAGGATTAGATCTCAGAGGTTCTGAATAATTTCGTTCAGAACTGATTGTCTAGGCTTAATATTTGAATTTTGATGGCTTATTAAGTTTCTACTCAGCTAGAAAGAGAGTGGCCTGTGGGTAAAATACTTGGTAACATGAAGTTGGACATATCATTCAATGTTTTGGATGATTATTAAGAAGTGCATGCATAATAATCCCGGAGTAGGGAAAGTGCAAAAGAGTAAGATGTCTTCTTTGAGTGCCACTGACAGTGGAGAGGAGGTTAAAGTAACGGGTACAGCAGAGGGGGTCGAAACTAAAGGGGTTGGGAATATAACTGGTACGCATGCTCATGCTAAACTATATGAAGAGATTGTAATGCTTCAAATTCAGATAGATGCAAAAAATTACACAAACGAAGAAACTTGTGTAAAGATGTGTACAGCATGCAGTACTTCATCCATGAAAGACAGTCTCATCATCAAAATGTAAGACATTTAGAAAGCTCGATTTCAATCTAACGAGAATAATCAAATAAAAAACTAACATAATAATTTGAATATCTTGACATATTGCTCCATAATCTTCAGATTGTTCTCTTCTTAGGGGACATCCCAAAAGAGAGATTGACTCTGTATTTTAAACAGTTAAAACATCTATTTGCAACTTTAATCTTTAGGCTGGAGACTTAAAGAAAAACTGTAATGCTGGTAGATAACTCTAATACTGTTCACATGTCAATCACATGAAGCTCTTGCACAAAGAACTAGATAATGTACCGGGTGTGAACTGGCAAGTAATTAATTCTTGATTAGTTAATTGAACCAGTAGGTATCTATTAGTGCTCTTCCTCTATTTATTAGAAGACTTATGCTACATTTGGGTTGAAGGAATGGAATGGAGAATGGAATGATTCATTCCGTTTTAGTTGGAATGAGTTATTCCATACTCTTCCTTCAAAAAGAATAAAATTCATAAATTTGGGAGAAATAAGAATGGTTCAATCCATTCCAATCGCAACCAAACACAATTTTTTTCATTCCATAGGAATGAGTCATTCCATTCATACTTTTATTACTCCAATCCAAACGTAGCATTACGGTTTAGGAGTTTGCATGCTCATAGAAGCTTTATATTTTAATCAAGATGTGAACAAGGACGAAACTAGCATAGGACTGGAGGGGGCCATGGCCCCTCCAAGGTTTGAAAAATTTATAAGATCCACCCCAAAGTTTGAAAATGTATCATTATTAAATTTATTATAATTGTAAGTCTGTATAATTGGAGCATAATATTGTATGTGTTATTCCAATTGAATGATACATTTATATCCAGGTAACCAACTTAAACCCTTATTTAATTTTTTTTATTCTTTGTTTATTTTATGAAACTTGATATTTTAATTTTTAAAGGTTTAATGAGTGATCATAATATTGTATATGTTAATTCCAATTACATATTCAATTTATTTTCCGATAACCAACTAAACTCTTACTTATTTGATTGCAAATTTATGAAAATTTTATTATTAAAAAATTCAATAAATGGTCCAATAATATTGATTAACTCATTCTTGTAGTGTAGTTAATTGAATTTTTTATTTTTTGTTTTAAAATGGAAAAATCACATACTTATCGATTCATTTTTCAAGATAAAGCAATCAAATCATGTTGACACATCTCTGCTTACCCCTGAGCCTAATATTCAAACATCTCTGCCTACCTCTAAACAAGAACAATATTCTCTAAAATCACCAAGAATTGAAGGTAAAGAATGGGATATTAATTATTTGGAGCGTGATCCTGTAAAACGTATCGAAATATGAAAATGTAGTGGTGTGATGAAATTCGACGAACTTACATCAATTACGGTCCATATCAATGCATTCTTTCCGAGTACCCTTTTTCTGAATATATATTATGTTAAAAAAATTCTTGGCCCCCCCTAAAACAAATCCTAGTTTCGTTCCTAGATGTGAAATATATATATCTACGCAGTCAAAGTAGTTAGACTACTTGATTTTTATTTTTCTACTGCTCTGTTATATCCAGAATTATCAAACTAAAGAATTAGTAAGAAACTAATGATGCTATAGAATACATATTGAGTAGAACTAAACAAAGTTCTGATTATGCAAATAATAATTTCAAAATTTTCTACTTTATTGAGCAAAAGTAATAGTAGGATTTGAATGATTTAGGCTATGTTTGGAACTTGTAAAATTTGATGGGGAAAAAAGAAAATAAAACAAAAGAAAAGGAATATGAAAATTTAGATGGAAAATGGAAAAGACTATCCTAATGAACATAAGTTTAATAATATCAAGTATACTTCAAAGTTTAAAGTGTAGTGTATTGGACGCTCTCCGCTGAACTTTAAGATTTCCCTTTTCATTTTTCTCTCAATTCTATCATCTTTTCAGAGTTCCAAACATAAGCCTTTGGAAGCAGTCAGGCAGAGGACTGACAAACAAATATTAACAGGAAGCAGATTGATTGTTGGACAATGAGATCTAAGAAGATTAACTTTTGATATGACATCAATACTTTAGAGTCATATCAAAAGTTAATCTTCTTTGATCAGAAGTATAGATGTCATATGAAAAGTTAATCTTCTTTAATCACAATTAGCAAACAAAACTTTAAAGAGAAGAATGCTTTCTGTGGGCACGTATATTCAAGCGAGTATGCAATAGTTAACAACATGCCAAGTTCAATGAAAGTTCAGGATCTTCTATATTAACCAAATTATAACTTACTTTTTTGTAATTGCTGATTGCTTGACTTGTCCATTTCATCTTCTTTCTCTTTCATGCTGGAAATGGGGAAATAAAAGAGAGTAGACACACAATCTGCACGGAACCATACTTTCGCTTAATAAGTTTTGACTAAGGGCACAAATTCAGAAAATCTGTAACAAAACAAGAAGTACAACACTGTTTTGACCATTCTATTTCTTCCAGCTTATTTCAGTAAAACTATAACAGATCTATAACAAAAAAAAATACCCAGTGATGTTATGTTTGCAATTTAATATTTAGAATGGGGTTAACTTTAATCCTTTCCGTTACTTCTAATAAGATTTAGAAGCTCCATGCCAAATGAATCAATAATATCTGCTTAACATGTATAACTAACAAAAAATATACAAAAAATTGGTAGTAAAACTTACCACTTTTACTCTATGCAACTGGTAGAAATTACCTGGCAAAAGAAAGAAATTTCAGCAGTAAGAAATATTAATATTACTTCATTTGAAAAAGACAGAGCAAAAATAAGAAAATATTGACATTTACTGTGTTCGAGAATGAAGGAACAAAGGAAAATAAATAGGGGCATACTGATTACCTTGACAACACATCTGACTAAACAAATGAGTGGGTAATTATGTCTCATCAAAAAAAAATATTATCCTGAAACCCTAGCAAATTAGTATATTATACTATTAGTATTTTTCTAAACTATACCTCATAACTAAGAAAGAGAAAAAATAGTCTTTAATCCTTCAACCCAGAGTTGACCATTAATATATTGGACTATTATACTTTTGTAAAGAAAAGGCAGTCTACTATATTTTTTTTTTAATTAGTTTACAAGATCAAAAGAGAATTATACTTGTGTATGAATTCCGATTATAAATATAAAAACATTGAAATTCATACTTGATACTACAATTTGGGTCCACAAATGGTATTTTGAGGTAGAGGACACAACAATCAAACCTTCTCAGGAAACAGACTGGTAAATGGACAATGAGCTTGTTGAGCTCTTACTCCATAACTCTACTTCTCTTCCTAGTTCCTACTTAAAATCTTCTCCGATTACAATTTTGAAACAGAATTGAAAGGATGATGCCAGTGTTTAGTATATCCCAGATAAAGTACAATAATTAGCAATATGACTGAATTTTTTAACTCACATAAGAGAGTACCAATGAAAATCATCACCACATTATACCCTTCCAATTCCTTGGGTGAGACAGAGATCAGAGACTGATGTCATGCACAAAGAACACGTTTCCTTTATATGTAACTGACCGACTATTAGCCCCCACACACCATAAATGGCCTTGCACCTCCAAAGATCCTTTCATCTCTGCCGTCTCCCATACAAGCTTGAATAGCCCAAGAGCTCTATCTAACTGCTTGACACCACTCCAAACCATCTTCTCCTCATCGGATGTCAAAATCTTCCCCATATACAAGCAAAACTTTTTGCCACCATCATTTCCATAGACTCCACCACAAAGATCTACTTCGATATCTCTCACACTGCCATAAAGATAATACACTAGAAGTGTGAACAAGCATCGAGACGAGTGGCCTAATGTCTTTGATAGTTTCTTTGACACCAAACTTTCTTGATACCGAGTCTCCCTGTATCCAATATTTTTATCTATCAAAACTTCCTTGATCTGAGAGAGCCCTTCTTTCATGACCTCAAGCTTTGTAACATGTAAAACTAACTCCTTTTCATTTCTCAAGCAGTTAATAAGATCATTAAACATCTCAAGAATGTCTTCCCATTTATGAAAAGAAGGTGAACTCGTGAATTTCATTGGTGAAGACCGCATCCATGAAGTTGAATCGGGATCATAAGAAATGGAAGTGTCTAAGAACCTTAGACAAGTAATGACTATTTGCTGACCCATGTTATCAACTTTTCCAAGATCCTGACGATTCATAAAATCCATCTCGGATTTCAATGCATGCAGTGTCTCCTCAAGCGCACCAGTCCATATCTGGTGTTGTGTGACCTGTGGGCAAATTGAGAGACGCACTTCCTTCCTTTGTTGCGCCGAAACTTTCAAGAAGTTGCACACCTTGGTGAGTGAATTCACAGTGATGGGCTGCCTTTCACTCGGTTTACTGAACAAGGCAGGTGGTGCACACTTGTCATCTGTGAAAGGAGACACTACATCCTTCTGTAGTGCTAGTTGAACTGATGAATACCCAATAAAGGCCCTGACAAGCGACTTAAAAGTATGCATATTGTGTACAAGAGACTCATCAGCAACTGTTGAATAGTCATTGATGCTAACTAGCCTTCCATCAATAAAGTCCAGATCTTTTAACAATTGAGTCAATCTTGTTAGCATTGGAAACGCTTTCTCGTACCATTTAGAAGGCAGATTTTCGTCATGGGGTTTCAAGCTGTGATACAAACATCCACTGGAGTTCATAGTTCTGTTTGGCTTGAACCTCATATACATTGGTCCACATAGAAGTTTCTCTGCATGTCTATAGGCCATTATTTGCAAGCCAAAATTACCATATAATGCAAGATTCCTTCCAAAACATTGTTATCTTTTTCTTCTTAAATTGTTGAGAGTGCCAACATTTGTACCATCTGAAACTACGCCTGCAACAACAAATCGAAATTCAGTAGTATAGAGTTAGGTCTAATAATTCATTGTCGCATTTCATCAAACACATGGTGTGCACTTCTAACACTACTAGGGACAGTCCCTGATTTATTCAAAAAAGATCAAATGAGGAGATTACATTGTTCCTACCACTACAACTAAAAGATAATCATTAAAGATTACATGCAATAATCTTGTTCAGGAATAATCATTAAATAAATGTTTCGTTGGAGTTCGTTGAGCTCCAATAGACGACATAATTATACTGGGTTGCGATTGTGTTACCAAGTTTCATATTCTACTTGTCTACCTACTTGCTTTGGGCCTGCAAATTTGGTGTTTATGACTATTATTATTTGGTATCAATTACTCAATAAGGCCCAGAAACACAACCCAAAAGGCATCACATTTATATATTTTATTGGTGTTTCCATGTATTTCTGTGATACATGGGATGTGATAAGTAAAAATTAAGAATGGGTCCTATTTATTCAATCTTATCACGTAGACTTACACATTGGTCACAATTCAATTTACATTTGTGGGCATAAATCATTTTCATTTTATTAAGGGAGAGGAAGAATTTTAACGGCTTTCTTGAAACAATGTAACATTTTAACTTCTCTCAAAAAAATCGCTTCTCTCTCCCCACTTATCAACACCTAAATTCTCTCTAATATTTTTTTAAATGCATACATACAGTGTGTCCCAGGAAACTACTCCCTTTGTCCCCAAAAGGATGAACAAAATACAATTTGCACATATAATAAGAAAAGTAAAAGTAGAGAAAAAAAGTAAAAAAGTTTTAAATTTATGCTTAGTGGCCCACAAGATTATATAAAATAACGAATACTTTTAAATATATATATATATATATACACACACACTACTAGACCCCACTAAATGACATATTTACCCTTCACTTTATGTACTTATCTCATCTTTTTGGAGACAAATTTGTACTTTTAGTCATACTTTTGAGAATGGAGGGAGTAGTATATCTAAGACTGAAATACAGATTGCACCCCAGAGTTTACTTGTCAGAGATCTGCTACAGCCCAAACTTAGAAGTGTATCTCCTTACATCTCGAAGTTACTAATAATGTGTTAAATGACACGCTCCAAATTTTTATCAGGCCAAAAGTAACTGTTCGTTCCATTTTCTCAGCTTTTTTAAAGCATAAATTGCTATTACATTGTAGTATTAGTATTAATACATATCAGTATTTGAAACATCTCAATAAATTATCTTGCAAAAATTCAAAAGGATAAATGACGTTAAAAACTAACGAACTCTCACTTGCTTTCTGTTTTAACCAACCAAGTATAAATTTTTCATATTAAATTTTAATGTCAAGAGAGAAATCGTTTTCCCATAAATTTTTAACATTTGTTAGTTGACCAATGTTGACCGTCATCAAAATATGATAAGACACTTAAAATAAAAAAACAAAGGGATAATGACCATATAAGATCAAAATATAATACAATTTCAATACTAAAGACTTGGGTCAAAATAGTAATAACACAAACAACAATAAAAATACAAATCAGAAGCACAATCATCTTCTCAATTCCTACCTGAAATCTAAAAAAAAACCACACTTGAACACATTTGAAAAGGAATCGGACGGTATACAGGGTTTGATTGTAGGTAACAGTCAGAGTAAGGTTGGCACTTGATCCAATTTATGTCACTACCGGTGTCGCGCACCATGTAATACTGCTTTGCTGGAATTCCGACATCGAGCTTGGCAAAGTACTCGTCGCTGCCTTGAACGATACCGGAGTACTCGCGCACCATGTATTACTGCCTTGATTTATATGTCCACAAATGTATGACGAAGTTGAATTGTGACCAATGTGTAAGTCTACATATAAGATTGAATAAATAGAACCCATTCTTACTTATCGCATCCCATGTATCACATAGGTCGCAATTATAATTCGACAGAAAAATTTCGCAGTACATAGGAGCACAAATAAAATAGATAATTGTGATGCCTTTTGGGTTGTCTTTCTGGGCCTTATTGAGTAATTGATACCAAATAATAATACTCATTCGCAACCCATTATAATTATGTCGTCTATCGGAGCTCAACGAACTCTAATGAAACATTTCTTTAATGATTATTCTCGAACAAGATTATTGCATGTAATCTTTGATGATTATCTTTTAGTTTGTAGTGGTAGCAACAATGTAATCTCCTCAATTGATCTTTGAATAAATCAGGGACTGTCCCTAATAGTGTTAGAAGTGCACACCATGTATTTGATGAAATGCAACAATGAATTACTACTGAGTTTCGATTTGTTGTTGCATGCGTAGTTTTAGATGGTACAAATGTTGGCTCTCTCAACAATTTAAGAAGAAAATGATGACAATGTTTTGGAAGGAATATTATATTATATGGTAAGCTTGACTTGTAAATAATGGCCTATAGACATGCGGAGAAACTTCTACGTGGACTAATATATCTGAGGTTCAAGCTGATGAGTGGATTTTATACATACCAATTGAGTACTTCTGACTTGATGATTTGGGAGTTCTTGAGTATTTTGTGTTCGTTTTTATGCGTTTTATTGTGTCTTTGCAAGAAAGTGTCTGGAAGAAAAATATTTGTAAATGATGACAAATTAAACAAATTATGGTATGTTGTGCATCAAAAGGTAAAAAATGAGACCATAGTATACGTGGCATGGGTCCAGGTGTAGTCATATGTGGCATTTAGGGGCAAATTGGTGCTAACGGTGCTGCAAATGGGGAACGATGGGCTCAGGCATGAGCAGGCAAGACAAATCTCGGCAGGAACACGAGGCTGCACCTAGGCGCATAAGGTTAAACGCCACGACGCAGGGGATATAAAGAAACACCTAGGCGCGAGAAGACGAGCAAGCGCCTAGGAGCGAGAAGATGAGCAAGCTATGGGCCGCGGCGCTGGGCGTGGGAATTGAAGGCTTGGGCGCAAATGGTTTGCTTGATGATTGTTGATTGGTTGATTCTTATGATGCACTCCTGGTCAAGTTGAGTCACTTACCAAATGGACACTTACCATATGAAGTTTATTTTGATGCAAAGTCTACAGTGTTGAATATATCATTATATATATATTTATATCTAAGGTTATTTTTTTGGAGGGTCATTCAAAAAGATATCAGTTGAGCTTTGAGCCTAGGGTTTTGAATGAAGCACCGAAGGCTTGCAAGGATTCAAAACGGAGTGTGAAGATTGAACTGTGACAGAGTTTTCTCTTTACCTTTTATCTTTTATTCTTGTAATCTGAAAATGTTTCCTGGATTTATTATGATGATTCTTCTATTTATTATTATGAACTAATTTTATTTTAAGATTGCAATGGAACCCAATGCCTAATTTAAATTAATTCACTCTCTTTTTGTTATATTGATTATGGTTGATCTTTATCATATTTTGTACTAAATTTATAATTGTCTGATCAACAATTATTTAATAAACTCTAGATGGAATTGGAAAAGGAATTCTAGGGTTAGATATATGATAATGTGTGATCTTGTTTATTCTATGATTTGAATAACGGATTTGTGTATAGGATAGGAATATACCTATATACCGCATGCAACTTATTTGAGAATTGCTCTTAATGAATTTATTCTTAATTATTTCGCATAGGAATATAGTGATTTAATTGAGATAGATATTTTTATATAACTACTTGGACAAGGGTTGTATGAATAATTAGGAATTCTCAGTTAACCATTCAACATAATTGATTAATTGAAAAGAGAGTGAAGTGATTTAGATGCGGCATATAAGGAAGTTGCAATATTAATATTTTAATCTGGTGATAGACTTTGTTAATTAATTAGTTATTTTTAATAATTAGTTTTACAATCTGAAATTGCAATTATTTAAATAAAATCAAATTGATATACAGTTAGTAGTTGGATTAATATTAATTAATATTCCTCGTGGGATCGAAACTCTCCTTACTACTATATTACTTGTTGATTACGTATACTTGCATATGAAATTGCCAATACCATATTGGGCAAACACAAACCAAACAAAACTATGAACTCCAGCGGATGTTTGTATCACAACTTGAAACCCCTGACGAAAATTTGCCATCTAAATGGAACGAGAAAGCGTTTCCAATGCTAACAAGATTGACCAAATTGTTAAAAGATCTGGACTTTATTGATGGAAGGCCAGTTAACATCAATGACTATTCAATAGTTGTTGATGAGTATCTTGTACGCAATATGCATACTTTTAAGTCACTTGACAGGAGCTTTATTATATTGGGTATTCATCAATTCAACTAGCACTACGTACAGAAGGATGTGTGTCTTCTAAGTGTGCACCACCTACCTTGTTCAGTAAACCGAGTGAAAGGCAGCCCATCACTGTGAATTCACTCACCATGGTGTGCAACTTCTTGAATGTTTCGACGCAACAAAGGAAGGAAGTGTGTCTCTCAATTTGCCCACAGGTGGTCACACAACACCAGATATGTGCATGTGCGCTTGAGGAGACGCTGCATGCATTGAAATCCGAGATGGATTTTATGAATCGTCAGGATCTTGGAAAAGTTGATAACATGGGTCAGCAAATAGTCATTACTTGTCTAAAGTTCTTAGACACTTCCATTTCTAATGATCCCAATTCAACTTCTGTCTCACCCAAGGAATTAGAAGGGTATAATGCGGTGATGATTTTCATTGGTACTCTATGCGAGTCAAAACATGCAGTCATATTGCTAATTATTGTACTAAGCATGCAGAAAGCATCATCCCTTCAATTTTGTTTCAAAATTATAATCAGAGAAGATTTTAAGTAGGAAGAGAAGTAGAGTTATGGAGCAAGAGCTCAACAAGCTCATTGTCCATTTACCAATCTGTTTCATGAGAATGTTTGATTGTTGTGTCCTCGTCTTAAAATACTGTTTGTGGGCCCATATTGTAGCATCAACTATCAAGATGAATTTCAATGTTTTTATAGTTATAATCGGAACTCTTTTGATTTTGTAAAGTAATTAAGACAAAAAAAATATAGTAGACTGCCTTTTCTTTACAAAAGTATAATAATCCAACATATTAATGTTCAACTCAGGGTTGAAGGATTAAAGACTATTTTTTCTGTTTCTTAGGTATGAGGTCTAGTTTAGAAAAATACTAATAATCTAATATACTAATATGCAACTTAAGCTACGTTTGGATTGAAGGAATGGAATAGGGGAGGGAAGAATGGAATAGAGAAGGGAATGGAATGATTTTTTAGTTTTCCATGTGTATGTTTGGTTGGTGTTAGGAATACATCCAACAATAGAATAAATAATTAGACATTGACCTAAATACCCCAAAATGTACAATTTTAACTTCAATTCAATTTATATTTAAAATTTTACTCATATTTCTCTAGAACTGTTTTTATAATTCTATCTTTATTCCTCTCTTTTTTCTACTTATAATTTTTCTATCCCTATTTTTTCTTTATTTTTTCCCTCTATCTTTATTATTTTCATAACTTATAAACAACAATTAATTAATATTAATGGAATTATAGAAAAACTAGTTAAGCTCGTAACCACATACATTTACTAGATAAAGTTGCAACTTAACATGACAAATTTTTTTAACACTTTTTTATTAATCCAATAACTAATTCAAGTCCTTAAACCAACTTATTAACTTTATTTTAATCGATGAAAACTAAAGATATGTAGTGTAAAATAAAATACAACCAAGAAAATTAAATCAACTAGTATAACACCCCACTCAATAATATAAAGTGATGATAAATCCAATACCATAACGGATAACTTCATCATACATAAAGCTGCAAACGAACCGAACCGAACTTTGTCGAACTCGAACTGAACTCGAACATTTTTAGTCGAACTCGAACATGTTCGAGTAACTTGATCGAACCAACAGTTATGTACGAGTTCGGATCGTTTAGTGTTCACGAACTGTTCGCGAACATGATCGAGTTCGCAAACAAGTCGAACATAAGTTTGTTCGCGAACGCGAACAATTCACGAACACAAACTATGTTCACGAACACCAAATTTATTCACGAACACAAACTTGTTCACGAACACAAACTTGTTCACGAACACAAACTTAGAACTCTGAAGCAAAAAATAGTTAAATAAATACCAAAAATGTCTTCTGTAACAATCTAAGTATTCAATCAAAAATTAGGTCAAATATTATAATCATCATTCATCCAAAAAGACCAAAACCAAAAACTGATTACTTAGAAGTTAGAACTTAAAAGTTAAAAGTTAATAAGTACTTAGAAATTATTGATTTACAAATATCAACAATCAAATATTAATATCCAAAAGTCTTTCAACTCTTCAAGTTCCAACCACTTCAAGCAAAGTCTACAAAGAAATGATTATCAAAAACTCAAAATTTAATATTAGTAATGTATTTCTTTTGTGGTCATTTTTAATTAATATTCAGTTTTTTTTTACAATTTTTAAATTTAATATCTAATTTTTATTTTCGATCTTCAAATTTATGTATAGTTTTTTAAAGTTTCAAAATATTCAATAAATAATTTAATGATTATCATTCAATTACTAAAGTCTCGATACGTACATTGATGACTTGATTTTCTCTATTCTCTATCTCGATTTGACAATTTCAATAACTCATGTAAATGTAAGCAACTGTATTGTATCATTCTTTAATTAATGTCAAATTGTCATTGCATAATGATTAATGACTTTAGTTATGTGCTTTATGACATGGGTTATAATTTATTAAATTATTATGGATGTAAATTATAATAATCCAACAATCATTGTTAAAAATTTTATGAAAATATTAAAAATATTTTAATTAAATTAAAATTTAAAGGTGAAGAAGTACACATTATTATTTATTAATTATTTAATAAAAAAGTTTACCTATAATCAATTATTAAAAAAACAAAAAGATGTTTAGGTAATAAAAAAAATTACTACAAATTTAACAATTATTAATAAAGCAAACTTTAGAATTTAATATGAAATAACCAATTATTTATATTTAGAATTTTAGAAACAATTTAAACATGTAATTAAGAAATTGAACTACTCGAACTTATTGAACCAAACTCGAACTTATCGAACCGAACCGAACTCGAACTGTTCGCGAACAAAGACGAACCGAACCACATGGTTCGCAAACATGTTTGATCGAGCAATCAAACGGAACACTATGTGCGAACTCGACTCGACTAGGCGAGCAAGTCGAAGTTGAACCGAACCGAACCAGTTCGTGAACAGTTCGGTTCGTTTGCAACCCTAATCATACAACAACCAACAACTTAATAAAATATATAATCAACTAATAATGCATCCCATCAATAAATCCTACAAAATCCCAATATCATCATTCAATAATCAACATAGTAAAATGTCTAGATAACTACTATAGCTGATGTAGGACGAGCCCGTGAAAGTTGGGTGGAAC
The DNA here is from genome assembly GCA_020205555.1 of Panax stipuleanatus. Taxonomy (NCBI): domain Eukaryota; kingdom Viridiplantae; phylum Streptophyta; class Magnoliopsida; order Apiales; family Araliaceae; genus Panax; species Panax stipuleanatus. The sequence goes on along the minus strand of CM035122.1, from coordinate 7,918,899 downwards.
AATATAAGAGACTTTGGAAGCCTATGAAATAGAAGTTGTATTTTAATTAGTTTCTTTTATTTGTAGTTATCTTTTCTTTTATTTGTAGTTATCTTATGGGAGTTCAAGTTAGGTTAGGAAAGTTGTGTAGGAGTGTTATAAATAGTGATGTACTTCATTATTTTGATACATTGAATGATTAATTAATTGAGTTTTGCTTGAGAAATATCTGTGTGATATTAATTCTTTGTTCCAAATCCCCCGTCCCCAGCATATTGGTATCAAAGCCCAACCCCGACCACCTTCTGCCGCCCTAGCCTCTGTCCCAAAATCATTGTCCCATCATCATCAAAAAGGAAAACTACCAGCCAACCGAACCCTTATCCAAACCCTAAATCATCTCTCAAACCTAAATTTCAGTCAAAAATCTAGCCAAACACAACCCAAGTAGTAGCCCCAAATCGCAGTCATCACATACAAACCCTACCCCATCTCCAATCGTTCCCAATTTCCAAATTTCAGCCCCATCCAAATTAAGCAACCCTAGATTTGAGCCTATCTTTCAGTTTCAAAATAGATCAACAAAAAGAAAGGTAGGAAAGAGAGAGAAAAGAGTTAGAGAGAAGAATTAGAGAGAGAAGCCGCCACTCCATCACCACCATCACCGCCGCCGCGTTCCACCGCCACCAACATCGTCAGTTCTCAAGCTTGCTGCTTCGTGAAAGAGAGTTGAAGGAAAGGAAAAAAAAAAGCGCTGAGATAAAGGAAGCTGAGATAAAGGAAACAGGTCTGAGATCTAATATGTTATGGCAAATTACAGTTAGGTACCCCATAGTTTTATAGTATTTTTAAGTTGGCCCTCAGTTTTCTTAGATTTCAAAATAGCCCCTAAAATTTTACAAATTAGTCCCTATAGTTTCATTTTCTTTCATTTCAACCCCTGAAGTTTCAACAGTTTCAGTTCAGCCCCTATTTTTTACATTTGTTGCACTTAAGTCCCTTAAAAAAAAGAGGAAAAAAAAGAAAAAAAATAGAGGCCTATATTTGTATTCACAGGAACCATGGTTAATGCTGGAGAGATCAACGTCAAGCTTGATAATTATATGTTACAACAAGATGAGCGTCTCAAAAGGATTGAAGACTCGATCACAACACTTACTGCAAATGTTCAGGCGTCTATTACAGCACTTACAGTAAAAGTTGATGTACTCACGGAACGCGTAGATAAGGGACAAGAAGATGCTCCTAAGAATTTTGAAGACCACATCCCGGATCTTAATCATATGGGACTACAGCAGCATGACCCTAATCCACGAGTTAATCACCATGTTCCAGATCCTAGGATGAACGCAGTAGATAGAGGAGCAAACTTAGATGTTAGAGATTTTAATGGCGATAATGGTCCCGAAACATTCTTCGATTGGATTCATAGTTTGGAGAGCTTCTTTCGCTGGTATGAATTATCCAATGAGAGGAAACTCTTCTTTGCTGAAGCGAAGTTAAAAGGAACAGCTCGGATTTGGTGGGATCAACATCAGCGAAATTTGTATACAGCTGCGAGACGATAGGAAGATATGAAAGCTGCATTGACCCGACGTTTTGTACATTCAAATTATAAGCAACGGGCATATTTGCAATTAGTTGAGCTGGTACAAGGAAGTAAGTCTGTAGCCGAGTACACTTCAATGTTCTACAGTTTGGTTACATGGTCTGAATTTCCTTGGGTTGAAGAAGTTTTAATCTCAATGTACCGTCGAGGATTGAATCTAGAGATTACAGGTGGTGTTGCTATAGATAAACTCTTGCTTTTGGATGATGTTGTTCAAGTTGCCACCCGAATAGAGGATAATTTGAAAAGAAATTCTGTTAGGCCTCCAATACAAGTCCAAACTCGGATGGAACGTACTTTTGTAGAACCTGTTTTAAATAGGCCAATAGAAAGATCGTCAACCAGCCCTTCAGCTACTAGCAGGCCTAATCGTACCTTGGGTTCTTCTAATTTTAGTAACAACAATTCATCAAGGTGCTATAACTGTCGGGGTTTTGGTCACATGTCTTTTGAGTATATTGCCTCTTTCTCTCTAGGCAACTCGCTATTGTTGACAAAGCGTACAGGAAAACTGACTTAAACGAAGAAGTTTGCAAGCCGACAGACGATGAGTATGAGCCCGATGAGCAAGATTTAGAAGCTAAGGCTCATTTAGAAGGATGTTTAGGTGTTCTTCGACCTTTACTTGTTGTCCAGAAACATAAGGATGATCCTAAAATCCATCGTGGGCGAATTTTTCAGACGAGAGTCAAATGTGCAGGACAAGTGTGTTCTCTTGTAATTGATACTGGGAGTTGTATGGATGTTATTTCTGAGGAAGCAGTTAAGAAACTTGAATTAAACGTTGAGCCTCACCCGGAGCCGTATGATGTTGCATGGATTACCAATACTAAATTGCGGGTTACCCAAAGGTGTATGGTTACATTTTCTGTTGGCAAGCTTAAGGATACCATTATGTGTGATGTACTGCCCCTTAAAGTTTGTCACATTATCTAGGGGCGTAAATGGCTATGGGATCGTCATGCGCAACATGATGCTCGTGCTAATATCTATTCGATTATCAAGGGCAAAACCAAATTCACTCTTACTTGCGCTCTCGACATGCCAAATTTGAAGCTTGCAAAGACTTCCTTGGTGGTCCGACGTGATTATTCTTGTGTTGATAACTCGACGGAGTTGAGTTTTTTTCAGCGGAGGAGAAATGATGTAGGACGAGCCCGTGAAAGTTGGGTGGAACAATATAAGAGACTTTGGAAGCCTATGAAATAGAAGTATTTTAATTAGTTTCTTTTATTTGTAGTTATCTTTTCTTTTATTTGTAATTATCTTATGGGAGTTCAAGTTAGGTTAGGAAAGTTGTGTAGAAGTGTTATAAATAGTGATGTACTTCATTATTTTGATACATTGAATGATTAATTAATTGAGTTTTGCTTGAGAAATATCTGTGTGATATTAATTCTTTGTTCCAAATCCCCCGTCCCCAGCAATAGCGCTCGACTAAATAAATCCTTAACAAAAACCTCTTTTCGCTCATCGGAAACGCTAAAGAAGACCACCATCAATTCTTCCTCACGAGCAAGCTTACACATGACTTTGTTACGCTCACTATCAGTTAGACCGGGCACATTATTCAACACATTACTGAGTTTCTTGTGTTGCTCATTTAATGAAGCCTCTAATCCAAGAAAGTTAACAACCATATATAGAAGAGCTGTCTGAAAATCCCATTTACCGACATTCAATGGAATAAACAGAGACCTTACGAGTTAGAGATGATAAAACAAAACACTTTTAAGATTAAAAAAATTAGCAGGAACAAAATCATAATTTCAAGAAATTGTTGTACTTGTACATATGGCTTGCCTTTGAATCAAGTGCTTGAAATAGGTCTCAAAATGAATCAAGTGCTTGAAATAGGTGTCAAACTGAATCAAGTGACTGAAATAGGGGTCAAAATTAATCCAGTGCTTGAAATAGGTGTCAAACTGAATCAAGTGACTGAAATAGGGGTCAAAATGAATGAGAAGAAGAGTGAAGATAGAGTCTCCAAACCAAAACTAAACTGAAGAACCAATGGTAACAATAGAGCCTTCGTGTCCCTCTGTTCCTTAGGAACCTGCTACCATGGTAATAGATTTTCCATGAAGCACCATGACTCCAGCAAGCAATTAATGCACATAATCAAGTGAAATGAAAAGCGACACAAATACTGAAAGAATTAGTGAAGCGCTTGAGTTTTCAATGCATTCCAGTACAGGCAGAGGTATCCATGCTTGGTATATCATCAGCAGTAAAGTGAAATTGCAATACTTATTCAGAACATGTTTTTAGCTTTATCATCAGTTTGCTTAAGCCTTTAGGTGTTATTTTGTGAATCTATTATACAAGTAGAGCCATGTAAAGTTTTGGGCTTTAGTATCCAATTGCTATAGCTCTGGCTTTTAGTTAATATCTTTTATTAATAGAACTTAAGAAACAGCAACATATTGAAGCTTGGTGAATACTTATAAAAGCTATATTTCAAAGAAAGTTTTAATTTATTTATATAATCCCTTTAATCTAAATACAGAAGCAACTTGAAAAGCACCAAACTTTATCTTCTCCAAAAAAAACTCTACCAAACAAATCCTTAAATCCACAAATACAAAAATTGCTCATGGGGAAGATTTTGACATCCGATGAGGAGAAGATGGTTTGGAGTGGTGTCAAGCAGTTAGATAAAGCTCTTGGGCTATTCAAGCTTGTATGGGAGACGGCAGAGATTAAAGGATCTTTGGAGGTGCAAGGCCATTTATGGGGTGTGGGGGCTGATAGTGGGTCAGTTACATATAAAGGAAACGTGTTCTTTGTGCATGACATCAGTCTCTGATCTCTGTCTCACCCAAGGAATTGGAAGGGTATAATGTGGTGATGATTTTCATTGGTACTCTCTTATGTGAGTTAAAAAATTCAGTCATATTGCTAATTATTGTACTTTATCTAGGATATACTAAACACAAGCATCGTCCCTTCAATTTTGTTTCAAAATTGTAATCAGAGAAGATTTTAAGTAGGAACTAGGAAGAGAAGTAGAGTTATGGAGTAAGAGCTCAACAAGCTCATTGTCCATTTACCGGTCTGTTTCCTGAGAATGTTTGATTGTTGAGTCATCTACCTCAAAATACCAGTTGTTGTCCCAAATTGTAGTATCAAGTATGAATTTCAATGTTTTTATATTTATAATCGGAATTCAAGCACAAGTATAATTCTCTTTTGATCTTGTAAAGTAATTAAAAATATATATATATAGTAGAATGCCTAATGCACATCCCAATAAAGAGAGATTAAATGAAGTTAATACTCTTATAATATAAAATAGCATAATTAGTTAATACCATGAAAGCGGAAGCTTAGCATAGATGCACATAGGATTCCATGCATCTGAGGTAAAAGGTTTTTTAGAAAGGAACAAGAATTATGCAGTAATGTGATAATGTCACAATTTCTAGGTGCTAACCAGCAAATTCATCCACCGATTTCTGAAGTATCAATTGAAATTTACAATAGTGTTGACTTTGCATAATGAATTAAGGTATTGTCATATGTGAAATAAAGATTTAGCAAGTGCAATGCTTGCCAAAAAATAGAGCTCAACAAAAATCTTGCATAATATCATCAACCCTATTGATAACATGAATTGAAGCTGAGCTTCCCAGTGTATATCTTATGCAAAACCCTTAAATGACAAATGTATTGCTTCCTAAACACGTGTATTAAGGCATTAAATATGGTTGAGAATCCCATTTTAAAAGTCTAAACCCAACTCCATCTGCATTTCCCCATAAGGCCTCCCTATAGCAAAATCTGCAATAGGTGCGTGCAACCACCCTACTAAACTATGCAATTAGTGATAAGTTATCACTTACCACAGAGATTCAATATACCAACAAAAAAAATATGTATGAAATTCTAATGCAGGCTGAGCGCCAAACATGGTTGGGCAAATACAGAAGTCTTTGGAGGTCCATGCCAAAGCGTCCAACAAATATAACTTTCTAGTAATTAATTTTTATTTAGTTTAATTTGATTTATCAATTAACATAAAGAGATGTAATTGCATCAGTAAAAAAGGCAGAGACTGAATATAAGTTTCTAAACTTATAATTGAGTAGGTTACTTTCCTCTTCTTACCTAATCTTTCCCAACTCCCTTTCAATTTTAAACACTAAATCCAGACCTCACCAATTACTGCCTCCAACTCCAACAAAATTAAGCTCAGTTCAGTTAGTAACAAATTCAAATGTTACCAAATAATGAATACATCAAAGTTGTAACAATAAAAAGTTTGCAGTATTTTTATGTACACATCAACCTTTACAATGTTCGTATAAAAAAAAACGGTTAAGGTGAAAACACTGAGGTATAGAGAGAACATAACAGAACTGGTAGCCCTGAATGATGTCAAAGCAAGAGAAATAAAAGTAAGGACTCACCTTTACAGCAATATAAATTATATAATTGACAGTTTTAAATTTTTACACATTTAATATCACTATAAATACTTTAGTTTACATTCGATAGTAGAAACTTCCTCAGACCAAATATCAATTCACACCATACGTAATACAAAACGGAAAAATACTGGCCCATTAATCGGATCTATGAAAACAATTTTAAAAAAAAATTGCGGCGCAGAATAAATCTAATTGAAAACTAACTAAATACCATAGAACAAATGCATTTATTCAAATGAAATTCAATACGGCTAACAGTACAAAAATATAGAAATTAAAACTGAGATCAAGAAAATTTGAACACTCACCGACATGGAATCTAGCTTGAAGACAAACAGTGATCAATTGAAGAAAAAAAGTTGAATCAAACGAGCAGCGGCTCCAATACACGAAACAGTCTGAAGAGAGAGAAAGTATGAGTGCATATATTCGTGTGGAGAGAGGAATAGAATTGGGGGGAAAGAGTTGCACACTTACCAGAGAGATCGAAAATAGAAGATGATGGGAAGAGGAGGAAGAGGTTACCTAACACTTGGATTCGAGCTTCACTCGAAATATAAATAGATTTTGGGTAAATTTTAAAATCGTACTCACATAGCTAATGAAAAAAGTCAAAAAAAGAAATTTTCTTGCGAGAAATACAACAATAATTGTTCGAGAAGTGATTTTATAGTCAAATCCTCTCAAACTCATGAAAAAGATAAAAGAACAGATAAAGAAAAAAGTGGTGAAGTTATCGGTGAAGCCAACCCATCGAGGAATCTAGAGTTCATCTTTTTTGCGACGAGTTCAGTTTGAGCCTCCTTAAAGGATATGGTGATTTAGGAGGCGATCAAATTATGGTTGTAATTGAAGATATTCATGGTCAGGAGGTAACCTAGCCTCGAAGACAACATAAGTGACAACTGTACTATAGCTAGCCAAGAAGACGTAGATCTAAAGGAAAGTTACGAGTTACAGGAGATGTTGGGACGTTATAACTTTCTTAGCGTTATGCCTTTTATTTTCCATGCATGAAAATATTAAAAAAAAAATCAAAAAATCAAAAATTAAAAAATCAAAAAATCAAAAAATTAAAAAAATCTAAAAATCAAACCAATCAGGTCTTGTCCAAGCCTGAACTACGAATGACCTGATATCCCTCAACTCGGGAGTACGTAGGCAACCATTTATGGTGCGGTCAAACCAAACAAGAAACCCAAAAACTCACTCAAACAAAAAAAAAACCACTTCTCAAACCGTTTAGGTCAAATATGAATTACGAATGATCTGATCTCCCCCATCCTCGAGAGTACGTAGGCAGCCATCTATGGTGCGGTCTAACCCTCAAAAGAAACATTTAAACCCAAAATTCAACCCCAAATGTAAACCCAAAACCAGTCTCAAGACACCAAAATCAAACCTGAAAAGTCTACACCCAAGAAAAATCCTCAAGGGTGGCGAGCCATGTTGAGAAGACCCAACGGCACCTCAAATGTCATTCCATCAAATCTAGCACAAGTCTTGGAAAGGAAGAGACAGCGATACATCAAGACGACCAGTCACAGGGATGAAATGGCAATCATCATGAGATGCAACATGTCAGCAACTCATCACTCCTGAAGTGCGAGAAGACTTGATCTCCTTTGACCCACAGAAGCACATGGGCTACCATCGTGGCAAAGTCTATCTCATACTCGACGACCTGTTCCCTGAGCAAAAGGTCATGGATTAAACCTCACAGATTAAACCAAATCCGGTTGAAGCCATCACATCACCAACCAAGCTGAGCTCTTGGGTCCAATTCATTGGGTTCTGAAGGCATCTCGATATCAATCATCAAAGTTGGAACAACAACGCATCGATATATCAAGCATGATCATCATCAAGGACCTTCAAAGAGCTGATATCCTCAATCTGAAACCTTCAGCAAATTAAAAGAAGAAAGTCATCAAAGCCAATTACGGCTACAAGTCAAAACGAGGATTGGGGCAAATCAAATGTCAAAAATCCACTACTGGTTCACCATGTGGGTCATGAGGAAAAAGACTCTTGCAATCTCGGCATCTTATTAGCCCATCGGTCAAACATACAACAAAGAGATTACCCCATATGACAAGCAATACTGGAGCAAGTTCAGAATAAACGACAACCCGATGTTGGGACCCTTATAACAAGACTGGGGCAATTTCGAAAATCGCAACAATTCAACACTGGGGCATTTATCAACCATCCAATGAAATTGCACCAGTCAGCACCCTCATCATGGTCCGTCATCATCACGGAGACCCTCATATCACTTCATTAGCGATCCGGTATGATCTTTTGGTCTTTTCCAATCATGTTTTTCTTAAAATACAAACAAATCCACATGTGAGGTATGACTCTTTCAACTCTTTTAATTTGCTTTCGGTCTCCATTTACATGTATTGGCAATGATATACATGTTAAGTATAGATAAATCTTGCGTTAGAATCTTAGAAAAAGGTTTTAAAAAGAGAAGATTTTTGCTTAACTTGTTATGAATTGGATTAATTTCGATAAGCGTCCGTGGAGCAAGAATCACGGAAAACGATTAGAGAATTAAGATAATTCAACATTTTGATTAGGCACGACATCCTAGTTTAAAGCGCTTTTTGGAACAGACTTGACCTCATATGCATGTCTGCATTTTGCGATTTCCCTAACTCTTAGTTATGGGGTATGAAACTATGGCGACATGGATGACAATTAGTAGCCAGCCTAACGTCTCAAATCGTAGCCTGGGTTACTCAAGTTATTAAGCCTGAGGAGTGTCTTTACACCTGGTGCCCTAAAGCCATCTGATTTCGGAGTCACCGGGCCAACGCTCGTTACATGGGTAACTCAGTGCCTAAGGAAACGAGCATTACAAAGAAGAAAAAGGTAAGACCTGAGCAGATCTGAATCGTGGTCTAGGTTACTCGAGCAATTAAGCCTGAGGGGTGTCTTCACACCTGGTACCCTAAATCTGTCTGGTTTGGGAGTCACCGGCCCAACACTCGCTAAATAGGTAATTTAAGCCTAAGAAAACAGACCTTGCATAAGCTCAGGCATGAAGCAAATAGAGTGACCGCCTAACTTATCTAGAAGTGTGGCCTTTGTTACTCGAGCAAGTAAACCCGAAGGGGTGTCTTTACACCTAGTGCCCTAAAACCATTCAGTTTGGGAGTCATTGGTCCAAAATCCGTTAAATGGGTAAATCTGAATAACCTGAGAAAACGAGACAAGTTAGGCAAGGAAAAAAAGAGAGAAAAAGAAAATTAAGAAAAATTTGCAAAGTTATGGAAAGGAAACCCCTGCTAAGAGTTACGTCACTAATAGTGCATGTGTCATATGAAGTCAATTCTACGAAGAATAACTAGAGCGAAGATGAAGTATATCTGATGAAGGGAGATAAGTTTGCTGAATCTGATCCTACCCATGAACAATGAACATGGATGCTTAAAAGTTTTCGTGCGATGTCATAACTTGTCAAATGAAAATTTTGATTTCCTTAAGAAAAATTTAATTTCATACTCAATTTCAAGATCTTTAGCGATAAGATAAAAACTCAATGAATATAGGCATTCAATTTCATTCACAAGATTATACTAACCCTGATGGCCCAAGACGTCAAGCTTTTGCGCATTCTGTTATTCGTTTGGTGTGCAGGATATTGCTAACTCTCAACTTGGTCAACAAAGAGAGTTTCTTATATGACTCCCAAGTAACAACGTATGCAAGAGCTGGGGCATTTTTCGATTCCAAGAAATGGAAGGGATATAAGGCGGGATTAAACCTCTCATCAAAAGGAAGGGGAAGAACTTCTGAAAGAAATCAAGGCGACATAAGCTTGTCCTTCCACAAAAAGGGAAAAATTCTCAAGAGAGTCATTAATTCAAAAGCGAACGCCCGACGAGAAAAGGTCTAGCGAATGAAATCTATATCATCAAACATGTCAACATGTGCCAAGTCCTCACAAGTCGAGGCCTATATACCAAAGTTCAAATTTGGGCAATGAAAGAACGGGCGACATCATCCAGGACGTGAACAACACCCGGGTCATTGGCCAAGCCAGATCTAATCCAGCAGGGTCTCAAGTAAAGAGCTCGCCCCTTTTTCATAATCAAATGATCAAACCGTTGGCATCAATCCAGCGTAGCATCGGGGAAGGATCCAGTGATGTAAGCCGTTGAACACTACTTCAGCGAATATATCAGGATATCTCCTAGTAAAGCCATCAGTGTCTGAACCGCCAGAGGGACCAGCACCAGATTCAGAAAGGAAAAAGTAGCAGCCTCAGCAGTATCCCTGAAAGTAGTGTGCATACAAGCCAATCATGTATGATAATAAAGCATATACTTTGGAGACAATCTTATTTATTTATTAATAAAATTATTTATTTATTAAAGGCATTTAATTATCTACATGATGCTGTTTTATAATATGTAAATAACCCATAGTTTTAAGCAATATTTTTAGAATCATGATGTTGATCATGCTAATGAGATCTAAATTCTTAGAAAGCTTAAAACTAAAATAGTTTCCAATCGTTGGATTACTAAATAAGGGATTAGTAAATCCGGATAGATTGGTACATATGTTGCTTGCTCATTGGATGAGGATGATTGATCTCATGATCATTTGTGTGGAGACACTAAAACAAGTATGTAGGTGCTTATTGGAGAATAAGTTCACTGAACGTGACTCGCTATGAAATACCTAATGGAGTTTTACTTTCCTGTCAATAGGAATTCCTAATGTGATAGTAGTACAAGTGATCATTGGACTTGAGATCATCGTAGTATCTTGTATATAATGAATTATACTTTGACTTATTCCTTAAGACCCTTAGGGTATATCAAAGGGTATGTTTGGGTATAATGAGTTATATATGGAGATAATGAATGATCAATAAAGAATCTGTCACTTCTAGTAAAAGAAGAGATATGCCATGTGATTCGTTAAATGGCAACTCAGTAGTCCTTGGCCAAAGCAGAATGAAATTAGAAAAGAGTTTCTAATTTGCATTATTTGGAGTTGTGCATTTTTTTAATTTAAATATATGTAATTAAATAAAATAAGACTTGACAGTAATTTCATATCTTATTTTAATTGGGACATTGTATGGTGGGAGGATTGAATTGTACGGTAACTATTTACTCACAGGTTCTTTTATGATTGATGTTGAAATCTATATTATCTGAAAAGTCGTTGATCGCTAGGGAGACTTATCCCTATTTTAGAATAAATATTATTTATTTAAATAGATTATTAGTTTAATTTATTTATTTAAATAAGATTATAATTGTTCTAATTGATTTATTCATAACCGGTTTAATATGGAGAACCTAAAGGGTCACACCGTAAAAGGAAGAATAATTATTTAAAAAGGTAATGACATAATCGTAATAATACATTAAGTGTAATTAATTTAATTTATAGTGATAAAATAAATTAAATAGCTTAATGTTTATTATTTAATATTTTGAAAAATATTAAATATAAATTAATAAGAGGGGTCTTATTAATATTATTATAATTATTATTATTTTAATTTCTAAAGGAGGTTAGGATTTAATTTAATATTAGTACTCTCATTTATTCCTAATAAGATTATGAGGTAAATTAATTAAATGAATTTAATTAATTATTCCCAATGTGGTGGGAAGCCTAAATTAATTAAAGGAGTTTAATTAATTAAATGAAACCCCATGTCTAATAGGATTAGAAGGGTTGACCAATATCTATATAAGAGGAGTCTTATAATAGATATCAGTTGATGCATTTCAATTGTTAGAGAGTACTCCTTTTCTATAGAAGATAGAAAACTAGGGTTTAGCCAACCACCCTCCTTCTTGATAATTCATCTTCCTTGGTGGATCACCTCTAGAGGCCAAACACTTGAGTGGCTAACGTTGATCAAAGGAAGGAATTTAACCCAGAAATTCAAGGAGATCACGAAGAACAAGGAGTTAAACTCATACTTGTGGAAGCTTCGTTCTACTAGGGTATGATTCCATAACTTCTTACTTATCGTTTTAAATTAATAATTTGCATAAAGGATGATCCGGGTAATGGTTTTGTAGAAATTTTTTAAACTCTGATATACCATGCTTCCGCTTATTTTTATAATTTGATTGCGCTAAGATTTCGTACAAACCCAACAATCCCCGCCAAAGATGACATATGAAAAGGGAACATCCTAATATGCTCTACGAATAACAAAAGGATCCATCGGGAGTTGAACCTGATAGGCCTATCAAAATCCATGTCTGACAAAGAAACTCCAAATCGCCTCAGAAAGGGTAAGGTATGGTTCTAGATCAATTCAATTAAGCATATACATCAACCTATGACAAATTAATATCATCACATCATGTCTGGTCTGCACATGTGCAACAAGCATTATATCAGCGCACATCTCCATTAACAAGTTAAGCATACCCAGTAGAGTTAAATATACATACACATTAAATACCCAGACTCGAGGACAAATTTTGTTGTTGAAAACTACCGTTCGAGTAGGCATCGAGACAGTTCGGTGAGATAAATCTTTGTAAACTACCGTTCGAGTAGGTATTAAGACAGTCCGGTGATCAACCGTTGTCAACTACCATCAGGGTAGGCATCGTTGTCAACTACCAGCAGGGTAGGCACCATTGTAAACTGCCAGTGTAAACATCATCCCCAGCAGAAATGTAGAAAACATTTCAATTTATCTTTATTAAACAAGCATCGGCAACACCGATAGAAATCAAACCGTTAGAGTCAACACCAGCATAGACATCAGCAGCACTGATGAAAGTCAACCATTGAAATCAGCCCCAACATAGGCATCATCCATGACCCGTAGGGGTAAGCGATTTGTGATGCGATATGCGATTTGCAATGCGATTTGGGTTACGATATGCGATTTGCGAAGTGCAAAATGCGATTTGCGAAGTGCGAAATGCGATTTGCGAAAATATTATAACATTCATTGCACGGCGATTTGCATCATTTAAATATATATCTTGTCATATTTTAAGTGTCTAGTAAATCTTTATCATGTTCATTCTACTACATTGCATAAACATGATAAAGAGGGGCATCTGTAGACACTCGAATTTTTGTTTTCCTGTTAATAACCATACAGAAGAGCAAAAGCATTTTTTTCCACTCTGAAGAATAACCCCTGAGGATTACAACATCAAATCAAACTCCAGACACAGCCCCATGGTTATCAAATCAACCACGAAGAAGACCCCGAGGAAAGACAGAGATAGTAGCAGTCGAATATCGGAGATAAACCCGAGAAAGGCAGTTGCAACCACGTTAAGCCTAGAACCAACCCAGAAGGGAAAAATGGTCATTTTACCGACTTGACATCGAATCAAGTCAAAATCAAGCCAAATCAATGCCATGAGGGTCATGAAGAACCATAACATCAATCCCGAGTGAAAACAATACAAGACAGCTCAACAGACTGACTGCAAACCCATCTTCTTGGATTTAGAAAAAGTCAAATCCCATGTCATTGTGTATCTCTCTGAAAAGGCTTTCCGGAAAGGTATAACACGCCTCAATTGGACTCCCGGATTAAAAGTTATGAAGGTTCGAAGCAGACAACGCGTTGGTCGGAGTGCACGTCTTCAAGACGACGAGATCCATGAAATCGGGGCCCACTCGGAGAGTCGCAGGTAGACTCACGGCTTTCGCGAGTAGACCCGCGGCCATCTGGTCTATAAATAAGACCCCTCACTTAGCAAAAAAAAGAAGAAAAACTAAAAAAAACAGAGAAACTCCGCCCATTTCGACCCTTAACCCTATCTATAGTGCTCCAAACCTCGATTTTATTACTCTAATACGTTTGCATACGTATATTCTACAACATATCAAGTTTTAACCTGTGAAAACAGAGTTTTGAAGCCCTCCGAGTGGCATAAAGCCCATAGCGTAGCCTATTATAAGTTTTTTTACGATCTGAAGTTATTTACTGCTTTATCATATATATGTGAACGTACATATAAAGTTATAGCTTCTGGTTTCGCCTAGATTTTAAATCCGTGGCCTTTCTAGCTTACTTTTAAGTATATATAAGTTTTTCTTTGCTTGCACAGCCTAGATTGCTAATCCGTGACTTTTTACAACTTATATATATATATATAACTATATATATATATATATATATTAATCTGTTTGGTCTGAATTGCTAATCCGTGGCCTTTTCAACTTTATTATATATATAATTGACTACATATATACTAACATTCAATTCCGTCAAGCCTGGATTGTAAATCCGTGGCATTTACCGCTTTTATATATATATAACTATATATATATATATTCTGACTTCGTTAGCCTGAATTGCTAATTTGTGACTTTTTATCGCTTTTATATATATAATTATATATATACTAACTCGTTTGGCTTGGATTGGAAATTCGTGGCCTTTTCAGTTTTAATATATATATACTAACTGTATATATTAACATTTCATTTAGTCCGGCCTGAATTGGAAATCCGTGGCCTTTTTCAGCTTATATATATATAAGTATATATATATATATATATATATATATATATGTATTCTTTATTCAATGTGATTAAATATCTATTTTAACTATTTATTTGATATGAATATGTTCTAATGTAAATTTTGTGGATTAAATTCATCTAAATCTAACCATTTCTAACTTTCAATTGATTCAAAATCGGTCAAACCGGAACTAGGGAGCTAGAATGTCTAAGATTTATTTAAATCTAGCTTTCTTTATAATTTTGTAAATATTAAAGCAACTACACGACCTTAGATCCGTATCTAGTGGGAACGGGAAGCTTCGGCTACGTGCATGCAAGGATTTAACTGATGAATATTTTGTCTTGCGACGTCTAGAGTACAATTTGCATTATATGTCAATATCTTTGCTGTGTAGGCTTTTTGATATTATTTTGTGAGCCTAGAAATCATGGGATCTAAGATCACCCACACGGATCTAAATCCGATTCCCACGATAGACAACCTGGCATTGTAAATACATCCGACCAGTTTTTTCTTGTAATTGTAAATCAGAGGGACCGTAAAATGGTTATCCAGATTTAAGTTCTCAACATAGTAAAAAAATTATAGTTTGTAGTGCTAGGGTCACTTTGATGGCTTTCATGCCCATAAGTAGACCGACACTTGTATATATTCTGTGGTCGAGCATGCTTCGCCTCCCGACAATAAAATCCAAATCAAGCGAATAAGGAATAAAAATGAAAGTATCAAAAGGCTTCAATTCCTATGCGAGCGAAAGGGTTTGAAAACCATATTTCAAAACGTCATTTTCATATCTTGTCTAAAATGAACTTTTCATGAAATCAAACCCTTCGTATATAGGTCCAACGAAGCACGACACTACTTTCAATCAAACATGTAGGCTCAATTACTTTAAGCACACACACATACATTGCAAATAAAAAAGTGAAAAATTGAAAAGATGCGATAACCGTGTTTCACGGAAGTCGGGGGATGCCTAACACCTTCCCCCCGCTAAACCAAGCCCCTGAACTTTAGAATCTCGGTTTCCAAGGCCAAGTTTTGACAGCGTCCAGTAATTGGGCCTACTTGCAAAATCAAACAAAACTCGGTTGAGTTGGTACAACCATTTCAAATATACCAACTGGCGACACTATAAACCTTTCAAATCGTCGACATGATACATGTTGGCCTTTTTCTAAAAATTTCATCCTTCATAAAATAGATAAGACAAACAAGGGTAGAAAACAAAACAATTAGGGAAAGGAAGGTCTGTCCAAAGATTTTTTTCGACGTCGACAATGTTCATGTGAGAAAGGACATGTGAAAATATCAAAAATTCATGTAGAAATATCAGTTCCCTTCAAATATTCTCCAAAGGATAATGCTAAATTTTTTGCTTCTAATAATATAGTATTAAATATTTTATAATACTATAATACTCAGGAAAATAAATAAATAATATTTAAATTTATATTTTAAATATTTTAATTGAGCTGTTCTTATATTTGAGCCAAATTTATGTGGGCTAATAAGAAGTGATAGATAATATTATTTGGTTAAAATTTAAGCCTAAATATTAATTGAACCCAATTAAAATAAGAAGTTTATTAGGGCAAGACCGTCTTAATCATAAGACTAGCAGCATTCAGATAAAAAAAGGAAATTGATATTTTCGCATGTAAAAATAATATTTTTAGATGAATCTTTCTCATATGGAGGTGAGACATACTCACTATTCATTGTGAGAGTGATCATGCAAAAATATCAAAATTTCATGTGAAAATACCAATTCCCAAAAGAAAAAAACTGCCACTTAACCGAGAGATAGAGAAAGAGAGTTGTGATTATGAGATCGACTTAACTTACTGAAAAAACAAAAGCAGATGCCTTTCTTCTTTTTTTTGTTTTTTCTGTATATCCTTAACTATTGGGTCTTATTGGAACTTGTGACTCATAACTGAGAAGTTCCTGAAAAAGGCCAAGTGCAGAGCGAAGCACTGGCCCATAAGGTTGTGAACTTTGGGGGGTGAACCCCCGGGTTACGATGCACTAGGATCGATGAGAGTTCTGCAGCATTAGCGTGGGGCGCGCGGTGAGAGTGTGGGGCGCGCCGGACGCGGACAACAGTTTTAATAGTTCGGTGTTACAAGAACATTATGAGTATTTAGGCTATAATGTGAATTATAGTTGGCATAAGAGTAGCCGCTATATATACTCTTTATTGTAAAATCCTATGTAATCAAGTGAATAATAAAATAGAACGCCGCTCCCGTGAACGTACCCAAATTGAGAAATCACGTAAATCTTTAATTTTTTACTGTCGTGTGTGCGTGATCTAATTCTAACATGTCTTATTATTCTAATTACGTAATTGAGAGTACGAGTCTTTAAAATTACGTAGTCTTTAAAGTTTTTGTAATTGTTGATTGCTTGACTAGTCTATTTCATCTTCTTTCTCTTTCTTGCTGCGAATGGGGAGAAAAGAGAGTGGAGACACAATTTACATGGAACCATACTTTGGCTTAATAAGTTGTGGGAGCCAAGGCCGGCCTTGAGTTTTTAAGGGCTTAAAGCGACAACAATAGAAATGGGCCTTTTGCGAATTGCTATTAAGATAGGCATAAAAAAAACTAACTTTTCCTGAACAAAAGAGCATCAATACGAAAGAATACCAAAAACTACAAGTCTGCCATTGAGATTTGGGCCTATTTTATTGGGTAAATTTTTTGTGGGCCTTAAAATTTAAACTGACGTGGGTTGGACTCTTTTGTTTGGGTATATATACATAACACAAATACCTCTTGGGTCCCTAAAAATTTGTCAATTTTAGTATGCCTAAAGCCCGAGCACCTTGGGCTTTAACCCAGGGCCGATGCTGGTGGGAGCTGATATTTACACAGTATTTGTTGATATTTTCGCATGTGGTGCCCACCTTTTAACCAAACCAATATTAATATTTGGTTAAAAATGGGCACCACATACAGGAAACTATCACATAAAAAATGTCACATAATGTTCACATACACACACATGCATACTGTGGGTCTTGCCTGATATGTGGGGCCCACAAATATGTATGTGAGCATTATGTGATCATTTTTTAGGTGATAGTAGTATTATTTTATCAAAAAATATTATGGAAGTATCAGTTCCTAAGTTTTTACCAACGGCACAAATTCAGAAAATCTGTGACAAAACAAGTACAACACTGTTTTGACCATTCTATTTCTTCCATCTTATTTCAGTAAAACTATAACAGATCTAAAACAAAAAAAATAGTGATGTTATGTTTGCAAATTAATATTTAGAATGGGGTTACCTTTAATCCTTTCGGTTACTTCTAATAAGATTTATAAGCTTCATGCCAAATGAATCAATAATATCTGCTTAACAAGTATATCCAACAAAAAATTGGTAGTAAAACTTACCTCTTTTACTCTACGCAACCGGTAGAAACTACCTGGCAAAAGAAAGAAATTTCAGCAGTAAGAAATATTAATATTACTTCATTTGAAAAAGACAAAGCAAAAATAAGAAAATATTGAAAAAGACAGCAGCTTCCTAGAACCAACATGGATAAAGAGGGCTCAAAAAACAATTGGCCCTCCATTGCAAGCTTCAAAAAGAGCAATTTTTTTCTATTAACCAAGTGCAAGTGGTTAAATGTGAATAATATTTACCTGTTCCCCTTCTTAAGAATCAATACCCCCTTGCGTTTCTCACAAGTCACCCAATCCTGACCTAGATGTCATGAGGCTATGTAGAGAAGATAAGCTCCCACGCCTGTACGTGGTTGACAAACTGTTTCTACTTTACAACATATACCATACCAGCCGACACTCTTGAATCTTGATTATCTTGAAACGTAGAACACCAATTAACTCCATGAAAAACTCCTTTGCAAATTAGACATGATTATCAAGACTCCTTTTTATTGTTGGTATGCTCTTCATCACTACAAATTAGACATGAATTCTTCCAAGTTTG
This sequence comes from Panax stipuleanatus, assembly GCA_020205555.1. Classification (NCBI taxonomy): domain Eukaryota; kingdom Viridiplantae; phylum Streptophyta; class Magnoliopsida; order Apiales; family Araliaceae; genus Panax; species Panax stipuleanatus. Next base: position 7,900,406 of record CM035122.1, on the reverse strand, counting down.
TTTCACATAATAGACTTAGAGCATCTCAAGTAAGGTGGATTATACCATGAACTATATTTAGTCCATATGACATCAATTTATGGGATAATCTTTCAATTCTTCCAGCAAATGGACTATCCCATGAACTATAATATTAAAAGATTATATTATATTTAATGAATTATTGTCCACCAATCATTCTTCTACACTCCCATTAAAATATATTAAAAACTATAGTCCACCAAAATCAGATTCCTTGATATAGTGCATGAGTCCTAGACAGGGCCGGCCCTGACATTTTCAAGGCTATAGGCGAAGATAAAATTTGGGGCTCCTTACATTAAAAAAAGAGTCACTTCTTCAAGAGCAACAAATGATAAAAAAAAAAAGAACTACAATTTTCAATATCACTTAATAGGATACTATTGAGTTCAAATAAAAATCTTATAATTACAAAGATCAGTACCTGATTACTGAAAAACTACCCTTCTTGCATTTTTGGCCGCAAAAGTTTCAATTAAGCTTGAATAGTCAAGCTTATGAACCAACTCTTTTTCAATCGACAACAAAGCTAAATCGTTCAATCTTTCCTGTGATATAGTTGATCGAAGATAAGATTTGATCAACTTTAATTTTGAAAAGCTTCTCTCAGCAGAGGCAACAGTAAGATTAATAACTCAATAAGACAATCTCAAGAACCATGTAGATTTTTCCATAGCAGCAGGTCTATTAGGGTTTTACCAATTATGCAAACATGCAAAGTTGCAAACTATAATAACCATTCTTCCATATTCCCAAACTTTCACAAAACATATTACTATATTAGGGTTTTACTGTATACAATTTCAATTGGAGCAACTGAGCAAGAACCAATCTTATGGAATAAAAGTATTAAAAGTAAGAAAGAATGGAGAAATTATTTACCTGGTAAAACAGAATTATTCTGAGAATTGGACTGGATGAAGAAGAGATGATAGATGTGTGTGCGTCTGTGCGATGATCATATGCAGCAGGAGAAGAATAAATTTTTTCGTGTGTTTTTCTCTTTCCAATTTGATAGATACCACTTTTTTTTTCTTTATATACATATTAAAAAAAAATTGGGCTCAAAAATTTTTGGGGCTCTAGGCCTATGCCTCTTGGGCCTATGCTCAAGGCCGGCCCTGGTCCTAGACTAAATATAGTTTAGGATTGATGGAGTTCCGGCCTGCTGGAGATGGCCTTAATAGACTAAAAGTACTTGGTTGTCTCTAAGTAGTAAGTCCCACATTGATTAGATGATAAAATTTTAAGAATTATTTTCTTATAAAAAGACTACCAAGTGCTTTTGGTCTCCAAGTCCCATATCGATTAATTGAAAAAAGTCTTAAGAAAATTTTTCTTATAAAATGACTATCAAGTGAAAAGGCTTTCTAACTTCCAAAGTAGAAGTCCCACATTGGTTAATTGAAAAAAGTCTTAATGAAAATTTTCTTATAAAATGATTACCAAGTGAAAAAGTTTTTTAAGTTCCAAAGTAGCCGATATAAAAGTGGGTAAAAATTGGTACCGATCTGGTATCGAACCGATGCCAGTTTGGTATACTGATCAAATCGGTACTGGTATCGGTACCTAATTTTTGGTGAATTCGGTAACCGGTCCAGTTCGAATTTGTTTGGTACGGTAATTTGCTGATAAACACTCCTATGGCTTGTTACCTTGAACCACTCCGGACTTGTCAAAATAACTCATGCCCCGCTAACGTCCGAAGTTGAAGAGCTATCCACATATAATGTCCAAGAAGTTTGAATCAGTTGATTGCTTGAAACCGTACCTACCATTCCTTCTGCCTGATTAACATTGTCGTCCGGCTCAGAGAATGAACACTCCACCACGAAGTTGGCCAAGGTCTGACCTTTTTATCGCTGTCCGAGGATGATACTCCAAAATAAATTGTGTTAACTCCATAGCCCATGCTGCTAGCAGACCCGAGACGTCTGGCTTAGTTAGAATCTTCTTCAACGGTTGATCTGTATACACCACAACCAACCGACATTGGAAGTAATGACGAAGTTTACGACATGCTATTATCAGGGCATAGACAAACTTCTCAAGGTTCGGAAACCTGGTTTTTGCATCCCGAAGAGCATGATTCACATAATAGACCGGATGCTGATTGCCTTCTATCCCCCGAACTAACACGGCTCCAACCGCTAACGAACTGGACGCCAAATATAGGTACACCGTTTTAGAAGGAACCGACTTTACCAACAAAGGAGCCGAAGACAAGTACCTCTTAATACCCTGAAAAATATCCTCACATTCCGAAGTCCACTGAAAAGTCTTCTCGTTCTTCGGCCCTTTCAACGTGTCAAAGAAGGACAAACACTTTTCCGCTAACTTAGACATGAATCTCCTCAGAGTTGTTCTTCGACCGGTCAACCGCTGAACGTCCTTATAAGATTAAGGAGACTTCATATCCAATATAACTTTAATCTTTTTCGAGTTTGCCTCGATCTCCCTCTTACTTATCAGATACTCCAAAAATTTTCCTACTCCCAATTCGAAGGTGCATTTCGTTGGATTCAACCTGAGATTGTAAAACTTAATGGTTTAAAAGCAATCCTCCAGATCATCCAGATGTCCCCGAACCGATATACTCTTGACGATCATATCATCGACATACACCTCCATAGTTCGCCCCAACTGCCTTGTAAACACATAGTCCATCATTCTCTGGTACGTAGCACCAGCGTTTAACAGTCCGAATGTCATCATTCTCTAGATTACTTCTTTTATCGTGAACTGTAAAATCTAAAATGATTTATATTTAAGTAACCCTGAAACACTATTACTTATCAAGAAAATAAAATGTATGTTCAATTACACAGCGCTCACGCTTTTCATAATTTAAATGTGACTGATTGACACTTTTGTCCCTCCAAGTTGTCATTCACTTTCAAAGTCGTCCCTCAAGTTCAATTTTCGTTAGTTAAGTCCTTAAATTGACATTTTGTTGGTGTTTCTGTTCCTCCAACCCAATTTGACTTCATCCCGACCCATTTTGACCAATTTTAACACAATCCAATCCAGTTTGACCCAACTTAAATTTTTATTATTTTAAAATATAATATTATTTTTCAAATAAGTTTAAAATAATAATTATATTTAACGTTTAAAAAAATAATATTTAATATTTTAAAATAAATTATTGTTTTTAAAACAATAATTATTTTAATATTTTAAAATAAAATAATTATTTTAAAAATAGTTATTTTTAATATTTAAAAAGTTTTTTTTTAAAAAAATAAATAATAATTACATTTACTATTGTAAAATAAAATATATGTTTAAATATTTTTTAAATAATTATTATTTTAAAATTTTAAAATAAAATATTTTTTTTAAAATAATAATTATATATAATATTTTAAAATAATATATATATTTTTATTTAAAATAAAATATTTTTTTTAAAAAGTTATAAATATAATTATTATTCTAAGAAAAAAAATATTAGAAACTTTTATTTTTTTTAAAAAGTGTAAAGTTTCATAAAATATAGATTCAAAAAAATTACATAAGAAAATAAAATTTTATTTTTAAAAAGCTAAATTAGTTTTTTTTATTTTTTCTGTAAAAATTTATTTTCAGAAAAAAAAGTTAAGATCTTTTTTTTATTATATGTATTCTTACTATTAGAATTTTCAAATAAAAAATAGAAATTAAATTTTTTTAAATAATTTTAATAAAATAATATTAGTGTTATATTAAATTAATGGCTAAAGTTAGGTTAGTTACTTTTAAATGAAGTGATTAGAGTTAGGTTGGTGGATTTTAAATGAGGTGGTCAGAGTTAAGTTAGTAACTTTTAAATGACATGACAACTTCTAGACCTTAAATCTAATAACTCTATTTCAAATTAAAATAAAGAGGATCGTAATCCGGTTGCACAGTATTTAAAGTTCTAATATAACACGTACACCAAGAATAGTACGGTGCATTGAAGATGTAGTAATCGTACCATTCATTACCATCACAAACGAGGAAATATGTTTTTGAGGGCTCATTTGTCAAACAAATTACAGACTGTTGGTGAATATTTGTGGTAGAATACTGTATGTAATAAACTGAGTTGAAAGAGTAGAAATCCATGGGGGCATGGCTGGCTGACGGGGTCGTTGAGTAGAGAGAGAAAGTGATTGTTTGCGCGTATATAGCTGCTTAGCTGTATTCTATTAGGTGTTCTCCCCATGTTCTCTTTCCAATTTTCTATGCTCTACAGACTACATACATACATATACACATATACATACAGAATAATGTTAAGTAATTTGTTAAAAATTGTTTAATTGATTTATATAAAATATTTATAATTATGAAATATAATTTATCAATGTTCTGTTTAAATAAATTAAATAATTTTTATTCTATTATAGTATTACTTGGATAAATATATCTTTAAGCATTCATTAAAAACAAAAAACAGACTCTGTACATTTAATTTTTTTTAATACACTTTTAATAAAAATCTGAATACTTTTTTTTAGAAACTGATATTTTCACGTAGTATTCTCCCACACATGAGAAGAAAGTGAGTTTCACCTTCATGTAAAAAGTGACTGTGAAAATATTAAAAATTCATATAAAAATAGTGCCACAGATAAATCTATATATATATATATGATAATTTTTTTTTGTGATTTTGTTTGCCTATATATAATAATATATGTGTATATATATATATATATATTATTATATTGATTGTTCATATGATACTAATTCAATAGAGAAGAGAGTGACTTTCACCTTTATCTGAAAAGTAACTATATGAAAATATTAAAAATTCATATAAAAATAGTGCCAGAGATGAATATGAAAACAAATTGTGATTTTGTGTGTGTCTGTGTATATTATATGTATATGTATATATATATTACTATATTTGTTGTTCATAATATACTAATTCATATTCTTATTCAGACAAACCAGACTTCTGTTCCTGCATAATTCAACTTCAAAGCAGGTAGAAGAAGAAGAAGAAAGAAAAAGAAGAAGAGATCAGATCCGGCGATATTAACAAAGAAAGAAACAACTTTCACTATTACAATTATGGAGGGCAATTCTATTTGCTTCTTTTCTTCTTCTTCTTCTTCATATTTCAAGATCCTAATTTTCTCTCTCTCCCTTTTTGCCGGCCTCTGTACTTCATCTTTCATCTCAGGTCTCTAATTATTAATCTATTTACTCCATATTGCTACTAGATTCAGTTTACTAGCTCTAATTAAAGCATATGGTACTAGTATTTTTGCTGGTTGTTGATTAATTTTGTTTGCTCTCTCTAATTGCTAAGTATTTTTTATGGTGCAGATGATATCTTTGGATCTCAAGCTTCAGTCGGACGGAACTTGCTTCAGGCCAAAAAACGTACTTTTTTTCTTTCTTTTTTTTTTTTTTCCATTTCAAACTACCCCTTTTTATTTAATTTCGTTCATATTTTTATGTATTAAATGTTATAATTTTAATGCATATACCTCCAGGATTCATGAATTCAAAACTTTGAACTTGATGCCTTGTTTTGTTCCCCTGAAAAAGAAATCTCCTCGACTTTATTGGGAGTTTATTTGGCTTGTATTAGGATGTTTATTTGTCATGCTTAGTTTTAGGTCTGATCTTCGGGTGCCCAATTTGTAAATTGACCTTTACATTCATAGAGTTACAGTTGGATTTAGTTGTTATTAAAGAAGCTAAGAAGGGTTTTAAAAACAAACAGATGAAATAAATGCAAGCTGGGATTCTTTTAAAAGAAGCAAACTTATTAGCTGATGTAATTGCACTAAGCTGAATCTGAATTTGAATGAAAAAAATTATTTGATAATTAACATGTCTGAAACATGTTGAATGATATAATTTATTATTTTACCTCTCTAAAAAAATTCAAAGTTGTAAATTTATTTAATATTACTTAATATAATAGTTAATATTTTTTTTAATTTATTCAGTTGCTCATTCAGCCAAAAAAAACTGACTTAGCCATTCAGCTCAATTATCTGATCGATTCAGCCATTAAGACGTTAATGGCTGACCGATTCAGCATTCAGATATATTTAGTTCTAAACAAACAGCCCTTAAGCTTTTAACTTTTCAGAGTTTCTCGTTTTGCTTTTGATTCCCATTTCAAGCTTCATAACTTTTAATTTGAATGGGCGACCGGAAGCTTCAGGATTCTAACAACCCCTAGTAGCTCCACATGCCGACACCGGTCAACTTGACCGAATTTCAGAGTCTGAATATTTCATGATTCACACACAAAAGAAAATAATTGAAATACATTAATGCTTTATGAGCTAGACATTCCTTAGGTTGAGACAAGTATCACTTTGGCACTTCCAACAAATATGATCCTTCTGAGTACGGTGGCATCAATAATTGAGCATGATACATTGGGCCTGTGTACACTTCCTGTTGTCCTTTTTTTTTTGGTTGTTTTGGGTGCACTGAGAGGTTTAGGGTAGTGTACTTGACGTTTGACGCCCGAAATTTCTCATGTTTCGTAGCAAAAACTGGTATTACTTCAAATTATTTATTGCTGAAGCATTGTTGTACAAGTTCTCTTCTTTTACAAGTCTAGCTATACAAATCAAGCTGCAGAGATTCTTTCTAATTAGATGCTGGTGAATACAATCTGAAAACCCAAGTACATGTTTAGATTTCCCAAATCGAGTTCTGTAATTCAATTGAAAGCTTAAATAATTGTATATCATCATCTCATTTCGTAACATAATGAAGCCATTGTGCTATTAGTTTATGCAACTGTAAGCTTAGAAGTTTGTTACTATGTATATGTTAATGGTCTCCTATGAATTGGAAAAAATTATTTTGTTCGTAACTGTTGACAGAAGGGTAAAGCCAACAAAGAATGACCAGCAAAAACAATGGAGTAAATTAGATGATTACTTTGTAATAGAAGTGGTAATCCCAAGATATTATGCCTTAATTGTCATTAATGATCTGATCAATGCAGCACTTCACTGCAAAAAGTTCAATTCACCAACTTTAACAGAAGGATCTCGATTTTCACCCTACACCCTGTCTCATTACTTAAGCAGTTTTCAATCTGTGATGCCCTCAAACTTCTTGTGCACAAATTGCATTGTAGTCGAACTTTGCTCAACCTCTTATAAGTGGCTATAAAATTTGCTACTGATATCCGTCAGTGGTAGCTCACTTTGATGGTACATCCTACTATATGCTGGTTGTCTCAAAGGTAGAGTTGTAACATCTATCTATTCAATTATTAGTACTCGTTTTCAGTTTTAGGCTAGATGAAAGCTGGTCACAAGCAATTATAAATTAAATATACAGGATATGCCGAGGTGAGGTGAATATAGAAATTTTATGTACCAATACATCTCCTTATTGTTTCATGAGCTTATGCTTTGTATCATTCTTATAATATATTGTATTCCCGGAACATTTTTCAAGTCAATTTGCTCTAAAAGAGTTTCTTTAATGATAATATTTTGTATTATGTGCAGCTTGCCCAGTTAATTTTGAGTTTAAGAACTACACGATCATTACTGATCAATGCAAGGGACCCCGATACTTACCCAACCCTTGTTGTGGCTCTTTTAAAGAATTTGCTTGCCCTTACACGGAGGACTTGAATGACCTATCAAATGATTGTGCCTCAACCATGTTCAGCTACATCAACCTATATGGAAAGTATCCACCTGGGCTTTTTGCCAGTTTCTGCCGGGAAGGGAAGCAAGGGCTTGAATGCCCTGCATTATCACCATCCGAATCGGCTAATGATGCGAGTGGGCTTCACAACATACGTAATCCACTTCATTTATTGTTTCTCACAGCAACCTCTCTAATGCTGTTATTATTGGTATTCTGAATGCTCTAATATCCTTCTGCTAATATTGTTGTATTTCCCTGTCCCTGTAAAAGTTTGGATGTCCTTTGTTTCGTCACACGAATTGGAGTTCATATTCTTTTATTAAGAAAAGTTTATATGTAATGCAAGACTGAAATCTTGGTTTTGACCAGGATCATTGTAATTTTCTGTTGGAATACCAATTATACGCAGATAATGTCCCGAGTCAGCTATTCTTTATTTGGATATGGTTTATGTGGCTGTAAATGGTGGACAATTTTCAGCTTCTTTCTCCGACATACTTTTATGAACAGAATTCTCCGAATGAAAATTTTGTTTCAGTTAATTTAGAAAAAAAACATCTATTTATTGCCAAACTCGATTACCCCTCTCCGATGGCGACTTCTTCTTCTTCTTCGATAAATCCATCACTCCTTGAGCATAAAATCTTTCAACTTCCATTGACGAGAGCTAAAAGAGTTCCGACCCCCATTATCTTGCTAAAAATGTGCCAAAACTTGCAGGAAGTCAGACAATTACATGCTCAATTGGTTGTCTCAGGACTGATTAATCAACCCCTGAATCCAGGAAGGCTCATTGAGTCCTATGTTTCTGTGTGCCAAATCTACCATGCCTTGTCTGTTTTCAAAATTATTCCTTCTCCTGATGTATTTGCCTACAATACCATTATCAGAGGCTTAACACTAGCCAAATGCCCTAAAGATTCAATTTTGCTGTATGATAAACTGTTACTTGGTGGCCTAGTAGCACCAGACAATTATACCTTCACCTTTGTTTTAAAAGCTTGTTCTCGTATGGAAGCCATTTTTGAAGGTAAACAAGTTCATGGTCAGATAATCAAAGCCGGAATAAAACCGAATACCCACATTCACAGCTCATTAATCCATATGTATGCGATTGCTGGTTGTATGTTATCTGCAGAACGCATTCTTAATGAATTATCCGAAGATAATGTACTTGCCAAGAACTCCATGATATATGGTTATTTGAACAAGGGCCATGTGGAAATTGCTAGCCAGATGTTCGACAAAATGCCCACAAAAGATACTGCATCTTGGAGTGTAATGATAACAGGGTATACCAAGCATGGTATGTACACAGAGGCATTGATGATCTTTCAAGAAATGATAGCTTCTAAGGTTCCATTAAATGAATCTACCCTTGTGAGCGCGCTATCGGCGTCCACTCATTTGGGAGCATTAGATCAAGGAAGGTGGATACACAGGTACATTGACAAAAATGAGCTTAAGGTTAGTATTACTCTAGGTACTTGTCTAGTTGATATGTATGCCAAATGTGGATGCATAGAGTATAGCTACCAAGTGTTCAGGAAAATGCCTCAAAGAGATGTTGTCACATGGGGAGTGATTATCGCCGGATTCGCCCTCCATGGGCAAGCAACAAAATGCTTCGAACTGTTTGATGAAATGCTAGCTGACAAAATTATCCCCAATGAAGTCATCTTTGTGGCTATCCTCAGCGCCTGCTCGCACGCGGGTTGTGTTGAAATGGGGCGCCACTACTTTGATCAAATGGTTCATTTTTATGGAATTAGGCCTTCCGTTGAGCACTATGGATGCATGGTAGACCTCCTTGCCCGAGCCGGACTGTTGGAAGAGGCAGAAAACCTCGTAGTCTCATCGATGTTGGAAGAACCCAATGCGGTTATATGGGGTGCATTGCTTGGGGCATGTAGGAAGCATAAGGATTTCGAGAGGGGGAAGCGTGCGTTCAAGCAGCTTATAAAGTTGGAGCCAAAGTCTGGTCTGATGCAGGAGAGGTAGAGGCTGCAAAGGAAATGAGAAAGGTCATTGAGGATAAAAGTTTGGAGACAACTTGTGGGTTTAGCTTAATTGAGGCAGATGGCCAACTTCATAAGTTTGTGGTGGGGGATATTGATCATACTAGGTCTCGAGAAATCTATGAGATGATGGAAGGGGGATAAATTAAAGGAATTGTTAAATCCAAAACAAAAAATATTATTTCCTACGATAAAAGTGTCGCTGTAGATGTATAGCGATGGTAAAAACCGTTGCTATAGGATCTATAGCGACCCTTTTTTTTATTTTGGATTTAACAATTTCTTAAATTAATTGCCTTAGAATAGAAGGCAATTATTTCTTAACGCCCCAATATATAATCAAAATGAAGAATAAAATTTCAATCACACCATCAGTAAACTTTACATTTCATGGGTGAAAATTCAAGTTTTACAATAAAGAGGGAAGAAAATCCCATGAGAAGGAGAAAAACAAGTCTTAGGGGGTGTTTGTTTAGAACTGAATGAAGCTGAATGGCTGAATCGGTCAACCATTCAGTGTGTTTGTTCTGAATAAAAATTGTCTGAACGGCTGAATCGGTTAAATTTTTTGGCTGAATGATCAAGTGTAATTTTTTTTTCTAAATGGGTTGAATGACCGCTGAATGAAGTATTTTATATTTAATTTTTTTTATAATATTAACTATTATATTAAGTAATATTAAATAAATTTACAACAATTTTGAATTTTTTTAGAGGGGTAAAATAATAAAAATCTGTTATTTAGATATTTCAGACATGTCGATTATCAAACAACTTTTTTCATTCAGTATTCTAAATTCAACTCCATTCAGCTCATTCAGATTACATAAATATTCAGAATTATTTCATTCAAAAGAAGAAAAAAATACAAAATCACATAATTGATGAGAATTGAACATAAAACTTAACTAATCACCAATAAAATGACTACAAGACTGCAAGTAATTTAGCTTATAAATTATTTATATTGGAGAATCCATGAAGACCCGCCACTTGGCCATTATGCCAACATTTCATTGTCCAGATGCGTTTAGAATTGTGCATATTTGACGGAAACTTGAAACTACAAGCACCTACTAAGAAACAAGAATTAAAACATTCAGCTGTTGTTACTTGTTACGTATATGATATATCTGAGTATAGATATGGGATTCGGTTAGCATGAAGTTATTTTTTTGATAAGTTGGTCAATTAGCCAATAGAATGCTGACATACATACAGCCTCGCCCGCGTGTCAGTATTTTATTGGTCAATTGACTAACTTACCCCAAAAATAAACTTCAACCTAACCACTTCCATAGAAATGTATTGCGAAAATTTTCATCATAATTATAATTGCGACTTTTTTCCCTGCTTGCCTCGTCTCTTTTTAATTGTCTATGCCGCTACAGCTTATAGCAGCAATACCTTTGTTTTTTTTCCATGCTTCCCCCCTGCCGCTATTATGCAAATGAGGGGCAATATCGTAATTTGCCGTGCCGCTACAATCCGGGTCATTCAGTCTTGAGATCAACGGTGTAAATTATGATTACCGGAATAATACCCATGACAACCGGTTGAGTGGTTATTTTGCTCTCTAGTTTGCTTCTTATAATTCTGTTTAATTTATTTTTTATTTAAATATGAAACCTTTGGAGGTAGCTATGTAGTACTTTTAAATGGATAAAGATATACTTTGGTCAAGTTTCCTTATTTTGAAATTTGAGTATAAAGTGTTCTATTTTTTAAATAAGAGGGCCTTACATTAACAGAATTACGCTTGTACTTGGGTATAACTACTAACACTATCTTCAAGTATTAATTAGTTACATTTTGACATATCATTTTTTATCCATATTTTTATAATTATGTTTGCTAGAGTATATATATCATATCCCATATCAAAAACTTTGAAAAAGTGTCATAGAACTCGGTTTACAAATGCATCATTAAATTAAAAATATTAACGATCAATTCATTGAACTACACATTATTTACAAAAAATAATGTATATTACATAACTTACGTAAATTAAATATATAATTAAGGGCAATTGATGACTCAATATGTTGAAATAGCTTTTAGTTGTGTGGATGAAAGAGAAAGATGTGTTGGATTAATTGATGTAATAAAAATGAGTCCTTCTAAGAGGATTTTACTTCAAAATTCAAACTAAGCCAGTATTTGTGGGTCTGAGGGAGTAGTAGTATATATGTTGTCCCACATATATATAATAACTTGGCTAACTCTTCTCATAGCATATCCTAACAAATATAGTAAGATTGAAATCTCAACCAAAAAACAAGAGAGCTAAGAAAATATAAAACACCGGTATAATGGAGGTCCACTAAAATAATTCAATAAGCTGAATTGTTGAATTTATTCATAGCTATATGCAAGTCTACAAAAAAATCCCCAGCATATGATTTGTTTCAACATTATCAGTTGAACTTTTAATGATATGCGCACATACCTAAATATGGGACAAAACAAGAGACTTCTGCTTCAAGGATGCCTACAATTCAGATAAATTCACCAGATAATTTAGTATGCAAACTTGGTACTCCAAATCAAATGCGGGTGCTTCACCATTTGAGGTTTCGTCGTCTGGAGTAAACTCGGAATTGCTTTTTTGTCATGCACCAAGAACCTGGGAAGGTGCTCAACTATACAAATACAAACGACTTTTATCATGAAATGAAGATATAATGAACTAATTATCCACGTTGAACCATAAGGTCAATGCAATATGCAGCGTCTGTGTCAACTCAAAAAGCATGTGATCGGACCATTTTTGAAAGTTGTTTAAGTTTAAACAAGTTCGTGGAGAATAATCCTTATGAATGAAAAGCGACTAATTACCAACTGAAAGAAGCAGCACTATACAATGATGGCATCGCGTGAAACTTTAGATATCCAAATATATTTGGTGATGTGATACAGTAACTTACGTTGCTGACAATCTTTGCCCCATACCATGCAGAATCTGCACCATAAGGAGGGGGAATAACTCTTATTCCATTAGACATGGAGGAGGGAAAATATCCATGAAGTTCCTTCTCTAATCTTTCTGGGAAAACAAAAAAGTTGAATAATTAGTAAGTAGCTCCAATTCAGTATTTTAGATTCATCAATTTTATTCTCGAGTCTAGGGTCCTCTTTTCAGTCCCATCCCCTAGCGTTGTACTTATTTACAGCATTTGCTACTTTGAGTGTAGGACAAGAAAGTAGGACTATACTCCCTCCCTTCCAAAATATAAGATCATTACTGACTTTCAAAAATTCAATTTGAGACGCTTTCAAATTCCAAATTGATATGATTTACTATGCATGGTCACATGCTCAAATCTATCCAGTAGTTTTAACCGAAGGGTCTTGACCCAATGGTTAGCCCCATCCTTTGTGTACCAAGAGGATGGGGTTTCAAACCTTGGCAATGGCAAAGGTTAGGTGTGTTTAAATTATGTCTCAAACTAGCAAAAACAATAAATAAATAAATAAAAATTGACATGATTCATTTAAAATTACAAAACAATAAATCTTATAACTAATAGTACTTTTTACATAGTTTATAATATTCATCATTGTACTAACTAACATTAAATAAATCTATATCAATTTTGAGTTTAAAAGTGTCTCAAATTGACTTTCAAAAAGGCAATAATGATCTTATATATTTCAAAACAGAGAGAGTATTTTCATTATTTTCTTAATCATCTCTATTAATAGACTTAACATATTTATTGATTTCTTTCAATATTTAAAACCTTTGTCATAGAAACTAACTAGTTCATGTAAAATCTTGATTGTACCTGCTAGTCCTGGTAAGCATGCACTTCCCCCAGCCAGGACTATAGTCTTGAACCAACCTTCATCAGCAGTTAATTCTGCAGCTTGGCAATGGTCCATGCAAAGTGCTACTGCCTGATGCAAACCCATTGCACGCCTATACCAAAGGGACAAATTAAAGTTCAACAGCACCAGAAAGAAATCAAAGAAAAGAAATTGGAAACCTAGGCAACATACAGCGAGTAAAAAAGACTTCAGGTAATCAAGTCCAATCAGTTCATGGAAAATAAAAATTGAAAAAGAAGACCAATTAAATGAGAGAATCACTTTGGTGGAGTATTACAACTTGAACATCTCTACATTGGCAGCTCATACGAATAAGCTTCATTTAGAATAAAATCGGTATTGTAATATAATGTAATTAATGAGAAAAGAAGAAAAAGAAACGGGGCATACTTTACAGCAAAAGAAGAGAATTCACATTAGATGTTGTTTCCAGTCAAAGTTGATGGTAAAATGCATGAACCAATTACTATTGTCGCTTTCAACATCTTTTGTGTTGTGGCGAGATGGTCTAAGCTCTATTTCTTAGTTGGAGTTGGTATAGGAGAAGAGAAATGAAGGAATTCAGGAAGCTTCTGTTCTTATGTATCTATCATGTGGGGTATATGGAGGAAGAGGAGCGGAGAGCTTTTGATGGAAGAGCTGCTCATCATAAAGTCAAAATTGGTCATGCTGAATGCCTTTTCATCAAGGAGTTGAGTAGAGAATAGAGAAACAGATATATAGTCTAGTTAGCAGTTAGTCTAGTATCCATTTCATGTACATGGATATCTCATCCACATATTGGTGCCTTCTATATTTATTTTTCCTTATCAGAAGAACAAACTATAATAAATCATGAAGAAAAGCATCGAGTTCCACTCTTTGTTTATTCCTCTTTCCTAAGTATAACCATTTGTAGTTCTAAACATCAACCTCGATCTTATCAACTCTCTTCAATTCCTTCACGGACATCAACCGAGATCAATTCTTGGCTGAAAAACATGCTTTCGTTACAATTTTAACAGATGCCTACAACAGAAACGTCCCTCAATTTGAAATATCAAAGGGAAAAAGTACCTAGGAAAAATTCACCACATTCTTGTTGTAAAGTAATGAGAGTGCAAGGAGAGGCAAACATACAATCCTGCAATACGTGGTTGAAATAGAATCTCTCCTGTTTGAAAGCGCTCTTTTGAAAGAGTAAACCAACCTTCTGCTTGAACTTCAAATGATGCTTTTGCATCTTTGGATAACTCAGCTTCATAATCAAGAGCAACATAACACAGGTTCTGTATGCCATCCAACCAAGAAACATCAGGCAACATGTAAAGAATTGTCTAGGTCAAGTACTGTTAATAAATTAAGTAAAAAACTATACTCAGACGTGAAATGAAAGAAAGAAGCATGTTGCGTTAACCATTGAGTGTGTCAAGAAAGATCTTGTTGGTTTTTGTCAAGCGCAGTACTAGATGCTTATTCTTCACTCCATAAATTCACAAAGAATAAAAGAACAGAAGGGAAAGGAAAGCAAAACTATATGAATTAATCCAAGATATGAACGAATGGAAAATGTGCTATTGTTGGTTACACATCCATGAATGTGCAAATGACATATAAGGTCATCATATGATGTGTTATAGACAGGATCTTAATACTTGGTCTGGGATTACTCGATTTTGATTCAAGTCCTAAGTTATGATTAGACGAGAACGTAGATATTAGCATTTAGCAAATAACAAGGCAACGAAAACAATAGCAAGAGAAATCGGAAGAAAGAAATAAAATCGCATAAGATGCAAACTGTGTTGTGGTTCACCCAAAGATTGTGCTACGTCCACTTTTGGCGAGAAATTAATCTCATTATCTCAGAAAAGTGTGCATTACATAGTGCAGTATCCCCTGATTCACCTAAAGTACAAAAATACCCCTATAAATCTGGGTCTCCATTCCAGGAAAGGCCCAATTGTCTTTGACTAGCTTTATAATCATCTCTGAATTAAGTAAAATACGGTCATAAGGCTTCACCAATAACAGGAGATTGTTAGGGATTTGAGCCCTTTCAAATGTACAGGGAAGTAAATATTCCTTCCAATGAGATCAAATCAAATTGGACAGAGATCATAATAGATGGAAAAGAAGAGAAAAAACACAAGAAATTAATGTTTTGCAGCCAAACTTGCACACAGATCAAATATCACTAGACTTTAAGAACTTGCATTATAAGCAATTGTCATGCCTTTCTGTTTTCCACTCAAACCCATTACACCCTCTCTGAAGCCTTTCGGAGATCCTAAACTCTATTTCACTATTAGGACTTTCCTTGTATTCTCTCTTGTCATATTGAGACCCTTGGATCCCCCTTTTATAAGAATCTATGTGCGGATTGCGATGAATTCATAACCTGGTGGCAATATTTTTAAGTCGATATATTTTGCTAAAAACCTCAATCTGTGTCTATGACCCGCACACAAAGCTGGGAGACTCTTATGTTCAAAGTCAGCCGGCTATGGCAACTTTAGCTGGGTGGCTCCAAACTAATAATTCAAAGACCCGAAAGCAGACTTCCGAGAAATACATGAATCTTAGCAGGATGGCTTTCCACATCACATATAGTTGAAACCCATATTTAGGGTTGTGACAAAATAAAGAAATCTGTGAATATGAGAGGTTCAATCCTTCTCATCATTTCATTGTATATATACTACATTCTGTTACAATCAAACTACAATTAAGGCTCTGTAAAAGACTAAATACTACCTTCCCTAAATAGCTAGATTCTAATAATATTCTAATAGATTTACAAAATATTCTACATTCTAACACTCCCCTCAAGTTGGTGCGTGGATGTCTTGCAAGCCTAACTTGAAACATAAAGGATGAAACGTTGTACTACTGAGTCCTTTGGTCAAGAAATTAGCAAGCTGATGATTTGTCTTGACAAAAGGTTGCAAATGAGACCACTAGTTAACTTTTCCTTGATGAAATGTCTGTTAATCTCAATGTGCTTCGTTCTATCATGTTGTACCGGATCATTTGAAATACTGATAGCTACTTTATTATCACAAAACAATCTCATTGGCTCATTAGTTATGATTCCCAAGTCTTCTAAGAATGTTCGCAACCACATTAATTCAAACACTAAGACAATAGCTCGATATTCGGCTTCAGCGCTAGATCTAGCCACAACTGACTGTTTTGTTGCACCAAGTGACAAGGTTGCCGCCATGAACAATATCCATCCAGATGTTAAACGGAGGTCATCAATACAACCAGTCCAATCTGCACCGGTAAAAGTTTCAATCCTCATATAGCCATGATGTGAGAATAATATTCCCTTTCCAGGAGTAGATTTTAGATATTTTAGAATTCTATAGACAACTTCTATGTGAGTAAGGTTATTAGACCACTCCGGTCCTGTTTGAACAAAAAAACAGTTTTGGTCAAAATTCAGTTAGACTCGGCGACCCGGCGGTTGAACTGGTCTACCAAGTGACCCGGTAACCAGGTCACCGATTATACCGGTTTCTTACCTCTTCTTTTTTTTTTGCTAATTTAAGCCTTTGAATTTGATTGAATGTATCTTTGATTGAGTTTTGAGTTATGATCATTATTTAATATCCTTCTTTTCATATAAACTTAGTATTTATTTAAATTGTAAAAAGTAAACATTGTACAAATAGATTTAGATTTTTTACCAAACTTGATTGAATGTATCCTAAAGATGTTTATGTTTATTTGTGTTTAATTTTATCACTCTTGAGTCTTGAGTTTTGAGTTATGATCATGATTTAATATCTTTCTTTTTATATAAATTTAGTATTTATTTAAATTTTATAAAACAAACATTGTACAAATAGGTTTAATTTTTTTTGTAGATAAATTGATTAATTTTACATATTTACTAAATATTATATATATATAATAATTAACATATTAATTATTTATTACATATTAATGATGTCACTGGGTCAATAACGGTTCAACCACTGGTTGAACCAGTGACCCATTCACCCAGTACCTTTTCCGATTCGATGACTGGTCCGGGTCTGAAAACATAGCATGTGACAATCCCGTGGATCAAGTCTAGTGTGGAGAGGTAAATTAGTCTTCCCACTAACCGACCGTTGATCTCTCTCCTTATCAACAGTGGGTCCTATGCCACCTATAAGAAGATAATTAACCTCAATCGAAAAGTCAATTGGTTTGCATCCTAACATGCTTCTCTCTGTTAACAGATTAAGTACATACTTCCATTGGGACAGGAATATGCTACTAAAAGATGTTGGAACTTCTATGCCAAGAAAATATTTCAATGTGCCAAGGTCCTTGATTTCAAATTCATTGGCAAGTTTTGCTTTGAGATTAACCATCTCTTCTTCATTATTTTCAGTTACTATAATGTCATCGACATAGACAATGAGAATGGTAATCTTGTCATTTCCACAGTTGACGAACATAGCGTGATCCCCTGACTTTGCTTGTACCCAAATCTCATCATGATTTTATAGAACCTGTCAAACCAACAGAGCTTTTCGTAATTTATAGACCTTTCTATTAGTTGCTGATGAGGTAAAGCCCGAAGGGACTTCCATATATTCTTCATCCTTAAGGTCTTCATGAAGAAATGCATTCTTCACATCAAGTTGTTGGAGGTTCCACCCAAAGTTTGTTGCACAAGATATAATGGTACGGACCGAATTCAATTTTGCCACTGGAGCGAATGTCTCCTCATAATCAATTCCACGAGTTTGAGTGTATTCTTTTGCAACTAATTTGGCTTTGAGTCTCTCAACCGACCCATCAGACTTCTGCTTCACTGTATACACTCATTTGCACCCAATCGATTTATTCCCATGGGGAAGAGGAACCAACTCTCATGTCTCATTCTTTCACAAGACATTCATTTCCTCTATCATAGCTTTCCTCCATTTTTCATCTTGGATTGCTTCCTTCCACACCTAAGGAACAAAAATAGAGGACAACAAGGAAACAAAGGCACGATAGGAGGCAGATAAATTATCATAAGAGACAAAGTCAAGTATAGGATGTTGAGTACATGTCTAACTCCTTTCCTAAGGGCAATCGGAAGATTGTGTTAAGAGTACATATTTTGTTCCACCCTGAATACTTTGAGAAAATATGTCTAATATATAATGACTTGGGTCAACTCTTCTCATTGCCAATTGGTTTTGAGTTAGAGAGCTTGATATCTTTATATACTAGACTTTGGATCCATTTTTAAACTAACATGGTATTAGAACGGGCTATCCTTGGGCCTAATTAAACATCCTTCTTAGCCTTCATTCTTACCCACTTACAATCCATTTCTTAAACGTCAAAGGTACCCATTTCTTAACTAGTACCACTTATCAATTGGGCCAATAGTTGCCCGTGGTGTTTTCTAGATTTCTTCAAGGCTGGTCTTGTGACTAGCTTCATCTGGGATTGCTCATCTTCTGTGGGTCTTCATATTCATCAGGTCCACGTTCAATCCTCAATACAACGGGTTACACGTGACGGAGAGTGTTGGAGTATATATCTTGTACCACATTGAATACTTTGAGAAAATGTCTAGTATATAATGACTTGAGTCAACTCTTCTCATAGCCAATTAGTTTTGAGTTAGAGAGCTAAATGTCTTTATAGTCTAGACTTTGGGTCCATTTTATAAATCTAACAGATTGATATCACAATTTTCAGTAGGGATATTTGAGTTATTATCATTAGGATCAATAGAGCAAGTTGGAGAACTAGGATCCGAGTAGGGCTGTTGTGGTAGTACAGACGGGACCGATTCCTTATCTCTTCGGGAATAGGTCTTCAAATCAGGTCTGTTCCATCTGTCATATGATTCCCCCTGTGAAGAAATATTAGTGACTATAGGACAAGTGGATAGCAGAAGGAATGCCACAACTAGGCTCAAAGTCCATCAACGCACTAATAGATTTCTCCCCCTAAGGAGACGAGGGAGCAAGATAGAATGATTCAGATTCCTAGAAGGTAACATCACGAGTAATATAAACTCAGTTAGGAAGATGAAAATATTTATACCCTTTTTGTGTAGGAGAGTACCCAATGAAGACACGACAGAGAGATTTGGGATCAAGTTTACCCCGAGTAGGATTTTTATCATAGACAAAACACAATCAAAAACCCATGGAGAAAGTGAAGGGCCAGGAAAATGTTTGAGAAGTGAGATTGGGCTCCGATTACCGAGAACTCTAGAAGAAAGCCGATTGATGAGAAAAGTAGCGGTAAGAACAGCATCACCCCAGAAAGATTTAGGTGTTTTTATGGTGAACATGAGTGTGCGGGCAACTTCTAGTAAGTGACAGTTTTTTCTCTTGGCAACGCCATTTTGTTCTGGAGTTTTAACACGAGAAGTATGAAGAATAATGTCATGGTTAGTAAGATAGGAACCAAAAGCACCATCGATATATTCATGGACTTGTAAAATTTTGACATTAGCATCTAATTGTGATTGTATCATTTTATGAAATTCTCGAAAACAAGAAAAAACTTCATTTTTGGAACGAAGGAGATAAAACCAAGTTATACGAGAATAACAATCAATAAATGTAACAAACTAACGATGACCAGTACGAGAAATACCTCGAGAAGGTCCCCAAACATCAGAATGAATAACAGCAAAGGGTTCAAAATGACGATTATGAATAGCAGAATAAATTAAGCATTTGTGTTTAGCTAATTCACAAGGCTCACAAAAAAAACGATTCTTTTACGCTACTTAGTTAAATGAGGAAACAAAGATCCTAAAGTATTGAATGAAGGATGTCCCAGACAACAATGCCACTGATGAAGGGAGGCCAGACTGAAGTCATAGATAGATTGAAGAGTTTGAATAGAAATCCCTTTCTCAACCAAAGGCATCTAGATAGTAGAGGCCACCAACTGTACTACTACTGTCAATCTCTACCCCGTCACCAAGTCTTGAAAGATACAATGAAAAGTAAAAAAAGTGACCGAGCAATTTAGAGACTTGGTGAGACATGGAACAGATAATAAATTTGTAGAAGAAAAAAAAGGTACGCGAAGAACGAAGGATAGGACTGAGCAAAAAACGGGTATAACCGAACTACCGAACCGAACCGAAATAAAATAACCGAATTTTTCTGTTATTTCGGTTTTTTTTAATAATTCGGTTATACCCAAAATTAATTACGATGTTCGGGTAGTTAATACGGATACCAAATTTGAGTTATCCAGTTAAACCGAATAACCGAATATAATTACTTTTAAACTTAAAATAATAATACTAGTCTGACGTCTCTACTCTCTTCTTTCCTTTACAGCTTTACTCCTCCGGCTGCTTTACTCTTTACTTCTTCTTTAGTCTTCTCTGAGTTCTCTCAAAATCTCAATCTTTACTCCTCCTTTACTCTTTACTTCTTATTCTTTAGTTTTCTCTAAGTTCTCTCAAAATCTCAATACATTTCTCAACCTCATGCCCTCATCGTCATCGCCTCTGCCCTCTCATCCGGTCATCTCTCTCAACTCTCATCGTCTCACTCTCTGTCAGCCTCAGATCTCGATTTCTCATCTCTGTTTCTGCCCTAACCTAAGCCCCTAGGCCCTAACCTAAAAGCCCCTAATCTCGATTTGGGTCGGCCAGTCCCCAAATCGCATTGCGTTCGTTACTTTTGTTGCTCCTGTCTCTGTTTTGTAAATGTTCTTGTTGTATGCTAAGTGCTTTTTGGGTTACTTTATTTATTCTTTATTTTGTTAGTTTTCAGGAATAGGATGTGAATAGATTATTTGGATGATGTTGTATTCACCTCTAGTAGGCCAAAAGCAGTATTCTATTGCTGTCAGACTTCAAGAACGGGATGAAGGCATTCTAATTAGTCTATTCAAATACCAAACATTGCGCTAAATTGAATTCTTGTCTCAATTGTTGACCTTTTATGATCCAATTTCAAGCATCAAATATTCCAATCTGATGGTTATTGGGGACTGAATGGTAGAGAGTTTTATCTCTTAATTACTGTCCTGCCGAACATTTGGTCATTCCAAATTTCCAATTCCAGAAATATTATTTGAGTTGATTACACATACTTTATTTCGGTTATTTACCGAATAACCGAATTATAAATTCGGTAATTCAGTAATTCGGTTAGTAGCTAATTCGGGTATTAGTTCGGATAGTAGAAATGTGATATTTTCGATTTTCGGTTATAACCGAATAGCATGTTCGGTTCGGTTATATCCGAACTGCTCACCCCTAATGAAAGATAAAGATATAGTGAGAATACAAACTACGAAGCCCTTCCCTCAGATAGGAGAAAGTGAACCATCGGCTATTAACACTTTATCTTTGCCAGAGCAGGGACTATAAGTGGTAAATAATTTGGATGAACCAGTCATATGTTTTGTAGCACCTGAATCAATAATTCAAGAGGTACATACAGAAGAAGCATTAAGTGCATGAGAAAATATACCTAACTGATAAGCGGAGCTAGGAGTGGACAAGAGTGTCCGAAAAGCTAATATTTCCTCAGAAGTGAGACCACTAGGATCACCACTATTGATAGAACTAGATTCTGCTATGATATGGTATAACAAAAGCAACACAAATATCCAACGAAATATCAACAAGGATGATTCAAAGGCTTAAGAAACACTATATGGCGGTAAGGTAACCAATATAGTTACTGGCAGCGAAAAAATAGAGATAATACCATTGTATATGAGAAAAAATTGAGAAAACCTGAACCAAACAACACACGACTCTTTAGACGAGAAGAGAAGAGATAGGCAAGCACTCTGGAACTTATCGCGTACCAATGAACAATACTTTACTACATTGTCGATGAACAATACTTCGCTACAGTGCCGGCGAACAGTGGTCTGCTGCAGTGCCGATGAACCAGTCTTTGATACCAAGTTGAAACCCATATTAAGGGTTGTGATAAAACAAAGAAATTGGTGAATATAAGAGGTTCAATCCTTCTCATCATTTCATTGTATATATACTACATTCTGTTACAATCAAACTACAATTAAAGCACTAATTATAACTGTAATCAGGGCTAAATATTATTTTCCCTAAATAACTAGATTATAATAATATTCTAACATATTTACAAAATATTCTACATTCTAACACATATTTTACCTCATATTCTAACAGAGATTTCATATAGAAGAAAGGATATATCATGACCAATCTACTTCACTTAATCTTCAAAGCTTTTGTCAAATCCATAAATTAAATTAACCTAACTCTTGATATAAACCTTGTTTAATATGTATATCAATATTTTTCATAATCTTCAAAAGTTGGTAGTATGATAAGCGCAACAAAGAATATCATTAACATTCAGAAGCATTTAGTTTTATATCGTAGCAGAGAGGATCATATGGAACCCCACAAGCCCTATTTTGGTAAATGAGTTCATGTGTATATGTTAGTATATATCTTGCCCACATTGAATACTTTTGAGAAAATGTCTAGTATATAATGACTTGGGTCAACTCTTCTCATTGTCAATTGGTTTTGAGTTAAAGAGCTTGATGTCTTTATATACTAGATTTTAGGCACATTTTATAAATCTAGCATGGTATTAGAGCGGGATATCCTTGAGCCTAATTAAACACTCTTCTTAGCCTTCATTCTTACCCAGTTGCAGTCCATTTCTTAAGGGTTAAAATTACCCATTTCCTAACTAGTACCACTTATCAATTGAGTCAATAGTTGCCCGTGGTTTACTAAATTTATTATGGGCTTGTCTTGTGACTTGACTAACTTCTTATGAGCTTGCTTATCTTGTATGGGTCTTCATATTTATCAGGTCCACGTGCAACACACAATACATCGGGTTACACGTAAAGGGGAGTGTTAGAGTATATCTCGTCCCACATTGAATACTTTGAGAAAATATTTCTAGTATATAATGACTTAGGTCAACTCTCTCATAACCAATTGGTTTTGAGTTAGAGAGCTTGATATCTTTGCATACTAAACTTTGGGCCCATTTTATAAATCTAACAGTATACTACATAATTTTCTTTATTAATAGGAAAAATATTTTTTTTGACGAATAGAGGTAGTGAAGCAGGGGGGACAAGGAGTCCACCCACCCTCCCTAATTATATGTATGCTACATAATTAGCAAGTCACTGCCAGAATACAGGAAAAATAAAGACATCATAGATACCTCTTTCAACGAGCGTACAGTATATAATGATCCAAAATTTATATTTTTCTGTTGCATCTGCTCTCTAAGGTATCCAGTAAGCTTTAAAGCTCCAATTCCCACAACTTCCACACCAATCTTGCGCATTACTTTACCATGTAAAACTGTTAATGACAGTCGAGAAGATTCAAAACAAAAACCCAGATAGCTGATGCAAAATCAGGAATGAAAATCATAAATAGAGAACAATCGACAGAGACAGTCACAGAGCGATAAGCACCAGCACAACTTCAATTACATATATGAAAAGGCTGAAATTATAGTATCTGAATTAAAATACAAAATTAATGGCTCAATCAGAAAAAGAAAAAGGAAACTGAAAGTTTAAGAAATCAATTGCATAGCTCAACTAAAATCATAAAGATAGAATCTTGTTACATAAGAAAGAGCAGGAATATTTTTCACGTACCAGTGTCTATGTTAAGGGGGGAGAGAGAGAGAGAGAGAGAGAAGAGTAGCTTACTTGGAACAACAGATGTTTGGTGGAAACCAATATTAACAACAATTCCTGAAGTTCGTCTTGCCGCAAACAAAGCTAAAGTTGCCTACACCTCTTACAAGAATTGCATTAAGGGTAAGAAATAGAAAGGAAGTTGCTTACACTTATTCATACATAAATACACCTTTAAAATCCTAGCAAAAGGTCTGAAAATAAGCATACTTGTTATAAAAATAAAAAATAAAAAATAAAATAAAAACACTGAAAGCAATAACAAAAGCTCTATTTTCAGGTCAAAGTCTCCATTTATATCAAAGATCTAGGCCAAGGTATGGTTACTAAAAATTTAAGTTTTAGAACATTGTATGAGATTAATTCACTTGGCTTGCATAATCAGAAATCAAGATTGCCTCCTAATATCAAATATGGAAAACTTTTTTAAGTTATAAGGTTTGACACACTGAAATTTAGAATAAAATCTCTCATTATTAATACTGTCAGGCACGGGAGGGTAGTTAGTATCTATCAGAATATTCTAGTGACAAGTATGGGGTATGAGATTTAAAAAGTAACATATCATTTCAGACCGGGACAAGCCATTAGGTTGTTTAGTATCTATCAGAATATTTTAGTGACAAGTATAGGTGTGAGATAAGAAAGTGCAGTTTTAGCTTAGTTTTCCAGCAAGTTACCTTTCTATAAATATATGTAATCGCCTTGTATTTGGATTAAGTGATGATATATAAGAAAATGAGAAGCATTTGCTCTCACACCTATCTCCAACTGAGATCTACATATCTGCTTCTCTCTTTCCTTCCTAATTCTCTCGTATATCTCCAAGTCCTATCTTCCCTATCCTTGATTTTTAAGTCAGAGCCAAGTGTGGCCTGACAAATACCGTATACAACATTCCACAACTTGGCATTTTGTTCTAAAATAAATTGTTTTATGAATTTGACTTGAACAAATTAGGTAACTGTACAAGAATGGAAAGGAGATACAGATTAGAACATGTACGTAACTTAACTAAACTTGTAAAGATATAATGAGACTGCTATCTTCATTAATATACAACTTGGAACCGAATTTCTCTCCATGAATGGAATTGATGCATGATTTTCAATCACAAAAACACCAAGTTGGTCAATTTGAAGTGTTAGCAATTTAGCTGGACCTCATGGAAGTTAGCTGACAAGCAAACAGACTCAAATATAACTCATCAAAAGATCGTTCTTCGCAAAGTATGTAAACTTTGGAGCAAAGTGGTTGTGATAACTGAGTATAAAAGGATCTAGCAACACATTGCGAATCTAAAAACCTAATGTTTTGAGGTCGTAGAACAACCAAGTGCATGACTCACTCGTTGCAGACTATTGCCACTGAAAATTGCATAAAAATCTTAGAAGTTATTTCCTTTTTGGAAAATGCACATCAGTGTACGTCTGTACCAAACTTCCAAATTAGAAGTTGTAGTAGTAGCATAAGTAACGACGTCAGAAGAAGACAAACAATAATAACACAACTAAATCATTTGCCATTGTTGTAGCTTCTCTATCAGAAATAACTACAGTGTTACATGGAGAATGTTCTTGATAGACCTAGACTCTGATTTGCATTTGGATAGACATGGTAAAGGTAGAGATAACTTACATCACCTAACCCTGTCACTGTAAATTTTATTCTTGAAAACATCAATATATGATTTTGCTTAAAGTAGAAGTTGGCCAGGTAAAAGTATGCTTCCCTCCAATACTTTGTCACTAAAATCCAAGCATCTCAAATGAGATTAGTTTCCCTAATTGTTTTGTCAACAAATCACTGATTAGAATTGCACAAATTTAAAGACTCTTCCAACTTTCCTTCCAAAAAAAATTTAGTTCTATATGTATACTTTAGAAAATGGAAGACCAGCAGAATGTACTGGAAGAAAATGGTCAAACACTACCTGGTTGATGGCACAAATAGCAGGAACATCCATGCCAAACAGGGCTGAGTAAATGGCTTCTTTTAGCTGTCTTCTAGCTGCTTTAGCAGATTCTGTATCTGCAACATAATAGATACAATATCTGAAAATAATAGATACAAAAACAAAACAATAAGAGGGGAAATCAGGTATGGTACACATTGCATAAACAATTCAGAAAAGAACTACCAACAGGAGAAGATTTTGAGGGAGGGGGTTTGGGGGAAAAGAAAAATAGGAATATAGGACCACCAAAATTAAAAAGACAGTAGTTTCCTCTCCATATAAATTGAATAACTCCCTCTGTCCTTTTATGTTCACGGACAGCAGCATAGCAACGTATAGGCGAGTGAGTGCGACAACACTCACTGAGCGTTGGAAAAAAATCTAAGTTATCTTTTCTCTCTTCTCCCTTTTCTCTTTCTTTTCTCCATTTTCTCTCTCTTCTCTCATCACAAGTACATAACGCCAGTCTCTTCTCTCTTTTTCCCTCTCTTTAAATAGCTGATTGCATGGATGCTATCTAATCCTTACACACACTCTCATCACACTTCTTATACCACTCCTGGCTACGCACTGACCATAATGCACCACTTCCAACTTCAGTTACCCCAAATGTAACTTCTTTTTTCTTTTTGGTTTGAAAATCAAATCTTAATCTGTGTTTGCTAAATGAGATTTAATGGTAATTAGTTGTTTGTGACATACACTAATGACTAAACAGAAGAGTTTTCTACCCACATTGCAAACTGTTCTGCATGCTTCATTTAGAAATGTTGCACACAATTTCTGGCAATCCATATGCCCTGACAACAACCTAACTTCATTCTTTATATAACCCATACCTATCCTTTCATTCTAAAACCAAATCTTATCATTAAAACCCTAGAATGCATAATCGGCTAAAGTCCGTCCTCCACCACTTTCTTTTCAAACATAATCAATAAGGCTAAATTATTTAGAACCATCATAGTGAACAATATACACGTCAGCAAACACCTAACAATAGACTAAAATCTCAATCCAACACAAAGACCAACTAGCGGATCTCTGACTCATTTGCTTCTCACAGAAATAAGAAAATGTTCAAGTGTTAGCATGAATAAACAGATGCATACAGTGATATCATTGAGGAGTAACTTAATTAAAAACTGACCATCATACTGGCATATTGGAACGGACACAACAATTGGCTGCGTTGATGACTTTACCTGCATCCTGCATACGATGAAGTCTTACATAAATAAAAAATAAGAAACGAGCATCAAGTGCAGATGTCATTACGAGGCTTCAACCAGACATATTTCATGATAATTGAATATGTTCAGTTCAATACCCATGAGAACAAACTTAACACATGACTTCCAATCACAAATTCTAATAAAAATTTAATTACGTGCAAAGTATATTCATTATTATACAATAGTTACGTGGCAAATATCAAACATGTAATCGTAATTTTGAACCCATGACAACATTTATAGGAGATTGATCAAAATTTGTAATTTTAAATTATGATGCATACAAACTCCAAAATGTTCACATGCAATGCTGTATAACAGACACAAACCTGCTATAAATTGTTGCATAAAAATGTCGAAGTCGAGAGTACATTGGAGACTCAATGTTACCAAATTCCTGCATGTTTTTTCGTAGAGTTGTAAAACACACACGCTCACACAGACTTTTAGTGAAGTTCAAATTGAACGGCATTTTCCATGTTCACAATATCTTTTGTGAGATCCTGAAAGAAAAGCAGAAAGCTTACCAAAAATGTTGCTGACCTCCCAGATGGAGAAGCATATTCGCTCCATCCAAATTTGCAATAGCCCGAACCACCTTGGTATACATAAGAAAAAAGTTAAAATACTTCTTGACATATGGCAATTTCTAGAATGACAAACCAAATATTGCATAATGAAGACTATTAGTGAGTGCTATTTGAGGAAATAATAATGGAGCATTGATGTGTACAGTGAATTCTCAAACTATATTAACATATAAATACTCCCTCTGCGGCTCTGCCCCATAATTAGAATTCTCATTTAAAAGCCTACTGCCATTAGGACATCTAATATCAAAACTTAGTGAATATCACAAAAGTAAGACTTCTTTTATAAAAAGCAGGTGGAGAATAAAATAAAGACAAGCCAAACTTCCAATTAGGTGAAGTACTATAAGTATTGATACACACCATCAATGATAATAGCACCATCACCAGGAATCCGTGTGCGTTGGCCATATATATGCATGAACGATAACTCATGCATCTGACTAGGAAATGTCCTACATCACATACAACATTGTTAGCCTTGGAAAAAATTGAAGTACACCACAATGAACAAAAGAGAGTGGATAAAAAGAACAGTAAAAAGTTACAGAAGTACAGCCCAACTGTGGGGGGGGGGGGAGAAATCATTTCCTTTATCTATAAGAATAATAAAAATATTTACAGTTAGTTACCCTTTCGGATTAGTGGGAAAATAAGATAAGCCTTTATATAATCTTTTCTACTAGTTTTATTGATTTCGTCCAAGTTCAATTTTTTGTCTCTATATTTTCCATATCAGGTACAAAATTTGTTGTTTTTGTAATGGAAGCAAAAATATTGACTTAGGGAAACATTAATTACTTATATCGTCTATACAGTAAAATTGAAATTAAAAGAAGGGAAATTGGGGAAATCATACTGGAGATGATATCCCGAGCGCAAATTGGTTTCAGCAAAGAATATAGAATCCCATGGCTCTTGCTGATTCTGAAGAAAGTACACCCACAACCAATTATCCGATACAATAAATTTCCAGTATTTGCAGACGGCGCTCAACTTGGCGGCCTCTTTGGGTCCAAGAAGCCTAAGAATCTGGAAAAATATGTCTAAAGGTATTCGATCAAATGCCCCAGTGGAGGAAGTTTGGATATACATCAGCTGATGATGGCGATCGGGAAATTGGTACGAATTCGAGCTCGAATTTGAGCTTGAAGTGGATGTGGAGGTGGAATTCGACCGGTTTGAGACCGATTCCCAGACTTTTCGCAGTAACGTCGCCATTTTTTATGACGAAGATGCATAACCAGAAAAAATAAAACAAAATTTGAGCGATGGATTTTTTGTCTGCGGTGGTTATTTTGGTGGTTAGAATTTGTATAATCTCAGTTTTGAGAAGTCAAATTTGGCAGGAGAGAGAGTTGAGAATGGAGACGGATAGCAAAACCAGAGCCAGTGATGTGTGTGGGCTCGCTGGTGTATTGTGTTGGTGTATACTTGGCCTCTCGGTATCTTACCTTGAGCCGGTGGCGGAGGGGGAGGAGCAAGGGGTAATTAAAATTTATTACGACAATGATTTATATCGACAAAATTCATTACGAATTTGATTGCTATAAAAGGAAAATAATTTAGAGTCTCGTTATATATATGATGATAAGTTTATATGGTTACTAAATATTTGACGTATAAAATAAGATAAAATTAAAGAAGAATCATAGATTAATTTCTTTTATTATACGTTAGTTAGTCGAAATTTAATTTTATTATAAAATTTCTTGACATATAAATTATTTGTCAATATATATCAAAAAATCTTATGATAAATTTGAATTGTCAGCTTAAATAACTTATATGTCAATAAATTTAATCACAAAGTTGGATTACGACTAATATGAAACTCTAAATAATAAAATATAAT
Source organism: Panax stipuleanatus (assembly GCA_020205555.1). NCBI lineage: Eukaryota > Viridiplantae > Streptophyta > Magnoliopsida > Apiales > Araliaceae > Panax > Panax stipuleanatus. Next base: position 7,870,626 of record CM035122.1, on the reverse strand, counting down.
AAATTAATGTGAATTTCTTTTTAATTTATCTCATGTATCCACATATTTCGATATTTATTATTGACATTTATTTGTTGTCGTATCTAGTAAGACTCGTGATAGAACAATGATGTGTGGATCTCTTCATCTCTGTACAACCGTTTAATATATAAGCTCACCAACCACGTGTGAAGCACATATGACATTGATAATGGTTTATTTTATTAGTAAAAAAATTTGATTAGAATTTTGAGAAGATAATTGTAGTTACTAAATTATTAAATATTTAATTAAATAGTAAATATTTGAATTATATATTATAGATTCCTTCAATCAATTATTAAGCTAAACATTTGAATAAGAATGCATATTTACTTAGTTATGATTACAAAAAAATAATTATTTTAATTTTATAAGTTTATAATGGAATTCTATATTAGTATTTATACTAACAAAATTTTCGTGAAATTATAATTCGAATAGAAGTATGACAATTAGTTAGTAATGAATGTACCATAATTTTCTACTAATTTTGTATTTATTATGTTTTAAAAAAAATCACACATTAATACAATTAATTGTATGATTTGATAAAATTTCAAGTTTTAATGAATTTAATTTAGTTAGGATGTTAATTTAATAATCAAATTCAAGATCGATATTAATATAATAGATCGCAACATATGTTAAGAGATTTTTTCGATATCTTAATAAAATTATAATAATATAATTATTCTACATAAAATTGGGATAAAAAAAGCTTTTAATAAATTTGGTAGAACCAAATTTTGTATAAAAAAAAGTTCATTTCACTGCAAGAAATTAGGGACGTAGTAATTAGTAAAGGAAGATTTGTGAAGTAATTCATTCATTCACATGATAAGTTTTCTAGCGAGGGAACAATGAAGAAAAAAAATTAATGACAATATAATTATTCTGAAAGAAACATTCTTCCCAATTTAGATTTTTTTTCTTTTGCAAAATTGAGATGGTAGAAGGATGTTTGGCGCCAATCTTTGATGAAAATTTGAGAAGAAAAATGTTACTCCCTCCGTCCCAGATAAAAGTCCTTATTACTATTTTGAGTAGTTTTATGTTAAATGTTCACTTTTCTTTAATAACCAAACATTTACACAATTTTTCCTATTATATCCTTAGCATTAAATATCTCATACTTTTTCTTATTCTTATTCTCTCTCCATATTCAATAAATATAATTAGTTATGTGCTGAAAATATTTTGAATTGAAAAGCTAGAAAGTCACTCTCTCACTAACATTGGATGTAATACCCGTAAAAATAAATAAATAAATAAATGACATTTTAAAATTATCTTTTAAATATTTTAATTGGGCTTTTTCTGTGTTTGGGTAAAATTGTATTTAATTTATGTGGATTATAACAAATAAGAAATTTTATTAATTTGGGCCTTTAAAATTAATTGGGTCTAATTTATATTTGTATAATATTAAAATCATATTATAATTAGGAGAAATAATAAGAGAATAAATAAAACCTAATCTATCTGATATAAGCTAATCGAAGAAAGGAGGCGGCGATAGAGAAGAAGAAGAAAGAGACGATAACAGGTATGAAATACATGAACATATATCTCATTGTTGCAAATCATAAAAATATAGCAAAGGCTATTACTGATTTGCTAATAATAAATAAGGTATTCATATATACATATATGATTGAAGAATGAATCTCATGTGGAAGTCAGCTTGTATACATATATGTATGAATGAAGAATGAATATCATGTTTATTATTTTTGGAACGGGAGTCAGCTTTATATTTGGCCTATATATGAAAGATAAAGTTACCTATTATTTTATAATAATAATAATAATAAAATAAAATGAGTTTATTAATGGGTTAAAAGATGGAAGAATATTTTTTCAAGTGTACTTATATTTATTATTATTTTGTTCAATTAGTTCGAACTGGAAGGAATTTAAGGAGTTACATTTGGAATATAATTTCGGGTATTACATTGCTTAATCCAGGTACGGATTCCGTACTCCTTCAGCGATAATCCTTTTATTTTTGATTTGTTCGTTTTGCATTTCGTTTAGAAGTTAGTTATTGTTTCGCATAATTGTTCGTTCTCAAATTCATGTGATAGTTTCATTTTAATATTGATCCTTAGAACTCGTGTTTGTACTCTTTGATGTAGTATATCATATTTAGTATTTATTTCAATATTTGTAGAAAGGTACATATTACTATATTTTTGGAGACTTGTGTTGATGATTCGTTCGACTTAACATGTACACGTTAGAACCCTTTGTGTTGATATTGTGTCGTATGTGTTGTGACATAGTATTTTGTTAGAATATACCGTACGGTATACCTGAGCTATTACCACCTGTGGGCGTACCACATGCATGTCTTTTTGGTACCAAGACATGACACCTTCCGTGGCGATGTGATCAGTCCATAACGTCTCCGTTTTGTGCTCCGGTGGGAGTTGGTCATTTGGTGATTTGTTGTGGGAAGCGTATGGGTCGACCCTAGTTTTCTGTTCTGTTCTGCGGAGTGACGATGTTTATACCAAACACGCCTTCCGATTTTACATACATTTGGATTTGCGGTCCAATGTGTGTGACTTGCCTATGTGGCATTATTTGACTTGCCTGTGTAGCAATGCTATATTTATGTTTTATTTTGAGCTCGGTATGAAATAACACCAACCCATTTGATTCAGCCTATTATTTCGTTGTATTAGTTTGTTCGTTACAGTTCAGTTCATTTTATTGAGTTAGTTATTTCGTTTCATTATTCTTGTATTCTATATCCGTACTTGACATTTGGCTCATGCTGTGTTTTTCTTCCGGCACGTAATCAGGGGGATCAAGGGCAAGTGTGATGAGAGCTGCCTTCTGTCCAATATTTTGTTAGGCTATGATGCATTGATTTATTTGGAGTTGTAATAATTATTTCAGATTATGGTTTGGGCCAGTTTGGCATTTATTCGAGTTTGTGTTTTTATATTTATTGGTTATAAAGACTATTCTTTTGTGGTTTAGAGCCTTATTATGATTCATCAGTTTTGTTGTGTTTTGAGTAACCTCTCTTTCTATTTCGGAAAGGGGGTGTTACAGAGTTGGTATCAGAGCTTAGGTTCTTTCTTGTAGAAAACCTATATAGGTTTGACCTGTGAGTTATGGTTAGACTTCTGAATTAGGTTTTGTTCCGTTTGATTTTCTGTTCAGTTATCATATCAGCTATATTCGAATCTGTCTGTAATCTGTTTTGCTTATATTCGTTAATCTCTTTCTTAGATGGCTCGTAGATTCGCTAGAGTTGCTGGGAGGCGAGGTAACAATAGGGGAAGAGGTGATGGTCAGCCCAATGAGCAACCTAATGATCAGATTAACGCTCAATTGGCTACCTTGGTAAATCAGGCGGTTAATCAGGCTTTACCGCAGTTGGTGACACAGGTTGTACAGGTAATGCAACAGCCGCCAGAAATTCCTGAGCAGGGGAACTTGGGAAATAATGGTCCACAGGCAAACGAAGAGGAAGGGAATGCGAATGGTCTTGATCAGCAGGTGGTTCCAATGTATGTATGGTTGGAGAGGTTTCAGAAGTAGAAGCCACAGTCATTCAGTTCAAGCCCCTACTCCAATTGATGCGGAGAATTGGATTGTACACCTAGAGAAGATTTTTGATGTGTTGGGGTGCTTGGATAATCAGAGAGTATTGCTTGTAGCTTATAAGCTAGAGGGGGATGCACAGAGGTGGTGGAAAGCGATGAAAGCAACAAAGGGTGATGGGTATGTTGAGACACTTCGTTGGGCAGAGTTTTGTGAGGTCTTTTATCAGCATTACTTTCCAGCTGCTGATAAAGAGGCCTCTGCTAGAGAGTATCTATCTATTCAGCAGAAAGATGATGAGTCCATCATAGATTTCATGACCTAGGTTCACCAAGTTGGCAGGATTTGCGGGAACCTCTGCAGGTACTGCAGCGGAGCAGGCAGAAAGCGGATTCATTATAGGTATCATCAATATCTCATTAACACCAAGTTTGCGGATGTATCGGCTGTGGCTAATGCGGTCAAGAACAATGAGATTGAGCGACAGGACTTTCGGTCTTCTAAACCGGAAGGAAGTCAAAAGAGGGACAGAAATGACCAGTATGGTCAAGTTTCAGGTCAACATGGGAGAAATCAGGGTGGTCAGTGGAACAGAAATCGTGGTGGCCAGCAGGGGCAATGGCGTGGCCAGAATCAGAATAGGGGTTATCAACAGTTGCCTCAGCAGGGGCAGAATCGTCAGCTTCGTCAGCTTCAGCTACCTTGTTATGGTCAAAATCGCCAGCAAAGGTAGAATCGTCAGCAGGGGCAGAATCAGGGTCAATATCCGGGACCAGTTGGTGGGGGTAACCCAAATCATAATCCGATAGCTCCTTGTACTATGTGTGAGGCTAATCATCTGGGGAGATAGTGTCATAGAGTTACCGATGCATGCTTCTTGTGTGGACAGATGAGTCACATGGCTAGAGATTGTACCGGGCCACGTGGTAATGGTGGAGGTGGCAGGAGTTGAAGGAGAAGTTGCAAGAGCTGTTAGATCGTGATGTGATTCGGCCTAGTGTTTCGCCGTGGGGTGCTCCAATTTTGTTTGTGAAGAAGAAAGATGGGTCTATGAGGTTGTGCATAGACTACAGGGAGTTGAACAAGATTACTATCAGGAATCGATATCCATTGCCGAGGATTGAAGACTTGTTTGACCAACTTCAGGGGGCGAAGTATTTTTCAAAGATAGACTTGAGGTCGAGTTACCATCAGTTGAGGGTGAGAGATGAGGATGTCTCTAAGACAGCTTTTCGTACTTGATATGGGCATTACGAGTTTCTGGTGGTACCATTCGGGTTTACTAACTGCTCTAGTAGTGTTTATGGATTTGATGAATCGGGTGTTCAAGGAGTACTTGGACCAATATGTTATTATCTTTATTGATGACATTTTGGTTTACTCCAAGTCTAGGGAGGAGCATGAGGAGCATCTTCGAACAGTGTTGGGAATTTTGCAGAAAGAGAAATTGTATGCTAAATTCTCTAAATGCGAGTTTTGGTTGGAGCAGGTTGCATTTTTGGGCCACGTTGTTTCTGCTAAAGGCATTAAGGTGGATCCTGATAAGGTTGAGGCTATCACTAAATGGCCGAGACCTACTACTGTGACAGAGCTTAGGAGTTTCTTGGGTTTAGCAGGGTATTATAGGAGATTTGTGGAAGGATTCTCTTTACTTGCTTTTTCATCAACTCAGTTGATGAAAAAGGGCACGAAGTTTGAGTGGAATAAGGAGCGTGAGAAGAGTTTCGAGGAGTTGAAGAAATGACTTGTGACAGCTCCTATACGTACATTGCTGTCGGGAACAGGAGGTTACCAGGTTTATAGTGATACTTCTAAGAAGGGCTTGGGGTGTGCTTTGATGTAAAACGGTAAGGTGATTGCTTATGTTTCTAGGCAGCTTAAACCTTACGAGGTAAACTACCCCACTCATAATTTGGATTTGGCAGCAGTGATCTTTGCTCTAAAGATTTGGAGGCACTATTTGTATGGAGAGACTTGTGATATCTTCACTGATCACAAAAGTCTTAAATACATCTTCACTCAAAAGGAGCTTAACATGAGGCAGAGGAGTTGGTTGGAGCTTCTAAAAGATTATGATGCGAGGATTCAGTATCATCTGGGGAAGGCAAATGTGGTTGCAGATGCTCTTAGCCGAAAGAGTTCAGGAAGTGTAGCAGCTCTTATTACACAACCTCAGCTTATTTCGGATATGGAGCGACTAAAGTTGGAGTTGTATGTCTAAGGTTTAGATGGGCATTTGGCAGGTATGAGAGTGGAGCCCTCTCTTATTTCAAGGGTTAAAGAAGCTCAAAAGGAAGATGGGGAATTGTGGAGTATGGCATAAAATCTGGAGAATGGCAAGCAAGCCGACTTTCGTATTGATGACCATGGTGTGTGATTTGGTTGGGTGAGCGGTTGTGTGTACCGTCGGATCTAATCATTCAGAAAGCTGTGTTGGCGGAGGCTCATAGTTCGCTATTTTCTATTCATCCAGGTTCTACAAAGATGTACAAAGATTTGAAGAAACTTTTTTGGTGGAATGGGATGAAGGGAGACGTGGCTGAATATGTTGGGAAGTGCCTCACTTGTCAACAAGTGAAGATAGAACATCAACGAGCTAGTGGCTTGTTGCAACAGTTAGACATTCCAGTGTGGAAGTGGGAGGATATCACGATGGATTTGTGATTGGTTTGCTGAAGACTTTCAGGAAGAATGATGTCATTTGGGTTGTGGTGGACCGTTTGACTAAATCGGCACACTTTTTGACGATCCACGAGGGTTACTCGGTGGATAGGTTGGCACAGATCTTTCAGCAGGAAATTGTTAGACTTCATGGTACTCCGGTGTCTATTATTTTAGATCGGGACCTACGGTTCACTTCACGTTTTGGAAAGGGTTTCAACGAGCTTGGGGTACTCGGCTTAACTTTAGTACTTCTTTCCATCCATAGACCGATGGGCAGTCCGAGTGGACTATTCAAATGTTGGAGGACATGTTGAGGTCTTGTGCACTTGAGTGGTCAGGTAATTGGGATGACTATTTGAGCCTAGTTGAGTTTGCGTATAATAACAGTTGGCATACAAGTATTGGGATGGCTCAAATTGAGGCGTTATATGGTAGGAAGTGCCGGGCACCAAATTGTTGGGATGAGGTTGGCGAGAGAGCCATAGAAGGGCCTGAGTTAGTTCAAATCACTACAGAGAAGGTAGCGGTGGCTAAGGAGAAATTGAAGTCGGCTCGATCACGGCAGAAGAGTTATGCTGATAAGCATATGAGAACTTTAGAGTTTGAACCTGGTGAGCATGTGTTTCTAAAAGTTTCTCCTTGGAAATGTATTCGGCGATTTGTTTTGAAAGGAAAACTTAGTCCGCGTTATATTGGCTCATTTGAGATTTTGGAGAGGGTTGGTGAAGTTGCATATCTGTTAGCTTTGCCTCTACAGCTAGCTCATGTACACAATGTGTTCCATGTGTCGGTGTTAAGGAGTTATAAATATCATCCGTTGCATGTGGTGCAATATCGACTCGATAAGATTTGGGAGGAATCTTACTTGTGAGGAAAAAGCCGAGGTGATTTTGGATCGTCAAGAGCGGACTTATGAGGAGGAAAACAATTCCGTTTGTTAAGGTTTTGTGGAGAAACCATTCGGAGCGAGAAGCTACTTGGGAGATGGAGGAATCTATTCGAGCGGAGTATCCGCATCTTTTTGATAATTAGGTTCGTTCTTTTCTTTTGATTCCTAGGACGGAATCCTTTTAAGGGGTAGGTGATGTAATACCCAAATAATAAATAAATAAATGACATTTTAAAGTTATGTTTTAAATATTTTAATCGAGTTTTTCTTGCGTTTGGGTAAAATTGTATTTAATTTATGTGGACTATAACAAATAAGGAATTTTATTATTTTGGCCCTTTAAAATTAATTGGGTCTAATTTATATTTGTATAATATTAAAATTCTATTATAATTAGGAGAAATAATAAGAGAATAAATAAAACCTAATCTATCTGATATAAGCTAATCGAAGAAAGGAGGCGGCAATAGAAAAGAAGAAGAAAGAGACGATAACAGGTATGGAATACATGAACATATATCTCATTGTTGCAAATCATAAAAATATAACTAAAGGTTATTACTGATTTGCTAATAATAAATAAGGTATTCATATATACACATATATGATTGAAGAATGAATCTCATGCGGAAGTTAGCTTGTATACATATATGTATGAATGAAGAATGAATATTATGTTTATTATTTTTGGAACGGGAGTCAGCTTTATATTTGGCCTATATATGAAAGATGAAGTTACATATTATTTTATAATAATAATAATATTAATAAAATAAAATGAGTTTATTAATGGGTTAAAAGATGGAAGAATATTTTTACAAGTGTACTTATATTTATTATTATTTTGTTCAATTAGTTCGAACGGAAGGAATTTAAGGAGTTATATTTGGAATATAATTTCGGGTATTACATTACTTAATCTAGGTACGGATTCCGTACTCCTTCAGCGATAATCCTTTTATTTTTGATTTGTTTGTTTTGCGTTTCGTTTAGAAGTTAGTTATTGTTTCGCATAATTGTTCTTTCTCAAATTCATGTAATAGTTTCGTTTTAATATTGATCCTTAATTAGAACTCGTGTTTGTACTCTTTGATGTAGTATATCATATTTAGTATTTATTTCAATATTTGTAGAAAGGTACATGTTACTATATTTTTGGAGACTTGTGTTAATGAGTCGTTCGATTTAACATGTACACGTTAGAACCCTTTGTGTTGATATTGTGTCGCATGTGTTGTGACATAGTATTTTGTTAGAATATACCAGTAGGGTATACCTGAGCTATTACCACCAGTGGGGGTACCACAGGTATGTCCTCTTGGCACCGAGGCATGACACCTTCCGTGGCAGGTGTGATCAGTCAACGGCGTCTCCGTTTTGTGCTCCAGTGAGAGTTGGCCATTTGGTGATTTGTTGTGGGAGGCGTATAGGTCGACCCTAGTTTTTTGTTCTGTTCCTGCGGAGTGGCGATGTGTGTTCAAAACACGCCTTTCGATTTTACATACATTTGGATTCGCGGTCCAATGTGTGTGACTTGCCTGTGTGACATTATTTGAATTGCCTATGTGGCAAGGTATATTTTTGTTTTATTTTGAGCTCGGTATGAAATAACACCCAGCCATTTGATTCAGCCTATTATTTCGTTGTATTGATTTGTTCGTTACAGTTCAGTTCATTTTATTGAGTTAGTTATTTCGTTTCATTATTCTTGTATTCTATATCCGTACTGGGCATTTGGCTCATGTTGTGTTTTTCTTCCGGCAGGTAATCAGGGGGATCAAGGGTAAGTGTGATAAGAGCTCCCTTCTGTCCAATATTTTGTTAGGCTATGATGCATTGATTTATTTGGAGTTGTAATAATTATTTCAGATTGTGATTTGGGTCAGTTGGTTTTTATTTGGGTTTGTCTTTTTATATTTATTGGTTCTAAAGACTATTCTTTTGTGGTTAGAGCCTTATTATGATTTATCAGTTTTGTTGTGTTTTTGAGTAACCTCTCTTTCTATTTCGGAAAGGGGGTGTTACATTGGAAATCTCTCATGCACCAAATTTGTTTCATTGATTTTTTATTCCCACCTCATCGGAAACTCTTTTGTTCTCCTATAAAACTATTAGCTTCTACATGCAATATATGGAATAAAACAAAACATAGTACGCTTTGCATACTTGAATGGGATTTGCATGTTTACATGCAGAAATACCAAATTGAAGACTCTGTTAACAAGTTTCGCTAAGATTTTTTGGGCAAGGTAAGATATTTTACTTTTTATTTATTTATTTTTCTTATAAAACTTCTTCTAATGTCCTTTTTCTTTTTTGCCTTTGATTTTTGCTATTGCATCAATGAATGAAAAGGATCGTAAATTTTTTTGAATATGAGATAGACAAAAGTATTCAAATGCCATCCAAGAAGTCGATGAGACGAGCACGAGCTCTCTTTGGTATTCTGGAAACTGAAGATGAAGAAGAGAAAACATATGATGATCAAAAAATGGTTGAACTATACAAAAAAATGACATTTATGCAAGAAAAAATTGAACTGTTAGAACAACAAGTTGAAAATATGAAAAAATAATATCGAGATGATGGAAATCCGTCAATCACATTATGAGAATCGAAATAATTGTTGGTTATGCAATTTTGGAAAATGTCCATACTTTAAGTGAGATGATTAATGAATTTTGGGCAAGTGTTTTGTATTTTTTGGAGTAATTACATGAGTTTCTTTTTTGTTGAATATTTGATTTATGTCTACAAAGTTAAGTACTATAGCAAAATTTAATCGTTGAAGAACAAAACAGGGAACTTAAATTCAATAGGAGTGACTTAAATTCAATGTGACTAACAGAACGAAACAAAAAACTTTCATGACAATAAAACTACAACCATAGGTGAATAGGTTGAAGAATAAACTAAAGCGGCAAAAGACAAACCAAATACCATGGGAAAAAGAAAGGAAAAAACAATTTTAGAATAAGATTCAAATCATGGTTCTTGGAGATGCAAAATAACTTCATCCATCACACTCCATTCAAATTGGATGCTAGTTGAGAGATTGCCATCTTTTTCTAGTTCGCCCTTGTTCATAACCAAACAGCTTCATTACTTTAACCATGCATGTTTGCAAAGTTAAGAACACATAATTGAGACGCTTTTATGAGAATTGATCAAATGACTTCTCTACAGCAGCTACCAATTCGTCAATAGTTGTAAGAGCTTCTTAGAGTTGAAGAGTTTGAATGGCTCTAAAAAAACCAAGGTCAAGATCATTCATATCCGGACTGTTAGGGGGTTGACACTGTAAACGAATCTTAAATCCATATCTTGTCGCATGTTCCACAAATTCAGCATCATCAATACGCACATGTGGTTTGGCATTATCTTGTTGGATAAAAATATGAGTTTTGACACTTGAAGAAGGCCATTTTTCTCTAATTGAAAGTAACATTTTTTCGATCAAGTAAGATCTAAAAACCTTTTGTGTTTATGGATAAATCGATTTTGTCTCAAGGGTACCGACATCTCGATTCTTACTTTTAATCTTAGCAAGTTCCTTACAAATGAATAGGAAAAATACCAATTTTTTTGGAAAAATTCATTACCATTTTCATCAAATTAAAGACGAGCAACTGCAAATAAAAATATTACTTTGGTTATAAACTTTTTGCTTTTGCAAGTCCTTAAAGACTCACTTTCATCCAAAAGAAGATAATATCGTTCGACAATTTTTGTCATATAAAACCATTTTTCATCGATGTGAACACAATCATGCATACCATTAAAAATTGGATTTTCAGAAGGAGTACCTTGTTCAACCATTGATAAACAAAATTTGAGTCTTGCTTTCTTGTTTTCATGAGTCAATGTAAGTTTTATAGCATTTGAATGTGCTCTTATACTACCTTCTTTAATCCTTTGGTGAAGAGTGAACTTTGATAAACTCATAGAACTTATGGGTAGTGTAGTTCCTATTTGTGTCTCTGTGACAACCCATAAATTTATAAGATTTTAAATAATTAAATTAAAGGTTAAAGAATAAAACCTAGAGTGGAAATAGAGGAATGATTTAAAGTTTTTAAAGAACCTATACGGTTTGATTTTAAAATTTTAAAGTAATGTAAAGAAATTAAATGAGAATTCTATAAATTATTGATAGTGGACTTAAGTTATTAGATGGTATTTATTAACCATCATAGTTGGAAGCCCAATAATTTAATTAGCAAGTGGCCCAACCATAGTAATAATTAATTTGTTTAAGTTTGGTTTCTAGTGGCCCAAGCTAATATATTCCTAGTCCAATTGAATTAATTATCAAGTCCACTTAGATCAATTGCTAATGAACTTGAAGTATTATATGAAACTAACAAGGAACAATTACATATTCCAATACATTTTCAGAAATAATTACAAAAACAATACATAGATAAAATAATTTTAAAATTAACGCACTTTTTCGAATTTATGTACAAAATTAATGTAATTGAAATTCCTTTAATTTAGGTGGGTCAATCGACATTCTCTGTCTCTCGCAACGGCCTTATCCTCATTCTCGCTCTCGTCATTCTCTCTCTATCTCTCACAGTTCTCTCCCTATCTCGATATTTTCTCTCGTCATTCTCTATCTCTCTCGCAATTTACCTTCAAGTAATTTATTATTTCAACACTATGGAGAGTGATTATGGGATTGTTCCTGAAATTGAACATTCTGGTTGCATTATTGACCTTTTAGATCGCGGGGCGGCTTGATGTAGGTTGCAGATGAAGAAGAGCACGGGTAGCCAGAAGCTTTCATGGGCTAGCTCAATTAAATTGGATAATGAGGTTCATGAATTGATTAATATATCAGATGATTGATGGACTTGGTCAGCATCTTAAGAAAGTTGGTTATGTCCCCAAGGCATTCCATAAAGATCATCATAGTGAAAATTTGGGTGGCACACTATTTTGATGATGCTTATAATGCGAATTTGTTTCGTTTCAAGCTTGCAAATACATTGCAGAGTCTTAAATTTTGGGTTGGAAGGTAACCAAGCCTTCATATCAAGGTAACCAAACTTTCATACCAAGGTAACCAATCCACCTTCACACCTGAAACTTTTTTCATAATGCAGTTGGTAACCAAACCTTCATGCTAAGGTAACCAAACCACCTCCACACCCACAGTTTTTTTATAATGCAGTTGGTAACCAACCTTCATACCAAGGTAACCAAATACCAAGTTAACCAATCCACCTACACACTTGCAGTTTTTTTATAGTGCAGTTGGTAACCAAGCCTTCGTACAAAGGTTACCAATTCAGTTTTATTAGGTTACCTTCATAGTGCAGTTGGTAACTAAACGTTCATACCAAAGTAACCAATTCAGTTTTATTAAGTTACCAATTTATTTTGAATGTGAGCCAAACTTTCATGCAGTTGGTAGCCAAACTTTCATAGCAAGGTAACCAATTCAGTTTTATTAAGTTACCTTCATAGAGTAGTTGGTAACCAAACTTTCATACCAAGGTAAACAATTCAGTTTTATTAAGTTACCAATTTATTTTGAATGTGAGTCAAACCTTCATACAGTTGGTAGCCAAACTTTCATAGCAAGGTAATCAATTCAGTTTTATTAGGTTACCTCCATAGTGCAGTTGGTAACCAAACTTTCATGCAGTTGGTAGCCAAACTTTTATTGCAAGGTAACCAATTCAATTTTATTAGGTTACATTCATAGTTCAGTTGGTAACCAAACCTTCATAACAAGGTAACCAATTCAGTTTTATTAGGTTACCAATTTATTTTGAATGTGATGCACTTGGTAGCCAAACCTTCATGCAGTTGGTTGCCAAATCTTTAGACCAAGGTAACCAATTCAGTTTTATTAAGTTACAAATTTTATTTTTGAATGTAATGCAGTTGGTAGCCAAACCTTCATACAAAGGTAATCATTTTAGTTTTTGTGGGTAACCAAACAATCATAAAAAAAATTCTGAACATTAAGAGTTACATCTATTTTGTTTTCAAACCTATGTTTGTTGGGCAAATCTTCTTCTTCTTCTCGTTGGCAGTGTTTTGTTGAAGTTAAATAAAACATAATGTGACAGTTCATGATTTGCTTTCTACCCCTTCCTTTTTTCGCAGGATCTGAAACATAATTTGACCATGTGCAAGCTTAAGATTCGAGACGGAGATTCGCGGCGGCGGCGGAGGAAGATGACGAGGGAGGAAGATAACAAGAAAATATTTTTTCGTGGCAGGGATTCGCGGCTGCGGAGGAGGAAAATGACGAGGGAGAAAGATGACGAGAAAATATTTGTTTGTTTTTCATCTAATTGATTTGAATTTTGAATTTTGAATTTTGAATTTTGAATTATGGCAGCCTTGATTTTAGGTTTCCTTATTAATGTGAATTGCGTTAGTTTTGTAATTATTTTGTTAATGTACTGTTATTGTAATTACTTTCTAATTGTTGTATAATAATGTAAAGGACCCAACTAACAAACCAACATATTGGGGAGCCCAATAACTTAAATGAATTAGAAGCCCAATGTTGGTAGAAACTAATTTAATTTAATTTAATTTCAAGTGGCCCAAGTTAATTATTTCAAGCCCAAAAGGATTAATTAAGGGCCCAATTTTTGATCCATGTAAGGAGGGACTCTTTAGTCATTTGTTAAGTGAATTATCAATTAAAATAAAAATCAAAAATCAAAAAAATGGAAGAAATAAGGGCTAGGATTTTCGGCCACTTCAGGGGCAAAAGGGGAAGGAAAATAAGATTTGTGAATATTGTCCAAAAGCTTGGTTAAAAGCTACCAACTATTCCATGTGCCAAATGGTAAACTAATCCAACACTTTTGTTTAGTAGAGCAAGCAAGCATGTGGGTGAATGAATGAGATAAACACTTATTGCACTTAGTAACAAAAATCAAAAGTTTACTTCACTTTTCTCATTTTACTTCCAAGCTCCAAACTAACAAAAAGAAAAATATATAGAGAGAAAGAACCCTCTATTTCGGCAGCTACAAAAACATTAAGGGAGTGTTAGATCCACCTAAAATTTCTAACATACTTTGGAAGGAAAAAGAGAATAGCCAAGAAAGAAAGGTAAAGAAAAAAAAATTTATTTTTTAGATTTTGTTAAAGTTTTATGTAGTTAGTTACTTTTATTGTGATTTATGAAGTTTTGTGAACTTGTTGGTGAAACCTTATGAAAAGGTTAGATCTTAAGATATGATATGTATCTTGGTTATATATGTTAGATTGTGTTAGAAACATTTGGGAATAATGAAGTTAGTAAATTTTTATGAAAGTTTTTAGTTAATATGTGGGATCCATGTGATTTATTTTGAAGATTCATTTTTGATATTTGAGATTTTCTTGTTGGTTGTGCTAGAGCTATAAGTTATAAGTATAATCCCTTTTGAATGACTCAAAAATGTTGAGAATTGATCAAGTTATGGAATTTATGTTAAAACACCTCTATGTGGGAAAAAACAGAAAATGAGGCTGCTGACCAGCCACTTTGGGGCTGTTTTTCGGAAGCTAGACAGATCCAAATTGAGTGTTTGATAAATGGAAACTGTAGCTTGAGAAGTTACGAATCCAACGCCTCTGACAGAACTTAATTTCGAGTTTTACATTTCGTTTTACAAGCGTTTCCGTAAAGGACGCCAAATCTGGAAAATAGTGGGCGAGAATGGCATAATCGTAAATAAGTGGAAGTGATTAATTATTAAAAATAATTATTTAAAGCCATTAAATGGTTAGCAAATTAATTACATACAAGATTAAATATAATTAACTATTTAATTATTATTTAAGTGATAATTAAGTAGAGTTAGTGTTGATAAACTAACTATTTATTATTTAATTAAGATTAAATAATAAATAGAGTTAAACAATTGATTAATATTTAATTAATATTAAAGAATATTTAAGTAAGATTAAGTGATTACTTACTTACATTAACATAAAAATTTATAAAATAAAAATTTATTATTTAATTAATATTAAATAGTAAATAAGGACAAGTAATAATTAATTATTCTTAATTTAACAAGAAAGAATAATTAAAGATTTATGAAATGAATTAATTATTTATTATTAAATAATAACTAGGGACAAATGTTAAAATTATTTGTTAAATAATAATAAGGAATAATTAAAGACTAATGAAGTAAATAGATCAATTATTTACTATTCAAGGATAAGAAATTAATTAATTATTATTATATAATAATTAAAGACAAATAATAATTTGATTATTCATTATCTAATTAACATTAAATAATGGATAGATCTAATTGGCTATTATTTATTAGTTAAATAATAACTAAAGGTAATTAATTAATTTCTATTTAATTAATATTAAATAGTAATCAAATGAAGGTATAGATTAATATTAATGATAATAATTTATTTAATAATTATATTAAATAAATTATGTAAAAATAGTTTTAATGTTTTAAAAATGATTTAAAGGTTATAAAAAATATTTTAAGTTATAAAACATAACTTTTAATATTTTGTCATGAAATACATTAATATTTTAATATTAATGACAGTTATTTAATATTGGTTTTAAATATTTTAAAATCATTTCAAAGTGATATTAAGGTATTAAAAATACTTTGAGATATTATAAATAACTTATAATATTATGACATGTATTTCATTAATATTTGAAATTAAATAAATATTAATGATAATAGAATATTGTGGTATTTAAATCATATAAAAATGATATTTATGATCGAAAAATAATTATTTGAAAATTATTATGAGCTTATGAAAAATATTTTGACTGATTAATAAATTATCTAAGATAATAGTTAAGCGTTTAAGTAGAGTCTTATTTGAATTAGGCTCGATAATTATCCGATTAGGCAATCGGGAGGTCGAAATAGTACCGAACTCAATTCAGACTGAAATAATTTGACTTGATACTAGGTCTTATGTGTTCTGTTGATCGATAGAATTATGTGCTAATGTGTTTATGTTATTTTATAACTGTAATTAACAAAAGTTAATGTGATGATATTATTTTAATTGAGAGATCAATATTATCAATAATAGGTCTTTCAACTGAAGCTAAATTAGATTGCGTAGCAGTAATCAACGATTCAAGCAAGTTTTCTTGAACTATTCTTTCATATAGTGGTTAATCATTGTTGATTATATCACGTCTATGATTTATTGATTCGCACTGTTATGCACGTTGTGCATGTTACATATGTTCATCAGGTATAAAAGGTTGATCACCTTCATTACCATATTGCTCAGTTGAATTTATTCATGTTCCTTATTGACTATTCATTTTTATTGTCTCGGTCGTTCAGTTATGTACATTTGATTCATGCTATTTCACAATGGTTATATTGTTGAAAGTCAGCCAGCTTATTATTCATTCTTTTCAATCATGATATATCTTTTCTTGAAATTAAATTTGCTGGGCAAACTTGTTGCTCACCCTTGCTATATCATGATAAACATTGCAGATTAGGATGAATACGTCGGATACAGGAAAAGTCAAAGACAGTTCCAGCATTGGTTTATCGTACAGATAAAACTTGTAATAGTATTATATGCAAATGACATTGTATGTCGGATAAGATATTGAATTCAGGTATTAAGTTAAGGTTTCAGACATTGGGAATTAGGTGTAAAGGTTATTGTATAAACAATTTATGTTTATATCTTCCTCAATAGTTATAGAAATGATGTATCGAAATGTACCAGGTCCGAGGTTCTGGGGACCCGAATTTGGGGGCATCACAGTCTCATACTCGAATAATAAGTTAATTGAATTACTGCAGACATAACTTATTGTTCCATCATAACAGATGACAACATCCCTAAGTAATGCCATTTAGTTGTTGAACAGAACGTCAAAACCTATTTTTCTGTGAGAACTACCCATTTGAGGAATTCGAAGTGGTGAGAAATATCATGGACTGGACCCATATCAGGCGATGATTCATATCTATGAAATAAATCATCGCTTGATATGGGTCCAGTCCATGACATAAACATCTTCTAACCACTCCGAATTCCTCAGATGGGTAGTTCTCACTGAAAAATAGGTGAGACGTTATGTTCAACAGCTTAATGGCCCTCCTTCTGGATGTTGTCTTCTGTTATGATGGAACAGTGAGGAATGTCCTCAGTAATTCAATTAACTTATCATTCGAGTATGGGATATAAACAGGAACTACACGACCCATATTTTTTTTGCTGCCGAGGAACCTGTTTGAGTATTAGCTGCAACTGCTATGTCGAATCCTGCATACAAGGAAGTTCTTGACTCTTATCCTAGTAATCATTACTCATGGACGATGATGAAGGTACGTATTTGTTTTACATTATATATAATTTGAATTTTCCATCTAATTGTGACAAGTTATATTTCAGCAAGTGCACACTTTCATCTTTCTACAATTTTGTTGTATATATTTCGGAGATACTACTTTGTGGAGTCAGATTCAAGATTAATTATGTTAATTGATGGCAGATTCATATTATACTTTCATGATAGAGATTGTGAGAGAAAGTATTTTCCAAGAAAATGCTAATATTTGGTTACAAAACATTCGAAATAAGTCGGTCTTAAGGATGCTGCAGTTGAGTTATTGATAGAGTAGGTTCTCTCTTTTATTTATTTTAATTAAATCATTGTCATTCTATTTTTTTAAATTAAATCTTTGTCATTTGAGTATATAAACATATATATCTTTCTGTATTTTATATACACATCTTGATGATATTATATTCTGTGAACAAACAGATTGTGACTTCTCATTCACTATAGATTCAAGACTAGCAAGATAAATTTTCCCCCCAATACTCCTTGAGAAGTGTAAAAGCTGGTTTGTCCCACCTCTCAATGAAATCGGAAAACATCCTCGGTTTTAAAGCCCTAGGCCTTTCAGCTGTTACTCCTGTTTTTGCAAAATCAACTGCCATAGAGTGAAAGGTTGTCAACTGAGACATTTTTTACTCATAGTCTTATCTAACTCAAGGTTTCCATGTAATATGAGAGACTCCTTGAGAGTTGCATTGAAATTTAACAGTTCTCAATAAGTGGTTCAATTAATTCAACTGTACTTCCTGTTGAATTCCTGAACAAAGTGGTTACACGGTTCGGGAATTAACACTTTGTTCGGGAATTAACCACTTTGTTCTGAGAATTCGAGAGGAAGTACAGTATGGTGAAATACTTATTGGAAATTGTTGAATTTCCTGTAACTCTTCCTTTATCTCTCATACCTTGGGTACAATCTCTAATACTGCACATTTAGTACATGCAGACCTTGAGTCAGATAAGACTACGAGTAAAAAATGTCGAATTTGACAGTTGATCTTGTAAAAACAGGAGTAAAGTTGAAAGGCCTAGGACTATAAAACCGAGGATGTTTTTCGATTTCATGGAGAGGTGGGCCACAACTAGCTTACACTTCTCAAGGAGTACTAGGGACAAACTTTATCGATGACGACCGACTATCAAGATCGTAATCTACTTCTTACACTTGGCGTGGGCATTAGCTAGCTTATGCAGTGGCGAACGTTAACACAATAGCAGGATATCGATGATGATGCCGATGTAATTTTGTCATAAATTTAGCTTTATGCATGCATGTTTAATTACTTATGGTTCTTCTATTGTATCTTTTCTTCAGAAAGAGTTTCTCTTTGTAGGAGGTCTATAAATATGACTGGTAAACTCGTTTGCTTGTTAAGTTGTTTGATGTCAAAGGCAATGGAATTATAGTTTTAGATTCAATATATATTTTTTATATAAATTTTAGTCGCTCGAGCGATTTGTTTATTATGTTGGTTAATTTATGGACGTGGATCGATTAATTTAAATAGTTTTGGTGATTTATATATACTGCTGTGTGTTGAGATATAAAACAGGTACAAACAGGTATAATATTTTTGAGAAATCCACAAAACAGACAAATTTTTTATTTTATTTTATTAATCAGCGACCGCACCCGGTCGCTGATACGTATCAGTGATCGCGAGTGACTTGGGGATATCAACGACCGTGGTGGTCGCTAATGGTGGTCGCGGATACGTGGGCCACATCAACAATGAGACGTGACTCAGCTTAGCGATGATATCAGTCGCTATATGTCGGTCGCTGACACTCCGGTCGCAAAAAGTGGTCGTCGCCGTGCAGTCAGCGTTCAGAATATATACGACCACTATCTGCGACCGTTTTCGGTCATCGATAGCCATCTGCGATCGGTAACGGTCGTAGATGGGCGGTCGCTAATAAGTCTTTTCTTGTAGTGATATTTATACATCGTATAGATACTTAGGTCTAATACGTCCTACCGTATAAATAATTATTGTTTTTCCTAGTTATGTCTTTCGTATAGTTTCTATAACTATACAATACACATATTAAACTCCATAACACATAATTTAGGTTATAAAGTTAACATCTAATCATATACGATTGTAATTATAAGCCTTATAAATATTCGGGATATTATAAGATCTATTCAACCCCCTTCTATATCTTTTAGTGCATTTGAGAATAACAATAAATATATCTATATCCTACGATCCTATAATTTAATTAGAACCAAAAATGTATTTATGATCCTAGAAAATTTGATGTTAACTTATTGTTCTATAACAATTCAATTTTTATAGGAGTTTTTAAGTTAATTAGTCATACAATAGATTATGATTATCTTTTAACTTTCTCCTTAATTTTGGACTCTAAATAACAATTTATCAAAATATAGGAAAAAACATTATGAGCAAATGTTAACTTCTTATCATGCAACACTTTTATTCTTTAATTCTAACTTAAGAATCATATTTATGATTTTACTTTTAGATTTCTACTTAAGTTTATACTCTAGATAACTATAGACTAAAAATACAATGAGTAAAAGAATAATTAATATTAAAAAGTATATATTATATATATAGTAGAAAATATATCAATGATTAAATTTTAATTACCAATTTTATTTTATATCGGTGACCTATAGGTAATTAATATTAAGAAAAACCCATTATAGTTTATATATTAGTAATTAAAATTGCGTTAACTTCTAAAATTAAAAAGCATAATAGTAACTTATTGTTCTACAACAATTGTATTTCTAAATAACTATATATTAAAAGTATAGGAAAAATATTATGAGTAAATAGTAATTAATATTAAAAAATATGATATATATTACAAAATATATTGATGATTAAACTTTAGTTGCCTATTTTATTCCATATAGTAGACCCATAGTTAATTAAATATGTTAAAACAAATTATAACTTATATATTATTGATTAAAATTTATTTATCTTTTAAAATTAAAAATCATGATTTTAACTTACTATTTTACAATAATTTTATTCTTAGCTAATTAATCATACAATAGTTCGACATAAACACAAATTTAGGCTTTTAAGTTTCTACTCAATTTTGAACTCTAGAAAATTATACATAAATTAGAAGGATTGAATATAAAAGTTAAATATCAAATTATAAAAAATTTATTATTAAACTAATAATAACAAAAATCATATTACTAACACTTAATTGTGCGTTTCCGACAATTGTATATAGTCTATATTCATTCGTTTTTAAAACAAAATTTATAGTTATTCTAATAGAAATTGTAATTAATTTGTGGATGAGTTTGAAAAATAGTTTATAATCGTCATATATTGAATGAATAAAAAATAATTTAAAACACAAACCCATGCATCGCACGGTATTATATTAAAAGTAAGTAAAGAGTAAAATGACACTTTTAATCATTCTATTTTGTTTCATTTTGTATTTAGTATTTTATATTTTAAAAATGATATTTTACATTTTATAGTTTCAATGTTGTGACAAATTACACATATTTAACAAAAAGTCGTCAAATAAAATTAAGAAAGTTACACATGTGCATCACACATGTTGTTTTCTAGAGACAAAAATATTTGTCTTATGTAATAGAGGGCTAAAATAGTTCGAGCTTAAAATTATTTGTGTTATGTCATAATTGGCTAAAATAGTTTTAGGTTGTGTGTGGTAAAATTGAATGTTGAGATCTCAACAACAGTTTAGATATCTGAATAATATATATCATTTGTTTAGAATTATATCTGAATAAAAAAATACGGTTTGATAATTAATTTTTCAAAATATTTGAATAACAATATTTTTATTATTTTAACCCTCTTATCATTTTCTTTGTTCTTGATGTTGAAAATTGGGGAATAGAGACCGGCCAAAACATCCACCCAAAATCCTAACCATTACATATTCCCTCTACCAACTTCCCATTTCACTATTATTTCTTCTTTTTCTTTTTCTTTTTCTCAAAATTCGGGTTAAGAGGGGTATTAATCTTGTTGTTCGAGATATCAATAACAGCGATCCGTACGTTGTTGTGAAGATGAAACATTTGATGAGAGATAAATTGGTTATGGTGGGAGTGGTCTGGCTACAGTGGCGACGACTTGATTTGAAGAAACGAAAGAAAGAACTGTTCAGGTTATTTTTGTCTAAAAAATAGTCAATTTCGTTTCGATGGTCCTCTAAATAGTTTTTAAGAGACAAATATTTGTGTTATGTCATAAAAGGCTAAAATAGTTTTAGCTTAAAATTATTTGTGTTATGCCATAATGGGCTGAAATAGTTTTAGAGGGGGTAGAGCTATTTGTCTATGTTATACTTTATATTATGTTATATTTTTCATAGTTAAAATAAAGTTTTTTTAAATTATTTTTTTGGGTGATGTAATTCAGACTTCTTAGGTGCTAAACCAAAATGGATGCAGTGCATTATATATATATATTTATATAAAGGGGGTGATACATAAGACGACTATATATAGATAAATGATCTATAGGAAGGCTTAGATAGATGCACTATTTTAGACGGTGCATCTCTAACCGTTCACAAGAAGATCCAACGACCATTATATTTTAAATAAAAGCCTTTTTACGACTAAGAGTAACGGATTATTGAAATAGACCCGTTTTATATTAATAACGCCATAATTAGTAGGAAATTATTCTTAGTGGACGATTATAGATGCCCTAGTTGAAATAATGCATCTATGTGAGCTTTGATTTTGACCACTCCTTATGTATATGTATATAAATGAGTAAGTAAAATGTGTTAAATTTTATTAAGCATCGAGTTGAATACCATTAATATAGAGTACCCGCTCGAATCGAGTTAAGTCGAACAAGTTAAATACTTGACTCGATAAGTTAACGGGCAAAAACAAAAGTGATTAAACTCATTTAAAATTTAATATTGTTTAAATAATCCAGCTATCTATTACAATAATTTAGGTTGAATTACTATTACAAAATATACTAACACATGAGATTACATGAAATTACAAGAACACTCCATTTATTACATATCTTTCTAAAAAAAATATTATCACTACTATATATATTTATCATATATATATATATATGGGGGCGGATCAATGGCACTACGTTTTTTACACAATTTTTTGATTCTTGGGTTTGAACACTCTTAATGGCTAAGATTAAAGCTGATTTTTAATTTATACACTATAACAACCTATATGAATGCATATATTATTATAATATTGGTAATAACTAACCAAAACTTTAGTATAATTTTATACAAATGTTATGGAAGCAAGTATGTATATCTAAAGCAATTTTGGTTAGTTATCACCAATATTATGATAATATATGCATTCATGTAAGTTGTTATAGTGTATAAATTAAAAATTAGTTTTAATCTTAACCATTAAGAGTGTTCAAATCCAAGAATCAAAAAATTGTGTAAAAAATATAATGCCATTGATCCGTCCCCTATATATATATGTATTGAATCGATAATTTATCTTGGTATCGAATAGCTGTTCGTTTAACCATCCAACCCCAAACACACACCTATACGGCCGTAGAGCCAGGGACGAAACCAGATTTTTTTTTTTGGGGGGGGAGGCCAAGAATTTTTTTTAACAACATATTATAAATTTAGAAAAAGGGTAATCGAAAAGAATGTATTGATATGGACCGTAATAAATGTAAGCTCGTCGAATTTAATTACACCACGAAATTTTCATATTTCGATACGTTTTCTAGGATCACGTTCCAAATAATTAATATCTCATTCTTCACCTTCAATTCTTGGTGATTTTAGAGAACGTTGTTCTTGTTCAGAGGTAGTCATAGATGTTTGAACATTAGGCTCAGGAGAGATGTGTCAACATGATTTGATTGCTTTCTCTTGAAAAATGAATCAATAGTACATGATTTTTCCATAATTCTAAAACAAAAAATAAAAAATTCAATTAACTACACTACAAGAATGAGTTAATCAATATTATTGGACCATTTATTGAACTTTTTAATAATAAAATTTTCATAAATTTACAATCAATTAAGTAAGGTTTTAAAATAACCCATACAATATTATGCTCAAATTATACAAACTTGCAATTATAATAGATTTAATAATGATATATTTTCAAACTTTAGGGTGAACCTTGTAAGTTTTTCAAATCTTGGGGGGGCCATGGCCCCTCCAGTCCTACATTAGTTTCGTCCCTGCGTAGAGCAAAAATGGCAACCTTGTGAATTTGTATAAAGGCTAAGGGCACTCTACAGAACGGAGTTGTGTACACAAAACCTGTCCCTTTCTTTCATTTCTTAATCTGAACGTCGCTCGTAGAACCTATGGATAAAGATGGATATTGAGCACATCCTTCTACCCACCCCAATCCTATTCCTTTTTTTCTAATCTCATCGCGATCTATTTTCGCTGCAAAATGAATTTTCCTACTAATTAATCATGCTTAAATTTTCATATAAGGATTTGTAGATCGAGATCAGTGGAGCTTGTCATATTTCTGATCCTCCGAATTGACCAAGGTCATAATTTTCTTCAATTTTTTTTGTGCTTGAATGGTTATGTAGATGAAATGTTTATCTGTATCGCCGCATATGAAAATCCTGAGCTATTTTTGTTCAGGGTTCAGTCTCTGTAATTCTAGGGTTTATTTTATTAGTTCTTTCCTTTTCTTTGCAAACGTGGGGCATTTTTCTATTGGGTTAATTTGGTATAATGGGTATATATCTGACAAAAGTTTCGTTCTTTCTAGGGTTTGGGTTTTAGTTATTTATATATGTTGAATTAAATTATTACTATTACCTGATTAATGATTTCGAGATTAATTTGCTTGGGCGTTTACATGTTCCTTGAAGTATGATCATTGTTAGAAGGTTTATATTTTTGAAATTTGATTGTAATCATAGGCAGGACTTTGAATGACATAACACCTTTGTCATATTTTCATATGTTGTTCTCTCACAGTTTTGTTTCATCTCTGTGTTTTCCTGTTGGAATCAAATTGCAATTATGAAAGTTAAACAAAAATTAATGTACTTTCCTTTTTACAAGTCACTCTTTTACATTTAATATGTTCATGTTTGATATTATAGCAACCTTAGTTGAACTATTTACATAATGGTGTTATTATGGTACTTTGAACTGAGTCATTTTAATTATGCTTCATAAAGGGCTAAACTAAGGATTACCCTATTGTAGTTGTCACCTTTTACTCGTTAACCCACTAAACTCTTAAAAAATGCAATTTCCCGATTGAACTAATTAAAATTTTAAGATTACACCATTCTGTTAAATTAATTGGATGGAAATTATTATTTTTTCCAACGTGGCAATGTGAAAAAAATGTGAAACTAATAAAAATGATGGGCATCTGTTTTTTCCAACGTGGCTGTGTGAAAAATAAAAGAAAAGAAAAACTTAAATGAAATGGAAAGAAAGAGACAAAATTACATGTTTTCTAATCTGTCTTCTGAAAACCCACGGCCGTCACGTCAATAGCCATGGCCAACCAAGCCAATCTCTGTTCTAAGCTTTACTAAGGAGGTTACTTATGAAAAGTTTCCAAGAGCTTGAAATACCCATGGTGTATTTTCGTTTTGTGTGGTAGAAAGGAGAATGTGGGAGTTGTAGTGAGAGAACTGAGTCGCTAGGCGGGGATCGGTAGCAGCAGCAACGGTGCCGCGTGAGCTGGTGGTAAATGGCGGTTTCTGTTTGTTGCGCAATTGGAAGTTATGACGGCAATGGAGGACTGTACAACTCAGTTTCTTATAATCTTCATCAGTTTCATGCTTCTTGTAATATGAATTGCAGAATTTCCAATTACAGGCAAGATGAGAGGTTTGAGGCCAGATATGTGTCCTATCAATTGGATTTGGTCTGAAAAATGAAGTTACATGAAATTTTTGGTGATGACGGTAGATGATGGAGGTAGTCAAAGGTGATGGTGTCCTTGAAGATGACAGTGGTGAAGGTGGGCGGAGGAGGAGACCAAAGAGAGAAGATAAAATTTATGTATATTTTTTTCCCAATCGGATTTGCTACGCCATTTTTCATTGTTTTTCCTTTTCTTTCTCTTGCCACGTATGAAAAGAAGCAGTCTAATCTTTTTAACAAAATGACATAATTTTAAAATTTTAATTAGTTTAGTTAGGTAATTACCTTTTTGAAAAGTTCAATGGGTTAAAAAGTAAAAAGTGCAAACTGCAATGGCAAAATGCTTAGTTTTGCCCTTCATAAAGTGGTCATGATTACCCGCTGTACCTATTTAATTAGTTTTCTAAATGTGGGTCAGTTTCATATGTTTGTTGCTGCTGCTAATCTTTGTTTTTTATCTCTTTTATTTTGAGAGGGAGGTTGGGACCCGAGGTGGGGATTGTTCAAATTTGGCTTGTTGTGAGGGATTTATTTTTTGGAAATGTGGAAAATGCACGTGATCACCTTGCTTTTGTTAAGGCCGCCTGCTTGAATCAATAATTTCTGGTGTAGCAGATCATGTCCCATTATCAAGGGGATGATGCTGATTACATGGCGGACGAATATGAAATGGAAGATGTAGATGACGACATGGATGATGAGTTTGTTGGCAGCAGAGATATTGGTGGCTCAGACTCTGATGTGGATGAATATGACTACATGGTATGTGAGATTTATACTTCAAAACTTTGCAAACTAAACGCATTATTTTTGGTTGTTCTACTTGTCACGAACATTGATTTCATCTCTTGTTTGATTGAGTTTTCGTTGTTGCATAAAATGTTTTATCTCAAGAAGCGAAAAAAGAATGTTTCATCATTGATGCTGTTGTGCTTGGTTAATGACTGTTTGTTCTTCTGTAGAATAATAAAATGGCAGATACTTCTGCCGCTCAGGCTAGGAGAGGCAAGGATATACAAGGAATTCCTTGGGAAAGGCTTAGCATCACCAGGGAGAAGTATCGGCAGACAAGGCTAGAGCAGTACAAAAACTATGAAAACATTCCTCAATCTGGAGAAGGGTCAGAGAAGGTAAGAGTGCCTTCTTTTTGTTTTTCCTTGTTATATGAAATCCTTGGGTGCGAATTTCATTTTCCTTTAATTATTGATTCTTTTTGTTGTTGATAGGAATGCAAAATTACAAAGAAGGGGGGCCTTTATTATGAGTTCAGACGCAACTCAAGATCTGTGAAATCAACTATTCTTCATTTTCAGGTTTTATGATATATTCTATCCTCCTTGCCCCTCCTCTCCAAAAGAATTTTGATTAATGATTTAAGGATTTTCTTGTCCCCATTGATCAATCCCGCTTATCTTTTCTGTATTCATTTTGTTACAGTAATGTCATGTTTAGTGGTATTGAAGTTGTAAAAAAAATGTTTGTTTGCAAGTATTGACTGAAAACTGAAGTGAGCATGTACAAAACTTTTGTACCATTTTTTAAAATTCTAAAACCCAAATTTTACTTGCTCGAATTGTTTCAAAATTTGATTAAAAATAATTGCGATTACATTTAGCTAATATTTTAGAGTTGAGTGGCTGAAACAGTTGGGTATGAACTGAGATCATTCATTTGATAACCATCATAAATTTGGAATCCCTGAAATTCTAGACTCCGTAATTCTACGAATGAGATTCACAAGGGGTGAGTGCATACCTACAAAGAAATGTTTCCTGGTACCAGCAGTGTGTCACTTTGTATTGGACATACTATAAAACTATAATTGTAGATATGCTACCAGACCAAAGTTTTTTATCCTGCACCGCAGTGGAAATTGTGTTGCAGCTCAAACATGTTCATCTGAGAAAGAAAAGAATATATCTGCAATGTGTGAGAATAGAAGAGAGGTACCTTGTTGCAACTTAATTGTCTTGGAAATGAGGATTTTTCCGGTTAGATACTTTAGATCTGATATGCTTGCTGTCATTAATCCTATTATCTGAGGACCTCCGTGAGAATTTTTAAGTGAAATTGTAGTAGTACTTTTTCTTATTTTGAAGAATCGGTCTCACATTTCCATACTTGTGTAGCATAGATCTTTAGTGTATAACACTAAGATATCATGAAAATAACTAGAGAACTACCCCATTTCCAGACCACCACCGGAAATCAAACAGGTATAGTGAAACTTCCGTTATAGCTTCTTTATCTACTACACTTGGACCTTAGTCTTCTCAATTTTTTCCCCAAGTGTTCTGTGTCTGAGTGGGCGAAGCCTTGCCCACGTCGAAAATTCTCCTGCGAGAGGCTGTGCTGTATCTTTTGTAGGTTGGGAGTGGACACCGACTATATCATATTTGACTCATGCTTCAATTAATAACTTCTCTTATGTCTTAGATTCTGGTTCATAATCTTTTAATGATGGGCAGCATTGACTGATCTAGTAATCGGTGTTTGACTATACAGTTGAGGAATCTGGTGTGGGCTACATCCAAGCATGATGTTTACCTAATGTCACATTTCTCTGTCATTCACTGGTCTTCATTAACTTGTAACAAGTCTGAGGTTCTCAATGTATCCGGACACGTGGCACCATGTGAAGTGAGTCCTTTCCCTTGTATAAATTATACACCTTAGCTTCTCTGTTTCATTTGACGAAAGTCTTTCATGAATCATGAAACTGATCAATCTGTTTTTCCATCTAGAAACATCCTGGAAGTCTATTGGAAGGATTTACTCAGACCCAAGTTAGCACGCTAGCAGTAAAGGATAATTTGCTTGTTGCTGGAGGATTTCAGGGAGAGCTTATTTGCAAGGCAAGTTAGTTTTTTTCTTTATGATCATGTAATTGGTGATCATTGTTTGACAAATGGTTGTCCCCTTGCGGTACCTGTTATAGATTTTAAAGGGTGTTGGATTCTAAATGTCGACAATTTGTAGTGGGTAATAAAGAATATGATTTTGATTGATTAAGTAAAGATGTTATTGCATCTAGCCGGTCAGAGGTAGGACTCCAGAGAGAGCTGAAAGCTTATGAATTTATGCTGCTTGTCCAAGTAATTGGAATAATGAGGCTCTGTTTATCTAATCAGCTTGTCTTATTCACCTTAATGGGCCTGCTGGTGGGTTTGTGAAAGCTTCTAAAACTATCTATATTTTATCTCCAATTTCAATTTACCTTTCACACTGAACTAATTGCAAATAGCAATTTTAAATTGGGTTAGGCGAAGTTGTTAGTAATACCTTTTGCTGCTGTTCTTTCACAATTTTAGAATTGTTTTCAGTTAAAGTTGATGTGTTTTGTCTTCCATTTCGCATGCAGTATTTAGATAGACCTGGAGTTTGCTTCTGTTCCAGGACAACTTATGATGATAATGCTATTACTAATGCTGTAGACATTTATACCACAGCCAGGTAACTGTACTTTTATCTAGTTGGTTTTTGAACTATTCAGATATCATTATGGAAAATGAAAAGCTTGTTTTATGTATTTCAGTTTTTTTTTTATTTCTTTATTTGTTTCATGTTCCAGTGGTGCAGTTCACTTTACAGCTTCAAATAATGATTGTGGAGTTAGAGATTTTGATATGGAAAAGTTTCAACTTTCTAGGCATTTCCGTTTCCCGTGGCCAGTTAATGTAACTCTCTCTCTATCTCTCTCTCCCCTTCTTGTTCTTGTTCTTCTTATTCCATGATAGACTAGACATGCACAAACAGGCCGCCTGGCCTGGCCTGATCTAGGCCTGCCAGGCTTTGACCATTGACGAGGCCGGGCCAGGCCCTGGCCAAGATAGAAAAAGGCCAGGCCAGGCCAGGCCAGATATTTGAGCTAACAACTTGGTCTGAATAAGCCTGTTTGCCAGGCCCAGGCCAGGACCAGGCCGGGCCCAAGGCTGGTCCAGATTCTTCCATTGGATTACCAAGCTTTACTTCTAAAATTTAACTTTGAGCTCTCTTTTTATAAAATAAAAGGAAGACAAAGTAACATTGTTAGACAATGTGGGACTTTGCAAGTCTAAATAAAAAAACAAATGACTATCATATAAATACTCAGTCAACTTTGAGTTATAACACTTTAAATCCGATGTGGGACTCCTTACAACTTGTAAACTTTAAATTGGAAGGAAAGAAAGAAAGAAGAAACAAGTGTGCATTTTTCTTTTCTCTTGCAATGAAATTGCATTAATTTGGTCTTCAATGATACTTCAAAAGGCCACCAGTTACCAATACCATTCCAGGTATATATACAAAAATATTGCAGGCAACTATGTCCACTTTTCTTTCATTCTAATTGAGGTTGTATTTGCATATTACTCTTTCATTCTAATTGAAAGTAAGAAATTATGGCGGTCTTTGTTGAAACTTACTGGATTCTGGCCAGAATGGCAATGATTGGGAATGCAATCTTATCCTGCACAACTGAAATTCATGTTGATCCTTCACCCAAGTATAGTACTTTAAATGCTTGGCCAATACCTCTACAATTCCACCACAAGAATTCCACGGCATTTGGGGTGACTGAACTAGGCCATTAAGCTGCCTGCAGTAAATCTGGACCAGATTCAGAATTAACATCATAAATTTCAGATCTAAAGTGCTCCCATTGAGCCATTACCTAGTTGGACCCTATGAAACATGGAGGTTTTCTTTTGCTGCTTACCTTTAACATCTCCATCTCTTGAATTTGGTTTATATCTGCCACCAGCTGACTTGGGAATTATTTTGGACAGACAATAAGCACTAATTTTTTAAAATAATCTATAAGCAACAAGACCATAGACTATAACCATATATCAAAACTATATACTTATTTTACAATGTTACAATAATGGTGCTAAATAACTTCAAATTAAATAAAAATTATGTTTTCTCTTATTTTTGCATGATGTAAACAGAAATATGTATGTTGTGTCCAATAATGAAGAAAATGATGCCACTATGTCCACATTTCTTACCATCTTTAGCAGCCAATGACACCGTAATGTCATCAATTCCCTACTCCATTCCTTTCAGCCCTAAATGAAGGTGTTATATTTCTTGAGTAATTCCCTCTTCTGCTTCTTTTAGTTCTTTCTTCTCTTGATGATGACTTACCCACCAAGTTTATGCTAGGCCATTGGTAGTATAAATAACACATGCATCCTACAACAAACAAAACTTATTCGGATGGGACCATGGGCTAGCAGGCTAAGTTTGTTATACCAAACCAGGTCAAGCCCATGACCGGACCAAGGCCATGGGCTAGGCCAGGCTTGGCTTTTTGCTATGCCGGGCAAGGTTGGATATTCCCCCAAAATAAGAGGCCTTTTTATAGCCTTTTAGGCCAGGCCTATCTGGCCCGTGCTTTGACCAGACCGGGTCTAGGTCGGACAAAGGTCAGGCCGCAGGCCTTGGGTCGTTTGTGCATGTCTAATGATAGACCTTCTTTTTCCATGATTGACCTGTAATTAAATTCTGCAATGTTGTGTGCAATTTGAAGTGGTAGCAACTCATCAAATGTATATATCCTTGTTTTGGTGCTCCCTCTGTTAATCTGTCTTTTCAGCGAGAAAAATTGTTCCTTTTTATCTGTTGTTTATAAATTGGCCTAATGACAAAATTGTTCCTCCAAGTTAGGCTGAAAAACAATGCCCCTCAAAGTTTGGGCAATCAATACTTCAAGTATTTTAAAACAACAATTGTGTTCCCTTTTGGCTGATCCGGCCAAATTTTTTGTCGGAGATTGCCATATGTCAGTTTTTTATGTCATATATAGTATTTCTCTACGAATTTGAGGTATTATACGTTTTAGATGTAGGCATACATGTAGTGATTTTTTACGAGTATATACACTCCAAATAATTATTACAAATAAAACACACCCATTAATTAAACATTCTTCCCCATTCATTGAACATTCAGGTATGAAACCTTCAAATCCCAGATCTTCTTTATTATTCCTCCTCCATGGCCATTGTCCCTCTCCCATCCTCGACCTCCCCCCCAACCAAAAAGCCAAATCCTCTGGTTTAACCTATTCCCATTTCACCATTTTAATTTCAACTCCGATTTCGAGGATGACGAACAAAGCCATGCTGTCCATCATTTACAAGTAGCACCCAATGAGTCCCGAAATTGCAAATAAGTGTTGCTGATGATGATTATGAATCCCAATCCGAAATAGGATCCGGATTTGATGATGGAAGCAAGCACAATAGTAGAAGCTCGAGGAAGAGAAGTCAAAGCTCTAAGAACAACAGATCATGAAGAAAGTACAACAGCGGTAATGATTTGAATTCCTCCTCTATTGAATGACTTTGGAGTCGGGGAGTTCAGAGTATTTGTCGGATGAGTTAGAGTGAAACAGAGGAAGAGAGAAAGCGGAGGAAGAGGAGAGAGAGAAAGAGGAGAGATAAAGGAGGAGCGGTGGTGGAGGGGAGAGAAAGAGAAGAAGAGGAGGAAGTGAGAGAAGTTTGAGGACGGTAGCTCTAAGAAAAAGAAGAAGAAAAAAAAGGAGGATAAGAAGAAAGAGAAAGAATCTATTTGATTTCTTTGATTTTTTTTGTTATTTTGTAATTGTTTTTTTGTATAAGTTATGATTTTGTTTTTAATTTTGTCTTCTTGCCATTGATGTTTTATTTATTTAATTTGTTTTTATTTTAGTTTCTTCTCTAAGTAGAGACCTTATAATTTTTATATTGATTTTTTACAATTTTGTTATTTATTTTGTATTTATAGATTTTATGAAAGTATTTTATTTGTAGATGGAGGTAATGTGAAATTCTATTTATATTTAAATTTTGTCATTGATTTTATATATAATGTTAAGATTTTATTTTTTAATTTTAAATGTTGGGGGAAATGAACAAAGTAAAGAGAAAATGCTTATTAAATACAAGTCAAATACGGGCCAAATGTATTAAGAAGGTTAGAGTATTAAAAAAAGTAGTCAAACTGTATTTCGGTGAAAAATTGGTCGGACCGGTGAAAAAGAACAAGATTGTATTTTTAAAATACTTAAAGGTATTAATTGACGATTCCCAATTTTTGAGGGACAAATTGCTTTTCGGTCTAACTTGGGCGGGGGGGACAGTTTTGTCATTAGCCCTTATAAATTTAAAGGGACAACTGATTACTTAGTTTCCCATTTTATTCCTCAACTTGACATACTAATTTGTTTCTCTTTCATCTTTCCAATGGATTTTAAAAGGGCAACATTGAGATTTTATTCACAATTTAAGCAATTAGACAAATCATTACTTACATATCTTAATCTATGGGCTTTCTCATAAAACTTCAATTAAAAAGGAACGGAGGGATTAGTATGTCATTGAAGAGTTTTAAAACAAAGAGAGAAGAAAAATGAGAAACAAAGATTGGTGTAGGCTGAAAATGAATTCATATTTAAGAGTAAAAGCATAAAGGCAAGGAGAAAAGTAAAAGTATACAACAGATAAGTACAAGAAAAGCGTAAATAAAACAGAAGATAGAAAAGATGAAAGAAATAAAATAAAAACAAACCCACATATAGAAACATACATGCGGATATATAAAACTATAAGATAATCGGGGGAAAATATTAAAAACTATAAGATAATCAGGGGAAAATATTAAAATTTGAAGGGAAAAGAGAAACTATAAAACAAAACAAAAGGAATGGCGAAAAGAAAAAAAAGGAAAGGTAAAAAAGGTTGAACATCCACTTGGTATGTTGTTTGAAATCCTCCGCTCTTATCAAATGCCTTGACTTCAGATATATTACGCTCCTAAAAGTTTCTATTACGCCTTCATTTCAGAGTAGGATGTGGACTTTTTTGATTGTTTAGAATCATAATAACTATATTTTTCCATGGTAGATTGGTAGATTGGTAGAAGAGGTGAATCAGGTGATACTCGCATTTTGTTTGTGGTTCTGGTGATGGAAAAGTTGTAAATGCTATTTATATACATCTATATAATGTGTAAAGGGGTTTATATGTTTGTCATTTCAATTTAATTTTCTTTCCCTTCTCTTTTCCCCGGCTTGTGGTTTGTAATCTTAGGTGACATCATCTATAAGTGCTGGTGCAGAGGCATTTTGCCCTGATAAATGATAAATGGTTCGTGGAATATGATTAATAATTGTAATTTTATTCGCAGCATACTTCCTTGAGTCCTGATGGTAAGCTTCTCATAATAGTCGGAGACAACCCAGATGGTATGTTGGTGGATTCTAGAAGTGGGAAGGTATTCTTCTATTTTCGTTATGCTTTCTAAGCAGTTTTTGTATGCGAGTGAAGCTTGTAAATCGAGCATGTAATAATTTTGGCCTAATTTGTTCAGACGATTGCATCCTTGTGCGGTCATTTGGATTTCTCATTTGCGTCAGCGTGGAACCCCTGATGGCCTAACTTTTGCCACCGGAAACCAGGACAAGACCTGCCGAATATGGGATATACGAAACCTATCAAAGTCAGTTTCTGCTCTTAAGGGTAATCTTGGAGCCATTCGGTCAATTCGCTACTCATCTGATGGTCGATTCATGGCCATGGCAGAGCCTGCAGACTTTGTCCATGTCTTTGATGTTAAAAGTGGGTATGAGAAAGAGCAGGAAATTGATTTCTTTGGTGAGATATCTGGCATGTCTTTTAGTCCAGATACAGAGTCCCTTTTTGTTGGAGTATGGGATCGTACATACGGTAGCCTCCTAGAGTTTGGGCGACGCCGAGATTACTCATATCTTGATTCTCTGATTTGAGCAAGATGCACTCTGCAAATAAGCGTGTGAGCGCAGCTCTTGTTCTCATCTCTGGCACTACTGTGAAAACCTGTAGCGTATCCTGTTGTAGAAGTGAGTTTAGGCGTAGGTTCCCAATGTTGTGCAATGTAGTTTAGCATTGTGCCATTCCGTAACAGTTTAGTTTGGGAGGTGTCATTTATTGAGTGTAGAAAGGAAGGGATGTACATAAGGCTAGGGAACATTGACCATGCAAACTAGAATTGTGGATTGGGGATTTCTAGTGGTACAACACTACTACTATTGTGGTTTCATGGTGTTTTTCTTTTTATGTACGAGGGAACTTCAGGGTTTTCCTCGCTGGAGAATGAACTTATCTTGCTTTAATGAATTTGACAATGTTGCTTCCAGATTTCAGTGTCTTTTCTTTTTGTCAAATGATTTACAGGTTGACAAATTTACGATGAAGTTGCGATTTACATGGAAGCGGGATAGAATAAACTAGGGTGGGATCGTTTTTAATTTCTTCCTAGTCTAAATTTACATGGAACTCTAAGCGGGATAGAATAAGCAAGTAATTCGATCTCTAGTTCATTCTTGCTGCCAAACACATTCTTGTGGTTTTTTAGTCAAGTTAGATGCGAGCAATGTTGCTATTACATAATTTGAGTCACATAAAGTTTATATACACATACATACATATTTGAGGGTTTTGCATGTCACGCAGGACCCACAGTATGTATGTGTGTGTATGTAAATATTATGTGACTCAAAATTATGTGATAGTAGCATTATTTTTCTTGAAGAGGTAATCCATTGACTTTTTAATGCTTTTTAAATCTAGGAAGATTTGAGAACTTTTTGTTTGGAGAATTTGTTTTGACATGGCTCATTAGAAAGCCAAATATGCCCAATGATGTCTCCTTTTTTATGTATTGCCTACTGAATTTTTTTTATCAATCAAATGATTATTTGCATTGAAAAAAAGAAGTTAATTTATGACATTTTCACATTCAAAATTAACATGAATTAATTTAATTTTAGAGGATTATATATTATTACAAAGATTTAATGTTTCAAAATTTAAATCAATTATATTAATTTGAATTTGAATTTTTTTAAATTAATTCTAAAAATTTAAACTTGATCTTTTATTTTAGAATGGGAGAGTATTTTTTTGTTAGTTCATTAAATTTTTTGACTTCAAACTTATTGTAGAAAGTATCCCAAGAAGAAGAAGAAAAGAAGATTGAGCACTATCCTGAGTACATGTTATATCTGAAATATAACGAGAAATATATACAAGATATAATGCTATTGATATATATGGACAATATTCTAGCAATTGGTTATTATGGACACTATTCTAATAATCATGATCTTAGTCATTAATCTTGATAATGAATGACCGAGATTGGACTCATTATTCCCCCTGCCACAACAAGCTTTGCGGCACGACTAATGACCAACAACATCCCCCTCATTGCTAAAGACCAACATGCCCCTCATCCCCCATTCAACTCATCGCCTGCCGGGTACAAGTTGTAGCGGCAACTAGAGAACCCATGCCGCTATAAGCTCATACAACAGGGTGGTACTTATTTGGTATCCTCTCTTAGATTTTTGGTATTCTCTCTCAAATATCTTCCTTTCCTTTCCTTTCTCATATCTCGTCGTCGACTCTCACTCCTAAGTTCAAGCCTAACTTGTGCTCGGGCGATTCAAATTACCAAGTTTCCTCTCAATTAGAAGTAAGTTTTTTAGAATGACAAGAAATATGCCTACACATAATCTATTTTTATCTAGTTCTTCAGATTATGTTGCTAATTTAAATTGTGCAAATGCATCTGAGTTTATAAGTAAATTTGAAAGTAGTGAATCTGAAATGGTTTCATACGTTGGTCAATTGTTCTCTAAGTTAGAAGAAATTAAAATTTTTTATAGAGCTTATTCTAAAAAAAATGGATTTGAGATTAGCATTGCAACAAGTCATAAACATATATACTCATACGAATGTTGTATCCTCTAGGTTGTATGTATGTACACCAACTGTTGTAAAGAGGTTACCAGATGATGAAGATGGTAGTAATAGAAGGGAATTGATATTTTCATAAGCTAATTTGATATTTCCACAAGTGGGCCCCATTTTTAACTAAACCAACTCTTTGTGCAGTAGACTAATTATAGAATTTAGTTCTTATTTCTAAATTACCCCCACTTGATAAATAATTTGATTAGTAGCGTTAGTCAATTGAAGACAACTTTTATTTATTTAATTATTATGATAGTAATAATATTAATAATAATTACAAAATAGTTAGAAAATAAGTGAAAAAAATTATTTACACATAAAAATTAGGATTTAAGGCTTTCTCCAACTAGGGAAAAAATTATTTTAAGAATTTCTATTATTATATCATATTACTAAATTAAGATTTTTATGAAACAAATTATACTTAAAATGTGTAAACTTTATATATAAGACTGTAAAAATCAATCTTATAAGACTGTAAAAATTAATTTAAGTTTGACATTGGAACTGTTCATCTGAATTAATCTTATAAAAATTGATGTAATAAGATAAAATAGAAGTTTTAAATTATTTATTTGTTCGGAGTCTTCGAACCACAAAACATGCAAGTTTTTATTATCTTATGATCCATCGGGCAACCTAATATACATTATATATATGTATGGAAAAAGACTTATATATAAAGTTTAGCCATTTATAAAAATCTTAAGTATAATTTGTTTCATAAAAATCTTAATTTAAGTATAATTTGTTTACACATTATACTTTAAGTATAATGTGTAAACAAATCTTAATATAGTAATATGATATTATAATAGAAATTCTGAAAATAATTTACACATTTAGTAATATGATATGATAAATTTTACACACTCTTATATATAAAGTTTACATATTTTAAATTTACAGAGTCTTATATATAAAGTTTAAATATACACAGTCTTATATATAAAATTTACATAGTTTAAGTATAATTTGTTTCATAAAAATCTTAATTTAGTAATATAATATGAGAATAGAAATTCTGAAAATAATTTTTTTTTTCTAGTGGGAGAAAGCCTTAGATCCCAACTTTTATGTGTAAATAATTTTTCTCACTTATTTTTTAACTATTTTTTAATTATTATTAATATTATTACTATCATAATAATTAAATAAATAAAAGTTGTCTTCAATTGAGTAACGATAATGATCAAATAAAGTTAAACAACTAGATATTTAGTTATTTATCAAGTGGGGGTAATTTGGACATAAAAACTAAATCCTATAGTTAGTTTACTGCACAAATGGTTGGTTTAGTTAAAAATGAGACCCACTTGTGAAAATATCAAATTAGCTTGTGAAAATATCAATTCCCTAAAATTAGTAAACAGAGAGACTCTATAATGCACACATTATGCAAAACTAGAATATATGTTGTTCATAATAAGAAAGAAGAAAATTGACGTATTTCTACCGTTGAATTAGAGTACAATTATCATTTAGTGACCCCTACCAAGGTAGATTTGATTGAGACACATGAATATTACTCCGGTTGCAAGACAATTAATTGACACTTTAAATAAGTCTGGTATTGGACCTAGTAGGTGGATGAACGTTTTGAGCACAATGGGTGGCGGGATGCAAAATGTTTTTTTTCTGATGTAAATATTTAGAATGTGGTGAGATATTTAAGAAGTGATTCGGCCGATGAAAATGATGCATAAGCTGTTGTAAATTATTTGAAAAAACTTGCATCCTCCGGAAGTGCGAGTAAATTTTTTTCTCGTGTGTAACCTGGTGAAAACAATCGCGTAACGTGTATTTTGTGGGTTGACGCTCGATCAAGGTTAATGTATCAACGGTTCAGAGACGTTGTAACATTTGACACTACGTATAGGACAAATAAGTATGACATGTCGTTTGTTCCATTTACCGGGGTCAACCACCATTATCAGTATATATTGTTTGGATTTACATTGTTAAGGGACGAGACAGAGGATACTTTCGTTTGGGTATTAGAGACATAGCTCGAAGTTATGAACTACAAAACACCTATAACCATCATCACTGATCAAGATAAAGCCATGGGTAATGTTATTACTACGATACTCATTACCAATTATCATGTATTGTATTCTTAACATATTAGCAATAAATTTCCTTAGAAATTGCATCATGTTTATTCTAATCACCCATCGTTCAAAGATCATTTTAAAAATTATGTGTATAATTCATTCTCTTTTGAAGAGTTGGCAGATTCTGATGAGGAATTATGAAATATATAACAATGAGTGGCTTAGTAGTTTGTATTATGTACGGGAGAAATGGATTCATGTGACACCCCCAAAATAGATCTACACAACCCATTTTGAGTCGCTAAATACATACTACAGAATTCAAATACAAACTTTCCTACTTACTACTATTAACTTGTCGTGCAAAATATGATCACACATAAACTGTGAGTTTCAATACAAATATTGTAACGTATATAATAGTACAATATTCACACTCAAATTAAGTCCTCATTATAATTATTGCCACACTATTTTCAGAATAGTGAGGACTACTGATACACGTATGAGGGGGTCAAAATTTTTCGACAATCTTTCGACTCAAGCTTCAAGGGTTCAACAAATGTTCTTAAAAGATTGGGCTCAAGTCGACTCAAGGATGAATACATTGGGGCTCAATTCAAGTGCACCGCGAGGAGAGGATCATGCATTTGTTTTGGGATTGTTAGATACCATCTATTTAGCAGGTCCAAAATAATGTAAGTCAAATTATTTTGTAATGCATGGAACAACGAAGAAGGATCGAAGCTACATAGCGAAGCGTTCATCGTTGAATTTGATTCTAAGTTCATTTATTTGGTTCATACAAAGCTTCAAATTTGGTGGAAAGGAGAAGAGATGGACAAAGGATTAAGTTTGGAACTTAAAGGCATCGAAATCAACGAGGGAATAAATTCTGATTGGAATTTACTGGGTACAGCGCACCCCGCGCTAGGAGGGCAGAGAGGTTCAGTAGGTCCGGCGCGCCAGGGATAGGCTTGGGTCTATGCGCCCCGAGCCAAGGTGACAGATTTTGGGTGCGTTTTTCGAGGCAACACGATTTTGACTATTTGACCAGTTTTCTTTCCATATTTTTAGGGGATCTTTCATATCT
Source organism: Panax stipuleanatus (assembly GCA_020205555.1). Lineage (NCBI taxonomy): Eukaryota > Viridiplantae > Streptophyta > Magnoliopsida > Apiales > Araliaceae > Panax > Panax stipuleanatus. The sequence goes on along the minus strand of CM035122.1, from coordinate 7,831,355 downwards.
TTCTTAATTCTAATGTATCTAGGATATTTATTAGATAGGAGTTGATTTCCATATTATTTTATTAGCTAGGATTTCTATTTCCATTCAAATTCTTATTTCTTATAGGAATTAGGGTTTTGATGTCGTATTCCTTATAGAATTAGGATTTCTTATTATTAGTATAAATAATGGTTACATCTATTGTAATAGATAGACAACTTTGATAAATAAAACTTGTGAGATTATTCTCCTTTTGGTTCTTTGAGAACTCTTGAATTATTCATAGTTTTCTGTGAGATTCAAACCCGACTTATCATACAACAATACATAGTTGTGTGTGGCGTCTTCTACCATACATCAATCGTTGATTGCACCAAGGTTACCGCTTACATATAAGCGAGGGGTCGAGGTGTCATTGATGTTCCATTCAATGCAACTTCCTTGCGCGATCGATTGTACCAACGTTCTCGTCTCTTTATAGGCGTTGGGTTACGGTGTCGTGAGTGTTCCACCTTTCGACTATACTAGAAACAATTCAGGCGACGACCACCTCACGTAAGCGTGCCGTGGAGTCCATCATTAGGTATCAAAGCAAATGATAGACTTCACGGCACGCTTGCGTGAGATGGTCGTTGCCCAGATCATTTCTAGCATAGTCGTAAGGTGGAACGCTCACGACATTGTAACCCAACGCCTATAAAGAGACGATCCGGGCGACGACCACCTCACGCAAGTGTGCCGTAGAGTCTATCATTTGGTATCAGAGCTAAGCTTTCTAGCGAGTTACTTATCTTTATTTTTATTGTTGATTATATTAAAAAAAATCGTGAATTGAAAAAAAAATTGAAGGAAAGAAAATTGCAAAAAATTATTACCTATTTCGATTACTTGGTTACTACAAGTTTGAGGATAATTGAAAATTCATGTGCGAAGGATATAATTGGCGATCATGAATTCTTGTTGGTTATCATACGTCGTATACTGTTATATTTTATTTTGTGATAAGTTATTTTTGAATTGGATAATCAACTGTGATATTATTTGGTGAATTCAAAAAAGAACCTATAAGAGAGAACATAGAGCGGTAAAAGGCAAGAGTGTGAGATCAATTGAGGGTAAAAGCCAATTGTGCAATACACTAGCGTTCATAATTGTGTGATATATTGTTTGAGCAAAACACGTGAGGGAGTGTGTGAGGGAAATTTTCTTTATCTACTATCCTTTGTTTTGCAGCAAAGAGATGGAGATGTTGATGACTAGGGCTAACATGGATGAGGATAGTGAGGCAACAACGACTCGATTTTTAGCAGGGCTAAATTAGGACATAGCGGATCTAGTGGAACAACAACATTATGTGGATTTGGGGGATATGGTACATATGGTTATCAAAATTGAGAAACAACTTAAGAGGAGAGACAACCAGTGTTCTAAAACTACCACAGGTTTGATATGGAAATATAATGTTGGGAAGCGTGAAAAAAACCCAGCAATGAACAAGCCGAAGGTGGACCCTAAACCAGGAACGACTAATTGGGGTTTACAAGGTAAAACTGAACAACCTTCTTTTAATCGAAATCAGGATATAGTCTGTTTCAAATGCCAAGGTAGAGGACATATTTCTAGTCAATGTCCAAATCAAAGGACTATGTTATTACTTGATAATGGAGAGGTGGAAACCGAGAGAGAAGAAAGTGACAATGATTCTATGCCACCATTAGAGGAGATAGATGATAGGGAGGTCGCTATGTATGGTGAGATGTTAGTCACAAGAAGGGCACTTAATACACAGGTGAAAGGGGAAGGAAGTGAATAGCGAGAGAATTTTTTCCATACGCGATGTCTTGTGAATAGGAAGGTTTGTTGCGTTGTGATAGATGGACGTTGTTGTACTAATGTGGCTAGTACTACCATGGTGGAGAAATTGGGTTTGTCTACATCCAAGCACCCACACCCGTATTATTTACAATGGCTCAATAACAGTGCGGATATTAAAGTGACCAAACAGTTACTAGTGCCATTTACTATTGGTCGATATGTGGATGAGGTATTGTGCGATGTGGTACCTATGCAAGCGGGACATTTATTGCTTGGTAGGGCATGACAATTCGATCGAAGAGTAAGACATGATGGCTTTTCTAATGAATACTCTCTTGTACACATTAAAAGGAAAGTTACTTTATGTCCTATGTCACCACAATAGGTACATGAGGACCAAATGTATTTACAAAAACGATAGTGTTCAAAAAAGTGAAATTGAAGAAAAGAAAAATCAAGAAAAAAGAGAGAAAAAGAGAGAAGAGAGAAAAACAAATATATTGGCAAAAAAGGGTGATGTGAGAAGAGCTTTAGTTTCTAAACAACCTATTATTTTACTTCGGTATAAAGAGGCGCTTTTGAATACTAACACTAATGATTCTTTGCCTAGTGTTGTCTCATCTCTTTTGCAGGAATTCAAAGATGTATTTCCCGAGGAGCTTCCTCAAGGACTACCACCTATTCGGAAAATCGAACATCAAATTGACTTTGTTCTTAGTGCGACCATTCCAAACCGTCTGGCTTATCGAAGTAATCCTGAGGAGACGAAGGAGTTACAAAAATAAGTTGATGAACTCATGGAAAAAGGGTTCGTGAGATAAAGTATGAGTCTATGTGCGGTTCCGGTGATCTTAGTGCCCAAGAAGGATGGAAAGTGGAGGATGTGCATCGATTGTCAAGCGGTAAATAATATTACGGTAAAATATCGACATCCCATTCCTCATTTAGATGATATGTTAGATGAATTGCATGGGTCTTGTATCTTTTCAAAAATTAATTTAAAAAGTGGTTATCATCAAATTAGAATGCAGGAGGGTGATGAATGGAAAACGACTTTTAAACTAAATATGGTCTTTATGAGTGGTTAGTGTTACCTTTTGGTTTAACTAATTCACCTAACACTTTCATGAGATTGATGAACCATGTTTTGCGTTCATTCATTGGAAAATTTGTCATAGTTTATTTTGATGATATCTTAATTTATAGCAAAAACTTGGAGGATCATGCGTTGCATTTAAAATATGTTTTAGATGTACTTAAGAAAGAAAAGTTATTTGCTAATATAGAAAAGTGCACATTTTGTTCGGATATAGTTTTTTTCTTGTCTTTGTTGTGAGTTCAAAGGAAGTCCAAGTTGATGAGGAGAAGATACGTGCAATCCGTGAGTGGCCGAGTCCAACCAATGTAAGTCAAGTGCGAAACTTCCATGGACTCGCAAATTTCTACCGACGCTTTATTCGGAATTTCAGTGAGATTACATCACTATTGATTGAGGTCATCAAGAAAAGTGTGGGCTTTAAGTAGGGTGATGAACATGAAAAAGCGTTTAATTTGATCAAAGATAAATTGATTAATGCTCCGTTACTTATTTTGCCTAAATTTAATAAAACTTTTGAGATTGAGTGTGATGCTTCAGGTTTAGGGATTGGAGCTGTTTTGATGCAAGAAGGGAAGCCAGTAGCGTATTTTAGTGAAAAGTTGAGTGGGGCCACTTTGAACTACCCTACGTATGACAAGGAGTTATACGCTTTGGTTAGAGTTTTAGAAACATGGAAACATTACTTGTGGCCCAAGGAGTTCGTGATCCATACTGATCATGAGTTACTAAAGTATTTGAAGGGCAACACAAGTTGAATAAAAGGCATGCGCGATGGATGAAGTTTATTGAGACATTCCCATATGCCATTCGATATAAACAAGGAAAGGAGAATGTCATTGCAGATGCTTTGTCTCGCAGGTATGTTTTGTTAAATAATTTTGATACGAAATTACTTGGTTTTGAACGGATCAAAGAACTATATGCTAATGACCTTGATTTCGGTGAAGAGTTTAAAACTTGTGAAAAGAATACTGTGGGTAAATACTTTAAAGTAGATGGATTTTTATTTCGTGAAAATAAATTGTATATACCTGTATGTTCTTTACATTAGTTACTGGTTAGGGAATCACATGAGGGTGGTTTAATGGGACACTTTGCGATAAAACTTTGGCTATTTTAAAAGAACATTTTTATTGGCCTCATATAAAACGAGATGTAGAACGAATTTGTGACATATGCATTACTTGTCGTCAGTCTAAATCTCGTGTTCAACCCTATGGTTTGTATACACCATTATATACCTAATGAACCTTGGATTGATTTGTCTATGGATTTTGTATTAGGTTTACCTAGGTCTAAGCATGGTAATGATTCTATATTTGTGATTGTGGATAGATTTTCAAATATGGCACATTTTATTCTATGTCACAAAACTGATGATGCATCCCATATAGCTGCTTTGTTCTTTAGGAAAATTGTACGATTGCATGGTGTGCCTAAAACAATTGTTTCTGATCGTGATGCTAAGTTCTTAAGCTATTTTTGGAAGAATTTGTGGTGCAAATTAGAAACTAAACTCTTATTTTCTACTACTTGTCATCGACAAACCGATGGTCAAACTGAAGTAGTAAATATAACTTTATCTACTTTGTTAAGGGCTATCATTAAAATGAATATCAGTCATTGGGAAGAGTGTTTACTGCATGTTGAGTTTGTTTATAATAGATCTGTTCATTCTGCTACTAAATTTTTGCCATTTGAGATTGTTTATGGTTTTAATCCTTTAACTCCATTGGATTTATCACAGTTACCTGTTTCTGAATTTACTAACATGGATGGAAAGAAAAAGTCTGAATTTGTTAAGCAGATACACGAGAAGGCGAGACTCAACATTGAAAGGAGGACGGAGCAATATGCTGGACAAGCCAACAAGGGTCGACGTCAAGTTGTATTTAAACAGGGAGATTGGGTGTGGTTACATATGCGGAAGGAGAGATTCCTAGCTCAAAGACTGTCAAAATTGCTTCCAAGAGGAGATGGTCCATTTCAAGTTCTAGAGCACATTATTGATAATGCCTACAAATTGGATTTATCGGGTGAGTATAACGTTAGTGCAACATTTAATATTTTTAATCTAAGCCCGTTTGATGTAGGTGATGATTTGAGGACAAATCCTTTTCAATAGGAGAGGAATGATGAGGGCATTAATAGCTTGGATTCTAATGGAGGTCATGGATCGGATCCGGTGCAAGTTCCCGTAGGACCCGTCACGAGAGAACAAGCTAAACGTTTCAAGGATGGGCTTGTAGCATTGATTCATGGAGTTTGGAAAGAGGTTGGCTCGTGAACAACAATTGATAATTTTGATTCCACGATAGGGAAGTTCATTAATGTGTTACAGGCGGACGAGCCAATCAAACCAAGTCAGGAAACCAATCTGGCCGTCTGGCGCGGCCCGCGTCAGGATAGTATTATGAGCAATGCCCCCCGCGCCGGAGTGGCAGATGGTCTGGTGTTTCAGCCTGACCCCGCGTCGAATCGGCAGTGTTTCTGCAGGTGTAGCGTAGCTTGTGCCGTTGAAGGCCTATAGGCGGCGCGCCCAGCGCCGGTTGGCTGACACGAAAATCGAGGACACATTTTTGGGATTGTTTGATCAAATTTTTATTTCCTTATTTTTAGATTTTACATACCTTTGATATTTTTAATATATTTAAGACTCTTTAGATGGGAATTTTGTTCCTAAATTAGTTATCCATTCCTTATTGGATTCTAGGGTTTTGCTTACTAGTATAAATAAGTCATATAAATGTAATTCATACAACATTCAATTATATTTAGTTTTTATTAATTCTTGAGTGAATTATTTTTTACTTTTGGTTCTTTAAAGAATTCCTAAGCTAATTTTTTAGTTGTTCTTTGGGATTCAATTTGATTTATCATACAACAATTCATAGTTGTGTGTGGCGTATTCTACCGCATCAATCGTCGATTGTACCGAGATTACCGCTTCAATATAAGCGAGGAGTCAAGGTGTCGTTGGTGTTCATTCAACACATATTTCTAGACACGAGCAATTGTACCAAGATTACCGTCTACATATAGACGAGGGGTTAAGGTGTTGTAAACAATCCATCCTACAACTTTGCTAGAAACGATCGGGGTGACGACCACCTCAAGCAAGCGTGTCATGGAGTCTATCAAATCTTGCTGCTGCAAAAGTTCGACTTGGAAATTAAAGATAAAAAGGGAGCGGATAACTTGGTAGCGGATCACTTGAGCAAAATTTTTAAAGAGGAAGAAACATTACCATTACAAGACATGTTTTCGGATGAGCATCTACTTTCCATTGGCAATACAACCCCCTGGTATGCAGACATTATGAATTATTTGGTAAGTGAGTATATACCGGGTGAGTTTTCAAAATCCCAGAAAGAAAAGCTTAGGAGTGATGCCAAACATTATGTATGGGATGACCCTGTTGGGTTTGTACGAAATCGTGACGCAATCAAATTGCAAAAATTAGCGGAAGCATGATATATCAGAGTTTAAAAAAATTTCTACAAAACCATTACCCGGATCATCCTTTATGCAAATTATTAATTTAAAACGATAAATAAGAAGTTATGGAATCATACCCTTGTAGAACGAAGCTTCCACAGGTACTAGTTCAACTCCTTGTTCTTCGTGATCTCCTTGAATTTCCGGGTTAGATTCTTTCCTTTGATCAATGTTAGCCACCCAAGTGTTTGGCCTCTAGAGGTGATCCACCAAGGAAGAGGAATTATCAAGAAGGAGGGTGTTTGGCTTAGTGTTCTATCCTCTATAGAAAAGGAGTACTCTCCAACAATTGGAATTGCATCAATCTAATATCTATTATAAGACTTCTCTTATATAGACATTGGTCAACCCTTCTAATCCTATTAGACATGGGATTTCTTTTAATTAATTAAACTCCTTTAATTAATTTAGGCTTCCCACCACATGGGAATAATTAATTAAATTCATTTAATTAATTTGTCTCCTAATCTTATTAGGAATAAATGAGAGTACTAAATATTAAATTAATTACTAAACTCCTTTAGAAATTAAAATAATAATAATTGTAATAATATTAATAAGACTCCTCTTATTAATTTATATTTAATATTTCCAAAATATTAAATAATAAACATTAAGCTATTTAATTTATTCTATCACCATAGATTAAATTAATTATACTTAATGCATTATTACGATTATGCCATTACCTTCTTAAATATTTATTCTTCCTTTTATGGTGTGACCCTTTAGGTTCTCCATATTAAACCGGTTGTGAATAAATCAATTAAAACAATTTTAATCTTATTTAAATAAATAAATTAAACTAATAATTTATTTAAATAAATAATATTTATTCTACAATAGGGATAAGCCTCCCTAGCGATCAACGACTTTCCAGATAATATAGATTTCAACATTAATCATAAAAGAACCTGTGAGTTAATAGTTCCGTACAATTCAATCCTTCCACCATTCAATGTCCCAATTAAATATAAGACATGGATTTACTGTCAAGTCTTATTTTATTTAATTATATATATTTCGATTAGAAAATGCACAACTCCAAATAATGCAAATTAGAAACTCCTTTCTAATTTCATTTCACCTTGGCCAAGGATTCCTGGGTTGTCATTTAACGAATCACATAGGACATATCTCCTCTTTTACTAGAGGTGGTAGATTCTTTATTGATCATTCATTATCTCCATATGTAACTCATTATACCCAAGCATACCCTATATATGCCTTAAAAGGTCTTAAGGAATAAGTCAAAGTATAATTTGTTACATACAAGATACTATGATGATCTCAAGTCCAAGGATCACTTGTACTACTATCACATTAGGAATTCCTATTGACATGCGAGTAAAACTCCATTAGGTATTCCATAGCGAATCACGTTCAGTGAACTTATTCTCCAATAAGCACCTACATACTTGCTTTAGTGTCTCCACACAAATGATCATGAGATCAATCATCCTCATCCAATGAGCAAGCAACATATGTACCAATCTATCCGGATTTACTAATCCCCTTTTTAGTAATCCCACGATTGGGAACTATTTTAGTTTTAAAACTTTCTAAGAATTTAGATCTCATTAGCATGATCATCATCATGATTCTAAAAGCTTTGCTTAAAACTATGGGTTATTTACATATTATAAAAACAGCAACATGTAGATAATTAAATGCCTTTAATAAATGAATATTTTATTAATAAATAAATAAGATTGTTTACAAAGTACGTGCTTTATCATCATACATGATTGGCTTGTATGCACACTACTATCAGACCCATATTTATGAAAATTTTGTACTGATCAGATAGTTAGACGTTGTGTACCTGATAATGAGTTCCAATCTATTCTAGCTTTCTGTCATTCTTATGCTTGTGGAGGTCATTTTGGACCTAAAAAAATAGCACATAAGGTTTTAGAGAGTGATTTCTTTTGGCCTTCAATTTTTAAAAACTCATATCTCTTTTGCAAATCATGTGAAAATTGTCAACGAACAGGAAATATATCACATAGACATCAAATGTCACAAAATCCTATTCTAATTGTTGAAATCTTTAATGTTTGGGGTATTGATTTTATGGGACCTTTTCCTGCTTCCTTTGGTAATGTTTACATCTTATTGGCGGTTGATTATGTTTCAAAGTGGGTGGAAGCAAAAGCCACTAGGACTGACGATTCTAAAGTTATTGCAGATTTTGTCAGGACTAACATATTTGTCAGGTTTGGAGCACCACGGGCTATCATTAGTGATCGCGAAACTCACTTCTGTAATCGGGTGTTAGCAGCTTTGCTCAGAAAATACAACGTACTACTCAGGGTCTCTACATCCTATCATATGCAAAGCAATGGCCAAGTTGAGGTATCCAACAGGGAAATCAAATCCATTTTGGAGAAAGTAGTCAACCCAAACAGGAAGGACTGGAGTCTTAGATTGGATGATGCATTTTGGGCGTATAGGACGGCATACAAAACTCTTATTGGTATGCCGCCTTATAGGCTAGTGTTCGGGAAACCATGCCACCTACCTGTGGAGCTAGAGCATAAAGCTTTCTCGGTGATCAAACAGTGCAACATGAACTTGGATCAAGATGGAGTCCATAGGAAGTTGCAGTTACAAGAACTAGAGGAGTTACGTAATGAATCATATGAGAGTTCTAAACTGTATAAGGCTAAGACGAAAGTTTTCCATGACAAGCAGATTTTGAGAAAGAATTTCACTTTTGGGCAGAAAGTTCTTCTTTATAATTCACGATTGAAATTATTTCTAGGTAAGTTACGTTCCCGTTGGGAGGGTCCATTTGTTATTTCTAATGTGTTTCCTCATGGTGCTATAGATATACGAAATCCAAAGACAGGGAATGTGTTCAAAGTGAATGGACATAGGTTGAAGCCATTTTTGGATAGCAGTCAGGTTGAGGAGGTTGAGATGGTGAAGTTGATGGATCCGAGTTCTGGATAATTGAGAGGATCAGTCGAGCTAACGACGTTAAACAAGAGCAGCTGTTTGGGAGGCAACCCAAGAATTCAGATTTGATCTTTTTATCCTTTTTCTTGTTAGTTTGTTAGTTGTAGTATTTTATTCTTTATATGATTTTCTTACATTGGGGACAATGTAAGGTTTGAGTGTGGGGGATGGAATTTTAGGTTTTAATTTTCGTTTGTTTTAGGTATAGTAGTCTAAAATTTGCTAAACTTTGAAAACTGTTGAAACATTTGCTGATTTTTTTTCTTGGTTCCATGATTCTATTTGCCTAAGTGATGAAGAGTTAGAGTCAAGTAGTAATAATTAATGCTTAAATTCAAGATCTGTTGGTATTTAGTTGATTAATGAATGATGTAAACTAAGTCATTAACCATGGTACTTGATTTGAATTGAATTTGTTGCTACATGAGTACTTGAATATGTGAAGCATGCTTAGTTGACTAAGTTGTATGTGGAGTTGTCTATGTACACTGATTTCTTGCTTTAGAACTGTTTTCTCTGCTTATGTCAATGAAAGAACCTTGTGAAAAGAAAAACTTGAATGAAAAGTGAAAAAAAATGATGATGAAATTGATGTATGGAGAAAATAATGAAAATCTACTTCAATGTCCATTATACGAATTAACTGGGTATTCAAGCCTCGGGAAGCATCTGTATTCACGCTAAAAAGTGTAATGGTTAAGAGCAGCTTGACTAGTCAACTTTTGTGGCCTTTGTTACTTGAATAAGTAAGCCCTTAAGGTGTCTCTACACCCAGCGCCCTAAGACCATCTGGTTTGAGAGTCGTTGGTGGAAAGCCTAAGAAAAGGAGACATCGCACATGTCAAGAAAAGGAAGAATACGAGAAAACATCAAAATATAGTCATCTGGGCTAAAAAGAAGGTTCTACGAAGAGCAAGCCAAAAAGCAGGAAAATTTATTTTGAGTTATGAGTTAGTGTGCGTGGTTTTTGCACCATGATAACTAAGTTGGGTAAGTATGTGGATTGTGGGATATATACTTATGTGGATACTGTTCGATTTGATGAAATTCATTGGTGGGATGGCAAGATTATTAGTTGTGAATTGATTGATGAGATGCTAATCGGGTTTCTGCAAATAAACATTGATATTTATGAATTGTAACTTGAACTCCTTGATACTATGGTTGAATAGAATCTGTGAATGATAGCATATACTTGGGTTTGGTTTACACGAGGACGTGTAAAAGCTAAGTGTGGCGAAATTTAACGAGTGCATAATATTCATTTATTTTGATTCCTTTATGCGTAGTTTATTGCATGTTTGGTTGTTAACATGAGTCTAATAGGTTTATTTATGAATTTCAGGTCAAAATGAGAGCTTAAGTGAAGAAACGGGACGAATTGGAGTTGATTGCATGGGAAAAGGAAGAAGAATCAGAACTTAGGAATCTGCGCCCCGACGAGATTCCATAGGCCAAAATCTGTGCCCCGGCGCAGACCCCTCTGCCATAATCCGCCCCAACGCCTTTTGGAGCCGCCCCATCGCAGACTTCTCTGCCATCTTCCGCCCCAACGCACATTTTGTGAAGAAAATCTCTGGCCCGACAGAGATCAGTTTTGGAGGCAGGAAAGGAAAACCTTCGCCCCGGCGGATTGGACAGTACAACAATCTCGCCCCGGCGAGATTATCGGGCAAATTCAACGAATTTCTAGTTTTGAAAAGTTTTAGGCAGACTTCTAATACGATTTGGATTGCGAATTTTTAGGCTTTTAAGGATTATATTAGGCTTTATAAAGACATGTAAGACCCATTATAAAGGGGACATCTCATACTTTGATATATCATCTTCTACCTTGATTCAAACCCTAGTCTTGGAGATTCAAGGCATGTCGAGCTAAACTACTCAATTCAATTCTGAAGGGATGTTGAACTTTATTCATACTTAACGATTTGATCAAGTTTACTTTATTTATTCTTTCGTATGTGAGATTTATTCTGGTTATCTACATAAACTTCTTGTATGCTATTCAGTTAACTAATTTGGTTTCTGCAGGATTAAATTAGTGAATTGATATCATCTGCTAGATTAAGATATATATTAAGCAAACGATGTATGTCTGATCATAAGTAGTAATTAATAATATTTGATTGTGGTCAAGCTTTTGAATATTATTAAGGTTTTTAGAAAACAAGTTAAATAATTTCTGATTATGTAATTATTGCTTGGAACAATCTAATTCTCATTCTTCATGCTCCTATTAAATCTAGACTGATAGTTGTAGGTTGTATGATAGCTAGGATCTATTGTTGGCGATCATCGCAATAGATTACACATAAGGAGAATTTTGGATAATTAGCGATCGCGGTTATCTAGGGTTGTTAATCTCATTGAAAGATAAATATTGTAAAAACTTGGTTATCCCATAATTGTGAAAAGATGATACTGATTTGAAGAATTGAAGCTTTTTACTCATTGATATTTCTTTTAAATTCACTTTTGATAATTTAGTTTTTCAAACCAAAACCCCCCAATTCATTGGAAAATACTTGGATAAATAAAAAACATACACTCTCTGTGGGATCGATCCTTACCTGTTACTATACTAATTCTTGAGTTAGTAGAATATGAGTAAGGTTAATTTTGGAGTGCTAAACGACAGCTCCCACTTATATAAATAAATTATATATCGATAAAGAGCCACTTAGAACTTTAATAACTGTTCGAATGATATTCTTAAGAAATATCTCCAAATAGCGGTATCTAAAGTTGGCTTTTTATTGATATGAATAGATGAAATATATATATATATATATATATATATATATATATATAAATGTTAATTTTGGAGTGCTAAACGACAGCTCCCACTTATATAAATAAATTATATATCGATAAAGAGCCACTTAGAACTTCAATAACCGTTCGAATGATATTCTTAAGAAATATCTCCAAATAGCGGTATCTAAAGTTGGCTTTTTATTGATATGAATAGATGATATATATATATATATATGTGTGTGTGTATAACAATTTCTATTTCTATATCTATATTTATACACAAGTATGAGATAATAACAAATAAATAAATTCAAGGACTTGTCTCACAATAATTTGACCAATTTTCTCTTCAAATATTCAGAACTTTGATTAGAAGAGAGAAAACTTTTTAGAAAAAAATTATGTAGGCAATGAGAGTATAAGCTTTTCTTGATTTGGAAATTGGCGTGTCTATTATAGAAAATTTTAGCCAAAGGTAATTTCAGAAATTTTAAATATTAATTTTAAAATTAATGGCCAGGATTGATTTGTTAGAGGAAGGATGGATCGGATGAATTAATCAATGATCACACAGATCCGACTCACTCCAAAACTTCTGCCCATGTTACATTCTCTTTTTTTCTCCATTAATGCAATATTTAGCCCATTCAATCATTGATCAATTTTTGCATTTAATGACCACATGCTCGTTTTTGAAAACCGCTTTTAGCACATGCACGGAAGCAAATGTCCCAAAATGAGTGTCTTAATTCATTAAATTCCAAACTTCCAGTGAAGCTGTTTTTGGTCAAGACTTTTCAAGTCTTTTAGTCCATTAAATGCTTATATTTCCTATGCATACATATGCCATATCAGTCCTTCTAGGGAGACATTGTTACGGTTTTTTTTATTGTTACGACTCCCCAACAATTAATGTGATTTATTAGAACTGTAATTTTTACAGAATCCAGTGATTTTTTTTAAAAAATAATAATAATTCATTAATATAAATCAATATCCAACACAGTGACAAGGAACGGGGGTGGTGAATGATCCCACACCTCCATATCAGACATAGAACCAGCTACTCGTGCAAGAGCATGTGCGACCTGGTTCGCTGATCTTCTAACAAACATAAATCGACAACCAATAATATCCCTAGCAAGGGATTTACAATCCTCCACAATTAAACCAAAGTAAGATAAATCTATATAGTCACCTGTAATCGCTTGTATCACCAATTGAGCATCCGATTCCACCACCACATTATTAAGCCCCAAGGATTTTAACCAACTTAAAGCCTCTCGAACCCCGATTGCTTCTGCTATCGAAGCCTCCAATGGACCCTCCATTATACCATGTTTAGCTGCAACCATGAGACCTTCGTCATTTCGTACCACACAGCCATACCCAGGCCTCCTTGATTGTCGGAATATTGCTGCATCAACATTACATTTATAAGTTCCTGCAACTGGTTTTTCCCATTTCACGGTACCTGCCTCATGAATTGGATCTTCTCGACCCACAGTTTGTTTAGCATTCTTCCACTGTTCGCGTATGGAATTCGCTATGTGAACCACACTTCCTTCCTGTATCCTGCTGCGACGCCAAACCAGCGTGTTCCTGCTGTTCCACAGCCCCCAAGCCACCATTGCTCCTATGCTAGCCACTTCGCTACTGCTCCCCAACTGCACTCGAGTCCACCATTCCCAAAGCTCTCCTCAGTTCCTCTATTATCTTCTATAGACGTTAATCTCCACACCGCACCAGCGTAAGAGCATCTCACCAAAGCATGCAAAACATCTTCACCGGCATTATTACATCGTGGGCACATTTCACTAATCTCAACCCCTCTCCTTCTCAGATTTCCCATAGTAGGCAAACTATTCTTGCACGCACGCCAAAGAAAATGCTTGACTTTAGCTGGGACCTGTAAATCCCACAACTTACGCCACAACTTGGGAGTATTCTGCTGTGCTACCCCACTAGAAAACACTAAAGTTTGATAGCCACTCTTTACCGTGTAAACACCTCGTCTTTCTTGCGACCAGCTCCAGCGATCTGTCTGTATCCTGTGACTCAAGGGAATATTAAGAATTAACCTCATATCCCGTGAATTGAAAAACTCATTTAGGATATCCAAATCCCAACAGCCCTCATCCACCTTACACAACGACTGGACTGTTATCTCCTCTAACCCATGTGGCGTTTCAGATTCAATATAAGGATGATTTTCATCCGGAAGCCAAGGATCTATCCATACTTTCACCGACTCCCTGAACCAATTCTCCATCTAGCTCCCTTTTTAATAAGTTCCTGTGACGCTAACACACTCCGCCATACATAGCTCGGATTCGCACCCATTCGAGCCTCTAAAAAATTCCCTTTGGGAAAGTAACGTGCCTTAAATACCTTACACATCAACGAGTTAGGCTCCGTAAGTAACCGTCATCCTTGTTTACCTAACATCGCTATATTATACTCATACAATTTTCGAAAACCTAATCCACCTCCACTTTTATGAACACTTAATTTATCCCATGCCATCAAGTTGATGCCTCTTCTTCCCGATCTATAATGACCCCAATAGAATGAGTTCATCATCCTTTCCAACTCAGCACATAATAAGGTTGGGAGTAGAAACACACTCATCACATATGAGGGTAAAGCCTGCACCACAGTTTTTAATAATACCTCCTTACCTGCCCTTGACAGTAATTTATTCCTCCACCCCTGCATGCGTTACCCCTCTTTACCCTTGACAAAAGAAAAAATAGCCGATTTTTTCCTCCCAATAAAAGAAGGCAACCCCAGATACTTCCCATGATCTTCTGTTTTCCCTACTCTCAAGAAATCACAAATGCTTTCCATCAAAGTAAAAGACATATTAGAACTAAACGAAATTGACGATTTCTGATAATTTATTACTTGCCCAGATGCCTTCTCATATTTGGACAAGCAATCCCTGATCCTCTCACTTTCCTGCATGTTAGCTCTGAAGAACAAAAAACTATCATCCGCAAAAAATAAGTGAGAAATCATAGGGGCTGTTCTAGCGACTTTGCAGCCATGAATATAACCTTTTGTGCAGCAGTCACTCAGCAACAAAGATAGCCCTTCCGCACACATTAGGAATAAATACGGAGATAAAGGGTCCCCCTGACGCAATCCACGACTCGGAATAATCCGTCCCAGCTGACGACCATCATGCACCACCTTATATTCCACCGTCGTAACACATAGCATTATGAGATCCACCCATCTCCTGTCAAAACCCAGACACAACATCATATTTCTAAGAAACTCCAACTCGATTCTATCGTATGCCTTGGACATGTCAATCTTAAAAGCTGCTAATCCATGCTTCCCCTGACGCTTCCGCTTCAACAGATGTCCTATCTCAAAAGCTACCATTACATTGTCTCATTGTCTGTAATCAGTCGTCCTGGAACAAACGCACTTTGAGTTTCTGAGATAATATCTGGAAGGACCCGCTTCAATCTGTTCGCTATAGCCTTTGCCATAATTTTATAAATAACATTACACAATGCTATTGGACGAAAATCTTGTATCATCTCCGGACTTTTTAACTTTGGAATAAGGACGATGGACGTCATATTAATAGTCTGCGCAACCCTGTTTTTTACATGTACCCAAATGACACCTAAATCACTGGATTCTTTAAAAATTCTAGTTCCAATAAATCACATTAATTGTTTAGGAGTTATAAAAAGAAAATTTAGACCGGTTACCACCCATTGGTCCCCCTAGACTTTTTTATGCCATATATATATATATATATATATATATATATATATATATATATATATATATATATATATACACGGTTTTGCACACACAAACACATGCATAACTTATATTTATCTTATGCATAAAAAAAATCCTTTTGTGCCATTTTATTTTGAAATAGTAATTTAGAGAAAAATTATTTATTAAAATAATAGAAGATCTCCTTGCCTTAGGAAATTATCAAGGTCAAGAAAATATTAATTCAATAAGATTTAGAAAATATTTTTGGTCAAAGTAAATAAGATAATTAAAATAATTATAATATAAATCCTATGAAGATGATTCTACCCTTTTAATTAATTTATTTACTAATTATTGTTACATCAAAATAAACTTAAAAGTTAGAGACCCAACAGACATCATCGACGTTGACACCCTCATATATCTCCTACGAACTCACTTATCCCAATTGCAATGATGACTTCTCAGAAGAATATGAAAACCCTATCCCTAATTCTAACCCTAGCCCGAGCCCCCACCCTTTCTCCGCCTTTTCCTTCGACAATCTATCTCATTTCCTTTCATTTCACTCCGACTTCGGCGGCTTTCCTTTTGTCTTCTCCACCTCCGGCGCAGGCGGTGATCCCACCGTTCTTTCCGCTCTCTATGGGGTTGGTGGTGGTACAAACCTATTCCAATCACCAGAGGAATTCAACTCATTTACATTCCTCAAGAATTACCTAAATACCTTCCGAGCCGGTGACGCCAACATACTGTTCGTTATGGACAACAATAATTCTATGGACGATGTAGGGTTTCACCTCTCGGCCAATTTGGGTGACTATTTCATTGGTCTATGACTCGATCATTTGATCCAGCAGTTAGCGGAGAACGATCTGAATCGGTTTGAAACTTGCATCTAAATTTCGATTAGGAAGAAGATTTGGGTTTTGTGTGGATGAATGAGATTTTTGAGTTTGGTGTGATGAATTAGATTTCTAGGTTTGGTTATAAATTGAATTTCTGGGTAGTTTGATAAAAGGATTTTTGGGATTTGGTAATTTGATTTAATAAAAGGATTTCTGGATTTTTGGTTTTATAATTCATTGTTTGTTTGAAGAAATGAGTAGTTAATTTGTTTAGTTTTAATGTTTAATATAAAATAATTTGACGATTTTTCCCTTTAATATATCATAAATGTTTAATCAAAAATTAATTTTTTTTTTTACACATCAGCTCAACTATGCCCTACCACATCAGTAATTTCTGACGTGATAGACCCAATTGAATGGAATAAAAAAAATTAATAGTTCAATCATCTAATTGACAAAATTGAAAGGTGGATCACCAAAATGAAATATGGTATATAGTTTAGGATAGTAAATTATATTTAAGCCTTATATGAATAATAAGACTCGTCCTGAAATAATAAGTTTGTTTCACGTAAATTTTAATATTTGAGAAAAATAATTATAATTTTTTTTCCGTTAATTTTGTACTTTTTATGGGTATTAAAATTTTACTTTTTAATTACAAAAAATATATTTGAATGTATATTAAGTAAATTTTAATCTTTGAGAAAATTAATTAGCAAAAATTGCATGAATTTTATTTTCCTGATAAAATGAATATTTATTATTTTTTGATATTTATGTTATATATTGCACAAGTTCATAATTTAATTAATTAGATCAAGTTAAGAAAAAATTATAATATACAAATTTATATTTAGTGAATATATTAAACATTATAACTTGACGTGTGTATTAGAAATTATATTAAAAATATTTTTGGATATTAGTTGATCAACCACACTAGGGGTAGTGAATACTACTATATATTGTAGGGTAGTGAATGTTATATATTGTAAACTAGAGGGGCGATTAGTGTTATTATGATTATTTACATGGGGTATCAATGTATTTTACTCTAGATTAGAATATTAAAAAAAAGAATCATTCATCCTATAATTAAAAATTTCATACTCTGCTGCGTTTGGATTGAAGTAATAAAATGGAAGACGGAATAAAATGATTTTAAGATATTTTAAATGTATGTTTGGTTGGTGGTAGTGGTTAGTGTTGTCATATAATGACAAAATTAGCACATATATTCATTTTATTGAAATGAATTTTATTACACATTCTCCGCCGCATGGAATAAAAAATCAAAGGGATGAAATGAAATTTCATTCTATTTGAATGATTTATTCTCCAAAATAATCATCAAATACACTATTTTTATTTCATTTATTTCTCTATTCCATTCCCTCAATCCAAATCTAGCATTAAAATTTAAAAACTCTTTACTCAAATATCAGTTAAAACCTATTAGGATATGGTTTATATTAGGTATCTAAACAAATATTTATTAAATGTTATATTTAGTAGGTGTCGTAAACAGATCAATATAAATTAACATATTTGTGACAATATCCTATTTTGATGAATGTTTATATTTATATTCCTTTCTAATCAAAATACTTGAATTACACATCAGCTAGTATGTGACAATAATTATTTTTTTGGATATTATACGTTAATGAAATTTCTCCTGATATTATTGAGTTTGGATTTTAAAAAATAAAACTAAAAAATATTTATGTTATATTTACTTTATATTTAACCAGTAGTTAGTAAAAAAATAATACTACTATCACATAAAAAATGATCACATAAAACTCACATACACACATGTATATTATGGACTTCACGTGCAGGCGGGGTCCAAAAATATACATGTGTATATAAGTTTTATGTGACTTTTTTTTATGTGATAGTAGCATTGTTGTTTACATGTTGAAATAAAAAAGTTACATAATTTAAAATCCTGAAAAAAAATTAGATTTGGGGTTTTGGGGCTCTGAGGGCAATTACATTTGTTTATACATATAAATATTATGCGATTATCCTGCCTTTCTTTTACCTCCGATAAAAATGTCGACCCTTCAGCCCAACGAGCCAGCCACTGAAAATGCTACTCTTTATCCAGTACCAGAAGCTGAATATATTGAAATTGTCCAAAACTCTGAAATCTTTTTTCAAAAGCTTCAGAATTTTCACAGATCATTCGGGACCAAGTTTAAGTACGTGATGTTCCCTGTATATATATTCTTTTAATTCATTTTTTCCCCCATAAATTTACTGTTCTTCAAACCTTAAATTTGTGGGTTTAATCCAAATTTTTGTGGGTTGTGATCAGATTGGGCTTAAATTTAGGTTGATTATTTTTATTAGGGTTGTTGAATTATATGGTGACTAGAATGGGTTGCAGCTTGGTAATTCCCCAAATCTTTACTTTAATTGAATGTGTATAATTTTCGCTTTTGATCAGTGTATTTTTAAATTTTTGTAAATGATCTGTGTGTGAATGGCACCGTGTATTCCAGACAGGATATAATGCATCATGCATGGCCTTTTGATTAATATATGCAGACTCCTATGGAATGCTTCTCTTGGAAACAAATTCCAAGTTTTTCTTCATGAAGATTAGTATGGTTGTCATAACTTGATGTCTAAGCTCATCAGCATTTATTATTTTATTATCTGCGTACCGAAATCTGATGTGTCAAAACCCAATTTTGTATCACTTTTGATTTCTCATCTTAATATCCAACTAAGATATTTTTACTTGTAGCATTTCACAATGAACTGGTGGAGATTTAAAGTTTATTTGGTTATTCTTTCAATTGCTTTGTTAAGTTTGCGGTGAATTTATTATTAATAACTCTTATGCATTCAGTTTGTTTACTTTGTTATGTAAAAAGAGTCTCTTATTACTAGAATCAACTCTTTCTTTATTATCTAGACTTACTTTCGCAGCCTGCTCTGATATTGTTCATAACCAGCTCAATATTTGTGCAATTTTTTTTTACACAAATGGGTGGTTACTAGACTTGAATATGTTTTTTTCATGCTTGACAGTCGCGCGCCGGGGGGGGGGGGGTTGGAGTTTATCACTGAAGAATGGCCCCAAACTTAACAGTTTTAGGTAAACTTGATTTGCTAAAGCATCTGCCATGCCAAAGGAGAAGTCAGTAATATTCGAACGAAGGGTTATATATAGAAACAATATTTCAATAGAGAAATGCGAACTTTAATAATTTTTGCGTTCATAATAACCCGTTATGTGGAATTTACTGCAAGTAATTTATCTATTCGATACGTTTAACTGAGAAAAGAAATAAAAGATTGGCGAAATTTGAAAGAGAAATCAAATATCAAAACAAAAACAGAAAGAGAGGATTCGAACCCTCGGTACGAATAACTCGTACAACGGATTAGCAATCCGCCGCGTTAGTCCACTCAGCCATCTCTGGCAATTGAAAAAGATAATTGTTATGTTACATTACACATGAAATAAGGATTGAAAAAAATACTGCTATACATTTACAACTCGCTAGTGTAGCTTATTTCGCGATTTGGAACTGTCAAAAAAACAATTATATATGGGCTGATATTACTTTTAAAACTCAATAATTTTTATTGGCTGTACCCATTTAATGAGCGCACGATTCACTCCAAACCTTTAAAGGGCAAGTGTTTTGGTCTTTACTAGTTTGAAAAATAAAAAGATAACTGGCAGAAAGCAGAATATTATGTTAATTAGCTTCGTAAGAGGGTGGTGTAGCAGCCAACTGCCTATTCTAATAACTTAATATTCTGGCATTCAAGCAATTGCAAGCATGGGTGGCTCTTTTGCTTCACTTTGGGCTTCGGTGGTGATGGGGGGCCTCAGAAACAAGGATTCACGTTTGAGGATTCGGTTTCGCCATACGGTGATTTGATGGTTCGGCGAATCTCAAAAAAATAGGAATTCGGGTTTTGGCACATATTTATTTGTTAAATAGATTTTTATATAAATATAAATATATATGCATACGTAAATTCTTATACTAATTTCGTTGATAGTATTAGTTTATAAAGCATTATATTAATCAGTATATAGGTATATATGGTATTATTATTATTTCCAATTCTTATCATTAAAAGAACTACAGAAGAATTCCCTCGAAGAATTTAGAAAAATCATGAATCTGAATTCGGGGGATTCGCCGACCTATAGATGAATCCTCGCTTCTTATTGGGGTCCATTTTGGGGGTAGCTAGTTATGATATTGTTAGGGACTGATTGGGGGGATACCCTTTTGTATGGATATGTATTTGCACTTTTTGGTGCTTTCTATTGGTAAACTCTCGTCCTCTATTTTTCAATGATGTTTCTACATTCTTCCTAACAGAATTCTTCTTAATAAATAAATAAATTAGGTAACTTAAACATAAAATTATCATGTTCCAAATGAAAGAAGGATTAATTATTACTTTACCTATATGAAGAGAAAAAAAGGAAAAAGGAAAGTGCATTATATATTAATTTGCCTGTTTGAAAATATATATGCTCCTTAATTGAAGACCATAGTGTACAAAAAACAAGATTGGTGAAGTTTCTTTGTTGTGTTAATTTTTGGTCAAGACTCAATTATGAGCTTTGCCCTTAGTCCCACTATTCTATCTTCATTAATTTGCGTATAGAATAGGTATCTTTTGCACTTTTTGTAATTGTGTGTAAAGCAGTTTTTAACGGGTTGGACGGAGTAAATGAAGCTATTGACTTCCTCATTATCTTAAGACAAAGTTGTTGATGTAGGTCAACCCAAATAGTTTTCAGTAGAAGTAGGCAATATTTTCTATTGGTTTCACCATATGATAAGTCTCAAAGCTCTATAGCTGAATCAATATTGTTAAGTAAGATGCAAAGTTGAAAAGGGATATAAGCAGTTAGATGGTGTAATGAATGCGGAACGGGTCAGGAAGAATAATCGAAATCGCAAGAGATTAGTTATTATTTATTTTTTATTATTACTTAGAGATAAATCAATTGTAATTAGATTATTTTAGTTAAATAATAATTATATATATTGAATTTGTAGTAGTTAAGTATTAGGTTAGTATATAATTTAGGAGTTTCCTTATTAATTTTGGTTACGTTAGAATTAGGGTTTATAAACTGATGTATTCCATACTTGACATTCACAATGGTAATAAATCGATTTGAGTTAAAGCTATATGCCATTGTGGCCTTCGGGCATTCTTCTCCTATTTTCCTTCTTCTTCCTTTCCATTTACCCCTTCCCTAAACCTTCCCAGAATTGTCATGATTTGATCAGATCATTTTTCTCTTGTGCCGTGAATTCTTCACCTAGCTATCTGCTTAAATATGCATTGGAAAGATTGGATGTTTGTGAAAAAGAAGAAGAAGAAGATTCTGCATTTAAATTAATTTTTCCTTTGCTTTGTAGGATCCCTACTATTGGAGGAAGTGCTTTAGATCTGCATCTCCTGTTTGTGCAGGTTACGTCTCGTGGTGGCATCGACCAGGTATCATGACATTAGCATCTGAATATTGGTGAATTTATTTGTGAGACTGTAATTCTTTAGGCTCAGAATGGAATAGTTGTCTCTGTAACCATGTTTTTTTAGTCAAAGGCTCAGAACATTTCCCCACCTTTTAGATAGATACGGTCTAAGTGTGAGTCTCAGCTGGGTTTAGGGTCTTGGTTCATTCATTGGCATTTCATCTATGCTTAGAATGAGGAGATGTATAACTGATTTAAATTGTGTTAAATGGCTCTTCAAGATATGTCAATACTGGATATACCCAAAAAAGTACTTCAAGTTTAGAATCTTCAAGCATAACATAGGTAAAGATCTCAGAACTACTATGACATGCTTGGTGTGAGAAGAGGGAAGTTGTGTACTCAAGTCATTAGTATATCATGAGAAATGCTCGCTACGTGTCTTGACATAATATATCAATTCATAAATCAATTCATAAATGAGCATAACAACTGATGTTCCTTGCTAAAGAACGAATGTAATTTATGAATCTAACACCAATACAAGCACCAGACATGAGACATGTACGTATTGAATAGATTTCAACTAATTGTGAATGTGTCATCTGCTGCATAGGGAAAAGAACAAAATTTCTTGATATTTCTGCTAGGTTGGTCAGACCCATTTTAGACCTTTGTTGCGTAAGCTTGGGTTGAGGTATTAACTGCAAGTGTCTGTATGTGAAGTCAGTCTGACTGACACAACATGTATTAGGTTTGTGGCATTTGCGTTGTTTTCGACAAACCATTTATGAGAAGGCCAGAAACGCAGTTTGCACTACAATGTTAGGGGGTGCTTAATAAAAATTGAATGAATCTGAATGAAAAAAGTTGTTTGATGATTAACATGTCTGAAATATCTGAATAACATAATTTTATTATTTTATCCCTCTGAAAAAATTCAAAGTTGTTGTAAATTTATTTAATATTACTTAATATAGTAGTTAATAATTTTTTTAATTTTTTAAAATATTTTTTACTTTATTCAGCTGTTCATTCAGGCCAAAAAAAATCTGATTCAGCTCAATCATCTGACCGATTCAGCCATTCAGACAATTTTTTTCCAAAACAAACGCACTTAGTGGCTGACCGATTCAACCATTCAGCCATTCAGATGTATTCAGTCTTAAACAAACAGCCCCTTAGTCCTGTTTAACTTTTGAGTTGGTCAATTTACTCCGCAGAGGATAGTTATCTTCCCTTTTTATGTTGTGCATGTTTGTACTATGGATTGAAGTTGATCTCTTAGACATGCAGATGATATTTGCAGAGGAATATGATCTTTGTTATCATGGATTTTCTCAGGTTGTAAGAGATCGCAAATGGAAGGAAGTTGTCATGGTCTTCAATTACCCATCTACTATAACAAGCGCATCGTTTATCCTACGGAAGTACTATCAATCACTGCTTTATCATTTTGAGCAGGTTTATTACTTGCGCAAGAAAGTCCATTCTATCCCAGCTGCTGGTACTTAAATACTGGTCTTGCTGATATTTTTAATTTGTTATGCAACTTGTCTTATGGATTAAAACTATAAATAAGTCCATTTTTCTGTTCTACAGATTCTGCAAGAAGGATTGTCAATGACTCATCAGCTCTACAAGTTCTTGAGGACGGTGCCACTATGCATCAAAATTCAGGTCAGACTAGTTCTTTTTGCATATGATATATTAACTATTGTATGGGATCTCAATCATTTTTTCTTTTAGATTGGTGTCTATGTTTGTTATGATGCTAATAGATCTAGTTACCAAAGGTTGAATTTCATGGTAGCATCAAAGCGTTTTAGCTAAAATATGTTGGTAAAAGAGACCAGAGTATTCAAATGTGAAAATTGAAATGTCTAGGACACCTGCACCTTGAGTACCTGACTTGTAAGTAATAATTGTGGTGCTGGGAAAAAGAGGCAATACGTAAACTAAGTAGACTTGTAGATGATGATTGTATATTAGTCTTTTATATTGAAGAAGTTGAGGAAAAAAATGCAAACGAGAGCTTTCAAAGACAGCCGAATGATTACTTTAAGCGTATAATACTGTATGCCTTATTGTATTGTTCCCCCCACCCCCTCTGAAATTATTGCATATTTAAAGTCAGAGATACTAAATAAACCAAATAAATTCCAATGCCTCAAAGATCCACCATTTGATTAGGTATATCACATTCCATTGCTTTTTAGGGTCTGTGATAACTATGATGAAGATGTTAATTGTAATGATGATATATAACGGAAGTCAAATGATGGCTTGATGATAACAATATATGTGATGGTTATTTATGTAGTATGGGGATGATTATGACATAGTTGTGATCTAACTGACCAGTTTGCGGTGCGAGTGCAAGTGCAAGTGAAAGAGGGTGACAACGAGCAAGTTTAAAATACTCGGATTTGAAAGAATCTATGTTTTAATATATAGTATTTGTTTTCATAACTTAGTTTTTTTAAACCACTAAAAAAGTTAAAATTTATTTTCTTTAAAATATTTTTGATTATATATTAGAGAAAGATTAAAATTTTGAAATATACTACATATCGTAAACAGAAAAGCATTTGGTTGGGTGGTCAACACCTTGTAAATGCTATCTAAGATCTTGGTATAGAACTTTAGAAGTACCTATCTTCCATCAATTTATAAACTAAATGTGACGTAGCAGAAATTCGCAAGTTTTGACTATTTAACCAAGTTAAATTGTGAATTTGATGTGCATCTACACAGAAAGCATTAATTCACACTTTGAGAGTGCATTGGTCACCCATACTTGATGAATTAGGTTTATGATAGTTATATGGCGTCGGTGATGGTGGTTTGGTGTATCCAAGTGCTGCCATGATGGTAGTCGTGATAGCGGTATACTGGTTTGCAAGAATAGACATATGCTGCCATTGGTCTGAAGTTACTGGCAGCATCACCAACATTGGTAAGAAGGCGATGAAGAGGTTAGTGTTGCAGAATTTATATCTCCTGAGGTGATCTAGAGAGTTAGACAAATACCCAAGAGGAATTTGGAATTCCTTCATCTAGTTATCCATTCAAAAGAATTTTTTTCCAGGTATCTAAAATTCCTGGAATGTGTCACACCATTAACCAATTCTGGCTTCCTTATGTAGGTTGATGAAGATTAAAATAGATACAAACCTAAGCTTGGACTGTAATTTAATTATGCTGCCCTTTTTCTGGGGGGTTATCTCTATCATACTACATATAGTAGTAGATTAGGGCTGCACAAGCAACCACCCAAATCTAAAAAAACCGGCTTGACCGAATTGTGCTGAACCAGACGTTTTGGTAGCAATATTATACACATATATAGTATATATGCTGGGGTACTGCTAATACGCTAAACTTGGGACTGATTCATCCATCCCTCATTTACAGGGCTTCTGTTCAATGGCGTCTCTCTCTAAGTCTCAATCTCTCACGTTTCTTAATATCTTCTCGACTAGTCTCTCTCACCGTCTCGCCTGTCATCCCAGATCACTGGTGTTTCACTATCATTGTCACTGTCTGGGAAAAAAGAGAAGAATAGAACTCTTAGGCGAAAAGATCAGTAGGCCAGTGAACAAACTAGGCGAATCAGGTTCATTATCTCTCGCAGTCTCCAGTTCTTCTCATTTTACTAAAAATGCTGATTTCCCCTTACAAGGGCCTAATCACTCCCTTATATAAGCCCTAGTTTATCCTGAAAGTCTTCATTTTCTTAGTAATCTATCTTCCACTTCTGGATACTTGGTTTTAAAGAAAGAGAAGGATAGTATCACAATCCAACCCAATTAATCTGACTACACTGATTACATGTAAAACCGACTGCTACGGCTGGCTTTGGCGTTGCACCCTACAAAACCGACTATCTCGGCTTTGGTTAAAATTTTCGAATAAGACTCTGGCCAAAACTGACTGTGTGAACCTCTGTAGTAGACAGCAGCCGCATATTTATTTTACTGTTGTAGTTTCTATTTTTTATGGGGTTGTTTACTTTCCTTAATATCTTCGTAGATTATGTATATCGAAGTTCCATGAGATTCTCATGAGACAAGCTTCTGATGAAATTTGTTGTCCTTCCTCTGATACCTTTTGGTTTAAAATTTAAATGCCTCGATGTTCTTGTCTTGATAATTTTTTTTCCTCTTACTTATGGTTTTAGTAATTTGATATGCGTATCGGGTAAAGTTGTATTTAGGATTTGTTGTTATGTGATATACAGCTACTTCTGACTTGGAGCCTGGCGGCTTGGTGGTGGGAACCATTGATGCAAAATTTGACAGCGGATATTTAGTTACTGTGAATTTGGGTTCTGAGCAGTTGAAGGGTGTCTTATATCATATCCCTACAGCGTCTCCCATGTCTCAAAGTTCTAATAATCCTGCTACACCTCATCGAAGCCGCAATAGATTTGAGGATCCGTCCAGGCCCAAGGCAAACAGGAGTGGATATGAAATCTCCTTTGCTGAAAATTACAACAGGACAAAGCCTTTGACCTATAGGCAAGAGATAGGCCATCAGCAAGAAAATTGGGCTCCGATGGAGCAGACTCGCCGAGGATGAAAATCAGGTATATTATAAACAGACTTTATACTTTAATTAACCCATACTGATTTTATGATTGCTTTCGAGGATTAGTGAACCCATGAAAGTCGTGTTTCTCACTATGAAGATGCACTTTATTATTTTCTAATGTTTAGAAGTTTATGTAATAACTTTTAGGAATATTATTATAAGGGGGCTGCATATTGTGAAATGCAGCGTTGCGCCGAAATATTATAAAGCCAAGCAGTTTGATAAGTGGTCAGCTCTAGAATTATTAACCTTTATCTAGATGGATTTTTAGTCTCATGGTTAGGAAAATTTTACGTTGACCCCACTATGAAAGCCAGGTAACATAAGTACTTTTTTCTCTAAAATAAAGCTGATATCATAGAACTTTGTAAATTTTCTAATACTTTTGTTGTCCATCATGGAAGAAGCAAAATTCATTTACAAGCAAAACCGAACTCCTATTTTTCACCTCATCATTTATTTTTCCGGGTGCTGCGTTGCAGGTATATCTGGACAAGAGTTGAGAGACGAGGAGAGAGAAAGGACTGAGATGTTGGAGTTCTGTTGTTCCAACAAATGACAAGCTTAATAGACATAGATATTAGATTAGGTCATTAGATTAGCAGTTCTTCTCCAGGAACTACTTCCTCTGCTCTTGTTGCTGCTTTGCAATGTTGTTGTTGTCTCGACCCCTCCTCATCGTATTACAGTGGGCTCTTTCAGAAGGTATTCCTTTTACTGAAATTGGTGGACTTACATGGCCCATACCTGAATCTGTGAGAACTAGGGGGGGTCACTTTATGTGAAACTGTTTTGACTTTTACAAATTATATTTGGGATTTTACTGGTACATTGTTCTGCTCTTATCTTTCGAGTTAAAATTTTGTTAATGAATATCGGGGGTGTATTCATCCTTGGGTTTGTTCGGTTGTTAGCGTTTGAGACAGACAGCTTGCGTTTGAAATAAGCTGTTTCTAGACGAACAAGATTTTCAATTGCATTTGGACTTTCGCTCCAGATGCTGTATAATCAAACATGCACCTTGTCATTGCTAGTGGTCAAGCTAAACTGGCTAGGGAAACATTCTAGCTCATAGTTTGAACCAGTAATGTGATCCACAGGTAGAGCTTCCCATCTGGACTTTTTAAGGTTGGGTCATATCAGGTTGAGAATCCAAACTTAATCGGATTCTTTACTTTGGATTATCTTAGTTCCTATGGTTGAGATTTGAGAACTCTCGAACTGTGGTTAGTTCCCCTTCTTACTGCATGACAATGGCAGTTATTAAGCCCCAAACTCAGCTCACCATTTTTAACAAAAGCCGGAGGCTATATAAAGAGCTCTTTTAGGCGGATATGAAAATTGGACACTGAGTGTATTTGAATTTTACCTATTTATATTTTTACTCACCACCATTGGAAGTCAAAATACAAATAAGTAAAATATAAATACACTCATATTTAGTTTTCATGTCCATTTCTTTCAGAATAGTTTTGACCTAAAACTTAATTTTGTACTTTTTTGAAAAGATATACGTGAAACAATAAGAAATTACATGCTTGTAACCCCAAATTTTATAATTTCCAAAATGTATTTATTTAATCTTCTTTTTTTTAAAAAAAAAAATCAATTTCATCAAACTAATTTTGGTCTGTTGCGTTTGAGCACCAGATCAGACGGTTGCATTTGTAAGTTAAATAAATAACGTTTGTGATAAATTATATATCAACGAACAAGATTCTCAAACACTTTTGAACTTTAAAAATGCGCACGAAATGCGAAATGGAGTGAGCAGAAGTGGGACATGGGCGGAGAATATATTATTTCTACATCAATTTTTGATATTTTCACATAGTCACATGAAGGTGGAATCCACTTTCTTCTCAAGCTGCTGCTAATAGCCTACTCTTCTTCCAAATCTGATCTTGTTACATTTTCCTTAATTTTGACTTTACTACTAAAGTTTGAATTTTTAGTGGGTGAATGCATCGGAATTACAAGGATGAAAAAGTTGTCACACCTTTATTATTATTATTTTAATTATATTTAATACTATGGTTCTGTTTAAACAAATGCAACATTTACAATAGTTAATGAAATAAAAAGTTATTAAACTTGATGTAACAACTTCACCCTAACCTCGTATATCCTAATATAGTAGGGGTGTACACCTTTGCAAAATTCTTCAATTTCTATTTTTTAGTGAAATGAGATTTATCATTACTAATAGGAAATTTGCTAAATAAATTTGTTTTTCTCTTCTGAAAAAGAGTTTCATTTTTTAATTTTTTTTATATACTTATAGTGTGGTAATATTATGAAATTATAGTGACATACAAAAAAACTGATAATGCAATTTGGTATAGTGGTAATTTTACCACACTACTATACGGTAAAAAAAAACTGATATATAAAAAATTGTTAAAGACATGAATTTGTTATCATGCTGCAAATTGATTCACTAGGCTGATAATAAAGTCCACCCCAAATTAATGTGTCTGATTTCCCACAAATTATTAAATTAAAAATAAGATTATTGATAATGATAAAATAATATTTATATTTTAGGATAAATATGCATTTAGCGATATTCTGATACTTATTTTAATTACATTTAAAAATTTGAACGATACTTACTGTTATGTCGACATAATTATTAGTATGAAATTATCAACGAACATAAATAAACTTGGCCCAATTTAATCATGAGAACTTTTCTTCTCTATCGAATCGTATAATATTTAATTAATTAAATGATTTAATGATATGCATACCTTTCTCATAACGCCTAACTATATCTTTGTAATTTATTAAAAAATATATATATTAAGAATGTAATATATATATATATATATATATGGTCAGACTCTCCAGCGAATAAAAAACGAACCGGCTATAGCGAATGACAAAACCGTCGCAATAGCATAGAAAACGGACAAAATCGTCGCTATAACATAGAAAACCAATTTTCTATGCTACTGCAACGGTTTTGTCCGTTGCTATAGCCGGTTCGTTTTTGGGATTGCTCCCTTGGTTCGCTGAGAGTCGGACCCTATATATATATATGACGGATCTAAAACATACCTTTTAAATAGCAAGCTTCTCTTAAATAGTATACTTTTATTAAAACTATGTCGTTTCAAAGATTCTTTTAAAAAATAAGTGGGACAGCAAGTGACATTTTTATAAATAAAAGAAAAGCAAGTGGGACCACTATCTTTTAATATTAATTTTTTTTAGAATTTATATGGGAATGATCCATAACATGTATTTGTTATGGATCCTTATAGGGCATATACATCATTTATACCATTGAAAAAAAGAATGAAGGAACGATCACGATTAGAAACTGATAATCGACGTCCGCTACTATTAGTAGTGGACGGTAAAAAAAACGCATATCAATCGCTACTAATAGTAACGGACGTTAATCAGGATAATAATTTGACTTTATTCCAGGGTTTTACTGTTTATAACCAGAGTTTATGATTTATTAACTCTTTATTTCAGGGTTTATTAACTTTATTAATTCCTAATTAATAAACCGTAAATCCCGATTAATAAACCATAAACCCTAGTTAATAAACATTAAACCCTATAATAAAGCTAAACTTTTATTCTGATTAGCGTTTGCTACTATTAGTAGCGGATGATATGTCTTTTTTTTACTGTCCGCTACTAATAGAAGCGGACATTGATTTTTAATTTTTAATCCTGACCGTTCCTTCTTATTTTCAATGGTATAGATGGTATATATCCTATAAGGATTCATAACAAATACATGTTATGAATCATTACCACACACACACACACACACACACACACATATATATATATATATATATATATATATATTATTTTATACATAAATCGAATACTTAAACATCGGCCAGATCTCATTGACATTGGTCCTATTAATTATAAGCACACTCAATTATAAATTAATGCTGTTTTGATGATTAAAAGATAAATATTACCCATTCATATAGTGAATTATCAATTAATTACAATATAACACAATGAATTATTTGACGTGTTAATGCCAAGATCCGTTCATGTGCCAATCCTGCACAGAAACGGGTAAACACCGAAAGTTTGGAGGCTTGGGCCGCCAGAAAATAGCTCCGGTATGAGAATAAGTACAGGTTGAATAAGGTTAACAATGGAGGCGTAATGCTCTAGTTCTGGAAAATAATAATAATGAATGTGTGTACCTTAAAATCAGGATAAAATCTTGTATTTATAATGTTCTCACCACCTCTATAAAGTCCTTCCCCATATTGGATTAGGGTTCGCTATGTAATACAATTCCTTAATAGGATTGCACATGATCTCCAAGAAATAAAGAAGTTGTTTCAAATCCCAACACTTCCTTCCATATTTAGAATCCGAATACAAATAGGAACTCCCAACCACCATATTATTCCATTTGCCAAACAGCCCCTACTTGGGCCCAAACACCCCCAAGAGGGCTACAGCCCAACATATAACCTAGACCCAAATATTCATAGCCCAACATTGCCCCCCACTCTCTTATTTATAAGGAACTTAAAATAAGAGAGTACACCAATCAGTCATTGAGAATGTTAATCGAGGGATTTTATCTACTTGGGAGGATGTTGATCCATCTAGAAAGAAGTTATTCAGTTCGAGAGGATGTTGATCCGTATCGAAAGAAGTTATCCGTTCGGGGATGCTGGTCCGTCCTGAAGGATGTTTGTCCATTCGGAAGGATATTGATCTGTCCCGAAGGATGTTATCCATTCGGGAGGACGTTGATCCGTCTCGAAGGATATTTGTCAGTTTGGGAGGACATTAGTCCGTCTCGAAGGATGAATGTCATCCGTTTGGGAGGACGCTAATCCGTCCCGAAGGATGTTATCCGTTTGGGAGGACGTTAATCCGTTCTGAAGGATATTATCCAGTTCGGGAGAACGTTGATCCGTCCCGAAGGATGTTATCCGTTCGGGAAGACGTCGATCCGTCTCGAAGGATATTTGTCCGTTCCGGAGGACATTGGTCCGTCCCAAAGGATGAATGTCATCCGTTCGGGAGGTTGCTAATCCTTCCCAAAGGATGTTGTCCGTTCGGGAGGACGTTAATCCGTCCTGAAGGATGTTATCCGTTCGGAAGGATGTTGGTCCGTCCCGGAGGATGTTATCCGTTCGGAAGGACGTTGGTTCATCGCGAAGGATTTTGTCCGTTCGGGAGGACGCTGGTCCGTCCCGAAGGATTTTATCTTTCCTTATATCATAATAGTCGTCCCGGCCCCTGTGGGAGGTTTTAATCCGACCTTATAACGTCATCTAACCTTATACCACTGATACAAAACATTATGGACGAAAAACCATCCATTAGCAAAATTGAATGCCTATTCCCATTAATAACTTGAAAAATTTATAGTCATAAAAGAAAACAACTTGATAATATTTCCTAAGCTTTCCAACATGCCAAATGTTTTTGACTTTTGTACTATCCCTGGCTCAAAGTCGGTAAGTTCCTGACTTCAGCACTTCAACCTCGAATCTCCTTGACTTGATCCTTCTGCTTGCTGATCTCTACTCCGGAAGAGACCAAAGCATTCCGATGACATCTCTTTGCTAAGTCAAGATCCCCAACGACTTCACCGACGCTGTTTGGTGTGGGGAACTTTATTTTAAAATGGGGTATAGAAGTCATCACCTGTAAAGCCATCAGTGTTGGTCTCCCGAGTATGGCGTTGTACGACGAATCCACATGTACCACGAAAAATTTGCAGTTCACTTCCACTTGCAGAGGAGCTGTCCCGAAGATGATCGGCAGTTCGATGACGCCTGCTACTCGAACTGGGTCGTTGCTGAACCCGTAAAGTGTTGGGTTTGTACGAAATCGTGACGCAATCAAATTGCAAAAAATAGCAGAAGCAGGTATATCAGAGTTTAAAGTATTTCTACAAAACCATTATCCGGATCATCCTTTATGCAAAATATTAATTTAAAATCATAAATAAGAAGTTATGGAATCATACCCTTGTAGAACGAATGTGATGCCCCCAAAATAGGTCCAATACATAACCCACCTATCTGAGTCGCCAAGAAATACATGGTACAAAATCCAAATACAAATCTTTTATATCCAATTGTCTTACACAATACGACCACACATAAAGTGTGAGTTTTAATATGAATACAGTACCCACACTCCTTATCAATGATGCGTTACATAAAGGTACAGTCAATAACTATTTTAGGAATTAAAATATTTGGAAAATGCTCAAGAAAATCTTCGTACATAGGAGGTCATGCTTCTAAGTTATAATAGATATCATAGAACTTGAGAATTACCCATTGGTTGACCCAATAGACCCCAAAGAAGAACGAGCAGATTACTATCTTGTTCATTCCAATGGTGGGTATTCTCTTGTCATATAATTATCTCAATTTTCTCAAACTGAGGATTATATTCCAACCATACTCCAAGATTATATGAGTAGTGCTCATAGATATTATCAGCAAGTGGATGCACACAACCATGTCTTATAATAACATGAAGTTGTATGTTGTTAGACATCTTGTATGATAGTGCAACACACCCTTCCAAAGTTGGGTTCACCTCACCTAAGTCAGATCACCAAAATCAACTGTTAAATGATGTATAAAATACGACACACACATTTAAAGTTTTCAATACAATTATATATTGTCATGCTGTTTTATAATGTATTAAAAAACTTCAACAGTCACTGACCATCACTCTAGTCCTTTGTTATCCTCGTTCGACCTAACTACACTCTTATTACCTGAAAGAAATTGTGAAGCAAAAAGGGTGTGCACAAATAGCTCAGTAAAGAATATTATGACTTAAAGATAAATAAATTATCAATAGCCTTCATCAGTAATGAATTAGATCTTTAGAACCTTAGCCCTCAACAGGGGAAAATCTGATAAAATACAATAGATAACAAGTTTTAGATTAACAATTGCAGCGTAACAAGCAATCCATTAGAAGAGTCAAATAGACCATAATGTCTATTATCTTCTCCATGTTAAAAGTCCACCAACAATATTTTATCCCTATAACATCAATTAACAATTCCTCTCCACAATTATGAAAATAGTTCATGATCATAATCATGTTGATAAATTTCTCTACGCACCCAGGACGAAGATAATTTTTATCACCTGTCTTTACCTGAAATACCAAAGATCATAGTTATACCAAATCACAGTCCTTTTACATAATCTTGCTAATAAATTCATCTTTGCACTTATGCCAAAGATATTCATTTGTAACATCAATAATCATGATTATGCTAGTCTACAGCCTTTAGACATAATCATGTTAGTCAATTCATCTTTGCACTACAGGCCAAAGATATTCAACAGTAACATCAATGGTCATGATCATGCCAAACACCTGTCCATCTTTGCACTACGGGCCAAAGATATTCAATAGTAATGATCATTATCATGCCAAACACCTGTTCATCTTTGCACTACGGGCCAAAGATATTCAAGTTTCATATTTCAAAGATAACGATTAAAATTTAATAAGAAGATTTGGGTAAATAAAAATTCAAGTGAAATGATATTACTCAAATCTCAAAGGAATATCTAATCATTTCAGAATTTATAGAAGCAATATTTATAACCATGTTGATCAATTCACCTTTGCATTAAGCTAAAGATATTCAATTATAAAATTAATGGTCATGATCATACCAGTCAGCAATTCATCTTTGCACTACTGGCCAAAGAGAACCCATAGTCATGGTCATATCAATAATCTACCCATCTTTACACTCAAGTCAAAGAGAACTTCCATCACCATGATTATAAAAATGTTATATATGATGAATAGACATAGTAAGAACAATATGATCAAAATATTAATCCAATTTCAAGAGTAAGATTCATAAATTAAAGATAATTTAGACAGAAAAGTAAACCAATTTTTATGGTGAATAGTAATTCGTGAATAGTAACTCATGAATAGTAACGTGTGATTAGTACTTGAATGAATAGTAACTCGTGAATAGTAACTCGTGGATAGTACTCGAATGAATAGTACCCCGATATGAAAAGGTAATATTTTTATAATAAAGTTCAGACCAATATTCCAGTGAAATAATATTAGATGAAGCACAAAACTCAAGGAATTTTTAATCATTTCAAGAATTATAGAAGCAATACTTACCATAGTAAGTTTAAACTTAAGAATCTGAAATGAAATATTATTACTTACATACTATAGAGTATGGAAGAAAATAATATTCCTTACAAATATTGAATGGAAATAACATCTTTGACGAAAAAAATAATATCATTTACCTTAGTAGAATACTAGATCTGACTGAAATATCGGAAATAATATTGAGAAAATCTTGCACTGTTATCCACACTCAAACTATCCTTATACTCACAAGAAATGAGCTCAATATTATAGAGAGAGAATTTTCTGATTCTGGTGTGTTTTTATTTCTAACTAAACATCCTATTTATAGGAAAGGTATGTCACACCATCTCTCTGACAAAAACACATTACGGATGAATTTTTATAAACATGCAGCACACCACCCTTGAAAATCTCTAGCACACAAATAATGACAACTCCAAGTTGCCTCCACCCACATGTTTATATATATAGATATATGTATGTATGTATGTATATATATATATATATATATATATATATATATATTAAAACATTAATAATTATTAAAAAGAATTCCTAATTCTATTTTCTCTCTTCCACCTCATTTTATTTTATACCATAAATTTATTATAATAATGTTACCATTCAAATTATAAAATTGTAATATTATATTATCACATTATACTATTTATAATGTAATATTATAATAATATA
Organism: Panax stipuleanatus; assembly: GCA_020205555.1. Lineage (NCBI taxonomy): Eukaryota > Viridiplantae > Streptophyta > Magnoliopsida > Apiales > Araliaceae > Panax > Panax stipuleanatus. The sequence continues at coordinate 7,795,734 of CM035122.1, read as the reverse complement.
TTTGAATGAATTATTTTATCGGAGGAGATAAAATGTCAACTTTCAACAAACGTCTCATGCTAAAAATTCATCTCTTTATATCAAAATTTGACAAATATTTACTTATCATATTTATCAACAATTTTAATTTTATTCATCAATTATTATTCATAATTAATATTATAGAATCACAATATTGATAACCAGGTCGTTCCCAGGAAAGAGGGGACTTTTCAATAAGAATTTCTCTTCATTGGCGCGCAATTATATAACCTAACTATTTTTCTCGACAGAACTTTTTAGACATTGTCAATAATGCTATCTAATAATATCATTTCAATAATATGAGTGACAATTATTGATTTAATAATGTGAAATACTGTGCAGTGATTACTGTGATAATTATTGAATCAATAATATAAAATAATATGTAATTATCAATGTAGCAATTATTGAATCAATAATATAAAATAATGAACAGTAATTACTGTAACAATTATTGAATGAGTGACTTCTTATGTAAGAATCAATAATTAAAAATTACTGTACTATACCGTGTGCAACAGTGCAATAACGCGTATTATTGTATTTTAACCATCGGGTATTTCAATAGTTTAACGGTAAAAGTTTTGCCGTTATTTTTTATAAAAATATTACTTTTGTCGCTTTCTATATTCGATAATTGTTCTATTGTGGGGCCCACTAATTATTGGTTGTTTCGGCACCGCCGTTGTACTTTACCGAATATAATATTCCCCGATAAAAGAAATATTCTCCAACACAACAAATATTTTATGCCAACTTGCTTACTTTGTAAAATTTGCACATATCACCCTTAACTTTAACCTTTTGTCATTTTAACCATTTACTGAATAGAATAATAATTATAAGAAAATTGAATACTTTTATTTCATAAAATTCGGGGTCTTGCAACGAAGGTTTCACAGGTACAAGTTCAACTCCTTGTTCGTCGCGATGTCCTTGAATATTCGGGGTAAATTCCTTCCTTTGATCAACGTTAGCCACCCAAGTGTTTGGCCTCTAGAGGTGATCCACCAAGGAAGAGGAATTATCAAGAATGAGGGTGGTTGGCTAAACCCTAGTTTTCTATCCTCTATAGAACAGGAGTACTCTCCAACAATTGAAATTGCATTAACTGATATCTATTATAAGTATAATCTTATATAGATATTGGTCAACCCTTCTAATCCTATTAGACATGGAATTTTATTTAATTAATTAAACTCCTTTAATTAATTTAGGCTTCCCACCACATTGAGATTAATTAATTAAATTTATTTAATTAATTTGCCTCCTAATTTTATTAGGAATAAATGAGAGTACTAATATTAAATTAATTCCTAAACTCCTTTATAAATTAAAATAATAATAATATTAATAAAACTCCTCTTATTAATTTATATTTAATATTTTTAATATATTAAATAATAAATATTAAGCTATTTAATTTATTCTATCATCATAGATTAAATTAATTACACTTAATGCATTATTACGATTATGCCATTACCTTCTTAAATAATTATTCTTCCTTTTATGGTGTGACCATTTAGGTTCTCCATATTAAACCAGTTGTGAATAAATCAATTAGAACAATTCTAATCTTATTTAAATAAATAAATTAAATTAATAATTTATTTAAATAAATAATATTTATTCTGCAATAGGGATAAGCCTCCCTAAAGATCAACAACTTTCCAGATAATATAGATTTTAACATTAATCATAAAAGAACCTATAAGTAAATAGTTACCGTACATTTCAATCATTCCACCATACAATGTCCCAATTAAATGTAAGACATGGAATTACTGTCAAGTCTTATTTTATTTAATCATATGTATTTCGATTAGAAAATACACAACTCCAAATAATGCAAATTAGAAACTCCTTTCTAATTTCATTCTGCCTTGGCCAAGGACTACTGGGTTGTCATTTAACGAATCACATAGGACATATCTTTTCTTTTACTAGAAGTAGTAGATTCTTTATTGATCATTGATTATCTCCATATGTAACTCATTATACCCAAGCATACCCTTTGAAATACCCTAAGGGTTTTTAAAGAATAAGTCAAAGTATAATTCATTACATACAAGATACTATGATGATCTCAAGTCCAAGCATCACTTGTACTACTATCACATTAGGAATTTCTATTGACATGCAAGTAAAAATCTATTAGGTATTCCATAGCAAGTCACGTTCAGTGAATTTATTCTCCAATAAGCACCTACATACTTGCTTTAGTGTCTCCACACAAATGATCATGATATCAATCATCCTCATCCAATGAGCAAACAACATATGTACTAATCTATCCGGATTTACTAATCCCCTTTTTAATAATCCCACGATTGGGAACTATTTTAGTTCTAAGCTTTCTAAGAATTTAGATCTCATTAGCATGATCATCATCATGATTCTAAAAGCATTGCTTAAAACTTGAGTCTGCTTAGTCCTCTAGTTTAATTCAGACCCATCATGTGTCATGATGACATCCTTAATATCAGTAAAGTACTTTAAGATGTTTATCACTGTCTTACAGTGATCTTCTCCAGAATTTGACTGATCAACATCAAGTCTCGTATATTTCATTGCATACATGATAGTAACTCATACGATATCTCTTTTATTGAAGACAATTTTAGAGAGATACACTCCATGGCTCATCAACATGAGACCCTTTTTGGACTTTGCCATGCTAAACGCCTTTAGCATCTAATGAATATACGTTCCTTGGGTTAAGCCGAACATCATTTTAAATCTATCTATACAGATTTATATCCCCAAATGTAGTATGTTCTACTCCAATCATTCATGGAGGAATGTTTAGACAACTAGATCTTAATCAACTGCAGCATAGGAATGTCATTCCCTATCAGTAATATATCATCAACATATAATACAAGAAATAAAACAACGCTCCCACTAACCTTCTTGTACACACATGGTTCATCCTCGTTTTTGATAAAGTCAAACTCTTTGATTGTCTCGTCAAAACGGATGTTCCATCTACGAGAAGCTTGCTTCAATCCATAAATGGATTATTGTAGCTCATATACATGATTTGCTTCAACCATAGAAACAAATCCATCTGGCTGTATCATACATACATTATCCTCTAATAATGTATATTTGAGGAAGGGCATTTCCACGTCTATTTTGTCAGATTTAGTAATAATAAGCTGCAATCGCAAGTAAAATCCAAATGAACTTAAGCATTGCTTCAAAAAATCATTTTAGATTTTATGGTCATCTACAATTTCTCTGAGTCTTTATTACTCATAGCCTGTTCGTAATTCAATGGATCATCATCATTCATGACGTATACCTCATCGTCATCCTCTATGACGAATCCATACCTATCAGGTATCTTCGGTACTCTTCTAGTTTTACAAATAGGGTGTTGTACAGAAGGTGTCTCTACTTGGACAGGTTCATCCACTTGATTTGTAGTTGTTTGTGGTTCTTGAATTTCTTCAAGATCTATTTTCCTCCCACTAGCCCCTTAAAGGATAAACTCCTTTTCCAAGAAGGCAGCGTGTTTCACAACAAACACCTTTTGATTAGTAGGATTGTAGAAATAATATCCTAAACTTTCTTTAGGATATTCACAAATGTGCACTTATCAAATCTTGTCCCAAGCTTATCATTTTGAAACCTTTTCACATAAGCTGGACATCCCCAAATCTTAACAAGCTTAAGACCAAGTTTCCTCCCTATCCACATCTCATATGGAGTCTTGGGGAAGGATTTCGAAGGGACCTTATTTAGTAGATATTCCGCCGTTTCTAGGGCATAACCCCAGAATGACACTGGAAGATCGGTAAAACTCATTATAGAACGAACCATGTCCAACAATATTTGATTTCTCCTTTCAGATACTCCATTTAACTGTGGTGTACCTAGTGAAGTTTATTGTGAGATTATACCATTTTTTTTTAGACAATCGAGAAACTCACCGCTTAAGTATTCACCACCTCGATCTGATCGAAAAATCTTAATACTTTTGTCAATTTGTTTCTCTACTTCACTTCTGAACTCTTTGAACTTTTCAAATGATTCAGATTTGTATTTCATTAAATACATATATCCATATCGTGAGTGATCATCAGTGAAAGTAATAAAATAAAAATACCCACCCCGTGCATTCGTTGTCATAGGTCCATAAACGTCTGTGTGAACCAACGCTAACAACTCTGTAACTCTTTCTCCTTTTCCACTAAAAGGAGATTTAGTCATTTCACCCATGAGACAAGATTCACAAGTTGGATATGATTCATAATCTGATAGCTCTAAGAGCCCATCTTTATGCAACTTGGATAATCTTGTTTCATTGATATGACCGAGTCTACAGTGCCACATATAGGTATAATTAACATTATCACTTTTTTTTTTCATAGTTTGTTCTATTTGAAGTATATTTTTCATGCAAGTCAAGTATATAAAGTCCATTTCGCAAATTACCAACACCATATAAAACATTACTTTTATAACTAGAACAACTGTTCTTTATTATAATGTCAAATCCATCAATATCTAATACGAAAATAGAAATAATGTTTCTAATGATATTCAGAATAAAATAATAATTATTTAAATAAATGGACTTGCCCGTAGTTAGTGCTAAACAATAAGTGCCTACAGCTAATGCAGCAACCTTTGCTCCATTTTTCACTCGTAGGATAACCTCATCCTTGTTCAGCATTCTACTTCTGACCAGTCCCTGCACAGTATTACATATGTGAGAACCACAGCCGGTATCCAATACCCAAGTAGAATTTTGACTTTTAAAAAAATTAATTTCAATCATGAACAAACCTTGATTGGAAGTCGAAGCTTCTCCAAGTTTCTTCTCTGCCAGAAACTTCTTGCAGTTCCTCTTCCAATGACCCGACTCGTTGTAATGGAAGCACAATCCTTTGCTAGCTGGATCAGGTTTCTTTTGATCCTTCACTTTCGCCTTGCCCTTAGCATTCTTAGATTTCTTCTTTCCAAAAGATACCTTGGGCCTCTTCCTATTCTTGGAAGAATCATCCACCATTATGATACGGTTCTTCTTGGATGGGAAGTGATCTTTAAGTAATTCAGGCAAGCTGACATCTAACTTATTTATGTGAAAATTTACAACGAACTGCGAGAAGGTCCTAGGGAGTAACTGCAAGACTAAGTCTTGACTCAACTCCCCATCCATGACGAACCCAAGTTGTCCAAGGCGTTCAATCAGATTGATCACCCTTAGGACATGAGTCTCAACGGTAGTGCCCTCGGTCATCCGAGATCAAAAGAGCTCCTTAGATATCTCATATCTAGCAGTCCTACTTTGTTCACCATACAACTCCTTGAGGTGAAGCAACATAGTAGGGGCATTCATATTTTCATGCTGACGGTAAAGCTCGTTATTCATGGATGCGAGCATGATGCATTGAGCCACAGATGCATCATCTTGCCACTTTATAATAGTGGCAATCTCTTCCTCAGAGGCTATTTCTGGAATCGTTCCAGGGATAGGTGAATTTAGGACATAATTTTTTTTTTCAGCAGTGAGAACTATTCTCAGATTTCTTAACCAGTCCGTATAATTCGGTCCGGTCAGTTTGTTAGCATCAAGTATGCTACGTAGTGAAATTAGTTATTTCAACATTTTTAAATTTCTGTATGTGAAAAGACAATATTTTAGCAAATATTCATTTAATTAATTTTATATACCAAAATAAATTAGGTCTTATTTTAAATTGGTATCTCCCACTATTTTCTTCAAACTATATTACCCTCACTTATATAGTTCGACAACATCTAATTAAAGATTTGCTAGTGAGATTAAGGATCCCATTTCAAATGTATATAGCCTTGTGGATAGCACAACAAACGATATATAAATAAATAGGTAGACAACTCTTTGTCAATTACATCAACATGTAACTCTTTTTATTTTACCTCTTAAATCATAATGGTCAAGTGTGTGCACATCCGAACTAAAATGATTTAAGTTAAGTCCAACTTAGCACTTCCATAAATTCAAAAAAGAAAAATATTGTCCTTGTGGATAGCACAACAAAATAATATTATTCAATTTTCTTGATAAGCATCAAATGTGATTAAATTAATATTTTAAATACGCAATACTTGCCTTGTGGATAGCACAACAAACTCGTATTAAATATTTAATACTTTATTAATTTATCATGTTAAAAGGCGACGTTCAATATTTCAAATATCTTTGAACGCTTTAGACTTAATATAATTTCTTTGAGGGGTTTGTTATTATTTGTCTCATCTTGTTTAGCGCGCATGCACACACACACACACATATATATATATATATATATATATATATATATATATATAATACGCGTTATTTTATTAAACATGCGAATCATGTTTACATAAATATAAATATATATAATAATAGCATGTACATATAGAATACTATATTCTACACGGATTGATTATGGACTTTTATTCTAGTTTGGTTCACTAGAGCTACCAAGTGAACCAAAAGGTAAAACCTATGAGTACAAGAATTTAAATTTTAACGTAACTATTATATTTAAACCTGGGCTCCATTACAAAACGGGTCTTCACGCGCTCCTTGCTCCTTGGTCTCCAATTTCTTCAAGATAATTCTAACTATTTCTATTATATAAACTATTTAAATTAAATAGAAACATTGATCAGCAGTCAAGGGAAAGTACATAGGAGGGAGATAGAATTTATATCAAGAATAAAAACCAGAGAAGACGAGGTACGCAGATCCCATTTAATAAAACTCATTCATTCAAACATTCAACTAAAATAAAATTCAATCACATTGGTCAATAGTCCCATAATCAATCTCATTTATTATAATACATATCACCATATGCATCAATAAATAAATATTCATCTCATGAATTAAAACATTCCATATATATATATATGAGTATCATTTAATGGACAATTTTAAATTAAATGAAATCCAATTTCAAGATTAAAATAAAGTCTTTATTTTAATTATAAAATTATTAAGAATAATATATATATATATATATATATAATATTATCATAAATATTATATATATATATAACATATATCTTATATATATATATGGTAATCACTTTATTTTCGAAAAAGCTGATCACTTTATATATATATAGGGAAAAATATAAGTACACAGCTCTGTAGTGCACAGTAGGCTATAGCGACGGTTTTTTAGGGCTATAGCGATGGTTTATTTGTCGCTATAGACAGAATATTTATAGCGACAGACAAACCGTCGCTATAGCCCTAGAAAACCGTCGCTATAGCCTACTGTGTAGCTACACAGCTGTGTAGCTACATATAGCCCATATATATATATATTATATAACGTGATACTCCTTTTTTAGAAACCTGGCAGATCACTCGATTTAGAAATCATTCATTAACCATTTTGAAAAGTAAATCCTGCAAGTTAATTTTCTTCTAGGAGAATAATTCGTGGGTCACAAATCAATTTGCCTTGAATTCGTGAATTGCTCAAAAAAAAATGATTTCTTGATTTGGCCCAAAAAAAAATTGCTTTCCGTTTATTTTTTTTTCTTTCAAAAAAAAAATAAATTATATATTTACAATTATGCATAATAAATTATTCTAAATACATACCCATATGTATATGAAATCAAAACAATTAATAATTGCATAAAGGTTTGGTTTTGATGTCACTTTTGGGTTTGTATGAAATCGTGTCGCAATCAAATTGTAAAAATTAGCGGAAGCATGGTATATCAGAGTTTAAAAAATTTCTACAAAATCATTATCCGGATAATTCTTTATGAAAATTATTAATTTAAAACGATAAATAAGAAGTTATGGAATCATACCCTTGTAGAATGAAGCTTCCACAGGTACAAGTTCAATTCTTTGTTCGTCGCGATCTCTTTGAATATTCGGGTTAGATTCCTTCCTTTGATCAACGTTAGCCACCCAAGTGTTTGGCCTCTAGAGGTGATCCACCAAAGAAGAAGAATTATCAAGAAGGAGGGTGGTTGGCTAAACCCTAGTTTTCTATCCTCTATAGAAAATGAGTACTATCTAACAATTAAAGTTGCATCAACTGATATCTATTATAAGTCTCCTCTTATATAGATATTGGTCAACCCTTCTAATCCTATTAGACATGGGGGTTCTGTAAGACCCCAACTTTTATAAATAAAGATTTAATTTTCTTTATATATTATTTCGAAATAGTAAGGTGTTGACTTGATAAATATGAAAGTTATGGGTGAAATGTGCAAATATTTTTAAAATGAGCAAGTGGTTATAAAATATTCTTGTTGTCGGGGAATATTCGTTTGGTCGTGGAATATTCTTGTTGTCGGGGAATATTCGTACGACGGCGCAGATATTTGTGGACCCCACAACGGAATAACTGTCGGATATAGAAAGCGACAGAAATAACCTTTTTACAAAATAACGGCGTAGTTGTTACCGTTAGTACTGTTGAAATACCCGGTGGTTAAAATACAGTGATACGCGGTGTTGCACAGTAGCACACGGTATTGCACAGTATTTTGAATTATTGAGTCTTACGTGAGAAGGAACCTACTCAATTATTGTTACAGTATTTACTGTTCAATATTTTATATTATTGACTCAATAATTGCTACGTTGATATTTTATATTATTGACTCAATAATTGCTGCATTGATATTTTATTGACTCAATAATTGCTACGTTGCTATTTTATACGATTGATTCAATAATGGTTACAGTTGATATTTTGTATTATTGATTCAATAATTGTCATTACACAGTATTTCGCATTATCAACTCAATAATTCATATTATTTGAATAATATTATTAGATAGCATTATTGATAATGTCTAAGGAAGTTCTGTCTAGGAGGGGTTATTTAATTGCGCGCCAGTAAGGAGAAGTCCTTATCGGAAGGCCCCCTCTTTCCTGGGAACGACCTGGTTGTCAATATTGTAGTTCTATAATATTATTTGTGAATAATTAATTATTGATTTATATGATAAAGAAATATTTATTTTGTGGATATTAAAGAAGGAATTAGTACTGATGTGTTTTTATCAGTATTTTGGTGTGAAAAATCATCTGTTTGTGGATTTTGGATAATTTATGTTGGGAATTTGGAAAAACTTTCTTCTGCAAAGTTGTAGAGAATTAAATTTCCTATGGAAAGGACATAGAATTTGTATTTTTCTGACAAAGGGGCTATTTATTATGAATTATTGAAGTTTCGGAAAATAAATATATTATTTAATGGGTGGGACCCACTTTTGTTGTTTTGTTGAAAAAATCAGATTTTTGGTAGCAGCCGGCGGCGGAAGAAAATAAAATAAAATAATATATTTTATTCATTTAGTCTCCTTTGGCATCCTAAGCTTTTCCTATAAATAGGGTGCTTAGGTTAGAATTGAAAATCACACCAGAATTCGAAGTTTTCTCTCTCTATTATATCGAGCGTATTTTTGTGAGTATTTCAATACTTTGAGAGTTACTATTCAGTACAAGCTTTCGTCGGTATTATATCCGATATTCCAGTCAGAGATACTGTTCTTTTGAGGTAAGGGATGTTATTTCTTTCGTAAATGATGTTATTCTTTTCAATATCATTATACAGAAATATTGTCATGGATTTTATGTTGAAATTCTTATTTTTTCCGTCGGGGTTACTATTCACGTATACGGCACTATTCACGTATACGGCACTATTCACGGGAAAATTTATTTTTCTTCTATTTGTCCAAATTGTTTGTTAAGGTTACTATCTTTGATTGTATCCAAGTTTTGGGCTTTATTCTTGAATTTTGCTTCACAAAGTATTATTATGGATTATTCTTGAATTTGGATAAACTAAATGACGAATCCCTAATCTTTGTCTTTTATCTCACTGGATTCGTTTTGTTTAAAATGTTTTTCATCATCCTCAGTCCTAAAAGTTGATGTAATTGAATATCTTTGGCCTGTAGAGCAAAGATGAATGATTACCTGATGAATATCTTTGGCCTGTAGTGCAAAGATGACAGGTGTTGAGATGAACATGACTACTGATGATGCAAATGAATATCTTTGGCCTGTAGTGCAAAGATGAATATTGATTCGAGATGTATATTGATTGATGTTACAGGGATAAAATATTGGTGATGGACTTTTAAATCATAGAAGATAGTAGACTTCATTCTCTGCTTAACTCTTCTAATGATTTGTTATTTCCGCTGCGAATATTGATCTAAAACTTGTTGTCCATAATATTTTATCTGAACTGTTGAAGACTAACGATAATTTATTTTTCATTATCTTAGTCATAATATTCTTTACTGGGCTAGTTGAGCTCACCCTTTTCATCTGTTGTCCTCTTCAGGAAATGAGAATGTTGCGGGGACTAGTCGGGGGACAGAGTGATGGTCCGAGTTAGAGCAGTAGTAGTCCTCACTATTTCTGATAAATAGTGTGATAATAATTGTAATGAGGACTTAGTTTGAATCTTAATATTTTCTACATATTTGTACTGAGACTCACAGTTGTGTGGTCGTATTTTGCACGACCGTATGATATAAAGTTTGTATTTGAATTCTGTACCATGTATTTGGCGACTCAGAATGGGTTGGGTTGAATGGACCTATTCTGGGGGGCGTCACAGTTGGTATCAGAGCTTAGGGATATGATCTCTGGCGGAGATCGGGGAATAGAACTAGGAGGGGAGAGACGAGTAAATCCTTCGCTAGTGTGTCCTACCTAAGCTTATGTGGTATTTAATTGGTCAGTCGGAGCATAGGGTTATTATGTGATATGTGTAATTAACCCTTGTTTTATGGCAGTATTTGAGAATGGCAGCTGAGAATGTTAACAACGAAGTGAATGAGACCGTGGAGACACCTTTAATCGTTAACCAGGAGAACATGCAACAAGAAGGCAATGTTTATCCTGAAAATAACGCTGGTCAGACGATAAACGATGAGATGTTTAGAAGTTTTTTGCAGTTTATGCAAAACCAGACGAGGGAGACTCGTGTGCAACATACAGGTGGAGATAATAACAGCACGCGAGTTGTCACTGCTAAGCAGTTCAAAGAATTGGGACCACCAGAGTTTCTGGGAAAGCCAGATCCGATCAAGGCGGAGACGTGGATTAAACAAATTACCAAGATATTTGATGTCTTGGGATGCACGGAGGAACAGAAGGTTCCATTCGCCACGTTTATGTTTCGTGGAGAGGCAGATTACTGGTGGGAATCCGTAAAGCGTACCCAGCCTACCGCACTCCAGATGTCTTGGGAAGCGTTCCAGAAACTGTTCAATGACAAGTACTTTCCTGAAAGTATTCGTCATATGAAGGAAGTAGAGTTTATCAGACTCGAGCAAAACAACATGACGGTATCCCAGTACGAGGCTAAGTTCGCGGAGCTGTCCAGGTTTGCACCTCATTTGGTGGAGAATGAGGAACGTATGACGCGAATGTTTCTAAGAGGTTTGAAACCCGAAATACGTCAGTACCTCATTTCTCATAAATTTTCTTTATATTCGGATGTAGTAAACAGGGCCCAGTTATTGGAACGAGATAATGATTATGTTCAACCGAGGGACCACAACCAAGGTCGTACCGGTGGCAGTAGTCATCGGAGCAATGACAACCAGCGAGGAGGAAAGTATGACAGAAGCGGTAACCACTCCGGTGGTTATCGTGGTCATGATAGTAGAAGAAGCGAATCGGGGGGAGATTTCAAGAAGAGAAGGTACAACAATGAGAACGTGAAGACGTCGACATCAGCACCAGCATCAACTGTTTCGAGAGGAGGAGAACGACCACCGGTCGTATGTTTTAAATGCGGGAAAGAGGGACATATCAGCCCAAACTGCCCACAACAATTCAAAGGATGCTATAACTGTGGAAAAGAAGGACATATAGCTCGAGATTGTCCTGTTGCGAAACCAAGTTCAGCGGGGGTGGTGATTCCAAAGGCGGTTGCAGACAAGTCAAAGTCGGTGATTCCTGGAAGAGCGTTTGTCGTGACATCCCAAAACGCGAGGGATCCGCACGAGGTGATTACGGGTAAGCTGATCATAAACTCTTGCGAAGTTTATACCTTGTTAGATACCGGTGCTACCCATTCCTTTATTTCACCTGCTTGTGCTCAACGTTTGAACTTGACTTCTGATAAGTTAGACTTTGACTTATCTGTTGAAACTCCGTTAGGAGAAACCTTTGTTACATCTACAGTTTACAAATCTTGCTTGATTCAGATTGGTACCCTTACCTTACCTGTTGATCTTATATCTTTGAAAATACTTGCATTTGACGTGATTTTAGGAATTGACTGGTTAACCACTTATCATGCCAAAATTGATTGTTTTCGTAAGGTTGTTAGTTTTCATATTCCTAATCAACCTGTTGTGCGAATCCAAATCACCAAACCACTAAAATCAGTCAATATCATTTCAAATCCCAAGGCTATTCGTTTATTGAAAAACGGATGTCAAGCTTTCTTAGCTCATGTCACTGATTTAAATCAGAATACATCAGATTTGAATGATATTTCCGTTGTTAATGAGTTTCCTGATGTATTTCCCGAAGAACTTCCTGGTCTACCCCCAGAACGTGAAGTTGAATTCTTTATTGACCTTGAGCCCGGTACAAAACCCATTTCTAAAACCCCATATCGAATGGCTCCTATTGAACTTCAGGAGTTAAAGATCCAATTACAAGAGTTGTTAGACATCGGTTTTATTCGTCCTAGTACGTCTCCTTGGGGTGCTCCTGTTTTATTCGTAAAGAAGAAAGACGGGAGTATGCGACTTTGTATTGACTATCGGGAGTTGAACCATGTCACCATCAAGAATAGGTATCCGCTACCTCGTATTGATGACCTGTTCGACCAGTTGCAAGGAGCGCAATTCTTTTCAAAGATCGATCTTCGTTCTGGATATCATCAGTTGAAGATTAAAACTGAGGATATTCCAAAGACTGCTTTTAGAACACGGTACGGGCATTATGAGTTCTTAGTCATGTCTTTTGGATTGACTAATGCTCCTGCTGCTTTCATGGATATGATGAACCGTGTATTTAAGGAGTATTTAGATCAATTCGTTGTTGTCTTTATTGATGACATTCTCATCTATTCTAAAAGCCGTGAAGATCATGAACACCATTTGAAGTTAGTACTTCAAAAGCTTCGTGAGAACAAGCTATACGCCAAGTTAAAGAAATGCGAGTTCTGGCTTGAGGAAGTAGCATTCCTTGGGCACGTGGTATCGAAACGTGGAGTATCTGTTGACCCGGCGAAGATTGAAGCAATACAAAGCTGGGAGCAACCTAAGTCGGTGACCGAGGTACGAAGCTTTCTAGGCTTAGCTGGTTATTATCGTAGGTTCGTAGAGGGATTTTCTCGAATCGCTACTCCATTAACTCAGTTGACTAGGAAAGATACCAAATTCGTTTGGGGCGAGGAATGCGAGAAGAGCTTCCAAGAGCTCAAGAGGAGGCTCATTTCGGCACCTGTTCTGACAATACCATCTGGTTCGGATGGATTTGTTATTTACAGCGATGCTTCGGGCAAAGGGTTAGGATGTGTTCTCATGCAACATGGGAAAGTCATAGCCTATGCCTCGCGACAACTCAAAGAATATGAGAGGAATTATCCTACTCATGATCTAGAGTTGGCAGCAGTCGTTTTCGCGTTGAAGATCTGGAGACATTACTTGTACGGAGAGAAAGTGGAGATTTATACAGATCATAAGAGCCTTAAATATTTCTTCACTCAGAAGGAACTCAACATGCGGCAACGACGTTGGCTTGAGCTGTTGAAAGATTACGATCATACTATCCAATACCATCCTGGAAAAGCGAACGTGGTAGCTGACGCGTTGAGTAGAAGATCATATGTGGAAACGAATGCGATGATGTCAAGTATATGCGTAGAACCAGCTTTGATTGATAAAGTTAAAGCTGCTCAAGCTACGGATGCGGAGCTGATGAAGATGAAGAAGAAGGTGCAAGAAAGTGCTATTCCAGAAGCAAGAATCGATGAAGAGGGAATACTTCGAGTCAACTCCAGACTTTGTGTTCCTAACGATTTTGACTTGAAGTATAGAATCATGATGGAGGCACACAACACACCGTTTGCAATCCATCCTGGGAGTACTAAAATGTATCGTGATCTTCGACATACATTTTGGTGGAGCAATATGAAGAGAGAGATCGCGGAGTTTATTTCGAGATGTTTAACTTGTCAACGTGTAAAGGCGGAGCATCAAGTACCGAAGGGTCCATTGCAACCACTGGAGATTCCGAAATGGAAGTGGGAGCATATTACGATGGATTTCGTTACGGGTCTTCCCAAGGTTTCTCAAGGCGTAGATGCGATTTGGGTTATTGTTGATAGATTAACCAAGTCTGCTCATTTCTTGCCGATACGAGAGACTTATTCCCTTGAACGTCTTGCTCATATGTACGTGAATGAGATTGTGAGGTTGCATGGCATGCCAGTATCCATAGTTTCGGATCGTGACCCCAGATTTACTTCACGATTTTGGATTAGTTTGCAGAAAGCTATGGGTACGGATTTACGATTCAGTTCGGCTTATCATCCTCAAACAGACGGACAATCGGAAAGGACTATCCAAACTCTTGAAGATCTATTGAGACTCTGTGTTCTAGACTTCAAAGGGAGTTGGGATAAGTACTTACCATTGGTGGAATTCTCCTATAACAACAGTTATCAGGCAAGTATAGGCGTAGCTCCATTCGAAGCGTTGTATGGGAGAAAGTGTCGTTCTCCAACATGTTGGAACGAGGTGGGTGAAGCAACATTGTTGGGACCGGAGTTGGTACGTGTGACTACAGAAAAGATCCAAATAATCCGACAACGTATACAGACGGCACAGGATCGACAAAAGAGTTATGCAGATCTTCATCGAAAAGACGTGGAATTTAACGTTGGGGACCATGTGTTATTACGTGTTGCTCCGTGGAAAGGAGTTACGAGGTTTGGGAAGAGAGGAAAGCTCAACCCACGATTCATTGGTCCATTTGAGATTCTTGACCGAGTAGGAAATGTGGCCTATAGACTCGCTTTACCTCCAAGCATGTCTCGTGTTCATAACGTATTTCACATATCCGTGTTGCGTAAATATGTGAAAGATCCAAACCGCATTATTGAGTTAGAACCAGACGAGATAGCTGAAGATTTAACGTACGAGGAGGTACCTGTCAAGATCTTGGATAGGAAGGAGCATGTCCTACGCTCGAAAGTTATACCTCAGGTTAAAGTTTTGTGGAGAAACCATGCAATTGAGGAAATGACGTGGGAGTTGGAATCGGAAATGAAAGCGAGGTATCCTCACCTTTTCGACATACCAGGTACGTACGTCAATTTCGAGGACGAAATTTCATAAGGAGGGGAGGTTGTAAGACCCCAACTTTTATAAATAAAGATTTAATTTTCTTTATATATTATTTCGAAATAGTAAGGTGTTGACTTGATAAATATGAAAGTTATGGGTGAAATGTGCAAATATTTTTAAAATGAGCAAGTGGTTATAAAATATTCTTGTTGTCGGGGAATATTCGTTTGGTCGTGGAATATTCTTGTTGTCGGGGAATATTCGTACGACGGCGCAGATATTTGTGGACCCCACAACGGAATAACTGTCGGATATAGAAAGCGACAGAAATAACCTTTTTACAAAATAACGGCGTAGTTGTTACCGTTAGTACTGTTGAAATACCCGGTGGTTAAAATACAGTGATACGCGGTGTTGCACAGTAGCACACGGTATTGCACAGTATTTTGAATTATTGAGTCTTACGTGAGAAGGAACCTACTCAATTATTGTTACAGTATTTACTGTTCAATATTTTATATTATTGACTCAATAATTGCTACGTTGATATTTTATATTATTGACTCAATAATTGCTGCATTGATATTTTATTGACTCAATAATTGCTACGTTGCTATTTTATACGATTGATTCAATAATGGTTACAGTTGATATTTTGTATTATTGATTCAATAATTGTCATTACACAGTATTTCGCATTATCAACTCAATAATTCATATTATTTGAATAATATTATTAGATAGCATTATTGATAATGTCTAAGGAAGTTCTGTCTAGGAGGGGTTATTTAATTGCGCGCCAGTAAGGAGAAGTCCTTATCGGAAGGCCCCCTCTTTCCTGGGAACGACCTGGTTGTCAATATTGTAGTTCTATAATATTATTTGTGAATAATTAATTATTGATTTATATGATAAAGAAATATTTATTTTGTGGATATTAAAGAAGGAATTAGTACTGATGTGTTTTTATCAGTATTTTGGTGTGAAAAATCATCTGTTTGTGGATTTTGGATAATTTATGTTGGGAATTTGGAAAAACTTTCTTCTGCAAAGTTGTAGAGAATTAAATTTCCTATGGAAAGGACATAGAATTTGTATTTTTCTGACAAAGGGGCTATTTATTATGAATTATTGAAGTTTCGGAAAATAAATATATTATTTAATGGGTGGGACCCACTTTTGTTGTTTTGTTGAAAAAATCAGATTTTTGGTAGCAGCCGGCGGCGGAAGAAAATAAAATAAAATAATATATTTTATTCATTTAGTCTCCTTTGGCATCCTAAGCTTTTCCTATAAATAGGGTGCTTAGGTTAGAATTGAAAATCACACCAGAATTCGAAGTTTTCTCTCTCTATTATATCGAGCGTATTTTTGTGAGTATTTCAATACTTTGAGAGTTACTATTCAGTACAAGCTTTCGTCGGTATTATATCCGATATTCCAGTCAGAGATACTGTTCTTTTGAGGTAAGGGATGTTATTTCTTTCGTAAATGATGTTATTCTTTTCAATATCATTATACAGAAATATTGTCATGGATTTTATGTTGAAATTCTTATTTTTTCCGTCGGGGTTACTATTCACGTATACGGCACTATTCACGTATACGGCACTATTCACGGGAAAATTTATTTTTCTTCTATTTGTCCAAATTGTTTGTTAAGGTTACTATCTTTGATTGTATCCAAGTTTTGGGCTTTATTCTTGAATTTTGCTTCACAAAGTATTATTATGGATTATTCTTGAATTTGGATAAACTAAATGACGAATCCCTAATCTTTGTCTTTTATCTCACTGGATTCGTTTTGTTTAAAATGTTTTTCATCATCCTCAGTCCTAAAAGTTGATGTAATTGAATATCTTTGGCCTGTAGAGCAAAGATGAATGATTACCTGATGAATATCTTTGGCCTGTAGTGCAAAGATGACAGGTGTTGAGATGAACATGACTACTGATGATGCAAATGAATATCTTTGGCCTGTAGTGCAAAGATGAATATTGATTCGAGATGTATATTGATTGATGTTACAGGGATAAAATATTGGTGATGGACTTTTAAATCATAGAAGATAGTAGACTTCATTCTCTGCTTAACTCTTCTAATGATTTGTTATTTCCGCTGCGAATATTGATCTAAAACTTGTTGTCCATAATATTTTATCTGAACTGTTGAAGACTAACGATAATTTATTTTTCATTATCTTAGTCATAATATTCTTTACTGGGCTAGTTGAGCTCACCCTTTTCATCTGTTGTCCTCTTCAGGAAATGAGAATGTTGCGGGGACTAGTCGGGGGACAGAGTGATGGTCCGAGTTAGAGCAGTAGTAGTCCTCACTATTTCTGATAAATAGTGTGATAATAATTGTAATGAGGACTTAGTTTGAATCTTAATATTTTCTACATATTTGTACTGAGACTCACAGTTGTGTGGTCGTATTTTGCACGACCGTATGATATAAAGTTTGTATTTGAATTCTGTACCATGTATTTGGCGACTCAGAATGGGTTGGGTTGAATGGACCTATTCTGGGGGGCGTCACAGGTTCATTTAATTAATTAAACTCCTTTAATTAATTTAGGCTTCCCATCACATTGAGATTAATTAATTAAATTTATTTAATTAGTTTGCCTCCTAATCTTATTAGGAATAAATGAGAGTACTAATATCAAATTAATTCCTAAACTCCTTTAGAAATTAAAATAATAATAATTGTAATAATATTAATAAGACTCCTCTTATTAATTTATATTTAATATTTCCAAAATATTAAATAATAAACATTAAGCTATTTAACTTATTCTATCACTATAGATTAAAATAATTATACTTAATGTATTATTACGAATATGCCATTACCTTCTTAAATAATTATTCTTCCTTTTATGGTGTGACCCTTTAAGTTCTCCATATTAAACCGGTTATGAATAAATCAATTAGAACAATTCTAATCTTATTTAAATAAATAAATTAAACTAATAATTTATTTAAATAAATAATATTTATTCTACAATAAGGATAAGCCTCCTTAGTGATAAACAACTTTTCAGATATTATAGATTTCAACATTAATCATAAAAGAACCTGTGAGTAAATAGTTACCGTACAATTCAATCCTTCCACCATACAATGTCCAAATTAAATATAAGACATGAAATTACTGTCAAATCTTATTTTATTTAATCATATGTATTTCGATTGAAAAATGCACAACTCTAAATAATGCAAATTAAAAACTCCTTTCTAATTTAATTCTGCCTTGGCCAAGGACTACTAAGTTGTCATTTAGCGAATCACATAGGACATTGTTAGGAATATACATGAGAATATTATTTCTATTTATATAAGATTTGATTATGATACAAATGAATGAATATGCAAGTATGCTTGCATTAATGAAAGTTGTAAAGTCCTTTGATAGATAATAGGAATATATGTATAAGGACTTAGAATGAATTGATCAAATGTGTTAGGTTGATCCTACATAAATAAAATAGTTTTGTAAAGTCCTTCAAAAGAAATAACGTACAAGGACTAGAAATAGAAAGATCAAACTTGTTAGGTTGATCTTATACAATGTAATAAATAGGCATATCTGATCATCGAGCACTGCACCAGCCATCGTAGTCTACCAAGAGAGACAAGGAAGACTCGAGAACTATCAGGACGGAATCGTAGTCTGCAAGGATAGTAGATCTCGGAGTTCGTAGTCTGCTAGGAGAGACGAGGCAGGATCGTAGTGTGTCGAGAAGAACTTTCTCAGAGCCGTAGTCTGCTGAAGAAGTCATGTTCAGAATCGTAGAGACAGCCTGTCTAAGAGCCGACTGAGCGCCTGCCAAAGCTAAGTCAAGAATCATAGGCCACACTTGAGGTAGTGGAGTCTACTGATCATATCAGAGGCAGAGATCGTAGTCGAGCCAGATCAGACTAGGACAGTAAGCATGAAGGCAGAAATAGTTGTCTGTTAAGGTATGATCTCGAAGTCGTAGTGTCTGCAGAACCAAAGCTCAATCGTAGTCTGCAGAACTCAGGCTTCAACAAAGATGCTCACAAAGCCAAGGCAGAATCGTAGTGTCAACACGATTCTCAACAAATGAGCACTCTCAAAATATCCAAAGTATGAAGCCTCTGATCTAAGCTGCAAAGATACATTTCACCTGAAGAAAACCAGAGAGCACTCAACGAATGGCATGCAAGCAAACAGAAGATCTAAGCACCAACTAAATCAACATCCTGATTGAGTTGTGAAGCCATTTAAGATGAAGTCTTCCACAAGCAAATCAGAAGAAGACTTCAGATATAGTGACTGACTAAAAAAAGTCAGCAAGTGCAGTAGCTGTCAAGAGAATAGAAGACAACGATCTTGGGATTAACCAGGATCGTAGTGTTTGCCAAACAAAGTAGGAACTGATGCAGTTTACACAGAGATACTGGCCAGCTTATGAAGAACAAGGCGAAAGTGATTAAGCATGGGTTAGACCATTAATGATAGGTGAACGGGAGATCACAAGGAGAAAGAGAGCTGGGCATGCCACAAATCTGATGTGTCTTGCTATTCAGAAGAGGCCAGAGCAATAAGTCAAGCTATCAGTTCTTGAGATCAGTCAAGACAAGCAGAAGTGTTAAAGCACTGCACAAGTGAAGGAAGAAGCATTCTACATTGCATATCCAAAGAACTCTCTTCATAATCGTAGTGTTGTCTCTAACCAGACTATGAGCAATATTCAACAAGACACACTACGATCAAGGTCCAAGAACATCTGCATCTGAATCGTAGAGTTCGGTCATCTGAAGATTAAAGCATTGGCAACGGTTTAATCTAAAGATTGATATTCGAACGTTGCTGATTGAGAGCATCGATGCAGAAAGACAACTGCTGTAGATTCGAATCAAGGAATCAGAAAAGAGAAATAAAGGTGACTATCAGCCTGACACGAAAAGGTGACATCTCTGAGGCGGTAGGTGAAGTAGCACATTGTTGTGTCAGTAAAGTTATAAAGGAGCTATCACGTCACATCAGCATTCTGCACCAAATAACTCGAGATCTGCGAAGCAATTCAAAAAGATTCCAACGGAAAGATCATGGAAGAGTATTTAACAGATGAAGCTTCAAAGATCAATTGTTGCTAAGTTGCAGAATCGTTGAGTTGTTGGAATGCTATATTGTTGACTCTACGAGTTCCACCAGAGCTGAACAGAACAAGTCTCAGTGGCAGTGAGACTACGAAAGTGGAAGTGAAGCAGATTTGAAGAAGGGCTTCAACAGACTAAGGCTTCACTCAACAACGATGAGGATGCCATTGAAAATGGCAGCTACACTGAGAGCCGAGAAGGCCATGAAGATAGCATTCAAAAAAGTGGCTGAGCAAAAAGAAGATCATAAGAGCCACACTACGGTTCATCATGAAGAACCAGAAGCTGAAAAGGAAAAGATGCAGAACCATGTCTGCATATCATTCAAGAAGGGTTCAAGGAATGCTAAGGACCAGAAAAAATGGACTAGCAATGTCAAGCCTTAGCAAATCCGGATGGTGATGGTGCACAGCTGACATCAGATGAAGATGAGCAGAACAGAAAGACGCTCAGCTGCACCAAAGAAGAAGTGCTCCAGACTTTACGCAGAATGCAAAGAGGGCCATGCCAAGCTGCTAAGTACCTGAGATGATAAAGCTTCAAGACATCTTAGCAGCAAGGCACAAACAACAACAACATCAACAACAACAAGTAGCCAGGGCCTGAGGGATCCTTGTCCGGAGGGACTAAATGAAGTTCCAAGCCTGCTGGGCTTAAAGAGTTCGTAGAGAACTGGAGTTCCAAGGCTGCTGGCCTTGAAGATTTCGTAGTGAACTAGAGGAGTTCCAAGCCTGATGGGCTTGAAGAGTTCTTAGTGAACTGAAGTTCCAAGGCTGCTGGCCTTGAAGGAATCTTAGTGATTCAGGGTGCTGCCCCTTCCTTTGTGGATTTCCTGCTGGAGAAGCAGAAGAGTGGATTAGGAGCTTGAGTCTCTGAACCACTTAAAATCTCTTGTGTCTTTTACATTCTGTCATTTACCTTCTGTCATTTACATTATGTACTTAATTGTTATAACTGCTATGTATGTATTAACCACTTACAACTAAACTAACTCTAAGAACAATGTATCAATGTTTATCAATATATCAATGAAGGGGATATTTAACTTATTCTGCTGTGCTTGAAATGATTCTTATGTTTGTCATGTACTAACTTCTTAGAAATACAAAATAAAATGGAAAAGAGTTTAAAAAAAAGCAAAGGATCTATTCAACCCCCTTTCTCGATCTATTGTGTGTTTATTGGGAACTAACAATTGGTATCAGAGCAGGTTCTCATGGTATATTCAAAAGCTAATCGCTTTGAGTTTGATCCTAGGCACAAACATTGTTCTAAACTTAGTTTAGTAGTAAGTCACTTGTAAATGCAGATGAGTTCACACGTTGGAAATAATGTGTACCGGTAAATGTGTATATACACCTGAAGCTGCTCAGATTGGTCCATGTTCTTATGTGCCATAGCAACAAGACCAATCCATGTCCAAAGTCAATCTTGTAGTCTGCAGATCAGAGATGGGAAGTCAAGAGGCATCAACAGCAAAGAATCAAGCGTCCACCATTCTGAAAGATGAAAGGCCATACATGCTAAGATATGCTTATCCAAAGGAGAAATAAGAATTTCTCCAATATGTATTTGGCTAACCAGCAATTGGATGTGAACCCTGAGGTTCAAGGTTATCAAAGAAATAAAGCTGCCAAGACTTTCCTAGCTTATATCTCCTAGACTATGACTGATTGATCTAAGGTCAAATGGAGCAACAGGCTGCCAGCATTAAATTCAAAAATATGCACATCAATGCCTAACATCAGAAAAATGATTGTTAAGAGACTGACAGTGTAAAGGTATGATTCCTCATTAATACTTAATTTTTCATCATATTGCATCACCTTGTGCACTATAACAGTATTCTATCAAGAGACCATACTCTTCCTAAAAAGGAGAAGAGAGAAAGTACACTAAAGTTGGAAACTTAACTGTCAACAAACTTTCTCTCCATCCAAGTTTTAGGTTGAAGATAATATCTTGAAAGAAGTCTGAAATAGGTCATAAGCATATCAAGATTTAATTAAGCTTAAGTGGATTAATCCTTGCTGAAGGGTTGGTATGTATGTACAAACCTATGTTCTAAGTTTTTGATAATACATAGAGTATGATCAGTTCTAGATGAGTATCTTGAAGATTCTTAGAAGCTGATCATCTCCATGAATCAACCAGATACAAATAAGTAATAGAGTTGATTCTTACTCTATGAACATTCAAAATCTGTGAACATAACCAATCAAAGGATGAAACCATCAAAGAAAAAAAGTGTCTTATTAAAATGGTTAGTCTTACACATACTCATCATCATGCATTTTTAAATGTCATATCTAAATCAGACACATGCATGAATATGATTGTTGATGTTAAATGTGATGTAAATTCAAATATATGAGGAATATGGATTTTGAAAACTAATCCAGCAGGACCCAATCAAGCTTGGGTACCAAAATAGAAATTATCTAAACCTGCAGGTACTTGGTCTATCTGACCACACTAAGGAATGCTGAAGCAGATGACTTCAGTCACGAAGATTCAACCAGCTAGAGGCTCAAGGCATTTCAGCAATGTTCTTGATAAAATCACCCTATGCCAAAGCCTGTTATTAAAGACTTGCTGAGCCCACATGAATGAAGCTCACATGGTTGCTGATCTCCATATGGAAGCATGCTATTCATGACCAGATGAAAGAAATCCTCTATGCTTATTCATACAAAGCATACCAACTCAGAGGGAACATCAAATAAGTTCACATCAGAGGATCATCAAGCATTGATCATGAAGAATGCGTCATAGAAGCAGAACTCCACGTGTGAAGTCTACCTAATAGCTTAAAGAAAATCGCAGTGCTCTCTATGACTAAGACTAAAGTCAGCTTGTGCAAGCCAACACACTACGATTATGAAAAAATGATCAAAATCGTAGTGTCCCTTCATTCAGCATCAAAGTTCATGTATCTGATGAAGGAGGAAGGGCGACAAACTGAAGAAAGGCTGATAGTCGTTGACAAATTGATAGTCTCAAATAACTCGTCATTCATCCTTAGTATATAATGAAGAAACTAAGGAAGGACTACAAAACTGCTGAAAACACCTGCTCAGGTGTCAGATGAAGAAAACTACGTTCGTAGTTCTGTCAATAATTGTGGAGTGATCAGTCCTGAAGATATAAAAATGATCTCATCTAGAAGGAGATATACAAAGATGCTCTCTTATACTTATGAAGAAGTAGAAGAAGAATTCATCCCTCCTTGAGAAGATAGCATCATCCATGGGGGAGCAGTGATCTGCAAAGAGCAGCAACACTAAAGGTGTCAAAAATGACTGATGAAGAAAATTCTTCAGATCTTCCAAGCAGTAAAGATAGTCACTTATTGACTCAGGAAGATCAAATGAGAAACTGAAGGTAGTGTTGAACTTCAGAAGAAGAATAAAAGCAATCACAAAACAAAGAAGTCCTTACTCACTACGATTGTGGAGTTATTACCAATCGTAGAATTCAGACTAATTACTACTGCGAATGGAAAAGCTACAACAGCCTCCCAGCCTGAACAACTGTCAGGGCTGAATCTGAAGAAAAGACAAAGAGGAAGATGATCAGGACATGATCAGTTATGAAGAGCACACTACTGTATCTGATCAGACTATGATCTATACTGAGAAGGAAATGCAAGAACCAAGTGATGCTGATGTGAAAGAAAAGTTGAAGGTGTTGAAGATTATGGAAGAATAGATGAAGATATGGAGATGGTGAAGCTCAGGGAGCAAAATGAAGAAGTAGAATTCTTGCCAGAAGATCTGAGATAAGCTCAGAAAATAAGTTAATCATGGTGCATATCTGTCGACCACACCACGATTATCAAAACCACTTCTGTCTAGTTCATAGAGAACAGGAGCTAACCCTAAACATAAATATTCCAGTTACAGAGTTCCAAAACTTTGTTAACTGATGAACCAAATGGAGATCCATAATCAAGTAGTAACATCCCAAAACGTGCTACTGATAACCATATCAACCACACACCTCAAATTGTAGAGTGCCTATGATTAAACATTTAATCGTAGTGTAAGAACATGAGGACACCACGATTGCAGTATACACCAAATCCAACACCAATAAATTTCCAAAGTTGGTAAATGAACTCCCTTTGCAAAGAAGTCAAATGTGAAGTCAGTACTGTCTTTGCCAAAGCTCTTCATCTGAAAAGTGCCTCAGGGACAAATCTAACCCTTAGCCTTGGTCTAAGAGGTTGGCCCTTCCTGAGCAACCTTAATCCAGAAGAAGTGCAAATATGGAATGCATCACAAGAATCTTTGTTAGAACATGCAGCATCTCATCAGAAGATTACAAGCTGCAAAAGAGAATTGCCAATCCCTCAGAGTATAATGAAGAAGTTGCCCATTGAAGCATGACCACAGACTACGATCATCGAAGAAGAAACAAAGGTTGTAAATTAGTTTGGGAAATCGTGGAGTACTGAATCAAGTTATAAGTTACTCCACGAATTGAAGAAGTCAATAGTCAACAGAAGAAAAGTCAAATCTGGATAACTGACACGTTGGAGGAGTTACAGATTGTGACCTATCAGCGACTTACAACTGTTCCACTAAGAAACGTGGAAGGAACAGTTACAAGAGGGAAATTCAAATGATTGGCAATTTCATTTTAGCGGGTTCTTCAAAAGCTGCAAGCTTATCAAATCCATACACTCACCCTTGTAAGCCAAAACCTAAACACCTCCAAACAGCCAGATCTTCTCCAACAGTCATCAAATCTCGAATCACTTCCTGACATATCACAAGATCCTCACAAAGTTATAAATCCAAAAAACCCTAACTCTTCAAATGGCAGACTGGCAAGTAATCACTGGCATTCAACTTGGAACGAAGAAGTTTGAGAAATCCGAGAAAAAATTCAGAGATATTCTTGAGCTTGTAAAGAAGGCCGGATTTTCTGAATGCTTTGAGTCGAAGCACACTTATCTATGTCAATCTAGTTAAAGAGTTCTACTCAAATTTGAATATGAGTTCTGGAACTCTAACGACAAAGATCAAAGGCCAGATTCTGAAGTTAAAACCTACAGACATAAATCAACGTCTAGGTTTCCCTGACTTAGGTCTAAAAAATCTTGATGAAGTCAACACTGAAGGAGCCAAGAAGATTATGCGATACCAGAGAAACCCTGGTCTGAAGGATATGAAGAAAAATGAGTTTTCTGAAGAGTTTGAATTCCTTACGGAGATAGTGGGTAAATGCATATGCAAGGACACTGCACATGACACTGTGAGTGATCAACAGTTGAAGATCATGTTTGCAATAGTTTTGAAGAAGCAAATCAATTTTGGAGCTATCCTGCTCGATCTAATGTCCAAATGGCTGGACAAGGTGGAGAAGAAGAGGTTAACAGGGAAACCTGCTCACAAAGGTTTTCCATGGAAGGCTCTTGAGTATCATATCGAAGAAGAAGCTGAAGAATAAGATTAAGGATGATGAAGGTGTAGTTCTAAACAGCCATAAGGTGATGACCCCTATGCTGTTTTCAAACTGGAAGAAGAACCCAATGGAGAATAAAAGGCTGATAACACATGGCAGAAGCAGCAAGAGTACTTCGAAGAAGAGGAAGGCAAGTGCTATGAAAGAAGAAGAGCTGTCATACTCTGATGATGCAATTATCCCAGAGTCCAAGTCTATAAAGCCCTCGAAGAAGAAAGCTAAAATGGTGCAGAAGCAAAAGTCAGTTCCTCAAAGAAATATATCTACTGAAGAAAAAACGTAGAGTCAGAAGATGAGATGGGAGCTGAGAGCTTCAAGGATGAATCTCCAAGGAGCAAGTCTGATGATAAAGAAGAATATGCAAGTCCTATGGCTAATCCTTAACGTAGCCATTCTGCTGACAATGGAGAATCTAATCCTGAAGCAGTTAGATCTTCTAGTGCTGAACCTCAAGGAATTCTGTCTGATGATTCAGAGACCTCAAAGACTGTAGATGATGAAAGGTCTAAATATCCTATAGCTGGATCTCCAAAAAGAAGGAAGAGCAACAGATTGCGTGCTCAAGCTATTCTAGGAAAGAAAGGAGAATCATCTACAGTTATTATTGAAATCAGTGATGATGAGGCTGTATCAAAAAGAGAAGATACTAAGGAAAGAAAAATGAAGATGTCTGCAAAGAATAGCAGCAAAAGGATGAAGACTGCAGAGCTAGAAGAGGCTAGTGATTCTGCAAAGGCAAGCTCTGCTGATAATGATAAAGATGATGATCAAATGCTTGAACAAACTGATGAGTCAGTTGAAGTAAGTCTACACCAATCTGACTCCAGCTCAGATCATGAAGAAAGTGAAGAAGACTCCAGTCCTAAGAATGACGTGCCAGAAAATCTTCACGTCTCTTTCCTTGTTCAGCGCAAGAGAAGAATAGTGGTAGAAGTTGATGACGAACCACTAGATGTACTTCCAGAGAAATAGATTAACCATGGAAATGGAAAGCTGAATGTGGTGAAAATGATTGCAGCACATCTACTCAACAATCGTGAAACTATAAAGCTAGACACTTCAACCTTGATATATGATACTGAAATCAAGGATCATGCGATAAGATGGTTTCATCCTCATATGCCATGGGCAAAGGCATCCCTCATATGAGACAACAGCTATTTCTCATAGTGCTTCTCTCACCTCCCCAACCTAGAGCTGGTGGCACAAAATTTTCCAAGGGTGAAGAAGTTTGCAACTCTGCTAATCAAAGACCAATCTCATTTTAAGGTCTATCGACATGCAGGAAATCATTACATTCCCTACGAATGTCGAGCAGACTCTGATGGAAAAAGGATCATACCAAAGACTATGATCGTAGAGTTCCCTCACTCTACCAATGAAGATGATCATGCTGAATTTGAGAAGCTGTATTCTGCTCAAGCAGCATGGAACTCAACGATTTATCAGATCCTCATTACATTTGAGGGCCTATCCAAGAGTGAGAATCGTAGAGTCCAACCTGATGCTCAGCAGAAGGCTGATCAACCAGCTGCTCAGAAATAGGATGAACAATATGATGCCAGATCTCTTCAAGAGCAAGAGCTTTAGAAGAACTCAGAAGAATTGATTGAGGAAAATCTCTCTCATTGGTTCAAAAGTTAAGGGACATGTCAACAGGAGAAGACAATGAGCTATCTAAAAGGCTTCAAGCCAGACTCTCAGACATATCTCTCAAGCTTCAACTGAAAGATCAAATATTTTTGAAGACTATGAGTGATCATAAAGAAAAAGCTCTATGAGCTAAGAAGGCCAGTGAAGACCAAATCCTATCTCTCTCTGACAAGATTGACAACCTGAATCAGTGTCTCTCCCTACAACTTGAGCTCAGTCAACAAGAACTCAAGATTGAGGTTGGTAACGCATCTTACCTGATGGAGCAGCTTATATCAAACGTGGAGCAGCTCTCTCAAGTGATTAATGACAAAAAGAGGGAGAAAAAGAGACATAGAAAGAGGTTTACAAGGAAATGCAAAGAGAGAAGAATGAAAGAAGAAAAGAAGACCAAGAGTAGAAAGGTAAAGGAGGAGAAGAAGAAGAAGAAAGCAGCAGCAGAAGCAGAGTCATCATCTGAGGGGGAGCTAAAAAATGATGACCCTATGAAGACATAATCTGAGGGGGAGCCAGACAAAAAAGAAGTGCATGCAACCGAACCAGAGCTAGAGCAAGATGAAGAAATGAAGCATGCATCTGAGGGGGAGCAGAGGAAAAAAGAAAAAGAAGAAAAAGAAGAAAGAAAGATGAATACCTGAGTAGCTGATCAACAGACATCCTGGAGACATACATAGAGCGAAAAAGGTACATCTCTATCTAGTTAGGTATGTTCTGGATCCAGATGTAGAGTGTCATAGCTTATGTAATTTTATATTATCATCAATGACATTCATGGTTATCTGTTTTAGAAATACAGCTGCTCACTGTATATAAGATTCATTCATCTCATGCATATGCACTGATTATAGAGGGAGATTGTTAGGAATATACATGAGAATGTTATTCCTATTTATATAAGATTTGATTATGATACAAATGAATGAATATGCAAGTATGCTTGCATTAATGAAAGTTGTAAAGTTCTTTGATAGATAATAGGAATATATGTACAAGGACTTAGAATGAATTGATCAAATGTGTTAGGTTGATTCTACATAAACAAAACAGCTTCGTAAAGTCCTTCAAAAGAAATAATGTACAAGGACTAGAAATAGAAAGATCAAACTTGTTAGGTTGATCTTATACAATGTAATAAATAGGCATGTCTGATCATCGAGCATTGCACCAGCCATCGTAGTCTGCCAGGAAAGACAAGGAAGACTCAGAGAACTATCAGGACGGAATCGTAGTCTGCAAGGATAGTAGATCTCGGAGTTCATAGTCTGCCAGGAGAGACGAGGCAGGATTGTAGTGTGTCGAGAAGAACTTTCTCAGAGCCATAGTTTGCTGAGGAAGTCATGTTCAGAATCGTAGAGACAGCCTGTCTAAGAGCCGACTGAGCGCATGCCAAAGCTAAGTCAAGAATCGTAGGCCACACTTGAGGTAGTGGAGTCTACTGATCATATCAGAGGCAGAGATCAGTAGTCGAGCCAGATCAGACAAGGACAGCAAGCATGAAGGCAGAAATCGTAGTTTGTCAAGGTCTGATCTCGAAGTCGTAGTGTCTGCAGAACCAAAGCTCAATCGTAGTCTGCAGAACTAAGGCTTCAACAAAGATGCTCACAACGCCAAGGCAGAATCGTAGTGTCAACACGATTCTCAACAAATGAGCACTCCGAAAATATCCAAAGTATGAAGCCTCTGGTCTGAGCTGCAAAGATACATTTCACCTGAAGGAAACCAGAGAGCACTCAACGAATGACATACAAGCAAATAGAAGATCTAAGCACTAACTAAATCAACATCCTGATTGAGTTGTGAAGCCATTTAAGATGAAGTTTTCCACAAGCAAATCAGAAGAAGACTTCAGATATAGTGACTGACTAAAGAAAGTCAGCAAGTGCAGTAGCTGTCAAGAGAACAGAAGACAACGATATTGGGATTAACCAGGATCGTAGTATTTGCCAAACAAAGCAGGAACTGATGCAGTTTACACAGAGATACTGGCCAGCTTATGAAGAACAAGGCGAAAGTGATTAAGCATGGGTAAGACCATTGTTGATAGGTGAACAGGAGATCATAAGGAGAAAGAGAGCTGGGCATGCCACAAATCTGATGTGTCTTGCTATTCAGAAGAGGCTAGAGCAATAAGTCAAGCTATCAGTTCCTGAGATCAGCTAAGGCAAGCAGAAGTGTTGAAGCACTGCACAAGTGAAGGAAGAGGCATTCTACATTGCATATCCAAAGAACACTCTTCATAATCGTAGTGTTATCTCTAACCAGACTATGAGCAACATTCAACAAGACACACTACGATCAAGGTCCAAGAACATCTGCATCCGAATCGTAGAGTTCGGTCATCTGAAGATTAAAGCATTGGCAACGGTTTCATCTGAAGATTGATATTCAAACGTTGCTGATTGAGAGCATCTGTGACACCCCCAAATCCGGGTACTTTGTTTTCATATGATTTGGTGTTCACTTTCTAATATAACATACATCTACCCAATATAACTTCAAAATAAAATGCAACCTTTATTCAAAATAATAAAATCTCCCTTAAAACAAGGGTTACAACCTTCTTAAAAATCAATCCCAGAGTTACTCTAACCTTGACATAATAATAATGTGTGAAAATAAAAATATAACATTAACGTCTATTACAATCATTTCAAATAATAAAAACAAGTCTTCACTTGTTTTGCTTTCCCTTGCCCTTACTCGTAGACTGGAACGTCAACATTATCAACCTTAGCTGTAATTGTTATATAATGCAAGAGTGAGCAAACAATAGCTCACTGAAATACAACAATATATAAGACATACAAGAATATCTTTGAAAAGGTTTGAATAACTTTTACTTTCACAACGATAAGAATTGAATAATAATTCTCTATCAACATTGAAAATTCGAATATAGAATTTATCTGAGAGTTATAAGACCTTTGAACTTTTGTCCTAGGTTATAAACATTTTCATTTAAACCTTTAACAGTCAATAAGACTATGGACCTTAACTCGTACTTAGGGGGATCAGCCCTTCGTACCATGTATTGTGCACAAACATCTTAACGCTTACGCGTAGTAACCTCCTCTAATAATAGGGTTGCTCAACTCAGTAATTTGAATTCAAGTTCGCACCAAAGAAAGTTTGATTTGGATAAGCTTACAATGGTAATTTAGAATTCACGTTCATCAACAAAGGATTAGTTGAATCGACTTTCAATAACTTGGAATAATTCGTAAGTGAAAAAACTACGAAATAACATATGCTTTAGAAATAAATTTAAAGCATCTCAAAAGAATATTCAAACCTTGCTTGAACAATAAGCCAAGGTTACTTTAATTATATCATGAACTTTCAATAATTATTTGTCCAATAAAAGAACAATCTCAAACAATGAATAATTGACTTGAGACAAATAAATGAGTTTAGGGTTTAGAAAACTTGCCTCAAGCGCAAGCTACTAATATAATTCACGTTCTTTAACACTTCCTACACATATATGTTTAATCACAACAATCTAAATTAGTTAACACGTAACTAACTCACATAATTGGTTAACCTTTCTAAGTTAACTCATTCTTATTTAATTATTAAATAATTTAATAATTAACCACCACATAGTTAATTATACCACATAAGCATGTTCACATAATTAAATTAATTAATAATTATGTATGTTACATTAATTATATTTAAATAAATTATAATTTAATCTAATTATAATTACTCAAATTATAATCACATCTTATTTAATTAAATTATAAACAAATTATAATATATAATTAATTAACTACATCATGCATTTACTAAATTATAATTACACAAATTATAATTTATAATTAATCATGAAAATATTGAATTATAATACACAAGATTATAATCTATAATTAATCATGTATTTATTATAATTACATAAATTATAATTTAAAATTATCATTCACTTGAATAAAATTAATCAACTATAATCATTATAATTTAACAAAATTATAATTTAAATTAAACCTTTACTTTAATTATAATTATTCAAAATTATAATCACAATTTTATTAATATAATCTATTAATATTTATTTAGCATTTTAATGTATGCTTAACATGTCATCAAATCTATTACATAAAAATTTGTTTGTCATGATGTAAACAAAATACACAAAAAAAATATTTAAAAAAACATTTTTTTTTCTGCAACCACCCCCCCCCCCGGCGGGGCGGGGGTTTTGGCCTAAACATGCTCGCCCGGGCGGGCCCCTGCTGCGAACGCAGACAGGTTCGCAAACTGTGCAGAGAAAAAGCTAATTCGACTTATTTCTCCACACCAAATTTTAATTTCAGTTCATATAATTCATATCAATTTATAGAAAACATAAACTTAAAGCTTCTAACATGATTCTAACATACATAAACATTATAACACATAATCAAAACAACCAATTTCATAATTTTTTTTTGAAGAAAAGCCATTGATAAGTGTTCTTCATGAAATTGAACACTGTACTACTGTTTTTAAACCAATTCACCCAATTTCAAGTATAGTAAATCAATTTTTAAACATGATATCATCATCTATACTTAATTTAAACAAAGATGAACAATCAAACATGAATTCCTTTGATTTTAAAAGAAAACTATATATATATATATATATATATATATATTCAAAATACATCACTGTAACTATTTGATGATCATGAATTCCTCATGTTTAATATATAAACATGAATTAAACTATTAATTAGGCATGAAATTCCTATATGAGCATGCTAGAACACAATTAATACATAATATTTCATGTTTACACAATTTTCA
The DNA here is from genome assembly GCA_020205555.1 of Panax stipuleanatus. Classification (NCBI taxonomy): domain Eukaryota; kingdom Viridiplantae; phylum Streptophyta; class Magnoliopsida; order Apiales; family Araliaceae; genus Panax; species Panax stipuleanatus. The sequence continues at coordinate 7,763,356 of CM035122.1, read as the reverse complement.
CCATAACTCAATTAACAAAGAACTTTATACTTATGAAGAATCATATAAACACAATTTCTAAAATAAAAGTTAGAGATTTTACCCTTATGCTAAAAGACGTGAAGAAGAAGATGATGCTTTGATTTTCTCAAGCTCTTTCCTTTCTTCTCTCTTTTCTTTTCTCTCTTTTCTTTTCTCTCTTCTCTATTCTTTGTTTTGTTCTAACAGACTAACATTTTGATTTCTAAACTAACGTATACATCTTACATATATTATATGTATAATATAAAATATAACTTACAAAACATAATGACTCTATATTAAATATAATAATTGTAATAAATTCATAGGTTACAATTGTTTGAATTTGAAAAGTCATAAGGCTTGTTTGGCCACAACTTACTTAAAAATGGATTTTTGTGTGGTTAAGGCCTTGTTTGGTAAAACGAGATTAAAACAAAAGTAAGGGCCTTGTTTGGTAAAACTAATTTAAAATTCTTTTTTATTTTTTTAATAAATTCTTTAACACATATCTTTAATGTTACACTTTAATTAATTAAATTTTTAACATTCTTATTTAATTAATTAAAATCTAACATCAATTAATCACATAAAAAGTACCACATAATTATAATTACTCTCTAATTATAATTCATATAGCACTCATCACATAATTCATCTAATTTAATTATCTCAATTAAATTAGAACCATATTATAAAATCAATACACATCAATTAAATTAAATATTACTCTTAATTAAATCATTCCACAAAATCACATAATTTATTTATTTAACTCAATAAATAAATCACATAAAATATTTAGTCACTCAATAAATATTAAAATTTAATATATAAAATCTCAATCATTACAGCATCGATGCAGAAGGACAACTCCTGTAGATTCGAATCAAGGAATTAGAAAGGAGAAATAAAGGTGACTATCAGCCTGACACGGAAAGGTGACATCTCTGAGGCGGTAGGTGAAGTAGCAGACTGCTTGTGTCAGTAAAGTTATAAAGGAGCTGTCACGTCACATCAGCAGTCTGCATCAAATAACTCGAGATCTGCGAAGCAATTCAAAAAGCTTCCAATGGTTATTTTCCAATGGGAAGATCATGGAAGGGTATTTAACAGATGAAGCTTCAAAGATCAATTGTTGCTAAGTTGCAGAATCGTTGAGTTATTGGAATGCTATATTGTTGACTCTACGAGTTCCACCAGAGCTAAACAGAACAAGTCTCAGTGGCAGTGAGACTACGAAAGTGGAAGTGAAGAAGATTTGAAGAAGGGCTTCAACAGACTAAGGCTTCACTAACAACGATGAGGATGCCATTGAAAATGGCAGCTAAGCTGAGAGCCGAGAAGGCCATGAAGATAGCATTCAGAAAAGTGGCGAGCAGAAAGAAAATCCTAAGAGCCACACTACGGATCATCATGAAGAACCAGAAGCTGAAAAAGAAAAGATGCAGAATCATGTCTACATATCATTCAAGAAGGGTTCAAGGAATGCTAAGGACCAGAAAAAATGGACCAACAATATCAAGCCTTAGCAAACCCGGATGGTGATGGTGCACAGCTGACATCAGATGAAGATGAACATAACAGAAAGAAGCTCAGCTGCACCAAAGAAGAAGTGCTCCAGACTTTACGCAGAATGCAAAGAGGACCATGCCAAGCTGCTAAGTACCTGAGATGATAAATCTTCAAGACATCTTAGCAGCAAGGCACAAACAACAACAACATCAACAACAACAAGTAGCCAGGGCCTGAGGGGTCCTTGTCCGGAGGGACTAAATGAAGTTCCAAGCCTGCTGGGATTGAAGAGTTCGTAGAGAATTGGAGTTCCAAGGCTGCTGGCCTTGAAGAGTTCTTAGTGAACTAGAGGAGTTCCAAGCTTGATGGGCTTGAAGAGTTCTTAGTGAACTGAAGTTCCAAGGCTGTTGGCCTTGAAGGAATCTTAGTGATTCAGGGTGCTGCCCCTTCCTTAGTGGATTTCCTGCTGGAGAAGTAGAAGTGTGGATTAGGAGCTTGAGTCTCTGAACCACTTAAAATCTTGTGTCTTTACATTCTGTCATTTACCTTCTGTCATTTACATTATGTATACAACTAAACTAACTCTAAGAACAATGTATCAATGTTTATCAATATATCAATGAAGAGGATATTTAACTTATTCCACTGTGCTTGAAATGATTCTTATATTTGTCATGTGCTAACTTCTTAGCAATACAAAATAAAATGGAAAAGAGTTTAAAAAAAAGCAAAGGATCTATTCAACCCCCCTTTTAGATCTATTGTGTGCCTATTGGGAACTAATAGACATATTTCTTCTTTTACTTAAAGTGGTAGATTCTTTATTGATCATTCATTATCTCCATATGTAACTCATTATACCCAAGCATACCCTTTGATATATCCTAAGGGTTTTTAAGGAATAAGTCAAAGTATAATTCATTACATACAAGATACTATGATGATCTCAAGTCCAAGGATCACTTGTACTACTATCACATTAGAAATTCCTATTTGCAAGCAAGTAAAACTCCATTAGGTATTCCATAGCGAGTCACGTTCAGTGAACTTATTCTTCAATAAGCACCTACATACTTGCTTTAGTGTCTTCACACAAATGATCATGAGATTAATCATCCTCATCTAATGAGCAAGCAACATATGTACCAATCTATCGGGATTTACTAATCCCCTTTGTAGTAATCTCACGATTGGAAACTATTTTAGTTTTAAGCTTTCTAAGAATTTAGATATCATTAGCATGATCATCATCATAATTCTAAAAGCATTGCTTAAAACTATGGGTTATTTACATATTATAAAAACAGCATCATGTAGATAATTAAATACATTTAATAGGTTAATACTTTTATTAATAAATAAATAAGATCGTCTCCAAAGTAGATGCTTTATCATCATACATGATTGGCTTGTATGCATACTACTTTCATAAAGAGGGGGCTCCTGCCCAATCTCCATCTTCCTTCCCTCTAAATCCATCCTTTGGTATGCATGGGCGTACAATATATCGACCGATGAACGCTATCAATCATGATCCTCTTCATGTCCACCGACCCGAGCCTGTGCAGTGATTACCAGCGCTCCATAATGAAATTCAATAGGTTCCGATGGGTAATCTTCATATGTAAAAGATATAATTGTGCCCGGGTACTGTATTTCCCGCCTAACAGGCTGATCGGACACTGTGAGTATTGAATCTAGCACCCCCCGCTTTTTCATCCCGATCACCTTCCCTACCGAGCCACCTGTTATCACATCCACCACTCGCCGAACTGTTTGCACTGGTTGTGGCTGAGGGTTTTGTTCCTGACTGATATTATTTTGTCCCCTTCCTGAACATTCTCGGCCTGCGACATACTGAACTAATTCCCCACTCTGAAAATTATTCTTAATTAGGTCCTTCAAATCTCTGCAGTCTTCTGTAGAGTGTCCAGATGTCTGGTGATAATTACAATATCTATTATGATCTCCTCTTTTTGGACGGGTGTTGTTTAGGCAAGGCTCAAAATATGACTTATCCTTCATTTCCTCCAATATTGTTGTTCGGTCCGTGTTGAGAGGAGTATAGATTTTGTTAACTCCACGGTTTAGGAAAGGCGGTCGGCCTCCTCCCGAACCCCGGTTGTTGAAGTTCTTCGTCTGATTGTCGGACCTGTTGTTATTATCACCCTGGGTGTAGCCGCTCTTCTTTTGGTCCTTTACTTTCTCTATCGCGCTCGGTTTCAGACTGCTCATCGCCTCTTCCACCGCAATAAACCTTTCAGCTTTGTCGAATGCTTCAACTAGGCTCTTCGGATGGTTGAACATCAACTATTTCACTAACTTTTTTGATTTCATAAGGTCCAAACCATTCTGAAAGAGACCCACAGCCTGAAGGTCGTTCAAATCTGCTACCAGTCCGACTGCTTCTCGGAAACGCTTGACGTACTGACCCAAGGTTTCATTTGAATATTGTCTGATCTGGGATAGCGAATCGGTTGGTTTTCCCCTCCTTTTATTACTGCCGAACCGAGCATAAAACTTATCACATAGGCTTCTCCAAGATGAAATTGAGTTCGGGGCCAGCGTCATCATCCATTGCCGAGCGTCTTTCCTCAAAGTAGTCATGAACATCTGACATTTGGCAGTATCTGAGTAGTCATAGTAATCCATCAGCTGATCATAAGCCTGATTGTGCTCATAAGAGCCCCCCGAACCATTATAACTCTCCATGTGAAGGGGTTTCTTACTCGGATTTGCCTTCTCTCGAATAATTTTTGGGGAAAACGGTGAGGAGGACTTAGCCAGAGTCTCCTTCTGTTGTCTGACCTCGATTAACTGTTTCGATACCTCCTCTAATTTTCTAGCCAATTCCTAGATGTCGTCTGCCTTCAGAGGCGTGTTCTTCCCTGGTTGGTTGTGCCTCCTTCGGTTTGACCGACTCCCACCCTTTGAACTTGCTGCTCTCGAGCTACTTCGTTGCCTGCTCTCGGTGCAACGTGACCCGCCCGAACGATGTGCCATGAACTGGTTTGCGGACAATCGATCTCCCGATCTGCTTCTATCCCGAGAGCGGCTCTGAAGCCTACTCTCTTCCCGCCTGGAGTCATCCGGACGATGTGTCCTGGACTGTCTGTCTGGCGACCGCCCCCGCCTTCTGGTCCGGCTCTGGCTAGAGGCTTCATCCTCTCTTTCTACTATATGAACCGTCTGTCTGGAAATTTCCTCCTTTTGCAGCAGTAAGGCTTTCAACGCATCATCTGTCACTTGTGCTTTTCTTGACAAAATCGATCTCCTGTCATGCTGATCACTACGGGGCTGTGTTCGGGACAGTGTGTCCCCTACACGCCTCTTATTTTTTGTTTCCTTGCTGGCTGTTGATGTAAGACCCCAACTTTTATAAATAAAGATTTAATTTTTTATTTCGAAATAGTAAGGTGTTAATTGATAAAGGTGAAAGTTATGGGTGAAATGTGCAAATATTTTAAAATGAGCAAGTGGTTATAAAATATTCTTGTTGTCGGGGAATATTCGTTTGGTCGTGGAATATTCTTGTTGTCGGGGAATATTCGTACGACGGCGCAGATATTTGTGGACCCCACAACGGAATAACTGTCGGATATAGAAAGCGACAGAAATAACCTTTTTACAAAATAACGGCGTAGTTGTTACCGTTAGTACTGTTGAAATACCCGGTGGTTAAAATACAGTGATACGCGGTGTTGCACAGTAGCACACGGTATTGCACAGTATTTTGAATTATTGAGTCTTACGCGAGAAGGCACTTGCTCAATTATTGTTACAGTAATTACTGTTCAATATTTTATATTATTGACTCAATAATTGCTACGTTGCTATTTTATACGATTGATTCAATAATGGTTACAGTTGATATTTTGTATTATTGATTCAATAATTGTCATTACACAGTATTTCGCATTATCAACTCAATAATTCATATTATTTGAATAATATTATTAGATAGCATTATTGATAATGTCTAAGGAAGTTCTGTCTAGGAGGGGTTATTTAATTGCGCGCCAGTAAGGAGAAGTCCTTATCGGAAGGCCCCCTCTTTCCTGGGAACGACCTGGTTGTCAATATTGTAGTTCTATAATATTATTTGTGAATAATTAATTATTGATTTATATGATAAAGAAATATTTATTTTGTGGATATTAAAGAAGGAATTAGTACTGATGTGTTTTTATCAGTATTTTGGTGTGAAAAATCATCTGTTTGTGGATTTTGGATAATTTATGTTGGGAATTTGGAAAAACTTTCTTCTGCAAAGTTGTAGAGAATTAAATTTCCTATGGAAAGGACATAGAATTTGTATTTTTCTGACAAAGGGGCTATTTATTATGAATTATTGAAGTTTCGGAAAATAAATATATTATTTAATGGGTGGGACCCACTTTTGTTGTTTTGTTGAAAAAATCAGATTTTTGGTAGCAGCCGGCGGCGGAAGAAAATAAAATAAAATAATATATTTTATTCATTTAGTCTCCTTTGGCATCCTAAGCTTTTCCTATAAATAGGGTGCTTAGGTTAGAATTGAAAATCACACCAGAATTCGAAGTTTTCTCTCTCTATAATATCGAGCGTATTTTTGTGAGTATTTCAATACTTTGAGTATTAGTATTCAGCGCAAGCTTCCGTCGGTATTATATCCGATATTCCAGCCAGAAGTGTTGTTCTTTTGAGGTAAGGGATGGTAAGGGATGTTATTTTCTTTCGTAAATGATATTATTCTTTTCAATATCATTATACAGAAATATTGTCATGGATTTTATGTTGAAATTCTTACTTTTTCCGTCGGGGTTACTATTCACGTATACGGCACTATTCACGTATACGGCACTATTCACGGGAAAATTTATTTTTCTTCTATTTGTCCAAATTGTTTGCTAAGGTTACTATCTTTGATTGTATCCAAGTTTTGAGCTCTATTCTTGAATTTTGCTCCATAATTGATTATTACGAAGTATTTGTGAATTGGATAAACTAAAATACGAATCCTTGATCATTGTCTTTTATCTCACTGGATTCGTTCTTTAAAATGTTTTTCATCATCCTCAGTCTTAAAAGGTGATGTAACTGAATATCTTTGGCCTGTAGAGCAAAGATGAATGATTACCTGATGAATATCTTTGGCCTGTAGAGCAAAGATGAATGATTACCTGATGAATATCTTTGGCCTGTAGTGCAAAGATGACAGGTGTTGAGATGAACATGACTACTGATGATGCAAATGAATATCTTTGGCCTGTAGTGCAAAGATGAATATTTGATTCGAGATGTATATTGATTGATGTTACAGGGATAAAATATTGATGATGGACTTTTAAATCATAGAAGATAGTAGACTTGATTCTCTGCTTAACTCTTCTAATGATTTGTTATTTCCGCTGCGAATATTGATCTAAAGTTGGTTGTCCATTATATTTTATCTTATTTGTTGAAGACTAACGATAATTTGTTTTCCATTATCTTAGTCATAATATTCTTTACTGAGCTAGTTGAGCTCACCCTTTTCATCTGTTGTCCTCTTCAGGAAATGAGAATGTTGCGGGGACTAGTCGGGGGACAGAGTGATGGTCCAAGTTAGAGCAGTAGTAGTCCTCACTATTTCTGATAAATAGTGTGATAATAATTGTAATGAGGACTTAGTTTGAATCTTAATATTTTCTACATATTTGTACTGAGACTCACAGTTGTGTGGTCGTATTTTGCACGACCGTATGATATAAAGTTTGTATTTGAATTCTGTACCATGTATTTGGCGACTCAGAATGGGTTGGGTTGAATGGACCTATTCTGGGGGGCGTCACAGTTGGTATCAGAGCTTAGGGATATGATCTCTGGCGGAGATCGGGGAATAGAACTAGGAGGGGAGAGACGAGTAAATCCTTCGCTAGTGTGTCCTACCTAAGCTTATGTGGTATTTAATTGGTCAGTCGGAGCATAGGGTTATTATGTGATATGTGTAATTAACCCTTGTTTTATGGCAGTATTTGAGAATGGCAGCTGAGAATGTTAACAACGAAGTGAATGAGACCGTGGAGACACCTTTAATCGTTAACCAGGAGAACGTACAACAGGAAGGCAATGTTCTTCCTGAAAACAACGTTGGTCAAACGATAAATGATGAGATGTTTAGAAGTTTTTTGCAGTTCATGCAAAATCAGACGAGGGAGACTCGTGTGCAACATACAGGTGGAGATAATAACAGCACGCGAGTTGTCACTGCTAAGCAGTTCAAAGAATTGGGACCACCAGAGTTTCTGGGAAAGCCAGATCCGATCAAGGCGGAGACGTGGATTAAACAAATTACCAAGATATTTGATGTCTTGGGATGCACGGAGGAACAGAAGGTTCCATTCGCCACGTTTATGTTTCGTGGAGAGGCAGATTACTGGTGGGAATCCGTAAAGCGTACCCAGCCTACCGCACTCCAGATGTCTTGGGAAGCGTTCCAGAAACTGTTTAATGACAAGTACTTTCCTGAAAGTATTCGTCATATGAAGGAAGTAGAGTTTATCAGACTCGAGCAAAACAACATGACGGTATCCCAGTACGAGGCTAAGTTCGCGGAGCTGTCCAGGTTTGCACCTCATTTGGTGGAGAATGAGGAACGTATGACGCGGATGTTTCTAAGAGGTTTGAAACCCGAAATACGTCAGTACCTCATTTCTCATAAATTTTCTTTATATTCGGATGTAGTGAACAGGGCCCAGTTATTAGAACGAGATAATGATTATGTTCAACCGAGGGACCACAACCAAGGTCGTACCGGTGGCAGTAGTCATCGGAGCAATGACAACCAGCGAGGAGGAAAGTATGACAGAAGCGGTAACCACTCCGGTGGTTATCGTGGTCATGATAGTAGAAGAAGCGAATCGGGGGGAGATTTCAAGAAGAGAAGGTACAACAATGAGAACGCAAAGATGTCAACATCAGCACCAGCATCAACTGTTTCGAGGGGAGGAGAACGACCACCGGTCGTATGCTTTAAATGCGGGAAAGATGGACATATCAGCCCAAACTGCCCACAACAGTTCAAAGGATGCTATAACTGTGGAAAAGAAGGACATATAGCTCGAGATTGTCCTGTTGCGAAACCAAGTTCAGCGGGGGTGGTGATTCCAAAGGCGGTTGCAGACAAGTCAAAGTCGGTGATTCCTGGAAGAGCGTTTGTCGTGACATCCCAAAACGCGAGGGATCCGCACGAGGTGATTACGGGTAAGCTGATCATAAACTCTTGCGAAGTTTATACCTTGTTAGATACCGGTGCTACCCATTCCTTTATTTCACCTGCTTGTGCTCAACGTTTGAACTTGACTTCTGATAAATTAGACTTTGACTTATCTGTTGAAACTCCGTTAGGAGAAACCTTTGTTACATCTACAGTTTACAAATCTTGCTTGATTCAGATTGGTACCCTTACCTTACCTGTTGATCTTATATCTTTGAAAATACTTGCATTTGACGTGATTTTAGGAATTGACTGGTTAACCACTTATCATGCCAAAATTGATTGTTTTCGTAAGGTTGTTAGTTTTCATATTCCTAATCAACCTGTTGTGCGAATCCAAATCACCAAACCACTAAAATCAGTCAATATCATTTCAAATCCCAAGGCTATTCGTTTATTGAAAAACGGATGTCAAGCTTTCTTAGCTCATGTCACTGATTTAAATCAGAATACATCAGATTTGAATGATATTTCCGTTGTCAATGAGTTTCCTGATGTATTTCCCGAAGAACTTCCCGGTCTACCCCCAGAACGTGAAGTTGAATTCTTTATTGACCTTGAGCCCGGTACAAAGCCCATTTCTAAAACCCCATATCGAATGGCTCCTATTGAACTTCAGGAGTTAAAGATCCAATTACAAGAGTTGTTAGACATCGGTTTTATTCGTCCTAGTACGTCTCCTTGGGGTGCTCCTGTTTTATTCGTAAAGAAGAAAGACGGGAGTATGCGACTTTGTATTGACTATCGGGAGTTGAACCATGTCACCATCAAGAATAGGTATCCGCTACCTCGTATTGATGACCTGTTCGACCAGTTGCAAGGAGCGCAATTCTTTTCAAAGATCGATCTTCGTTCTGGATATCACCAGTTGAAGATTAAAACTGAGGATATTCCAAAGACTGCTTTTAGAACACGGTACGGGCATTATGAGTTCTTAGTCATGTCTTTTGGATTGACTAATGCTCCTGCTGCTTTCATGGATATGATGAACCGTGTATTTAAAGAATATTTAGATCAATTCGTTGTTGTCTTTATTGATGACATCCTCATCTATTCTAAAAGCCGTGAAGATCATGAACACCATTTGAAGTTGGTACTTCAAAAGCTTCGTGAGAACAAGCTATACGCCAAGTTAAAGAAATGCGAGTTCTGGCTTGAGGAAGTAGCATTCCTTGGGCACGTGGTATCGAAACGTGGAGTATCTGTTGACCCGGCGAAGATTGAAGCAATACAAAGCTGGGAGCAACCTAAGTCGGTGACCGAGGTACGAAGCTTTCTAGGCTTAGCTGGTTATTATCGGAGGTTCGTAGAGGGATTTTCTCGAATCGCTACTCCATTAACTCAGTTGACTAGGAAAGATACCAAATTCGTTTGGGGCGAGGAATGCGAGAAGAGCTTCCAAGAGCTCAAGAGGAGGCTCATTTCGGCACCTGTTCTGACAATACCATCTGGTTCGGATGGATTTGTTATCTACAGCGATGCTTCGGGCAAAGGGTTAGGATGTGTTCTCATGCAACATGGGAAAGTCATAGCCTATGCCTCGCGACAACTCAAAGAATATGAGAGGAATTATCCTACTCATGATCTAGAGTTGGCAGCAGTCGTTTTCGCGTTGAAGATCTGGAGACATTACTTGTACGGAGAGAAAGTGGAGATTTATACGGATCATAAGAGCCTTAAATATTTCTTCACTCAGAAGGAACTCAACATGCGACAACGACGTTGGTTGGAGCTGTTGAAAGATTACGATCATACTATCCAATACCATCCTGGAAAAGCGAACGTGGTAGCTGACGCGTTGAGTAGAAGATCATATGTAGGAACGAATGCGATGATGTCAAGTATACGCGTAGAACCAGCTTTGATTGATAAAGTTAAAGCTGCTCAAGCTACGGATGCGGAGCTGATGAAGATGAAGAAGAAGGTGCAAGAAGGTGCAATTCCAGAAGCGAGAATCGATGAAGATGGAATACTTCGAGTCAACTCCAGACTTTGTGTTCCTAACGATTTTGACTTGAAGTATAGAATCATGATGGAGGCACACAACACACCGTTTGCAATCCATCCTGGGAGTACTAAAATGTATCGTGATCTTCGACATACATTTTGGTGGAGCAATATGAAGAGAGAGATCGCGGAGTTCATCTCGAGATGTTTAACTTGTCAACGTGTAAAGGCGGAGCATCAAGTACCGAAGGGTCCATTGCAACCACTGGAGATTCCGAAATGGAAGTGGGAGCATATTACGATGGATTTCGTTACGGGTCTTCCCAAGGTTTCTCAAGGCGTAGATGCGATTTGGGTTATTGTTGATAGATTAACCAAGTCTGCTCATTTCTTGCCGATACGAGAGACTTATTCCCTTGAACGTCTTGCTCATATGTACGTGAATGAGATTGTGAGGTTGCATGGCATGCCAGTATCCATAGTTTCGGATCGTGACCCCAGATTTACTTCACGATTTTGGATTAGTTTGCAGAAAGCTATGGGTACGGATTTACGATTCAGTTCGGCTTATCATCCTCAAACAGACGGACAATCGGAAAGGACTATCCAAACTCTTGAAGATCTATTGAGACTCTGTGTTCTAGACTTCAAAGGGAGTTGGGATAAGTACTTACCATTGGTGGAATTCTCCTATAACAACAGTTATCAGGCAAGTATAGGCGTAGCTCCATTCGAAGCGTTGTATGGGAGAAAGTGTCGTTCTCCAACATGTTGGAACGAGGTGGGTGAAGCAACATTGTTGGGACCGGAGTTGGTACGTGTGACTACGGAAAAGATCCAAATGATCCGACAACGTATACAAACGGCACAGGATCGACAAAAGAGTTATGCGGATCTTCATCGAAAGGACGTGGAATTTAATGTTGGGGACCATGTGTTATTACGTATTGCTCCGTGGAAAGGAGTTACGAGGTTTGGGAAGAGAGGAAAGCTCAATCCACGATTCATTGGTCCATTTGAGATTCTTGACCGAGTAGGAAATGTGGCCTATAGACTCGCATTACCTCCAAGCATGTCTCGTGTTCATAACGTATTTCACATATCCGTGTTGCGTAAATATGTGAAAGATCCAAACCGCATTATTGAGTTAGAACCAGACGAGATAGCTGAAGATTTAACGTACGAGGAGGTACCTGTCAAGATCTTGGATAGGAAGGAGCATGTTCTACGCTCGAAAATTATACCTCAAGTTAAAGTTTTGTGGAGAAACCATGCAATTGAGGAAATGACGTGGGAGTTGGAATCGGAAATGAAAGCGAGGTATCCTCACCTTTTCGACATACCAGGTACGTACGTCAATTTCGAGGACGAAATTTCATAAGGAGGGGAGGTTGTAAGACCCCAACTTTTATAAATAAAGATTTAATTTTTTATTTCGAAATAGTAAGGTGTTAATTGATAAAGGTGAAAGTTATGGGTGAAATGTGCAAATATTTTAAAATGAGCAAGTGGTTATAAAATATTCTTGTTGTCGGGGAATATTCGTTTGGTCGTGGAATATTCTTGTTGTCGGGGAATATTCGTACGACGGCGCAGATATTTGTGGACCCCACAACGGAATAACTGTCGGATATAGAAAGCGACAGAAATAACCTTTTTACAAAATAACGGCGTAGTTGTTACCGTTAGTACTGTTGAAATACCCGGTGGTTAAAATACAGTGATACGCGGTGTTGCACAGTAGCACACGGTATTGCACAGTATTTTGAATTATTGAGTCTTACGCGAGAAGGCACTTGCTCAATTATTGTTACAGTAATTACTGTTCAATATTTTATATTATTGACTCAATAATTGCTACGTTGCTATTTTATACGATTGATTCAATAATGGTTACAGTTGATATTTTGTATTATTGATTCAATAATTGTCATTACACAGTATTTCGCATTATCAACTCAATAATTCATATTATTTGAATAATATTATTAGATAGCATTATTGATAATGTCTAAGGAAGTTCTGTCTAGGAGGGGTTATTTAATTGCGCGCCAGTAAGGAGAAGTCCTTATCGGAAGGCCCCCTCTTTCCTGGGAACGACCTGGTTGTCAATATTGTAGTTCTATAATATTATTTGTGAATAATTAATTATTGATTTATATGATAAAGAAATATTTATTTTGTGGATATTAAAGAAGGAATTAGTACTGATGTGTTTTTATCAGTATTTTGGTGTGAAAAATCATCTGTTTGTGGATTTTGGATAATTTATGTTGGGAATTTGGAAAAACTTTCTTCTGCAAAGTTGTAGAGAATTAAATTTCCTATGGAAAGGACATAGAATTTGTATTTTTCTGACAAAGGGGCTATTTATTATGAATTATTGAAGTTTCGGAAAATAAATATATTATTTAATGGGTGGGACCCACTTTTGTTGTTTTGTTGAAAAAATCAGATTTTTGGTAGCAGCCGGCGGCGGAAGAAAATAAAATAAAATAATATATTTTATTCATTTAGTCTCCTTTGGCATCCTAAGCTTTTCCTATAAATAGGGTGCTTAGGTTAGAATTGAAAATCACACCAGAATTCGAAGTTTTCTCTCTCTATAATATCGAGCGTATTTTTGTGAGTATTTCAATACTTTGAGTATTAGTATTCAGCGCAAGCTTCCGTCGGTATTATATCCGATATTCCAGCCAGAAGTGTTGTTCTTTTGAGGTAAGGGATGGTAAGGGATGTTATTTTCTTTCGTAAATGATATTATTCTTTTCAATATCATTATACAGAAATATTGTCATGGATTTTATGTTGAAATTCTTACTTTTTCCGTCGGGGTTACTATTCACGTATACGGCACTATTCACGTATACGGCACTATTCACGGGAAAATTTATTTTTCTTCTATTTGTCCAAATTGTTTGCTAAGGTTACTATCTTTGATTGTATCCAAGTTTTGAGCTCTATTCTTGAATTTTGCTCCATAATTGATTATTACGAAGTATTTGTGAATTGGATAAACTAAAATACGAATCCTTGATCATTGTCTTTTATCTCACTGGATTCGTTCTTTAAAATGTTTTTCATCATCCTCAGTCTTAAAAGGTGATGTAACTGAATATCTTTGGCCTGTAGAGCAAAGATGAATGATTACCTGATGAATATCTTTGGCCTGTAGAGCAAAGATGAATGATTACCTGATGAATATCTTTGGCCTGTAGTGCAAAGATGACAGGTGTTGAGATGAACATGACTACTGATGATGCAAATGAATATCTTTGGCCTGTAGTGCAAAGATGAATATTTGATTCGAGATGTATATTGATTGATGTTACAGGGATAAAATATTGATGATGGACTTTTAAATCATAGAAGATAGTAGACTTGATTCTCTGCTTAACTCTTCTAATGATTTGTTATTTCCGCTGCGAATATTGATCTAAAGTTGGTTGTCCATTATATTTTATCTTATTTGTTGAAGACTAACGATAATTTGTTTTCCATTATCTTAGTCATAATATTCTTTACTGAGCTAGTTGAGCTCACCCTTTTCATCTGTTGTCCTCTTCAGGAAATGAGAATGTTGCGGGGACTAGTCGGGGGACAGAGTGATGGTCCAAGTTAGAGCAGTAGTAGTCCTCACTATTTCTGATAAATAGTGTGATAATAATTGTAATGAGGACTTAGTTTGAATCTTAATATTTTCTACATATTTGTACTGAGACTCACAGTTGTGTGGTCGTATTTTGCACGACCGTATGATATAAAGTTTGTATTTGAATTCTGTACCATGTATTTGGCGACTCAGAATGGGTTGGGTTGAATGGACCTATTCTGGGGGGCGTCACAGTTGAGAACAGCCGTCGTCTAACATCCTCTCGGTCATCATCTTTTGGCCCCATCAACTGACTGTGTGGCCCGAGCTTGTCCTGGATACTTTTGGATGGTCTCAACCTGTCTTTGACTGACCCTCTAGGATGAGAGGATCCGCCCGCGATGGACTGCCAAAACTCGAAACTGTCCTGCTGTTCACCATGATAATCACCCGAGAGAACTCCTGTTGTGATTGAAGGTCTGCAACACTAGAAGGCCCTCCTTCTAGCGCCAATGTTAATGCCAAGATCCGTCCAGGCGCTCCAATCACCAAAGCGCGTCCAATCCTGCACAGAAACAGGTAAACACCGAAAGCTTGGCGGCTTGGGCCGTCGGAGGATAGCTCCGGTATGAGAATAAGTACAGGCTGAATAAGGTTAACAATGGAAGCGTAATGCTCTAATGCTGGAAAATAATAATAATGAGTGTGTGTACCTTAAAATCAGGGTAAAGCCTTGTATTTATAATGTTCTCACCACCTCTATAAAGTTCTTCCCCATATTGGATTAGGGTTCGCTATTTAATACAATTCCTTAATAGGATTGCACAAGATCTCCAAAAAAATAAAGAAATTGGTTCAAATCCCAACACTTCCTTCCATATTTAGATCCGAATACAAGTAGGAACTCTCAACCACCATATTATTCCATCTGCCAAACAACCGCTACTTGGGCCCAAACACCCCCAAGAGAACTACAACCCAACATATAACCTAGGTCCAAATATTCATGGCCCAACAATAAGCACACTCAATTATAAATTAATGTTGTTTTGATGATTAAAAGATAAATATTACCCATTCATATAGTGAATTATCAATTAATTACAATATAACACAATGAATTATTTGACGTGTCTTAATTACTCGTCATAAAAATAGATATATTTTTGTTGTAATACAATTTGTTATTGTTTTGGTTATTGCATATGTACATGAATTATATTTGTATCTTGTTAGATGAATTCTTGTTGTGTCAAGTCATAAATAGTACAATAAATAGGTCAACATTAATCTAATTCATTTAATTAATCGTGTCAAAATCCTCAAAATTAATACTAACCTATTTATTAATCGTGTTAAACATGTTGACTTGTACGTTTAACTTATTTAGTACAAAAAATCAATAATTTTAAATAAAAAATTCAATTTAGTACAAAAATTAATAATTTTAAATTAAAAAATACATTGTCATCCACTTATTTATTTAATAATAATTCTACTTATTCGTCACAATAATTATATTTAACAAAATAAGAGATAACATGTTTAAAAAATAATTAGAAAAATAAAACTCAATCCATACTTAACATAATATCATATTTATCTTTTAATTATTTTGATAAACATGTCTACTCATGTCAAACGAGTCAACGTGTTGATACCTCGTGACCCATTTAAATTTCATGTTAAATGTGTCAACCTGTTTATGACATAAAAAATTGTTTATATTCAACACTACTTTATTTATTTATTATTATTATTATTATTATTATTATTATTATTATTATTACATCATGTTTGTATTGTATTATCGTGTCGTGTTACAAATTACCAGCCTAAATCATATAACTAATTATTATCATACACATTATTTTATATTATTTTTTGTATTTAATTTTTTATCATTAAAATTATTATTAAAAATATAAACACATTCAAAGAAGTAGTGAAGTATAGAAGAAGAGGAGCGAGTGGAGTAATACAGCTTTTTGTTCTTAATTAGTCCAAAGAAGATTGATTGGCTAACTTTTGAATGGGAATGGGTGGGAGGGTGCATGCATGAAATTCAATGCTTGATTGGCAGTTTCAAACTTGTCCACGCCCTTTTAATTTTACAAGAAGATTTGTTTTATGATTTTAATATGCAATGAGCTAAAAATGAAATGAATTTGGACTTTCGATTTTTTATAATAATAATAGTAATAATTTTATGTAACTTAAATTCTGGTTTGGTAGACATAATTACTCTGATTTAGTGTGAATATATGATTATAGTATTCCGGATTTTGTATGAAATATATACCAATCATAATGATAATTGTGATTAATGTCACGTTCCTGATAACTCTTAGATGGTATAGGGATAAGCATCGATCCAAACTAGGATTAACCCAAACAAATGGATGAATTCACTCTTATATATATTTATTTGTAAATTTATACAACAAATTAATTAGGGTTTACGTATATGAATAAATGTAAATAAGAGTCACTAATGGTGGATTGGGCAGCAAGTAATCTTTTTTTTATTAGAATATTTCTTTTGTTATGATCCTTTACCTTGATGGAAAATATATAAAAATAATTAGGATAAAAACAAAAAGGAAACCTAATTATAATTTTATTCGTTCCGTAATTTTTGTCTAGTTTAATTAATAAATAAATATTCAGTAACTGATTCCTTTGATTCTGACAAATAAGAGAGACAACTATCGGCTTAGCAAAATTATTGGAGATAATTACGTAGTAGTAATATATGTGTATGTATATAGAGAGAGAGTCCTACGTGGCATTATGGAATGCATGGAGAGGCCACGTAAGCATAAAGTGGTGAAGTGGGCTTCCTTTTCCCGTATGTGAGATTCCAAGAGTTTCTTCTTAGTGACGCTCCCTTGTAAATTAGTCTGATGAAAACATATATATATATATATATATAACTGAAAATCTTTTTTTAGTACGGAGAAGATTGAAAGATTAAATTCCAAGATTAATGCTTAATTACATGGGAGAGATTTTAGATAATACTTAGTTGTCAGGCCTATCAAAACTAAACTTCTCTCTCCCCCACGCACCCCGCCGAACCCCCCTCCCCCACCCCCTCACCCCCTCACCCACTCTCCTTATTTACCTGAGCAAAGCCTCAAAAAGATTTTTATTAATTATTTTTTGATTTATTTAAATTTTATAAATAAATACATTTCTTTTTCAATGTAATATATAAAGACACAATTGGATGGATAGATAATTGGTCAAATTGGTCAACAATTGGTGATACAAATGTAAAGAAAATATATTATTGATAATTAATAAAATTTTAGAACATTTGTTTTTTTTTTGATAAAATTAGAATAAATGAAGTTATGCTCCAATATAACTAAAGTCTTCAATTTTGATTTAAAAAAACCCTAGTACCAAAAAAATTTAAAAAAATTATACTAACCGGTTCGCTGAGCCAATTTAACATTAATGCCTTATTGGTTCAAATCGTAGTCAACCGGTTCAACTCAATTTTTGACCGAATAACATGAAAAATTTGAGAATTGATAGTTCTACGCTTGATTTTGATATTTTTATATATTATGGTCTAACATGGAAATAAAGTGGGACCTAACTTTTATATGAGAGAGTAAAATATTCAAAATAAATGTGAAAATAATAATTTGCTAAAAAAATTAAAAGAGAAAAGAAATCTAGTGAAATCTTTTCTTCCTTATTCATGGAGACAATCAATGAGCGAGTGGTGGTGGTATTAAATAGTGAAATTATAATTCTAACCTTTGGTATTTGATGTCATTTAATTCTCGGATTATATATGTAATTTTGGGAAGTTGTAGAGAGAGAGAGAGAGAAAAAGATCTCATACTTAAAAACCGGAATCATATGTGGAAAGTGGACGGCCCTTACCCTTCCTTACCCTTGACTTCCGTTCTTCTCCTTCTTTCTCAAGTCTTCAGTCTCCATTTTTTTTTCCTTTTTTCTTTTTTTTCCAATTTTTTTTTTTTTTGGCATCAAAATGTAAATCTTGATGTGGGTTTTCTTATTTAATAAAAATCTTGATGTGGGTATTTTTTAAAATGGTGAAAAATTGGATTTTGAGGTGATTTCTTGTATGACCATTTTCATATTCTTATTAGGAGGAGGAGGAGGAGTCATTAAGAGAAAGAGGGGTGTGTTTCTTTTTCTATTGACCTGACTAACCGCCTGTTTATGATTTTTAGCAATCTCTTAACCTCTTTTTTTTTTCTTCCAATTATTATTATTTGATATAAATTAATTAATTAATGAGTATTATTATTAATCCGTAGTAGTAAATACATCATTCACGGCTCTCTTATATCTCTCCTCTGTTTTCACCCTCTCTATCTAATTTAATCTAATCTAATCTAATCTAATCTAGGGTTAATTCACTTAATTCTTTCTTTCTTTAGTCTCTTATTTCTCGGCAGCAGCAGCTATACCACTCTCTAGCACCAGCAGCAGCTCTTCTTCAACTGCTACTCATTCCTTCTCACTTTCAACCCCTCTTCAAGCTACAAAAACTCAACAATGGAGGACGAACAAGAAGATCAGTCTCAAAATCAACAACAGCATAATCCTCCGGTTTGTTCAGATGGGAAGCTCAAGATAAAGCTCAAGATTAATTCCAAAATTCTTGAAGATGATGAAGGTGATTATGCTGATCGTCAGATTATTAGCCCTGTTCTTAATAACACCGACAAGAAACAGAACAACAACAATAATCCTCGGGTTTGCTCCGAATGTTGCAAGGAATTTAGCTCCGGTAAAGCTTTGGGAGGTCACATGAGAATCCACGCGCAAGCCCTCAAGAAGAAACAACACAATCATCAGCTGAATCAAAATACCACGGCGTTCAAGAAACACGGGAAATCGTCTGAGGAGGATTCGATTGTTTTTGATCTTGATAAGAACAAGAAGAAACATGATTATGGGGATGATTTTAGAAAACCCATTTGTTCTCTTTGCGGGAAAAATTTCCCATCGATGAAATCTTTGTTTGGGCACATGAGATGCCATCCGGAGAGAGAATGGAGGGGAATTCAGCCGCCTAAGCAATTCGAAAAGATGAATACTTCCTTTTTATGTTCAGCTTTATCCCGTGATGATGAGGAGGAGTTTAATGGCGGCGGCGGCGATGGCGATGAGGCAGCTCCGGTGGTGGATTTAGCGCATACTTTGGTGCCCTGGTCAGTGAAGGCGCGGCGGGGCCGGAAGGGAATCAGGGGTTCCTCCGCCGCCGCCGCCTGCTCGTCGGAGCTTTCGGGTTCAGAGGAGGAGGAGGAGGAGGAGAAGTTGCGGAATGCGGTTAACCATTTAATGATGCTTAAACAATTGGTTACTTTTGAGGCAACAAATAGCAATTCTGTTACGAATAACAATGAGATTGAGCAGGAGGAGTCGAAAAAGAAGAGGAAGATGAAGAGAAAGAGAAGATTAATTGAGGAGGAGGTGGAGGAGTATCCAGAGGATGAGGATGATGATGATGATGATCCAGTAATGAAAAAGCTCAGAATTGAGAAAAATGGCGGAGATAGTAGGACGACAGAAAAAGGGAAGGCTGTTTTAGTGGAAAATCATGCTCCTCCATTGTTGGATAATAAGGACTACTGTTCTGACGGCCAGGAATCGGACAGCAGGAACACTGAATTAACGGCCATGAATCAGAAGAAGAAGCATTCTGATGGGAAAATTGACAAGAACAAGAAGAAGGTGAAAAAAATGAAGCTGATGATGGATTTGGATTCATTGCAAGAAGACGAAAAGCCGCCGGAGAAGTACAAATGCAGCACTTGTAACAAGTGTTTCCCAAGTCATCAGGCACTTGGGGGTCATAAGTCTAGCCATAACAAGTTCAAGATTACCATCATTGATCAAAATCATCAGCATCAAGCTTCATCAGCTGCAGTAGTACCTCATCCTCAGCAGCAGCAGCAGCAGCAGGCTAACACTGATGATCAAGAATTAACCATCAAGGAAATTAGTGGTGATAGCACTGTGCACCAATGCAGGATTTGCAACAAGACATTCCCATCAGGCCAGGCCCTTGGGGGTCACAAGAGGTGCCACTGGGCTGGTCCAGTTCCTGAATTAGCAGCACCATTAGCAGATCAAGCCCAATTAGGCCATGCCCCATCAAGACAATTCACATCCTCAGGGGAAGAAGCCAGTCAGAATGCCGGTAGCAGCCGCCAGATGATGGAATTTGATCTCAATGAGCTGCCTCCCATGGAGGATTATGATGTTGAAAATGCAGCAGCAGCAGCAGAAACTGGTTATTCTTATGATGGTTATTGCTAGTTAATTAGTACTAGTAGTAGTAGTATATAATAGTTGGTTAAATATTGCAGCAGCTTCTAGTATTTGATCTAGCTAGCTATAGAGGTTATAAATATAGATTAGCAATCCCTCAAAATTTTGGCTTATTTTGACCACTAAAGTTTTGTTTGGAAACAAACACATTTAATTTCATAGGGGAGAAAAGGAAGATGAACAGTATTTCATGAGGAACTTGCTTGTCTTTTTGTTTGTTTACTTCTTTCTCCCTTTGGTAGGTTTTGATGATATTGTAAAGAAGCTGCTTTTGAATATACTAATGGGGCTTAATGGATAGCATTTTTTAATTCAAGTTCATTGGGATTCTTGTTTCATTTTCTTTATTCAACTCTGTTTATATATATATATATATATATATATATATATATATATATATAGTTGGCTTTGATTGTTTCTTTAGCTTGCTATGTGTGTGGCATACATTTCAGATGGAATGTGCATATTTGGTGGTTAGAATTGGGCAGTCTTGCAGAGTTTTGTTCTATCACAGTTAATAATAATATTTTTTATTTCTTATATTAATTAATTAATGAAGATATGAGACATAAAAAGAATACTACCAAGTGGGGTAGTACATATCTTGATTTGAAGTTGCCATATGGATTACAAGGAAAAGAAGAATGAGGGGGAAAAAAAGTCAATAAACAGCCTACTACTGGACAAGATTCACCCCCTTCCTTCCTTCACTTTCTTTCTAGTACTATATTATATTGTTTGTCACCCTTTTTTGCTTTTGCAAGAGATTTTAAAATACTCATGTTGATTATATATATATAATGGTACTACTTCCATAAGGCAAAAGTCATTTAAAAAGGGACATAATCAATCCTGCTCCTCCTACTAGCCAGTTGCCACAGAAAGAAGTACATGTGGGGTCAATTGAAATAGTTATAGAGTCTAGACAAGGATGTATAACTAAAAACTTCCAATACTCATTTTATCTAAACCCAGATTCTTAAAATTTGTCACACCCTTAAATATATATATATATATATATATATATATATATATATATATATATATATATAAATTTATACTTTTTGTTGTATTTTTTATAACAAATAAACTTATATGTAGTCAAGAACTCGTCTTATTTATGGGAATCACTATTTTCACTTGAATTTTTGATATTTTTATATGTTCCTCCCTCACATAAAGATGAGATCCACTTTCTTCTCGCGTGAAAAAAAACTGTGTGAAAATGTCAAAAACAGATGTGAAAATATTAATTTTCTTATTTATTTGTATAACGAAATGTACTAGAACAAGAATTATAAACATTTTCTCACCTTGGTATATGTATTATTTTTTACTAATTAATTGGAGGAAATGGAATTCAAACGCATGCAGCCTTTCACTCTCCTCTTGACATTTGACCAAGTCAAAAGGAAGAATGTCAGCAGCAGCAGCAAGAAACCTAAATAGGGCTCCTTCAGCTTCAAGTTTTCAATGTGGATTTTATTACTGAGGTCAAAGTACATTGCATAACAAAACACATACATATGCACACTACATAATAGAGTACTATGTAACTAGACAAATTGTCTGGTGCACTTATACACCACATTTATACATTGAGCAATGTTACTGTCACATAATTTGGGACATATAAAGTTCACATACACACATATACATATTTACAGACCCTACATATTACGCAGAGCCTACAGTATGCATGTGTGTGTATGTGAGTATTATGTGACCCAAAATTATGTGATAGTAG
This sequence comes from Panax stipuleanatus, assembly GCA_020205555.1. Classification (NCBI taxonomy): domain Eukaryota; kingdom Viridiplantae; phylum Streptophyta; class Magnoliopsida; order Apiales; family Araliaceae; genus Panax; species Panax stipuleanatus. The sequence continues at coordinate 7,740,991 of CM035122.1, read as the reverse complement.
CATTATTTTTATAAATTATAGTGTATATAATTTATAATTTATTCAGTTTGTTAATTTAACTAGACAGTTTTGTTCAGTTACCTTGCATTATATATATGGTTTGTTCGGTTATTAACGTTTATAATATTTTGTGAAAGTAGCGTTTGCAGTGTTTAAACATTCAAATGCACTGTAACATTTTTGGCGTGTTGCTTTTGCGTCTCCAATGTTTTATTTTTTAGTTGAATAAGTTGCGTTTGAAATAAGTTCTTCTTAAGTGAACACTATTTTAAAGTACTATTTTATAATATTTTAAAGTACGTTTGTTAATATATATAAAATACCCTGTTTAGTATGGAAAAAATTATTTTCTTTGTAATTTTATAAATAATGGTATTTATTTTTCCAGACATAAGAAATACTACATAATTATTGGTGAGGGGGGGGGGGGGGGGGGGGGGGGGGGGGGGGGGGGGGGGCGATGGGGACGGGGGAGGGGGGAGGGGGGGAGCGGGGGCGAGGGTGAGAGAAAAAGAAAAAAGCTCAACTGTTTTAGTGACATATTCTCGTGACAGTAATATATGAAAGCATCCCTACATTTTGTCTTCACATACCTTGCGAGTTCTTGCAACCTTTGCTAGTGTTTCTAACAATACCAACGTTATTCCTGCTTTTACTTCTTTTTGTTTTTATAAATTTTATTTTAGGTAGCAATCCCCATGCAATTATGTGCCATCTAAGTTTAAAACTAATGACATAATATTCTTTATTTGATGACTTATATATAATAGTAGTTGTACTTCAAGTAAGTGGCACAATTCTTATTTTAATCAGTACACTTTAAATTAAAAGATTTGAATCATGTGTATCATTTACATAAGTGATACTCCCTCTACCCCCTCCCCTCTCGCCCCCCCCCCCCCCCCCCCTCGCCCCCTCCTCCCTCCTCAAAAAATCTTATTTTAGTACATTTCCATTAAAAGATCTGAATCATGTTTTTCATTTACATGTGTGCTATTCTCTCTATCCAAAAAAAAGGGTTATATTTGTAAATTTTTCAAACTTGAAGGGCATAACTTTATCCTAAAACGAGTTGAAGAAACAACGTTTAGACAAACAAGATTTTAAAGTATGTTTAACTATCAAATGTGATAGATTAGTGGTAGAGACATCTCCCTTTGCTATACAAGATCACACTTTCGAGTCTATCCGTCAGTAAAAAGTCAGATTTCAACAAAGTCTGTTTATAAGATTTAAAAAAATACTCTCTCCGTCTTTTAATATATGTCGTTTTAGAGTTGTGCACAATAATTAAAGAAATGATTGTATAACATTAAATATAATATCAATTGTCTATAATACCCTTAAATTTCCATAATTATCATATTTATCTCATACTCTCTCATCTGTAACATTTTCTCATGAGGTGTAATTTTAAAAAGATTATAATTATTTTTTCTAAATTATATAAAAAGACAAATAATTAAAAAAAAAAAAATTATTTAAAACGATATATATTAAAAGACAGAGGGAGTATAATTTTTTTCTCCTAATTCATTTACATAGAATTGGCAATGTCAAATACATTGTTGAATACCATGCCTCCCACGGGTGCTAAATTCAGCTACTACTCTTTCCAATTCTTCAACAGCTTACTCCATTTTCAAGAGGGTAATTAATGTTCACACTTTTCCCTGATTTGGAATTCTCAGGGGATGGTTTCTCAGGCATATTAATTTAGTTAAAATCCAAAAGTGGAAAAAAAAACAACTAAAAAGTACTTATATTTTATATTTGCGGAAATGATCGTATAACATTAAATATAATACTATTACCTTCGTTCCTAAAAGATTGTCGTTTAAGGTTTTGGCACATAAATTAAGAAAGTCATTTAATACTAGTAAAATTTATTTGAAATTCCATCACTACCCCTTTATGGGAAATTGAAAACTATTAATACAAGAGAGAGAATTTATTAGGTCAATGAGAAAAGATAGGGGTAATATAAAAAAGTAAATAGTTTATTTTTCTAGGAAGTTATAAACGACAAACATTTTGGAACAAATTTTTTCTTTTGAAACGACAATCTTTTAGAAACGGAGGGAGTGATTGTCTATAATACTCCCTCCGTTCCTAAAAGATTGTCGTTTAAGATTTTGACACATGGATTAAGAAAGTCATTTAATACTAATAAAATTTGTTTGAAATTTATTCACTACCCCTTTATAAAAAATTGAAAACTATTAATACAAGGGAGAGAATTTATTGGAACAATGAGAGAAGATAGAGGTAATATAGGTAAATAAACAATTTATTCTTCTAGGAAGTTGTAAACGACAAACATTTTAGAACAAAATTTTTCTTCTAAAACGACAATCTTTTATGATCGAAGGGAGTACCATTTATCATATATTTATCTCATAGTTTCTCTCATCTGTAACATTTTTTAATGAAGGATAATTTTGAAAAGATTGTGATAAATTCTCTTAGATTATATAAAACACCAAATAATTTGGGAAAAAAGAAATTACCTAAAACGTCATATATTATGGACAGAGGGAGTAATAAATTTGTGATGATAAACTTTGACAAGAAAAATGATCATATTTTCTGTCCTATTTTTTTTTGATTCATTAACAAAAGAATTTAAAGAAAAAAAATTTAATATCTCTGTCCATTTTATTCCTCTTTTTCTCTTCAATTTTAAAACAAAGCTAGCTAATGTGTGAGAAGAAAAAGTGCCTCATATTTCCCATGTCATGAGGACTATTAAGGAAAATTATGCTTGAAAAGGGCCAAAAAGGTAATGTTCCACGAACTTCCTGTGGTCATATCTTTATGCTTTTTGAAGTGTTCTTGTCTTGTCTATTAAAAGATCAAATTTCTATTTCACCCTTCACTCTATTGCCTTTAATTACTTGAATTAATTTGATTTCAATGTGTATACTTAATCTCCACTCAAACTAATGCATACATTGGTTTTGTTGTAATATTTAGATTGACTTTGAACCTTTGGTGTAGTTTGTTTATTTCACAAAAAAATCAAACATCTTAAATTTGGGTCACTCAAAAGTCAAAACTAATGGCATGTTTGGTTTGGTGGGGGTGGGGGTGGGGGTGGGGGTGGGGGGGTTGGAATGGAATGGAATGCTCATTTTTATGTCATTAATATCTGTCAACCGTTAGTCTACTTAATATTTTCTGTCACTTTTTTTTTACGGCATAAAAATTCGGTAACCACTATAAAAATCGACTCCTATACAGTAACTAAAAAGTCAATTAACCCTATGTTTAAAAGAATGTTTATTCTATCAAGATGGATAAAAATTGACTCTTACATTCCAAATGACAAACTTAAAAAAAATCTCGATCGATCAAAATCGTATAGCTTCTCATTTTGACCAAACATATAAGTAAAAATGTTCATTCTATTCCATTCATATTCTCATTTTTATTCTCATTATAATATTGTAACCAAACATACTACGATGGATTTTCCTATTGACGACTCGCTAGTATTGGGATAGGCCTATTTTTATTCAAACTTTGGATACCATCCCCCAAGAGACCAAGATGAACTAGACTTTTTACACCACAACCTCAAGACTACACGTTGACCTCAATATCAATATATATATATATATATATATATATATATATATTCAATATCAATATATATATATATATATATATATATATATATATATATAGATAGTCCGGATCTTAAGTTTATTTTTTATTCAACATATTTTGTTTACCCTTTTTTAGAGACGAATCGGGAGACGGTTCGGTTTGTCGTTATATATACAATTATCGTCTTAGTTTTTAGTGACGGACAACATATAGACGACGATTGTATATATAACGATGAACCGAACCGTCGTTCGATCCGTCACTAAAAAAAATAAACAAAATATATTAAATAAAAATAAGTTTAAAATCGGACCGTATATACATAAGTATAGCGTAGATAAATAAAAGTATGTATATAAAAATCTCTTCCATTTTTGGTGATTAAGAAAGTGGTGAGAGGAAAGAAATGATTGTGATAGATACAGCTGGGGGAATGACCTGCAACTCTTGTTTACTTGACTAACAAGTAACAAAAAGATGCAATTAATTATAACGCGAGGAGCAATATATATATATATATATATATATAACCATACACGACTATATATATTTTATTTATGTAGAAATTGTCAAAATTATATCGTTTTGACATATTTATATCAAACTTTTTTACTCTTAAATTAAAATAGACTGTGCACAAATAAAACATATACAACTATGAATGACTATTATTTTATATATATATATATATATATTGAATACTGCCTCAATTCTCGATTATAAGATTATTACTGAAGTCAATTAGAAATACTCTACAACTTAAAATTAAGATAATTTATTAAAAATTATGAAATAATAAATTTTAAAATGAATAGTAATTTTTCGCTAGTTTATACTAACATTCATCATCATATTGAGGGGCTGTTTGATAGCAGCTTAATGGGTCTGAATGGAAAAAAAATTGAGCGAATCAGCTAGTAAGAGTGTTTGTTTACGAGTTTGAAAATCTGAATTGGGCTGAATAGGACTGAGCGATTCCTTTAAAAAATTTGGCCTGAATGGGCTGAATAAGGTTTTTTTACGCAAATAGACATTCTCTCCAATTCCATCACTCCCTTACTATTTTAAGAGGGGTAAAATAGTAAAAGACTGTTATTCAGATGTTTCAGACATATTAATTATCAAACAGTTTTTTTTATTCAGATTCAGCTCATTCAGATTCAGATTCAAATTCAGTTCATTCAGATTCAGATTCAAATTCATTCAGTTTTTATCAAACACCCCCTGAGTGGAACTAAAAGAATCCATGTTTGAATTTACAAATGTCTCGAGTTAATTTCACAAAAATCAATAACTATATTATAGTAGTAATAATATTACTTAATGGACCGTTAGTTAATTATGAGTGTGGAGCCCACCCATAAATGATTAGTGAAGTGTATGAAGTTAATGGGTCCTCTTAACATGTATCCTTAAGGCACATGCTAAACACACAGTTCAAGAGAATATTCTCTTGAATTGTGTGCATATTCCCTTGATTTCTACATTTGCACCAAGTTCAAGGGAATATGCACACGATTCAAGAGAATATCCCCTTGAACTGTGTGCTTAGCATGTGCCCTAAGGGCACATGTTAAGAAATTCCGAAGTGAATTAGTAGTAGTAGTTTACTCCCTCCGTCCCTCATTATAAGACTTTTTAGAGTTGTGCACAAGCATTAAGGAAATGATTGTATAGCATTAAATATAATACTCCATCCGTCCCTTAATATAAGACTTTTTAGAGTTGTGCACAAACATTTAGAAAATGATTGAATAGCATTAAATATAATATCAAATGTCTATATTATCCTTGTATTGAAAAAAGAGATTGTTATTTATTTGGCAAAATATAATGAGAGAACCAAAGTTATATTTAATACTTTGGATAATATTGGAAACTAAGCAATTAATGCTTAGTTGAAAATCTAAAACGTCATATATTAAGGAACAAAAAAACTTCTATAAAACGTCTTATATTAAGGGACGGATGGAGTATCAAATGTCTATATTATCCTTATATTGAAAAAAGATATTGTTATTTATTGGATAAAAAATAGTGAAAGAACTAAAGTTATATTTAATACTTGGGGTAATATTGAAAACTAAGCAATTAATGCTTACTTGAAATTCTAAAACGTCATATATTAAGGGACAAAAAAATTTCAACAAAATATCTTATATTAAGGGACGGAGGGAGTACTTCTTAAAGAGAGCTTGTGTGATGGTATTACAGCATCCTCTTTTTGGACTCCTCTTGTGATTGCATTGTTGATTTTTTAGGGTCTAGAGACATCTTATGAGGGATAATAAATTCTAACCTGTGAAGGTAGCTAGACTATCATCTTTGGTCTATGTATGTAAATTCTTCTTCAACAGCCTGAGAAACTAACATTGTGACCTCTTCTTCTTCATTCTTCTTCTTCTTCTTACAAATTCTCTCTACTTCTGAAATAGGTCTGCAAAACCCCAACATTTTGACCTCTAAATCCCATATTCAATTATAATCACATACATCAACTTTCTCACACAGCTCCCTGTTAAAGGCCAGGGGCGGGGGCGGGGGCGGGGGCGGGGAGGGGGGGGGAGGGGGGATGCCTTTCAGGAAAAGGTCTCTTAATAAAAACATTCATTTGTTCCTTTAACTTCATACTATTAAAAAAAATTATTGCATAAAAATTGTTCTACACAATTTCTTATTAAGAAACCAGAAATTCACTAGTCACTCACAGATATTGATTTGCAGAAAGTCACTTGTAACCAAATAGAAATAGATTAAACAAAACATCATATAAAACACTTGTCCGATCTCTATCTGACGACTTCTACAAAAGGACAACAACAAAAACAGACGCTGCTATTCTCAAAATTAGGTGGGTACAACCCCATTGTAATGGGGCGCCAACTGCAATACAAACAGACCGATGACTATAAACAATAATACCAACTGTATAAAGAAACATGAAGTAAATTGGCATACTCTCTTCTGCAGCTTCAAAATTTCATCGGCCTCTACTATTTCTCCACAATAAATTTCCAACTTCTCTGCTCGTCTCTTTAGCTTGCTGGCCTTGTTTCCTGCGTCCTCGAGCTTGTTAAGCATCTGGGCTTGCTCTGAAGCTAGAGTCTTTTGTTCTTCCAAAAATGTGATTTGATCCACTGCAGCTACTCTCAAATTTAGGATTGTTCTGGATATTGCCAAGTACTCGACCTCAGCTTCAATTTTTTGCTTGAAGAGGCCCTCGAGCTCTGTCTCCATCTCTTGATATTTTCCCTGCTGTAACTCTATAGTTCCACTGGTTTCTTCTTGTCGTGATGTATTACTATTTAAAGTGGTTTCAAGTTCAGTAATTTTGGCTTCCTTCGCCTCAAGCATAGAGCTTGCCTCCTCAAGCTTGCTTTCTATATGAATTACATTCTGCTTCAAGCTAACTATCTCACTCTCCAATAAATTTGAAAAACCTTGTTGACTCTCACCATATTGCAATGGTTCAGTTGAGCTTGGATCATGAACTCTGGAATCAACAGAAGTGAACTCTGAAAGTAAACTGCTATCCTGAACCAAATCCTTGAAGAGGAAAATATCATCTTTCCCAATTTCCCTTAATTTCTGAAGTTCTGCAACGTAAAAACAGGTTCATTAGCCCCGCTGCCCAAAACACATCCAAAAAAACAACCACAAAAACTATATTTAAGGATATTAGAGAGGGAGAGGGAGAAAACACAAAAGCATGCACACAAAACAAACATAGGCTATTACAACAATAAGTTGGTCATAAATTATTATTAGATCATATATCAACTCAGCACCAACATTACAAATATGAAACACTATTATCGGGATTAGCACTATGCCTAACCAACTCTATTTTAAAAAAATTCTGCCTAAATATGCTCCATCAAAATGGCATTTAGATGGTTTTAAGGCAATGGAGCACAGGCACCAAACTGACTTTTTGCCATGCAATGAATCTCTGACAATTATGTGTGGTCCACATCTTTTAGCTATGTTTTCAAAATCAAATGATTCAACAAGGTTTTCTAAAGCAGCTCACAGATGGAATGCAGTTGAAGGATACACAAATAAAGAATGTGCGTCTCAAAGGTCTAAGAAGAATTTCTTCCTATAAAGTCATTCTTTATCTTCTCTCTTTTCAAGGGAAACGCCTTGCTATGAGAGAAAAAGACTATTATTATCCAAAGAGAAGCAGCAAAGAAAGTTTGGAGGACTACAGCAATCTTAACTCGATCTCCATATACTATCTGAAATAGCTCCTGCTTTCAGCTTTCATGCAAGGGGCACCCGATAAGCTTCCAAATTTTTTTTCCTTTTGGAAGTAGATAGGCTTCCAGTTATTGTTAAGGAAGGAGGCCAAGTAGCAGTGTAGCACACAAGTTAACATGCTGAATAGTGAATAGAAGAAGCATTTGTCCCAGCCTCTGAATAAAAACTAAGACCCACTAGATCCAGGTATATTTTCACCTAAACTATAACCACCCTACTATCGATGGCCTCAACATTTAACTTTTGAAACCAACATCTCTCCAAATCTTCAAACTCTCAGAAAGTAAAAATGTGCATCAGATAGGCCTCTCATCCAAACTGTGAGGTCAAATGAAAGAACAAGGCTTACAATTGGTAAAAATGGAACTTGCAAGATTCAACCACCTTCTTGCTCATAAGACATAAACCATGAAAACTTATTAATTAATGTGACAAACATACTAGTATAACAATGATAAACATGTACATAAAGGTTTTCGCAAATGCAAAGTAATGAAAGTTCAAATAAACTTAAGAACCTAGAGGTCATCAAAAGGTGTCACGGAGGTGTAAAACTGAGAAGTCTTGGAAACATATGATACCTCCAGGATATAAATAATTCAATTTAGGACCAAAATGATCTCAAGTGCACTAGCAGAGACTTTTAATGAAGGATATTTATTCCAAACTGCACGAGTTACTACTGCAAGCTACATGGACAATACCAAGGACATGGATTGCAAGAAAGTTGATAATTTTTGCAAGTTCAAAAATCACAAAATAATGTAAATTGAGGATGATTCAGTTTCTCTAGTCAAGTCAATAATTGTTGTCTAAATCCCCGACAAGAAGTAAGAATAAGTAGAAGACATTGATGCAACTCTGCAGCACCAAAGGCTCATTCCGAGGGACGCTAGTTTGTGTAGTTTTGTCTTGTTTGACCATATTTGTTAACCAACCAACTAGCAGGATCTGGATTGTTATGAATTTAACAAACTACCAATTTTGAAAATTGTTAATAATTTGAAATAGTTATACAAAAAAATTAAGATTTGATATACAGGTTATCTCTTGGAGCGCCACCAACAACCACACAACTTTCATTTTCTTTTTGGTACCCCGGTCAACCCGAAATAAAGAGAAAGAGAGAAAGCTACTGAAGCCGTGGTGTGCGATGCACATTAACTATGACTTGACATATTGCACTTCCTATTGCGCCCATTCACATGTCTATAAATTAATTTGTAAACACTAGAGATAACATATCCTAAGGATGGCCTTAGTGGTGTTCTGTGTTACTCGGACTCGCCATTTTTGGTGGAGTACCCGTGTCGACACGACACGGGTACAGGTGCGGGATTCGTACGGGATCCGGCCAAAAAATCCGGATACGGCTGTTTTGGAAGAAGAAGAGACACGCGAGCGAGAGGAGGAAGAAGAGAAAGCCGTCTGTGAGGAAGAAGAGAAAAGCGTCCGTCTGTGAGAAAAGAGGAGAAAGCCGTCTGTAAGACCTGGGGTTTAAAATATTCCTAGAAAATTACAGTTAGGTACCCCATAGTTTTTAAAGTTTTTTAATTTAGTCCCCCAGGTTTTTTGAAAGTTCAAAATTGCCCCTTGAAAATTACATATCAATCCCTGTAGTTTTATTTTTTTTCCATTTCTGCCCCTAATTCTTTATATTTTTGCAATTCACTCCCTAGAGCAAAAAAAAACTTGGTGATACAATTAGAAACATTATTATTAAAATATCATAACATACCGTATCCCCGCACCCGTGTTCAAATTCGGATCCATATCCGCGTATCCTCTATTTTTTAACTTCACGTGTTCGACACCTAAATTCGTACCCACATCCGACACCCGCACCCGAGTCCGAGTAACACAGGTGGTGTTTTCCCAGTATCATGTAAGCATCTCTTTACCACTGAATCTTTCCTAATTATCTTCACCAATCCTAATAATTACTGATGGACGTTGAAGTGCAAAAACTTATAAGCAAAGTATGCATATGCAAATCAGTTACTTTACCTATTGCATTTGGCAATCACATAACATTTCTTTTTCTTCAACATATCTTATTTCATCTACTGATAAATAAAGTTAACCAATAAAGTTTCCTTCATGTGAACTAAAATAATTTCAATATAAAGTTTGGCAAAAAATATCTGTTTTATGCAACTAATTCTAATGTATTCTCTGAAGAGATTGCAAAACTTGTACATTTGCAAAGTTCAATGTATGGTTCCTTACAAGAAGAATTTAAGTAAATAAACAAATACGCTCTAAATGCAAAGATACAAAATGTAAAATATGTATACTCGTTAAGAATCATTGTTAAAATTTGCAATGGAGGGACAGAGACACCTTTTTCAAGTGCTTCCTGTGCAGACTGTAGTGTAGTGATAGACTCAACCAGAGGATCACGATCTGCTGACGATCCATGATTCTCACTATTTTCTCCCTTACTTTCCAAAGTCAATTCAGCAGCTAAATAATCTTGCGAGACATCTTCAAATTCCGCCAAAAATTTTCTGAATCCAGTCTGAAGTTTCTCGCCAAGTTCACCGCCCTGAGCTTCATCACTATTTTCTCCATCATAATTTGCGGACCTACTTTGTCTCCCATTACTGGTCATAGAGTTAGCACCCTGCATAAAGACAAAGTTGGAGCTTCGAGAGTCAGACTCCATGCTGGAATGAGAGTTTTCCTTCTCGATTTTGACCCGTTCTCCTCTAAGCTTTTTACTGGTTTCAGTCCGATTTTTTCCCTGCTGACCCCACTGGACAGCCAAATTACCCGAATTGTTCCCATTTAAACTCCTCATCCGGTTATTTTCGCCCACATATCCCCCCACTGTAGGTATCTCATACCTCGATCTTGGAGCACTTGCTTCAGTTGAAGACTTGCTACTCCGGTCTTCGCTGTTCTCTGAATCCTCCCTCCCGGCAGCAAATATAGGTCCAGGTGCCAACCCAGAATAAAAACCATCGTCAGCAATACCCGGACTTTTCACCACCGCATTGGTAGATGAAACAGAACCCTCACTCTTTTGCTTCATCTCAGCAGAATGAGGCATTGGATTCCTCAAATTCTGGTTTGAATTGGGTAAACCCCTTTTCCCTATTTTGTTACTATCGACATTACTACCCCCTTCCTTATTAGCTTCCCTCCGAATCCGTCTCCATTTCTTCAAACCATAACCTTTCATAGCCTGGGGGGACGATCCTATCGAATTTGAACCCCCTGGCGACAATTGCACCTTTGGCGGAGGTGAATTCACAGATTCAGTACCGTTAACCCCCTCGGATTTATCGTCAGCCAATAATCTCTCATCCACCTGGTCAACACCACTACAAGCCCCGTTCCTCTCAATCACGGGTTTTTCAAGGACATTCTCCAAATTCTCAGGTGCACTCACTTCATTATCTTCCACAGATTCAAGTGCAGAAAAATCACTTTCCAAATCCATAACCAGATAATCAATTTTAGGGTTTTGAATCTTTCAAAGATTGATGGGAAATTCAGATCAAGATCGAGAACAATTAACCATCATTCCAGCTCATGGGGACCAAATCTAGCAAAAAATCTCGAAAACATCAATTTTAGGCAATTGAATTCCACCTGGAATTCAATACGATTTAATACCCAACTCGTTGTTTTTAGAGACAAATCACAAATAGGAAAGCGACAGAAACGAATTCGAAGTAGGGGAATCTGTGATTAATTAATTGCAAAATTCAAATAGAAATAATAATTGAGGAACAGCAGCAGCAGCGTACCTTTTGCGCCATGACTTAATTGGAGAAGATGTGATCGAAGGAAATGGAAACCCTAAACGGTAGTTGGAATTAGGAATTTATAGCTAAATATAAATTATTGAAAAAATTAACCACGAGAATAATAAAATTGGAAAAAGTAGGGGTACATACATACATGGAATTTGGGGGAAGAGACGAAGAAGATGAAGTGGTTGAACGTGGAGAGAGGTACAGATGGGGCACATGGAGGGGTGGCCCACAAAACGTGATGGTGATTGCCGGCCGATCTGTAACACATTTGATATCAGACACATACTCAACACGTAAGATTCATTTTTATTTTGTATAAATAATAAATAATTTATTAATTTCAGAGATTTATTTAATTTTTAGATAAGCAAATATAATTATTTATACTAATTACAATTATGTAAATAATACATTTTATTACAATTATGTAATCTTATTACACTAATTATTACTAATAATAACTAAATATGCACTTAAAATGTTAAAAATTATGAATCCTATCTATCCATTTGTTTTAAAATAAAAGTTTCATAACAACTGATAATATTATAAAATGACACAAGATTTTAAATATATCAACCATTTCAATTTTATACATGTCCTCGCTGTAAAATTATTTATAAATACACTCTCAATTCCGAAAAAAAATATTATTATTAATATTTTAAAATTCTATTTCATACACTTTCAAACTTCAAACTAATTTAAATTTAATTAATTTTAGTCAATAATAAATATTATAAATTATCTAAAAAGTATTACTAATTATAAAATTGATTATTTTATAAACTTAATGAATCACATCAATTTTAAATTCAAAAATATTTTAAATTAGCTTTTTAAAAGTCAATAATAAACTTATATTTCGAAATTAAGAAAGTATCTTTTTGTGGAATGGATCGATTAAGTGCATGTTCTGTTTTGAGCTTTTAGAGTTTAAAATAGAATTGATTTTTTTGTTTGTTTGTTTAATCGCAATTTATTTTATATATAATTTACTTAATTCATAAATGCAAGTTATAAACCTAAACTCACTGCACTACACCTCCAACTAAGGTTGTAAACGAGTCAAATAGTTTGGGATCGATTCGGACTCGATTCGGGCTCGACTCGAAAAAATATGAGCGAGACTCGAATTCGTTAATAATATGACCCAAATCTGAGCATAAAAAATAATTCGAATAAAAATATGAGTAGAATCTGAGTAAGGTTATACTCGACTCGTTTAAGTTTCAAACTACTCGAATTCTTAATTATGATTCGATACATACTCGATTAATACATATTCGATTAGATACTCGATACATTCTCTTATAAATATATACAAAATTAAATCAAATTAGGTTAATTAATTATTATTATTTTGTTTATTTTTAATTTTAATTTTAATTGTGATTTTATATTTGCAAAGTGTAATAGTAAATATATTTTCTCATATCTAAGTAAAATAACAAATTCAATTTATAATTATATTTATTATAAAGCTAGTTATTATGTGGAGATTCGAATTCGAGCTTTGAATTTGAAGCTCGCGATTAGTTTGAATATAATTCGATCCGAGTCGGATCGAATTTGAATAATAAATATTCGAGTCGAGTCGAGTCGAATCTGAGTAAAAATTTTCAAATACAATTCGAATTCGAGTATGAATTTAATATTTTGAATCGAATTCGAGTAACTTCCTGTTCGCTTCGATTCGACTCGTTTACTCCAACTCTTCCAAATACAACCAAACCAACGGGCAATAGTTGTGTAAGAAAAACGAACAAGCAATAAATTTTTATTTTTTTTCGTAATTAGTGGAGTAGAAATAGTAAATATTTAAGAGCCCCCTAAAAAAGTACTCTTGTAACAAATCATATATATTATTCTCTATTTTAAAATTGGAGATATAATCTGACTATTAAAATATAACGATGACATATTAAATTTTAAAATTTCTTTAGAAAATTAGGCAGAATCTAGGCAGGAAAGACAGGCTTATGCGTAGAGGTTTTTTATTATTTTAATAACTATCAAAATCAGATCTTGATATATTTATTTTTCTAATGATTTACCATATTCATAATGCAGGTTGTAGCATATCAAATAACAACAAGAAGTGAACAAGATCAAGTCAAAATGGATAATTTTATTATAGTAATTTTTTGAACTTGTACCAACTTCAAATTAATAATGATGATACATTTATAATATTTAGTTTAATTCAATATAATTCTTAAATTTATGTTTAGTTTCTTAAGTTTTAATATTGAATTAAATTCTTGAAATTTTAAATTTATTATTTAATAGCAATCTGGTTTATTAATAAAACTAATACGTTAAAGATATGTTAGCCATACTTAGCATCTGGTATTTGTCATTTTCTTTAAGTCGTCAATTTTGAAGATTTCACAAATAAAAATAATTTCATAATTAATAATATCAAATGTCTCATTTAATAAACTTCACACTAATTTTTAAAAATAACATTTATTTAAATTTCTTTAGAAAGAAGAAGTACATATATATTGTATTGTTTCCATTGAAGCATGATGGTACAAGAATACTCTTTCTGTTTCAAAATAAAAGATAATTATTAATTTTTTAAAATTAAACTAAGACATTTTAAATTCAAAATTCATATGAATTTCTTTAATTTTATTCAATAAAATAATAAATATTATAAATTATCTAAAAAATACTATTTATTATAAATATTAAAGTCGGAGATCTTAGGGGTACTTGGAAATAGTGTTTGCTTTATATTATTATTTTGTTTGGATAAATGTAAGATAAAATATTAAAATTAACTTAAAATAAAAAATCTCGCTTAGGCCCCCTAGGCGCTAACCCCCCCCCCCCCTCCTCGGTCGCCCGCCTCCCGCCTAGCACCTTTTAGAATATTAATAATTTTAATAATTGTATAAAGTAAAATTAAATATGCGATGGTATGATCTCCAAAGTTAAATGATATCACTAATTTTAAAACGAAGAAAGTGATGTTTACAAAATATATAATAACAAGCATTCTAAGAAAGAACAAATTAGGGAAACTTAACATTCATTATGTAACACTTGTATTCAATCTAAGTTAATTGAATGATAAATTCAAACATATAGGAATTTTTAAAAAACTTATTTTCAACATTTGATATTATTGAATGGTTAAATTAAAAAAAAATATAGAAAAAGAGTACTTGTTGTATTCTCTAATTTTCAACCAAAAGTGTACAGGCCCAACAAACCTTTAGCCCTTTTGATGTGTAGGCTAATTTTAATTACTTCCTGGTCATCAGGCCCATACTAGTAGTAGATACTTATTCATTCAAATTTTTTGTTGATTTCTGTAGCCAATGGAAAACTGCTGATAACTTGGGGTTTTTTTTGTTTTTTATTTTTATTTTTTAGGGGTCTCCACTTTATACATTTTTGGATGCGTTAAGTTTGATTGTACTAAATTTTGCAAGCCATCTGTGAAGGCTTTATATGTTTTTTTTAATAATTTCTTTTAAAAAAAATAAGTGTTGTACTTTTAGATGAAAATGGTACCTTCTTTTTATTATTATTGAAAAATTGACTCGAAGAATGGTAATAAAACTCATTTTCTATTCGATGAAATTGCGAAAAAATGTCAAACACACGAAAATATCAACTTCTTAACTAAAGGGTAATTAAGGGGCTGTTTGATAAAATTGAATGAAATAGGTTCTGAATATTTAAGCAATCTGAATGAAGCTGAATACTAAATACTGAATGAAAAAAATTGTTTGATAATTGATATGTCTGAAACCTCTTAATAACAGTGTTTTACTATTTTACCCTTCTAAACTATGATGAACAAGTATATAATTATGTCTTGACGTACTGAAACAAATTAATTATAATATTTAAACTTGACAAAATCGGCCCAAGCCCGCAGGCCGGGCTTTGGGCTTCACATTTTTAGCCTATCAAAATCTGAGCCGTTTTGGCCCGGCCCGCCGATGGTCCGACCTGTTTGGACCAAGTCCAACAATATGTCAAAATATAGGCATAAATCAGTCCAGGCCAACGGATTGGGCTGGGCTGGGCTAGCCCGCCCGTCATGGGCCGTGTTTTGGGCTTCATTTTTTCAACCCATCAAAATCTGGGCCGTTTGGGCCAACCCGACCTATTTGCCAGGTTTAATAATATTCATTATACAACAGATAAAAATAAATAATTACGGGAACTAATATTTTCACTTAAAAAAATCGATATTTTCATATCATCCATCTCACGTGAATGGTGAGTGGGTCCATCTCTATGTGAAAGAGACTTAAGTGAAAATATCATTTTTAACATGTGAAAATATCAGTTTTATACTTAAAACAAAGTATCAAACAAAGTATTGAATAATTCAAACAAATTTAATCCATGTTTCATAGAAAATAGAAAATGTAATGAGTTAAATAACGTGTCAACATAATAATAAAAGTACTAAAATTACATTAATTTCATGAGTCGCTTTATAGTTCACGAGCAATTTAATAACGTAAATTGTTCATATATTGTACGTCTAGAGGGCCCCATTGCACTGCATCTTGCTCTCCTTCGTGATTCTCTTCATATTGTTCATCATCTCCATCAATTGTGGTAGCTTGATTATACTGAGCAAATAACTCATTCTCAATATTCTCCTGTTCCTATAAAATTGTGAATAGCAAAGGAAGCAATAACTACGGAAGTGGTTAGCATGAAGTTTATTTTTGTGTAAGTTGGTCAATTAACCTAATAGAGTGCTGACACGCAGCCGAGACTCTATATGTGTCAACGTTCTATTGGCCAATTGACCAACTTACCTAAAAAATAAATTTCATGCTAACCGAATCCAATAACTACATCTCTTTGCACCCTTTGCACCCAAAATAATAAGTTTTGGACATCGATAACTACATGTTCATGACCTTATTCTTGAATTGCCATACACATTCAATCTCAAATTTGACAACAGTGATGATAAATGGAGTAACCAAAATTATAAATTTCCTCTCCAAGAAACATATCGGCAAAATGTATTGGGGACAAGGCTTTTTTACTAGGCAAAACAAGCTTAAAGTTAAAAGCTAATGAAATAGAAAAGGGCCAAGGAAAGAATTGAGGGAGAAACATAAAACAAACACACAAACCCAACTTCTTATATTTTGCGATACAGTCCTTCTAGGGGGACCGGCTACACCGACCGGTCTAATTTTTTTTTTAAAATTTTTGCTTTGACTTTCAAAAAATGTATAGTATTTATTTTAACTAAATTTTTACTGAATTTAGTGATTTAGGTGTAATTTAGATACATATTAAAATTAGTGTTGCACAGACTGTACAACACTGTTTTTTATATGTATCCAAATTACATCTAAATCACTGGATTCTGTAAAAATTTCAATTAAACAGAAAATGAAACAACAAACAGTATAGTAAGGTTATCTTAACACAAACAACACCTTATTCAATTAGAAAGTACAAATTATATATAGGTGATTAAACTAAGGTACTAAACTCACTTCTTTCAAATTCAACAATAAAGCAATCTCTAATTTAAGTAAGCATCATCTCTATTATTGCATTTCCCCGTACCAAATTCATTTCAAATTTTCAAACAAATACATCTATTTAGGGATCATAAGTAAGATTTAAAACTAGTTCATAAGATTCTATATTAATTACAACATTAAAGTTGAAACCACACCTCTAGCATATGATACTTCTATTCAAGATTGTTAAGCTCACAAAAACCTACTTCTCTGGTATGCTTTTATGTCAATCTTTGGTAATTGTAATATAGTCAAAAAAATATCAAGACTAGTATCAAAATAATTCATTAATCAAAACTAATGAAACTGAATCACATACCCATCATATACAGGACGAAACAGAGATCAAATTCAAGATTAAATTAGGGCGATAGAGCAGCGATACAGAAATGAGGGTTACCTGTCAGAGAAGCGATGTAGCGGCGATGCAGAGAAGCGATGGAGAGCGGAGATGGAAACGAGAGCAGCGATGGAGATGGCAGACAACCGATGCAGAGAAGCGATGGAGCGGCGAGAAACGATGACTATTTGGGTAAAAAAACGTTGCTCAGACCTATTTAACCGATTTAGCCAATTTTTTTATTAAAAAAATTGCTCAAATATATTCAACCCAATTCATATTTCAAAACTTGTAAACAAATGGTCTTATTCCCTCATATATTAACTCATTTAAACAAACAACTCCTAAATGTTTATCCCCACCCCTTGTGTATCAAGAGGGTGGAGTTTGGTACCTTGACAATGGCCAAGGTGAGTCTTAAATTTTGTCACAAACTAGTATAATAAAAAGAAAAAGAAAATATAAACCCCTACAATCATATGAAATGCCAGCTTAACCACTGTAGTTTCCAGTTATAAAATCCCAAAGGTACTCATCAAAGCTTTGGTGATTCAATCATAAATTGGTTTAGTTTCTCAGAATTGGTGATATAAGCTTTTATGTTAGGTAAACAATCATAATTCTTTCATTTACATACTTAAATTCCTACCAAATTTATTCTGCCATAATGGTTACATTTAATTAAGACAGGCCAGATCATAAGAGATTTACAATTGTTACTTTGCTAATTGATATTAACACTTTTGGATCAACATATATTCAGTGGCGGAACCGAATATTTTTAGAGAGGGGTCAAAATGCATTAGTGAAAAAAATTATTTATTGATGTTTGACGTGCTTCTTTTAAATTCATTTTGTCCAATTATAGTATTTCACAACATTCTATTCTAACCCTTGCCAACATTTGAGTTGTGAGTCTAATGACTTAAAATACATATATATATATATATATATATGATAAGAATCTTAGGCTCACCCAACTAAAAGCTCACCCATACTCACACCCTTTTAGCGACGGATAGAACGACGGTTCGTCCGTCGCTATATATACAACCGTCGTCTATATATTGTTCGTCGCTATATGTTGTCTGTCGCTAAAAGCTAAAAGCTAAGACGACGGTTGTATATATAGCGACGGACCAAACCGTCGCCCGATCCGTCGCTAAAGAGGGGTGAGTTTGGTGAGCTTAAGATCCGAAACGTATATATATATATATATATTAATTTTCTTCCGAACTATGAGACTATTAATCAGACTTTGAAGGTTTTAGTCAACTGATTAGCTATTTTTATAGATAAATTATAATATTATATATTCAAAACCTTATATTGTGGTTCTAGTCATCTTCCTTGGAGACAACTGAGACAAGCCACTCAAAGCAAGAAAATGAATTAAGTTATTCTCATTTACAAAAAATTGATATCAAGATATGATTAAGTCAGTAAGACAAATGAGTGCAATATTAATTAATTAATTATCAAATTTATTTAATATTATTTTATCTTATAGTAATATTGTTAATTTATTATAGTTAGAAGGACACAAAAAAGCAAATGAATTAATAACATTACATAACAAAGATCAAATTTACTAACATTAGCATGCTTCATTCCAAGGTTGGAGGGTCATATGACCCCCCTCGACCTCCCCTAATTCCGCCAGTGCATATATTGCAAGCTTTCTTATAACAACAAAAAAGAAAAGTAGGACCTTTTTTTTTGTATAGTTGTTTAATACTCTCTCCATCCCATTTTTCCAAAAATTTTTTTTTTTCTCTTTTAATATCTTACCCATATACTTTCTTTAATTCTATATTTTTTCTATCTTCGAATAATATGTCTCTCTCATCTTTATCAATTACGGTTTAGATTTTTATTTATTTATGCAAGGGTGTTTTTGATAATACATAATAATTTTAAAAATTTTAACTTTCTTAATCTCTATACAAAAAATTTAAATGACACATATTTAGGAATGAAGGGACTACTATTCTAAAATTGAATAGTAACATGTTACACCAGACTTGTGAGATTAGGGACAGGCACATGCAAAGGGAATCAAATTAAACGGATACAGTACTGTGTTTGTGAGTTTGAGAATAAAAGAGCCGAAGAGAATTTAAAATTTATGAAAGGAAAAAAAAAGAGTAAATTTCTTTTCTCGTGTTTATGAGTTTTAGAAGAAAATTTTAATTTACTTTAAAAAAAAGAAGAAAATTTTAACTTCAAGTATTTTTAACCCTTGTGATAATATTTTTGATAAATTATTATAAAGATATTTTTGATAATTTGAAATGTCATACAGGTCTTTGATCAATGTCGTCCAAATATTTTTAACTTTGGAAAGAAATTTGTTCAATTTTCCTTGTTTTTTTTGTCAGTTCTAAAAAACTCAAAAATAAGAAACTTTTAATTTCTGTCACAAATTTTTCTCTCACTTCATTTTAAAACTCACAAGTGAATGCAAGTATATGTATACAACAATATTCACAAAAGCAAACCCATAGGTCATACTAAGTCATAACCAATGCTATCTATTGGAATGTAGGTAGACCCGTATAGTGCGATTTGGTGCGGTTTAAAATTCAAACCACATTCGAAATCGCTTAGGTGCGCTTTGACAAATCCAAAACCGTACATGAAACCGCTAGTGATTAGTGCGGTGTGATTTTAAATTGTGCGGTGCAGTTTCATTTGGTGCGATTTCAATTTCAAAACCAATTGAAACAATAAAATTTTATGTAATTTAGCATCACTACTCTAATCAAGACAGTTTTTTTTTACTAATTTGTAGGAGTAATATTAAAAGATTGAAGATACAACAAAATCAAGGGGCCAATGATGTCATTGTCATAGCAAAACAAAAGACTATAACTGTCATACCATCATATTTAGTAAATTACATTTGACTAATCTAATGCATTCTTGAATAAGGGTAGCAGCAGTGGTAGGACGCTATGAGTTCTTCTATTGGGCTTTGTCCAAATTTTGTATATTATAGTAGTCAAACAAAGTTTTACAATTCTAGAAGACATACAATCCATCCGGGTGTATTGGATATGCATGAGCAGTTGATCCCAACTAGGAGGCACACCAAATCAAACTATGAAAGGTCAAAACAGATCACAGCAAAAATTTTGAAAAGCTGCAATCAAACTTAAAATATTTTGCTTTATGATAAAACTAAACTTAAAATATTTTAATAATTTTAATTAAAAGTTTGATATTAATGAATGAGCTCAATTATTCAAAATAGACTACTGTGAGAATGAAACAAGTAATAACTATAAGACAAATATTGTCTTGACTCTTTATAGCACATTTAAGTAAGAGGGGTGTTGGGCCGTGATTATTTGGGCCGGTCGGATCTTAGTCATTTTTGGCTTTTCGGGTCAAGCCTATGTTTACCCTTGGAGCATTGGGCTATTATCTAAATGATTATTTAGATAAAGCTTGGGCCGGAGCTAGTACTTGGTGACAGGTGACAGCTTATAGACTAAAGATTATCCCTAATCTGTGGGATTAGCAGGCGGCTAATTGAGGTGATGGGCCCAGTCGTCTTAAGCCACCTTCATTAATGTGGAGTTGACACAATATTGACTTAGTGGAAAGCAAGGTATGGTAAAGCCTGCATGCAGCCAGCTGACGTAAGCATCGGGGGAAAACATGCAAGTTGGTGAGATAATATATGAGTACAGAGCACTACACAAAGGAGGTAACAAACATTTTACTTTCCAGACACTAGAGCACACAACCTCCATTGTTAACCCTTTTTCCGGCCTGTACTTATTCTCCCACCGGAGCGGTCCCCGACAGCCCAAGCCGTCGAGATCCGGTGCTAACGTGTTCATTGTGCAGGGTTAGGCATGCTTTTTGTGATTGAAGTGCGTGGCGAGATCTTGGCGTTAACATTGGCGCTAGAAGGAGGGCTTAGTGTTTCTGGTTTTCAATCACAACATATTGAACGTCTTACATCGGAAGTTATGGTGACAGCAAGTTCTTCTCAACAGAGGATTTCTGTAAAAGATAGGCTGGGCCCTTCAAAGAATGTTCATGAAAGGCTTGAGTCGCTAGATGTACCGGAGAAGTCGCGTGCAAAAGATCATGGTGGTGTTAAAAGGAAGTTGTTTGCTACTCCCGATAAAGGACCTGTTAAAGATTAGAAAAGGGTAGAAGGAACACCGCCTAGAACCCAGTACCAAGAAGGACAGATAGATAAGGCGTCTACTCTGACTAAAATGGCACAGGAAACCGACATGGCTTTGAAGGCACTTCTGCAACAAAGGGAGGAGATTGCAAAACAGATGGTTCTTATGGCTTAGGTGGAAGGTGGGGCATCCAGTTATACTCAACCTGAAGAGCCGAGTAGATCTATGGGTAGGCGGGCGAAGGGTGATGAAGATTTCAGGCGTTCAAAAAATCGGTTGCGGAGCCGTTCTCCTATCCGAAGCGGAGAAAGACGTCGTGTTCCTGAAGATCCGAAGAGGGCCTCTCACCATAAGGGTTCTCGGGACGATGGTAGCGACAGAAGACGAAGCAGATCAAGGAGAAGCTCTCCCGAACTCACAAAGAAGGTACCTCGTATTGAGTATTATTCTCAGTATAGTAAAGAGGATAGTAGCCGAAGCATATCAGGTGGTCATTCCCCAAAGAATCTAAAGAAGTCACCCCACCTTGTGGATTCTCGCCTCGATCGAACTGAGTAGATAAAGAAATGCTCTCCGAAGAGGGAAATTTTGCTGAAGCCGAAGCTAGAAGGACTTGAGCTCTTGGCCGCAGAGATAAAAGAGCTTTGAAAATAGTTAGCGGAAGTCCAACAGGAGAAGGAGACTCCGGGTAAGAAAGCTTCTCCTTTTTCTTCTAAAATTCTAAAGGAGAAGGCGGATCCCAGTAAGAAGCTTCCCCACATGGAGAGTTATAATGGTTCAGGGGACCCGTACGACCATAGTCAGGCGTTCGAGAGGTTGATGGATTATTACGACTACTCAGATGCAGCTAAATGTCAGACCTTTGGAATGACTTTGAGAAAAGATGCAAGGCAGTGGATGGGAACTTTGGCTTTGGATTCGATTTCATCCTGGGTTGAATTGTGCGACAAATTCCATGCCCGGTTTAGAAGCAACAAAAGAAGGGGAAAACCTACAGGGTCACTGGCACAGGTTAGGCAGTATCCCAGCGAGACTCTAGGTCAGTATGTGAAAAGGTTCAGAGAAGCGGTAGGACAAGTATCAGATCTTAACGATCTTCAGGCCGTAAGATTGTTTCAGAATGGTTTAGATATGGTGAAGTCTGAGAAGTTGGTGAAGAAATTGATGTTCAAGCATCTGAAGAGCTTGGTCGAAGCATTTGAGAAAGTCGAAGGCTTCATCGTGGTAGAAGAGGTCATGGCTAGTTTGAAACAGGGTTCTTCGGAGAAAGCGAAGGAAAAAGGGAAGGAATCAACTGATGGTAGTCAGAGGAAGAGTGGCGGCAATAATGACCAATCTGACGAAAATCAAAAAAAGTATAGCAATAATTGGGCACCTAGAGGATATCGTCCTCCCGTCTCGAGGCAGAAGGTAAATAAAGTGTATACTCAGCTCAATACAGATCGGGCTACTATTCTGGAGCAGATAAAAAACCATCCGTACTTCGAACGACCCCGGAATAATCTTAGGCTAGGATCAGGAGACCCTGCTAGATATTGTGATTATCATCAGGCAGTTGGGCATGACACTAATTCTTGCTGGAATCTAAAGGAGTTCATTGAAAAGAAAGTTCAGAGTGGAGTCTTGGTTCAGTATGTGGAAGGACGAGAATGGCAAAGAGAGCACCCGAGGAATAGGCAGCCAGATCAAGTTAATCAACCAGTACAACCAGTTCAGAATCAACAGGCAAGACATGTGGTGGATGTGATTACCGGAGGTAACTTTGGTATGGCTGCTGGGAAGAAGCGTCGAGGTTATCTAGACTCAGTGATGGCAGTGGCAGGCAAGCCTCTGAAGGCTGAGAGGACGTATCCAGGGTCTATCATATCCTTTACAGATGATGATCTCCCCCCAGAACCAATTGAACCACACGAAGGAGCTTTGGTGGTCACTGCGCAAGTGGGTTCGGTAGACATGAAGAGGATGATGATAGACAATGGGTCTTCGGTGGATATTCTATACGCGCATGCATATCATAGGATGCCTTTGGATGGTCAGAAGATTGAAATTGGGCAGGAGGCTCCTTTGTATGACTTCAGCAACGATCCAGTCAAAGTGGCGGGAACTATTGAACTGCCCGTTGTCTTCGAAACGGTTCCTCAACAGGTTCAAATTATGTGTAAATTTTATGTTGTACATGTGGATTCTGCATATAATGCTATTTTGGGGAGACCTACTTTAACAGCCCTTCAGGCAGTTACATCTATTCCCCATTTCAAAATCAAGTTTCCGACGCCACATGGAGTTAGAGAAGTTGCAGGAGATCTGGATTTGGCGAGAAGGTGTTATCGGAATGCTTTGATCACTTTGGGAGTAGGGGTTAGCAGGCAGAAGCAGACCATGGCCATAGAGATTGAGCCGTTTACAGAGAGCAGCACGGAATCATTAGTTATGCTAGCAGGAGAAACCAAAGAAATTGAGCTGATACCTGGGAAGAAAGAAATGTCTGTGAGAATCGGTTCAGGACTACCAGAACCTTTTCGGACAAATCTGATGGAGCTGCTTCGTTGTTATGCTGATATCTTTGCTTGGATTCCTAGTGATATGCTGGGGGTGAGTCGTAAAGTGGCCGAACATAGACTACACGTGGATCCAGCGAAAAAGCCAGTTCGGCAGAAGAGGAAGATCTTTGCACCAGAGAGACAGAAGATAATTGATGAAGAAATTACAAAGTTGCTGGTTGCAGATTTCATCTTCGAGATTGATTATCCAGAGTGGATGGCAAATGTAGTACTGGTACAGAAGCAGAATGGAAAGTGGCGGGTTTGCATAGATTATACCGGTCTGAATAAGGCGTGCCCGAAGGACTTCTATCCTTTGCCTCACGTCGATCAACTCATTGATGCAACTTCGGGGTATGCCTTACTTAGTTTCATGGATGCTTTTTCAAGATATCATCAGATTTCAATGTGCAAGAAAGATATCCCAAAGACGACTTTTATTACACATCGGTCGGTGTACGCCTACAGGAAGATGACACTTGGATTGATTAATGCGGGAGCTACTTATTAGAGGATGATGAACCGTCTCTTCACGAAGCAACTGGGAAAGAATATGGAGGTCTATATCGATGATATGATAGTGAAGAACATGTCGGTTTAGGGTCATCTGGACGATTTAGAAGAATGCTTCTAGACGGTTCGACATTATGATTTGAAGCTGAATCCGACCAAGTGCATCTTTGGACTGGGGGCAGGCAAATTTTTGGGTTATTTGGTCAGCAAAAGGGGTATCGAAGCTAATCCAGTGAAGATTCAGGCTATCTTGGACATGAAATCCCCACAGTCGTACAAAGATGTCCAACGTTTGACTGGTCGAATAGCATCGTTGCGGAGGTTCATGTCTAAATCGGCAGAAAGGTGCTTGCCGTTCATTAACACATTGAAAGGGCCAAAAAACGCGAAAACATTCCAGTGGACTTTGGAGTGTGAGGAGGCTTTCCAAGGAATCAAGAGGTATTTGTCTTCGGCACCTTTGTTGGTGAAGCCCGTTCCTGCTGAGCCTTTATATTTGTATCTGGCTGCAAGTTCACTGGCAGTAGGAGCAGTTTTGGTTCGTGAAGTTGGGGGTAAGTAGCACCCGGTTTACTATGTGAACCATGCCCTTAGGGATGTAGAGACAAGGTACCCAAATCTTGAGAAGTTTGCTTTCGCTTTGATAGTAGCAAGTCGAAAGCTTAGGCAATATTTTCAAGGTCGGGTAATAGTAGTATACACAGATCAGCCACTGAAGAAGGTGTTGGGGAAGCCAGAAGTTTCGGGGAGACTGCATGGACGATGGAATTGTCTCAGTTCTTTATAGAATATTATCCAAGGATAGCTATTAAAGGTCAAGCCTTGGCCGATTTCGTGGTAGAATGCTCGTTCTCCGAAGCTAATGAGAGTTTGAATGAAGCGGAGGGATCTACAGAAACGGTGGCAACACTTCAACAGTCGCACAATTCTTGGACGTTATATGTTGATGGATATTCTACTTCGGACATTAGTGGTGCTGGGATCATTCTAACGAGTCCGGAGGGATTCAAAGTACAGCAGGCTATCAGATTTGGATTCAAGACAACGAATAACGAGGCTGAATATGAAGCGGTGCTAGCAGGGTTGCGTCTGGCGAAGAGTCTGGAGGTTCAGAAGTTGATCATTTACAGTGATTCTCAACTGGTCATCAAACAAGTTTCAGGGGAGTACGAAGCTCGAGGCTCTAAAATGGTTAAGTATCTTGTAGAATTGAAAGATCGGCTTCAGTACTTCGGCTCTTACGAGTTTCAAGGGGTTGGTCGAACTGATAATTTGAAAGCTGATGCTTTGTCAAAGTTGGCTACAACTGAATCGAGTGCTTTTGATGGATCAGTTTTCTTAGAGGTTTTGAAGCAACCTAGCATCCAGCGTGGGGAAGAGATGTGTATTGAGCGATCTAATTGCTGGATGACTCCATATATAAATTATCTGGCAGATGATGTACTACCTTCAGACCAGATGTTAGCAAAGAAAGTGAAGTATAAAAGCGCAAACTTTGTGCTTATTGATGGAGACCTTTATTGAAGGGCTTATTCTTCTCCTTTACTGAAGTGTTTATTCCATCTGAGGCTGAGTATGTTCTTCGGGAGGTTCACGAAGGAATTTGCGGTAATCACATGGCTGCGAAGTCGTTAGCATATAAAGTGCTTCGTCAAGGATATTATTGGCCTACGATTTTTAAAGAGGCTATCGATTATGTAAAGAAGTGCCAGAAATGCCAAATGAATAGTCCGATCCCACATCAGCCACCAGAAGAGCTATACTCAATTTTATCTCCTATACCTTTTGCTGTCTGGGGGGTAGATATACTGGATCCACTCCCAAAGGCGAAAGGTCAAGTCAGCTTCGTTATAGTGGCAATTGACTATATAACCAAGTGGGTAGAGGCGAAGCCGCTTCGGCTGATTACGGAATAAGAATGCTTGAAGTTTCTGAAGGAGTCAGTGGTATTCCGATTTGGCATTCCTATGGTGGTGATTTCAGATAATGGACGCCAGTTTGTGGGATCATTGAGGCATTTTTGAAGGAATTGGGAATTCAACATCGGACGACTTCAGTTGCTCATCCATAATCTAATGGGCAAGTTGAAGTAACTAATAGAATACTCCTAAATGGTATCAATAAAAAACTGGATGAAGCAAAGGGCAGATGTCCTGAAGAGTTACTCAATGTGTTATGGGCTTATTGAACTACGCCAAGGACAACGACGGGAGACTTGCCATTTCGGCTGGCGTACGGTTTAGATGCTCTAGTTACGGTGGAAATTGGGTCCACAAGTCTTCGGGTCAGCCAGTTTAAGGAAGTGTATAATGATGAGGGACTCAAAACCAATTTAGATCTGCTCGAAGAAGTCAGAGAGGCAGCCTTGATAAAGTTGGCTACATACCAACGTCGTGTGGCTAAGTACTACAACAAAGGGGTGAAAATTCGAAGGTTTGAAGTTGGGGATTTTGTTCTTCAGGAAGTAGAGGCTTCTACACCTCAGAATATGGGCAAACTCATGCCAAATTGGGAAGGCCCCTATGAAGTTGTTAGTGTACCAAAGCCCGGGACTTACCGGTTGCGAACCTTAGATGGGACTGAGATTAAGAATACTTGGCATGCTGGGAGACTCCGTAAATATTTTTAATAGAGCCAGTGTCAAAGTCTAGAAGTCTGTATTTACTACAACAATTATTAATTTAGAAGGTTCCTTTCTTCAACGCTGATCTAGTTACAGCAGGTTATAAGGTTGGATCCCTTCGACTTTTTTGACAAGCAAAGAGGAATATTTTTGGGTTGAACCTATTCGACTCTCGGAGAAAACAAGTTCACCAAGTTATAAGGTTGGATCCCTTCGACTTTTTTGACAAGCGAAGAGGAATATTTTTGGGTTGAACCTGTTCGGCTCTCGGAGAGAACGAGGTTGCCAGCTTGGTATAAGGTTGGATTCCTTCGTCTCCTCGTAGCGAAGCGAACTATTGTTGGTTGAACCCGTTCGGCTCTCGGAGAAAACGAGTTCACCAAGTTATAAGGTTGGATCCCTTCGACTTTTTTGACAAGTGAAGAGAAATATTTTTGGGTTGAACCTGTTCGTCTCTCAGAGAGAACGAGGTTACCAGCTTGGTATAAGGTTGGATTCCTTCGTTTCCTCGTAGCGAAGCGAACTATTATTGGTTGAACCCATTCGGCTCTCGGAGAGAACGAGTTCACCAAGTTATAAGGTTGGATCCCTTCGACTTTTTTGACAAGCGAAGAGGAATATTTTTGGGTTGAACCTGTTCGACTCTTGGAGAGAACGAGGTTGCCAGCTTGGTATAAGGTTGGATTCCTTCGTCTCCTCGTAGGGAAGCTAACTATTGTTGGTTGAACCCGTTCGGCTCTCGGAGAGAAAGTGTTCACCAAGTTATAAGGTTGGATCCCTTCGACTTTTTTGACAAGCTAAGAAGAATATTTTTGGGTTGAACCTATTCGGCTCTCGGAGAGAACGAGGTTGCCAGCTTAGTATAAGGTTGGATTCCTTCGTCTCCTCGTAGCGAAGCGAACTATTGTTGGTTGAACCCGCTCGGCTCTCGAAGAAAGCGAGTTCACCAAGATATAAGGTTGGATTCCTTCGGCTTAGGACAACGAAGTGAATATTTTTGGTCTAACCTGTTCGGCTCCCGAAGAGAACGGAGTTACCTAATTGTTTTAAGGATGGGTGATATTATTAGTTCTTCGGAACAATTACTCTCATTGGAAGTTCGGTGATTTGTTCATTCTAACAATGCTTTACACCATTCTTCGGTAATGAGTAAGTTTTGCCTTACATTATTTGATTTTATTCAAAGTGTTGAAGTTAAAATTATATGTTGTCTGAATAACAGTATAACTTAAACTGAAAAGGAGTAATAAGGAACAAAGTTATATACTATTAAACATAAAAAGTAAGTACAGATCTGATAAAAGTTCACCACAAAATAAACTAAAATTGCAATATTAATTGAAAGATTTTCACAAATTCATAAACACATGAAAATTGAAGTAAAGATAGGATGTCTTCGGAACTATTCCTCATCTCATCGAAAGAGTCAAGGAGAGCTGGGTCGATAGCCGCGGCAGCCAGCTTTGATTTGTCTTTGCTTCGGGCTATCTCATAACCTTCAGTGTACATCTGAACTATCTCATCAGTTACGGCGCGAGATTTACGATATTCAATCTGGATTTCTCTCCGAAGCTCTTCAGTCAAAGAGGGGCCGGCCAATCTGACGTCACGAAGCTCCTTCTCAACTTTGCCCCGAAGGTCAAATTTTCGTTCTTCAGACTTCTTAGCCTCGACGAACGCTTGGGTCAGACTTTGATTATTTTGAGTTAGTTGCTCATTGGCCCGTCGTAATTCTTCATTTTGTTCAGCAGTCCTTTGTTGAAGGGCTTCGGCTGCTGCCAGTTGTTCCTTCATCTTGGCAAGGTCGTTTTGGAGACCTTTATAGTTGAAGCGGATATTTTCGTGTTCACTCCTCTCCTTTGCCAATGCCGACTTTAAGATGGCATTCTCTCTCCGGGCAGCCTCCTCGTCAGCTTCAACTTCCTTATACTTCTAATAAAGACGCCCGAAGACTCCATTCACCTACAGTTATTCATAGTTAGAAGAAATTTCAAGAAAATATTCATGAGCTAAAGTAGACAAAAGATAATTTACTTACCCTAGCTTGGTTAACCATGCCTTCTTCGAGCAGATCAGAAACAGAACTGTTGCCAAACCGATGGTTGTCTGTATCCAGAACGAAAGAGTTATAGAGGTGCAGAGGGAAGTCTTCGTTCTGGTCAGGCCATAGGCTAGGTGATCGGGAAGCTCCAGGCTTTGATTCGAAATAGGGAGAGATTGGTCGTGGCGGTGAAGTTATCGGTTCTTCAAAAAGAGAAGGGTCAACTAGTGGGGGTGATTGGCCATCAGAAGTGTGTTTTTTCTTTCGAATAAGAGGAGAACTGGGTCAACCTCGAATTCATCAATTTCGGCAGATTTGGAAGAAGATTGGTTAGTTCCAGTATGTGGTACTCTTAACTCTTCAACGGTGAGGGGATAATTTTTGCCTTGGCCTTCTGTTTTTTGGTATGAAGGATCTTGGTTCTTTTTTCGATGGGCATGTCTAAGAAACTCTTGGTAATAGTAGGGGCGGGCACATGTTTGGATTTCTTGGCAGTATGTTTCTTTCGGTGGGATTGGCTCGGCCCTTTGTCAGATTTTGATTTGGTAGTTGGGAGTTCCGTAGTTGGAGTTTCAGTTGGTGGGGTATCGATACTTCGAACTCCAGCGGTTGGGGGTTCGGTACTGTTGTCCAATTTATGTAACGACAATTAACGCGCAAGTATACGCGGTCAACAAGTAATATAAGATAAGTAGGATGTCGTACCCACGAGGACGAAGTCTTAAATGCAAATCAAATACTAATGTAAGTTCTTTACTGTCTTATCTAAACAATTGATTGGAGGTGGTATTTTAAACTATGCGATTACAACTAAAGGAAGCGGGAGAAATAGATGTAATAGGGAGACAAGCTAGGATTGCAATTCCCCTAACGCGTCGCCTAATCTCCTAACTCTCCACAATACAAACAAATCAAGGAATGGTCAGCCGAGAATAGAACTATGCATATGCTTCTGTCGAAGGCCAAATGCACATCTCTAGCTAGATGAATCACAATATATCTGTAACGAACAAGATTTTTGTAATTTAAATTGAATATTTATTGAATTAAATAAATATTTTTCGGTGATTTAATTATTGAGTTAAATAATTAATTGATGAAATTGTGGTAGATTAATTTAATTATACGTGTCACATTAGTTAAATTAATGTGGTGAATTTTATATTCAAAGTATGTATTTAATTGAGCTTATTTGATTAATATATTAATTAATAAGCATAATGTTATTCTAATTAATTTAAATAATTAATTGGAGATTTAATGATTTGGCATAATTAATGAATGAGAATTTTAATTATGCGACTATGTGATTTAATGTGGATTTATGCTATTTTATTTAATTGATTTAAATAACATTAATTGATTAATTAAAAGTGTGACATTATTAAACTATATTATAGTAAGTTAATTAAATTAAAGGGAAATGAGAGTGAATGGGAGAAACCAAACATGGCATTATGGGGAGTTAATCAGTTAACCCACTATGGGACTAACCGACGACCACTCACCCACTATACACATTATACGTATTACGCTATACATATATCTTATACATCAGTCTTATATTTTATATTACAAACATCAGAGAACTTAGAGAGATTAGGAGAGAAAATTGAGAGAAGAATCGATTAGAGAAGAGATTGAAGAATTAAAGCCCATATCATCATCTTCACAGAGTTTACTAGGGGTAATTCCTTTGTCTCAATTTATTTCACGTACTATGTTTCCTTCATGAACATATATTCTGAGTTCTCCGTGTATGGGAAAAATTAGCAATTTTTGATTATATGCTTATATATGTGTTATTATATCATTATAACATGTTTTGTATTTGGTATGAATGAATTAAAATAATCGAATTCATGTAATTAGGCCTTAATTGGGTTTTCAAAATTTTACAGAGTTTTTCCATTTACGAGCTTTAAAAATTCTCTGTGAATGGAAAAAAATTGATATTTATTCATTATATGGCTATATTTGTGTTAATATGTGTTTATAACATATTATATGCCATATATGCATAACTTTCAGTGATCACACCATGGAATTTTGTTGATAATTGGGTTTTCAAAAGTTACAGAGTGTAGAAATTGTACATATGGCCCATATAGCCCTTACGTACAAAATTTACACGCCTTATACGTTTATTTAACTTAAATTGATACTTGCATGTAATTATGTACGTTTAAACGAACAAAATGGAAGTTAAACGAACGGATTCGGTGTTATAACGAATCCGTAACGTTGAATTTCTTGTTTTCCTTTAAAACTTTACAAAATATTGAAAACAGTGAAAATAGATGCCTTGGATTGTGTAAATACGTAATTTAAAATGCTAAGATCATGCTAAAAATGTTATATAATGTTTCTGTGGAGTTTTTACATTATGGGTAGCCTTATAATTCATTACGTTAGTTTAATTTGGATTTATTTGGGCTACTCTGTGTGTTCATCACGAACCAGGGAGTGCACCAGCAGGGGGACCCTCCCCAGCGGGTGTTCATGGGTATTAGGACCCGCCCCAATGGGTATAAGGGCTGTCCAGGAGCCTTTCTTTTTTTATTTTCGAGACTGTTTTGACCTCCTGTAGTAAAATAAGCATAACTTTTTCATACGAACTCCGATTAAGGCGATTCAAGATGATTCGGAAAGATAACGAGTAGACCTACAACTTTCATTCTTTAAGTTTTTCAATTTGAAATCGTTAAAATGGGTAAAAATGGCCATCTTTGTGACTGATGCGTATTCGGAGGCAATCGGAGGGTTTCGGACATGCACGCACACAAGTGTAGTGTTCTCGATAATAAAAGATGTTTTAAGTTACATAAATGAATATTATATGATTTGAAGTTTATGATTAATAAATTAAGTTATTGACATGTATAAGATAATGTGAATGTTCAAGTTAACAAACTAAGTGCGAACTTGAATATCGTAATTGTAAAACTTGATTATGATTGTTTAAAGGGCTATACATGTGTGATATGCATGTTGTGAGTTTACATTCATGTTATGTGGTTAGCCATTGAGTAATATTATAAACCAAGTTGTAAGTCGAACTTAAGTGAATAGTTCTACAGTTAAACATGGTAGTTATGAAAACTAATCGATGTCGTATACATAATGTAATGTGTAGGACGTTGAGGAAGTGAATTGTAATTATATTTGTAGCTTGTACAAGAGGCAAGTATCCTATCCCTAACTTATTGATTTAGCAAGTTCCCTAAATTCTAATTTATTCATTTATTAAGTCTTAGACTTGTGTTTCTATATCGAGTAAGCTCGTGTTCTTAATTGTTCAAGTTCGAAATTCATATTACATATTGTAACTCTTTTAAAAGCATGATTCAGTTATACAATACTTATTCGATTGTATACTCTTGAGATTTATTATTCAAGTTGAATATCGATGTTATTGTTGAACCTTATAGGACTAGTGAACCCTTATTGATTCGACTAGTCCATAGTTGATGAACGTTCTAAATTCCAAAATACTTATTGAGCTTATCCAAACCAAACTTCCTTTGGTGCGGACTCTGATGTCAAAACTGAGATGAACAACCCTGTAAAAGGGGATTATTTACGCTTTAGCGTTGAGATATTGTGCACAGTATGGTACTAAGGGCTGATCCCCCTAAGTACGAGAAGTAGAGTCCATAGTCTTATGACTGTTAAAGGTTTAAAGCATAAAAACTTTACAACCTAGGACATAGTTCAAGGTCTTATGACCCTCAGACGTTCTTTTGATTCCTGTTATTCATTCTTGAGTCAAAAGTTGAGTTTCTTTATTCAGATGTCTTTGATTCACTCGCATGTTATTATATTGTTGTCATATTATTATACTTGTGGGCAATCGTGCTCACTCTTGCGTAATAATAACATTGCAGTTAAGAACGAAAGTTCCAACGAGCCTTCTACTAGCAAAGGCAAGGGCAAGGTCAACAAGTGATGAAGACTTGTTGTTTATTTTATGTGTTTATGTTTCAGACTTATATTAGAGTTGTGTAAGACTTATTTATTTGTTTATGTTCCGCACAGATGTTTAAGGTTAGTATGACCTGGGATTTATTTTATTTATTACTCAGATGTTGTAACCCCATAAGGGGAGGATTTAATTCTATTTATTGCATGGTTTGCATTTACTATGGGTAGATAGATAGATAATATTCGTGCAGTGAACACCAAGTCCCGTGGAATTGAAGTACCCGGATTTGGGGGTGTCACAATATCTATCGATGAAAATAACTAGGCTAGGGTCATTAAGCTCAGTCTCAAGGCTACACAAGGCAAATAGAGATATGTCTATCCTATTAAGCAGTTTATGCACACATTCCTTTAGGCAAGGGCATAACAAGTGTTGTTGTATTTTAAAAGCTAGATAATAATGTCCAATAGTCAATATCCATTAATATCACCGCCAAAAACTCTGTCAAGCATTTAGTCAATAAGCAAGAAACACAACAACCCATTCCCAAAATGATTCATTAGTATAAATAGGAGAGAAAGTTAATTAGGCTAAACACTAGGTTACATTGCAATCCTAAAAAGGAATTAGTTCATAACCATGGTGCTAATACACATTTCTATCACATTCAACATTGATCAGTAATACACAAACAACCGAGAGATTTAGAATAAGAAAACTCCTGAGCTAAGGTTTTCTGTCTCCACGATCTTCTCTTCTCCGTGTAACTCCTGAGCTGTATATGATGCAATAACTATTCTCCCCTAAAACACAGCTTCTTTCTATTCTAGAATCCCTAAAAATATTCTCTGTATTTTCTCTCTATCTCTGATATCCTTCCGTCGTTCTCTGCCTGTTCTTTTTCTTCTTTTTAGGTCATTAAATGCGAACCACTAGCTAGGCACCGGAGGTGACGCTGCGGCGCGGAGCCTATAACTGCTTGGCGGCGCTGCGGCGCCACTAACGCTGCAGCGCGAGAATAAGAAGGACCGGGCCGCTGCAGCGCCAGATGAATTTAGCTAGGACCATGAGTTGGCGCTGCGGCGTGGGCTTTAGAACAGGCTCTGGCGCTGCGGCGCCAGAATGTAGAAAATGACAACTTTACCCCTGCAAGCTGGAAATGACCAAAACAGCCTTGCATCATACAGGAAAAGCATAACAACAACAAAATATAAACAAAATCACAACAAATAACAGAAAACAAGCAGCGTCTTGAGCTTTAGAGAATCTGATTCGCGATATAAATACCACTTATCAAATACCCCCAAACTTAAGCTTTTGCTTGCCCTCAAGCAAACAATCTAGCATCCACACTTATATTACTGGAAGACGCGAAAAAAAACTACTACTATATAATAATACCACGGCTTCAAAGCGTACAAAAAGAGCCTCTCCGAGAATAGGACAAACACTAACATGAAAAGGGGCTTAAAATTGAATTTGCAAGCATGAGACTGTACTTGATCCATTCTATGTGCGCGAAGACCAACCATCCCAACTAAACATAGCTCAAATAACTTGCACAGCTGATTGCTAAAAATAATATGCACACTACGCAACTTAAACATTCAACAAGCATTAAGGCCAGGATGCAAGCACAGGAACAAAAAAAAAAATCAAAAGGCTCTAGCATGAAGACAGTAAAATCTGATTCGGACAGTCCTTAATTACCTTAGGCTAAACAGAGCTACCCATAAATGAGCTTTTGATCAGTGACTCCCAAACCAGACGGCTTTAGGGCACTAGGCGTGGAACACCCCTATGAATCTAATAACTCGAGCAGCAAAGGCCACGTAATCAACATAAGCCAAATTAGACTTTACGAAATCTGAAGATTATTTGACGAGTGCATTTTATGCTCCATCTCAACATCGGTCCTGCGTTTATGGGCGAGTGCGTTTTACGCTCCATCTCGACCCACCGCAAGACTTTCGATAATCAATCTCCTTTTCAATTCATTTTATTTTTATTTTATTTTAATACAACATGCCAGAGTCCAAGATCCAAAACTGTAAAAGCACCCAAGCCCTTTATTACCTTGCAGAAATGAAAGATTATAAGAATGAACATACTTTCAAAGCAATCAACGCGCGAAGTAACATCGAAAAATAATTAGCTAAAACAGTTGATCGGTGCTTGCTAAGGACGGATCAAAAACAGTCTCGACTTTTCGATTCACAACCCCTAACACATACATGCCTGACACGACTCTAAGAGACAGCCATAACTACTTGGCGCCTGTCATTATCCACGATCAAAAATTAACCCTCACCCAGCATATTTACAGTTACAGAACTAGGCGAAAGGGGGAATAAGGAGAAGCCATTACACATGGCATCAAGAAAACCAATTATCTGCACACACCCCAAAATATGGCTAAAAATATAACAACCAAAATAAAGCACAAGCATTTAAATATTATAAACCAAAACATTCATTAATAAACCTAATAAAACCAACACACCAATGCATCAAAACATGCATCCCAAAAATAAATCGAAAACATCCACAAACATAGCATAAAAAAAATAGATAGTCTGGGGCTAAACCGCCCAAAAGAAACAAGACAGCAATTCATATATAATAAAACTTAAACAGGAAATCTCCCTCAAGCTTGAAATCTGCCAATGACCTCACTGGCCTTCACCCTCTGGAGCAATATCACCTCCGCCATCATCCTCGTCTTCAGCATCCGCATCCGCTGGCTCCTCCTCGCGATCCTCTCCTGAGGCTGGAAATGGTGGAGGATAAGGCGCAAAGACTGGAGGCTCTAGAAATTAAAAGGGCATGGACTCTGCGTCGTCTCCTCCCTGAGCATAATAGATACTGGAGACCGTATTTGCGAACTCCGTATGATAGTGATTGAATTGGCTCTGCCATTGAGCCACTGTATCAATCTTGCTGTGGAGAAAATTAAGACTGCTTAAAATCTCTGCCAAGGCCCCGGGTGGCATAGCCTCAGAAGATGGGGGCTCAGGCACTTGAGCGGAGGTACCAGCTTCCGATGAGGGAGGCGGCAGAGGCCCCGGTAAATATCCCTGACCCTTTGGGTGTGACGGAGGTCCCCCATCCCAAACTCCATAACGGGCTATAACGTGATGATCAATGACTGCCATAGGCGGCTGAGTGATGTCGTCTTTCTCCCATACCACACCCGTCCTTTTGCATAGGCGTGTGATCAGAGACGGGTGAGGGAGTCCGGAATTGACGTTGCTCCTAATGGCCTTTTTAATTGAATCCTGAATAAGAACCCCCACATCAACCTTCAGCCCCATGACAATTGCATAAAGCAGTACTGCCCTCTCTCTTGTTACATCGCTCAGGTGGCGTGTTGGCATAATATTTGCACAAATAAAGGAGTACCACGCCTTACCATAACGACTTAAGGCTTGATGGGGGAAAGAGGTCTTTTCACCATGGAATTCATTGGTTTTCCACACGGTACCAGGCTTGCAGAGCTTTGCTATAATCTCATCAGTATTGTAACTCCGCATCCCAGGCTCCAGATAATCCTTACCATCGTAGTTTGGAGTCCCATATACAGCATTGATGGTTCGAGTGTCAAATTTTATCAACTTACCCCGAACTAGCACCGAAGCAGGACCATCGGCATTAGCATTTGCATAGAATTCCTTTACCACTGAAATAACTACAGATTCGGGCGGCTTGGTGAAGTGAATCCATTTCATAGTCACAATCATTGAATTCATATGGCCGTCCATCTTGTCATCTGGCCTTAGCCCTCTCTCAGGCACCAAACTCCTTTTTGAAAAATTTTGGGCATATCGCTTCCAGGCTTCCTCACTCGGAAATTTTACAGCATCCCAAAGAGGAGGGGTTCTGGAAGACGGAGGAGGACCTATACTAGTGCGAGGACGCTTTGAACCCATAGCAATCAAAACTCCAAGAACAACAAAAAGATAATTAATAAACGATCAACGAAACTCTGCTCTGAAGAAATCCTTTACCTCTGGTTGCTTATAAATACAATGAAGGAGAATAACTGCACGACGGTTGAAGGCCCCAAACGCTCAGAAGCCGAATGGGTGACGGTTGATTTGCCACAATCGTTGGGAGTAAGGGAGATGTGTGAGAGAGAAACGAGGGACACTGCAAACTGAACCCAAAAGCCTCAATTAAACTTAAAAACTCGGCACTGGCGCTGCAGCGTGGTGCATGGCGCTGCGGCGCGGGAAAGGTTAAACCTGGCGCTGCGGCGTCATTATCGGAGCTGCGGCGTGAAATCTTGGCGCTGCGGCGTGAGAAATTAGGAAGACCTCGACGCTGCAGCGCAACTCTCCAGTAGCTTCCAGCATATGTCGGCGCCGCGGCGCGAAAATTTGTAAAGGGGATGGCGCTGCGGCGTGGTTATTGGAGCTGCGGCGCGAAACTCAGACTAGCTCTTGGCGCTGCAGCGCGAGCACTGCATTCCTGCAGCCAACACCCAAAATCTGAATCAATGCACATTTGAACTGCTAGACATAGCAATCATACTAACAATTATATTAACCATTAAACTACATCCTAACATACTAAATTAACATCTACACTAATTCTAAGCAAAACCAATTGCACTAATGATAACTAAGGAAAATAAGACTAAATAAAACCATAAGGAAATTTTTGATACTAAGATGGGGGTTGCCTCCCCATCAAGCGCTTGATTTAGAGTCGTCGGCTTGACTTTCGCCCCGCCTTACACCGGGTCTCCCAAGGTGATGGAGGTGTTTTGCCGGTCGACCTCGCCGCCCCAATAGTGTTTCAAACGTTGTCCATTGACTTTGAATATTTTGTCTGAATGAGGGTCTTCGACCTCAATAGCCCCATGAGGATACACTTTAGCAATGGTGAACGGCCCCGACCATCGGGACTTCAACTTCCCCGGGAATAATTTCAGCCGGGAGTTAAAAAGAAGCACCTTCTGGCCTTTTTCGAAGTTCCTTTCGACAATTTTCTTGTCATGCCACCGCTTTGTCTTTTCCTTATACAACTTATCGTTTTCATACGTGTGCAGACGAAACTCGTCTGATTCATTGAGTTGTAATAGTCTTCGTTCACCTGCTGCATCCATATCGAAATTGAGCTTTTGGATAGCCCAATATGCATTGTGCTCTAGCTCCACAGGAAGATGACAAGCCTTGCCATAAATAAGCCTATACGGAGACATTCCGATAGGCATTTTATAAGCGGTGCGGTATGCCCACAAGGCATCATCAAGCTTCTTTGACCAGTCCTTCCGATTAGGATTAACGATCTTCTCCAGGATACGCTTAACCTCTCGATTAGAGATCTCTGCTTGGCCACTTGTCTGCGGATGATAACCTGTGGCTATTTTATGGGTCACCCCATACTTAGCAAGAAGGGCTTCGAAATATTTGTTGCAAAAATGTGACCCTTCATCACTGATTATTGCCCGAGGAGTGCCGAAGCGAGTGAAAATATTTTTCCTTAAGAAATTAAGCACCACCTTAGCATCATTAGAAGGCAAGGCGACTGCTTCTACCCATTTGGAGACATAATCAACCGCGACCAGAATATAGAGATTGTTGAAGGACGACGGGAATGGCCCCATGAAGTCAATACCCCATACATCAAACAGCTCTACTTCAAGGATATTCTGCAGAGGCAATTCGTGCCTTTTTGAAATGGTTCCTACCCTTTGGCATCTATCGCAGTGCAACACATATAGGTGTGCATCTTTGAACAGGGTAGGCCAGTAAAACCCAAATTGGAGTACTTTAGCAGCAGTTCTTTGGCCCCCAAAATGTCCTCCATAATTAGAGGAATGACAATGATGGAGCACACCTTCGATTTCCTCCTCTGGCCAACATCTTCGCAGAATCTGATCTGAACACTGTTTGAATAAAAAGGGCTCGTCCCAAAAGTATTGTTTTGCATCATTTAGGAATTTCTTCCTCTGCTGATAGCTCAAGATGGGAGGAAGCACTTGACAAGCGATGAAATTTGCAAAATTCGCATACCACGGGGCTTTACTTTGGACGCCAAACAGTTGTTCATCCGGGAAGAAATCATTGATGTCTTTGATTGCGTCTCCCGAATGAGGAGGATTTTCCAACCTCGACAAGTGATCTGCTACCTGGTTTTCTGTCCCCTTCTTGTCGCGGATCTCTAGATCGAACTCCTGTAGAAGAAGGACCCACCTTATCAGCCTAGGCTTTGCATCTTTTTTTTCTATCAGATATTTAATGGCCGAATGGTCTGTGTACACGGTCACTTTTGTTCCAATGAGGTAGGAACGGAATTTGTCGAAAGCATAGACCACTGCCAGCAGTTCCTTCTCGGTTGTGGTGTAATTTAACTGAGCATCAGTTAATATTTTGCTGGCATAATAGATCATGTGGAACACTTTGTCCCTTCTCTGTCCCAACACTGCCCCAATTGCAAAATCGCTGGCGTCACACATGAGCTCAAATGGAAAAGTCCAATCAGGAGCTACCACAATAGGAGTCGAAATGAGTTTTTCCTTCAATAATTCAAATGCTCTGAGGCAGGCTTCATCAAACTGAAAAGGCATATCCTTTTCCAATAGTGAACATAGTGGTTTTGTTATCCTTGAGAAGTCCTTGATAAACCGCCTATAGAAACCTGCATGCCCAAGAAAACTCCTAACCCCTTTCACTGATGTAGGCGGTGGTAGACTATTGATGACATCAATTTTAGCCTTGTCTACTTCAATACCACCATCTGATACTCTATGGCCCAGAATAATGCCCTCTTTTACCATGAAGTGGCACTTCTCCCAATTCAATACAAGATTAGTTTCAACGCATCTTTGGAGAACGGCAGTCAAATTGACCAGACAGTTATCAAATGAACTCCCGAATACAGAAAAATCGTCCATGAAAACCTCGAGGGTCTTTTCGACCATGTCAGAGAAGATGGACATCATGCAACGTTGGAATGTTGCAGGAGCGTTACACAACCCAAAGGACATTTTCCGAAAGGCAAAGGTCCCATACGGACATGTGAACGTTGTTTTCCTCCTGATCTTCGGGAGCAATAGAAATTTGATTATAGCCAGAATAACCATCTAGCAAACAATAGAAGGCGTGCCCAGCAAGTCTATCGAGCATCTGATCAATAAATGGCAGAGGGAAGTGATCCTTACAGGTGGACTTGTTCAACTTTCTGTAGTCCATACATACCCTCCATCCAGTCACCGTTATGGTTGGAATCAACTCGTTATTCTCATTGGCTACTACTGTCATACCGCCCTTTTTTGGCACGCATTGAATTGGACTGACCCAAGGACTGTCCGAGATAGGGTATATAATGCCCGCATCTAGCAGCTTAATGATTTCCTTCCGGACCACCTCTTTCATTATTGGATTCAATCGCCTCTGATGTTCAATGATCGGCTTGGATCCTTCCTCCAGTAGGATTTTGTGCATACAAAGGGATGGACTGACCCCTTTAATGTCTGAAATTGACCACCCCAGTGCCGTTTTATACTGTTTGAGCACTAGCAGTAGCTTCTCTTCCTGGCCTTCATCTAAAGATGCAGATATTATAACAGGTAAAGTGGATGAATTTCCCAAGTATGCATACCTCAGATGATTGGGCAGGGGCTTTAACTCGAGGACAGGAGGTTCTACAACAGATGGTTGGGCCTTGGAAGTAGATGCTTCTGGATCATTCAGCGACTCAAACTGTCTTTGGAACTGTGTAGATTGCTGGGGTGCATCCAGCCAGTTAGCACATTCAACATGGGTGGCCTCTTCCTTAGTGCTGGTACCTCTTAATGGAGCTTCTAAAGGGTTTGTCATGCATGTTTCTGAGAATACTTCCCTGACTGCATCATCCATCTCTTTAATCTGGAAACAGTCTTCAGGGGTGTTCGGATATTTCATTGCCCTAAACACATTGAAAGTTACTTCCTGATCCTGTACTCTCATTGTTAGCTCCCCTTTCTGCACATCTATAAGGGTTCTCCCCGTTGCTAAGAATGGTCTTCCCAGTATTATCGGGACCTCCCTGTCTTCCTCAAAGTCCAGGACAATAAAGTCCGCTGGGAAGATTAACTTGTCCACATTAACAAGCACATCCTCTACTATCCCCTTCGGGTACGTGAGAGATCTATCCGCCAATTGCAAAGTAACACTTGTGGGTTTGGCTTCATTCAGTCCAAGCTTTTTATATATTGACAGAGGCATCAAATTTATACTCGCCCCCAAATCACATAAGGCCTTGCCAATGAATTGGTCCCCGATAGTGCATGGAATCGTGAAACTTCCAGGATCTTTCAGTTTTGGCGGGAGCTTGTTCTGTAGAATAGCACTGCATTCCTCAGTCAGAGCCACTATTTCATAATCTCCCATTTTCCTCTTTTTCGACAATATGTCTTTCATGAATTTAACATAGCTCGGCATTTGCTCCAACGCCTCTGCAAACGGGATATTTATGTGAAGCTTCTTGAACACTTCTAAAAACTTAGAAAATTGCTTATCAAGCTTTTGTTTCTGTATGCGCTGGGGGAATGGCAACTGTGGGATAGGAGGACTAGCTGTGTTCACTGTAGGGGTTGATGATGAAGGGCTTTCTTGAGCATTTACCTCACCCCCAGACTTATCATCACTCTGCTCCACAATAGGTTCCTCTATAGTCACTTCTTCTTGCACTACAGGACTCTCTCCACCCTTCTCATTTATAGTTCTCCCACTCCGGAGTGTAACTGCTTTGCAGTGTTCCTTCCCATCCCGTTTCGGGTTGACATCAGTGTCACTTGGCAATGTGCCTTGCGGTCGACTATTCAACGCAGAGGCCAACTGTCCCATTTGGACTTCAAGGTTCCGGATGGAAGCTTCTTGATTACTGCTCCTTGTCTCATTTTGGGCAATATATCGTGACAGGAGATCTTCCAAACTAGGTTTTCTTTCCTGTTGAGATGGTGGATAATGGAACTGATTATGAGAACTCTGTGGTTGTTGGTTGTACTGGTTTTGAGCTTGAAAACCGGGAGGGTTTGAGAAATTAGGCCTGGTGGTCGGAGGTTGTGCTTGATTGCTATTTGTGTTGCCCCAAGAAAAGTTTGGATGATTCCTCAAGCCCGGATGATAATGAGTAGGGAGACTTGCGTTTTGCTGCCGCCCATAGTTGGAAACAAATTGAACTGACT
Source organism: Panax stipuleanatus (assembly GCA_020205555.1). Classification (NCBI taxonomy): domain Eukaryota; kingdom Viridiplantae; phylum Streptophyta; class Magnoliopsida; order Apiales; family Araliaceae; genus Panax; species Panax stipuleanatus. The sequence goes on along the minus strand of CM035122.1, from coordinate 7,698,513 downwards.
CGGGGCTTATGGCACACTGCTCAGTTGTGTGGCTCCCTTGACACAATTCACACAACAATGCGACACTCTGAACATTCTGCACAGCTTGCACTCCCATGGTGTCAAGTCTTTTGGTTAGCGCTGCAACCTGAGCCGCTAATTGTGTGACTGGATCTACCTCATATATTCCTGCTGCTCTTCTAGGGGCCTGCCTATCATTTGGCCATTGATAATTATTGGCCGCCATTGTTTCCACCAATTCATACCCCGTTGTATGATGCTTAGACATGAACGCTCCTCCAGAAGCGGCATCAATACTCGATCGAGTAGCTCCGGATAACCCATTATAGAATGTCTGGATGGGAAGCCATTCTGGCAGTCCATGGTGGGGGCATTTTCTCAGAAGATCCTTGAATCGCTCCCATGAGTCGTACAAAGATTCTGACTCAAACTGATTAAAAGAGGTAATTTCGTGCCTGAGCCTGACGGTTTTAGCTGGTGGGAAGAACTTTGCCACGAACTTTTGAGCCAAGTCATCCCATGTGGTTATGGAGCCTGACGGAAGTGAATGTAGCCAGCTCTTGGCTTTGTCCTTCAGAGTGAAGGGAAACAATCGGAGTCTAATGGCATTGTCAGACACTCCGTTGCACTTAAACGTATCGCAGATTTCCAAGAAGTTCATCAAGTGATCGTTGGGGTCATGATTTGGTAATCCCCCAAACTGAATATTGGAGCACATTTGGATGGTGCCCGGCTTGATCTCAAAATTGTTTGCTTGGATTGCGGGCCTAAGAATGCTCGCTTGCAAATCTGCGATGTGAGGCATAGCATGCTCCCTTAAAGATTTCTGAAGTTCATCAGCCATTGTAACAGGAGTATGTATGTCCCGAGCTTTTTCTCTCTGCAGGAGTCTGTACGTTCTATCAACCTCGGGATCGAGAGGTATTATATTCCGACCCCTTCGAGGTGGCATACGCCGTTGAGATCACCTGAAAAGAAAATTAAACAGATAAAGTTAGTCTAAATTAAGATCGTAATGACTTAGCTTTAATATTGATAACAAATAATACTAAGTCCCCGGCAACGGCGCCAAAAACTTGTTGTCCGATTTATGTAACGACAATTAACGCGCAAGTATACGCGGTCAACAAGTAATATAAGATAAGTAGGATGTCGTACCCACGAGGACGAAGTCTTAAATGCAAATCAAATACTAATGTAAGTTCTTTACTATCTTATCTAAACAATTGATTGGAGGTGGTATTTTAAACTATGCGATTACAACTAAAGGAAGCGGGAGAAATAGATGTAATAGGGAGACAAGCTAGGATTGCAATTCCCCTAACGCGTCGCCTAATCTCCTAACTCTCCACAATATAAACAAATCAAGGAATGGTCAGCCGAGAATAGAACTATGCATATGCTTTTGTCGAAGGCCAAATGCACATCTCTAGCTAGATGAATCACAATATATATATCGATGAAAATAACTAGGCTAGGGTCATTAAGCTCAGTCTCAAGGCTACACAAGGCAAATAGAGATATGTCTATCCTATTAAGCAGTTTATGCACACATTCCTTTAGGCAAGGGCATAACAAGTGTTGTTATATTTTAAAAGCTAGATAATAATGTCCAATAGTCAATATCCATTAATATCACCGCCAAAAACTCTGTCAAGCATTTAGTCAATAAGCAAGAAACACAACAACCCATTCCCAAAATGATTCATTAGTATAAATAGGAGAGAAAGTTAATTAGGCTAAACACTAGGTTACATTGCAATCCTAAAAAGGAATTAGTTCATAACCATGGTGCTAATACACATTTCTATCACATTCAACATTGATCAGTAATACACAAACAACCGAGATATTTAGAATAAGAAAACTCCTGAGCTAAGGTTTTCTGTCTCCACGATCTTCTCTTCTCCGTGTAACTCCTGAGCTGTATATGATGCAATAACTATTCTCCCCTAAAACACAGCTTCTTTCTGTTCTAGAATCCCCAAAAATATTCTCTGTATTTTCTCTCTATCTCTGATATCCTTCCGTCGTTCTCTGCCTGTTCTTTTTCTTCTTTTTAGGTCATTAAATGCGAACCACTAGCTAGGCACCGGAGGTGACGCTGCGGCGTGGAGCCTATAACTGCTTGGCGGCGCTGCGGCGCCACTAACGCTGCAGCGCGAGAATAAGAAAGACCGGGCCGCTGCAGCGCCAGATGAATTTAGCTAGGACCATGAGTTGGCGCTGCGGCGTGGGCTTTAGAACAGGCTCTGGCGCTGCGGCGCCAGAATGTAGAAAATGACAACTTTGCCCCTGCAAGCTGGAAATGACCAAAACAGCCCTGCATCATACAGGAAAAGCATAACAACAACAAAATATAAACAAAAGCACAACAAATAACAGAAAAACAAGCAGCGTCTTGAGCTTTAGAGAATCTGATTCGCGATATAAATACCACTTATCAGGTACGCCGAGCCTCGGAAGCTTGTGCTTCGTCATCCTGCTCTTCGGGATCTTGAGCTTCGGAAGAAGCTGGAGCTAATTTGGCGGAGAGGAATTTCTCTAAATCCATCCGATCAATGGAAGTAGGCTTAATCAAAGATACTACAAAAAGACAGAAAGTAATACTTCAGGACGATTATTGAAGGAAACTCAAAATATTGCACAAAAGATGGGTTCAAAACTTACACTTATGGTCATATAACCAAGCTTGTTTACTGAGGAGCCCGAAGCTCCATTCCTCCAGAGGAAGTTTATTCAACAGCTTTACCATTTCATTCCCCCGCTCCTGTGTGAGGTCTCCAAAGTCTGGAGAAAGAATAGGGGTAGTAGTCCAGTCGGGGATGGAGGAAATGTCTAGGTCCGTTGATAAAAATCAAATCCTTATGCCACCCTCGGTTGCTTGAAGGGGTGTCTATCAAAGACCTTCTTTCAATCTTGACACTGGACTGTTTGCTTAGTCCTTTGAAGCCTTTCTCTCTAGACTGACCCACAACGAAGAGGGAAAAGAAGAAATCAATGGATGGCGGGATGCTCTGCTTGAAGCACCAGGCTACGAATGCAAGGATGTAAGTGTAAAAATTGGGGACTAATTGGGCCAACCCAACCCCCAAAAATCCTAGCATATTTAAGACGAAGGCATGAAGAGGGAAGCGGAGTCCCTTCTCCAGAAGAGTGATGGGCATAGCAACAAAACCATCGGGACGATGGTACATGCAGTCGGTTGGAGTAGGGGCTCGCAACTGATAATTGGGTGGAATTTGGTATCGTTCCCAGATGGCCAGAATATCCGTGTCGACAATCGAGGAAGGGGTATTGACATGGGCGAATTGTTTCGTATCGGTGAAATCGAAAGAGGGTTCGGGAGGGGTATCTTTAGGAGTATCAGAAGAAGGGTTCTTGCTGGAGGAGGGTTTGGACTTGGGATTTGATATTGATATGGCCTGGGTAGGTTTTTGAGTTGCCGGGGCAGATCCTGACGGAGTTTCAGAAGAAGGGACGGTGTTATCGAATTTCTAGGAAGCCATTGTTGACAGATTGACTAAGAAGAAGAAAACTGGAGAAGGAAGAAAAGCTAGAGAGTCTTTGAATTTCAAATGACTAGGTAAAGATATCTAATTTGGGGGCTTGAAGATTTTATAGAGTTGACTTTTCGGTGGTTTACGAAACCCAACGGCTGCGCATTCAATGAAGATAATGATGGAAGTGCAGGGTTGATATCCAAATTCGAACTTGAAGGGTCAATAGTTGGCATCTGTTCTCGAAATTGAAGAAGCTATCATTAAGTTTTGAATTTGAAGGGTTAGTATCTACTTTTGAGTTTGGGGGTCTGTATCCGGACATGGGCCTTTTAGTAAGTGGCCTTCACCGAATCCGTTCGAGTTCTTTTTGGTGTTTAGATCAGGTCTTTATACTTTTTCATCAAATATACTGTTTAATGAAAGACTGGGGGGGCAATGTTGGGCCGTGATTATTTGGGCCGGTCGGATCTTAGTTATTTTGGGCTTTCCGGGTCAAGCCCATTTTTACCCTTGGAGCATTGGGCTATTATCTAAATGATTATTTAGATAAAGCTTGGGCCGGAGTTGGTAGTGGGTGACAGGTGGTAGCTTATAGACTAAAGATTATCCCTAATCTGTGAGATTAGCAGGCGGATGATTGAGGTGATGGGCCCAGCCGTCTTAAGCCACCTTCATTAATGTGGAGTTGACATAATATTGACTTAGTGGAGAGTAAGGTATGGTAAAGCCTGCATGCAGCCAACTAGGCATCGGGGGAAAACATGCAAGTTGGTGAGATAATATATGAGTACAGAGCACTACACAAAGGAGGTAACAAATATTTTACTTTTCAAACACTAGAGCACACAACCTTCCATTGTTAACCCTTTTTTCGGCCTGTACTTATTCTCCCACCGGAGCGGTCCCCAGCGCCCAAACCGTCGAGATCCGGTGCTAACGTGTTCATTGTGCAGGGTTAGGCGTGCTTTTTGTGATTGAAGCGCGTGGCGAGATCTTGGCGTTAACAAGGGGCTATACATATAACTAATTTATTTGGTGTGATCAGTCAACAGACTAGTTAAAAATAAGAAATAAAACAGACTAAACAATTACATACACATGGTGCGGTTTCAATTTTATGCGTGCGATTTTGACTAGTAACCAAATCGAAATCGTAAATTTAGTTTTTCAACCCATCTAAAACCGCCACATATGCCGTAACCGTTGGTGCGGTTTCGATTCCAATTTGGTTCCTTGCTCAACCCTAAATGTAGGGCTGTAAATGAATCGGGTTATTCGCGAGTCTGACTCGCCTCGACTCGATTAAGCTCAGTTCGAGCTCAACTTGAGTTCGAACAAGACCTAAAGCCCATTTAGTTAAACGAGTCGACCTCAAACAGTGTGGTGTTCGACTTGAACTCGGCTCATTTAGGCCTTACTCAAGACCGATTCGAACTCGGCTTGTTTAAAAAAAATTATATTCAGTCAGAAATAAAATTTTGTTAAAGAATTTCATAGAGACAATGGAAATTAATAAGATTCATAATATCCTTCTTCCTGATACTGATTACCAAGAGTTTAAATAGAAAATAGATCCATTTGATAAAAAAAAAATTCAACAAAAATTAGTATTTTCTCTTGTTTTTTTTGTCAGTTCTAAAAAGACTCAAAAATAAGAAACTTTCAATTTCTTTCTCAAATTTTTCTTCGCTTCTTTTTAAAACTTACAAGTGAATGGAAGTATATGTATACAACAATATTCACAAAAGCATACACATAGGTCATACCAAGTCATAACCAATGTTATCTATTGGAATGTAGGGCTGTAGTAAATGAACCAGATTGCTCGCGAGTCTGGCTCGACTTGATTAGGCCCAGCTCGAGCAAGACCTAAAACTTATTTAGTTAAACGAGTCGAGTTCAAACAGTGTGGTATTCGATTCGAGCTTGGCTTGTTTAGGCTTGACTCAAAACCGGTTTGAAATCGACTTGTTTATGCTCGATTAGTTTAAAAAATATTTAATTAAAAATTTATTTTGCATATATAATATTAAAATAATATAATTCAAACAAAGTTCTTAGATATGTTTGTGTATGATATTAAGTTCCTAGATGATTTAATTTGAATTTATATATCATTTTTTTTAAAATGTGAAAATAAATAAAAAAATTAAACGGATCGGTACTTAAACTCGAGCTTGACTCGGCCCGACTTCTTAAGTCCGGCTCGAACTCGAGTCCGACTCGTTTATAAACAAGTCGAGTTCAAACACAAATCGTTTAAATCCTGACTCGGCTCGTTGAACTGGACAAGTCATAGCTCAACTTGGCTCGTTTATAGCTCTAGGGGAATGTAATGGAGATTCCACTATTTTATACTTCTTCCGTTCCTTAAAGACTGCAGTTTTAAGAGGAAAAAAATTATTCCTTAAAGAATACAGTTTTAGGAATCCAATATAATTTGTGTATATTTTTTTCAAATATGTCCCTTGTTTTTATTCACGTTTCAGCCAAATTAAAGGAAGAGAAAGGCTAGCTTTGTCATTTTATTCTACTTATTAGTTTGTGTGTTTTTTGCTAAAACTGCAATCTTTAAAAAACGAAGGGAGTATTATTATAGAGGGGCATGAATTTAGACAAAACTTAAAAGCACATAAAGGGGCTCATGATTCGGACATTTGATTTGCTAATCATCATTAATTTAACCTAATTTAATTAATGGCAGTAGAAATTAAGTCGGAAAGTCCACGATCCACATGCAACCAGGCTGCAGAGACTGAAAGCTTAAATATAAAGTACTCCCTCCATTTTTAAATAAGTGTCCTTTAAGATTTTTGTACATTGATTAAGAAAACAATTAATATGAGTAAAAAATTATTATTATGACTCAAATACCCTTATTTAATAACTATTCTCTCTCTTTCCTCTCCCATATATATTGCATATTAAGATTGCCACTGTTATTGAATATGTATTGGGAAGGAAATGAATATGTAAGGCAGGTAACCTACACCTAATTTAATGCAATGAAAAGTTAATTATTGTGTGCATGAATTAAACACTTATTGGAAAATAGAAATAAGGGTAAATTTGAAAAAAAAATATTAATTATGCTTTGGTTTTCTTAAACGTCAAATATTTTGGAATAAATCAAATGGACTAAAACGTCAGTTAAAGTGGAACGGAGGGAGTATTAAGTAAAACATCTTATTTAATAATGTCTGGCCCTATTAATGTTTACTATCAAACTATAACTAAAGAGAATTGATATTTTCATAAATAAATTTGATAGTTTCATAAATTCCTCTTCACATGAATAATAAGTGTGATCCACCCTCATGTAAGAGAGGATCTTATGGAACTAACACTTTCACTTGTGGAAATATCAATTTCTAACTAAAAGGCGGGCGACTAAAGGTTTCTTTGGTTAACAGTGTGTGTGGCTTCTATAATGATAGCTTTTGATACGTTTCGACTCTCAAACGCATGATGTGTTTGAGCCCCAAATAAATACTGCGTTTTGACTCCCAAGCTCACGTTGCATTGAGCCCTCATGCGCATTGAGTTTCAAACGCAGCGATTCTGAGTTAAATAAGTTTTTTTAAAAAAAAAAAAATTGATTCTTAGAAACCTAAGATTTTAGAGTAAGTCACCAAACACACTCCCTCTAACTAAACAAACAATAAACCAAGCATCTAATTAGAGATTTAATATTTTCACAATTCACAAGGTCTAACCCACATGAATGTGGATCCCATATAAAATTCATGTGAAAAAGTCTTGTAAAAATAATAATTTTACTTGTGAAAAATAATAATTTTCTATAATTGTATAAACTTAATAAAAGATTTGTAAAATAATCATCATAAAACTGTAAAAGCAAAAGATTTGTAAAACAGGATATCCTATTTGGAAGTTGGAACTCCTACTCAACCAAACAGCTAACCATCCAAGATTTTTCAATGGAACAAATAATAAAATAAGGAAATTGATATAACACTTTTTGATATTTCCACAACAAAAATGTGACATTATATATGTATAACGACAATTTTGTTGTAGAAATATCATTTTTATTGTGAATTTATCAGTTTCCTAAAATAAACAGATAGTAATTTAACCCATATCTCATATCCAATGGAGAACCATACTGTAGGCCATAAAGTACTTAATGGTAGGACTAGGACCCAACAACTCAACTGAGTTGCAGTGCTTTTAAATCTACCAACAACTTAAATATTGGCACTCAGTTTTAACTCAGCATAGCACTTCATTACATGTAATAACACATCCTCCTATCCGGGGGAAAAAAAGTCTTTACTTTATTGAAGACTCTTTTTTCAAATAATAAATTTAAAATTTAAAAAAATTTTAAAAAAAATACTTTTTTGGGTGGGGGTGTTTTGTGGGGACTGAAGAAGTACATCAAATGGATTAAAATTCTGGGCAGTTAAAATTAGACAGTCCATTTGAACAGTATTATAGAAATATGTTGCATTTGAATAGATGATATCTATAATTATACACAATACTTATAAACCATGCAATTATGATATGTCATCAATGCAACTTATTTTTTATAAACCATCCAATACACTATTCATTTCAACTTTCAAGCTGGAGTCATGATCCATTTCAAACAAAGGATGACTTATTGTTAAAGAACCATGAGGTCAATTCAAAAGAAAACAACAATAATTGTAACCAGCATCATGATCCATGATCCATTACCCTAATCAGGGTTTACTAGGATTAAAAGAGGAATGGTTAGCATGAAGTTAACTTTGGTTAATTGATCAATACAATGTCGACACGCAGGCCGAGAAATGATCTCTCTCTGCGTGTCAACACTGTATCGGTCAATTGATTAACTTACCACGAAGCTTCATGGTAACCGGATCCGACTAAAAGTAAAGGCTCCATTTCATGGTCAGTGTAACTTTGCATAGCCTTTCCATATTTGAAAGATGATTGAACCCTAGCCATTTCTCCTCTTTCACCAAGGATCAATTATTAAATGGTTCAGACGTTCAGTCCTCAGTTGGACCGGTCTTTGGTGCAGTTTCCGGAGCAAATAGTCATAAACTATGTCAGATTAGTACGCATACAGAGAAACCTGCCTTGCAGGATAGGAGAGTATAGTAGTAGAATAATACTCCTACATTTTGTTTTTATTCTAAAACCAATTTGAAACCACACCTTACTGCCCACTACCAACAAGGTCCCTGAGCTTTCATCCCCCAAAGCCTTTTTTTTCCACTGAGTTTTTTCTGACCAATCTTTGGCTTCTGCGAGAAAGAGATAAACCCATGTTAGATTTACTGTTTAAGAAATTATAGAATAAGATTGAACACCGCATACAACAAAAAGAAAAACTCTAACCCCAATAAAACTAATTAAACTACACTAAACATAGTTTATTACACCCCATTACATTCTGCAGCTTCTTTTCAAGCACTAAAAACCATATTTTATGTTCAAACCTTATAGATCCAGCTATACTCCAGATTCCTCCATCTGGACAGCTTGTTTTGGTTGCAGCAAAGAGGGGTCTTTCTCTTTTCATCTTAGCACCAAATGAAACAAAAATCCAGGTAACGTGATTAGTTTTAAGCAAGTATTCTTTCACTATCTTCTGTTGTTTCATGATGGATTCAAACAATCCATAGCCCTCTTGCTTCTTTTTATCATAATGATGGATCAACAAATCTATAAGTTTCTTTTTTCCCATCTAGTTTTGTGACAAAGTTTTGATTTTTATCCTAGTATTGGATCCTTACTTTGGTCTGATCCCACCCCAGAACAGTAAAAAGTGAGGTTCTGACTTAGGAAGGCCCACCAAGGAAGATGGAATGATACATTATTTCACATGCAGATTTTCTTTCAATAAAAAAGTTTTACTTGCATTCATCTTCAGAAGAGTCTCTTTAGTGATAGCCACACAACCTGTCACCCTTAATTAGTGCAAAGAGTCCAGTAGATAATTCAGTTCTTTTTGGGTTCCATTTTATAGCCTAAATGGTTCTTGTGAACACTACTGAAATAGATGAACATAGGTTTTTATGGGACTTCTAAAATTTGACAGTACAGAAAGTAGGAAAGTGAGTTGTAAGACATATCACCTGTTGGGAAATAAATCTCTTATTGCCTCTTCTTGAAAACAAATTTTAACTTTACAACCACCATACCAAACTTTTGGAAGCCTCATTCATTGCTTGAACATGGATGAAGAAGCATCACTTTCTGGTGTTGAACTCCCAACCGATACCAAGTCCCTGACCATCAAAATAGCAAATTCCAGCCACAAGCCTGGGAAGGAGATTCTAACCAATATTATCACAGATTCCCAATCACCAAATTTAGTGATTAATTCAATCACATCATCACCCTATAATTCTCCATCTCTCATTTCTCCACCATCTTCAGCATTTGTTTCAGCCCTGCAATCTCCATACATATCTCCAAGAGCCACCATAGTCCCAAATAACCCCCCAGAAAACCCAACTCCTTCTAGTACTACTACATTCACTCACCCATCCACACCAGTGTCATACTGTGGTTCGCAGTCTGATGACATTCCTAGTACCTCCTACACTCCCCCGCCTGAGCGGTATGATTTCTCCGACGACACTAAACTCAAAATAGTCACATGTGTTCCTGTTCCGGGCCAAGAAACCGCTCCTCGTATATCTTTCTCATTTCCGGTTCCAAGAATGTCATTCGCAAAAGGATCCGTTTCGCCTGCCTCCAATGCCAAACTCAGGAGCTGTGATGTGTACATAGGCTTTCATGGTCAGAATCCCAATTTGGTGCGCTTCTGCAAGTGGCTTAAATCAGAGCTTGAGCTACAGGGCATTGCTTGCTTTGTTGCTGACAGGGCAAAGTACTCGGATAATCAGAGTCATGAGATAGCTGACCGTGTTATTTGCTCAGTGACATTTGGCATTGTGGTTGTTACTAGTTATAGCATTCTGAATCATCTCAGTTTGGAGGAAATTCGATTCTTTGCTCAAAAGAAGAATCTAATTCCATTGTTCTTCGACACAGATATCAGTGAGATTGCAAGTATTATTAGCCATAATTCAGAGAATAAAGAATGCAAAGAAGCTATTAATGGGCTAATGAAGTCGCATGAATTCAAGCTGGAGGCAAATGATGGAAATTGGAGAAGTTGTGTATCAAAAGCTGCTGGGATTTTAAGGGGAAAGCTTGGAAGGAAGAGTATTGCTGAGAAGGAAATTGAAGGCTTCGAGGACTTGCCATTTCCACGAAACAGATTTTTTGTGGGAAGAGAAAAAGAGATATTGGAGATTGAAACTGCATTTTTTGGGTGTGGGGATTACTTTGAGCAAGAATCTCCGATGCCAATTATTAGAGGAGGACCTGCCCAGTCAATCTGAAGGCCTGGCAGATGAAGAAAGTGAGGTTGATGCTAGTAGAGGAGGGAAGTATATAAATTTGGAGGTTGGAAAGGTCAAGGAACCAAATTTAGAGGCTTGGATTGAACCAGTTATTGGAAGAAATTCTCTCAAGAGGCCTAAATACAAGAAATCGAAAAGTGGGAAGTACAAGAGCTTTGGAAGCAGTATTGTGTGCATAAATGGAGCCTCGGGTATTGGAAAAACAGAGCTCGCGTTGGAGTTTGCTTACAGGTTTTCCCAGAGATACAAGATGGTTTTGTGGGTAGGCGGTGAAGCTCGTTATTTCAGGCAGAACATATTGAATTCGTCATTCCATATGGGATTGGATGTAAGTGCTGATGCAGAGAAGGAACGGGGAAGGATTCGCAGCTTTGATGAGCAGGAATCTGAAGCATTCAAGAGAGTTAAAAGGGAGCTATTCAGGGATATGCCATATTTACTGATAATTGATAATCTTGAGACAGAGAAGGAATGGTGGGAAGGGAAGGATCTACATGACTTAATACCAAGGAATACCGGAGGGTCCCATGTGATTATTACTACAAGGCTCTCCAGAGTAATGAACTTTGATCCAATGCAGCTTCAGCCATTGCCTTATCTGATGCAATGATTTTGATCAGAGGAAGAAGAAAGAAAGAATATTCAGCTGTTGAGGCAGAAATTTTCGAGAAATTTCATGATAAATTAGGCAGGTCATGTCTTGGGTTGTGGGTGATTGGTTCACTACTTTCTGAGCTTGCAATCTCACCATCTGCTCTCTTTGAAGCTATAAACCAGGTCCCATTTGAGGAAGCTTCTAATTCGAGTGGTGCTGATGAACAATTCTGCAGAAACAATCCGTTCCTAATGAAAGTTCTTGCCTTCTGCACTGCTATCTTGCAACAAACAAAAGAGACGAGGAACCTGCTTGCCTCAAGAATGCTTCTTGTTGGGGCTTGGTTTGCCCCAGCACCAATTTTAGCAAATTTACTAGCAACTGCAGCTAAGAACATTCCGGCTTCAACAAACAGATTCAAGAAGTGGACTAAATGCCTGAGTCTCACGCTTTGTTGTTGTTCTGGTTGTTTAACAACCCAAACATGGAAGAGTGAAGAGGAATCAGCCCTCGTGTTAGTTAAACTAGGCCTGGCGCGGAGAGCCAATAGACAGCCTGGATGTTGGATCCAATTCCACCCCATCACTCAGATATTTGCAAGAAGAAAAGGTGGTCTACATGCTGCCAAGGCAACAATTCAAGGCATAAGAAAAACTGGAAACCCATTGGTAAATTCGGATCACCTCTGGGCCTCTGCTTTCCTCGTCTTTGGGTTCAAATCTGAACCACCGCTAGTTCAACTTAAGGCAATAGATATGGTTCTCTTCATCAAAAAAACAGCTCTCCCTTTAGCAATTCGAGCATTCGCAACTTTCTCAAGATGCAACTCAGCGTTAGAGCTCCTCAAAGTCTGCACAAATGTGCTAGAAGAAGTAGAGAAATCCTTCGTTTCTCAGATACAGGACTGGTGCCATGGATCACTTTGCTGGAAAAAGAAGTTGCAGTCGAGTCAGAGGATAGACGAGTACGTATGGCAAGACGTGACGTTGTTGAAGGCTACCCTACTCGAAACCAGAGCAAAGTTGCTGCTGCGAGGCGGACATTTTGATAGCGGCGAAGAGCTATGCAGAACTTGCATTAGTATCAGGACAGTGATGCTGGGTCATAACCATGCTCAAACATTAGCTGCTCAAGAAACATTGGCCAAGTTAGTAAGAATGAGGAGTAAGATATAATGTTCTTAATTTCCGTCTTTTAGAACAATCAGTCTTAGTACTTGTCACTACTTGAGTAGGCTCAGTTTTGTTAGCAATGTAATCTAATCATGGCATTCTCTAGTTAGTCTGATATACAAGCATCAACATGTTCCTACTCTTCTTTCAGGCATGCCTCTTAACTTTAAGCTAAATTAAAAACTAACTATATTCACAAAAGCTTGAAATAAATCCATCAATTTTAACATGCTCCTTTCCTTGATTGATGTTACATCAACATACCAACCTATTATCAATTTGTGGTGAAACCGACAGATCAGACCTACATTATTTGGCTTATGTAAAGAAAGGAACAATTCATCTTCTGGGTCGATCCAATTATTCATAATTTCAAGATTTTGGTCCAGCCATAAGTAGTTTAGTTAGCTCAAGTAAATTGTCAATTAATTTCAATGCCACTCCATGAACAAGCTTCAATTTGAACTTCAAACAAATTCAATCTATTAAATTCAACCACAACAGTAGGATGAAAATACACAACAACAATCTCAGAATCAAATCCATCACACAATCATTCCTCTCCCTCCTAAAAAAATAGCATTTATGACAAAATGCTCAATTTCAATTATCACTATAGCTAAATTTGAAATTTAAATGAATGGGCAAGTGAAATATGCTTGATACTAAACTCTGTAAGAATCTGAGGCCGATTGCCCTATCAAACCGCTAGCTAGGGCATCATTTTCACCTAGAAACAAGCCCTCTGGATTTCTAAACACACCATGAAGGGTCGAGATCAAAATCCCAACGCTGATTCCAATCAACAAATTATTGAAAATTCCCGTGAACCAAACCGCAAGCACGGATACCAAGATCAAGCCCACTATCACTACCTGATCACTCACGTGGTGCCCCCAAACGACCATTGGATCTTCCCGGAAGAAGTACAGCGCCAGCCACAGCACGAATACCAAGGCGAACACGATCAGCGAGAACGGCGCGCCAAGGAGGGAGGCGGCGGCGCAGGTGGAGATCACGATGGCGTAGTTCACGCCGAAGTACTTGGAGTTGAGACGGGATCGGGCAGCAGCGGCGGAGAGGGATTCCGGACAGTCGAACGCGCCGGCTGTGGAGAGGAATTCTGGCCAGGGACGGTGGCGAGAAAAGAAAGTGGAGAGGCTTTGGAAGGATCGGGAGATGGCGTCGGCTCCGGAGATGGGGATGGTGGTGTAACCGGAAACGGAGGCGGTGGTTGTGGTGGTGGTGGCGGTGGCCGGCGGAGACTGCATTGTGGTTGACTTAGTTTGACCAGGAAAAAACTTCGCCTCCCAAAATCTCGCATGTGACTTGTTGGTTTAAATGTGCGGAGCAGACCGAGAGGAGTCGGGTCGTGCTACCCACTTATATGCTGCCAGCTCATTATTTGATACTGTCTCCCTTACTAAAAAGAGAATGTCCTTTTAGGAAGAAAAAACTTGTTTTAAAATATTTGTCGTTTACAATCTTTCTAAAAAGATAAATTATTTATTTTTCTATATTATTCCTTATCTTCTATCATTATTTTAATAAATTATATTTCTTGTATTAATAGTTTTTAATTTCTCATAAAGGGGTAATGATAGAAATTTCAAATAAATTTTACTAATATTAAATAATTTTCTTAATCTATGTGTCAAAACCTTAAACGACAATCTTTTAGGAACAGATGGAGTAGTAGATACTCCCTCTATCCCATTTTATTTTTGAAAAATGAAAATATATATTACAATATTTCATCTTGTGCCTTGTATACTACTTATTTTAAGAAAATCACAAATCTTGCTATTTTATATATCGATTTTTTTATAGAAAAAGTAATTTATAATGTGAATGTTTAAGTAGATTATTTGATTGCTAATTAAGTGGAAAAATATTAATTATAATATTTTAAGAGAGATGTGTAATAAGTGAGATCATTTTATAATTATTATCAATCTCATATATTAATAAATTTCGTAAGTATAATTTAAAATAAATTTTTTGCAATACATAGTAGGACTCGTAGATAAATAACTATTGTTGATAATATTTTAACGATATATTTAATATGGTGGTCCAATCTTATAATCATGCTCAATCTCAAGTATTTATATTCGTTGCAATTGTAATTCGATACAAAACTTTAACAATAAGTAACGAGATTCTTTATGGTATAAATAAATATTTATTATTGAATTGAAGTCTAAATTAACATAAATAAGTATTTTTTATTTTTAATATTTAATCTCGATCTTTTTTATGTTATTATTATATTTTATTATAAAAATTATATAATTAACTACTTTTTCTAAAAATATGATACTTATTTTTTAGTTGAAAATACTATATATATGTGACGTTCCTCAAAATAGGTCCAGTCAACCCAACTCATTCTGAGTCAGTCAAATACATGGTACATAATTCAAATATAAATTTTTATATCACACGGTCGTGCAAAATACGACCACACAACTGTGAGTGTAAATACAAATTTGTAGAAAATATTAACATTCAAACTAAGTCCTCATTATAATTATTATTACACTATTTATTAGAAATAGTGAGGACTACTACTGCTCTAACTCGGACCATCACTCTGTCCCCCGACTAGTTTATGCGATATTCTCATTTCTTGAAGAGGACAATAGATGAAAAGGGTGAGCTCAACTAGTCCAGTAAAGAATATTATGACTAATATAATGGAAAATAAATTATCGTTAATCTTCAACAATTTAGATAAAATATTATTGACAACAAGTTCTAGATCAATATTCACAGCGAAAATAACAATTCATTAGAAGAGTTAAGTAGCGAATAAAGTCTACTATCTTCTATGATTTAAAAGTCCATTATCAATATTTTATCCCTGTAACATCAATCAATATACATCTCGAATCAAATATTCATCTTTGCACTACGGGCAATGATATTCATTTGTATCATCAGTGGTCATGTTCATCTCAACACCTGTTCATCTTTGTACTACGGGCCAAAGATATTCATCAGGTAATCATTCATCTTTGTTCTACAGGCCAAAGATATTTAGTTATATCACCTTTTAGGACTGAGGATGATGAAAAATATTTTAAAGAACGAATCTAGTGAGATAAAGGATAAAGACTAAGAATTCGTATTTTAGTTTATCCAATTCAAAAATACTTCGTAATAATCAATTGTGGAGCAAAATTCAAGAATAAAGTTCAAAACTTAGATTCAATCAAAGATAGAAACCTTAACAAGCAACTTGGACATATAGAAAAAAAATTAATTTTTCTGTGAATAATGCCGTATACGTGAATAGTAACTCCGACGGAAAAAGTAAGAATTTCATAATAAAATTCATGACAATATTTTGGTATAAAGATATTGAAAAGAATAACATCATTTATGAAAGAAAATAGCATCCCTTACATCAAAAGAATAGTACTTCTGACTGGAATATCGGATATAAGGCTGAAGAAAACTTGCACTGAATAGCAACACTCAAATTATCTAAATACTCACAAAAATACGCTCGATATTATAGAGAGAGAAAACTTCTGATTCTGGTGTAATTTTTAATTCTAACCTAAGCACCCTATTTATAGGAAAAAGCTTAGGATGCCAAAGTAGACTTTCTGCTACCGGCGGCTTTCTTCAGCACCCACTCTTTGAACACACCGTCTCAGCATCCAACAAAGATTGAATTTTCAGCATTTACAACCCACAAAAAATAAAAGTGGGGCCCATCCTTTTTATTTTAAAAAAATATTTATTCGAAACTTCAATAATTCATAATAAATAGCACTTTTATCAGAAAAATACTAATTATATGTCCTTTCCATGAGAAATTTAATTATCTACAACTTTGCAGAAGGAAGTTTTTCCAAATTCCCAATCCGAAAATGGCCGAAATCCACAAACAGGTGATTTTCACAACAAAATACTGATAAAAACACATCAGCACTAATTCCTTCTTTTATATCCACAAAATAAATATTTTCTTATCATATAAATTAATAATTAATTATTTGCAAATAATATTAACGAACTACCATATTGACAACCAGGTCGTTCCCAAAAAAGAGGAGGCCTTCCGATAAGGATTTCTTCTTACTTGGCGCGCAATTAAATAACCCCTTCTTGACAGAACTTCCTTAGACATTGTTAATAATGCTATCTAATAATATTATTCAAATAATATGAATTATTGAGTTGATAATGTGAAATACTGTGCAATGACAATTATTGAATCAATAATACAAAATATCAATGGTAGCAATTATTGAATCAATCATATAAAATAGCAACGTAGCAATTATTGAACCAATAAAATATCATGCAATTATTGAATCAATAATATAAAATATTGAACAGTAATTACTGTAACAATTATTGAGTAAGTGACTTCTTACGTAAGAACCAATAATTCAAAATACTGTGCAATACCGTGTGCTACTGTGCATAACGCGCATTACTGTATTTTTATCACCGGGTATTTCAACAGTTTAACCGTAACAGTTTTACCGTTATTTATAAAAAGATTATTTCTGTTGCTTTTTATATCCGACAGTTATTCCGTTGTGGGGCCCACAGATAGCTGCGCCGTCGTACGAATATTCTCCGACAACAAGAATATTCCACGATCAAACGAATATTTTCCGACAACAATGAATATTTTATAACCACTTGCTTATTTTGAAATATTTGCACATTTCACTCATAACTTTTCACATTTATCAAATCAACACCTTACTATTTTGAAATAATATATATAAAAAATTAAATCTTTATTCATAAAAATTGGGGTCTTACAATATAAATATAAATTGAGAGAATAAATATGTAATTTATATATATATATATATAATACATTTTTAACACTATAATTTGATCGGGTTTATAATGGGTTGAACGACCTATTGACCAGATCAACCCGAATTTTATTTTGAGCTTGATTTTTTGTCCAAGCTCGATTTAGCTGACTCTCAAAAATTTTTGACCTAACTTTAAATAGACCGAATGATCGGTTTTCGAGCTTAACTGGTCTAATTGACAGTGCTAAATACAAGTCTCACACTCTATAGATGAAAGAGAATACGAATCTTACATCAAGGAAAAGAAAAGAAAATTAATTCTTTCAATAACGACATGCTTACTAGTTCAAAATTATAAGAGAGACGAGAAAAAAAAAGAAAGAGAAAATGTAACTTTGGGGGTGCTTGATAAAAACTGAATGAATCTGAATTTGAATGAGCTGAATCTGAATTTGAATTTAAATGAAAAAATTGTTTGATAATTGACATGTCTGAAACATCTGAATAACAGATTTTTATTATTTTATCTCTCTGAAAAAATTTAAAATTATTGTAAATTTATTTAATATTACTTAATATAATAGTTAATATTATTAAAAAAAAACTTCATTCAATAGTCCATTCAGCCAAAAAAATAACGCTAAACCATTCAGCCCAAATCGTCTGAATAGCTGACCGATTCAGCCATTCAGACGATTTTTTTTCCTCAAAATAAACGCACTGAATGGTTGAATCGGTCAACTATTCAACCATTTAGTGCTAATCAAACAGCCTCTTAGTGTGCGTCTTAGTTATTTTTAAGGTAGAAAAAGAAAAAGAATAAGAAAAAAACTCCCACGCCCTCTCTAAAATTATCTTCTCAAAAATGATACTACCTTCATTCCATAATAACTGTCTTTTTAGCTTTATGTACATGAATTAAGAAACTCATTTAATACTACTCCCTCCGTTCCTAAAAGATTGTCGTTTTAGAAAAAAAAATTTATTCCAAAATGTTTATCGTTTACAACTTCCTAGAAGAATAAATTATTTACTTTCCTATATTACCCCTATCTTCTCTCCTTGTCCCAATAAATTTTCTCTTTTGTATTAATAGTTTTCAATTTTTCATAAAGGGGTAGTGATGGAATTTCAAATAAATTTTACTAGTATTAAATTACTTTCTTAATCCATATGCCAAAACCTTAAACGACAATCTTTTAGGAACGAAGGGAGTATCATTTAAGAATTAAAATTTGTAAGAAATTCCATCACTACCCCTTTATGGAATATTCCACGACAACAAGAATATTCCACGATCAAACGAATATTTTCCGACAACAATGAATATTTTATAACCACTTGCTTATTTTGAAATATTTGCACATTTCACTCATAACTTTTCACATTTATCAAATCAACACCTTACTATTTTGAAATAATATATATAAAAAATTAAATCTTTATTCATAAAAGTTGGGGTCTTACAATATAAATATAAATTGAGAGAGTAAATATGTAATTTATATATATATATATATATATATAAAATACGTTTTTAACACTATAATTTGATCGGGTTTATAATGGGTTGAACGTCCTATTGACCAGATCAACCCGAATTTTACTTTGAGCTTGATTTTTTTGTCCAAGCTCGATTTGGCTGACTCTCAAAAAATTTTGACCTAACTTTAAATAGACCGAATGATCGGTTTTCGAGCTTAATTGGTCTAATTGACAGTGCTAAATACAAGTCTCACATTCTATAGATGAAAGAGAATACGAATCTTACATCAAGGAAAAGAAAAGAAAATTAATTCTTTCAATAACGACATGCTTACTAGTTCAAAATTATAAGAGAGACGAGAAAAAAAAAGAAAGAGAAAATGTAACTTTGGGGGTGCTTGATAAAAACTGAATGAATCTGAATTTGAATGAGCTGAATCTGAATTTGAATTTAAATGAAAAAATTGTTTGATAATTGACATGTCTGAAACATCTGAATAACAGATTTTTATTATTTTATCTCTCTGAAAAAATTTAAAATTATTGTAAATTTATTTAATATTACTTAATATAATAGTTAATATTATTAAAAAAAAACTTCATTCAATAGTCCATTCAGCCAAAAAAATAACGCTAAACCATTCAGCCCAAATCGTCTGAATAGCTGACCGATTCAGCCATTCAGACGATTTTTTTTCCTCAAAATAAACGCACTGAATGGTTAAATCTGTCAACTATTCAACCATTTAGTGCTAATCAAACAGCCTCTTAGTGTGCGTCTTAGTTATTTTTAAGGTAGAAAAAGAAAAAGAATAAGAAAAAAACTCCCACGCCCTCTCTAAAATTATCTTCTCAAAAATGATACTACCTTCATTCCATAATAATTGTCTTTTTAGCTTCATGTACATGAATTAAGAAAATCATTTAATACTACTCCCTCCGTTCCTAAAAGATTGTCGTTTTAGAAAAAAAAAATTTATTCCAAAATATTTATCGTTTACAACTTCCTAGAAGAATAAAGTATTTACTTTCCTATATTACCCCTATCTTCTCTCATTGTCCCAATAAATTTTCTCACTTGTATTAATAGTTTTCAATTTCCCATAAAAGGGTAGTGATGGAATTTCAAATAAATTTTACTAGTATTAAATTACTTTCTTAATCCATATGCCAAAACCTTAAACGACAATCTTTTAGGAACGAAGGGAGTATCATTTAAGAATTAAAATTTGTAAGAAATTCCATCACTACCCCTTTATGGAAAATTGAAAACTATTAATATAAGAGAAAAAATTTCTTGGGACAATGAGAAAAGTTAAGGTTAATATAGGAAAATAAATAATTTATTATCTTAGAAATTTGTAAACGACAAATAAATTGGAACAAATTTTTTCTTCTAAAAAGAGTTATTATGGAATGGAGGTAGTATAATTTAAAGAAAAAGTGTGTTTTTGTGTCCAAGAATAATTAAATATTATCCCTTTCTCTTATTTTCTACCTTAAACTCCAAGATATAAATAGAGAAAATGACTTCAATTTTTTTCTCTTCACTTCTCTTATTCTTCACTTATATTAAAGGGAAAAAGGTTTAACAACAACAATAATAATAATAATAATAATAATAATAATAATATGGTGTGCATGAGATGTACTTAAGCATTATTATTTTCAGTATTTAATATTAAAGTTTAACAATTAAACTATAATTATAAAAATTGTTTAAAATATTTTATATGATAACCATATACTCCCCATTTTGTAAGAAAAACAGAAACTCCATTAACACCCTAAAACCACCAAATTTCACTCTTTTGAGGCCAGACCCAGACCGTAAAGGGACGGCCCAAAGGTACAACAAACACTAAACAATAGACTAATTTTATTTTTTTCTACCAAATTCAGATGGAAACCAATATTAATGAGTCCGTACGTTGAAGCTATTATTACTCTCCCTTCCAACTTGCGTCGTTACTGTATTAATTAATTGATCAAAGTTAACTTTATATTAATCATTCTCGTAAATAATGGTACGTCATTGAAATAAGAATAATTTCGTCTAACATAAATTTTCTTAATAAATAATGAGTCAAAAGTAGGGTAAGTTTTCAAATGCCCGTGCTATTTTTATTATTTATTGTTTCTTTCTCCAAGGAAATTAACAGTTTGAGAGGTATAGTCTGAACAAGTAAGTGGGTACATTATTAATAGTAGCTTTCGGTGGCACACGCGTTGTGTATGTAAATTATATGAGATAAAGTAAGAATTTTATAAAATTTAGATAACTAAATAAAAAGATATAATAATATTAATTTAAAAAGAACAAAATAGTAATATAGTTAAAGTTGTAGGGCAAAAAAGGAAAGTAAAGAGTGTGACCCAACTTCACCAAATCCTTGCGGAGGCTTTATAATATAGATTTAATGGTTGAATGGCAATTTCTGTCCCTCCAAGTTGTCATCCACTTTCAAAGTCGTCTCTAAAGTTCAATTTTCGTTAGTTAGGTCCTTAAAGTGACATTTTATTGGCGTTTCCGTTCCTTCAACCCAATTTGACCTCAACTCGACCCATTTTGACCAATTTAAACCCAACCCGACCCAGTTTGACCCAACTCAAAATTTTAATATTTTAAAATATAATATTATTTTAACATAAATTTAAAATAATAATTATATTTAATATTTTAAAAATAATAATATTTAATATTTTAAAAAATAATATTTTTAAAATAATAATATTATATTTTAATATTTTAAAAAAAAAATTTATTTTTAATATTTTTAAAAAAAATTATTTTAAAAAAAATTAAAATAATAATTATATTTAATATTCAAAAATAAATAATTTTAAATAATTATAATTTTTAATATTTTCAAAGTAAATATAAATTTTAAAATAATAATTATATTTAATATTTTAATATAAAATATATATTTTTAAATAATTTGAAAATAATAATTACAGTTAATATTTTAAAATAAAATATAATTTTTAAAAATTTATAAAAATAATTAATATTCTAAGAAAAAAATATTAGAAACTTTATTTTTTCAAAAATGAGTATAGTTTTATAAAATATAGATTCAAAAAAATTACATAAAAAATAAAACTTTATTCTTTAAAAAATAAAGTTGATTTCTTTTTTCTTATAATTTGTTTTATATGCATTTCAAATCCTAATGTGCTTTCCATAGCAACTTCCACATTGATAGAAAAATCGAACCATTAATTAAATAATGTAATCTAGTTTAAGTAATTGGCCATCTTAGTTTATGGCCACATCAATATTAAAATATTTGGGGGTAAATTAAATATTTAAGGACTTCCACATAAGCAAAGGAAAAATTAATTTGTTAATATATACTTAATAACAAAGAACACATCAACTTGCTGAATCTTTGTCGAGATCTCAACCATATATTTAATGGAAATTCCTTTAATAAGGTTTTCCCTCACCTTTACGAGTCTCTTGAATCTCTCTCACTTCTACCGTGCACACATTAATAATAACTAGTATTTGGTGGCACACGTGTAGCGCGTGTAAATTATACGAGTAAAATTAATAAAATAAAATTTAGAGGAATAAATAATAATATAAAAAATAAATAATAATATATCTAAAGTAGGGGAAAATATACAAGCATGACATAAAATTACCAAAACTTTCACCAAATGCTTTATAATAATAATAATAATAATAATAATAATAATATACCAATAAATAACGATGATGATGATGATGATGATGATGATGATGATGATGATGATGATGATGATGATGACAATAATAATAATAATAATAATAATAATAATAATAGTAGAGGAAATGTTAGAATTTGAGCCTAAATTGAAGTGAGTTTCATGACTGATGCATATATGATCACCTCACAAACATGACTGACCTTTCTTCCACATTTGTTACTACTGTAGCTAATACTGTAGCCTCAACTTCAGAGGCCACTGAGTTAATTGCCTACCAGGATGTTAAAGAAGCTTTTGATAAATGGACTATTCCTAAAGTTAAACCAGAAATGATTTACAAAATTGAAACTTTTGATTTTACCAGTAAAAGAATAATCAAAACTTTTGAACATGCTGTTCCCTTACAGGACAATGATACTATCGTTTATTTACTTCATATTGAAGATCTGTATCCCTTTATGCAAAAATATAAATATGTGCATATAGGACTTGTTCAAATTGCTTTTAAACATTTGACTTTACTTAGTCAAAATACCAGTATTCAATGCACTCTAAGAGATGGAAGATGTCTTAACTGGAAAGCATCTCTTATGGGAGCTATTGAAACTAGTCTAGCTCATGGACCTGTTTATTTTAATATTTACACAAATTTGAGCATTTATCTGACTGACAGTAATTTGTCTAAAGTCCTTGAAATGAGAATCATATCCCATGGATATGAGTATTTACCAGGATCCCCTCCTTTTGCTATTTTATTCAGAATTAACCTTAAAGTTTTGACAACTTTAAATCCGTATATTAGAAAGCAGAGTCTACAAGGTCATACTGTCCTTATTGATTATAATCTCTTCAGCAGCCAAGTGGCTATACCCAGAATGATTCCTTGGGAAGATATTACTTTTCCCAAACAATGGCAGATTACTAATGCCGTTCCTACCAGACCTTTAATTAGACAATCTATAGAAGACGTTATCCAGACTCGCGAGGGAAATATCTATATTAGTTTTCAGAAACCTTTAATCCGTAGCCAGTCTACTAGAAGTTGTATTCCTTATAATATTGATTTTCCCGAATCCACTAGACATTCAGTGTCTGAGCCTGTAGAGTCTGTGTATCAAGGATCTACCAAGGCATCTAGCAACGAATCCGTTAAAATAGAGGATCATATTAAAGGCCTTCATATTTCTGAAAACCAGATACCTCATGGTATCTATGGACCTAGTACCTCCAACAGAAGACCAAACAGTCCTACCGCTAGTGACATGCATTTTGAATGCTAATGGATTTTACACCTAATAGCAAAATTCGTGTTCTTTTAAACCAGGAATTTATGCAAGATAAATATCAAGATTTTAGAACTTGGTATTTTAATAACCATAATAAAGAGAGATTAGCAGAATTAAAATCTGATTATTATTTTTATTTAAATCAAAACCAGTATATTATATCATTTACTCAATGGTATTTTGATTTTATTAAACCTACTGAAACTTTTGATAAAGATCAATTAAATGTTTTAACCAGTATTCAAAGAGATTGGATTACTACTACTGGTGGTATTATTAAATTTGTTCATCCTCCCCCTCAGTCTTTAGAACTAAGAGCTGAAAATGAGAATTCAAAACCTTTAATTATTAATCCGTATGTTGAGATTTCTGAAGATAATTCTAATCTTCAAAGAAGTATGAGGTATGGTGACATTATACCCATTACTAAACAGAATAATTATACTAATTTATTCTTTCAAACTGTGGGAAAACAGTTAATCAGAATTGAAGACCAAATCATTAATTTTAATGATGTTGGAAAACAGCTAACCAAAATTGAGAATCAGGTTAATAACTTAAATAATAAATATCAAATGATCCCTAAACCTGCTAACCTCCAACCTGTCACTATCAAACCTCCTCTTGAAGTTACAAACTTTAAGATGCGATCTACTAAAACAGATGATGATTTTATTAAAAATCTTCTTAACAAAATGAAAGATTTAAAAATTTCTACAGGATCTTCATCTCAAATTAATGTTATTTCTGATAAACCTTCCCCATCCCAGAATATTGAAGATATTTATGAGGAAAACAATGATGATGAACTAGATCTTACACATATATTTGAGATACAGAATAACTTTCAGGATATTGATTCTGTTAGTAAGATTGCTTATAGCCAAAAGCCTATTCAGAAAACTAGTTTTTCAGCACCCAATAGATATTATTATCCTAGACCTACACCACAAGATATCCTTTATGAAGAAGACTTGCTTCATTCCCAGAAGTCTTATCATGGTAAAACCATTTATGAATGGAACATAGATGGTAAAACCGAATACCAGATCTTTGAAACCATACATCATATGATGATGTATGCTACTGTTTGTCGGCAGAATAATAATACTGATCATCAGATCTGTAGATTTCTTGCTGCTAGATTTACCGGTATTCTTAAAAGATGGTGGGATAATGCCATCACTGATACCCAGAAAGAAGAAATCTTAAAATCCTTTAAGACTGAAATTGACCCTATTACTGCCGTTGAAACTAAAAGAGAGGATGCTTGCTATACTATGGTACAATCTATCCTCCATCATTTTGTTGGACCAGGACTTATGAATGCCGATAGAGGTAGAGAATTGTTACAAAATCTCAGATGTCCTTCTTTAACCCATTTTAGATGGTATAAGGATGTTTTCCTTATGAAGGTCATGCAAAGAACTGATGCTAATAGTGAACATTGGAAAGCCAAATTTGTTGATGGGCTTCCTACTTTCTTTGCTGAAAAAGTTCGTAAGAAACTTAGGGATAAACATGATCAAATGAGTATTCCTTATAACCAGTACTCCTATGGTCATTTAGTGGCTGTTATTATCGAAGAAGGATTATCATTATGTAATGATATGAAACTTCAGCATCTGATGAAACAACAGAATCTTACTAAAAGACATGAATTAGGAGAATTCTGTGATCAATTCTCTTATGAGACCAAGATCCAGTACCCTTCTAAACCTAGGAAGCAACAGCATAAGATTAAAACACACAGAAAACGTCCTTCTTCTAGAAAAGATACTTCAGGAAAACCTTCTAAGAAGAAGAAGACTAGTAGAAAAAAAGATAAATCTACTGTAAAATGTTATAAGTGTGGTAAAACATGACATTTTGCTAATAAATGTAGGTCTAAGGTTAAACAGAAACTTAAAGAATTATCTCTTGATGAAGATGTTCAACTTGAGATTCTTAATTGTCTGTCCAGCAGTGATAATGATAATGAAGAATCTGATCAAGAGATTGATGAGATCTACTCTTCTTATGAAGAAGAGGATGACCAGGAACCCCAGACTTGTGTTGCTTGTTCTCCATATGGCTGTAACACAGTTGCTGAAGCCAATTACTGGAAAGCCATTGTTGAAATGAATGGTTTAGATATTGGCCCAAGTATTAATGTTCTTACCAGTTCCCAACAATCTATGCTTGACATAGCTGATCTTATAAAAGATCCAGAAATTAAATTAAAATTTCTGGAAACTTGTTATAAGAATCATAAAACTGAAGATGACATTCTCCCAGTAAAACAATACAGTATACGTGAGGTTATGAAAAGAATGCAACAGGCTTCTACTAATGATAAGCCTGTTACTATTAATGATTTAAAAGCAGAAATTAATCTTTTAAAAACCGAAGTTAAACAACTTAAAACAGCTAATATTATTATTACAACTGATTTAAATAATATTAAGCAGCATTTAAGCACCAAACCAGAATCTTCTAAAAAGAATGATGACGTTACTGATAATCAGTATCTTATGCTCATGAATCAAGTTGTTTTCCAAAAATGGTATATCCGTATTACTTTTGTTATTAAACCAGACTTTATTTTAAAAGATGTTATTGCCCTTGTCGATAGTGGCGCTAATATGAACTATAATCAGGAAGGATTAGTTCCTACTAAGTATTTTCAGAAGACCACTCAATCTTTAACTAGTGCTAGTGGTAATACTATGAAAATAAAGTATAAATTACCTGAGGCTTTTATCTGTAATCAAGGTATTTGTCTACCTACTTCTTTCGTGTTAATTAGGAATATGAGTCAAAGTATTATTCTGGGCACTCCTTTTCTCTGTCTTTTAATGCCTATTTCTAATATTGATACTTTGGGTATTCATACTAATCTGAATAATAGAAAAATTATCTTTGAATTTATTACAGAACCTTATACTAAGGAATTAAATCAAGTTAAGAACATGATTTATTTCAAAGAAAAGCAGATAAATTTTATTCAAAAAGAGGTAAAATTTCTTACTACTGAACAAAGGATTTTACAACCTTCTCTACAGGATAAAATTAATACTCTTCTAAAAACTATACAAACAGAAATTTGCAGTGATGTTCCTAATGCCTTTTGGGATAGGAAGAAGCATATTATTTCTCTTCCTTATATTCCGGGATTTAATGAAAAGAATATTCCTACCAAATCTAGGCCAAGCCAGATGAAGAAGGAATATCTTATTTTGTGCAAGAATGAAATTGAATCTCTTAAACAGAAAAGTCTTATCAGACCTAGTAATTCTCCTTGGAGTTGTACTGCATTTTATGTTAATAAACATGCAGAAATAGAAAGAGGAATTCCTAGGCTTGTGATTAATTATAAACTGTTAAATGAGGCCTTACAATGGATTAGATATCCCATCCCTAATAAGAAGGCCCTCCTGGATAGATTGCATAATGCAATTATCTTTTCTAAATTTGATTTAAAATCTGGATTCTGGCAAATCCAAATCTGTGATAAGGACAGATATAAAACTGCTTTTACCGTACCTTTTGGTCATTTTGAATGGAATGTTTTACCATTTGGAGTCAAAAATGGACCATCAGAATTTCAGCATATTATGAATGATATATTTAACCCTTTTACAGAATTTGCTATTTGTTATATTGATGATGTTCTTATATTTTCATCCTCAATTGAACAACATATTAAACATTTAAATATTTTTAAAAATATTATCATTAAAAATGGTTTAGTTGTATCTGCATCCAAAATAAAGCTTTTCCAAACTGCTATTCGTTTCCTTGGACATAATATTTCCAATGGAACTATTATTCCTATTGATAGATGTATTGAATTTGCATCTAAATTTCCTGATGAAATTAAAGAAATTACCCATCTCAGAAGATTCCTTGGAAGTCTTAATTATATTAGAGATTATTATCCGAAATTATCACATGATTCTTCTATTTTATAATCCAGACTCAAAAAGAATCATATGCCTTGGACTGAAGAGCATACCCAAGCTGTTCAGAAAATTAAACAAAAGGTTAAACAGTTACCATGTTTGTCCCTTCCTCATCCTGAATGGAAGAAAATTATGCAAACTGATGCCTCTAATCAAGGCTATGGTGGGATACTTAAACAGTATAACCCTATTAAGAAAAAAGAAGAATTACTTCGTTTTGCTTCAGGAACCTGGAAAGGTGCTGCTTTAAAGTACCCTACAATCAAACAAGAATGTTTATCTATTGTCAAATGTGTTTTAAAATTTCAGGATGATCTTTTAAACCAACATTTTCTTATTAGAGTAGACTGTTCTGCTGCTAAACAAATATTTAAGAATGATGTACAGAATCTTGCCTCTAAACAAATATTTGCTACATGGTAAAGTATTTTATCAGTATTTGATTTTGATATTGAATATATAAAAGGAGAAAATAACTCTTTACCGGATTTTCTAACCCTGTGAATATTTATAGGGTTGATGATTAGAGGAAGAGGTCGGCCTCGGCCGAGGCCGAGGCAGACAACAGTATTATATAGAATTTCCAAGTATTAATACTCCCAACAGTACATCTTCTTCCACTCAAACGGCAAAGGATGTTTTACTCTTACCAGAACAGTATATACCTAACAGTAATATTGAAGAAATAATTCTTTATATTGAACCAAATGATGAAAAATGGATGAAAGATCCATGGGAAATTAAGAGGCGTTATTTAGTGACTCAGCAATTTCCTACCCATTTTGATCAATACCGTTATATCTATGAACAAATAATCATAGAAACAGCATCTATGGATATAAAGCATACGCTTCATGATCCATATAAGGCCACCAGCCCTATTTCATACAGTAAAACAACCATCAGAAATATTATGCCCATTGTTAATTGGGGCATACACCCTCATACTATCCGAACTGTCGACTCCAGAAATACAGAAACCAGGTATAGTTATTGGGATTATATTGATTCCTTTACCTATCTGTTCTATTACCAGAACCCTGTTCATAACCATTCTTGGTTTATTCGAATTTGTCCTGATGTTCTAAGAAACGAAATACCTAACTGGTTTTTCGTTTGGTGGGATAAATTTGGTATAACCATGGAAACAATACCAGAATCAGTCCTAACAGTATTCAAGGATTGGCAAGTTGCCTACTCCCATATTCCCGTAAACAAAGATTTGTCCATGACAAAACTTTTTATTCATTTTATTATCCGATTTTAAATTCCATGGATATGGAAATAGGATTTAAAATGTGATTATCATAATAAGATTCCTTGCTTTAAAAGGATTTTCTTTACCCGTTGGTGGGACAAAGGTCTTAATCCGACTTTACCAGAATTGATAAAATCTATTAGAGACCATACTCAAGCCTGTTTTGATGCAGTCCCTAAGATTCTTCCTGAACCACATGATAATCCATTTATTAAAATTCAAGAAGAATTAAAACAGAAATTTCCAAATCTTTTAAGAGAAGATTTAATTGTAAAATCTATGGATTTTATGAAAAATCAATTTCTAAAATCTATGGAACAGGATAAAGATGACTCATCAATGAAAACTGTGAGCTCTGATCAGGATGATAATGAATTCAATGTACTAGCCGGAGAAAGTCAAGAACCTGATGAGACAAAAGGCATTATAGGTGATTTTTGGGATTCTCTTACAACCGTTATCTCAGAAAGAATGGAACAAAATAAAAAAGGAAAAGGTAAAGCTTGATGTTATCTGTCCACCACCAATCGCCCCATTATCAGCAAGAGGACAAAATTATTGTCCTTAAAAGTCTCCACTTGTAGATATGCTCCTCCATTATCAGGGAAAAGACAGATAGCTGTCCTCCACCAGAAGAGAATATTAGCTTTATTAAAGTTATCTTTATTAAAGTTAATCTTACTACCGCACAGCTGTCCCTAAAGATAAGGATGAAGCAGGATATCTGACTCCACTTATAAGGACACGCCACCTGCTCCTCTCTTTATCTTTTGTTTTCTATTTAAGGGAAACCTCACCCTTATGTTGAGGCAGGGTTTTCTTTGTTAAGTTTTTTTTCCCTGTACTTCTCTCTCTCATAAATAATAATCTGAAGGTTTGAAGATATCATCGTCTCCTTTCTCTCTCTGTAAGTATTGCTAATATAAATTATTATGTTTTCTTAGTTGATCTTTTATCATATCATCAGGATAATAGTAATCGATATAGAATAGAGATCATTAACGCTGTAGATAATCATAATCGTTCTTACTTTAAAGAAAAATTTTCTGAATCTGAAATTTTGTTTGATAAAACTAAAAAGGCTATACAGGAAGAAACCTGCCGATTGATCGTGGTGGGAAGAACCCCCACTCAACAGTAGTTTATGAGATCATATATGCAGTAATTTAGAATTTATATATTGTTAATATGACTTTAAAATATTCTTGCTATGCTGCTATTCTGATTCAAGAACTTGAATAAGTGGTACGTCACCCAAGTCGCGTTGAGAGTTTATGTCGTTAACCGGGAAGGGTGTTTTGACTGTTCCTCATAAATCGTTGACAGACGTGCTTATTTGGTGTTCTTGGCCCCCTATGGAATCAATATCCTAAAAGTTATTCTGTATCACAAATATGTGTGTAAGATCTGGTTCATCATCATTGTTTTCCTCATGAATATATTCAATATTCTGGGATGGGGAAGGTTTATCAGAAATAACATTAATTTGAGATGAAGATCCTGTAGAAAATTTTAAATCTTTCATTTTGTTAAGAAGATTTTCAATAAAATCATCATCTGTTTTAGTAGATCGCATCTTAAAGTTTGTAACTTCAAGAGGAGGTTTGATAGTGACAGGTTGGAGGTTAGCAGGTTTAGGGATCATTTGATATTTATTATTTAAGTTATTAACCTGATTCTCAATTTTGGTTAGCTGTTTTTCAACATCATTAAAATTAATGATTTGGTCTTCAATTCTGATTAACTGTTAGTGAGTTTCATTAATTATTTGAAATGATTCCACATATCAATGTGTTCTACTCTATGCGTAGATTAAATTATGTATTTAGAAACTCAAATTCATAGAGTAATGAATGAGAAATTAACTCTCAGAGATCACCCTTGGAAATGATAATAAATACATATGGGAAGCTAAGTCCCACATCGATTAAGATCTAAAGTATTAATTGATTTATATACAATAAAGTTACTCTTGGGACGGCGACCGAACGTCCTGCCTGGCCGGGTCGGACCGGGCTCGTGGCTCAAGGCTCGTGGTTCGTGGGTCTGGGTCCTTGTATATAATTTTTTTGACAAAATTTATTTAAAATTTTGTTTTTTTATTTTATTTTAGTTTTATTATCAAAACTGTGTCGTTTTGATAAATGTTATTTATTAGCAATACTGCGTCATTTTGAGAAGCGTTATCTACCTGATTAGACGCCTTAACACTACGTCGTTTTTTGGTCTGAACGGACGCGCCCTTTCTGCTAAGCCTTAAAACTATGTCATTTTGGCTAAACATTTTCTTTTCAAATGGGTTGTGTCCCTTCTGATCAGTCATTAACCTCTACTATAAATAGATAGGGGGCACCCATTCAAATCATTCAATTCACAAGCATTTAAGCATAGTTCTTCATTTGAGTATTCTTTATTTCATAAGTCAGTTCTTTTAGAGAGCGAGAGAGAGGGTTCATAGCATTATCTTTTGATTCGTTGTGTATATTATTTGGAGTGCTACTATTGAAACAACCCGGGTCAAATCCCGAGTCCGAAATAAATCTTGGGTCAAATCCCGAGTCTGAATCGAATCAAATCCATCCAAAATAAGGTCTTAAACCATTGGCCTAATAGTATCTTCTTGGGTCATCTTAGCTCACCACAGGCTCACCCAAAAGTCATGACTGAAGGTACTATTGATAGTAACTTATTTCCTTATATACAAATAAATTTCTCCCCTATCTTTTGATGTGGGACTGGGGTGTTACAAACTCCCCCACTTAAATTTCTGACGTCCCCATGAAAACCGATCACACACACGATCCAAAGATCTTTGCCTCTTTAGCCATTATGGGATAATTCCAGCTGGCTTCGTGTCCCCACCTCCGAACTTCCTTCTCTCCATATAGTACTAAGTACTAGCATTGACAAATCTACTTCTGCAATTTTATTTACTTGAGATAAGTTTCTATATATATCCTTAAGACAATTATGCCCTCCTTATAGTGCTTAGAATTTAATAGCACTTGTCTCCCATGATACAATGACAACGTATGCTATAGTTGTAACACCCTTAGTCCCACATCGAAATATAGGGGAGAAATTTGTCTGTATATAAGGAAATAAGTTACTACCAATAGTACCTTCAGTCATGACTTTTGGGTGAGCCTGTGGTGGGCTAAGATGACCCAAGAAGATACTATTGGGCCAGTGATTTAAGGTCCTTATTTTGGATGAATTTGATTCGATTCAGACTCAAGATTTGATCCGAGATTTGTTCCAGGACTCAGGATTTGACCCTGGTTATTTCATATGGTATCAGAGCCGACTCTCGAAAGCTCGGGTCGGGTTATCTGATCGGGTTGCCGGAGGTGGGGACACGAATGCTGGTGGTATTATCCCACAATGGAGAGAAGGAAGTCCGGAGGTGGGGACACGAAGCCAGCCAGAATTATCCCACAATGGCTAAAGAGGCAAAGATCTTTGGATCGTGTGTGTGATCGATTTTGACGGGGACGTCAAAAATTTAAGTGGGGGAGTTTGTAACACCCCAGTCCCACATCAAAAGATAGGGGAGAAATTTGTGTGTGTATAAGAAATAAGTTACTATCAATAGTACCTTCAGTCATGACTTTTGGGTGAGCCTGTGGTGGGCTAAGATGACCCAAGAAGATACTATTAAGCCAATGGTTTAAGGCCATATTTTGGATGAATTTGATTCGATTCAGACTCGAGATTTGACCCGAGATTTGTTCCGGACTCGGGATTTGACCCGAGTTATTTCAATAGTAGCACTCCAAATAACATACACAACGAATCAAAAGATAATGCTATGAACCCTCTCTCTCGCTCTCTAAAAGAAATGACTTATGAAATAAAGAATACTCAAATGAAGAACTATGCTTAAATGCTTGTGAATTGAATGATTTGAATGGGTGTCCCCTATCTATTTATAGTAGAGGTTAGTGACTGATCAGAAGGGACACAACCCATTTGAAAAGAAAATGTTTAGCCAAAATGACGTAGTTTTAAGGCTTAGCAGAAAGGGCGCGTCCGTTCAGACCAAAAAATGACGTAGTGTTGAGGCGTCCATTCATGTAGATAATGCTTCTCAAAATGACGCAATATTGCTAATAAATAACATTTATCAAAATGACACAGTTTTGATAAGTAAAACTAAAATAAAATAAATAAAATTTAAATAAATTTTGTCAAAAAAAATTATATACAAGGACCCAGACCCACGAACCACGAGCCTTGAGCCACGAGCCCGGTCCGACCCGGCCAGGCCGGACAGTTTGGTCGTCGTCCCAAGAGTAACTTTATTATATATAAATCAATTAATACTTTAGATCTTAATCAATGTGGGACTTAGCTTCCCATATGTATTTATTATCATTTCCAAGGGTGATCTCTGAGAGTTAATTTCTCATTCATTACTCTATGAATTTGAGCTTCTAAATACGTAATTTAATCTACGCATAGAGTAGAACACATTGATATGTGGAATCATTTCAAATAATTAATGAAACTCACTTCAATTTAGGCTCAAATTCTAACATTTCTTATTATTAATTATTATTATTATTATTATTATTGTTATCATCATCATCATCATCATCATCGTTATTTATTAGTATATTATTATTATTATTATTATTATAAAGCATTTGGTGGAAGTTTTGGTAATTTTATGTCATGCTTGTATATTTTCCCCTACTTTAGATATATTATTATTTATTTTTTATATTAAATTAAATTTTATATTTTTATTTAATCCTCTAAATTTTATTTTATTAATTTTACTCATGCAGAAGGTATACTATTAAGTGAATCTTTCCAAGTTGCTGCTATTATTGAAAAACTGCAACCAATGTGGAAAGATTTTAAGAATTATCGCAAGTATAAACGCAAAGAGATGAAACTTGAATACTTAATCGTAAGATTAAGGATGGAAGAGGACAATCGTGCTTTTGAGAATAAAGCAGAAAGGACCTTTGTGGAATATAAAGCCAACGTGGTGGAACAAGGTCCGAAGTCTAAAAAGAGAAAGTACTCCGACAATGAGCCTTAACAGGGAACAAATAATAAGTTCTAAGGACAAATGCTATATTTGTGACAAGCCCAGACATAGGGCAAATGATTGCCGTAAACGCAAAGACCAGAACAAGAAATCTGCACAAGCCAATGTAACGGAAGTGGATGGTTTTCTTTAAGATATTTCTGAAATGAACCTTTTAGCAGTTGTTTCTGAAGTTGTAACTATTGTAAATTTTGTAAATAATTAAAAATATTTATCGAATTAAATAAATATTTTAGAGGGAATATTTATTAAATAAAATAAATATTTGATAAAAATTATTTATGAAATAATTTATTTAAGTGTGATTATGTTGATTTAGTATATGTGAGATGATTTTATAGTTGATGCGTATTTTATTACGCTAATGTGATAAAAATATTCTAATTTAATTAAATAAATTTAATTAATTAGAGGGTTAGTAAATGGCTAAATAAAAATTATAATTGTATTGGTAAGGTTTAATTTAATTTCTTAATAAATCTAACTTAATCTAATTGAAAATATCAAAATTGGTTTAATGGATAAATAATTGGCTAAATAATTTAGCAATGAGAATTAAGTGTGACATATGTATCATATAGTAAAATAAAATAGTAAAAGAAAATTAAAATAAACTAAGGGAGTTTATTTGAGTTAAACCAAACAAGGATTAGACCTTTGTTATTCCTAACCGCTGAAACCTTTTGTTTCAGTAACTGACCAATTGAAAAACACGTTAAAATATTCATCAGTTTATTTCTCTCATATTATTTGCATAAGACTGAGAGTTCTGAGTGAGAGAGATAAAGAACAAGAGTTTTCACTGTGAAATCAAAAAAGAAAGAGGAAGGAGATCAATCAAGATTAATCCAGCAATTGAAATCATTTGTTAAAGCTAAAGATCAAGAAGTAAGAAAAAGAATTCCAAAACTTTTAGTTTATGTTTTCTTAAAGTTCTTCACTGTAAAATTGTTTTGATGGATGATTTGATGAGAATTTGGGTTATATGTGTTTATGAATGTATATAATATGTTTAGTATTATCTATAACTGATTTTGAAGTTTTCAAATTTGTGTTTATGCATAAAAAAAGGAAGATTAGACTTTTGTTTTAATATGTATATTATGGTTTGTTTTAGAGGCAAAATTAGTTGTGAATCCATGCTTTAAGTTGTAAATTGATGATTGATTGTTGTAATACTGTGAGATACGAAAGTAATGCAACTGGAATGAATTAAAATGGTTGTAAAATGAATTCGGGGTAGATGATTTCATATAATATGTCAAAATACTAAAAACTAGCTATGAACATGGAATTTGATCCTTAAAATTGATTGTTGAAGTTGTTTGAGATGTTGAATTGATTCTGTAGATGTTTAGTGTTGTGTTTATTTACTTTATAGCATTTGAAATTGGTTAATTTGGAGTTTGGGTGAAGAAATTGGGAATTTTGGGATGGAAGCAGTCTGTTCGCGAATTGCAGGAACTAACTCTGAGTTCCAGCGCGATCGCGCTGGAATAAAGAACAAATAGAGCGTTGTCGCGCGCTTGGGCGCCGCCACGAAGTGAACAAAACTAATTAGAGCCCGACCGCGCCTGTTAGTTCCCAGTAGGCACAACAATAGATCTAGAAGTTAGCACATAACAAACATAAGAATCATTTCAAGCATAGCGGAATAAGTTAAATATCTTCATTCATTGAGATATTAATAAACACTGATACATTGTTCTTGGAGTTAGTTTAGTTGTAATTGGTTAGTACATACAAAGCAGTTATAGCAGTTAAGTACATAATGTAAAGACATAAAGTAAATGACAGAATGTAAATGGCACAAAGGGTTTTAAGTGGTTCAGAGCCAACTCGACAATCATAGTGAGGGAAAACTTCTTTGTTATGTGACTTCTTTCTTCTCCTGAAGTTCACAGCTTCTTCAACTTTTCACTTGATCTTTCTGAGTTAATCAAGTTACTATCTTTTCTGCTTGAGAGATCTGAAGAATTTGCTTCATCAATCATCTTTGACACTTTTAGGGTTGCTGCTCTTAGCAGATCACTGCTCCCCCATAGATGATGCTATCTCTTCATTGAAGCATAAATTTCTCTTCTTTATATTCATTAGAAGCCAGCCTTGAAGATCTCCTTCTGACTAGAATCTACTCCTTCGTATAAGCTTCCTTGAATCATGAAGAGA
The DNA here is from genome assembly GCA_020205555.1 of Panax stipuleanatus. Classification (NCBI taxonomy): domain Eukaryota; kingdom Viridiplantae; phylum Streptophyta; class Magnoliopsida; order Apiales; family Araliaceae; genus Panax; species Panax stipuleanatus. The sequence goes on along the minus strand of CM035122.1, from coordinate 7,662,144 downwards.
GATTTCTTCAAGATTGTTCACTCCACGATTGTTGACAGAACTACGAACGTAGTCTCCTTAATTAAATACCAGACTAGATGTTTCAGCTGCTTGTAGTCCTTCCTTAGAATCTTCACTATGAGCTAAGAATGGATGATGGATTCCTTTAAACTATTAACTAGTCATCATCCATCAGCCTTTCTTCAGCAATTTGCTCTTCCTCCTTAATCAGAACTGGAATCTTTGATGCTGATTAGAGAGGCACTACGATTAAGGTCATTATGACACAATCGTAGTGTGTTGGCTTGCACAGGCTTGGTATAGTCTTGATCGTAGAGAACACTACGATTTTCTTTTGGCTCTTTGATAGGTTGCATTCGTGGAGTTCTGCTTCTTTGATATTTTCTCTGAGTTGATATGCTTTGAGTGGATAAGCATAGAGGATCTTGTTAATCTCGGCATGAATAACCAGCTTCCATATAGAGATCAGCAATCTTGTGAGCTTCATTTAAGTTAGCTCAACAAGTCTTAAAGAACAGGATTTGGCATAGAATGATTTTGACAAGAACATTGCTGAAATGTCTTGAGCCTCCAGCTGTTTGAATCTTCATGACTGAAGCCGTCTGCTTCAGTATTCCTTAGTGTGGTCGGGTAGACCAAGTACCTACAGGTTTAGATAATTTCTATTTTGGTACCCAAGTTTGATTGAGTCCTGCTAGGTTAGTTTTCTCAAAACCCCTATTCCTCATATGCTAGAATTTTCATCAATTTTAGCATCAATGATCATATCTACGCATGTATCAGATTAGATAAGATATTCATCATGCATGCTGGTGAGAATGTGTAAGATTAATCATTTTAATAAGACACTCTTTTTCTTTGATGGTTTCACCCTTTGCTTGGTTATTTTCATAGGTTTTGAAAGTTTGCAGAGTAGGTATCAACTCTATTACTTAGTTGTATCTTGTTTATTCATAGAGGTGATCAGTTTCTAAGAATCTTCAAGATACTCCTCTAGAACTGATCATACTTTACGTATTATCAAAAACTTAGAACATAGGTTTGTACATACATACTAACCTTTCAACTAGGATTGCTTTACTTAATCTTAATTAGATCTTGATATGCTTATGACCTATTTTAGACTTCTTTCAAGATGTTATCTTCAACCTAAAACTTGGGTAAAGAGAAAGTTTGTTAGCAATTCAGTTTCCAACCTCAATGTACTTTCTCTCTTCCCCTTTTTAGGTAGAGTATGGTTTCTTGATAGAGAACTATTATAGTACATAAGGTGATGCAACATGATGTACACATTTATATTAATGAGAAATTGTACCTTTATACTGTCAATCATTTACTTTGTACTAATGAGGTTAGGTATTGATATGCATATCTTTACATTTATTTCTGACAGCTTGTTGCTTCAGTTGTCCTTCGATCAGTCAGTCATAGCCTTGAAGAGATAAGCTAGGAGAGTCTTAACATCTTTAGTTCCTAGATCATCTTGAACCTTAGGGTTCACATCCAACTATTAGTTAGCCAAAACATATTTGAGAAGTTCTTATTTCTCCTTTGGATAAGTGTTTCATAGCATGTATGGCCCTTCATCTTTCAGAATGGAGGATGCTTGATTCTTTGTGTTGATGTCTCTTGACTTCCTATCTATGGTCTTTCGACTTCAAGATTGACTGTGGAAAAGGATTGGTCATGATGCTATGGCATTTAAGAATCTGGACCAATCTGAGCAGCTTCAGATGTATATACACATTTACCTGTACACATTATTTCCAATGTGTGAGCTCATCTGCATTTACAAGTTACTTACTACTAAACTAAGTTTAGAACAATGTTTGTGCCTAGGATCAGACTCAAAGAGATTAGCTTTTGAATATAGCATGAGAACCTGCTCTGATACCAATTGTTATTTCTCAGTAGGCACAACAATAGATCTAGAAGGGGGGTTGAATAGATCCTTTGCATTTTAAAACTCTTTTCTATTTTATTTTGTATTGCTAAGAAGTTAGCACATAACCAACATAAGAATCATTTCAAGCACATCGGAATAAGTTAAATATCTCCTTCATTGATATATTGATAAACATTGATACATTGTTCTTGGAGTTAGTTTAGTTGTAATTGGTTAGTACATACAAAACAGTTATAGCAGTTAAGTACATAATATAAAGACATAAAGTAAATGACAGAATGTAAAAGACACAAAGGGTTTTAAGTGGTTCAGAGCCAACTCGACTCCTAATCCACTCTTCTGCACTCTCGCAGGAAATCCACTAAGGAATGGGCAGCACCCTGAATCACTAAGATTCCTTCAAGGCCAGCAGCCCTAGAACTTCAGTTCACTTTTGAACTCTTCAAGCCCTTTGGCTTGGTACTCTAGTTCACTAAGAATTCTTCAAGCCCTCCGGCTTGGAACTCTAGTTCACTAAGAACTCTTCAAGCCCTCTGGCTCGGAACTCATTTAGTCCCTCCGGACAAGGACCCTTTGGCCCTGGCTACTTGTAGTTGTAGTTGTTGTTGTTGTTTGTGCTTTGCTGCTAAGATGTCTTGAAGCTTGATCATCTTTGTACTTAGCAGCTAGGCTTGGTCCTCAGCATTCTGCTTCGAGTCTGGACCTCTTCTTTGGTGCAGCTGATCTTTATTCTGTTCAGCTCATCTTCACTTGGTGTCAGCTGTACACCATCACCACATAGGACTGCTAAGGCTTTTCATTGTGGGTCACCTTCTTCTGGTCCTTAGCATTCCTTGAACCCTTCTTGATAGATAAGCAGACATGGTTCTGCATCTTTTCCTTTTCAGCTTCTGGTTCTTCATGGTGATCCGTAGAGTGGCTCATCTGATCTTCTTTATGCTCACCCACTTTTCTGAATGTTATCTTCATGGCCTTTTCGGCTCTCAGCTTGGCTGCCATCTTCAGTGGCATTCTCATCCTTGTTGAGTGAAGCTCTAGTCTGTTCAGTCTTTCTTCAAGTCTGCTTCACTTCCACCTTCGTAGTCTCACTGCCACTGAGAGTTGTTCTCTTCAGCTCTGGTGGAACTCGTAGAGTCAACAATATAGCATTCCAATAACTCGATGAATCTGCAACTCAGCAACAACTCTTATCTTTGAAGCTTGTCCTTTAAATACCCTTCCATGATCTTCCTGTTGGAAAGTAGCAGTTGGAAAGTAGCCGTTGGAAGCTTTTTGAATTGCTTCGCAGATCTTGAGTTATTTGGTGCAGACTGCTGATGTGACGTGACAGGTCCTTTTTTTAACTTTACTGACACAGAAGTCTGCTTTCTCACCTACTGCCTCAGGGATGTCACTGTTCCGTGTCAGGCTGGTAGTCATCTTTATTTCTCCTTTCTGATTCCTTGATTCGAATCCTTAGGAGTTATCCTTTTGCATCGATGCTCTCAATCAACAACGTTCGGATGTCAGTCTTCATATTGATTCATTGCCAGTGCTTCAATACTTAGATGCCCGAACTCCACTATTCTGATGCAAGTGTTCTTGGACCTTTATCGTAGTGTGTCATGTTTAATGTTGCCTTGACTGGTTGATACAACACTATGATTCTGAAGAGTGTTCTTGGATCTTCAATGTGGAACACCTCTTCCTTCTCTTGTGCAGTGCTTCACCACTTCTGTTCGCCTTGACTAATCTCAGGAACTGATATCTTGACTTGTCGTTCTGACCTCTTTTGAATAGCAAGACACTTCAGATTTGTGGCATACCCAGTTCCTTTTTCCTGGTGATCTCCCATTCACCTATCTTCAATGGTCTGACCCATGCTTAATCACTTCTGTCTTGTTTTTCACAAGCTGGCCGGGATCTCTGTAGGTTGTATCAGCTCCTTCTTCACTTTGGCAAACACTACGATCTTGAGTGATTCTCAAGATCGTTATTTTCTGTTCTCTTGACAGCTACTGCACTTGCTGACTTTCTCTAGTCAGTTACTTTGTATGAAGTCTTCTTCTGATTGGCTTGTGGAAGACTTCATCTCGAATGGCTTCACAACTCAGTCTGCATGTTGATAGAGTTGATGCTTAGATCTTCTGTTAGCTTGCATGCCATTCGGTGAGTACTCTCTGGTACTCTTCATGTAGAATGTATCTTTGTAGCTCAGACCAGAGGCTTCATGCTTTGGATATATTGGGAGTGCCCATTTGTTGAGAATCGTGTTGACACTACGATTCTTCCCTTAGCGTTGTTGAGCAACCATTGTGGAAACCTTAGCTCTGCAGACTATGATTCGGCTTTGTTGCTGCAGACACTACGATTCCGAGATCAGACCTTGACAGACTAAGATTCTGCCTTCGTGCTTGCTGTCCTCGTCTAATCTGGCCCGACTACTATCTCTGCCTCTGATGATCAGTAGACTCCACTGCTTTAAGTGTGATCTACGATTCTTGACTTAGCTCTGGCAGATTCTCAGTCGGCTCATAGACAGACTGTCTCTTTGATTCTGAACATGACTTTCTCAACAGACTACGGCTCCGAGGAAGTTCTTCTCGACACACTACGATCCTTACTTGTTTCTCTTGGCAGACTACGAACTCCGAGATCTACTATCCTGCAGACTATGATTCCGCCTTGATAGCTCTTGAGTCTCCTTTGTCTCTCCTGGCAGACTACGATTTCTGATGCAGTGCTCGACGATCAGACAAGACTATCTATTACTTTGTAAAAGATCAACCTAACAAGTTTGATCTTTCTATACTTATAGTCCTTGTACATCATTTCTTTTTAAGGACTTTACAGAAGCTGTTTTGCTTATGTAGGATCAACCTAACACATTTGATCAATTCATTCTAAGTCCTTGTACATATATTCCTATTATCTATCAAAGGACTTTACAACTTCTGTCAATGCAAGCATACTTGCATATTCATTTATTTATATCATAATCAAATCATATATAAATAGAAATATCATTCTCATGAGTATTCCTAACAGCGCCTAATGCAGGGCAAACCCAAAAATGAGTTCTTGTTTGTTCAGTCTGGGAGATGTTTGCCTAACCTATTCTAATAAATGTAGTGAAGCTTAAAATATGTAACAAGATATTATAATAGATTGGAATTACATAAAAGATGTAATGTGATAATCGAAGGATGATGGGTCGTAGAATGAGATTAATGTAAGTGATTAGTGCGTATGATATCGTAGCTAATCAATGTGTTATTGTGACTGAAATGTGTAGGATATTTAAAGGAATTATTTTGTAATCGTGTAGCGAACACGCAAGACAAGGTTCCTAACCTTTGCTTATGCTTTCATATTTAGCAAGGTTTCTTGATTCAAATTATGTCTATGTTTTGAGTAAGCTTTCTAGTTCTTTCTGAAAGCCTTACTTTAATAAATGTCACTTGTTCATTTATGAATCTTTGTGATTTCAATTCTTGTTGAATCATAATTCACTTATTTGATATTGTTCGAAATGTTATTTTTATTGAATCCTTGAATGATTATCGAACCCTTTTTGATTTGACTAGTCCATAGTTGATGAACGTTCTAAGGATCTAAAATTCTTTTGAAGTTAATCCAAACCAACTTATTTTTGGTGAGGATCCTAATGTTAAAATTGAGATAAACAACTCTATATTAGGGGTATATGTTATCGAGAACTATAATCTTGAGCTACACAATAGCGATGATATATTTGTGCACAATACATAGTACAAAGGACTGATCACCCGGAGTACGAGATGGATGGTCCATATAGTCTCTTGACTGAGGTTTAAGTATAAATACTTGATAACCTGGGACATTGTAACAACCCGGGTCAAATCCCGGTCCGGAACAAATCTCGGGTCAAATCCCAAGTCTGAATCGAACCAAATCCATCAAAATAAGACCTTAAGCTACTGGCCCAATAGTATCTTCTTGGGTCATCTTAGCCCACTATAGGCTCACCCAAAAGTCATGACTGAAGGTATTATTGGTAGTAACTTATTTCCTTATATATGGACAAATTTTTTTCCTATCTTTCGATGTGGGATTAGGGTATTACAGATATAGTTCGTGGTCTTATGACCCTCAATATATACCTTTGATCTTGATATCTAAGCTTTATTTAAAGTCAATTATTCCATTGGACTCACAGTTCTTGACTTAAAGTTTATTGTTTCCAGTAAGAATACATTATTCAATTGAAGTTTATTCCTTGTTCATTCATATACTGTTGTTGTACATTGTTCTACTTGTGAGCAAGTTGTTTTGCTCACTCTTGCATAAAATATTTCAACTAAGGTTGAAAAACAAGAGGAGCCTTCTACAAGCAAGGGTAAGGGCAAGGACAATGGCAAGATGTATACGTAGCTGATGTTTAAATTACTTTTATTTATGGAGCTTATGTAATAAACTTATGGACAATTATATTATTATTTCGTTGTTGATGTAATAATTAAGGTTAAATTACCTGGGATTTCGTTTGAGTATGTAATATTTTATAAGGATTATCGTTTATGAAGTTTATTATCTTATGTTATGGGTAGTTAGATGATGTACATGATGGATCGTGAGCACCAAATCTGTGAGATTGAGGTACCCAGTTTGGGGGTATCACAGAAGTAAACATAGTTTAGAATCCCAAGGAATGGCGGGTAGTTACTGGAGCAACCCGCCACGTGTGTTCTGACAGGAAGATGTTCTCCACATATCAAGAAATTGAGAATGAAAAACAATTATAGATGAAAAATTCTTATTCATCCAATATTATTGGGCAAGGAAATATGGTTCTGAAGATGACATCTAGCACGGAACTCACCCTTAACAACGTGCTTTATGTGCCTGATATTAGGAAAAATTTAGTGTCAGGATCCCTTCCTAGTCAAACAAGATTTAAATTGGTCTTTGTATCGGACAAGTTTGTCCTAACTAAAAATGGGATGTATGTGGGGAAGGATATATGAGGAGATCTTCAAAATGAATGTAATGACAATTATACATTCTAATATTAATAAAATTACATCTTCTGCTTATATGATTAAGTCATCTAATTTATGACATAGTAGACTAGGACATGTTAATTATAATTGTGACGCCCCCCAGAATAGGTCCATTCAACCCAACCCATTCTGAGTCGCCAAATACATGGTACAGAATTCAAATACAAACTTTATATCATACGGTCGTGCAAAATACGACCACACAACTGTGAGTCTCAGTACAAATATGTAGAAAATATTAAGATTCAAACTAAGTCCTCATTACAATTATTATCACACTATTTATCAGAAATAGTGAGGACTACTACTGCTCTAACTCGGACCATCACTCTGTCCCCCGACTAGTCCCCGCAACATTCTCATTTCCTGAAGAGGACAACAGATGAAAAGGGTGAGCTCAACTAGCCCAGTAAAGAATATTATGACTAAGATAATGAAAAATAAATTATCGTTAGTCTTCAACAGTTCAGATAAAATATTATGGACAACAAGTTTTAGATCAATATTCGCAGCGGAAATAACAAATCATTAGAAGAGTTAAGCAGAGAATGAAGTCTACTATCTTCTATGATTTAAAAGTCCATCACCAATATTTTATCCCTGTAACATCAATCAATATACATCTCGAATCAATATTCATCTTTGCACTACAGGCCAAAGATATTCATTTGCATCATCAGTAGTCATGTTCATCTCAACACCTGTCATCTTTGCACTACAGGCCAAAGATATTCATCAGGTAATCATTCATCTTTGCTCTACAGGCCAAAGATATTCATCAGGTAATCATTCATCTTTGCTCTACAGGCCAAAGATATTCAGTTATATCACCACTTAGACTGAGGATGATGAAAAACCATATAAATAACGAATCCAATGAAATAAAGGATAAGATTATGGATTCGTATTTTAGTATATCCAATTCAAAAATACCTCGTAATAATCAATTATGGAGCAAAATTCAAGAATAGAGCTCAAAACTTGGATACAATCAAAGATAGTAACCTTAACAAACAATTTGGACAAATAGAAGAAAAATAAATTTTCCCGTGAATAGTGCCGTATACGTGAATAGTGCCGTATACGTGAATAGTAACCCCGACGGAAAAAGTAAGAATTTCAACATAAAATCCATGACAATATTTCTGTATAATGATATTGAAAAGAATAATATCATTTACGAAAGAAAATAACATCCCTTACCTCAAAAGAACAGTATCTCTGACTGGAATATCGGATATAATACCGACGAAAACTTGTACTGAATAGTAACTCTCAAAGTATTGAAATACTCACAAAAATACGCTCGATATAATAGAGAGAGAAAACTTCGAATTCTGGTGTGATTTTCAATTCTAACCTAAGCACCCTATTTATAGGAAAAACTTAGGATGCCAAAGGAGACTAAAATAATAAAATAATATTATTTTATTCTTAGCCGCCGGCTGCTTCAAACATCTGATTTTTTTCAACAAAACAACAAAAGTGGGTCCCACCCATTAAATAATATATTTATTTTCTGAAACTTCAATAATTCATAATAAATAGCCCCTTTGTCAGAAAAATACAAATTCGATGTCCTTCTATAGGAAATTTAATTCTCTACAACTTTGCAGAAGAAAATTTTTCCAAATTCCCAACATAAATTATCCAAAATCCACAAACAGATGATTTTTCACACCAAAATACTGATAAAAACACATCAGTACTAATTCCTTCTTTAATATCCACAAAATAAATATTCCCTTATCATATAAATCAATAATTAATTATTCACAAATAATATTATAGAACTACAATATTAACAACCAGGTCGTTCCCAGGACAGAGGGGGCCTTCCGATAAGGATTTCTCCTTACTGGCGCGCAATTAAATAACCCCTCCTAGACAGAACTTCCTTAGGCATTGTCAATAATGCTATCTAATAATATTATTCAAATAATATGAATTATTGAGTTGATAACGTGAAATACTGTGCAACGACAATTATTGAATCAATACTACAAAATATCAACTGTAGCCATTATTGAATCAATCGTATAAAATAGCAACGTAGCAATTATTGAGTCAATAAAATATCAATGCAGCAATTATTGAGTCAATAATATAAAATATCAACGTAGCAATTATTGAGTCAATAATATAAAATATTGAACAGTAAATACTGTAACAATAATTGAGTAGGTTCCTTCTCACGTAAGACTCAATAATTCAAAATACTGTGCAATACCGTGTGCTACTGTGCAACACCGCGTATCACTGTATTTTAACCACCGGGTATTTCAACAGTACTAACGGTAACAACTACGCCGTTATTTTGTAAAAAGGTTATTTCTGTCGCTTTCTATATCCGACAGTTATTCCGTTGTGGGGTCCACAAATATCTGCGCCGTCGTACGAATATTCCCCGACAACAAGAATATTCCACGACCAAACGAATATTCCCCGACAACAAGAATATTTTATAACCACTTGCTCATTTTAAAAATATTTGCACATTTCACCCATAACTTTCATATTTATCAAGTCAACACCTTACTATTTCGAAATAATATATAAAGAAAATTAAATCTTTATTTATAAAAGTTGGGGTCTTACAACCTCCCCTCCTTATGAAATTTCGTCCTCGAAATTGACGTACGTACCTGGTATGTCGAAAAGGTGAGGATACCTCGCTTTCATTTCCGATTCCAACTCCCACGTCATTTCCTCAATTGCATGGTTTCTCCACAAAACTTTAACCTGAGGTATAACTTTCGAGCGTAGGACATGCTCCTTCCTATCCAAGATCTTGACAGGTACCTCCTCGTACGTTAAATCTTCAGCTATCTCGTCTGGTTCTAACTCAATAATGCGGTTTGGATCTTTCACATATTTACGCAACACGGATATGTGAAATACGTTATGAACACGAGACATGCTTGGAGGTAAAGCGAGTCTATAGGCCACATTTCCTACTCGGTCAAGAATCTCAAATGGACCAATGAATCGTGGGTTGAGCTTTCCTCTCTTCCCAAACCTCGTAACTCCTTTCCACGGAGCAACACGTAATAACACATGGTCCCCAACGTTAAATTCCACGTCTTTTCGATGAAGATCTGCATAACTCTTTTGTCGATCCTGTGCCGTCTGTATACGTTGTCGGATTATTTGGATCTTTTCTGTAGTCACACGTACCAACTCCGGTCCCAACAATGTTGCTTCACCCACCTCGTTCCAACATGTTGGAGAACGACACTTTCTCCCATACAACGCTTCGAATGGAGCTACGCCTATACTTGCCTGATAACTGTTGTTATAGGAGAATTCCACCAATGGTAAGTACTTATCCCAACTCCCTTTGAAGTCTAGAACACAGAGTCTCAATAGATCTTCAAGAGTTTGGATAGTCCTTTCCGATTGTCCGTCTGTTTGAGGATGATAAGCCGAACTGAATCGTAAATCCGTACCCATAGCTTTCTGCAAACTGATCCAAAATCGTGAAGTAAATCTGGGGTCACGATCCGAAACTATGGATACTGGCATGCCATGCAATCTCACAATCTCATTCACGTACATATGAGCAAGACGTTCAAGGGAATAAGTCTCTCGTATCGGCAAGAAATGAGCAGACTTGGTTAATCTATCAACAATAACCCAAATCGCATCTACGCCTTGAGAAACCTTGGGAAGACCCGTAACGAAATCCATCGTAATATGCTCCCACTTCCATTTCGGAATCTCCAGTGGTTGCAATGGACCCTTCGGTACTTGATGCTCCGCCTTTACACGTTGACAAGTTAAACATCTCGAAATAAACTCCGCGATCTCTCTCTTCATATTGCTCCACCAAAATGTATGTCGAAGATCACGATACATTTTAGTACTCCCAGGATGGATTGCAAACGGTGTGTTGTGTGCCTCCATCATGATTCTATACTTCAAGTCAAAATCGTTAGGAACACAAAGTCTGGAGTTGACTCGAAGTATTCCCTCTTCATCGATTCTTGCTTCTGGAATAGCACTTTCTTGCACCTTCTTCTTCATCTTCATCAGCTCCGCATCCGTAGCTTGAGCAGCTTTAACTTTATCAATCAAAGCTGGTTCTACGCATATACTTGACATCATCGCATTCGTTTCCACATATGATCTTCTACTCAACGCGTCAGCTACCACGTTCGCTTTTCCAGGATGGTATTGGATAGTATGATCGTAATCTTTCAACAGCTCAAGCCAACGTCGTTGCCGCATGTTGAGTTCCTTCTGAGTGAAGAAATATTTAAGGCTCTTATGATCTGTATAAATCTCCACTTTCTCTCCGTACAAGTAATGTCTCCAGATCTTCAACGCGAAAACGACTGCTGCCAACTCTAGATCATGAGTAGGATAATTCCTCTCATATTCTTTGAGTTGTCGCGAGGCATAGGCTATGACTTTCCCATGTTGCATGAGAACACATCCTAACCCTTTGCCCGAAGCATCGCTGTAAATAACAAATCCATCCGAACCAGATGGTATTGTCAGAACAGGTGCCGAAATGAGCCTCCTCTTGAGCTCTTGGAAGCTCTTCTCGCATTCCTCGCCCCAAACGAATTTGGTATCTTTCCTAGTCAACTGAGTTAATGGAGTAGCGATTCGAGAAAATCCCTCTACGAACCTACGATAATAACCAGCTAAGCCTAGAAAGCTTCGTACCTCGGTCACCGACTTAGGTTGCTCCCAGCTTTGTATTGCTTCAATCTTCGCCGGGTCAACAGATACTCCACGTTTCGATACCACGTGCCCAAGGAATGCTACTTCCTCAAGCCAGAACTCGCATTTCTTTAACTTGGCGTATAGCTTGTTCTCACGAAGCTTTTGAAGTACTAACTTCAAATGGTGTTCATGATCTTCACGGCTTTTAGAATAGATGAGAATGTCATCAATAAAGACAACAACGAATTGATCTAAATACTCCTTAAATACACGGTTCATCATATCCATGAAAGCAGCAGGAGCATTAGTCAATCCAAAAGACATGACTAAGAACTCATAATGCCCGTACCGTGTTCTAAAAGCAGTCTTTGGAATATCCTCAGTTTTAATCTTCAACTGGTGATATCCAGAACGAAGATCGATCTTTGAAAAGAATTGCGCTCCTTGCAACTGGTCGAACAGGTCATCAATACGAGGTAGCGGATACCTATTCTTGATGGTGACATGGTTCAACTCCCGATAGTCAATACAAAGTCGCATACTCCCGTCTTTCTTCTTTACGAATAAAACAGGAGCACCCCAAGGAGACGTACTAGGACGAATAAAACCGATGTCTAACAACTCTTGTAATTGGATCTTTAACTCCTGAAGTTCAATAGGAGCCATTCGATATGGGGTTTTAGAAATGGGTTTTGTACCGGGCTCAAGGTCAATAAAGAATTCAACTTCACGTTCTGGGGGTAGACCAGGAAGTTCTTCGGGAAATACATCAGGAAACTCATTAACAACGGAAATATCATTCAAATCTGATGTATTCTGATTTAAATCAGTGACATGAGCTAAGAAAGCTTGACATCCGTTTTTCAATAAACGAATAGCCTTGGGATTTGAAATGATATTGACTGATTTTAGTGGTTTGGTGATTTGGATTCGCACAACAGGTTGATTAGGAATATGAAAACTAACAACCTTACGAAAACAATCAATTTTGGCATGATAAGTGGTTAACCAGTCAATTCCTAAAATCACGTCAAATGCAAGTATTTTCAAAGATATAAGATCAACAGGTAAGGTAAGGGTACCAATCTGAATCAAGCAAGATTTGTAAACTGTAGATGTAACAAAGGTTTCTCCTAACGGAGTTTCAACAGATAAGTCAAAGTCTAACTTATCAGAAGTCAAGTTCAAACGTTGAGCACAAGCAGGTGAAATAAAGGAATGGGTAGCACCGGTATCTAACAAGGTATAAACTTCGCAAGAGTTTATGATCAGCTTACCCGTAATCACCTCGTGCGGATCCCTCGCGTTTTGGGATGTCACGACAAACGCTCTTCCAGGAATCACCGACTTTGACTTGTCTGCAACCGCCTTTGGAATCACCACCCCCGCTGAACTTGGTTTCGCAACAGGACAATCTCGAGCTATATGTCCTTCTTTTCCACAGTTATAGCATCCTTTGAATTGTTGTGGGCAGTTTGGGCTGATATGTCCCTCTTTCCCGCATTTAAAACATACGACCGGTGGTCGTTCTCCTCCTCTCGAAACAGTTGATGCTGGTGCTGATGTCGACGTCTTCACGTTCTCATTGTTGTACCTTCTCTTCTTGAAATCTCCCCCCGATTCGCTTCTTCTACTATCATGACCACGATAACCACCGGAGTGGTTACCGCTTCTGTCATACTTTCCTCCTCGCTGGTTGTCATTGCTCCGATGACTACTGCCACCGGTACGACCTTGGTTGTGGTCCCTCGGTTGAACATAATCATTATCTCGTTCCAATAACTGGGCCCTGTTTACTACATCCGAATATAAAGAAAACTTATGAGAAATGAGGTATTGACGTATTTCGGGTTTCAAACCTCTTAGAAACATCCGCGTCATACGTTCCTCATTCTCCACCAAATGAGGTGCAAACCTGGACAGCTCCGCGAACTTAGCCTCGTACTGGGATACCGTCATGTTGTTTTGCTCGAGTCTGATAAACTCTACTTCCTTCATATGACGAATACTTTCAGGAAAGTACTTGTCATTAAACAGTTTCTGGAACGCTTCCCAAGACATCTGGAGTGCGGTAGGCTGGGTACGCTTTACGGATTCCCACCAGTAATCTGCCTCTCCACGAAACATAAACGTGGCGAATGGAACCTTCTGTTCCTCCGTGCATCCCAAGACATCAAATATCTTGGTAATTTGTTTAATCCACGTCTCCGCCTTGATCGGATCTGGCTTTCCCAGAAACTCTGGTGGTCCCAATTCTTTGAACTGCTTAGCAGTGACAACTCGCGTGCTGTTATTATCTCCACCTGTATGTTGCACACGAGTCTCCCTCGTCTGGTTTTGCATAAACTGCAAAAAACTTCTAAACATCTCATCGTTTATCGTCTGACCAGCGTTATTTTCAGGATAAACATTGCCTTCTTGTTGCATGTTCTCCTGGTTAACGATTAAAGGTGTCTCCACGGTCTCATTCACTTCGTTGTTAACATTCTCAGCTGCCATTCTCAAATACTGCCATAAAACAAGGGTTAATTACACATATCACATAATAACCCTATGCTCCGACTGACCAATTAAATACCACATAAGCTTAGGTAGGACACACTAGCGAAGGATTTACTCGTCTCTCCCCTCCTAGTTCTATTCCCCGATCTCCGCCAGAGATCATATCCCTAAGCTCTGATACCAACTGTGACGCCCCCCAGAATAGGTCCATTCAACCCAACCCATTCTGAGTCGCCAAATACATGGTACAGAATTCAAATACAAACTTTATATCATACGGTCGTGCAAAATACGACCACACAACTGTGAGTCTCAGTACAAATATGTAGAAAATATTAAGATTCAAACTAAGTCCTCATTACAATTATTATCACACTATTTATCAGAAATAGTGAGGACTACTACTGCTCTAACTCGGACCATCACTCTGTCCCCCGACTAGTCCCCGCAACATTCTCATTTCCTGAAGAGGACAACAGATGAAAAGGGTGAGCTCAACTAGCCCAGTAAAGAATATTATGACTAAGATAATGAAAAATAAATTATCGTTAGTCTTCAACAGTTCAGATAAAATATTATGGACAACAAGTTTTAGATCAATATTCGCAGCGGAAATAACAAATCATTAGAAGAGTTAAGCAGAGAATGAAGTCTACTATCTTCTATGATTTAAAAGTCCATCACCAATATTTTATCCCTGTAACATCAATCAATATACATCTCGAATCAATATTCATCTTTGCACTACAGGCCAAAGATATTCATTTGCATCATCAGTAGTCATGTTCATCTCAACACCTGTCATCTTTGCACTACAGGCCAAAGATATTCATCAGGTAATCATTCATCTTTGCTCTACAGGCCAAAGATATTCATCAGGTAATCATTCATCTTTGCTCTACAGGCCAAAGATATTCAGTTATATCACCACTTAGACTGAGGATGATGAAAAACCATATAAATAACGAATCCAATGAAATAAAGGATAAGATTATGGATTCGTATTTTAGTATATCCAATTCAAAAATACCTCGTAATAATCAATTATGGAGCAAAATTCAAGAATAGAGCTCAAAACTTGGATACAATCAAAGATAGTAACCTTAACAAACAATTTGGACAAATAGAAGAAAAATAAATTTTCCCGTGAATAGTGCCGTATACGTGAATAGTGCCGTATACGTGAATAGTAACCCCGACGGAAAAAGTAAGAATTTCAACATAAAATCCATGACAATATTTCTGTATAATGATATTGAAAAGAATAATATCATTTACGAAAGAAAATAACATCCCTTACCTCAAAAGAACAGTATCTCTGACTGGAATATCGGATATAATACCGACGAAAACTTGTACTGAATAGTAACTCTCAAAGTATTGAAATACTCACAAAAATACGCTCGATATAATAGAGAGAGAAAACTTCGAATTCTGGTGTGATTTTCAATTCTAACCTAAGCACCCTATTTATAGGAAAAACTTAGGATGCCAAAGGAGACTAAAATAATAAAATAATATTATTTTATTCTTAGCCGCCGGCTGCTTCAAACATCTGATTTTTTTCAACAAAACAACAAAAGTGGGTCCCACCCATTAAATAATATATTTATTTTCTGAAACTTCAATAATTCATAATAAATAGCCCCTTTGTCAGAAAAATACAAATTCGATGTCCTTCTATAGGAAATTTAATTCTCTACAACTTTGCAGAAGAAAATTTTTCCAAATTCCCAACATAAATTATCCAAAATCCACAAACAGATGATTTTTCACACCAAAATACTGATAAAAACACATCAGTACTAATTCCTTCTTTAATATCCACAAAATAAATATTCCCTTATCATATAAATCAATAATTAATTATTCACAAATAATATTATAGAACTACAATATTAACAACCAGGTCGTTCCCAGGACAGAGGGGGCCTTCCGATAAGGATTTCTCCTTACTGGCGCGCAATTAAATAACCCCTCCTAGACAGAACTTCCTTAGGCATTGTCAATAATGCTATCTAATAATATTATTCAAATAATATGAATTATTGAGTTGATAACGTGAAATACTGTGCAACGACAATTATTGAATCAATACTACAAAATATCAACTGTAGCCATTATTGAATCAATCGTATAAAATAGCAACGTAGCAATTATTGAGTCAATAAAATATCAATGCAGCAATTATTGAGTCAATAATATAAAATATCAACGTAGCAATTATTGAGTCAATAATATAAAATATTGAACAGTAAATACTGTAACAATAATTGAGTAGGTTCCTTCTCACGTAAGACTCAATAATTCAAAATACTGTGCAATACCGTGTGCTACTGTGCAACACCGCGTATCACTGTATTTTAACCACCGGGTATTTCAACAGTACTAACGGTAACAACTACGCCGTTATTTTGTAAAAAGGTTATTTCTGTCGCTTTCTATATCCGACAGTTATTCCGTTGTGGGGTCCACAAATATCTGCGCCGTCGTACGAATATTCCCCGACAACAAGAATATTCCACGACCAAACGAATATTCCCCGACAACAAGAATATTTTATAACCACTTGCTCATTTTAAAAATATTTGCACATTTCACCCATAACTTTCATATTTATCAAGTCAACACCTTACTATTTCGAAATAATATATAAAGAAAATTAAATCTTTATTTATAAAAGTTGGGGTCTTACAATAATACTACACGTAGATTAATTAATATGGAATGTTTGCTAAAATGTGAGATTAACTCAAATCATAACTGTGAAGTTTGCGTTGAGGAAAAATTTCAAATTTTTTCTTTTAAATCAATTGAAAGAAGTACAAAATCTCTTGAATTAATACATACTGATATTTATGATTTAAAGTATATACAAACAACACAAGGTAAGAAATACTTTCTTACTTTTATTGATGATCGTACAAAATATTGTTATGTTTACTTATTGAGAAATAAAGATGAGGCTTTTGAAATGTTTAAACATTACAAAAATGAGATTGAGAACCAACTTGATAAAAAAATGAAATAGTTAGAAGTGATGGAGGTGGGGAATATGAATTTTTTTTTTGTTAAAATTTGTCCACAATATGATATAATAAACCAAACAAATGCACCTTATTCACCACAACAAAATGGTGTTGCAGAAAGAAAGAATAGAACTTTGAAAAAAATGATAAATACATTATTATTAAGTTCTGGGCTACCTCATAATTTGTGGGGGGAAACAATTCTTTCAACAAATTATATTCTCAACCGAATACCTCCAAATAAGTCTAATGTTTCACCCTATGAATTATGGAAAGGACGTAAGTCGTTTTATAAACACTTAAAAGTGTGGGGGTGTTTAGCAAAAGTAATGGTTCCTCCACCCAAAAAGATGAAAGTAGGAGCAAAATATATTCATTGGTTATGCTAAAAATAGCAGTGCATATAGATTTTTTGTTAATAAATTAAAAAATAGAAGGAATACATGAAAATAGTATTATTGAGTCAAAAGATGCTGAATTCTTTAAAATAATATTTCCTAATAAAAAGGATATAGAGTCAAGTTCTAACGAACAAGAAACAAGTTCAAACAAAAGAACTTATGACACTGTTAGTGACAATGATCATGGATTAGAAGATATTGATGAACTTAGACGTAATAAACGAGCTAGAACATCAAAATCTTATGATCCGAATTTTCTAAATTATTTAGAAAATGAGACTCAAACTTATAGAGAAGCGGTATCGAGTCTCGAAACTCCATATTGGAAATAAGCTATAAATAGTGAAGTAAAATTCATTCTGCACAATCATACTTGAGAATTAGTAGATTTTCCACCAGGCTCTAAACCTCTTGGATACAAGTAGATATTCAAGAAGAAAATGAAAGCAGGTGGATCTATAGATAAATATAAAGCAAGACTTGTAATCAAAGGATCTAACCAAAAGGAGGGTTTAGATTATTTTGATACTTATTCTCATGTGATAAGAATATCCTCAATTAGGATGTTAATAACCATTGCAGCTATTATAATTTAGAGATAAATAAATTGATGTGAAAATAGCTTTCTTGAATGGAGATTTAAAAAAAGAAATCTACATGGAACAACCAGAAGGGTTTATTATTCTAGAACAAAAAAAGAAAGTTTGTCGGCTTGTGAAGTCCCTTTATGAATTAAAACAAACACCTAAATAATGGCATAAAAAATTTGGCAGTGCAATGTTGTCAAATGGTTTCAAGATAAATGAGTGTGACAAATGTGTTTATGTGAAGAACACTGAGAAAGGGTATGTCATTATTTGTCTTTATGTAGATGATATGTTCATTATGGATAATAATAATGAAATCATTAAAACTACTAAAAGAATGTTAAACAATATGTTTGACATGAAAGACATGGGTGTTACCGATGTAATATTAGGAATTAAAATTTCTAAAATATCGGATGTGTTAGTGTTATCACAATCACACTATATTGAGAAAATACTCAAAAAATTCAATCAATACGATTGCAATCCTGTGAGAACATTGGTATATATAAATCTACACTTGTCTAAAAATAATGGAGGGAGCATATCACAACTTAAGTATGCACAAATAATTGAAAGCTTTATATACGTAATGAATTGTACACGTCCTGATATAGCATATGATGTCAATAAATTGAGTAGTTTACAAGTAATCCAGGATAAGATCACTTGAAAGCGATTATAAGAGTTTTAAGGTATTTAAAATACACCCAAAACTTTGGATTACACCACTCAAGATATCCAGCAGTACTTGAAGGATATTGTGATGCCAACTAGATATCGGATACAAAAGTCTCTAAATCCACAAGTGGTTTTATATTTATACTAGGTGAAGGAGCAGTATCATGAAAATCTTCTAAATAAACATGCATTGCTCGATCAACGATAAAATCTGAATTTATTGCATTGAATAAGGTTGGAGAAGAAGATGAGTGGCTACATCACTTTTTAGAAGATATTCCTATGTGGCATAAACATGTGTCTGTTGTCTGTATCCATTGTGATAGTCAGTCAGCAATTGGGAGGGCACAGAGCCACATGTATAATGGTAAGTCTAGACATATTCATCTTATATACAATACCATAAAACAATTGCTCTCTAATGACATTATATCTATTGAGTACATAAAGTCGAAAGAAAATATAGTGGATCCGTTGACTAAAGGTTTGACTAGAGAACAAGTAAAAATAACTTCGAGGGGAATGAGATTAAAGCCTATAAACAAGGATCGTCATGATGGAAACCCAACCTAATTGACTGGAGATCTCAAGATCTAGGTTCAAATGGACAACTAAATTATGAACGATTTAACCGAATCACTATGAAAAAATTAATTTCTTCTACTCATTCCTGTAATACGAGATAGTGATACCTGTAACGGTTTCAAGAACTATATTTTAATGATTCTTAAATCTTGATAAACAGGTGGGGTATGACAGAATACTCTTATTAAAAATCACCTATGTGAATGAACTGAGCCAATTCTATGAGAAGGATAAAGCTATAATTCTCTAAAGCTCTCATAAATTCGGGATTGTTCGGGGCCAAAATGAACAAAATCATGATAATCAAATAATTTCTGGAAAGATTCTGTGTGAATTATTATTTTCTCGATTTACATAAATGGTTGAACAATTCAAGACATCACGTTCACTAGACAACCAACAAACCCGATAGTCTTTTACAAGGGAAGATTTAAAGCCAAAAGCCACCTCTCTCTATACAGATAATTTTCAATTATCTCTCTTTCAGAGTCTGTATAACATTTGCATAAGGCTGACAGTCAATTTCATTCCTGTGGGGGATTTGTTAGAATTTGAGCCTAAATTGAAGTCAGTTTCATTAATTATTTGAAATGATTTCACATATCAATGTGTTCTACTCCATGAGTAGATTAAATTAAGTATTTGGAAGCTCAAATCTATGGATTAATGAATGAAAAATTAACTCTCATAGATCACCCTTAGAAATGATAATAAATACATTTGGAAAGCCAAGTCCCACATCGGTTAAGAACTAAAGTATTAATTGACTTATATATAATAAAGTTTCTCTTGGGTTTGGGCCCCAGGGGCACGCCTCACTTTTGTGGAAGGGAGAGGACCTAGCCAAGGCTTGGTTCGAACCCCTCACGCGCGCCGCCGCCGACTGACCTGGTCGGGCTCGGCCTTGTTGGTCTAGGTATATAATTTTTTTTGGACAAAATTTATTTAAAATTTTGTTTTTTTTATTCTAGTTCTATTATCAAAATTGTGTCGTTTTGATAAATGTTATTTATTATCAAAACTGTGTTGTTTTGGAAAGCGTTATCTGCCAAACAGACGCGTCAATACTGCATCGTTTTGAAAAGCGCTATCTACTTGAACGGACGCCTCAAAACTACGTCATTTTTTGGTCCGAACAGACGCGCTCTTTCTGCTAAGTCTTAAAATTACGTCGTTTTGGCTAAACATGCAGTCCCTTTTCAAAAGGGATGTGTCCCTTCTGATCAGTCACTAACCCTACTATAAATAGATAGAGGGGCAACCCATTCAAATCATTCAATATTCACAATCATTCAAACATATTTCTTTATTCGAGTCTTCTTTATTTCATAAGTCAGAGTTCTTTTAGAGAGAGGGTTCAGAACATTATCTTTTGGTTCGTTGTGTATATATGCTATTTGGAGTGCTACTATAATATACGTCATTGTATCTTGAGAGGCAAACGTTATTAAACTCTAAGTATCGTAATAAGGACATAATTGTCTTTAAAATATAATATTAAGTACTAACCTCGATAAATCTATTTTTACAATTTTATTTACTTGAGATAAGTTTTTATATATATATATATATATATATATATATATATATATATATATATATATATATATATATATATATATATATATATATATGGGGCCTAATCCATAACAACCGGTTGCTAGGGGGTACTATTCAGCAACCATAATCTCCACTATTGATCAATAAAATTAAGTGCTGAGATTGAAAATAAAAAGGCTCAGCCGCTACTCCTTCTACCGGCTGTTACATCAACTTTTTTAGCATAATAATTTACCAAAATATCCCTCATTATTAATATTATATTCATTATTTTCAACCGGCCACTACTCTTAGTAGCGGCTGACTCTAACTCTCTCTCCTCTTTATATAAGATGTAATGCACTCTCTCTCATCTTTATATATTATATATTATATATAATATATATTATATATTTTATATTATATATATAATATAATATATATCAACCGGCCGCTACTCTTAGTAGCGGTTGACTCTAACTCTCTCTCCTCTTTATATATGATGTAATGCACTCTCTCTCCTCTTTATATATTATATATTATATTATAAACTATAATTATTATAATATTCTTTTGACATTATTATATTATCATAAGAAAAATAATTTTATCAAAATATTAAGTGTCATTTAAAATATTAAGATGTAATAATTTAAAATATTAATAAATATTTTGGTATGAGAATATTTTTATTATAACAATATTAATAGTCTTTTTTTAATGTATGTAGTACGAAATTATAAATTTTAAGACATATTAAAATTATAAAAATATTAAGATGTCTTAAAATTAATTTAATTTTTACAAAATTAAAAAAATATAATATCTAACATTATTATAAGTCTTTTTTAAATATAATATTTAAATATAAAATATATTAAAAATAATATTTAATTTTAATATGTCTTAAAATTTATAATTTCGTACTACATACATTAAAAAAAGACTATTAATATTGTTATAATAAAAATATTCTCATACCAAAATATTTATTAATATTTTTAAATTATTACATCTTAATATTTTAAATGACACTTAATATTTTGATAAAATCATTTTCTTATGATAATATAATAATGTCAAAAGAATATTATAATAATTATAGAATATAATATATAATATATAAAGAGGAGAGAGAATGCATTACATCTTATATAAAGAGGAGAGAGAGTTAGAGTCAGCCGCTACTAAGAGTAGCGGCCGGTTGATATATTATATATTATATATAATATATAAAGAGGAGAGAGAGTGCATTACATCTTATATAAAGAGGAGAAAGAGTTAGAGTCAGCCGCTACTAAGAGTAGCGGCCGGTTGAAAATAATGAATATAATATTAAGAATGAGAGACATTTTGATAAATTAATATGCTGAAAAAGTTGATGTAACAGCCGGTATAAGGAGTAGCGGCTAGGCTTTTTTATTTTCAATTTTAGCACTTAATTTTATTGATCAATGATAAAAATTATGGTTGCTGATTAGTATCCCCTAATAACTGGTTGCTATGAATTAGGTCTCTCTCTCTATATATATATATATATATATATATATATATATATATATATATATATAACATGTCCATTCGTTTTTCATAACCAGAAATAGTATATAGTGTAACATATATAGTAAATAATTTATCAATATAGTACTTAGATAATAACTTGTGTAGTACAAATACAAATAAAAAAAAAAATAAAAACAACCCAAAAATGTAAATTGCCTTAAAATACAATGCATGGTTTGTGTAGGTTAATGATGAATAATTAAAGCAAGTTTGGAAAAGTCTTCAACTCCAACTAATCATAACAGTTGTATATATGTGTGATGTGTGGGTTGAGGGAGAAAGGTTTCAAATTTGATTGGAAGGTAGTGACATTTTCAAAGTTTGTGGGGTCCTCCTATAAATGAAAATCATACTCTATACTCTATATATATTATTCCCCCCACTCCTCACCCCGCACTCCCCAACCCCACAACCCGCCACCCCCTTGAAAATTTCGTAGGCTACTACTCAAGTCATCTGATCTGTGATCTCATCTCATATACAGTAACATATTTTCATTTTTCTAGTAATATTTTTTACGTTCGGAAGGCTTCAACCACTATTATTAAATATACCATTTATTTAAATAATTTATAAGAACGAATTATATTGACATAATATATATTAATTAAATTATAAATAATCTCAAGTATTCTATGAATATATATTTTATATATAATTGTAATTATCAGATGTATAAACGTAAGAATTAAAAAAAAGAGAGACAGAGTGGCCCAGTATTAGTTTTCTTCTTAAGAGTTATTAAGCTTGTCGAGCTTTCACCATGCAAACTCCACCCTACACATTCCATTCACCAAAGCCACATACTCCACTTTATTTATTATATTATAAATAAACAAACAAATAAATAACAACAATTTGACGAGTGAATGTACACGTAAGATTATAAAACAAATGGATATTAAATGATATATCTAATCAATTACAACATAACATAATTAATACGAGTTGTTTAACAAAGCGCGTTTAGCTTCTTCTTCTTCTTCTTTTTTTTTTTTTTTACGTATATTTGAAGTGTTTAATTAGCACGTTTTGAACGTCTAAACATGTTAAAAAAATTCGATCATTTAAAAACAACCTATTTAATTGATAAGCACTTAATTAAGGGATAAGGCTCTGGAACGAACAGTTCGTTTACGAACATATGTAGGACCCAGTGTTGATAGTTGTTGATTGGCCCAATTATGTACCATCATATATTCGTAATTAGTATTAAATAATCTCATCCAATCAACAACTATCAACACTGAGCCCTACATATGTTCGTAAACGAACTGTTCGTTCCAGAGCCTTATCCCTTAATTAAGTTATTATACGAACACAATATATTAAATTATTGTAATACGTTAAGAGATCCAAACGCGTCTGAAATTCTTCAATCTTCTCATTAATTATATTCTGTTATTATTACGTACGTACAGAAAGAAAGAAGCAGTGAGGAAATTTAAATTTGTTGGACTATCATTCTATCTATTAACGTACGTCATGATAATGCAACGGCTATATTTCATTGTCTGGCAAAATTAAAGCTAGTAGTATTTTTCTTGGAAAACCACCAAGCCCCCTCGCTCCCTCCCTCAAAAGCAAATAAATCTACTTGCTACTACTTGTAAAGAAAAAATATAGTACAAGTTACAACACTAGGCCAAAATTTTCTCTCTTTTTATGTAGGAGGAGGAGCGCCTTCATGGGGTCCTTATTCCTGCATGACTTTGACAAAACCCCACGCTCGTAACTTATACATATATGAGAAATTATGACATGAAAATATCATATTTTCACCACAGATGATATGCAATACATAAATTGTCTGTCTATGAATTATAATTAGAAGCAAATTTTCATATAAAAATATCAGTTTTTTTTTGTAACAGTAAATATTAAAGATATATATATATATATATATATACACACGATTAAGTCTCTCCAGCGAACTAAAAACGAACCGACTATAGCAACGATTTTTTCCGTTGCTATAGCATAAAAAACAGACTTTCTATGTTATAGCGACGGAAAAACCCGTCGTTATAGCCGGTTCGTTTTTAATTCACTCCTTAGACAGACCCTATATATATATATATATATATATATATATATATATATATATATATATATATATATATATCATGCATATATATATATGGATGCTCAACTTTGTCACCTTTCATTACTTGCATACAATAATGATCTAGAACCAACTATAAATTAGTGCATGAACACAAGGATACTAGAACTGGTTGCCCTAGCTAGGCTCTTTATTTATTTTCTTTTTTTGTGATAAACGTTTATTGACTGGCTGATTACTTCTTAAGTACTTCTTAATTAGGCTTATATTACTATGTAATACTACTATATATGCTTCTAGAGTAATCCATGATAATATCTACTTAATTGTGTACCCCGATGAACTGCTAGTTAAAAGTTTGAAACTGAAACCTAATCAATTACGAAACTGTAATCACGTAGGTAAACATGATTTACCACCTTCCACATGAGTACATGACTTTATATATATATATATATATATATATAATAGCTAGAGAGGCATGACGAACGTTGGTTGTAATTACTGATCACTATATATTACAAGTATTTATAAAGATAGTAATGAATTTCTCTAGTTATCCTCAAGCCGGCCATGCGCATGCATAAACCCTAATTAGTTAATCCTGTTAATATATATCAACCCTAACCCACCACCCATCATGTTTCCTCATTTGCATGGTTTTGCAAATTAAGGACGTTTATTTTGCTTATCATACATTTCACCATGCACGTGAGATCTCCTACAAATCATACAAAATTACTAAAAACACCAAAAATTCTACCCTTATAAGCTAACAATATATATATATATATATATATATATATATATAATTAATTAAGTAGCTCTAATTATATAATAATATAGCAGAAGAATTTATGAACACACTAAATATTCATTGGCTTGAAAAAGGAAGAAAAGGTCCCATAGGATATTAACTTATTATTCAAAGATTTGCTTATACAAAAACAGTCGGCAGAAGCTTTTAACCGTTTGCATACACACACAAGCCTCAAAAACTGCTTTTTTGATCATTCATCTACCTCAACCTCCAGTATCTTAATTTCTTTTAAATTAAAATAAAACCAACACTATAATAATAAAAACATAACTAGATCAAGAACTCATCTGGTGCTAGACTTCTTGACCAACCTGCTAGGCGAATTAAGAACCGATATCTCCTGAGATTTCAGCTCAACTTTGATGTGGATTTCGAAGCAATGCTTGCGGGATATTCATGAAAAGCTTGGAGAGTAATAAAATGTAGGTCTCAGATGACCAGCAGACGGAGATGGAGCACCTAAAGAACTCTGACGCCGTATGCTAGAACCTTCTGGATTACAATTCCATTTCGCTGGACTTGGATTTCCTACTGCGGTGGTTGGCATTTGGAAACTTGCATTGTGCAGCACTGGTCGTCCGCCATACATGGAACCACCACCATCCAACTGATTACAATAATAAGGATTCACAAGCCTTGAACCATAATCAGAAGTCCTCGGAACTGAAACCCCAGATGACGATACCAGATTTCTCCTCATCATGCCATCATTGCACATTGCATCGATGACTGATTCAGCTTCATTTTCAGGTACATCGTCAATAATGATGATCTCCTTATGGGGCCGCGAAGTTGCAACATTTTTATCCAAATCATATGATGGTGGTTTGTCCAGATTGTTCATCAGCCTATGTTCATGATTGGCAAGCATATTGCTTCCACCTTTGTATTCACCACGTTGTTCCAAGGATGCCTTGAAAGCACCACTAGCTGCATTCATGCTCGAAAACATCACTCCCGGTGCATGAAATGGTGTTGTTGGTGTCTTAAAATCCACGTTACTTCTGAAATTATTCGACAACCTGGCATCAAAATGTTGCCCAACTGCTGCATCATGTCGATCGTGGCTGACGATCATAGGACCTTGAGGGACTGCCTGATGAAAGGAATGGTAATCCTCATTTCCTACACTACTACCACGAGAAACTTCAGAAACTGTACAAGACAGTAAATTTGGGTGACCATTTACGGAACATGACTGGTGCTGCTGCCTAAGTTGTCTGGATACATCTTCATCTTTGTTGACCACCATTAAGTTCTTCCCCATCAGCCTGAGAACGGGATTTGAACCAGACGGACTAGCCGAATCATGATCACCACCACGAATTGGGAATTTAACCTCAGGATCAGCAGAAACCTTCATTGGAATATTTCCTGCGGCTAATTTCATGGAATGATGAACCACCTTTTCAGGTCCTAAATTTGGAAAGTTGGTGAGCGAAAACATTTCAGATCTTGAGTTCAAATTGCTGTGCCTTTTGCTTGAATCACTATCCATTTGCTTTCCAGGCAATGGAACTGAAGCCATGGTCCGTCGCCTTAACAGTTGTGATTCCTGAAAATTTAAAGCAACACCAAGAGAGGCTCCCTCCTTCCGTGAGCAACAGCACGACTGTTCAGTTTTTAAACTGACAGGTGCATTAACTCTCAACACGTTTAAATTTGGTCGTTCAGCCCCAAAATTTGCTGCTTGCGAAACTGGAACAAAGTTTTCTACTACAGGATCAACACCAGCACTTGAAAAGCCTTGTCTAGTATCATCTTGAACAGCATGAGGTCCTACAAAGAACTTTTCTGAAGATCTTGATTCAGATCTTGCAAATGTAGGATTAGAGATGCCTGATATTGCAGAAACAGGAGAATCAGACATATCCCTATCGACAAGATCATGGTGATCATCCATAGATTGAACTCTACAGGTGGTTAATGACGAATTTGCTTGAAGATCTTCTGATTCCATATGCCCGGGACTAGGCAAAAAGGACCCCGGAGGGCCAGGAATAGGTATCGGATCAACCACAGAGAAATAGTTGACTTGCCTGTCTTTAGAATCCGATTCTGCTCCCATATGAGTCTCTTCGCCAATCATAACATGGCCAATTTCATCCGAAGAAAACAATTCTTGTTTGTTATCACCCATACTTCGATCATTTGGACATATTGGACATTCTGGTCGGCACAAATGCCCTTGATTTACATCAGCACATCGTTGGGTAGTAGGGCTAGGCAGATCATTGAACTCCCGATCTAAAGAGTTGCTAGAGCTCATAAAACTTCCCCTAACAGCTGTTTTGGAGGATGGTTCAAAAGCAATGTGCTTCCCATGAGCAAGAACTTCTTCCATTGCAGAATCTTCATCGTCAGATGTATCTTCTAAAGAACAGCCGAACTTGACAGAAGAAAAGTCCATGTTTTCATTTACACCATGACCACAATAGAGAGGTTCTGACAGTGAACTCGCCAAACCAACTGCACCTTCCTCCTTTCTGGAGACCTTTATAGCTACTCTATTCTTTCTTATTTTCAAAACTCTGGTTGAGCTACGAGACAGTTTGTTATTGATCTCTTCCATTTCCAATTGCTTTTCATTATTGTCCTCCTGCATTGAATCAAATTGCTGATCATCATCAACTTGAGATGGCCACGCTGCAAAACCATCATTTAATTCCGATCTGCTATGGACCTGAGATCTTGTCGGTGATGGATGTTTTCTTTTGAAATCAGATTTGGAAGAGGCTTGACTTTTTGACAAAAGCTTCTTCCTTTTAGAAGAGAATTTTGTAGCTTTTGAAGAGAATGCCTGATGACTACATGATGGCTTTGAGCCAACAAAAAAAGCATCCGAGGTTTTGGTTGGAGCTGTATTGATCTCAACTGCCTTGTTGCCCGATGATGATGCACGAGTCGCTGCATAATTTGGATTATTTTTGCTACTATCATGCACAGAAATGCCTTCATTCCTCAACTTCTTAAGCTTTGGTAACATCATAGACCTCTTCCGGTAGCCTACACCTCGAGAGCCCAACAAGGGAAACTCCTCTCCTTTTCTCAAACTGGGCCGCTCCCTACATAAACCAGTACCAGGCTCATATGATGCAGTCTCCATCCTCTTGCTGCTTTGAGGAGAACTCGAATTTTTATACGAGTGTGGATTTTTAAGAACTAAGGATGACTGATCACTTTCACGTAGCAAGTCCTTATTACGTCCTGAATGCTGATGATCATCTTGATCAGTGGCCTTCTTTGTGAGACCAGTTCGCTTAGAGCAAACCCATCGTCTAATAATTCCCGGATCATTGAGCTTAATCTGTTCTTGAGCTTTTACGCGCTGTCCCCATCGGACCTCTTTCTCAACATCGTGTTCCATGGCTAAATTCCTTTCTTGACCCACTAGTCTGTAGTCAACAATTTTGACACAGAAGAAAAGTTATAATAAAACTGGAAAGCTTCTTATATATTTGAATAGAATCACACAGATTGTAAGGGATTTTTCCATACATCTAGGGTTCCCGTGTTGATTAAAATTCAGCTTTTTATGTAATAAACGAAGACCAATCTCCCATTAAATGTCATATGAAGTGAGTGTTTAAACCTATAATTCTTAACATGTGATTTTGAACACTTGGGAAATATATCTCATAAACAACAGATGAATAATCAGCTTCAAAGTAGAATATATAAACCGAAGAAATGAAGAGCAGCACTAGCAGTATCAGAAAACAGCAAAAAATGTTTTTTTTTTAATCGAAGGAATCTACCTCAGAGCTTGGACATGGCTTGGGCAAGCAGGAATTTCCACGAGGTGCAAGTTTCAGGAACTTCTGATTCTTCTGCACATTAGGCTTTTTCCTCTTCTTGGCTATAAGAAATTTGCTCCCTTTATCTCCCTTAAGAAGTTTTCGATGTCGAGGATCTTCTCCTACATTTGACTCCAACATCTCGCTAAACTTTGATAATATCCGAACTTTTGTGCCATTGGTGTCAATATATACTGCCCCTTCCTGATCATCAGTCTCCTCAGGAGCAGCAGTTGGCACTCTTTGCACCCTCTCTTCAACACATAATTCAGTCTCTTGAACAGGTAGAGTGGAGCTTATTGCCCAGCTTGTTCCATTTCTTCTATCAAGATCTTCCAATGTACAATACTGTGCAGTTGCATAAATATCAACCATTAATCTCGTTTTCCTTGGTTTTATTCTATTATGCTTAATCACCTTAGGATCCGCGGTCCACTTCATAGTTGATTCCCCAGAAAGGCACTGGTCAATATGTGCATTCAAGGTGGTGTTCGAAGAGGATGAGAAAGTCTTGCAAACTGGGCATAGCTTAGAAGCCATTGTTTCCGAGACCATGAAGCTGTTGGGCATATTATTATCTTCTTTCGTGCTAGAACCAGTTATATTACTCAATTTCACTATCAGTCTGCACTTCTTAACTGGGGGTTGGAATATTATGCTATCTGTCTTGCGAGTTTCTGGGAGAATTGCTGCCTCAATGTGTTTACTCGAGGATTCCAACAAAGTATCAGCTCCCGAATCTACTTCAGGATGAGCTTGTTCTTCTGTAGACGGAAATTCTTTTTCTTTTTGATCAGATCTACTTGAAATTATATGTACACGGTTCAAAGTTAGCTTCTGGTTACATTTAGCACCATCAGAAGAGACTGATACATATTGATCTCTTTGCCTAGAAGGCTCCCCGTTGGTTTTGCTTAGATTTTCTTGATCTAGCAACTTCTCATAATCCGCGCATCTCTTGGACAGATTTCTCACTGAATCAAGAGGCTGGAAAGGTGGCAACAATTCTTTCACACCATGCTTCAAACATAATTGCAAGTTCTTCTCGGAGAATGGCCAACTGGCTGTAATATCCTTGCTCCGGGCACCAAAAACATAATCTCTGCCAAAAAAGCAAAATTATTTCCGAAGATTCAGATCAGATAAACAAACACGGACACATCAAACTCAAAAGCATTAATTATAGTTCTAACTTAATCTTGCTTTCTTAGATGTAAGCAAGGAAACAATTGAAGTGATGGGAAGATTAGAATATGTCCATTATTGTATGCAAGCAATAGGAACATATGGACCATGGACTTATTTTTCCTAAAAAAGCATATAAGAGATATAGATACCCACAACAATGGAAGAACTATCCACCAAAGAAAAAAATTTATGATCTCATTCTCGAGAAAAAGAAAATTTTAAAATAGTAAAAGGGGTTAAAAATAAACTACCCAAATCAACTATGAGATGCATCTCATGTACAAACAAAGTGACATGAAATCACACCCAAGAGATCAAGAAAAGAAGAACAAATTAGAGAGAAGGGGGACTTCATGAAATTTGAGCCAAGTTGCAGTGAAGGACTGAAGCGCACACACAATCAGCAACATCTAACCATGGATCTGACCAAACAAAATCTCAGCAGACAAGAAAAGATCCCCATGGAAAAGACTAGAGAGAGAGCCATAACAAACCAAAGTAAAATCAGAAGAAAATAGAAAGCTCTGTTATTACCTTATGGAGAATTTGGGGGGTGGGTTTTTGTTGTCATCAAGGCTTGACTTTAATAGATCTATCTTTTTCTCTACTTCTAAATCTACCTCATGTAAGGCAAGCTTATCTGAAGAAGCCTTGATCTTCTCATCATCACTACTTTTCAGCTGTGAGATTTCAAGGGGATCTGGTGGACGG
This sequence comes from Panax stipuleanatus, assembly GCA_020205555.1. Classification (NCBI taxonomy): domain Eukaryota; kingdom Viridiplantae; phylum Streptophyta; class Magnoliopsida; order Apiales; family Araliaceae; genus Panax; species Panax stipuleanatus. The sequence goes on along the minus strand of CM035122.1, from coordinate 7,631,075 downwards.
TTTTCAATGGATAACATCTGCTGATAAACTTCTCCCTTCTTGTGCTGCTGCCTTGTTGCCAACAGTCACAAGAACTACTCACCCTAATAATCTTATTATACTTAGCCTTCAGCATAACAGTAGCCAGCCCCCTCTCTCACAAAACTCTAAACCCCACCACCACTTAACAGTAAGATCAATACAAACCCACTTACGAGATTGCTTTTTTCTTCAATCAATATCATCAGCCTGCAAGATTTGAGAAAAATGAACATGAGAACAATATATTTAAGAGAGACCCACAAAAACAAGGGACATAAATAGATTCTAGACTCCTTAAGAATGTTATTTTATGTGGGTAAAAAACAAAGGATGAGTAAATTTGAAACATCTTCTTAGAGTAGATACTGAATCATCATCATAAATCTCTTTGAAGAGGCTGGTTAAACAAGGAAAGAACAAATTTGGGAAAGAACAAAACCCACAAGCAAAGATGGATTCAGTATCAAACTTCTTGAAGTGTTATTTTATGTGGGTAAACCCATAAAGAAGTACATGGATTTTATCAAAACTCACAAGATCGAAAAACCCCACTTAACATTTCCATACTTCAACAATCATAAATCTAGCAAATAGATGGTGCTAAAGGTATATAGAAAAAGACTTTTTTAAATAAAATAAATAAAAAATCTAAGATGAAGAAATCTCACTGGTGGAAAATCAAGGTAAGAGCAGTGAGATTTACATGTTTGAATGGTCTCAAGATGATTTGGGAGAAAACCAAGAAAGAAAAAATCAAAATCTTTGGTCATCTCTAAAGGAACAGTAGAACATATAGCATATCAAATAATATAAACGCATAGACCAGATTTTGTTGGTCTATTATATGATCAAAGAAAAACAAGAAAGACCAACAGAGGTCAGTGGGTTGGTCGGTCATATTACTGAAAGAAATCAAACTCATGAATCACGGTGAAGAAATAGCATAAAATCACCCAAATCTACAATTTCTAAACTTCAGCAGAGTGCCATTAATTCAAGCCCAAAATTGATGATGACCACATAGATTTTCAACAACTACTAAGAATCTCGAAACTGATCAAACTATTTCTAGATGAAAACCTCAAAAAGAAGAGAAAATCTAAGAAAAAACACAAAACCAAGAAGAGAAAAGACTAGTCTGTAGCAAAAAGAAAAGAAAATTAAGCAAATCCCAACATCAAAAGGGATGCCTACAGAAATTTCAAGAACTACTTGTAATCTTGGAACTGATCAAACTCGTTTTACATGAAAAAAAACCGAAAAAGAAAAGAAAATCTAAGAAAAACCCCAAAAAGATCAGAAAAAATTAAGCAAAACCCATCATCCAAAAGGGTGAAACTAGGAGCAGATCAACTAGAACTAGAGCAGATCAATTGATGTTACAAACCTTCAGGGTACTGAAGATTTTTTCTTGGAGAGAAAATGGGAGAGAAATGAGGTAAAAAAGGAAGGGAAAACTACTAGTTGTAGTATTATCGGATAGGATAGTGTTTATTTATTTTTCTTTAGAGATTAGAGAGGAAGAAAACAAAGGAGAGAGAAGGAGAGATATACAGTTGAGAAAATAGCACCATCCACTCACACATCAAAAGGGGCATCAGGTTCTTCTCTCCACCAAAAAGCAGGTTTGTACCATTAACACCACGATTCACCTCCCCTCTGTGAATATGCGTGAGAGAAAAAAAGAAATCAATTTATTCTAGAGAGAGAAAAGGAAAGGGTAGTACACTAGTCCTAGTATAGTAAGCAAGAGAAAGAAATGATTTTTTTTAAAATTATATATTATTATAATTTAATTTTGAGATATATTTCATCTTAGCGAGAAATTCGAAAGCATGGGTAAAGTAAATAAAATTTTGAGAAAGTAAATAAAATTTAAGAAAAATTTAGATTTTAATATGTTGCGCTTGATTAACGTTTACCTTCTATTTGAAAATAAACTTGAATATGTGAATTTATATAGGAAAAGATTTTCCTACTATTAGGTTTGTGCTTGTTCATCTATCAACATTTAAAATGTTTTGCGCTTTTAGATGTTACAAATACATTTAAAAATCTTATTTGTTTACAAGTCGTTTATTTTAAATGTAATTTATTTAACTCATAAATATTGCATTTAGGGTTTAAAGGCACATTTTAAAAGTGGTGCGATACACATCAAATGTTACCGTTGTAAATGCTCTAAATATTGGTAACCGATCATACTCTATATTTGGGGTGTGTAATCGGTAAATATCGGCCCGAACCGGGCCAGTACCAAACCAGATCGGTATTGGTTGGATCGGTATATCGAACCGATTTTACCGGTTCGATACTGATTTTTATCGAATAAATATCAAAAATTAATATAATTATTATTTTTATTTTTATTTTTAATATTATTATTATTATTTTTATTACTATAATCATTATTTTATTATTATTAATTATTTATTAATAAAAAAATGAAAACGGGTATATACCGGAACTATAAAAATTATGTACCGAAACCAGGTACCGAAAAACTGGTATATACCAATTTTTTTGTACCGAAATCGGATCAGTTCTTTTTTTACCGAACCGATCGACTTGGCCCTGGTCCTGAAAAATCAAAAAAATCGGAAATTATGTCCCAGCCCTACTCTATATCACTTTTGATTTAGAGGGAAAGAAATGAAATACTCTCTCCATTAATTTTTTTTTTCGTTTTATGAAAGATGATGAAAGTATAAAACGAAATTGTCTTATAAAAGATGTTTAAAATACACAATTTAAATTTAATATACTATATGACAAAACAAAACGGGAATTGAGGGATACCTCATATAATTTAGATGAGTTACATCACAAAAATAATAATGTTTTGTGTACTTAAATACTCTATTCGTTCTCAAAAGAAGAGCAAAACACAAATTTCACATATATTAAAAAAACAAAAGTATAAGAAATGGAGTAAATAAAGTTCTCAATTTCTTCATATGCATAAATTGACAAATAATTTTATTTTATTTTATTAATCCCCGCTAAATAATATAATTAATTTTCACTTTATGAACTTTATTTTATTTTTTTAAAAATAAAAATAATTATTAATTTAATCATCTTTTAAAGACGGATGAAATATATAATATAAAAAGTAATCTCTCTCATAATATTTACAAAATGTATTTAATTATCCTTATGTTATGTTTAGCCTATTTTAACATCAAACATTGCTTTAGTATACTTTATTTTTTAGGTAGAAACTATAATTTTTTATATATTTATGTGAGGTACATTATGAACAAAATAAGCTTTATTTTATTTTTTAATTTTATAAGAAAAAATATTCGAGACATTTTTTTTAGAAGGGAGATGGTAAAAATTATGGAGAGAGAGAGATAGAGAGAGACGTGTTTACAAAGCTGGCCTATCCTATACCTACCCTACAGTCCTCATTTTATATCCATTATTTATTCTTGATTTTTATCATGTTTGTAGCTGGAATGACTGTTTTGGCCCCCACCTTTGTCTTATATTACTAGCCATGCCAAATTACGTTACATTCTTCGTATGACGACAAGATTATTTGTTGACAATCATAACCCTGTCCAAATTTCAAGTGCTTTACAAATTATTTTCTTTTGCCCACATCTGAAAAAGTAACTTCATTAATTTATCACATTTAATTAATGCAGATGTTTAAAGAAATGTCCATGATTTATAATATATGTATTTATTTATATTATAAATTTTGTATCATACTTGACATTTTTTCTTTTGTCTTTATAATTTTAAATATATTATTACTTTTTAAATTTTTAATTTATTTTAATTTAATCTTATAAATTTTATATAAATTTAATTTTTTACGCACGCACCGCGAGTGTAATAGGATGCTAATATATATAAAGTTTTGTTATTCTAGTACTTATTTACGTATATTAAGTTTAGTAGTCGTCAACCGGGTTGGTCGAGCCCGAACCTCAATTGTCCGACCTGTTAAAAGATTGTTCTAATTTAATTTTGGAGTGCTTTGAATTGAACTTTGACAAAAATTCAAATCCGAAATAAAATTTAGGTCGAGTTTAGTCAATAGATCGTTCGACCTATTATAGGCTCAATCGAATTATATATAGTGTTAAATATATATATATATATATATATATATATATATTATTTTATATTAATTATTACATATTTACACTCTCAATATATATATGGAAATTAATAAATTCATAAAAGAAAATGATATTTTCACAATAAATTTGTCGTTATAGATCCTATAGCTACGGTTTTCACCGTCGTTATACATCTATAACGACACTTTTGTTGTGAAAATATCAATTTTCTATATATATGGGAGCGATCCACAACTACAGTTGTAAGGATAGTCTTAACCCTACAATAGATCCTTACCGTCCAAATTGTCAAATTTGGCTTTCGTCCGCACCTTAGTTATTCTGACGATAATTGTCATCCGCAATTTAATTATGTGGACGATGTTTATTTTTGAAAACAACATATTTTTGACAAATCACACTGGTGGTCATCCGTCCGCAGTTTAGTTGTATGCATGATTGAAATATTTGGCCATTCGATTAAATTTTGAACGGTAAAAGATGTGTCGTAAAACTATGTTATTTTTACAACTGCAACTATTGATCATTCCCCATATATATATATATCAGTCCCTTCAGTTGAGGGATCCCTCAAATAGTATTATTTGAGGGATGGGTCAACAACCGTTGGATCTGTTTGTGGTGGGTCAGGAGTGTTTGAGATTGTTTTACATCTTTTAACCTTTTTTCATTCTGTCCCACTACAAACAGATCCAACGGTTGTTGACACATCCCTCAAATAACACTATTTGAGGGATCCCTCAACTGAAGGGAACTATATATATATATATATATATATATATATATATATATATATATATATATATATATATATATATATATATATATAATGGGCAAATAGCATCCTAATCATCTGTTCAAATGATCAACGACTCATATTAAATTTTTGTACTGGTTTGAAATAATTAGGTTTAAAAGGCACCGATTGCATATGGTTACCCTCAATTTACTTTTATCTTCCAATTTAAGTATTGGAGTTTTTATTTTTATTTTAAAAAACTTACCCCAGATGGGGACAGATCCAAGTCGTGTCCGAATTTAAAAAAAACGCAAAGAAAAAAGGGAAGCTCGAACACGTGTCGAGTAGGTGTCGGAAGTGTCGGAGCGAATTCATGTCCGACACAAATTTGTGGGCTTTCGGGATGTGTTCGTGCTTCCTAGGCTACTGACTATCTTCACGGGATATATAGAGCAATGCCCTCCTATGGATGGAGCCTTGGAAATCTCATGTAGATTACTTGACAGAAGATACTGTTGAAAACAAAATGTTGATGCCAGTTAATCAAAGTCTTTTCCTACTTATCAAAATTAAAAATTCAAGCTATTCCTAAAATTTTGATGTGCATTACCATTCTCAAGTTTCTCCTGCTTAATCCATAGTACGTTAGACTGACTAGGTTAGGGCCTTGCAAGGCACGTACTAGTTTCTAAAATAATTAAAAAATGATTTTATTTGTACTATATTCTATTAAATCTTTATTAAATGTCAAAATTTTAGAAGTATTTTTGTTAATCCTATAAGCTATATATTATCTACATTTCTCAAAAAATTGGTAAGTATTTAAAAAAAATTAAAAAAAGAGGTGAAAGAATTTATAATGATTATTTTTGTAAAATTTCATCTTCACATGCAGTGGTGGTGCTAAGTTACACCGCAATGGCAAATTAGTTTTACAAAAACAAAGGAATTTATATAATATGTTCGTATGAGTATGTTGATAAGTAATATTAATTATATGTATTTTTTGTAGTGAATATATATTAGTAGTATACAGAAAAATATTCGCTTACATGAATTTAAAAATGTGAATAATTAAATATATTTTTTTATTCAATTTATACTGTTAAATTTGTGAAGTTACATATTAATGAAGTTGAAAGTTGTTAGAATTAATTTTGAATTTTACTACCTAATAAGAAAGGGAAAAAGAAGATAAATAATTAATACGGTAATGAGAAAAAGTGAATGGAATAAAAAATAAAAGTTCAATGAACAATTCATTAATGCAAGTTCAATGAATAATAATTTATTAACTTGACCAACCCAATTAATCTAATTCAATTGAGGAGTGGATAGTTTCTTGACTTATTATATATTACTATTAATATGTATAAATATATAGTAATTAACTAAACTTTAAATAACATATTTTTTAAAAAAAATTATTCATTTTTTAAATGTTTTTTCATTTCAACTAATCTAAATAATCTGGAGTTATATTATTACCATTGATGTGGGTAAAAATAACCTACCAATGACGAGTTGACATATGTTATTCCTAGATCCCTATTAATAAATTACAATATAATAATTTTGCTCGCGAAGTATTTTAGAAATATATTAAATCCAATAAAGGATAAAATTCTCATGAAGTATAACCAATTAAAAATTGACGACAACCTGGAAGGTCTCTTAAGCAAATTATTATTCTAATTCCTAACTCCTGAAGGAGACGACTCTTTTATTATAAATAAGGGATGTTCCAACAAATTCAAGGGACACAATCTGAAACCCCACAATAATTCTCTCTCCATATCAGTGTTATGATTTAAGTATTGAAGAGTCTTCCCGGAGCCCCCAACTCCGGTGGACTTTTTGCAGGATTTCAGGCGAGATCAAGCCGGCCAAGCGGTGGTCAAAGTTTGTTGGTTAACCAAAATCCTAATTTGGAGTTGTTGATTGACGCATCAGATTGGCGTCATCTGTCGGAAACGAACAAAAAGTCATTCTCTTTCTCACAATTCAAAAAATCATGGTGAGTACTTGTGTTTAATCAATCCACCACTATAATCACTTTTTTGGATGTGAAAACCCATCATACAACATAATCATTGGTAGGATATGGCTAAATAAATTTAAAGTTATCCCCTCTACGTATCATATGAAATTGAAGTTCCCAACAACAAGTGAAAATGTAGAATAAAGGAAGAAGTCTATTGATTCTTTAGATGTGAGAGAAAAGGATAAAGAGCAAATAGGAAAACCTGCAAAAGAACTAGTTTCAATTTTATTGGAAGATGTAGACCTGTAAAGGAAACCCATAATACAAAAAAATAGGAGTTTTGCACTGAAAAGACATTAGGTCGTCAATAAAGAAGTTTAGAAGTTGTTTAAGGCTATAGAATGTAGAATCAAGGCCTTGGAGTCCAAAATACAGGCCATGAATATCCAAAATTAAGGCATTGGAGCCCAAAATCAAGGCCATGAAGACCCTAAATTAAGGTCATGGAGGCTAGAATCAAGGCCATGGAGCCCAGAATTAAGGCCATAAAGGCCCAAAATCAAGACCATGGAGGTCGAGAATCAAGGCTACGGAGGCCTAGAGTCAAGCTTATCGAGGAGAATATTTAAAACTATAGAGACTTAGAATTAGCACCATTGGCGCCAAGAATTAAGGCCATGAATGCCATAATTAAGGCTAAGAATTAATGCTATGGGCGCCAAGAATTAATGTTATGTAGGTCAGAATCAGGGCCATGAAGGCCTATATTAAGACTATAGATGTAAGACCCCAACTTTTATGAATAAAAATTTAATTTTCTTTATATATTATTTCGAAATAGTAAGGTGTTGATTTGATAAATATGAAAGTTATGGGTGAAATGTGCAAACATTTTTAAAATGAGCAAGTGGTTATAAAATATTCTTGTTGTCGGGGAATATTCATTTGGTCGTGGAATATTCTTGTTGTCGGGGAATATTCGTACGACGGCGCAGCTATTTGTGGGCCCCCACAACGGAATAACTGTCGGATACAGAAAGCGACAGAAATAACTTTTTTACAAAATAACGGCTTGGTTGTTACCGTTAGTACTGTTGAAATACCCGGTGGTTAAAATACAGTGATACACGGTGTTGCATAGTAGCACACGGTATTGCACAGTATTTCGAATTATTGAGTCTTACGTGAGAAGCCATTACTCAATTATTGTTACAGTAATTACTGTTCAATATTTTATATTATTAACTCAATAATTGCTACGTTGATATTTTATATTATTGACTCAATAATTGCTGCATTGATATTTTATTGACTCAATAATTGCTACGTTGCTATTTTTTATGATTGATTCAATAATGGCTACAGTTGATATTTTGTAGTATTGATTCAATAATTGTCGTTGCACAGTATTTCACGTTATCAACTCAATAATTCATATTATTTGAATAATATTATTAGATAGCATTATTGACAATGTCTAAGGAAGTTCTGTCTAGGAGGGGTTATTTAATTGCGCGCCAGTAAGGAGAAGTCCTTATCGGAAGGCCCCCTCTTTCCTGGGAACGACCTGGTTGTCAATATTGTAGTTCTGTAATATTATTTGTGAATAATTAATTATTGATTTATATGATAAGGAAATATTTATTTTGTGGATATTAAAGAAGGAATTGGCGCTGATGAGTTTTTATAAATATTTTGGTGTGAGAAATCATCTGTTTTTGGATTTCGGATAATTTATGTTTGGAATTTGGAAAAACTTCCTTCTACAAAGTTGTAGAGAATTAAATTTTCTATGAAAGGACATAGAATTTGTATTTTTCTGACAAAGGGGCTATTTGTTATGAATTATTGAAGTTTCGGAAAATAAATATTATTTAATGGGTGGGCCCCACTTTTGTTGAAAATCTGAAAATTTGGGAAGCCGCCAGGTGGTGGAATTTTTTAAAAAAAATAATATTATTTTATTATTTTAGTCTCCTTTGGCATCCTAAGCTTTTCCTATAAATAGGGTGCTTAGGTTAGAATTGAAAATCACACCAGAATCAGAAGTTTTCTCTCTCTATAATATCGAGCGTATTTTTGTGAGTATTTCAATACTTTGAGTATTAGTATTCAGTGCAAGTTTTCTTCGGTATTATATCCGATATTTCAGTCAGAGGTACTATCTTTTTGAGGTATGGGATGTTATTTCTTTCGTAAATGATGTTATTCTTTTCAATATCATTATACAGAAATATTGTTATGGATTTTATTTTAAAATTCTTACTTTTTCCGTCGGGATTACTATTCACGTATACGGCACTATTCACGTATACGACACTATTCACGAAAAAATTAAATTTTCTTCTATTTGTCCAAATTACTTGTTAAAGTTCTATCTTTGATTGTATCCAAGTTTTGAGCTCTATTCTTGAATTTTGCTCCATAATTGATTATTACGAGGTATTTTTGAATTGGATATACTAAAATACGAATCCTTAGTCTTTGTCTTTTATCTCACTGGATTCATTTTTTTAAATATTTTTCATCATTCTCAGTCCTAAAAGGTGATGTAACTGAATATCTTTGGCCTGTAGAGCAAAGATGAATGATTACTTGATGAATATCTTTAGAGCAAAGATGAATGATTACCTGATGAATATCTTTGGCCTGTAGTGCAAAGATGACAGGTGTTGAGATGAATATGACCACTGATGATACAAATGAATATCTTTGGCCTGTAGTGCAAAGATAAATATTGATTCGAGATGTATATTGATTGATGTTACAGGGATAAAATATTGATGATAGACTTTTAAATCATAGAAGATAGCAGACTTCATTCTCTGCTTAATTCTTCTAATGAATTGTTATTTCCGCTGCGAATATTGATCTAAGATTGGTTTTCCATTATATTTTATCTGATTTATTGAAGACTAACGATAATTTATTTTTCATTATCTTAGTCATAATATTCTTTACTGAGCTAGTTGAGCTCACCCTTTTCATCTGTTGTCCTCTTCAGGAAATGAGAATGTTGCGGGAACTAGTCGGGGGACAGAGTGATGGTCCGAGTTAGAGCAGTAGTAGTCCTCACTATTTTTGATAAATAGTGTGATAATAATTGTAATGAGGACTTAGTTTGAATCTTAATATTTTCTACATATTTGTATTGACACTCACAGTTGTGTGGTCGTATTTTGCACGACCGTATGATATAAAGTTGTATTTGAATTCTGTACCATGTATTTGGCGGCTCAGAATGGGTTGGGTTGAATGGACCTATTATGGGGGCGTCACAATAGAGGCTAAAATTAAAGTCATGGAGGTCATAATCAAGGCAATAGGAGTCCATAATCAAAGTCATGAAGACCATAATCAAGGCTATGAAGGTGCAGAATCAATGCCATGGAGGCTCAGAATTATGGTCATGGAGGCCAGAATTAAGGTCATGGAGTCCATAAATAATCCTATGGAAGTCAAGAATTAAGGCCATAGAGCCCAGAATCAGCACTATGGGGGCCAAGATTTAAGGCTATGAAGCCCAAAATTAAGGTCATAGAGGCTAAGAATTAGTGTCATGAGCGCAAAATAATAGTGCATGAAAAAAACTATATTATTATTCAATTACTCCTTTAAAATATATTTTTAAAAGAGTAGGGGAAAAATGATGTGGGTAAAAATAACTCACCAATAGCGAGTTACCACATGTTATATCTAGATCCCTATTAAAGGAAGACAATATAATAATTTTGTTCGCGGAGTATTCTACAAGTATATCAAATCGAATAAAGGATATAATTCTCATGAAATTTTAGCAACTGAAATATTGATAACTTGGAAGGTCTCTGAAACTAATTAGGAATTCATATTCCTAACTCTTGAAGAAGAGAACTCGCATGCTATAAATAAGGGATGTTCAAACACATCCCAGGTACACAATCTGAAAACCTATAATAATTATATCTCTTCATATCAGTGTTCTGAATTAAGTATAAGAGAGTCCTCCGGTAAGCCCCCAACTTTGGTGGACTTTTTGCAGGATTTCCAGCGAGATCAAGGCGGTCAAGCAGGTGGTTAAAGTCTAAGTTTGTGGATTGACCAAAATCCTAATTTGGAGCTGTTGATTGACGCATCAACTATGATTAATTGTATTATATTTTAAATTTTAAATTCTTATTTTTTGATGATATTCAATTTTATGAATTGAAAAGATTTAAATATTTTTATAAATAAGTTGTCAAAATGAGCTAATGTCGTTTAAATAATGAGTTGCATTAGTTTTTTGTTATTCATTTTTAGTTTATTAATCTTGATCTTTTTTGTTTGGGCTTACCCTAAAATATGCGCGAAACTCGTGATCACATATGGACTGAACTTGAATAATATATTATAAGTTTGAATGGGTTGGGCCAGAGCCCAAACTCATTAATATTTGAATGGACTGAGTTTGAACAACCTTAAACCCGACTCACTTAAACTAATTGACAATCCTCCTTAAACTTAGTTTAATGTTATAGTGATAATGTGAATCTCATTTTTCTTTTTTTAGTATAACAAACTTTGGTGATCTATTTTTATTATTGTTGGTGAGAATTTTATTTATTCATAAATAAGATTTTAGCTCAATTTGCAATGTTTTTAATGATAAATACTTTTTATAAAATGGTTCATAGTTTATTAATTTATATAAAAATGGTCTTCTTAGTGTATTCATGTGACGCCCCCAAATTCGGTTCCACACAGCCCAATTTGAGTTGCCAAAATACAAATAACATACATAAATTCTCATATTTTTTATTATTACAATATAATTTATAGCACGATAATATACATATTAAGTTTTCACTATAATTATTGTCACACTATTTTATAACATGATGATAACTATTATAATTACTAACTTGAACTATTATTCCATTCCTCTGTTCTTCCCGCTAGCCCCAGTTATACTCTCATTTTTTGAAAGGAATTAGGGTGAGCTCAAATAGCAAATAAATAATATCATGACTAAGATAACGAAGAATAATTATCCTTAACCTTCAACAGTGATAAATCAGAGATTTAGAAAATAGACAACATAGGTTTTCAACAAACAACTTCAGTAAAATGTGTAATCCATTAAAAGAGTCAGAATAACCATAATGTCTAATACTTTCTCCAATTGAAATATTCACCATCAAGATTTTATCAACTGTAACAATAATGGTCATGATCATACCAATCTACAGTTCTTCTTTGCACCCTAGGCCAAAGAGAACTTTCACCACGTATCATTGCTACACAGGCTAAAAACGCTCAACAATCATGTTATCTTTGCACCTAGGCCAAAGACATTCAACTGTAACACTAATGGTCATGATCATGTCAATCAACAGTTCATCTTTGCACTCAGACCAAAGAGAACTTTTACCACATGTCATTGTCGCACATGTTAAAAACACTCAACAATCATATTATATTTGCACTCAGGCCAAAAATATTCACAACAACTTAAGTCCTGATGATTAGTAAAAATAACAATGATATAAATAATGAAAATATAATACGAATAATAAGATAAAGGATAAACATTAGCTATTTATAATTTAATTTGTCTAGTCTAATAATGTTCAATTTGTCAACAAGATATTCAGAATATCGATTCGAGTTCAAGAATAATATTTAAAGTTCAAAGTTCAAATATAACGATTAAAATTCAATAGGAAGATTCAGGTCAAAATATATTAGATGAAACACCAACTATTAAGAAAATTATAATCATTTCAGAAATTTTTACCAGTTTAATGTTAAGGAGGTAGAAACGAACAATATTTTCTTGCCTGCCATAATAAGTTTAAATTTAGGATTATGAAAGAAAATGATATCCCTTACTTTATCATGCAACTATATACTGCTTTCTATGTAGTAGATCTACCTATATGTATATTTATAATTTAATTAGTAATTACCACATATAAGTTTAATGGTGTACACTAACTCGTATATTATGAAATTGTCAAAAATTACTTGATGAATATAAATTTGTGTAGTGTACAAAACAGAGCAAAATAATTTTCAAAATAGTTTTTGAAGGAAGAATATTTCAAAACAATCTTTTAGAGGAAAGTTGTAAATACTGTGTGATATGTGTCAGGTGTTTGTTCAACTTTTATAGAAAAACTCACCTGAAAATTCTTGCACTCTTATTGATATTCACCAATAATTAAGGTAGCCTTAGCACACTTAGAGGGACATTTACAGTAAGCAATTTTTAGAGAGTGGAATGAAGGATAAGAAATAAAGTTAAGAAACTCCTTATGTTAAGCCCCCTATTTATACCCAAAACCTAACCAACATCTACCACACATCAATTAACCACACTTTTCATATTTCAAGACTATCTTTAATCTTTATCATTCATCAATTATCCACACTTTTCACATTTCAAGATTATTTTTAATCTACACCATTCATAAATTAAACACACTTTTTTCATTTCAAGATTATCTTTAATCTACCGAATATTAATTATCCACATTTTTTTCATTTCCATATTACCTTTAATCTACCACATATTAATTACACTACAAGAAAAAGGGTTAAGATCGACGGAATTATCCTCGACGGAACATATACCGTCGAAAGTAGCTTATTGTCAACGGAATAATCCGTCGAGGATTATTCCTTCAGAAATAATGTAATTGCAACAGAAATCCATCGAAAGTAGGAGACCCTTTTTGGTGCCAAGCTTTCCGCTAGTGCGAAACCTAATTTCGACGAAACACTAGCTATTTTCGAGGGATTTTGCATCGAGATTAATATAATTCTGAGAGAACTAATTTTAATGGAAATTTCGTCGAAAATAACTTATAAAACCTAGTCAGGCTTTCAGTCGTCCATCATTTCATTTCTCTCTCTTCTCTTCTCCTGACTCTCTCTTCTCTCTGCCACTCTCTCATTCTCGTCCCTCACTCTCTCGTCTCTCATTCTTACTCTATCACTCTCATCTAGCTCTCACTCTCCCACTGTCATTAAACGCCTTTGTCGCCTCCTATTTACTATCAATAAACGCCTCCCACTGTCAACAAATTCCTCTGTCGCCTCCACGCACAAACGCTTCCGCCTCCTCTGCTTCACTGTCAGCCATTGCTAGGTAGATTAAAACCTTCAATTAAAGGTTAGTCAAGTTAAATTTGTAATTTGATTTTGTATTTGGGTCTGAATTTTGTATGTGTATTTGGGTCTGTCATCATTTCAGTCATTGTTTTTAGGGTTTATATGGATGGGTTTGAATATGAGAATAGTAGGGCATTTAAATGTTCTGTTGTTGTTGAAATTTGGAAATTTTAGATATATAATTCAGATTACTACTAATTTGGATAATTTGAGAGATTACTGAATATATATGTTGTAACACCAAAAACTCTGATAATCAATATGTTTATATTCACTCATTATTCACATCCGTTTATTTGATATAAACATGCTCTGATAATCAATATATTTATTTACTGGATATATATTTGTGTTTAATGTTTTGAGTTGTTGTTGATATTGCTGAAATTGGGAATAATTTTTGAATTGTTCATGTTTTTGAAATTTTGAATAATTTTGGACTTTTTGTTTTGTTTATGTAATTGTGATAAATTTTTGAGTTGTTCTTGTTTCTGAAATTGGGATTACATTTTGCTGAATTAGGATAAATATGCAGAAGTTGGGATTTACATCCTTTGATTCGAGAGTTCATATTATTTTTTGGAACTACAGAACATTGATATTAGGGTTATGTTGGTATTTTATGATGTATTTATTATTTTCGACGGAATTTTCGACTGAAATTTTGTCAGCATTGTTCAATTTCAATATGCGGGTCGTGCTGATTAATAATGTATTTTACTTAATTAACTTCTCAATATTAAAATAAACTAAGTAGCATTTACTTAGTTTTGACACTACTGCAAAAATAAATTAATATAATAACATAAACTAAATTTACATAATATAATATAGATAATATAAAATAATAAAATTAAATAACAAAAGATTATTAAGATAAAATTAAATAAAATAACTTAATTTAAAAAATTAGATAATATAATATAATACAAAATAAAATAAAATAATAAGTAATATACTATATTAGAATATAATAAAATAAATTTTATAAAATACAATACAATAAAATAACATAATTTAATTCAAATAAAATAAAATAATGAAAATAAATTAGAATAAAATAAATATAAATTAATAATAATTAGAATATAATAAATAAAATAAATAAATCTAAAAAATCAGATAATATAATATAATACAAAATAAAATAATAACTAATATAATTTATTAGAATAGAATAGATTAAAATAAAAATAATTTAATTTAATAAGTTAAATTAAATTTAAAAATTATATAATATAATATAATAGAAAATCAAATCAATCAAATCAAAAATTTAAAATCAAATTTAATAAAATAAAATAAAATCACATAAAATAAGATAAAATATAGCTAACTAAATTAAAGTAAAAAAAGTTGAAATAAACTAAGTAACATTTGCTTAGTTTGCCACAATGAAAATAAACTGATTAAGTACAATATGTATATATACATATATGTACTATACTTTGGAACTTAGAAATTCGTTGGACAAATAGGATTGAATTTCGAATAGTAGTACATATATTCAAATAATTGTTCTCATAAATTGAGTATCATTTGCTTAGTTTGTCACAATCTTCAATAAACTCAATAATACTCTTTCTTCAATATTCAATACACTCAATAGACCGTTTAGTTTGACATTATCCTCAATAAACTCAATAGTTATAATCAATTACGACTATACATTTTATAGTACATATATCATTCCATTAACCTGCAAATATGTTGACCGCCTTAGTTGAGCTGGCTAGGGATTGTTCGACAGTAGTTGCAAGGTGCAGCAACAATTTAAGTTGGCATCAGCATGATACTATGCAACTTATCAGCCAACTCATTGTGAAGAAAGCATTAACTGCCCTGGATTTCTTCATAATCCGTCCCCGCAACTGCATTTTGGGACATTTATAAGTTCTCATTCCCCATTTAATCTTCCTACTTAAAAGTATTACAGTTTTTATCCTTTTAAAATATAAAGTTCATAAATTACAATGCGCTATATAGGAATGAGAAAAGAAGAACAACTAATTAACCGGTCAATTGTAGAATTTTTTTATTAGAATTATTGGAAATTCTAGAGGTCTTAAGCGGGAAAAGAATACCGCAACGAGTGCAACGAAAGTAAAGTAAAAAATACTTTAACCCGTCGCCACATTTTATGGGTTTAGGTCAACTCTTTTGTGACGCGACGGCTTAGAGTATTCTCCACCTACCGTTCTTTTCCCTCGTTGTGGTATTAGTTGCTCGCTCGAGACCTTTGGAACATCCAACAATCTCAATCGCAAGTTCTAGGATTGACCGGTTAATTAGTTGATCAACTTTGGTCATTCGTATATACATAATTTATGAGCTTTTTATTTTAAAAGCATAACATATGTAATACGTTTAAGTAGGAAGATTAAGTGGAGAAGGAGAACTTATAAATGCCCCAAAATGCAATTGCAGGGAAGGATTGTGAAGAAAGCCAAAGCATCTAATGTTTTCTTCACAATGAGTTAGGTGATAAGTTGCATAATATCATGCTGATGTCAACTTCTGTTGCTTTTGCACCTTGCAACTACTTTCGAACAACACCTTGCCAGCTCAAATAAAGCGGTCAACATATTTGCAGGTTAATGGAGTTAATGGCAGTCAACTTTAGAACTTAGTAGCCCATTTGATATTCACTCATTAGGAGTGAATGTCGAATAGTTATCAATTTGGGACTGTTACTAGATGTTATGTTTCTCACTTAGGCCGGTGTTAATTTACAAGGTACGTTTTTTTTGTTTTAGGCAATTTTTCATCTGTTATCTCTACATGTTCTTCGAGTACATACTTAGATTATGTTATCTTTAGTCTATTTCTTGTACTTAGAGACCATGGAAAGGTGTAAGACCCCAACTTTTATGAATAAAGATTTAATTTTTTTATATATTATTTCGAAATAGTAAGGTGTTGATTTGATAAATGTGAAAAGTTATGGGTGAAATGTGCAAATATTTCAAAATAAGCAAGTGGTTATAAAATATTCATTGTTGTTGGGGAATATTTGCTTGGTAGTGGAATATTCTTGTTGTCGGGGAATATTCGTACGACTGGCGCAGCTATTTGTGGGCCCCACAACGGAATAATTGTCAGATATAGAAAGCGACAGAAATAATATTTTTATAAATAACGGTAAAACTGTTACGGTTAAACTGTTGAAATACCCGGTGATAAAAATACAGTAATAAGCGTTGTTGCACAGTAGCACACAGTATTGCATAGTATTTTGAATTATTGATTCTTACGTAAGAAGTACTTACTAAATTATTATTACAGTAATTACTGTTCAATATTTTATATTATTGATTCAATAATTGCATGATATTTTATTGGTTCAATAATTGCTACGTTGATATTTTATATCAATAATTGCTATGTTACTATTTTATATGATTGATTCAATAATTGCTACCGTTGATATTTTGTATTATTGATTCAATAATTGTCATTGCATAGTATTTCACATTATCAACTCAATAATTCATATTACTTGAATAATATTATTAGATAACATTATTGACAATGTCTAAGGAAGTTCTGTCTAGGAGTGGTTATTTAATTGCGCGCCAGTAAGGAGAAATCCTTATCGGAATGCCCCCTCTTTCCTGGGAACGACCTAGTTGTCAATATTTTAGTTCTGTAATATTATTTGTGAATAATTAGTTATTAATTGATATGATAAGAAAATAATTATTTTGTGGATATAAAAGAAGGAATTAGTGCTGATGTGTTTTTATCAGTATTTTGGTGTGAAAAATCATCCGTTTATGAATTTCGGATAATTTATGTTTGAAATTTGGGAAAACTTCATTCTACAAAGTTGTAGAGAATTAAATTTCCTATGAAAAGGACATAGAATTTGTATTTTGTCTGACAAAAGGGCTATTTATTATGAATTATTGAAGTTTCAGAAAATAAATATTTTTTTAATGGGAGGTAGGCCCCACTGGTGGCTGATGGCTTTTGGGTTAACAGGCAGGCTGAATTTTTTTTTTTTTAAAAATATTATTTTATTAAAAAGTCTACTTTGACATCCTAAATTTTTCCTATAAATAGGGTGCTTAGGTTAGTATTGAAAATCACACCAGAATCAGAAGTTTTCTTTCTCTATAATATCGAGCGTATTTTTGTGAGTATTTAGATACTTTGAGTGTTACTATTTAGTGCAAGTTTCCTTCGGTATTATATCCGATATCCCAGTCAGAAGTACTATTCTTTTGAGGTAAGAGATGTTATTTTCTTTCGTAAATGATGTTATTTTTTTCAATATCATTATACCAAAATATTGGCATGGATTTTAGTATAAAATTCTTACTTTTTTCGTCGGGATTACTATTCACGTATACGACACTATTCACGTATACGACACTATTCACGAAAAAAATTAAATTTTCTTCTATTTGTCCAAGTTGCTTGTTAAGGTTCCTATCTTTGATTGGATCTAAGTGTTGAGCTTTATTCTTGAATTTTGCTCTACATTTGATTATTACGAAGTATTTTTGAATTGGATAAACTAAAATACGAATTCCTTAATCTTTGTCCTTTATCTCACTGGATTCGCTCTTTAAAATATTTTTCATCATCCTCAGTCCTAAAAGGTGATATAACTGAATATCTTTGGCCTGTAGAGCAAAGATGAATGATTACCTGATGAATATCTTTGGCCGTAGTGCAAAGATGGACATGTGTTGAGATTGAACATGACCACTGGTGATACAAATGAATATTTTTGGCCATAGTGCAAAGATGAATATTTGATTCGAGATGTATATTGATTGATGTTACAGGGATAAAATATTGATGATAAACTTTTAAATCATAGAAGATAGTAGACTTCATTCTCTACTTAACTCTTCTAATGAATGGTTATTTCCGCTGCGAATATTGACCTAAAACTTATTGTCAATAATATTTTATCTGAATTGTTGAAGACTAACGATAATTTATTTTTCATTATCTTAGTCATCATATTCTTTACTGGGCTAGTTGAGCTCACCCTTTTCATCTATTATCCTCTTCAGGAAATGAGAATGTCGCAGTAACTAGTCGAGGGACAGAGTGATGGTCCGAGTTAGAGCAGTAGTAGTCCTCACTATTTTTAATAAATAGTGTGATAATAATTGTAATGAGGACTTAGTTTGAATGTTAATATTTTCTACATATTTGTATTGGCACTCACAGTTGTGTGGTCATATTTTACACGACCGTGTGATATAAAAGTTTGTATTTGAATTCTGTACCATATATTTGGCGACTCAGAATGGGTTGAGTTGACTGGACCTATTCTGGGGGGTGTCACAATCTCAGGGTAGATGTTGTGCTAAATGATGATGATGTGGTGGATTGGTGACCTCATTGACATACTCGATGCTGAGGAAGACGAGGAAGACGTGGTTGTTGTGCTGCGCAAGTTTCACATAAGTTGAAGTACATAGCTTAAAGTAAACAGTATCATTTAGCTTTTTACACTTTTCAAATGAATTTTTTGATATGTCAATATATCTTTTTATAAATTTATTTTAGATATGAGGAGGGCATATCTCTAGCAGCCGGTGACAGTGTTATTACTACGCATGTCACGAAGAACTACGTCGGCTGGTTGTACGAGATGAGACAGCGGGCCACCTAATTGGTTAGCTAGCAACCCGAGACTACGATAAGAAATTATCAACCACGCATAGTCTCCGATCTGGCTTGAGAGGCTATGTGTCGGCACTGGGATGATGAGGTGTTCAAGAAGAAGTTGGAACAAGCAAAGAAATATCGAATCCAGCTCCGAGTCGTACACACGATTGGTTACAGTCATTTGAGGATGTGAAATCGATAAGTATTGTGTGTTTTGTTCTTTTGTTAGTCATTTGTCATTAGCATACTTAATAAAGGTTTGAATGTCTTTATCATTATGCCATGTTCGAGAGCTTGGGTCGACGTCCTACGATGACCGAGTTTTGGGATAGAGCTCACACCCCTAAGGACTCTCGAATGTCTCCCGTAGTAATAGTTATACGGGTAAGACTTAGTTTAAATTTTTAGCTATTATTAATATTAGTTAATTAATAAAATGATATAATTAATTAACGTATATAAAATAAATTACAAGGACTGATTTCAGAAGCTTCGGGACGCCCGTGTAGTTGAGTTGCGGGCTGCTAGAGGGTATTCTGAGTTGTTGGATTCCACCACTCCTCTGCCCGAGATTGAGATATCTCAGGATGAGGATATGAGACAATGGGTTGCGTCTCAGGATCCCCCTACCAGCAGTACCAGCAGGTATCGCGTGTTGGGCCTGCCTAGGATACCCGCGTATACCCTATCTGGAGTTAATATATAATATATATTTCTTATCTTAATTTATAAAATAAAATAAAATTAATATATACTACGTAATCACTTATTTATTATCGCAGGCTCTAGCCAATGCCAGTGTCTGAGAGCACCTGTTGGACCACCTCATACGGCACACTAGCTCGGATGATGTGCGATTCTAGAGAGTTATAGCGGTGGTATCAGATAAGTTTCACATGGATCCGGTTTTCTGACGTCAGCACTTGCCTAGCCGTGCTCGCCTTCACTAACTAGCTCAGGATATTGCAGCATGGGCCACCGTAGAGAGTATGAGATTATTGCAAGAGCAGTTCATTGTGTTAGGCCGTGAGGTGCTCCGGATGGTGGTTACCCTACCATTGGAGGCTTTAGGTGATCATCCCGAGCCTAATCATGTATTCTGCATGATATTTTATTTTCTTTAGCAGTCTTTCTTTAATTCTCACATATATATAGATTAATGATTTATATTTTTAATCCTACCTATAGGGTGAAGATGGCGAGCGGGCTTGTGATGCAGAGCATGGTGGCGATGGCGAGCAGGGGGACGACGACATTGATTTTCATACACCAGAGCAGCATCGTCGTCCACCCTCGTCCGATGATCCTCCTACTAACTAGCTAGTTTATAGTTTATTTGTATAGATTTTACTCATTAAATTGTAGAATATTTTTACATATTTTTTAAAATTGTTGTTTAGTTTACTTCTTACGAGTTTTGTAAATTATATTGTATAATTTATTTGTCGTTAGAGTATAATTGTAATTGTTGATGATTTAGTTCATATTTGTAATTGTTAGTGTTGACTTGTTCATATTCTAACATTAATGTTTTGGCGATGATTTGGTTTTTTGTACTAAATTGTTTACTGTGAAATTTCAGGAAATTGATAAAAGGATTATTGATGATTTGATCAGAAGGTTTTTGAAGACTTTGTGTCCTAAGATTTTATGTAAGGTCAATGCAAATGTTTGATTTTTCAATTCAAGGCTTTAGGACATCTTATGTGCATATTATATGATAATTATTTTATGCATGCTTTAAAAAGAGTTTTAAGACAACATACTAACTGATTTTATTAACGTTAAGTGGTTAGTATTTATATGTTGCTATGTATACTTAACCGTTATCAGGAAGTTGATGGGTTTATTGAGGAAGTATATTTATATGAGTTTCCTTTGAAATGCAAAAGTCTTGGAACTATAAAGTAATGATTATCCTGATGTTTCTTGCTTTGACTATATGAGGTGTTATGGGATAAGTATTTACAGAGGGTAATCATGATATATGCCGAGTTTGTTGCGTTGGAAAAGTTATCAGTTTTAATGTATATCACTTTTGAAGTTAGTGGGACTCTGAAGAGTGAGATATTATTGGGACTCTTATTGCTTTGTCTGTTAACAGATACATATTGGGATTTTTGTTATGAAAAGTTTTTTATGGGTTATCTATTTGAAGGAATTAAAGTTACGTGATATACTCCTAATTATTTTCTAACAGATATCATTATGAGATTGGGAGATATGCTTTATAATGGATAGAAATAAAAATACAACAGTAATATTTTTGGGCTATAAAAAAATCAATTGGGTTATCTCAGTTGGGTACAACACACGAATTAATCTTGCACTATCATACTTGAAAAGTTATTCTATTATTTTTTGTGTAATCATACAAGCTGCTGGGCAATTAATTTTCAGATTATTTCCGGCTAATTTTCGTGAGCTCTAAATTGGTGATATCACTTTACTATTTGATCATAGCATACATCAGTTGAGCCTTGCATTGTTAAATTAATTATTTGCTTTGATCATTAGACCTCTATATTTTTAATTCTTTTTGATTTAGACTAAGTGTTGTCTAAAGGTATTTAATCCGGGTGGATTAAGAATTATTTACAAACAGGTTCAAGGAAGCATAGGTGCTTAAGGAGTGCATTGGTGCACAAGGAGCAAAAGTCTCAAGTGAATTATTGTAATTCAAGTACTGAAAGAATCTGTTTTGTAAAAGGGGTCAATTTAAAGAAATAAATTGAGTCTCTAATACTAGTTGGTATTGGACATGAACTAGGCTATTATTATAGAGGGTAATAGCTGAACCACGTAAAAATCTTGGTGTTCATCTTATTACTTGCTTTATCTTATTTGCTCACAAAAGATATTTAATTGTTAAAAATTGAATATTGTTTCTATCTTAAGATAAATTGTTAACACTAATCATTTTTACAAAGCTATAAATTCAACAAGTTATTTTCATTAAATAACAAGATTAAAAAAAAACTTAATCTAGTTGGCCATATTTATCCAGCAAGCTACATTCATTAATATAGTAAGCTGAATTCAGTAGTTTTTGTTTAAGTTTAAAAATTGGTCATAGTTTGTTCCCACACTTATTCAACCCTCCTTCTTAGTGTGTCTTATCTGAATTTCAGTACGCTTATTTGTCATTAGCGTATATTTGTAATTGTTTTGTCATTAGCGTATATTTGTAATTGTTACTATGTGATGAGATTAAACAGGTTTTTACATATATGTTGAATGTGAAATATAGTATTGTATGTGTTGTTGGGATAAAGTAGGTAACAAGTACACCAATGGAGTTTAAAAACCTGAAAACTGCAATTTTAAAAAGTTTATCTAAAAAAAGTCTCCTAATGTCGACGGAATAAGGTGGTTTCGAAGGAATTGCCGTCGACATTAGATGTTTTTTTAAAATATATTTCTTTAAAAAAATCAGAAACCTCGACAAAATATGATATTTTCGACGGACTATCTGTCGACATTAGCTGATTTTTTAAATATATTTCTTTTTAAAAATGTTTAACATCGACGGAATAGTTTGTCGAAAATAGGTTTATTCCGTCGACGATACCATATTTTCGACAGATTATTTAGTCGACAACAGTCTGTCGAACTTAGTTACTCTCGATCCGAATTTTCGACGCATTTATTGTCAGGCCTTCAAATCCGACTGAATATTCGTCGGTAATAAGGTCAGTCCCGACTGAATAAGGCTATTTTTGACAGAATATTCCGTCGAAATTGAGTATTTTTCTTGTAGTGTTATCAACATTATTAACATTTTAAGATCACACTTTTTTTACTATTCACAATTATTATTATATTATCCACTTTCTGCATTATTGACTTAATATATCACATATATTAGTGTTCTTCAAATAATGAGTCTGTCTAACTATTTAATATCCGTGACTTTTAATTACGTAACTTTTAATTACTACCTTTGCTAATGTGACAATTATTGGTTCGTTAATGTGAAATAATGTGCATTTGTTATTGTGACAATTATTGATTCAATAATGTGAAATATTCTGCGTTTGCTACTGTGACAATTGTTGGTTCAATAATATGAAATATTGTACATTTGTTACAGTGACAATTATTGGTTCAATAATATGAAATATTATAGAATATTGCGTGTTACTTTAGAATACCGTGTGCTATTGTTCATTTATCACCAAGTATTTTAACAGTTAAAGGTAACAGTTCAGCCGACAATTTTTTTATTAAAAAGTTTATTTATATCGTTTCCTATATCCAACAATTATTTTTTTGTGGAGTCCACCAATGATTGGTTTTTTTTCGGCGCCGTCGTATTTACCGAATATTTCGCGACATTTTTTTTTATTTCTTATACCGAATATTATTCGACATTCTGTTTTTGTTTCTTATAATTTGCACATATTATCCTTAACTTTAACTTTTTTTTTATCAATTTAACCCCTTACTCTTTAGAATAATATTTATAAAGAAAATTAAGTTTATTTATTAAAAATTAGAGTTACAATTCACATATATGTGATATATAGGATATTTCACCTAGTAAACGGGCATATTTATAGCGAGTTAGGCTAATTAAAAAATCTTTTTTGGGGGGGCTTGAAATTAGCATCCCAAAGCACAAACACAACGCGTTAGGTGAATTGACGGGTTTTGAAATTTTTTTCTACCTAATTTAGATTGTCTTCATCCGTAATCAACTTCTTGCTATTCCAAATTAAGTCATCTACTTTGTTCAAACAATTACATGAAACGTAGTTCAATTATTCATCAAATAAAATAAAATAAACTAACTTGAATACATAATTCTAAAGTCATGTTTTCTTCACATACCACGAACCCTAAAATGTCGATTAGTAATAATGAGTGACTGTCCCAGGGGAGGAGTTTTTTTCTTCTTTAATTTAGAAACAATAAGTCTAAGGTGACATTGTTCTAGTGACCTTTTTAGTGACCTTTTTTTTTGGGTTTTTTTTTCTTAGGTACCTCCCAAAAAATCTATAGTATTTATTACAACTGAAATTTTTATAAAAAATAGTGTTTTATGTGTAATTTGGATACATACAAAAAACAGGGTCTACATTATGTGCATTTGTAATTTATTTAACACGTAACCATAAAGATGACAAGAAGAACAAGTTATTCAATTTTTGTAAGGGTAAAATACGAAAATCATTAAGTTGTAATGAAATACCAACAAAGAATATATTTTAACTACAAAAATTAAATCTTAACCACTAAGACGGTGTTCGACAATGCCTTATAAGTTGGTCAAACCAACTTATAAGTCATTTTATTGTTTGAGTGTTTGGCAACAGTTTAAATTTTGACTTATTTTTTGACTTATAAGTCATTATTAATAAGTAAATATTTCTAGCTAATTTAAAATGACTTATAAGTCATTTCTAATAAGCTAATTTTACCAAATGTAATGTTCATTTTGCCTCTCTCATATCTTGCTAATTACATCTTTGTCCTTTCAACCTCTGATATCTAATTTTTCTCTAACGTTCAGATCTGCTATATCCTCTCCACTCCGCGTTCGATCCCTACTCTCTCTGCTCTCGATCTCTGATCTTTCTCTCCGCTTGATCTGTTCTTCTCGGTGTTTTATCTTTCTTTTTGTTGATTTTAAGTTTTGGGGGGAATGGTGGCGACGGTGGTGGTTGTAGTGGTTAGGGTTTATGGTGTAACATTTGTGATTATTGGTGTTGCTAAGGGTTGGGTGGTTGGGTCTGTGGTGAGGCTTTGGTCGACGATAGTATTAGGTTGAACAATGTTATCTCCTGACATCTTCGATTGACGAGTGTAGTGGTTTGGTGGGATTTTTTCGGAGAAGAGGGAGTGGTTATGGTAGCAAAGAATCAACAAAGAGAGGATGATTAGAGCTCTTTTGAGAATTCTAGATTAGAGAGTGAAACTAGCTGTTCTTTTTTGGGGGGAGGGGCCGTTTGATGCACAAACCTTCTGTATTCGTACGTTCCCTAAGGTACAGCTGGTAATGATGGTGTTCGAGTCCGGTCTTGGCGCATAATATACAGAGGTGACTTTTTGGCTTCGGTGGTAGTAGTTTATTTCTTATTAACTTTTGTTCTCTTATTATAAGCCTATTATAACAACAGAGTGGGGGTGTAGACACTCAAAATTTTGTCTTTCTTTCACTAACCCTGGAAAGAGGGCAAAAACACCATTTCACCCCGACGTCAAGATATTCGAGCAAGGATCACGAAGCTGAGGGCAAGTTTATAAAAGCTGCCACAGTGATTCTTGAGCAACAAACTACTCAAGGCAAGACGGTTGACTATCCTGAATATTCAAGAAGATGTTTTTCGGCCTTCTGCTCTATCTTTCCATATCCAGAATTTTTTAAACTATATGTCATTGCGTAGCTCTCGTAAAGAGCTTTTCGGACCAATATGTCACGTCTTTCGGCTCTTCCCAGATTGAAAATTACAAACGTTTCAGCGAACAGCACAAAAATAGACTACACGACACTAAAACAAAGGAAGGCGGGCCCCACTGGTACATCTGCGGCCAGCTATAGATATATCTGGGGCCAGGTTAGGAACCTATATAAGGCAGGTCAGCTCATTTTTTCAAAAGAGAGGAAGAAAAATAGAATTTTAAATAGAATTTTTATGAATAAGATTTAATTTTCTCTATATATAGAATTTGTCATCTACAGCGATGCGTCAGGCAATGGGTTAGGATGTGTTCTCATTCAACATGGGAAAGTCATAGCCTATGCCTAACGACAACTCAAAAAATATGAGAGGAATTATCCTACTCATGATCTAGATTTGGCAGCTGTCATTTTCGCGTCGAAGATCTGGAGACACTACCTGTATGGCTAGAAAGTGGAGATCTATACGGATCATAAAAGCCTTAAATATTTCTTCACTCAAAAGGAACTCAACATGCGACAACGACGTTAGCTTGAACTATTGAAAGATTACAACCATATCATCCAATACCATCCTGGAAAAGCGAACGTGGTAGCTGATGCGTTGAGTAGAAGATCATATGCGAAAACGAGAGCGATGCTGTCAACACAAAGGCCCATTTTGTATGACTAACAAAGGATGGAGATAGAGTTAAAGACTACAGGTACCCACGTGAAGATGGCAAATATACAGTGTAGAACCAGCTTTAATTGATAAAGTTAAAGCTGCTCAAGCTATAGACCCGGAGCTGATGAATATGAAGAAGAAGGTCCAAGAAGGTGCTATACCAGAAGCAAGAATCGACGAAGAGGGAATACTTCGAGTCAACTCCAGACTTTGTGTTCCTAACGACTCTGATTTGAAGTATAAAATAATGATGGAGGCACAAAACACACCATTTGTAATCCATCCTGGGAGTACCAAAATGTATCGTGATCTTTAACATATATTTTGGTGGAGAAATATAAAGAGAGAGATCGCGGAGTTTATCTCGAGGTGTTTAATATGTCAACGTGTCAAGGCGGAGTATCAAATGCCAAAAATTCCATTTCAACCACTTGAAATTCCAGAATGGAAGTGGGAGCACATCAACATAGATTTCGTTACGGGTCTTCCTAAAGTTTCTCAAGGCATAAATGCAATTTGGGTTATTGTCGATAGATTAACCAAGTCTGCAAATTTCTTGCCTATACGAGAAACTTATTCACTTGAACGTCTTGCTCGTATGTATATAAATGAGATTGTAAGACTGCATGGTATGCCAGTATCCATAGTTTCCGATCGAGACCCAAGATTCACTTCATGATTTTGGGTCAGCTTGCCGAAAGCTATAGACACCGATTTACGATTCAGTTCTACATATCATCCTCAAACGGACAGACAATTCAAACTCTTGAAGATCTATTGAGACTCGGTGATCTAGACTTCAAAGGAATTTGGGACAAGTACTTACTATTGGTGAAATTCTCCTACAACAACAGTTATCAGGCAGGTATAAGCATGGCTCCATTCGAAGCATTGTATGGACGAAAGTGTCGTTCTCCAGTATGCTGGGACGAGGTGGGTAAAATAACTTTGTTAGGACCGGAGTTAGTACGTATGACTACGAAAAAGATTCAAATGATCCGACAATGTATACAAACAGCACAAGATCGACAAAAGAGTTATGCTGATCTTCATCGAAGGGACGTGGAATTTAATGTCGGAGACCATGTATTGTTACGTGTTGCTCCATGGAAAGGAGTTATGAGATTCGAAAAGAGAGGAAAGCTCAACCCACGATTTATTGGTCCATTTGAAATCCTTGGTCGAGTAGGAACTGTGGCCTATAGATTCGCCTTACCGCCAAGCATGTCTCATGTTCATAACGTTTTTCATATATTCATGCTATGTAAATATATGAAAGACCCAAACCACATTATTGAATTAGAACCAGATGACATAGCCGAAGATTTAACATATGAGGAGGTACTTGTCAAGATCTTAGATAAGAAGGAACATATTCTACGCTCAAAGGTTATACCTCAAGTCAAAATTTTATGGAGAAACCATGATATTGAGGAAATGACCTGGGAGTTAGAATTTGAAATGAAAGCAATGTACCCTCACCTCTTCGAAATATCAGGTACGTACGTCAATTTCGAGGACGAAATTTCATAAGGAGGAGAGGTTGTAAGACCCCAATTTTTTATGAATAAGATTTAATTTCGTCTACATATTATTTTAAATTGTAAGGTGTGGATTTGATAAATGTGATAGTTAGGGGTGATATGTGCAAAAATTTTAAAATAAACAAGTTGTCATAAAATATTCAGGGAAATATTCTTTTTGTCGGAGAATAATCATACGACGACGCAATAATTGGTGAGCCCCATAACAGAATAACGGTCGGATGAAGAAAACGACAAAAATAAGTTTTTTAAAAATTGACAACAGAACTTTTACCGTTAACTGTTGAAATACCCATTGATAAAAGTACAATAATACACGTTATTCCACAGTAGTACGCGGTATTGCACAATATCTCTGATTATTGATGTTTACGTAAGAAGTCACTCAGTATTTCAGTGATAATTGCATAGTATTTTATATTATCAAATCAATAATTGCTACAACACAGTGACTCATATTATTTAAATGATATAATTAGATAGTATTATTGGAAATGTTTAGAAATTTCTGTCAAGAAAAAGGGTTATTTTATATAATTACGCGCCAATAAGGATAAATCCTTATCGAAAAGCCCTCCCTTTCTTGGGAACGATCTGATTGTCAATATTGTGAACTTATAATTTAATTGTGAATAATTATTAGGTGATGGATATTTGTCCAATTTTTGTTACAAATGGAAGAATTTTAGAATGAGATATTTGTTGAAAGTTTGACAGTGTTTTTCAGTGGAATTATAATTATCTTCTCTGATAAAATATTTATTCAAATATATTATTATAATAGTATAGTTTTTTTAATATAATATTATAATAATATAATATTATATAAACTTTGTCAGATTGATAAGTTTTTTCAAAACTTCCCGTGCACTTTTCTTTTTCCTAATGGGAGGGATATTTCTTGCAAAATCCTTTTATTTCTAAATTGTGGCCCTCATCAACCAATAAGAAAGAAAGAAAGTTAGGCGGAGAGAAAGTTAGGCAGAGAAGGAAAGAAAAAAAAAGGACGGTTAGGCAGAGAAAGTTAGGAAGCTCAGTTTATTTTTTCTTCCAAGGATGCACTATAAAAAGGGGGTTACCCCTTCATCCAAAACACACCAAAACATAAGTGTTTCTACTATTATATTGTGAGTATTTTTTTGAGTATAAGAATATTTTTATTGTAGTTTATTAGTGCAAGATTTTCTCAGAATAATATCCGGTATACCAGTCAAATCTAGTTTTATACTAAGGTAAAGGATGTTATTTTCTTTCAATATTCGTAAAGGATATTATTTTCTTTCATACTCCATATTATGAAAGTGATATTATTTCATTTCATATTCTTAAACTTAAACTTACTATGGTAAGTATTGCTTCTATAATTCCTGAAATGATTAGAAATTCTTTGAGTTTTGCGCTTCATCTAATATCATTTCACCGGAATATTGGTTTTAAACTTTTTTTTATCAAATTTTAATATTTTCATGTCGAGGTACTATTCATACGGTACTATTCGTATGGGGTATTGTCCAAATTATTTCACCGGAATATTGTCCAAATTATTTTTGATATATGAATATCATTCTTGAATTTTGCTCCGCAATTGATTATTATATTGACAATTTGAACATTCTTGAACTTGGATAAATTAAATTACAAATCTCTAATATTTATCTTTGATCTCACTTGATTCGTTCTTTATATTATTTTTCACCATCTTCAGTCTTAAATTATGGTGAAAGTTATCTTTGGCCCGTAGTGCAAAGAAGAACTGTTGATTGATGAATATCTTTGGCCCGTAGTGCAATGAACTGTTGATTGATAAATAGCTTTGGCCTGTAGTGCAAAGATGGACAGGTGTTTGGCATCATCATAACCACTGGTGATACAAATGAATATCTTTGACGTGTAGTGCAAAGATAAATTATTGTTGTGAAATATTTATTGATTGATGTTACAAGAATAAAATATTGATGAAAGACTTTTAAATCATAGAAGATAGTAGACATCATGCTCTACTTGAATCTTCTAATGGATTGCTATTTTCGCTGTAGTTGTTGATATAAAACTTTTTGTCTATTATATTTTATCTGATTTGTTATTGTTAAAGGCTAAATATAATTTATTCTTCATTATCTTGGTCATATTAATCTTTACTGGGCTAGATGAGCTCACCCTTTTCTTTGATTGTTCTCTTCAGAAAATGAGAATATAGCTGGGACTAGCCAGAGAATGGAGTTATGGTCCGAGATAGTTCTATAGTTGTCCTCACTATTTTGTAAAATAGTGTGATAATAATTGTAATGAGGAATGAATTTGAGCGTTGATATTTTCGTATTATATACGACATAATATCTGTATTGAAGCTCACAGTTTTTGTGGTCGTATTTTGCACGACAGTTTTAAATAAAAATATTTATATTTGGATTCTGTACCATGTATTTGGCGACTCAAAATGGGTTGTGTAAACCTATTTTGGGGGCGTCACAGCGAGAAATCCTAGAAAAAGAAAGAGGCGGGTCTTGAGTGAGTTATCATAGATCCAAGGCTATGAAGCTTGTTCCTCCATTTTCAAAGGTGAAAGATTCAATCATTCTTGTAAATTCAATGTAGATCTATTAGATTGTTTGTGTTCTATCCATTGTAGTGTTTATATCTTGTTTTTTTTTGGTCATTGTGTTTATTCATTGATTTTCCATAAATTTAAATCATTTTACCGTTTATTTTGTTTGGAAGTTGTCAAAGGTTGCATCTTCTTGATAGATCCATCCTACATCTAGCTTAGATCTAGTTTGTTGTCGGTTCCAAACCATAAAGCTTTTTCCTTGATGTTACATTGACTTAGATCTAGTTTTAATCTAATTGTTTTAAATGTTTTATATTGATTTTTGAATACCCCGACAAACCCTAGATCCACATCTAGTGGTGAGAGGGTCCCATCTACTAGCCGTCAAGGGGTTCTAATAATTAAATCACCTGATAGCCAGCTTGGGATATATTTATCGATTCGAATCCTGATTATGTCATTGTATTGATCTAGGGGGTCTTGGATCTATTTACTCCTTAGATTTTAAATCCTTTCGAAAAATCTCTTCAATACATATAGTCCCTTGTGATGTTGTCTTCGATAATGCGATCTATGAGGTAGGGTTTAGGGGAGCCCTTTCCTAGATTCTTTTTTGCTTTTAAATTTTGACATATTATTTATAATGATGTAAGCCTAGGAATATTGGAGTCAAGATCCTCGAATTGGATCTTGATATAATTCCCACAATGGACATTGTTTCAATTGTAAAAGTTATCATCCGAATCGTTGTATATATAAATTTAGGCCTTAAATTGGTATCAATGGTTTCATCCCGAGAAAACTAGATTTAAGGCCCCATGATAGTGAAATTGTGGTTGCGGGTGCTCGGGAATATCGAGATGACTTTCATGCCCACGAGTGGTCCCAACCCTTTTTTGATGCTTGATTTTATTTATTTATCACCAAAAAATAATTTTCAAACAAAACGATAAAGATCTTTTAAAACCAAATCGATTCGAGTTATTAAAACAACCTTAGGCTAAAATTGAGAGCAGTTAAAGATCTCGATTCCTATTTGGTAAAGGGTTTGAAAACCATGTGTGATGCCCCCAAAATAGGTCCACACAACTCATTTTAAGTCGCCAAATTACATGGTACAGAATTCAAATACAAATCTTCATATTCCAACTATTAAACTATCGTGCAAAATACAACCACACAAACTGTGAGTTTTAAAACAAATATTGTGTTGGATACTATTTTACAACATAGTGAAGACTTCTATCATAACTATCTCGGATCTTTACTCCATTCCCCGACTAGTTACAGTAATTACTGTTCAATATTTTATATTATTGACTCAATAATTGCTACGTTGATATTTTATATTATTGACTCAATAATTGCTGCATTGATATTTTATTGACTCAATAATTGCTACGTTGCTATTTTTATGATTGATTCAATAATGGCTACAGTTGATATTTTGTAGTATTGATTCAATAATTGTCATTGCACAGTATTTCACATTATCAACTCAATAATTCATATTATTTGAATAATATTATTAGATAGCATTATTGACAATGTCTAAGGAAGTTCTGTCTAGGAGGGGTTATTTAATTGCGCGTCAGTAAGGAGAAGTCCTTATCGGAAGGCCCCCTCTTTCCTGGGAACGACCTGGTTGTTAATATTGTAGTTCTATAATATTATTTGTGAATAATTAATTATTAATTTATATGATAAGAAAATATTTATTTTGTGGATATTAAAGAAGGAATTGGCGCTGGTGAGTTTTTATTAATATTTTGGTGTGAGAAATTATCTGTTTTTGGATTTCGGATAATTTATGTTTGAAATTTGGAAAAACTTCCTTCTGCAAAGTTGTAGAGAATTAAATTTCCTATATAAGGACATAGAATTTGTATTTTTCTGACAAAGGGGCTATTTGTTATGAATTATTGAAATTTCAGAAAATATATATATTTAATGGGTGGGCCCCACTTTTGTTGAAATCTGATTTTTTTGGTAGCAGCCGGCGGCTGGAGAATTTTAAAAATAATATTATTATTTTATTATTTTAGTCTTCTTTGGCATCCTAAGCTTTTCCTATAAATAGGGTGCTTAGGTTAGAATTGAAAATCACACCAGAATCAGAAGTTTTCTCTCTCTATAATATCGAGCGTATTTTTGTGAGTATTTCAATACTTTGAGTATTAGTATTCAGTACAAGCTTCCTTCAGTATTATATCCGATATTCCAGTCAGAGGTACTATCTTTTTGAGGAAATGAGAATGTTGCGGGAACTAGTCGGGGGACAGAGTGATGGTCCGAGTTAGAGCAGTAGTAGTCCTCACTATTTCTGATAAATAGTGTGATAATAATTGTAATGAGGACTTAGTTTGAATCTTAATATTTTCTACATATTTGTATTGAGACTCACAGTTGTGTGGTCGTATTTTGCACGACCGTATGATATAAAGTTTGTATTTGAATTCTGTACCATGTATTTGGCGACTCAGAATGGGTTGGGTGGAATGGACCTATTCTGGGGGCGTCACATACGGTGTCATTGTATCCTAGGAGACAAGTGCTATCAACTATGAGCACTATACGGAAGGTATAATTGTCTTAAGGACATAGTACCAAGTACCAGCCTTGACAAATTTATTTCTCCAGTTTGAGATAAGTTAATATATATGTAGTTTCCATTTTGTTTTTCCTAACAGTAGTTTTAATCATGGTTTTAAAAACCAGATCGGATCGGACCATCGATTTGATCGATAAAAATCGAAATCGGTTGACACTCCGGTCTGATTTGAATAAAAAAACTAATTTTGGCTTTTAAAAATCAATAATAATCTTAAAATTAATTTTTTAAAAATCAATAATAATCTTAAAATTTAGAATGGAGGGAGTACATTTATAGAGGCTCCATAGATTTAAATTTCTCATTAAGAGACAACTCTTAATGATTTATATTTATATCTTCATCTTACCGATTAATAGATAATAAGAGACAAACAAAATTTTATTAAACAATTTTATCTTCTTACTAAATCAGATATAAAACTGTTAAGATGTATTAAGAGATAAATAAACACCACCCTCTTAGTTATGGCTTTAAAAAGTGTGAGCGTGATAGTTCTTAGTCTTCTGACTTATAAAATTATTGATTATGCTTTTATTCATATCTTTAAACATAAGTTTGAACATAAATTAAATTAAATTCTTTTGAATTAAATTAATTAAGTTGAAATATCACAATATATTTATCAATATTTTTTTAAGATAAGATAAAATAACAGAAACAATTTATAAACTAGCCCGTGTCTTGTACAAGTTTTATATTAGTAATCAAGGTTCTCAGACCCGGATCGATTATCGAACTGAAAATTATACCGGGTGGATGGGTCACTGGTCCAACTAGTGGTTGAACCTTTAATCTTTACTCAAGTAGAGCATGATGTCTACTATCTTCTATCATTTAAAAGTTCATCATCAATATTTTATCCCTGTAACACCAATCAATAAATATGCCAAACACCTGTCTATCTTTGCACTACGGGCTAAAGATATTCATCAATCAATAGTTAATCTTTGCACTACGGGCCAAAGATAACTTTCACCATAATTTAAGTCTGAGGATTATGACAATGATATAAAGAATGAATCCAGTGAGATCAAGGATAAATATTAGAGATTTATAATTCAATTTATCTAGAGTTTAAGAATGTCCAAATTGTCAACATAAAGATCAAAACATAGATCTAATTTCAAGAATAAGACTCATAAAAGATAACTTGGACAAAGAAAAAAAAATTCCGTTGTAAACAGTACTCATGAATAGTACTGTATGAATAGTATCCCAGATGAATAGTATCCCGACATGAAAAAATTAAAATTTAATAAGCAAGTTCAGACCAATATTCTAGTGAAATGATATTAGATGAAGCGCAAAATATTAAGGATATTCTACTACTTTCAGGGATTTTTACCATTTAATAATAAAGTTATGGAAACAAACAATAATTTCGTACCATAAATTGAGAAATATGAAAGAAAACGATATCCCTTGACGAGTACAAAAGAAATGATATCTTATACAAGTATGAAAGAATATACGAAACTAAAAATGGATTTTCACTCGTCATGCGGTATTCCGTGTAGATAGATCATTTCCACAACTTAATAAAGAATGAATACGAAAGGTTATTCACCATGCATACGGTAGTCCGCGTAGACAGGTTATTCTCACAGATTAATAAGGAATAGAATGACAACCCTTACGAGTATTGAAAAAAAATAACATCATTTATCTTAGTAGGAGACTAAATCTGACTGGTATAACGGAGATTATCTTGAGAAAATCTTGCACTCTTAGCTACACTTTAAGTATTTTTATACTAGAATGAAATACGCACACTATTATTGAAGAATAATTCTCTGATTCTGGTGTGATTTTCTTTTCTTAACTATGCACCCTATTGATAGGAGAATGACAGGGCACTATTTAAAAATAATCACGGACTAAATAGTGAATTTTCTAACATTTCGTCTGATTTTTACTATTCATCACTATTCATCTAAATTATTCTAATAAAACAAATAACTTTATATATAATATAATATATTCTGATTATTTTCTAATAAAACAAACAACTTTATATATATTATAAAAAGTTTTCTGTTTTATATAAAAAAATTTCTGTTTTATACAAAAAGTTTTCTGCTTTATTATTATTATTATAACAATAAAACAAAAACTGAAAGTTAATTTTTACCAACGGTTTGAATAATTAGCACGTTTTCCTATGGAATAATAAGTCAAACTTACAACAAACGCCTCATGACAACCCCTCTATTTATATCAAAAATTAAATAAATATCTACCACAAATCACTTATCTTCAATCAACACATTTATAGTCTTTCAAAAATTATTCATCAATAATATTATAACTCACAATATTGACAACCAGATCGTTTCTAGGAAATAGAGGGTTTTCCAATAAGGATTTTTCCATATTGGCATGCAATTAAATAACCTAACCCCTTTTCTCGACAGAACTTTCTTGACATTGTCAATAATGCTAATAATAATATGAGTAACTGTGTCGTGTTAATTAATAATTTAATAATATAAAATATTATACATATATTACTGTAACAGTTATTGAATCAATAATTGAGATACTATGCAGCAACTACTGTGGCAATTTTTGAATGAAACTGAGTGACTTCTTTCGTAAGAATCAATAATCAATGATACTGTGCAATACAGTGTGTTACTGTGCAACAACGCATATTACTGTACTTTTATCACTGGGTATTTCAACAGTTTAATGGTAAAAAAAATTCTGTTATTTTTATAAAAAGGTTATTTTTGTCACTTTCTATATCCGACAGTTATTCTGTTATGGGGTCCACCAATGATTGCGCCGTCGTACGAATATTCTCCGAAGAAAAAAATATTCTCCGACTAAACGAATATTCCCTAATACAACGAATATCTTATGACAACTTGCTTACTTTATAAAATTTGCATATATCACCTATAACTATAGCATTTATTAAATTATGACCTTACTATTTAGAAAAATAATTAGATAAAATTAAATCTTTATTCATAAAAAGTTGGGGTCTTACACTATGTTTCCCAAAACCTTACCCCAAAAGCTTTTAATCAAAATCAAAACTAGAATATATGCCCACACACATGCACACACACAAACACTTCAATTTAGGAAAACATTAAGATGCCGTAACCGTGTTTTCACCGAAGTCTGGGGGCGCCTAAAAACTTCACATCGCTTAAGCAAACCCTTGAACTCTATGAATCTTGGTTTCGAGACCAATTTTACGGAGTCGCATTTTGGGCTATATTGCGAAAACCTTGAAAATCCGGATGAGTTGGTATATCCATTTAAACTTATACCAACTTACGACTCTGTCTAATTAGCCCATCATTAAAATCAACCTTTTAAAACCCCCCTCGACATTTATGTCATTTTTTTTTTCTAAATCACCCTTTAAGTAAATTAATCAAAATAGTGA
Organism: Panax stipuleanatus; assembly: GCA_020205555.1. NCBI lineage: Eukaryota > Viridiplantae > Streptophyta > Magnoliopsida > Apiales > Araliaceae > Panax > Panax stipuleanatus. The sequence goes on along the minus strand of CM035122.1, from coordinate 7,594,281 downwards.
AATAAAAATGTTAGAAACACTTGGTAAAAATAATCTCTCCTTTCCCAGCGTCGACAAGGGGCAATGTTGGGGCATTATTTGGTAGGCCTAGATGATTTGGTGGACCCATGCCACGAGACTGAATATTTCATTCAAGAGGCTTGACATTCTATGGAATTTACAACCTAGTTGACTTATGATTCTCTTTTCCAATTTGACTTCCTATCTTTAAGGAAACCAAATTTCATTCAATTATAAAGGTTGTGCAGTTCTTATTAATTTTGAATTCTCATTCTTAAGGATATTGGATTCCATCTTAGTATGGTAACTGACATAATAAGGAGTCCTATTCCTACTCGGGGACAGGCGCATTAAGGCAGTGGCAGTAAGCTATAAATACACGGCTATACCCTAAGTTACAAGTAATGACTCTATATCTAACACGAGCACTAAAACATTAACGTGCCGCTATTGTTAACCTTTTAATTTCAACCTGAACTTACTCTCACACCATAGCGATTCCCCGACAGCCCCGACCGTCAGGTTTTTCAGTGTGTTCTCCAATTTTCTGTGAAGGATTTGGCTCGTTGTTTGGTGATTTGGTGAGCAGACGGATCTTAGCGTTAACAAAATCAAAAATTCCTTCCAAAATTCAAAAACGCAAGGAAAAAAAATTAAATTTATTTTCTCTCACTTAAATGTTAAGTTCTTTTCTTTCATTCTCTCTCCCAACTCAAAAACAAAGTGAAAACTTTAAATCACGTGCAAATTGTACTTCAGTATTATTTTAAGTTATATTAAAACTCAATTACAAATTGCACCCACCCTTGAGTTTACATGTTAGAGATCTATTGTACTCTAAACTTCGAAACATGTCTGCTTGCATCTTGAAGTTACTGAAAATGTGTTAATGTACACACTATGACTTTTTACCCGATCAAATATGACTTATTCAATTTTTGTAAGGGTAAAATAGGAAAATTATTAAATTGTAATGAAATACCAATAAAAAATAAATTTTAAATACAAAAATTCAATCTTAACCACTAAGTCAATAACTTAAATTTGAGAGTTTGACAACAACTTAAATTTTGACATATAAGTCATTACTAATAAGTAACAATTTCTAGCTTATTTAAAAATGACTTATAATTCATTCCTAATAAGTTGGTTTGACCAAATGTAATGTCCGTTTTACCCCTCTCGTATCTTACTAAATTACATCTTTGTCCTTTCAACCTCTAACATGTGATTTCTTCTTCTCCGACGTTCAGATCTGCTATACTCTCTGCTCTGCGTTCGATCTCTACTCTCTCTCTCTC